>OY740782.1:106119338-107424338 GCA_963514005.1 Raja brachyura | reverse complement strand
TAAGCGATGATGTGAATGAGGCTTAAAACAGTCAAACATCTGATGAAGCTGGCACCATAGAGGCTGAGGATCGTAACATCAAAGCCTCAGTAAAATAATGTTGTTTCTTCTCTCACGGTGCAACTGCCCAGCTGATGCCTTGGGGCACATTAGGAGCAGGAGCATAGGTTGGTTATTGGGGATGGTCCCCAAGGGTCAGGAAAATTAGAAAAATGGCCTTTTGTGACTGAGATGCTCTGGATGACAGGTGAGTAGGTGGGAGAGAGCATGAATTGGGGCTGGATGAAAGTTTTTGTGGCCAGAGAAAGACCCTTGTTTTTGCCCAAATGTACAAGGAGAGAACAATTTTAAATATTATTAAATTATTTGCTTGTTTATGATGAACCAATTGGATTTCTATTATGAACTGTTTTTAAAACAAAATAAATTGTGAATATGAAGGATTCAGACTGTCTTCTGCAATGGTTCCTTGGCACCATCCTCCTGCCTATTTTGATGTTTTTGGCATTGAGCAATAGGAATTGTATAGTGGAGCAGGACACAAAACATAGAACAGTGCAGCACAGGAACTGGCCCTTCGGCCCATGCTGAATATGATGCATACTTAAGTTAATCCACTGCATGTGATCCATATCCCTCCATTCCCTGCATATGCCTATCTAAAATCTCTTGAATCTCACTATTACATCGGCTTCCACCACTACCTCTGGCCGAGCATTCAAGGCACCTACCTCCTTTTTCTCCCTCTAAAGCTAAGCCCTCTAATTTTTGACATTTCCATCCTAGTGAAAATTTTCTTACGGTCTATCCTAACTTCACTGATCCATTAGCTTCCAGGGCTCCTGGGAAAACTGTCCAATTTGTCCAACCTCGCTTTACAACTATTATCTTCTGCCCAACAGAGCATCCAGGCATCATTCTGGTAAACCTCTTCTGCACCCTCTCCAAAGCCTCCACATCCTTGCCATCCTGTGCTTGTTCTGCACACCGTACTCCAAATGCGGCTTAATCAAAATATTATAAAGAAAGGAAAGTAACATAATGAAATGTGTAAACACGGACTCCAAAACTGAGAATGAAAGTTTATAATTGCGATAAGAAGCTCAAAAAATTTGATTCATTTAATTTACAGGCTTTCCCCAGAGGCTACGACAGGATTCTGCACCTGAGAACAGTTTGTAACGAGAACAGTTCATAACAGTGAGAAAGGCAACATATTTCAATTACATTATAATTAAACCAGGTCATTTAACTCACCCTTTCAGATTTCTATGCAAGCTACAATGATATTGTACATGCAGAGTTTCCACCCAGAAGGAGATGCCTACAGTTTCCCAGTAGCAGGCAGACCCATCCTGCCAGTCTCCCAAATGCTTGTCATTGGTACATAAGCCAGGCAAGGGTGTAATTGTACACATTGTGCTAATTATAGAAATGACTTGGTGTAAAATTATGATTGTGCTTTAATGTTCAACTATTGGGGCCTTCTTTGTAACCCTTGCTTATGGTGCCTGCAACACATTTATTTGGAGCTGGTATAAATTGTTATCTGTGTTGAAGAAAATGTTTTAATCACATTTGACTTCAAAAGGGGTTAGAATCACATAAATTATTTTTCTTTCAGGAATGGCCTCTTTAGACTAAAACAGGAGGATCTGACTTTAATCCAGGTGTGTGAATTCATTTTCTACTTGTTCCAACAAAGATGACTTTTATTGCTGTGAAAGTGAATCGATATCCAGCATTATAAATCAATTTTCAAGAGTTTCAAAGATCAGCATCTGCTTCCTGATTCTGATTTCCAAAAGTATTGCTTACATTACCATATTACTTCAAATAGGTTAGGATTGCAATGTTTGTTTAACATGGATTTTGTATCTTAGGTACGGCTCTTCTAACTTAAGTACGGCTTTTCTGTCTTGTTGCTGTGACACAAATTTACCTTAAAGAGATCGTGCTATCTTTATGTTTGGTAAAAATGTTTAAAAAAATTTTTTTAGTTTGTCTAAATAGTTTTGTTTGGGGATTCTTTAGTTTTTCTATGTGGGGGAGGGGGGAAGGGTAAGGGGGATACCGTTTCCCAGTCGCTTCCTGGCGAGGATGCAACTATTTCTCCGAGTCGCGTCCTCGCCCCCCACCTCACGGCCTACCAGCTGAATCGGAGCGGCCTTTCCTACCGGAGACCGGGGACCGGACCAGAGATTTGGGAGCGGTGGCGCGGTGCTGGATTCACAGTGAAGCGGGTGATGCCTTCCTGGATCGCCGTTTGAAGCTCTGGAGCGTTGGGCCCACTGCTCCAACATCGCGGGGCTGTGGTTCACGGAGCTCCCAGCATGGGCGGCGCTGACCGACATCGCGGAGTCCCTGGGGCCCTTTGCCGAGGGCCACCAGCATTGAATCTTCGCCAGGCGCGGCCTGGGGACGTCGGGAGCTGCGGACTCCAGTGGGAAGCGGCCGATTTGGAGGTCCAAGCCGCTGAGGTTGGCCTCTCGTTCCGATGTCGGAGTTCTAACATCTCGGTGTGTGGCCCTGAGCGGCGGGCTGCCCGTTGCAGCGACTGCGGAGGGCTCCGGAGGCCCCGACCACGGGTGAACATCGGAGGAAGAGACTGACTTTGGTGCCTTCCCTCACAGTGGGAAACTTTTGATTCCGCTGTGTGGGGATGTTTTATGTTGAACTCCATCGTATGTTGTGTTCTTTATTGTATGGCTGTATGGTGATCACATCTTACCTGGCACATGTAACAAATAAATATATCTTGTATCTTTTATCTTGTGAATGATCTCAATTGCATTTAAATGTGTCAGAACAAAGGGGAGGTAGTAGCCTATACAGACCCATGAGCCTACTCCATAATTCAATAAGATTTATAGTCATACAGAGATACAGCAGAGAAGCAAGCCATTAGGCCCATCAGTTGCAGGCTATCAACCACCAATTTTGTCCGATTTGATATTGGCTCCAATTTTTCTGTCAGTTTTTTCATTAACTCTTGATTATTCTGTGGACCAAAAAAATCTGTCTTGGCCTTGAATGCATTTAATAATTTGGTCTCTACACCTCTCAGGGGTAGAGAATTTCAAGATTATTGGTCTTTTAAAAAAAAAAAATCCTCATCATTGCCATGGAAAAAATTAGCATGGCTTTAGTATTTTCAATTGCAATAGCAATGTAATTTTTCTATCCATGTTTCCATAATTTTAAGTATTTGTGACTTAAGCAGTTGTGCTGCATTAGCAAAAATGTTTATTGTGGTTAATGGCAAGGAAAGCACCTATCCAATAGGCTGCAGGGTTTCTTCCACATTCATTCATTTATCAAGGTCAGCCAGTACAGACAGAGTTGCAAAAAGTAATCATTCCATTCCAACGGTTGCATTATATACACACCATTATTATGTAGTAATATATCATTATTATATTAATTGCCACCTTGATGAAAGCATTTATTTAAAAATTGAAGGAAAATACACTAAATTTCTTTTTTTTTCCTCATGACCACAAACCAGAGTGATATACATGAAGAAAATCATTTTTTTGGGATGAGTGAACACAAACCAAATTAAACTTGGGTCCATTCTTGTATGTATGACAATACAACAAAATATAAAATACTTGTTCAGCAAAAAAAGTAGACAAATGCTCATTTCCTACAAACAAAGCTAGCAAGGAATTCAATTTGTAACATGTGGTGTTGTTTAATAGAGCTTGTTTTATTTCACGATATCTATTTCATTTTTTTAGCTCACATAAATCAATATTTGACACAGTGGAATATTTTTTCATGGGTGACTTATTGCACAAAAGCTCAGTTATTTTATTTCAACTTAACAACTATGGAATTCTTAAAAGTCCAGAGATGAATAGTTAAAGGAGCAGGAGAATGGAACTTTGGTGATTCTGAGGAAGTCACTGAAAGGAAAGGCACCAACAGGTATTCTGTTTACTTCTGCACCCGCCACTGCTTCTGACACTAGACCAGTTGATTGCTGATATCCAAACTTGCCATCAAATGTAAGAATGAATCAGAACCAGACTGATAGTAAGAGTTTTGTCGGGATTCGATGGAATGTGAAGAGAGACACAAAGGTGGAGTAGCTCAGCAAGTCAAGCAGCATCTCTGGAGAAAAGGAATAGATGACATTTTGGGTCAAGATCATTCTTCAGTCTGAGGTTCAGGGGAAGGGGAAACGAGAGATATAGAAGGTAAATAGAACAAATGAATGAAAGATATGCAAAAAGCAATGATGATCAAGGAAAGGGGAGCCCACTGGTCCATTGTTGGCCATAAGTTGGGTGAAATCATATTATACAGACAGTGAAACTCAACAGGACGAGAGTGAAACTGGTATGACAACTAGGGTGGGGGCGGGATGGAGAAAGTGGGGATGCAAGGGTTACTTGAAGTTAGAGAAATCAATATTCATACCACTCTGCTTCTTCTTGCGTATGGCATGCATAGCCTAAAGTTGTCAGACAACTTGTTCTGTTTGATCTTCTGTTTGTGCACGCCAGGTTGATTGCATTCGTCAAAACAGGGTGGACCACATGAAGGTTGCAATCTCCCATCCTCATACCACTGTGTTGTAAGCTGCCCAAGCAAAATATGAGGCGCTGTTTCTCCAATTTGCATTTGGTCTTACTCTGACAATGGAGGAGGCCTGGGACATAAAGGTCAGTATAGGAATGGGAAGGGGAATTAAAGTGTTTGGCAACCGGAAATCATGTAGGCCACAGCGGACTGAACAAAGGTGTTCAGTGAAACAATCGCCAGTCTGCGCTAGCTCTCGTTTTTATATAGAAGTCCACACTTGGAACAATGAATACAATAGATGAGGTTGGAGGTGCAAGTGAACCCCTGCCTCACCTGAACGGGATGTTAGGGTCCCTGGACAGATAAATAGTATGTGAGTTCACAGCATTCAAGCTAACCTTAAACAATCTGGAGGTGAGTAACTTTGTCATGCTAGCAAGAACAGAATAGTTAAAATCATTATATTGCCATTTTAATTGTTTTATTGTCCTCACTGGCTGAGGTAAGAGATTCCTGAGTTGGGAAAAGTGGAGTCTAGAAATAAAATTAGGGCCCCAAGATCATTTTAATACAGAAGTAGCAAAATCCTACTTAGTGCTGAACTTTACAGCAGAACTGAGCCACATTGTTCTCCAAGAATCAGTAAAGTAACAATTAAAAGAATATATAATTAGATTCCAGAATGTGTGCAAAAGCACCCTTGGAATTGCCAGAAATGTTAGCTTCATTCTTATTAAGGCAATAATATGAAAGCTTCATTCTTATTAAGGCAATTTTGAGATCCCTCTTGCCCTGCCTATCCTAAGAAGGGTCACCCCCGTTTATCACTGATGTTTTATTCTCATGTGCACCTTCAGTTTCAGTTTTAGTTTATTGTCACATGTACCAAGGTACAGTGAAAAGCTTTTGTTGCGGAAATACAATATATGATTACAATCGAGCCATTCACAGTCTGATGAAAGATAGTCTGAGGATCATTAATGAGGTAGATAGCTGTTCAGGACTGCTCTCTAGTTGTGGTCAGATGGTTCAGATGCCTGATGCCTGTTTAGCAACTATCCCTAAATTTGGAGTTTTCGTTTTGACACCTCTATACTTTTTGCCCGATGTGATAGAGGGAAAAAGAGCGATTGGCCAGGGTGCCAAGTTCTTGATTCTGCTGTTGGCCTTGCTGAGGGAGGAGGAAGAGGATTAAGAAGAAATGTGTAAGAAGGAGCTGCAGATCCTGGTTTAAACCGAAGATAGACAAACAATTGTGTTCTCGCAGCAGATGAGCTTGGTAGAGAATAGTAGGTGAAAGTGAATGAGTGAAGCTATCGATGATACACCATTACCCAACTTGGCATGTGTTTCTGGGAATGAGAGTGCTGATGGAATCTGCTCATGGGTCATTTTGTACTCCCTTGGCATTGCCCACTGTCAATGAGGTAGTGTCCTGTCATTTGCTGGGCAAAGTTGTATGACAAGGCTACATTTAGCAAATTGGTAAGTCTTTGTTGCTCTTCACTAATTTTCACTTGAATTGAATGGCTTGCTGGAGTTTAACTATGTTGTGGGCCTGGAATCACATATAGGCCAGAGCCCGATGGGGATCGAACATTTACTCATCTGAAGACTATTAGTGATACAGATGTTATTTTCACAATGACAATCTGGAGGTTTTGTGGTCATCGTTACCAATTACTTAAAAAAAAAGTTCCACAACTACCAGGGGTGGGACTTGAAGTTGGCACAAAAAAAAGAAATAAAGTGCTGGAGTAACTTAGTGGGTTAGGCAGCTTCCTTGCAGAACATGGATTCGTAATGTTTTGGGTCGGGAGCCTTCTTCAGACTGAACTTGGGGTTGGGATGCGTGTCCTCCGAATTATTAGTCTGGCAATTTGAACTATCAATGTGTAAATCAATAAATAGACAAGACACAGAGGCCATTTTTCTTGTAATCTGCTCCAACAAAGGAATTGCGTCCCAGACAACCTTGCTGTACAGAAAGACCTACATTGGATGAACATAATTAGCATGGACGTGAGGAAGCACAGAAGAACCCTTGTCTGTATATTTTACAATGAATGGTGCAAGCTGTAAAAATGGCTGAATGCTGCAATTATCCTGGGAAAGATGCACAATGACTTATTATTTGTACCAGAACAGATAACAAGTATTCCTGTATTAACCAAAGTGCTTTACTTCTATGAACACTCTTTTGAGCCTTTGAGGTGCTCTATCAGAGACCTCAGCAAAGCTGATAGAGACATTTGTTAGGTTGGTGGTGATTAGTTTGCTTCCAGCTGCTCAGACCTCCATGAGGCTGGTTACAAGCTGCTGAACCTCTGGTTTTGCCAGAACAGTTTGGGGCAGCTGACCTGTTGGAAGGCTCTTGGGAGGAAGCTGAGGAACGAATTCCCATTAAATCTAAGGGGCTAGTTATGAATGCCACAAAATAATAGCCATTACTGACTGTGCGCAATTTTATTAATATTTATGACAAATAGGACATGCCAATTTCATCACTTTCTGTGAGTTAGTGATGATGCACAGATATATGCGTTGGTCTGACATTAATTTTATCATACAATATGATATGATACGATAGAACTTTATTTATCCCAGGAAGGAAATTGATCTGCCAACACTCATAAAACACAAGATACAAGAAAGTTGAAATTAAAGTGATGAGTGGAAAGGGTTGGGGATGTGCAAGGGGTGGGGGGAGGGGTGAGGGGGAGGAGTGGGGTCAGTCTCAGATGAGTGCCCACTGCTGGGTGTGGATGTGGTGGGATGAATGACCTGTTGGCGTAGTGCTTGTCTCTGACTCCATGATCCTGTCATCTGGATTGTAAGCATAAGCATCCATTTAAAAATCAGGTAAATATAATGAAGTTTAAAAGCTAAATCAAATATTACCATAATTAAATTACATTGTTCCTTAAATAATAAATGCAACTCCCCCTGTTTCCATAGTTATGTTTTCTCATTTTAAACAAGTGGTGGAGAGGAGAAATCTAGGGAAAATACTTCTGATTTAAAGCAATATGTTTTTACAAAAAATGCATGATTATTCCATAAATATTGATCTAGTTATCCAAACTGCTTCAGCTTTTGTGCTGATAACGGGCCAATCATCAGTTGTCAATATTTGGTGAGCAAAATATGTTCAGTATATTGATTATTCTTAAATGCCCTCTGAAAGGGCATAGATAGTTGCTCAGTTCAAGGGTAGTTAGGGATGGGCAAAAAATGATATGCAATGATATGCAATTGCCACAAATTAATTAAATCTGATAGGCAGTTGGTGTACTATTTTCAGAGGGTTTCGGAAGGTTTAATATTTGCTCAAATCAAAGTTATGACCCAAGAACTGTTTACTCACTTGAGTTGTTGGTAGAGAGATTTACATGAAAAATGAAGTTAAATTCTATTCTTGGAGAGGGGTTTTCATTGTACAGGACAAGTGCCACAAATGATATTAATAGTGTAAACAAATGTTTATAGAGTGAGCCTATAACATGCTGAGAAGATTGAAATTGAAATGAATTACTATTTCTATTTAGCAATTATTTATGTTGCATTTTGGATGCTGCTACAACAAAACTAACATGCTTTCCTATAGGGACAATTTGTTACTTTCAATGCAGGACTGCTCAATTCAATTCAACTTTAATGTCATTGCACAGATACAAGTATGGGTACAATAAAATGCAGTTTAGCGTCAGTTCGTAGTAATAGAAATATAGAAATAGATACAGAATGCAGACAATGTGGACGGAGAGACTGGAGAAATCTATCGGCGGGACTCCGAGTTCAGCAGTGTGATGGTGTTGTTGTAGAAGCTGTTCCTCATCCTACTAGTACGGGACCTGAGCCTCCTGTACCGCCTCCCTGATGGTAGGAGGGAAAACAGTCCATGGTTAGGGTGGGAGGGGTCTTTGATGATCTTCCCGGCCTGTCTCAGACACCGTTTTCGGTGGAGGGCATCCATGGCAGGGAGCGGGGCACTGATGATGTACTGGGCGGTTTTCACCACCCGTTGTAGTGCTTTCCTATCTGCTACGGTGCAACTGCTGTACCATACCGTAGAGCAGGTGGTCAGGATGCTTTCGATGGTACAGCGGTAAAAGTTGGTCAGGATCTGGGGGGACAGGTGGGCTTTTTTGAGTCTCCTCAGGAAGTAAAGGCGCTGCTGCGCCTTTTTGATCAGCTTGGAGGTGTTGAGGGACCAGGACAGATCCTCCGAGATGTGTACCCCGAGGAATTTGTAGTTGGAGACCCGCTCCACCTCCGTCCCATTGATATGGATGGAGGTGTGTCTGCCCCCTCTGTTCATTCTAAAGTCAACAATGATTTCCTTCGTCTTCTGGGAGCTGAGGACGAGGTTATTGTTGGCACACGAGGTTGTCAGGTGCTGGACCTCCTCCCTGTAGGCTGACTCGTCGTTGTCGCTGATCAGTCCTACCACAGTGGTGTCGTCGGCAAATTTTATGATGGCGTTGGAGCCATACTTAGGGATGCAGTCATGGGTGACGAGGGAGTAGAGGAGAGGGCTGAGCACACAGCCCTGTGGCACGCCGGTGTTCAGTGTTATAGTGGAGGAGGTGAGGTTGTTGACCCTAACAGACTGTGGTTTGTTAGTGAGGAAATCCAGTGTCCAATTGCAGAGGGAAGTGGAGATGCCAAGACCGCTGAGTTTGGTGATCAAGCTAGCGGGTATGACAGTGTTAAAGGCGGAGCTGAAGTTAATGAACAGCAACCTGATGTAGGTGTTATTGCTGTCCAGGTGGGTCAGGGCAGAGTGTAGGGCCGCCGATATGGCGTTCTCTGTAGACCTGTTTGTCCGGTAGGCAAACTGATGGGGGTCCAGTGTGGGGGGGGGGGGGGGGGGGGGGGCTGGCTTTGAGGTGAGCCAAGATCAGCTGCTCAAAGCACTTGGCGATGACAGGGGTGAGTGCCACTGGCCGGTAGTCGTTGAGACTCCCTGTCGCTGATAGTTTGGGCACTGGCACAATGGTAGATGTCTTGAGGCAAGTGGGGACGACACCCTGGGCCAGTGACAGATTGAAAATGTCAGTGAGGACCAGGGATAGTTGTCCAGCACATGCCCTGAACACCCACCCGGGGATGCCATCGGGGCTGGCAGCTTTGTGCTCATTCACCTTGCTGAATGCATCTTGTACAGCAGAGGTGGAGAGCAGAGGTGCATCTTGTACAGCAGAGACTGAGGGGTTGTTCATTCGTGGGTGGAGCAACTTTGATGGCTGGAGTTTTGTTGTCCCGGTCAAAGCGAGCATAGAAATGGTTTACTGCAGTTCCAATGGCAAAATTAATTACACCATACATTAGATGGGCCTAGAAGTTAGAAATAGTCCATGCAAGTGCACTGATCTTTTGTTATTAATTAATACAGTTGTTACCTGAATTAATTCAGATGTATTAATCTGGATTGATGGGTGGAGGAATGAGTGAAGGAAATTTACATGGTTGCCATCTTAACCAAAGTTTGACTCCCTGGCTTATTTATATCAAAATGACATTTCAAATGTAGTAAAATAAAAAATGCACCAATTTCTGATGGTTCCAAATAGCAGTCATTATATATAAGGAATATTATTAAGTAGTGTATTTGATAATAAGTGTCATATAATTGTGCAGGTGTATCTATTCAGATGTACCTTTGGTTGTAATTAGTTTGTTCTGTTTTTTTGTAATTGTCTGTCCAACAAAGAGGTTGACTTGAAACCCAAACTACAAAACGTCATAAAGGGAGTAGGTTTGGAAAGGGGACGATAAAAAAACTGATGTAAGATGGAATATGTTGGCTCTATTTTGTCTCTATCCTGTCAGTAATCTTTGACACTGTAGTTGTTGGTCTGTGATGCTTTGTCAAAGTCACACCATCACTTCTAATTTATAATATCTTGAGAAAGAAATACAGTATGATTTGAAGAGAAAGAGGTTGTTCACCAGAAGCTTTACATTGCCAGACAAATCCAGGAACCTGAAATTATTGGTTTCAACTTGAGAAATATTGCTGTATTTCTGTGGTATTGCATCGCTGCAAGTGAACTGTCAGCATGTTATGGAAAGGCAGTTTCTACTGCCAATTACTTCATTCGTATTCAGTAATTCAAACAGCTGCTGAGTCCACAGGTTAGCCACTTCTAGCAGTCACTGGAGTCCTGCCATTTCAATTTGTTCAGAATACATTATACCACAAGCCATATACAATCCAGCAATGTTTTCATAAGACCTCGTGCACAGTTGCTGCAGTAAATCTGCTTTATCCAATTTAGACCAAACTCCAGTGCAGAAATTATTCAGCAAAAAACCTGCAGTTGATGTATTCTTAATTATTTCAATAAAATTATTCACAAAAAATGTATGTTGACTTTTATTTTGTAAGCCCTGCAGTCATTTTCAATAAGTATTCTAAGCATTTCTGTTCCTCCTCTGCAAAGTCTGAATAATCTGTGCTTTCAATGTATATGATTGTTTAAAGATAATGCTAACCCACAGTAGTGAATTTCCTTCCCCTGTAATCATTATTCCTACTAGGAATGATAACCTCAAATGAAGGAAAAAAAAGTTCCATCTTGGAACTTCAAGTTAACTTCCCCCCCTCCTTAAGTAGTAGTTGTCTGGGACAACCACACTGTATGGAAATCGGTAAATGAGTACAATGTTACACCCATGTAAAGATCCTTTCAGAGATGTTGCCAGGGTTCGAGGGCCTGAGCAATAAGGAGAGGTTGAGCAAGCTAGGATTTCCTTCCTTAGAATGCAGGAGGATGAGTGGTGATCTTATAAAGGTGTATAAGATCACGAGGCGATTCGATAGGGTAAATGCACCAAGTCTTTTACCAAAGTGGGGGAATCAAGACAAAGAAATCAAGACATATTCTTAAGGTGCCGGGGAAACCGAACCCGAGAGGCCAATTTTTTACACAAAGGGTGGTGGGTATATGGAACAAGCTGCCAGAGGAGATAGTTGAGGCAGGTACTATCACAACATTTAAAATACATTTGGACAGCTTCTTAGATTTGGTCAGGTTTTGAAAAGTATGGGGCATACACAGGCAGACGGGACTAGTGCAGATGGGGCATGTTGGTGGGCGTGGGCAAGTTGGGTTGAAGGGTCTGTTTCCATGCCGTGTGTGTGATTTGATTTCTTCTAGCAGGGAATGTCACTGAATGGTGGGGTTTTTAAAAGTTCATTTAATTTGCCCTAGAACATTTTTTTCCCTGCAGTGCTTGTTCCAATTTTCTCTTCAAATGACGAAATTAACACTATGCATGAAGAATAACATATTTAACCATCTCAGGACTTATAATGATATTTTTGTGAGTTTCCAGTCAAATGGCCATTTGGTGATAGCCACAGAAATTTAGCATACCTTGTATGGCTGGATGTACTACTTAATCACTGAACTTGACATTGTTTTATTTTAGTATAGTAATCACTACATTTGACCTTACTTAAATATTGGCCTACATACCATAAAAAATGCATACCGCTCCATTCCGTGACCCCACTTTGGTAAATCTGATCACTTGACAATGCTTCTAGTCCCTGTTTAGAAGCGGAAACTGAAACGGGACGTAAGAAGGCGTGCAGTGCTGGTCCGAGGAAACAGATAAGATGCTTCACGACTGCTTTGAGTTGGTGGACTTCAAGCATACTGCGACTAACTAAGATGAATATTGTGACAGAGTAACTTCTTAACTGTAACTGTTATATACTTCATCAGCAAGTATATAGAAGACTGTGTACCAAAGAAAGATGATACATGTGTTCCCCAACTGGAAACCAACGGGGTGATTCACTCCCAGGTGAAGTCTAAGTCTGTAGCTTTCAATGTCAAACGATACAAGAAATCTATCTATGACCTGCACAGAGCCATGAAGGATGTCAAGAGAAAATTCTGGAACCAGCTGGAGTCCTAAGGCAATGACATGGATACCCGTAGATTGTAGCAAGATTTGAACGCTATTTAACAGAGTACAAAGCAGAGGAGGGCGGCATTGCTGGCAACAATTTGCTGATAAACTCGATGCATTCTATGCCCACTTTGAACTAGTGGTCGGTGGTGGAATGCCTCCCTCCCTGCCAGTCTTGGGTGCGACTGTACGAATGGTTACTGTGACAGACGTAAGATCAGCCTTTCTGAGAGTAAATCTGTAACTGGCCTGAATGGAATCCCTATCCGCATCCTCACGACTTGTACGGATCTGCTGGCAGAGCTCTTCACAGACATCTTTAACTACTTACTATTCCATTCTGATGTTCCCACCTGAATCAAAAAGATCACTATCATTCCAGTGTCTTAACGACTACTGTCCAGTAGCTTAGTCATCCACAATCATGAAGTGCTTCAACAGACTGGGGACAGCGCACATGAACTCCAGGCACCCTCAATCCACTGCAGTTTGCTTACTATCACTGCATGTCCATATCGGATGCTATCTCCCTGGCCCCGAACCCATCTCTAAAATACCTAGAGAACAAGGACTTTTGGACTCCTATTTACCGATAATAACTCTGCCTACAACACCATAATCCCATCCAAGCTCATCTCCAAACTCCTAGACCAGGGAATGATCCTCCTCTCCCCCCTCTACCACTGGTCACTCGACTTTCTGGCCCACAGACTACAATCAGTGAGGATAGATGACAACACTCCTGCCACAATAATTCTCAACACCAGTGCCCCACAAGGATGCATTCTCAGTCCTTTACTATACTCCCTTGTAGATGGAGATGAATTTCAGCAGGCTGTCAACTTTGAGGAACGCATTCCATTTTTGGATGTGCTCTTAACTGCAACTTCTTTCCCTTATTCAGAAGGTGGAATGGACCTCGGATGAGATGACGAAACAAATCTGCTTCAGTAAAGGAAAAACTGAGGTAGGTGGCAATTGTTCTCCTGGAAATTGGGCAATGTTCTGCCTCGCAGGGTAAACAAGTACTTGGACTGCACCCATGTTTATGCTTTTTCTAGCAAAAAGTTTCAGTATAGAAGTTCAATAAATTGTAATTGTATAAGCTATATTTGGAAGGAACCAAATAAGTATTTAAACCAATTAATACTACCCATTTAGTGGTTAACATTTTATTTGATTTCATCAACATTTAAAAGTCGATCACCGCTTGTTTCTAGATATACATTCTGCATGGCTTTTTAATATATAAATAAATGTGATAGCTGGGCAGAATGATAAGGTGATGAATATATATTTCTAATAAAATCATTGTTACCATATAATCATTTGTTGGCTAAATACCTTGGCCTTTTAATTAGTTGCAACTAATTTGTGTTCCGTATTATGGATAGTGGTATTATTGTACTGCATATCCTCCCAAGTTTACTTTCTTAATAATTTGGTTGTTGGAACTTGATTGATTTTGGTTTTGTAATGGTATGTTTCTGGTACAAATGAGATAATATTAAATGACTGGGACATTCACAAAGCTAATGTAGGTAGTCCTGCATATACTTAATTAACTTCATATTAATAGTTATTTATTTAAATTCAGTGCTTCCCAGATCTACATTGTTCATGACTGCAATAACCCTGCCATGGGTGAAGATGAGCTTTTGCCATCTAACCCAGGGAGGAACATTTGCTGTTTATTTCAGGAAAGGTGCATAACTGAATATCTGACCTGTTGAGTCATTTCTCGTCTCTTGAGTCAATCTTATTATTGAACAAAATTACTTTTGGGAATCAAGAATGAGCCCTGATTACTATCCAACCATTTTCTTTGAATTAAGCACGGTAGAAAACTCAATGCAACCAATTGCCATAAAAATTGTGGTAAATATGCCAGCTATTTCAAGATTGGCTTGTTAAGAATCAATCAGTACCAATAACTGTGGTATAATTTGTTCAGTTGATTAAATTGCTTTGTGATGATAGTTTATGTTTGGTTAAATCTGTTATTAGAGACATTTGGAAAAAAATTGCATTGAAAAGTTTCCATTTGTGATTTTATTGATGCTGAAGTGTCATTGCAGGAAGAATGTCAAAATTACATTCGGGTCCTCCTTGTCAACAAGAACACCATCTTCACCTGTGGAACAAATGCATTTACTCCTGTATGCACCAATCGAATGGTAATTAAAATCAATTCAGTATTTACAATGTGGTACACAAAAATGCTGGAGAAACTCAGCGGGTGCAGCAGCATCTATGGAGCAAAGGAAATAGGCAACGTTTCAGGCCGAAACCCTTCTTCAGTAATTACAGTGTATATTTAATTAAATATCATATCAATTAAACCAGACTTATAAGGATTCTTAGATCCAAGGTTAGAGCTGGTGCAGTTTTGTATTTGAGAGAAGGTTGGGGTGGCATGGTGGTGCAGTGGTAGAGTTGCTGCCTTACAGCACCAGAGATCTGGGTTTGATCCTGACTACGGGTGCTTGTCTGTGCAGAGTTTGTACGTCCTCCCCGTGACCTGCGTGAGTTTTTCTGGGATCTGTGGTTTCCTCCCACAATCCAAAGACATACAGGTTTGTAGGGTTAATTGGCTTTGTATCATTGTAAACTGTCCCTAGTATGTGTAGGATAGTGTAAGTGTGCGGGGATCTCTGGTCGGCGTGGACTTGGTGGGCCGAAGGACCTTTTTCAGCGCTATATCTCCAAACTAAACTCTAAACTAAAACTAAGATGCAGCTGTTGGTTCCGTTCTAAAATGGAATCCAATATACATCTTTGACCCGAGTTAAGCCCGACACCAGCATTTCAGTGAATGCATTAGTGTGCACATCACATTAATGTCCAGTCAGAATTGCACAACCAGCCATTCCTGTTGGAATAAACAATGACTGGGAGAATAAGCAGTGATGGCATATGGCACAGAAAGCTACTGAATGAGGGAAGAGGTCAAGGAGAATGATGACTGCTACTAGGAGCTTAAATATATTTGGAGTCCTTGGGGATTAATTCCTCTCTCAGGAATGTTGGCGTAGTATTTCCTTGGCTGTTAATATCGTGCATTAAACTGTCCTTTCAGCAGGACAGACTATTTTAAGCATGGGGCTGCAATGTTGCAATTGATTGATGCCCGAAAGCCATGGCTTTGGGCAGTACAGGCCTTACCTTTGTGCATAGAACCAGTAAAGATTGTATAGAAAATTCAGCTGGGTGGCGTCACAGGTTTTGTGTGGCAAGAGCAAAACTTGCGTTCATTGGCTGACGGTATGAGCATATGCAACAGGGTGGCTCTGATTGGAGAGGTGATGGATCATTTGAGGGTTCCAAGAATGTCTTCAGGTGAAGATCTCAAAACAGAGCTAGTAAATAACTTCAGTTATCTAAAACATGTTCCCAGTGGGAGCCTAGGATTTGCTCAGGAGTGTTGAAGCAGACATTTGAAGAATTAGTAAATGGTGGGCTTGGCCATTTCAACAACAATTAAAATGCTGGAAATGGTATCTAGGAAGGGAATGCATGTTATTAGATACTACTGGACATGTGCAGGTCCTTAATGAACACATGTTAGGTAAATAGATGCACAGAGGAAGCTGGAGCAAACATCGTGAACAATGAGAACCATTAATTTCTCATTTTATTTTACCAATAAAATGAAATATTGGGGGCAGAGCACACAGAATGCAAATGTATTTGTTAGGAGGTTTGTGAGAGAGATATCGACACTCTGTAAAACTGCTACCTCAGACTAACTTGCAGTTTGCAGGTTACAATTGTCAACTCATCTCAAAACATGCAACTGCTGAATAGTGTATTAGTTTTTACCTCTATGTGACCAAATTAAATAACATAAATTGGTCAGAAACTGGTAACACAAGTCTGCAGATGCTGGAATCTGGAGCAACAAATAATCTGCTGCAAGAACTTAGTGGGTTGGACAGCATCTGTGGTTTGTTGCCCACTAATTTCTCTTGTGTCTCATTTTTACTCCTCCACTACATGCACTTTTGCTTATTTTTGAAGGGATGCAAATCTACAGTCCTTTAAATCTACAGAAGCCATGCAGTTAAAATAATGAGTTAAAATAACCAATACTATTTACATTTTATATGAATTTTGAACAGGTTTCAAGGATAGAGATGGTTGTTATTTAGTTGACAACATTTGTTCACGTAACAATCTAAGAGGGATGCTGAAGTGATTTATAGAAACATAGAAAATAGGTGCAGGAGTAGGCCATTCGGCCCTTCGAGCCTGCACCACCATTCAATGTGATCATGGCTGATCATCCAACTCAGTATCCCGTACCTGCCTTCTCTCCATACCCCCTGATCCCTTTAGCCACAAGTGCCACATCTAACGCCCTCTTAAATATAGCCAATGAACTGGCCTCAACTACCTTCTGTGGCAGAGAATTCCAGAGACTCACCACTCTCTGTGTAAAGAATGTTTTCCTCATTTCGGTCCTAAAGGAATTCCCCCTTATCCTTAGACTGTGACCCCTTGTTCTGGACTCCCCCAACATCGGGAACAATCTTCCAGCATCTAGCTTGTCCAACCCCTTAAGAATTTTGTACGTTTCTATAAGATCCCCCCTCAATCTTCTAAATTCCAGCGAGTACAAGCTGAGTCTATCCAATCTTTCCTCATATGAAAGTCCTGACATCCCAGGAATCAGTCTGGATTCTTTTATGGAATTATGGATTCTTGGAACTTCTGAGATTCAATTCTTGTGCGTGTATCATGAAAAAACTCAAAGTGGAAACAGAACAGCTCTTATATGTCTGGGCTTCGACGTTGGAAAACAAGATTTTCCATGCAGTGACTAGGAGTCTGAGGTAGAAGTCAGTTAGCTTGGAAATCTGCTCCGTTTATTATCATCCTACTACTATTACATCAGAATGATAAATTAGTTTTGTTGGCTTGTGTTAAATGCTCTTATTTAGCAGGAGTTGCATATTGTACCTGTTTTCTGAAATTCAGTTTATTTATTTTGATGAAGCCAAATTTCAGAAATGGAGCACAACGTGTAGCTGATATTGTTTCTGGTTGTTTCCCGCATGTGCAACAGTGGAGGAAATTCTGTAGAGTCTGAGTTAGTCCACAGCTTCTCCAGTGCAGATGTTTTAGAACATGGATATTGGTTTGTGAAGAGAAAGGGGATAGTGATGGATTTATCATGCAAAACTTTAGATTGTGTTCCAGCCTAATGTGTGCTTACTGAACCTTACTTGGATCACAGAAGATAGACACAAAATGCATGAGTAACTCAGCTGGACAGGCAGCATCTCTGGAGAAAAGGAATCGTTGAGGCTTCGGATCACTACGTTTTCCAGGCCCCCACATCCTGATCTATGATGTTGTCTAAATTAAATTGGATCACATTTGCTTTCGACAGTAAATGAGTAATCATAACTTCTGGGATAGCTTCAAATTTAGAAAATATAACCTTTATATGGAGGATATAAGAGTTTCTTTCAGATTAATCAATAATCTGTACTGCATCATAATTTCCGAGAACCGTTAATTTAGGGGATTACATTTTTACACATTCCTGTACCTAAGATTCCCTCTATTCCCTAAAATTAAACTAAGGGATTGGTTAAGAAACCTCCCTTCTGCACCTTTGTCCATATTCATGTTGAAAGCAGTGATGATCTGTTTTCTGTAAAGACCAACATAAAATTAATATGTGTAGGAAGGAACTGCAGATGCTAGTTTACACTGAAGATAGACACAAAATGCTGTAGTAACTCAGCAGGTCAAGCTACATCTCTGGAGAAAAGGCATATGTGATGTTTTGGGTCGAGACCCTTCTTCAGATTGACAATCAGGGGAGAGTAATGAAAAGGTGCAGAACAAATCAGAGCGGGCACCGATGACCCAGGAAAGGTGGAGTCCGCAATAGCCCATTGTTGACTGTGGACAAGGTGAATGATATTGATTGTTTCATGTCAAAAACATTTTAGATTATAATTAAATTGACATGTTAACTCACAGCACCCATTAGGATGGATAACTTGGAAGACGAGGGGCTAAATGTTCTCTGCCTGTTTTCAGCGTCTCTGACAATAATGACACTTTCCTCACCAGAAGCAGTTACAAGTAACAGAGACTGCAGTTTCACATTTACTGTATCTGTGTTTGAAATATGAGTGTTTTCCCAGAATGGAAAAATCAAACACTGGGGAGCATAGCTTTAAGGTGAGAGGGGCAAATTTTAAAGATGTGTGGGGCAACTTTTTTACAGAGGTGTCCGTGAGTGTCTGGAACGTGCTGCTTGGGTTGGTGGTAGAGGCAGATATGATAGTGGCATTTAAGAGGCTTTTGGTCAGGCATTTTGGGTATGCAGGGAATGGAGAAGTATGGATTATGTGCAGGTAGGTAAGAGCTGGTATTGGCATCATGTTCCGCACAGATACTGTTCTATGACAATTGTCACTGAAGATTGTAGTTTTCACAGTTAATATGTGATATTTTAATGCACCCTGCATGCACGCATGCATACACACACTACAGCGTCATGCCAAATGAACATGTAGTATCAGACTTAACTCAAGATTAAGAATGTGTAATGGTGTTCAATTTTTATATTAGTATTTGTAATTTTCTGTTTGCAGCTGTATAATCTAACAGAAGTCCATGATCGCATCAGTGGTATGGCTCGGTGTCCATACAATCCACAACACAATTCCACTGCGTTGATTACATCTACAGGAGAACTCTATGCTGCCACTGCTATGGACTTCCCAGGGAGAGATCATGCCATTTACCGCAGCCTGGGAGGGCTTCCTCCACTACGCACTGCTCAGTACAACTCAAAGTGGCTAAATGGTAAGTGCTAACTTGGTCAGGGACAGGAATAACTATGGACGTTAATTTATGATGGTATATTGGTCCTTATCAGTAAACCGAATAGGAGCAAATGGTTTATTCTGAAAACTCAGGCATAAAATACCTATTGTGTTTCAAGAATAATAAAGAATATGCAATATCCAAAAGGCACCAGAACTTATTTTAATCATATTTTTAACATTTTGTTTTGTAGAGCCAAATTTTGTGTCATCCTATGATATTGGAAACTTCACCTATTTCTTTTTTCGGGAAAATGCAGTGGAGCATGACTGTGGTGAAGTTATTTTCTCCAGAGTAGCCAGAGTATGTAAAAATGACATTGGAGGGAGATTTCTCTTAGAAGGCACCTGGACAACTTTCATGAAAGCTCGACTGAACTGTTCTCGACCTGGTGAAATTCCATTTTATTACAACGAGCTCCTAAGAACATTCTTCTTACCGGAGCAAGACATTCTTTATGGAATCTTCACTACAAATGTGTAGGTATCCACATTTTCCATAATTAAAGGCTCAATTATGTTTTTTTTAAAAACCCAAAAATGCTTGAACTACTCACTTGGTCAAGTATCATATTCGAAAGAGAAGGTGCAACCTAAAATGAATGTTTTCTCTTGCCTCTAGTGCTGAGTGTTTCCAGCATTTTTGTTTTTATTTCAGCATTTCAAAACCCTTTTTTAAGTTTAATCGACTCTTGGTATACTCTCCTTAATGGTATATTGGTGTCAGCTGCTTTACATCGGTGAGACCAAGCATAGGCTTGGCGATCGCTTCGCCCAACACCTTTGCTCAGTTCGTAATAACCAACCTGATCTCCCGGTGGCTCAGCACTTCAACTCCCCCTCCCATTCTGAATCCGACCTTACTGTCCTGGGTCTCCTCCATGGCCAGAGTGAGTCCCACTGTAAATTGGAGGAGCAGCACCTCATATTTGACTTGGGTAGTTTACACCCCAGCGGTATGAACATTGACTTCTCCAATTTCAGGTAGTCCTTGCTTTCTCCCTCCTTCCCCTCCCCTTCCCAGCTCTCCCACAGCCCACTGTCTCCACCTCTTCCTTTCTTCTTCCCACGCCCACCACCCCTACATCAGCCTGAAGAAGGGTCATGACCCGAAACATTATGTTTTCCTTTGCTCCATAGATGCTGCCTCACCCGCTGAGTGTCTCCAGCATTATTATCTACCTCCTCAAAGCAGTTCTTTGTTCTTCAGATGTATTTATTCAGTGATCAAGATGAAATTATAAAACAAAATGGAAATGATTAAGAAAATCTTATTTATCATTACTATTTATTATATATGGGTATGTTTCTACAGGAACAGTATCGCGGCTTCAGCTGTCTGTATGTTTAATCTGAGTGCTATTACTCAAGTTTTTACGGGGCCATTCAAATTCCAGGAGAATTCCCGTTCAGCGTGGCTACCTTTCACAAATCCTAATCCAGATTTTCAGGTATTTATAGCTCTCTGATTTTCAGGTGTTAATGACTAAACTATGACACTTCTCACAACATTGCTTTGTACTAAAGAACATGTTCATCTTAATTGTTAGATTATGCTGTAATATCCCATGGTAACTATTTCAACATGTGCTCATTACTTTTAAGTTTTCTTTGTTTATAAATACTGAAACTTGCCTTTGTGTGTGTGTTTTTTTAACTTTATTAGTGTGGCACTATCGATTATGGTCCTAACATGAATCTCACTGAGAGGAACCTCCAGGATGCTCAAAGATTTATACTAATGAACGAAGTGGTGCAGCCAATTTTTCCAGTCCCTTTCTTCATGGAAGACAATAGTCGATTTTCCCACATAGTGGTGGATGTTGTGCAGGGAAAGGATATGCTCTTCCATGTTATGTACTTGGCTACAGGTACCTCAAATTAATTCCTGGTGTAAGATTAAAATGCTTTGACCTGAATACACATTCTTATGGCAAAGAACGGCTCACAGAAGTTTGGTAAACATTTATTCATAATCGGCTCACATTTACTAGATATAAATGATTGCAAATTTATGTAATTGTGTCTTACCTTGATGTTTATTGATATCTAAAAACTGTGATAGTAGGGTTCGCTGCTATTGAATGAGTAGGCTGTCTTTCATATTTTTAATATTTAAAATCTTTAAACTATTTGAAGTTGGCAGATTTTAAAAGTTATTCAATTGCATTGTCAAAGACTGTTTGTTGTCTCAATTATTTGATCCCACTGTTACCAGCTCAAACTCTTTCATACCTAGTCATTAGCTCCAGGTTATCTTAAAGTAAGTTGTACATTAGTAAAACAATGGCAACACACTGCATATTTTCAACTCGGTTCCTTGTTACACTGAATTTATGACTACCTTTATTACATTTAAATGTCCCATTAATTCTCCATTGATTGACTCCAAGTTTTGTTGAGGTGAATTATATAATACATTCAGTTAGCCTCCTTGAATGGAAGAGCTTGTCGCTTTGCAATATGAAAAAAAGGATTTGCGAAACAGTAGCTTACATCAGCGATAATTTTTATTCTGACACTTGCGGAGGAGGAGATATTGATTCAGTTGTCTATTATATATCTCCCCCAATCATAATGGTTGACTGATGCCTGTTATTTTACGTTATTGTCAAAAGTCAACATTATAGGATAATTCAAGATTTTACCTCCAGTCTTTTTGGTTTAATCAAAACAATAGACTATATTTTCCCCTTTTTTAAATACTTAGAAATTTGATTTACGACAGCACCCTCAGTATAAATCTGTTGAATGCTATACACGGGATGAAACAAAATCTTAAATTATCCTATATTTCTGCTAGATCTAGAATAAAACAAATTCATAAGATATTATTTTTGAGTGGGATTTCCAATATCATTAAAAGAAATTAAGGATGGTTATTATATTTAAAGCCGATAGTGAAACATTGTCATGTGTTGACCAAATAATTTTGAAGCTGTTTAATTTAGTTGAATGAAAAAAAAATGGAATTAAATCCACATTCTGTGTAGAAAATAGAATTTGGCAATGCGCCTGGTGCCATGCTGCCAAAATAGTGAAAGGCACAGGAATTGCTCAAGTAATGGAGTACTTTTGATGAGTCATCAGTGCGGTAATTTGGGAAATATGCCAGCCAGTTGCTACAAAGCATGTTCAACTGATAACATTATGAGAGAGACTAGTAATTTTGTTAATAACAATACACAATAAATGTTAGTTTAGAGATACAGCATGGAAACAGGCCCTTCGGCCTACCACGTCAGCGCCCACCAACAATCCCTGCACACTAACACTATCCTTATAATTTTACAGAAGTCAATTAACCTAAAAACCTTTACGCCGTTGGAGTGTGGGAGGAAACTGGAGCACCCGGAGAAAACCCATGCACGTCATGGGGAGAATGTACAAACTCCGTACAGACAGCACCCATGGTCAGAATCGAACCTGGGTCTCTGGCGCTGTATGGCAGCAACTCTATCGCTGTGCTACTGTGCCGTCCCATTGATCAGCCAAAAGGGGGAAACTCCTGTTGTTTGGCAAAATGTTGCGATGGGAACATTTATGTCTCGTGAAAGGGCAAAACGAGTCTGAGTTCACCCTTGCCTCTGAAAAATTACACTTCTCTCTGTTTTGCATTGGAGGTTCAACTGAGATTTCTGAGATTGCAATTGCAATCAACCAATGCCCATTCAGATGGACTGCTTATGAACTTGCAGCTGCGTGTCATTATCAAAATATCAAAGACATACATATGTCTCTGATATTTTGATAATGACACACAGCTGCAAGTTCATAAGCAGTCCATCTGAATGGGCATTGGTTGATTACAATTGCAATCTCAGAAATCTCAGCTGATTCACACATCACAATTTTATGAATGGCCAACACAAATACCAGCTAGATCAGTCTGCACAAGACAGCATACCTCGTTTAAAGGGGAGAAGCATTGTGACTACAGCAGTTGCTGCATCGTTCCAAAGGTTATTTCAGTATAATTGGAAGCATTGGTCAATGAGATATAGAATTGCAGCAGGAGGCTGAGCATGCACAAAATGAAATAGCATTGGGAGAGGATAGTTGTGGAGACAGAACATAGAACTGTACAGCACAGGAACACGCCCTTCGACCCACAATGTCTGTATTGAACATCCTGGCAAGTTATCGAAACAAGGAACTGTAGGTGCTGGTTTACAATAAAAGACAGAGTGTTGGGGTAACTCAGCAAGTCGGGCAGTATCACAGGAGAACGTGGATTGGTGATGTTTCTGGCCAGGCACTTCTTCAGACTGGCAAGTTAAACTAATTTCCTCTGCCTGCATGTGTTCCATATCCCTCTATTCCCTGCATACTCGTGTGCATACCTAAAAGCTCCCTAAATGTCACCATTGTATCTGCCTCCACCACCACACCCCTGGCAGCTTGTTGCAGGCATCCACCACTCTCTTGTATGCAAAAAAACCCTTTCCCTTTTTCCTTTAAACCTTTCCCTTCTGGTACCTTATACCCTCTAGTGTTTTACACTTCCACCCTGTGGTGAAAGGTTCTGACTGTCTACCCTATCTATCTATCTATCTATGCCTAGCATCATTTTATATACTTCTATCAGGTCTCTCCTTAGCCTCCAATGTTCAGAGAAAACAAACAAAGTTTGTCATAACTGCTTATAGCTAAGTAGTGAGGGTGTTGCTAGGCACAACCAGCATGCATAATGGACTGCTTCATCTGCCTATTCTACACATTTCCAGCCTACTCGAATATTGCCTTTGTTAGCAAAGTGCACAAATAACAGTGGGAATCAATGGGTTTATAATAGACATCAATCGACTGTCTGTTCCCTGTGATGGAGACAGAGAGTTTGAGAAAGGGGAGGGACGTGTCAGAGATCGTGCAGGTGAAATTGAGGGAAAATGGAAGTTCTGCATGGGTGCAGGGTGCAATACCGATTCAGTTGTTGATGTAGTGAAGAAAGAGTTGGGGGATGTTGTAGGAAAACATTAGTTGGCCACTCAAGCTTTACCACCAAGTTCAATCCTCACCTCCGCTGTTGTTTGTATGGAATTATCATAGAGACCTATGCAACTGCAGAAGAACCTCTTTACTCCTGTACTGAAATCCTCTTGTTATGAAGGCCAACATTCCATTAGCTTTCTTCACTGCCTGTTGTACCTGCACGCCAACTTTCAGTGACTGGTGTACACTCCCCCTTACCTAACCTAATCCCATTGAGATAATAATCTGCCCCCTTGTTTTTGCTGCCAAAGTGGATAACCTCACATATATCTATATTATACTGCATCTGCCACGCATCTGCTTGTGAACCTACGCTGCACTGCCTCAATCACAAGGATGTCCTTCCTCAAATTAGGAGACCAAAACTGTACACATTTCCTGAAGCTTGACACCCTTGCATTCAAATGTCTGCTAATTTCTCTGTTCAATAGTTTCATAGGCTCTGCCCTCCACATTTTTTCAGGCTAGAGAATGTCAGAGCTTCACAACAATCAGGGAGAAGAGATGTGTCTTCATCCCTCTCTGAAATGGCCAACCCATTGTTCTGAAACAATGTCTGTTAACTACCCCCACTAGGAGAAGCATCCAGTCAGCATTCACCCTGGTAATCACCGTCAGAATATTGTACATTTCCATAAGATCACCACTCGTACTTTTAATCATCTATGAATATAGGGCCATTTGTTCAGCCTCTCCACATGAGAACACCTTCATCTCAGGAATCCATCCAATGAGCTTTATCTGCACAACTTCCAATGGAAGTGGAGGCAGTACCCCAGGAGTGGTCTCATGAAACCTTCCCTATTTTCATACTCCATAATGCTTGAAATAAATGCCAAAGTTGTATTAGATTCCTATTTACTTGCTGGATGTGCATGCTCGTTTTTTGTTTTGTTATTAGGATTTCCAGATCTCTTTGTACTGCAATATTTTATAATCTTGATCCATTTTACTGGTAATTTGCTTTATCATTCTTGTGAAATGGATAACTTCACACTTTAGTGACCTGTAGCAAAATGGGTAACCTCACCATCCCACAGGCTTGTGTGGCACTCCAAACTTGCTGATTGCCGATACCAAATTAACCTATTCATCCCAATTCGGTTTTCTGTTAGTTACTTATGATAATATGTTATACCAACTACAAATGCCCTTATCTCAGATGTTACTCTTTTATATGGCATCCTATTGAATCTTTTCTGCATTTCCAGATACACTCCCACTGGTTCCTGTTCCATGTACTCCCTTCCCCCACATGCAACATCCTCAAAATTTGTTAGAGGCGATTTTCCTTTCATAAAAACAGATGAACTGATTATTGTATTGTGATTTTCTAAATGTAGCTTCCTGTGGGACCAATTTTCCATTAACTCTTTAATAATGGATTCTGGCATTTTCCCAGTGAAAGAGATTATGGTGCTTATAGTTTGCTTGTTTTTGTCTCCTTCTTGAATAGTGATGTTGCTTTTGCAGTTTTCCAATCCTCACGGACCTCTGGAATCTGGGGAATTTGGAATATTACAGCCAATGCATTGTCTGCCTCTGCCATGACTTCTTTAAAGACCCAAGAGTGCAGGCCATCACATTCAAATGACTTGTCGGCCTCATTAATTGCTTAGTACCTTTTCACTAGTGATAGTTGTTTTCAGTTCCCTCTAGTTCCTTGATTATCTACAGTGTAACCTCCATCATGCTGGTGTTGGTGGACAACTATAAATCAAGCTAACATCTAAGTGCGCACCCACGTGGACAATTTGAGCAGATTTACTCAACGTGCACCCTCATTCCTGCCATTCAATCACAGTATCCCCATTGCTACAATAATAATAATAATATATTTTATTGTCATTACACATAAGTGCAACGAGATTTGGTTTGCAACTTCGAGATTTCGGTTAGCAACCCCCGAGAACAAGGTTTGTAAAAACGACCATTTGACCAGTAACATCAACACAGACTAAAGTGCGAGGCCGGGGAAGACAGTCCATGGGAGGGAGGGGGGGGGGGGGGGGGGGGGGGTACTCAGCAGGGCCGGTTCAGAGCCGCTATAGCTCTGGGAATGAAGCTGTTCCTGAGTCTGGTAGTGCGGGCGTAGAAAGCCTTGTAACGTCTGCCGGAAGGGAGTAGTTCGAACAGTCCATTACAAGGGTGAGAGGAGTCTTTATGAATGCTGACGACCTTCCTGAGGCACTGTGTGTGGTAGATGCCCTCCAAGGCTGGTAGCTGTGTCCCAATAATCTGTTGCGCTCTGTGGACAACGCGCTGAAGAGCTCTCCTCTCCGCCTCCGTGCAGCTGAGATGCCACACAGAGATGCCATACGTTAGTATGCTCTCTATGGTGCAGCAGTAGAAGGTCGTCAGCAGCTGTTGGGGCAGACCAGTCTGTTTCAATGTTCTTAGGAAGAACAGTTGTTGCCGTGCCTTTTTGACCAGCGCAGCGGTGTTGGTGGACCATGTGAGGTCCTCTGAGATGTGAGTGCCCAGAAACTTGAAGCTGGACACTTTCTCCACACTGTCTCCGTAGATGGAGATTGGGGCGTATTCCCCATTCTGTGACCTCCTGAAGTCGATAATCAGCTCCTTGGTCTTGAAGGTGTTTAGTGACAAGTTGTTCCGTGAGCACCAGTCCGCCAGGTTCTGCACCTCCGCTCTATAGTTTGTTTCATCCCCGTTGGTGATCATCCCGATCACTGTTGTGTTGTCTGCAAACTTGACAATGGTGTTGTTGCCAAATGCAGGGACACAGTCGTGGGTGAAGAGGGAGTAGAGCATGGGGCTCAGTACACAGCCCTGTGGTGTGCCGGTGTCAGGGTGATAGTGGAGGACAGGTGCGGCCCCAGTCTCACTGCCTGCGGTCGCTCCATCAGAAAATTCAGGATCCAACCGCATATCAGTGAGCTGAGGCCTAGCTGGTGGAGTTTGGTGGAGAGCTTAGTGGGGATGACCGTATTGAAGGCAGAGCTATAGTCAATGAAGAGCATCCTCACGTAGGTGCCCTGTCTTTCCAGATGGGTCAGGACAGTGTGAAGAGCCACAGAGATGGCATCCTCTGTGGCTCTATTTGCCCTGTATGCAAATTGATGAGAGTCCAATGATGCAGGGATGCTGGCTTTGATGTGGGAGAGGACTAGTCTTTCAAAGCACTTAATTGATATTGGAGTTAGGGCAACCGGGCGGTAGTCATTCAGGTTGGTGACTTTAGGCTTTTTCGGCACCGGCACTATGGTAACTGTCTTCAGGCACTTGGGGACCGTTGCCAGAGATAGAGACAGGTTGAAGATCCTCGTAAATACCTCCACCAGCTGTACAGCACAGTCCTTTAGTACCCTACCCTGGACTCCATCCGGGCCTGCAGCCTTGCGTGGATTGATCCTACACAGAGCGCACTGTACCTCCTGGGTGCTCAGTGTTAATGCATGTCCCTCCGCCCTAGCTGGGGTTGTTCCTCTCTTGGTGGTGTTGCCAATTTCGAAGCGGACAAAGAAGGTGTTTAATTCATTGGCCAGTGTGGTATCACTGTGGGGGCAGACGGGGCTGCTCTTGTAGTAAGTGATGTCTCTGACACCCTGCCACATGCTTCTGGAACTTGAAGAACTAGCCCACAATGTTGATTTTTCCGATCCTCTTCCAGAATCTATCTCTAGCTCTGTACTGCTGTTGTCAGGGGGACATTGACAAACAAAGATCTGTTTCATTTTACTGGAAATACTTTGCCTCTGAAAACCTAGAATAGAACCACAGACAGCCTTGGGGAAGACATTCTCTCTATGGGAGAGGAAATGTAATCTCTTTCTTAAATGGTTTACACCTTACCCTATGACCCCTGGTCTTGGATTCCCTACTGTGGGGAATATCATGTATCCAGTCTGTCTAGTTCTGTTAGACGTTTATAGGTTTCACGTTGAGACTTCTTGTGCAGTGCTTTTGGTGATCAATTGTAAACAAACTCTGACAGCTAACAAAACACCGTATGATGCTTTCATTGCTGAAGCTTGGTTGTGCCTACTTGTGACCGATGTCACCTGAATTATCTGATTCATTTATGCCATTGAGGTAAACGGTCACCATTTCACCCGTGACATACATATCCCCCTTCTATTTGTTTGCATGTCAAGGTAAGAATAGTTCTGCAGGCAGTAAATCTTTTGTTTTATTCTACTAAATTAGTTTGAAGATTGGGACATCCCTTGCTTTATCACGAATGTGGAAAGAAAATTATGCATCGTAATTGGGGATGCTCAGATAAAAATCAGTCATCAGAAAATGCTTTTTGTGTCAGCCTAAATATCCAGTGTAATGATGTTATCCAATGCCCGTGGCAGCAAAATTATTCTAAGAATTCGTTTTGTTTAGAGATAAAGCGCGGAAACAGGCTATTCGGCCAACCGGGACGGCGCTGATCAGCAATCCCCGTGCACTAACACTATCCTACAGACGAGGAACAATTTACACTATTTACCAAAGCCAATTAACCTACAAACCTGTACGTCTTTAGAATGTGAGATGAAATCTTAGCACACGGGGATCACCCACGTGGTCACAGGGAGAACATACAGACCCATAGTCGGGATCGAACCTGTGTCTGGCGCTGTAAGGCAGCAACTCTACCATTGTGCCATACCATAAAGACAGTCAAATCTTAAAGGGCCTGTCCCACAGGCGATTTTTTTCCGGCGACTACCAGCGACAGTCACAGTCGTAGCAGGCCCCCGACGACAATGTCTACACCAACCTACCACCTAGTCGACGGCAAGCACCGACGATCCGTTCGGATGTCCACCCACGCCACACCTCCAACAACTTACGACCACACAGGCGACAACTTACGACAACTGGTCAACCGACGTCCACCCGCGACAAGCTACAACTGAAGACAATTCAGTCGCCAGTACCTGTCGCCGATTGATGTAGGTTGACGTAGGTAGTCGCCAATGGAATTCACCAAAGTCATCACCTGGTGACAACCTACATCACCTGGCGACAACCTGCCTCATCCTGGCGACAACCTCCCACAGCACCTAAGATGGGAGAAGACAAGCTACGTCAAACCCACAGTCGCCGAAAGGTTTTGAACATTTCGAAATCCAGCGGCGACAAGAAAAAAGTTATGACTCTTTAGGCGACTTGAGGAGACAACTCACGACCATACAGGCATCACACTGCGACCATGTGGCGACAGCCTAGTCACTGAAAAAATCGGCTAAGTGGGACAGGCCCTTTACTTTCAGCATTTAACCTTATAGCTTGATAAATCTCGTACAGAAAATGCTCAAATTCATTCTTAGCAATGCAGGGTGTGGGGGGGCAGATTAATTTATTTGCTTTGTCGTAATTGCCGTCTCCCCCCCCCCCCCCCCACCCCCCTCCCCTGTTGCCGATGCAAGTTGGACATCTATACTGCTGAGGACTTGGTTATATTGTTTTATCATTTTTTTTATCTCCACGAGTGAAACTGACATGACTGATCGTCAAAAATAAGCATGTGATATGGTAAGTTTCTTGACAAGAGATGTTTAATGTGGCTTAATGCTGCAGTGAATCTACTTACACCCCCGAAACAAGTTACAAAATGTTGAATAGCTTTTGACAAGTTCCCTCATAGTAGGCTGATCCAGAAAATTAAGATGTGCTGGATTCACTACGACTTGGTTGTATGGATTCAGAACTGGCTTATTCATAGAAGACAAATAGTTATGGTAGAAGGTAGATATTTTAGCGGTGGTCTATGACCCGTGGAATTCTGTGGGGATCTCTGTTGGGACCTCTGCTGTTTGTGATATATATAAAGACTTTGCTTGTTTACTCTGGAACGTCACAGATTGAGGGGAGACTTGATGGAAGTATACAAAATTATGATAGGCATAATTAGAGAAAGTAATCAGAACCTTTTTCCTCGGATGGAAATGTCAAGCAACCCTCCAGCGAGGGTATACAATAAGAGGCCTTTAGATAGGCACAAAAGACTCCACAGAGACCGCTCCCTCCACAACTGCTTGATTAATTTATCCTTCTCACCCAAACCACTGCCAGGTACAACCGCAGGAGATGCAACACCTGTCCTTATACCTCCTCTCTTGATCTGATCCAAGGACCCTGACAGTCCTTTCACGTGAGACAGGCACAGGTTATTGATAGCGGACGATCAGCCATGATCACAATGAATGGCGGTGTTGGCTCGAAGGGCCGAATGGCCTCCTCCTGCACCTATTTTCTATGTTTCTATGTAACCTCCTTCTCTTTTATTTGAATGAATGAATAAATAAGTTTATTTGCCAAGTATTCACATACAAGGAATTTGCCTTGGTGCTCCGCCCACAAGTGACAACATGACATACAGTGACAGTTACGAATGATACATAAAACATTAAACATTAATAATAAAACATTATTGATTAATGTTGTTTATCTGGCATCCCCAATGAAGCCACTATACTATTTTCCTCAACTGCTACCTATGACCGTTTCACTCGGCTCTATGGAAGTTATTTTTTAGTTCATTGATGAAACATGGTTTGGCCTAAGGTTTTGGCTTTAACTCTGACTCCAGAGAACTGACCAAAATGTGAGCTAACCATCGTAGGAAGACGAGGTTTGCAACATTGTTGAATGTGCCGCGTATGAGTCACTAAACTGAGATTTCATTTTTAATGCACATATAAAAAAATCCCACGGCACTCGTTTGTGGGACACGTGCTATCTCTGCTCTCAATATTCATCCTTCAGTCATCAATATGTGTGCAAATAACATTACGACAGTGACAACACATTCAGAGTATTTCACGGTCCACAGCTCTCCAACACCCTAAAGAACTTGGCAGGTGATATATAAATGCAAACCTTTTGGGCCTGTCCCACTTAGGTGACTTTTTAGGCGACTGAAGGAGACTATGCAGTTGCCACATGTTCGCGGGTGGTTGCCGGGGAGTTGCCTTCATGGTTGTGAGGAGTTCCCGCATTCTGGGAACTAGCCGCGGCCTCATTCTGGTGGCCGTGAATTTTTCAACATGTTGAAAAATTAGCGGTGACTAGAATGAAGCCGTCATGGAGTGTAGCGAGAATTCTTGAGCCGTAGGTGGGTTGCCAGGAGGTCCTAATGGGTTGCCAGGAGGTTGAAGGTTCTCGTAGGTTGTAGTCGGTGCTGACCGGTGAATTTCATTGGCTCATTGGGGAAAAAAAAGGTAAGCAGTAGTTTTCAGAACCAAGGATAAAGGACTGGCAATGTATCTCTGTCTCCACTCCCTCTTCCCCCCCCCCCCCTCCCCCCCAATCTCCCCAGCCTCTTTTAAAGGACTTGCCATACACTGTACTTTCGCTGTCTTTTTCCAGCGCCGACCTTCCTGTTAATCGTGGTGTGTGACTGTTTCACCTTGGCTTTCTTCCGTGTGAATTTTTTATACAGCGCTCCACCCGCTTTGCCTTTCCACCGCCTGCATAACGGGCTGGTGAAGGAAGCGATGTGTGTTTGTGTGTGTGTTCCACTCTGACAGTCGCCAGCAGTCCGCTGAAAAATCGCCCAAGTGGGACAACCCATAACTGTTTTGCATAGAGATTTGGTTGTTCTTTGAACGACCATTAATAATGTGACTACTCTTTCGATTCCTGGCCATGTTTTATCTTCCTACTTAAATAATGCTGTAATACTATCTATGTGGCTGACTATACTTTGTGGTATTTAATTATTAAACGTGTATTGCAGAATTTTGGTTACCGGCATCTTAAAATGCATTGAACATGCAATTAAGTGCAAGTGAATTTATTGCACTTAATTAGTTATTGATGGGGTCAAAGCAAAATGCAGAACATTTATCTCAAGCACTCCTGGCAATGAGCATGTAATTTAAATATGTGGATAATGCATGAATGCAGCCCATTTGTTTTTTGTCTATTTTGTTGTTTATCCTGCACATAAGCAGAATGTTCTATATTATATTTACCGTACCCATTATCCTCCTGTTATCCACTTACCTGAAGTTGTCCTAAATGTTGATGATGGTTCTGTTTTCTGATGTTAAAGCCATAAAATACCATCCCCTCAATTTGATATCAAGACATTTACTAACTATGATACATGGATTGTGATCTCTCAACCACTGGAATATGACTTTATCTATTGGCACAATTTTAGGTGGCTTTAGGTCTTGCTGTTCATTAGTCTGGATTTTTTAAATAAACAGAACCTCAATTTTTCAGATATCTTTCATTTAATATCCTATTGCATTTACACTGTAACTTCACTCATCTTGTATCTTTCCTGTAGTTTGGATCTTAATGAAGTAGAAGATAAAAAAATATTGCATTGAATTTAAATATCTTCAGATGTAAATTTCATGGCGTTTTCTTCGGAGCGGTATTGGGTTTTAATTAATATTATTAATGGAACATTACAATTTTGAGAGCACAGATGTGGACAAATTTGAGTATTGACAATCTACACACCACACAAAAGGAGCACGGGTAATCGTTAAGAGTCTCCTGGGAAGGACAAACGTTCCATATTCAAATCCTGACTTTTGTGACATTTTGGATAGCATGCAAACAGTGTAGTTATGGGGAAAAAAATTGATATTTTTCATGATATGTATTAGCTGAACAATGGAAACTATACAACTAGAATGTATCACTTCATCTACTGTACTCATGCTGTATTTTTGTGTTCTTGTTATAGTTTAGTTTTAGATATCTCATGCGAGTGCCGATAAATTATCTGTCATAAATTCCAGTAATGAGAAAAAGTTAAAATTAGCAAGCAACTATTATCTCAGTATTTGGGCATTATTTCATCAATTCCTTTGATCAGATTATTTCTTGTATGTCCCTTGCAGACTATGGAACTATCAAGAAAGTTCTCATCCCTGTGAATGAAAGCGGGGGTGGCTGTTTGTTGGAAGAAATAGAACTTTTCCCAGCTGATCAGCGTGAGCCCATAAGGAACCTCCAAATCTTACACAGTGAAAGCGTTCTGTTTGTTGGCCTGTGGGAACATGTGATAAGAATCCCCCTCAAACGCTGTACCTTCTACAGAAGTCAGAGGTAACATCTTTGAACAGCTGTAACATTTTGCAACTTGTGAACAACAGCATTGTCAAGAGGTCCCATTCTGCTTTCGGTTTTGAAAAGGCACAAATGGCATTTGAGAAGACAGGAGAACCGCTATTAGTTAACACTTCTCATCTACACTTGCATTGAAATATCAGCATTACATTTACATGATTTTTACTTGCTTAGGCTGAACAGATTCCACAATTCCTCAATGGTTATGTTTGGAGATGAATTATATAGTTTAATTTTATTGAGAAACTGAGTTAAAAAACCTTAAGGGCCTGTCCCACTTAATTCACGACCACTGCCGAGTTTGCCCTTGACTCATACTCGCAGCATGGTCGTCACGAGTTTGTAGGAGGTCATAGGTAGGTCGTAGCCGGCTGTGATGCTAGTCGTAGGTACTCGTGGCATCAAGTAGGTCGTGGCGTTTTTCTAGCATGATGAAAATGTCCACGAGTAAAAAAGGTTGTGAATTAGGTCGTGAAATTGGGACAGCCCCTTTAGTCTCTAGTGTAAGAAATGATTAAAGTTAGTGGAGTGGGGGGAAATCAATAGAGCACATGATCAGTCAGAAAATCAGGACATGTAGTGACACACAAAACTGCAGATGATAGATTCCAGAGCAAAAACAAAAGAACTGCTGGAGGAACTCGGCAGGTTGAGCAATATTTGTGGAGGCAAAGCGATGGTTCACATTTTGAATTGAAAGCCTGCATCAGCACTGAGTGTCTAGGGAAGAGAGCCAATATAAGGAGGTAGGAGCGAGGCAGGGGCTGACAGGTGATAGGTGGAATCGGGTGAAATGGAGGAAGGATGGGTAGGTGAGGGAGTGTATGGGGCATCTAGTGACTAGTAGGTAACAAGTGGAAACACGTGGGGATAAAAGTGACCTTGGACTTTTAAAGTAAACAGGTTACAGAATGAGACAAAGGCAGGTAATGCATTCTGAAACTTTGTCCTGGGAAGAACTGAGGAAAAAGAGATTAGGCATTAGAGTATTGATTTTTAGCACTGAATCTGAATCTCACCAATCGATAGCCTAAATCTTGCTTCCATACTACCAATTTCTTGCTCCAGTGTTACAATTTGTCCAATCCATGCCTACTTAATTTCATGTCGAGCCATCTGCCAATACTAGTCATTGATGTGTGGGGGCGCTCGATCAGTGAGGTCGGAGGAGGAGGGAGGTTCAATACTGTGGAGCAAAGGACAACAATCTCCAGCAGACAAATTAATACTTTTGGTCTCCAGCCTAGTCCACTAGACATATATGGATGACTTAGGATAGCACTTAGCCTAGATGGAACCGATCTGACCCATAGGTTCCCCTGGTTTCCCTGTTAATTTTCATCTTAGCTGCTGCAAATTATTTGAATTATTCCAAGAGGCAAAACTCATCCAGCAAATTTGGTATGCATTGAATCAATGACGGAAAGACAAGTCGTTCGCAGGAAAGGTATACCTGCCCAACAAACTGTAACAGAAGAATGTCGTTTTTTGTAGATATTCCATTAATCATGGTCAGTGCTGGCAGCTGCTCGCAATTTCTCGTGTAGTGTTAGTAGAAGGGTTGTGGTTGGTTCACAATGGCATATTGAAGAGACCAGGGTTCGGATAATATGGTGAGTTTACCTTATTTGTTTTACTTGTCTGGAGTGGAAAGTGCTGACAGCCACTGTTCACTTCAGTGTACTCGGGGGATTGTGGGGATTGAGTGGTGAGCATTAAAACCATAGGTTGATGATTCCAGTATCTCCCTTTTCAATTTTCTCAGCTATTTGGAAGCTGACGGCAGAAACCACTCAACAGCACATTGCGGCTGAGCCAGCACGCAGAGATACTTAATGATGTATTGATAGTCATAGGCTTTTCATCTGCTATCGTCCATCAAACTAGCTTCTCATCAAAGGAGCTTTGTGGGCTTTTTATTGCAGTTCACATTTTGTCTCTCCTATGTCAGACAGTCAGCGGGCATTAAACCTCGTCTGGATTAGAGTTTTCATAGCAGAGATCACAATAGTTATGTCTGGGCTGCTCTGGCACTGTTAATCAGCAGAAACATTAGGCCATGGATTAATGAGAAGAATTATGAAAAATAAACTTTACATGGTTGAAATAATAATGGAAGTGTTTGACATGTTGATGAATGCAATAACAATAAGCACTGTATTACTTCATGCAGAATTATTTGCTGAATTTTGAAAAAAATTGTCATTGTACAAAATAATAGCATTTTGAATCTTAGGTATATTGTATTTGACTCGAGATGACTTATTCAATTTATTTATTATTTCAATGGGCATTGGTCTCCACATTTAGGTGCAGATTTATATTAAAACATAAGATGTTCTGGTTTGGGATGCGAGTTTATGTCTATCATGTTTACTAAACTGATAATTATAGCTGATTATACGTTCTTAAACATATGTTGCTGTGATAATGCTATAATAATAATTATTATTTATCTGTTAATTATTTCTGCCATGTAGGTTTCTGTGTAGAGTTCAACTTGAAGGAAGGAAGGGCCTGATATGACGAGACTGGACTTTTTTTTTAAAACCTCTGCTGTTGTGCATTTGAAAATTAACCTATGGTCACCTCGGCGGCAGGCTACTACTCCAGTTTTCCATTTATAGCATTTGATGGATTCTCCTATTTTGTCCTTAAAATTATGGTGTCCAGTTATTATTTGTAAAATGCTGACTCTCAGATTTAGACAATGTATAAAGTAATGCATTCTCACTGATGCAGAGAGTTTAAAGAACTTCTGCTGGCAAAATTCCAGATGTAATTGCTGAGAGTTTGCAGCATTACTCTTGTTCCAGTCCTGATATAGTGAGGAACTTGATGCTGAAATGCAGGTTAGGAATGACAGGCTGGGCTCAAGATTTCTGCATTGGTGGTTTCTGCATTGGAACATATGCTGAGAAATACCAACAATACAAAACGGAACAGGCATTCTTAAGTTTGTTGTGGTTCTCTACTTTGATCTGATTTTTAAAATATATTCGACTAAGTGGGACCCGTTGGGTCCCGTTCACCCAACGCAATATTACATAGAAACATAGAAAATAGGTGCAGGAGTAGGCCATTCGGCCCTTCGAGCCTGCACCACCATTCAATATGATCATGGCTGATCATCCAACTCAGTATCCCGTACCTGCCTTCTCTCCATACCCCCTGAGCCACAAGGGCCACATCCAACTCCCTCTTAAATATAGCCAATGAACTGGCCTCAACTACCTTCTGTGGCAGAGAATTCCAGAGATTCACCATTCTCTGTGTGAAAAATGTTTTTTCCATCTCGGTCCTAAAAGACTTCCCCCTTATCCTTAGACCGTGACGCCTTGTTCTGGACTTCCCCAACATCGGGAATAATCTTCTTGCATCCAGCTTGTCCAACCCCTTAAGAATTTTGTACATTTCTACAAGATCCCCCCTCAATCTTCTAAATTCTAGCGAGTACAAGCCGAGTCTATCCAGTCTTTCTTCATAAGAAAGCCCTGACATCCCAGGAATCAGTCTGGTGAACCTTCTCTGTACTCCCTCTATGGCAAGAATGTCTTTCCTCACATTAGGAGCCCAAAACTATACCCAATACTCCCGGTGTGGTCTCACCAAGACCCTGTATAACTGCAATAGAACCTCCCTGCTCTTATACTCAAATCGTTTTGCTGTGAATGCTAACATACCATTCACTTTCTTCAGCCTGCTGCACCTGCATGCCTACTTTCAATGACTGGTGTACCATCTCCCCTTTTCCTAATCGGCCACCATTCAGATAATAGTCTACTTTCCTGTTTTTGCCACCAAAGTGGATAACCTCACATTTATCCACATTATACTGCATCTGCCATGCATTTGCCCACTCACCCAATCTATCCAAGTCACCTTGCAGCCTCCCAGCATCCTCCTCACAGCTAACACTGCCCCCCAGCTTCGTGTCATCTGCAAACTTGGAGATGTTGCATTCAATTCCCTCATCCAGATCATTAATAAATCACAATAAAAACCAAATCCACCACTTACCCAGAGCCTCCAACTGTGCGGGCGCGGCTGATGGGTTCCCGTTGTGACGCCACTGATCACCCCCGTCTTCCCCTCACTCTCCCCCCCTTGCCCTCCCTCCCCCCCCCTTTGCCGTTCCCCCGCTCCCACTTACGCCCCACTGTTAGGGGAAGAGGGGCGAGTGAGGGAGAGAGAGACGGGACCAGGGCCTCTACTGTGCCCCCTCCCCCTACCTCGGGGAGATGGTCAACAAGTTACTGTGAGGAGGGGAGAGAGGAGTTTATGAGTGAAGCGGGAGAGGGCACAGTGCAGGAAGGGGTGTCGCTGCCCCGGTTGAGTGACAGGAACGGAGACCAATCTGCGTGCCGCTGACTGACCAATCAGCGCATGCACGGTTTTTACGATTTTTAAACCTTAATAACTGTTGTATTATACCGCCGATCAGAACAAAACGTGTTGCACATTCAGCACAGGAGAATGGCGAGTAAGGTGGCGTAAAAATGTAGCACTATCTGGTACCGTTTTTGCGCAGATGTAAAATCAACGCAAAACGGAAAAGCACAAGATCAGACTTTTAGTTATGTATTGATCGAAGACAGATAGATTTTAGAAACTGTGAGATTGGATAATCTGGGCTTGGTTTTCCTGCAGTGAAGGGTAATCTGCACGGATCTCAAATTATAAGGGACATTGATAGGAGAAGGTAGAATCTTTATCCCATAGTACAGATATCAAAATCAAGAGGCCAAATGTTTAAGGAGAGAGGAAGGAGTCTTAAAGGGGATCTGGGGGGTACGTTTTGTACACATAAATTGTACACATTATGGGTCAGAAGTTTAGGAGTAACATGAGGGAGAACCTCTTTACTCAGAGAGTGGTGGCTGTGTGGAATGAGCTTCCAGCAGAAGTGGTGGAGGCAGGATTGATTTTAACATTTAAAAGTGAAGTGGATAGGTATATGGATGGGAAGGGAAAGGAGGGGTATGGTCTGAGTGCAGGTAGAAGGGATTAGGGGAAAATAAATGGTCGGCACGGACTGGAAGGGCCGAGAGGGCCTGTTTCCGTGCTGTAATTGTTATATGGTTATATGTTATATGGTTATAAAGTGGTTGACATATGGAATAGGCTGCCAGGAGAGGTGGTGAAATTAGATACAATCACAACATTTAATAGACATTTAGCTAGGCATGTGATTAGGCTGGGCATAGAAGGATACAGACCTAATATGGGCAAATAGGATTAATGTGGATGAGCAAGCAGATTGGCATGAATATGATGAGCCAAGGGCAGTTTAGTTCTGTGTTGTACAACTCTCTGATTCTACAATGTCTTAAGTTTCCAACCAGTACTTCCATTGATTGTGCTTTGAGGGTTGAATTTTGTCCTTCCAGCTTGACCTACCAACCTGACCTTCCAGCATTTCCCTTTGAACCTTTTGCTTTGTAGAGCATACATATAACTGAATGGGATTCGGATTCAGAGGTTCACGGTATCCAGTTGTTTTATTACATACCCAGCTACCAATAGTAAGCAAGTAAAATAAATACTTGTGGTGGGCTGCGATCCTCTTGCTGATCATAAATCACACTGATAAGCTTTTCAACTGTGTTGATAGCTGTAAAAACAGTTGGGCTCCGCTACAAATTTATAAGGACTTCTTTTGTCTCATATTGCTGACCTTATGACTTTGTGACACAGAACAAAAGACACATCTAACTAGCCAAAATATGTGTGCATGCATCCATTTCGAAGTTCCACATTGTACTGATGTGTTTCATGATGTGTTCTGCATGTTTATGAGTAGGTTAAAGCCACAAAATTAAAAGATGATCTCTTTATCCTGCAGTTCATGTGTGGGAGCTCAAGACCCCTACTGCGGCTGGGACTTGGTTCTAAAGAAATGTACAACATTAGAAGAGAGTATGAGTATGAGCCAGTGGGAACAAAACATCAGCTCATGCCCAGTGAGTATAAATAGAGTAACCTCGTCCATTGACAACATTCCCTTATTCTTGCAAATTTCAGAATTTGTGTAATAGAATGAAAAGTTGAAATGGTCAAAGCAAAAAATTACTTGTTGCCTGTTCTCTATTAATGTTCTAATCATTACTGAAGATTTATGACTGAAGTTAATGCAGGGAAAGGTTTAATTTTATAAACTGCTATATCGGCTCATCTCATTTTTACATTTTCCCCTCCCTTGACATTGTGTTTTTTTGTTGGGGTGGGGAGCATAATTGCGCACTAAATTTGATCAATGCATATTCTGTTATGTATAAAACCAAATAGTTTGCATTAACAGGCTCCCTTAATTGTAAAAAAGTTTATAGATGAGTGTATTCTCAGGCACCATCACCTTCTGCGTTGTCTTGTTGAGTTCAGGTTCTGTTGGGTGAAATCCCCTTGTTGAAGTGCTGGGGTGTTTTTTCTGTCCACTGCCCAGCCTCACTGAGAGATTGATTGGAAGGCAGTCCTCGGTGCATTTCTGCCAGATAAAATAAGTTTCCAATTGACAGGGAAGAATGAAGTGTGCTGTTGCAGTGTCGGACAGAGAGGCTGGCACATTCCAACGGCCCCAACATTCCTTTTGTACTTTGACCGGAGGCCTAAATATGGTGATTGATTAAAACAAATGAGAATGGCAGGTGGCCCACACCCTTCAAAACAAGCTTAAGTCATCTTACTAATACTTTTCCAGGATGCTTTGCCATTAGTTACCTTCCAGTAACTTGGGTGGTGGAGTTACCTTCAAATAGGAAAACGTATGACTTATAACTGTTCTTGACCTTTGCATGCCTACTTTGATTTAAATTCAGCAGGGTGAGGTCAGCATTTTAGGTACCTATAGAGAAGAGAAAAAGAAGAAAATTGTTCAGTATTATTTTCATGGTATTTATTGCAAATATCATAATGTGTGATGTGTTCATATTTGGATACCACTTGCTGTGCCTTTCATCGGAACAAAATAAATCTGTAGTTCTTTCAGCAACATTCTTGAATTGCAATCAATATTTGGAACAGGAGATTTCTGGCATAGTTTAGTTAAAGATTGGTGCATTGCTTTTTTAAAAAAATATTTCATGGTATTGATCAGCTCCAGCAAATGATTGTCATCTATTCTTTCCCAATGCAATTCCTGCTACAAAGTTTTGTTCAGGTGATAAAATTGTTAAAGAGGATTAGATATTTTACAATTACTTTTACTGATTCTCAAAATAAGGATACATTGTTAATATTGTGGTTCCAAGAAGCATGTAGATTACTCACTGCTCAAACATTATATGAGGCATGCTCCAGAGTACATAAATCAATCCTCCACTGGGAAGCACATGTAGTGAATAGGGAGGAAATATACATTCAGGCTTTCATGTGGGTAGGAAGGCTGATATTTTATTAAATAATTAAACCAAGCTATTTCAAGTGGAATGGAATAAAAAGCAGTATTATGGTGGAAAAAAAAGAATTCTCCACGTGTGAATCTCTCCAATGATGTAATATAAATGTAATGCTTTTAAGAGGTTAAATAGCAATCGGGAAATATACAATAGTAGAAATGTTGACGGCATTGCCTTGTGTAATCCTTTGTAAAGTCCAGCACCATGCAGAGTAAACGCAAAATAATTAAAAAAGAAAGAAGCAAATTTTCCTATTTTCTGAATTAATTTTTAATATAATTTTGTGGTCACTTCTGATGTGTCATTTTACTATATTGTGTAGCATTTAGTCCCCCACCTCCACTCCCTGATGGAGCTTGGCTATAGGCAAATTGTAAGTGAATCTATGTTTTACAGTCAAGTAATTGGATCAAAACAGAAAATAATCTGGCTGCATCTCTGGAGATTTGTTAAAAATTTGTCCCTGTAAAATTGCTGAGTTTATGATAGCATATACAGGTTATGATGTACTCAAAGTAATAGTATGAAGTTCTTGTATGAAGCTTCCCAAGGAAGCTTTACAAGGGAGGTGTGGAGTTTATGCATGCAGTTAGAGACAATATATGGTTTCTGACTTTACCTTGAGAGCCCACCATTGCCTTGTCGGGGTACAGATTATTTGAGGGAAAGGACAGTAATTTTTTAACAGTGAACATGAAATATTGTGGTAATAAAGAAAAAGAAGATAAGCCAATGTACCAGGTGACTCTCTGTAAGGAATGATCCCACAACCAGTGTAGCACTAACTGTGATCCTCGATTACTGGGCAATGAATAGGTATGTTACAATACCTACCTTGAGCAGCGCTGCAGTTCTGCCGCTCCCCGTGTGCATGACTTTGGCGCCTTTCAGAGGGGGGCGGGTTTAAAATGTCGTTTTTCCCTAGACAGTCCAAATCGATCCATGTCGGGCGATTTCGTCGATAAAGAGAAATCGCTCCGACATTTCATTCATGAAGCTATTTTTAAACTGCGGTAGATTATTTATTAACTAGCGTAGTTTAAAAATCATCTTCTAAAGCTCTGAACGCCGACAGCAGAACGGACCTAATGTAGGGGAGAAAATAAAGTGCACAGTTTATTTTTACATTAAAACTAGGTTCTTAGGAAGGCTTTAATCACATTTTCATGTTGCGAAAAAGGGACGAAAAAAATGTATGAACCGGCTGTATTTTTCCTGCCGACTTCACTGCAAATCGCAACGTTCCAATCCACCGCATTCCACTAAAACCCACTCGCTAGTTGATTTAAATGGCAATTAATTTACAGGCATTAAACACTAAATTCCTTCAATTTGGCCTATAAATTCATGAAAATTATATTTAAATTTTGTGGATGTTGTATTGTGGATTATTGTGTGAATGTTATTTGGACACTTAGGCAATTTTAAAAAAGTTTATCTTTTCTTAAGAAATGGATAGATGTTTAGATCTACTCATTGAATTTTGTAATTAGCTACAATTAGATAACGAACTAATTATATGCTTTAATTTAAGGTCATTCAAATAAAATTGTTTCATATTTGTTTCAGAATGCTTCAATCTATAATAACTGAAAATTTCATTGAGTTCTCTTAATTTTTAAGGAAGTTATGGACTTTTGACTGTTCTAGATCACAGCTTTTGAGTTGTCAATGGAAAAGCAATTGGGAACAAGATGCTAATTTCCGAGTATGAAAATGGCCATCACTTTTTTAATACTAAAGCTATGAAAGTGAATTAGGTGTCAAATTTTACTTCGGAGTCACATGAGTGACTACGTGAAGAAGCCCCGCCTGGCGCTGGATCGGCATTACGTCGTCGCTGTCGGCAGAGAAAGAGCTGCAGAGCACAGCTCCACACAACGGTAAGGAACCGGCCCGCAGGTAAGAGAGGTTTTCGTTTCTAGGGCGGGTTTCAGAACTCCGTAGCCTGACTTCTGGTGGCGCCATGTTCTGAGAGAGAACAGCGCCAGATCAGCTCCGCAGAAAATCTGAAAAAAATCAGGGGTTAAAGGAGGCTACTAACGGTACTTATCGCAGGAGAGCGATTCCAAACGGCTCCGGTGCGATTGCAAGCAGCGTGACGTCATCAGGCGCGCGACTTCGGTAAGAAATTCAAAATGCATCCCTCCTCCCCCCCCCCACCGACAAAAAAAGGACCTAGAAGGGAGGCAGGCCTCAAAGCCTCGGGCTCGAGTTTGGCTGCCTCCCAGGAAGAGATTTCACAAAGAAAAAGCGAAATGGAAGAACTTAAAAATTCTCTGCTTGGTGAAATGAAGAAACTGATGAAAGAAATGAAAGATTTGAAGAAGGAATATAAAGATGAAATAAAACTGCTAAGAACGGATATCCAGGAGACTCAAGAGAGAATTAAAGAAGAACTAAAAAAAGAAGCTACAGAAACGGTAAAGATTAGGATGAATGAGTGGAAAATAAAGGCGGATGCTGAGTTTCAAAACCGGATGGCTGAGGTAAACGACAAGATTGCTGAGACGGAACAAATGCTGGATGCGAAGATAGATCCTATCTCAATTTTACTTGACCAGCACAATGATGCAATTAAAGAATTGACTAACTTTGCTGTAACAAGTGCCAAGGAAAATGAGAAGCTACAAAACGAGAATAAACGTCTCTCAGAACTACTACGTAAAATAAATGAGAAATGTATTGATCTGGAGGGACGACAAAGACGTAAGAATTTACGTATCGTAGGAGTGACCGAGGGGCGGGAAGGAAATCAAGACCCGCGAAAATTTGCTGCAAAACTCCTAAAGGACATTCTGGATTTGGATCAAGAACCCCTGTTGGGCTGAGCTCACAGGGCTTTAAGACGGGTCCCTGGGAAAGGTGCACCGCCAAGACAAATAATTGTAAAGGTGGCCCACGATCATGAGTTTGAAGAAATGATGAAGATAATAATAAGAAAGAGGAATTTGAAATACGAAGGAGATAACATCAGTATCTTCAGAGATTACCCGGCGGAAGTGGCTAAGAGAAGATCTTTATTTACAGAAACAAGAGGTATCCTTCGGAATATGAAGGATATAAAGGATCTCAGATATGGTTTGTTGTACCCAGCAACACTGAGAGTGACCTATGACAACAAGGAATACCGTTTTGTTAAGCATACCAAAGCACTGGAATTCGCTCGAAACATACAGAAGAAGGCAGAAGAGGAAGCAGAAGAAGAAGTAAGCGAGGAAGGAGAAGAAGGAGAAGAAGAATGAACTTTTAACATCGACCTGCGGTTATGAATTATTCATCAAGAAAGAGAGGCAATAATGGACATGTTGTTATAGTTTGGTATTAATTAGTAAAATTCAATTGTCCCACTAATATAGTATTACTTATTATAATATTAATTATAATAGAAAGTAATAACTAGCAATTAGTAATTAGTAATATGAATAATAGAAATAATTACTAAGTACTTAAAGTTAGTACCCCACCCCAATAGACACAGCATTATAGACAGGAGCTGGAATAATTAACATCTTTTTTTAAAAAAACGGAAGTCACTAGATTAATAACCACGCTAGTGTGGCTTTCACTAATGCACACTACACAATATATCAGTGTAGTTTCTTTTTTTTCTAGGCACCCTGTTAACACCCTTTTTTCTCTTTTTAATTACACTCTGTATTTTTTTTTATATATTAAATATTTGATTTTGTGTTATATGTTATATGAATGTAGTTATAAGCGATATTGTATAATTGCTTTAAGAAGATATGTATATGGATTACTGTGGATAGAAATTCTCATCGGGTTGGCGTTTGGGTATACCGCTAGGCTGGAGGGGTCGAGAAGGCTACTCCAAAAAAACCCATCCTAACAGTAAAATGCAAGACATGAATGTGAAGACTGTGGGGGGTGGAATTACCTTCTGTAGTTGGAATGTTAAGGGAATTAATGAACCAATTAAAAGGGGAAAGATGCTAGCACAGTTGAACAGATTGAAACAGACGTGATCTTCCTTCAAGAGACGCATCTTAAAAGAGATGCTCAACATAGATTAACAGCAAAATGGATTTCCAAGGTATATCACTCTTCATTTATACACAAATCTCGAGGAGTCGCAATAATTATTCGGAAAGGTATACCTTTTAAACAAAGTTCTATAATAGAGGATAAAGAGGGTAGATATGTAATAATTACAGGGGAATTATACTCACAGAAAGTAATTTTGGTGAATATATACGCCCCTAATTTTGATAACCCATTATTTTTTAAGAAAATATTTAATAATATTCCTATTTCCACTCAATATAATTTAATTATTGGGGGTGATTTTAATTGCACCTTAGATAGCTACCTAGACAGGTCTTCTACAAAAAGGAAAGCTACCTCTAATTCAAGTAAACTTATAAATTCTTTTATAAGTACATCGAATGTTAAAGATATTTGGAGGCTAGATAATCCATCCGGACGAGAATACTCGTTTTTTTCGCCTGTATATGGAACCTACTCCAGGATAGATTATTTTTTAGTAGATTCAAAATTACTACCTTTTACATATGACGCAAAATATCATAATATTATTATTTCAGATCATGCGCCACTAACATTTAAGATAAAACTAAAAGATATACTTAATAAAACGATTACTTGGAGATTTAATCCCCAGATATTAAAGGATAAAGACTGTTGTAAACACGTAATGGAACAGATTAAATTATTTTTTGAAACTAATGACAAACCTGAGGTTTCATCAGCGTTACTTTGGGACACATTTAAAGCGTTTATGCGTGGTGCAATAATATCAGCACAGGCTCATTTTAATAAAAAAAATAGAAAGATGGAACAAAAGTTAGAAAATGAGATAAAACAACTAGACAGTGAAAACATAAAACACCCTTCTAAAGAGCTAAGTAATAAAATTGCAATAGCAAAATATAGACTTAATAAAATACATTCTAACCAAGTCATTAAACTATTTCAACAAACCAAGCAAGTGCACTTTGAGTTTGGAGACAAACCACAAAAACTGTTAGCACGACAGCTTAGAAAATCAGAAGATGAAAAATTGATACATAGAATTAGATCTACGGATGGAAATATATTGATGATACCAAAAGATATTAATGACAGATTTCTACAATACTATCAAAATCTTTATTCATCTAAGGTAACAGGCCAAACAGTTGGTATGGATACATTTTTACAAGAGTGTCAAATTAACAATCTAGATCAGGAAGGTAGACATTTGTTAAACGCTGAAATAACAGTAAAAGATATTGAAGAATCAATTAGTTTGTTAAAGAATGGAAAAGCAGCGGGCCCTGATGGCCTGAGTGCCGAATTTTATAAAAAATTTCAAGACTTGATTTCCCCAAGACTACATACAGTATATAGATATGCATATGAACAAGGCAAACTACCAGATTCTTTAAACGAATCCACAATTACACTCATACCTAAGGTAGATAAGGATTTGGAAGATCCAGGATCATATAGAGCGATCGCACTTCTAAATACAGACCAAAAAATATTAACTAAAGTTTTATCTCAGAGATTAAGTTTAGTGATTTCTAAATTAATACATCATGATCAAACAGGTTTTATTCCAAAACGCTATTCATCCCATAATCTTAGACGCTTGTTTAATATTATATATTCAAAAAAAGTACGGGATGGGGAACTAGCAGTTATATCGCTAGATGCGGAAAAAGCATTCGATCAGGTGGAATGGTTATATTTATTTAATATAATGGAAAAGTATCAATTGGGGGATAGATTCTGTAAATGGATAAGAATTCTATATTCGAATCCAACGGCAAGAATCTTAACTAATCAAATGTTATCAGCTAAATTTAAACTCTTTAGGGGATGTAGACAGGGATGTCCATTATCGCCTTTACTATTTGCTTTGATGATAGAGCCTTTGGCGGAAAGAATCAGATCTGAACCTGAAATCTATGGCTATAATACCGACACTACAACCAACAAAATATCTTTATATGCAGATGACGTGTTGATTTATATTACAAAACCGGAAATTAGTATACCAAAGCTGTTTAATGTTATAACTAAATTTGGTACATTTTCAGGATTTAGGATTAATTGGAACAAAAGTGATATTATGCCTATAACAGGAATTAATTTAAACATATTACAACAATATCCATTAAAATTAGTTAAAGACAAATTTAAATATTTAGGAATTAATGTAACTAAATCTTATAATTCGCTAATTAAATCTAATTACCCTTTATTATTAGATAAACTTAAAAAAAATATTCTGTATTGGAAAACACTTCCTATATCCATGATTGGTAGAATAAATGCTATAAAGATGGTGTTTTTACCACAATTATTATATTTGTTTCAGGCTATTCCTTTTTTTCTCCCAAAGACTTTAAAAAAAAAAAAGATAATATTATTTATAGTTTTATTTGGGATTATAAAAATCATAGAATAAGTAAAAAACACTTATGTAAATCTAAGATAAATGGAGGATTAGCACTTCCAAATTTTTTATATTACTTTTGGGCAGTTCAGATTAAGAATATGAATTTTTGGTGGGTAAATGTGGATCAGGAACCATTGTGGTTAAAGATGGAAAAGGAAGATTGTTTACCTTATAAGGTAGGCTCGATTCTTTTTGCTCCAAAGGAAGTACAAAAAAAATGTATAGGGATAACCCTATAATTTATAATAATAGACGTATTTGGAAACAAATAGTTAAGACTTTACAATTAGATAATCTTTCACTCAGACTACCAATAACGAATAACCCATTATTTAAACCCTCTATATTGGATGGAGGGTTTAGACATTGGGATGATTTAGGAATTAAAAGGATAGAGCACCTTTATAGAAAAGGAAAATTTCTTTTATTTCAAGAGTTACAAGATATTTACGGATTGTCTCCGCAACATTTGTTTAGGTACTTACAAATTAGAGATTATATAAAATCCAACACACAAGATTACAAAAATAAAGTACCAGGATTATTAGATGATGTGTTTAATTTACATCCAAATACAGAAAAATTAATAGCATATATATATAACATAATTTTGGATAAGGAGAACCCAACAACTGAAACATATCGGCAAGCATGGGAAAAATAAATTGGGTTATCCATAACAAAAGAAATCTGGGAAGAAAGTTTACAGCAAATACATCGGTGTTCGTTAAATGCCAGACATACATTGATACAATTCAAAGTATTATATAGATTACATTACTCAAAAACTAAATTAAATAGTATCTTTCCCAATCTCTCTGCAATTTGTGATAAATGTAAGAATTTAGAAGCAAATTTAACACACAGTTTTGCTACATGTTCCAAATTGAATCATTACTGGACAGAAATTTTTAAGGTTATCTCTGAGGTTCTTAAAATTAGATTGGATCCAGACCCAAAGATATTAATACTTGGAATTTTGGATTCAAACTCGGTCCTTACAGTAAATCAAAGAAATTTCTTTGATTACTGTTTGATAATAGGGAAAAAAATAATATTGACATTTTGGAAGGGAACTTTAACCCCCACAATTAAAATGTGGGCGGCAGAAATGTTGGAGACGTTACAATTAGAAAGAATCAGATTTGTCCTACTGGACAAATATAACTCTTTCGAACAAATATGGTCTCCATATATACAGTACCTAGAGAAGTAGCTGCTCTTGACAACACAGCTTGACGGGTACCCTGCGGGACTTGATGAGAATAACATATTCTTATACTAGGATTAATAAGCATGTCTTCATTGATACTATTATTAGTAATAGTTTTAGATAAAATATATTTGGTTGTTTTTCATTTATATATATATAATATTTTTTCATTTTTTGTTAACCTTATTTCCTTTTTCTATTTTCTTTTTCTCTTTTATATAATCAAATTATTATTTAATCACTCTCTTATTGATTTAAAACTACTCTATCTCTATCTTTTTTTCCTAAAAAATAGAAGATAATAACTTTTATTGGGTTATTTTAAAAAAAAATTTGGAATTAAGTTGATGTTTGTAAAGCTGTTTACAATATTGTAAATCGATTACTTCTAATAAAAGAAATTAAACACAGAACTCCGTAGCCTGGTGGGTAAACCAGGAGGAATTAGGAAGAAAATAGAGTAAGCCAAAAAACAGCGGGTAAAACGTGCGTCCCGGGGAGAAGTGTCGGGACAGGAGATTATTGCGGAGCTGGTTCCGATACCGGTGGCCGTTGAAATACCTGTTAGTGAGGCTTTGATTGCTCCACAAACAGAAACTTTGGAGGAAAACCCAGTGCCTAAAAAATGTAAAGAAAAGCTGAAAGCCCTGAGGTTTCTGAGGACTCTGATTCTAAAGGTCCAGAAAGAAAAGCCTTTTGGCTCAGAATGGATCAAATGGAGAAATGCTCCAAACTATAATCAACCAAGGGTCTCAGTACCCAGAATATTCCCAGGCAGCCCCTGAGGAGGTTCCATATCATGAATATGGTGCCAGTTTGAATTGGGAATTGGAACTCCAGTGCCTGGGATTGGACTGGAGGAAGTCTCCTTGAACAAGTTTCAGGAGTACCAGGGCTGTATGAGACAGACCCTGAAAGTGGTGATTGAAGTCCGGAGTACACACCACAATACAAATATATTGATCCAGGTGTGCCTGATGTGGCACAAAGTTTTGCTATACCTGGAGGAGGCGGTGAGGCCATGGAAGAAAACCTGGCGGCCAACATTAATTATTTGGTCTCTCACCCGCCTCAAAAAAGCTGTTATGGTTGAGACAGCAGAATTGTATAAAACACCTATTATTGTGCCTCTTTGAAGGTACCTACGGTGAATCCGGGTGTTTGGGCGCCAATGTCATCGATGATGCGGGCGCAGGAAATTTGATTTCAAAGAGTCCTCAAGCTGTTTTCAGCTGGCATTACTACCTTTGGAAGGTTGTGGAATGACCAAAGTTTAGAAGCATATGTTGGCTTTATTTTGCAACTCATTTGAGATAAACTGTATGAGGAAGCAGGGTTGTGCAAGCCAAGCAATGTTAAAACTCCTGGTTTATTTCAAAGAGAATTTGTTTAAACAAATTAAAGAAATGAATGAAGAGGCAAAAACTATTGGCCTTATGAAACCCTTCACTTTTAGCCAGAGAAGGGCTGGCGATATAAAAAGGGGATTTGATTTTGGAGCTGGGACAAGCCGAGGCAGGAGTATGATTAGAAAGAATTTGCACAGCCAAATGTTCACCCATTTATTGGGAAAAGGAGATCATTTCATCCAGTTGGAGAGGTACATAAAATTATCCTATTAAAGGAGGAAGTTTGGATGAACCTCAGATTGGTGGTAGACTCCGAATGTTTTAATGAATGGGACAGTATAACAGCTGATCGTGTTGTATTAGATACTGTGTTAGGATCTACCATTGATTTTGTAGAAGGTATGGATCCATTGGGACAGAATAAGCCTTATCATTCTTTGATGTTTTCAGCTTTTGGGAAAAAATCAAATTGACAAAGAGGGTAAGAATTTGTGTGAAGAAGGAGTTATTGAGAAACAGGAGAGGATCCACAACAATTTGTATCAAATATTTTCCCCAGACCAAAGAAGATGGGGGTTGTAGAATCATTTTAGATCTCACACAATTGAATACATTTGTCCAGTATAAACATTTTAATGGACACATTTTACACTGCAATGCAGCTGGTATCAACAGGTTGTTATATGGCTACAATAGATTTGAAGGATGCATATTTTTCGGTCCCAATTCACCATAGTTTTTGCAGGTATTTAAAGTTTAATGGATGGGACAGCTGTGGCAATACAAGCATTACCTAATGGGTCAATTGGGCAACTAGATGCTAATTCAGCACCTAGATTGTTCACTAAATTGTTGAAGCCAGCACTTGCACTGCTAAGGGCACAAAAACACATTGTTATGGCTTATCTAGATGACATTAATTGTTAATGCTAATCAGGAGTCAGCTGAAAATCAGTCTCAGCAACTACAAGCTTGTTTGAGAAGTTGGGATTCCTGATTTATCCAACAAAATCTAAGTTACAGCCATCCCAAACCATGGAATATCTGGGGTTTGTGATTAATTCAGTTACCATGTTGGTAACTTTACCAATGGATAAGGTGATAGATTGACAAATGTGTGTCAGAACCTGATTAACAAACCTTATCCCTCCATCCGAGTAGTTGCCAAGGCTATTGGGAAGTTGGTAGCAGCATCTCTAGCAGTGGAATTTGGTCCTCTACATTACCAAAATCTTCAAAGGGCAAAAACTCAAGCGCTTATTCAGCGAGCAGGCCATTTGATAGGCCAATGCAATTGCCAAAGGAAATTTATCAGAATTACATTGGTGGATTGAGAATGTTCCACAAGCTGCTTAGAACATTTTGATTCATCAGCAATAGTGTTTTTGCAAACTGACGCAAGTTCTCTCGGATGGGGGGGGGGGGGGGGGGCTACGGATAATGAGACCAGCTGCGGGGGCAGATGGGCTGTCCAAGAGGATTTTTTGCTCCAAACATATGGTATTAATTATTTGGAGCTACTGGGAGCATTTATGGATTAAAAGCTTATTGTTCTACATTAAAGATTTACTTGTCCATACACAAATAGACAATACCACAACTGTGGCATATATCAATCACATGGGTGGTGTCAGATCATGTGATCATCTGGTAACCAGGTGTGGCAATGGTGTATTGGAAAAAATATTTGGTTTCAGCTATTTATCTCCCAGGAAGAGACAATGTTGTGGCAGACAAAAGATCACGAATATTTAAAGACAATACAGAATGGATGTTAAATCCACAAAATTTCAAAAAGATTGTCAGTCGGTATGGAGTACCGGACATTGATCTGTTTGCATCTAGATTGAATCACCAATTGCCCAAATACGTGTCTTGGGAACACGATCCAGGGGCAGTAGCGGTGGATGCTTTATCGCTACACTGGGGGAATACGTCTTTTATGCTTTTCCCCATTCTGTCTGATTGGGCAATGTCCCAAGGAAATAGCGCAAGACGCTGCCAAAGGCATTATTGGTGGTGCCAAAATGGGCCTACGCAGTCATGGTTCCCATTGATGCTTAAAATGATTGTTGAACCATGTATGACAATTCCCAGTTGCGACAATCTGTTGACACAACCAGTAACAAAAGAAATTCGTCCATTGCATGATCATATGAATTTGTTTATCTGCAGGTTCTGACCAGACCATTGCAAGAGTTTGAACTGTTGGACAGGACCATGGTTGTTATAGATGTAGCTTGGAGGAATAGCACTAAAAAACAATTTTTTGTCACATATAACAAAATGGGAAGTTTTGTATACAGTCAAAGATATCTTATCATACTGCAAACATTTCAAATGTATTGGAGTTCCTTGCTGGGCTACACTTGATGAGCATTTGAGTTATAGTGTCATTAATTGTGCTTGTAGTGCATTGTCATCCTATTTAGGACATCTTTCTGATCGGGATTCAGTAGGGTCTCACCCATTAGTGTCCCAATTCATGAAAGGTATTTTAATAAAATCCTCCCAAGCCCAGATATACAGAAATTTGGGATGTTAGCATTGTTCTCATTTTGCTGAAACAATGGGCTCCAATTACTTCAATGTCTTTGCAGAAATTAACATTTAAGGTGGTTATGTTAATGGCATTGGTATCAGCTCAAAGAGTACAAACTTTGCAATTGTTACGGTTGGATTGCATGCATGTGACTACAGATAACATTGTGTTTACGTTTATGACCTGATCAAACAAAGCAGACCAGGGAGAACTGGAATTAAGGTAATGTTTAAAGCGTATCCTATTGATGAAACATTGTGTGTAGTTAAGCATTTAACTCAATACATTGAGGTAACCAAAAATCTCAGAGGTTCTGAGAAAGCGTTATTGATAACACACAAAAAGCCACATATAAAAGTTTCAGTTCAAACCATTTCTAGATGGTTAAAACAGGTTTGGGTCTAGCAGGAATAGACACTGATGTGTTTAAATCTCACTCCACTAGGGCGGCAGCTACGTCCGCGGCGAAGGTACAGGATGTACCACTCGATAAAATTTTAGAGGCCGCAGGGTGGTGTAGAGAAGAAACATTTTCAAAGTTCTACAATAAACCTGTTGTCACGGTGCCAGGATTTGGACACACAGTACTGGGTTCTCTTTAAATGCTTGCTTTGTTTTATATTATCAATTTATATTATCGATTTGTGTTATCATTGACATCATTTATCAATTTTTTTTTGTAATTTTCCCCTGGGATAGAGGGGTTATTATTTTTAAAAAGTTGTTCTTTTTTATGGCTAAAAGACTTATTACATAATTTGTAACAATGTCTTAAAATACTATTTACTCACTACTGTGTTGACTAAAGAGAGAGTCGTATGGAATGAATTTACGACATAAAAAACACAGAGCTTTAAAATCTTCACGTAGTCACTCACGTGACTCCGAAGTAAAATAGTAAGATTAAACGAGAACTTACCTGTTCGAAGTTTGATCTTTATTTTATGAGGAGTTACGATGAGGGATTACGTGCCCTCCACTCCCAACCCTCATAATATAAATGATCATCTGGTAGTTCTAGTCTATTTTGAGCCTTACTATTTTTACTTCGGCTATTGGTTCTGTGTTTTGCATGCCGCTGCTTTGAAGTATGCCAATCCAGCGCCAGGCGGGGCTTCTTCACGTAATCCCTCATCGTAACTCCTCATAAAATAAAGATCAAACTTCGAACAGGTAAGTTCTCGTTTAATCTTACTATTAAACTTCTTTTTATGCTTTATCTGATGGAATAAATTGCAGACTTGATTTTTAAATCTCAAAATGTAACATTGCTACAATGAGTGAGTTGCACAAACTCTGGTTATTCAGGAAACAGATATAGAGCTGCACAATCGCCTTTGCTGAAGTGGAACTGTTACTGGCAATTGACCATAGCCCTTAACTTTAGTGGTTTTGGCTCTCCAGTTTAGCCTTGAAGCTCTCAGGGACTTCACTAATTTTGCTGATCTGCAGCTTAGTCAACGAGGTGAAAGTTGCATATTTCAGCAGGTTCTACTCCTTCAATTTGTAACAGCACTGTATTAAAGAAGTCCGGAGGCCAGGCAGCATTGAATTTAACTTAAGTTTAATATCCTTGCCAGAGGTACTCTAAGGCATTCTCAAGCGTGAGGAGTGATCACGTGGAGACTGTGCCTGATATCTTCAACGATGTCCTTGCAGTCGCCAGTACTGGTTTGTTACTGTCATGTATTCTGAGATACAGTGGAAACACTTTGTTTTGCATACCATCATAGAATCATAGAAAATAGGTGCAGGAGTAGGCCATTCGGCCCTTCGAGCCTGCGCCGCCATTCAATATGATCATGGCTGATCATCCAACTCAGTATCCTGTACCAGCCTTCTCTCCATACCCCCTGATCCCTTTAGCCACAAGGGCCACATCTAGCTCTGTCTTAAATATAGCCAATGAACTGGCCTCAACTACCTTCTGTGGCAGAGAATTCCACAGACTCACCACTCTCTGTGTGAAAAAAGATCTTCTCATCTCGGTCCTAAAAGACTTCCCCCTTATCCTTAAACTGTGACCCCTTGTTCTGGACGTGGAGACTGTGCCTGATATCTTTTTCACAGAAGAAGGGTTTCAGCCCGAAACGTAGCCCATCTCATTCGCTCCTTAGATGCTGCTGCACCCGCTGAGTTTCTCCAGCCTCTTGTGTACCCTCGATTTTCCAGCATCTGCAGTTCCTTCTTTAACTCTTTTTCACACTGTTTTGCATACCATCCAGGCAAATCATACCACACATGAGTACATCAGGTACTGCAAAAGATAAAATAAACAGAGTGCAGAATATAGAATTACAGCTACATAGAAAGTGCAAATTTTAAAAAGTGCAAGGGCCACATTAAGATAGTTTAGAAGATTGGGCATTTGTTCCTAACGTATGAAAGATCCTTTCAAGAGCCTGGTGCAATAAGGAAGACATTTTTCTTGAATCTGGTGGTACGTGTTTTCAAGCTTTTATATCTTCTGCCTTGTGGGAGAGGAGAGAAAATAGAATGGTTGGGATGTGAGTGTTGACTGATTTCCCGAGGCGGTGGGAAGTACAGATGGAGTCAGTTGCGGAGAGGCTGGATTGGACTGAGTCCATAAGTCTATAATTTCTTGTGGTGTTCGGCAGACTGTGGTATACAAGCCCAGCCGCTCCAATCTATCAACATATGACAGTCCCGCCATCGCGGGAATTAACCTGGTGAACCTATGCTGCACTCCCTCAATAACAAGAATGTCCTTTTCAAGTTTGGAGACCAAAACTGAACACAATACTCTTGGTGTGGTCTCACTAGGGCCTTGTACAACTGCTGAAGGGCCTCTTTGCTACTATACTCAACTCCTCTTGTTATGAAGGCCAACATGCCATTTGCTTTCTTCACTGCCTGCTGTACCTGCATGCTTACTTTCAGTGACTGATGAACAAGGACCTCCAGATCCCATTGTACTTCCTCTTTTCCCAACTTGACACCATTTATATAATAATTTGCCTTCCTGTTTTTGCCACCAAGGTGGATAACCTCACGTTTATCCACATTAAACTTCCTCTGCCATGTAACTGCCCACTCACCCAACTTGTACAAGTCACCCTGCATCCTCATAGCATCCTCCTCACAGTTCACACTGCCACCCAGCTTTGTGTCATCTGCAAATTTGCTAATGTTACTTTTAATCCCTTCATACAAATCACTGATGTATATTGTAAATAGCTGCGGTCCCAGCACAGAGCCTTGCTGTGCCCCACTAGTCACTGCCTGCCATTCTGAAAGGGACCCGTTAATTCCTACCCTTTGTTTCCTGTCTGCCAACCAATTTTCTATCCATGTCAGCACCCTACCCCCAATAGCATGTGCTCTCATTTTGCCCACTAATCTCCTGTGTGGCACTTTATCAAATCCATTCTGAAAGTCCAAGTACACTACATCCACTGGGTCTTCCTTGCCCATTATCCTGTCCAGGTAGTAAAGAGTTGTAAAGGCAGGTCATTGGTGTTGAGAATTATCAGGGAAGGTATTTTGTCTTCTATACTTGTTGATTGTAGCCTATGGGTCATGAGGTTAAGGATCCAGTTGCAGAGAGGAATGCTGACTCCTCGCACCAGGAATGATAAGGTTTCGACCCAAAGCATCGCCTATTCCTTCTCTCCAGAGATGCTACCTGTTCTGCTGAGTAACTCCAGCATTTTGTGTGCACCAGGAATGATGTTTGGTTGGAATTATGAAGGCGGAGCTATTGTCAATCAATAGGAATTTAATGTTGGTGTCCTTGATATCCAGATGTTTGAGTGTTAGTAGTGCCAGGGAAGTGGTTCTAGGATCTCTGGGAGGCTGCAGAAGATGTGTGCCATGACTCGGCCACCGGGTGGTGGTCATTAAGGAAAACTAACTTGTCTTTGGCACTGAGATAATAGTGGTCATCTTAAAGCAGATGTGAACCTCAGATTGGAGTAGGAGAGGTTGAGATTGTCTGCAAATTCTTCTGCCAACTGGTCCTCACAGGTCCTGAGGTTGTGGCCGGGGACTCCAACCGGCACTGTTGTTATCTGTGATTCGCTCTCAGGTAGGACAATCTAATGTCTGTGGCGATGAACAGGGGATTAGGTACACCCGAGGCAGTGAGGGTGACATCATTCCGTGACCTCCTGTTCAAAATGTGTGGAGAATTTATTGAGCTCATCCTCTGATCAGCATTGTATTACTTTCTGCACTGAATCCCTGTGTTTTAGTTTCTGCTTAGAAGCAGGGAGTAGAAACACGATTTGATAAATTTTCCAAGGGTGGGGGATTTGGCAGTAGATGCCTTTGGTTGTGTAGCTTTGTTGTCCTCTGTTAGGATAAGAAACATGTTGGTAGTATTTTGGTAGCACATAAGTGAGGTTGGCCTGGTTGAAGTAACCAGCTAAAATTAGTAAGGCCTTGGGCTACTTGGAATTAAGGTGATTGGTAGCGGTGTGTATTCATCCAGTGCAAACCATATCCATGAGGGGTGGGATGTTACTACAGCCACGTTAGCCAATGTGAATTATTAAAGCTAGTAGAAAGGACAGCACTTCACATTAAAAATTATCCAGGTTCGGGGAGTAGGGGCTTATCAGGACCGCTACATCCGAGCATCGGGTGGTGTTGCAGACCCTTCTGCCTCTTATTGTGCCTGAGAAAGCTGGTGCATTGTGAAGCCCTCGGGTTGTTTGGCACAGTTAGGTGAAACAGATGTGAGCCATGTCTCTATACAACAGCACATGGCTGTAAGTAGAAGTGTATCCTGCAGAACTAACTTAATTATCAATTTAATTTTGAAGTAGTGCTTCAGATATTTAAATAGACCAGAATCTCGTTATTATACCAATATGCAAGTCGTCTGATATACTGTTTGGCATATGGTGATGCATACTTTGTATAAAACTTTAACTGAGGAAGAGGAAGGTAAGAAGATTTTATTGCAGTAGCCTGGAAAATGTCAGAAAGCATGAAGTTGTAGATGATAGAAATTGGAAATAAAATTAGAAAAGACTAGGTTACACATCTGTGCAGAAAGATCTAAGGTTAACCTTTCAGATCTACACTGCAATGAAAGACCTCATAAGTTGGCCGTAATTCTCCATGCCAAATACACAACCAAGATGAATTTGACAAAGCGACTCTCCTATGCACATGAGATTACAAATGTGCTTCCAGTAAAAATGTTCAATTTCTTTGTGCTTTCCATAAGCAAATGGTTAATCATCAATTGGCACAATTTGCGGTGCTCCTATTATGTTGTCCACAAAGAGAAATCAATCCACTAAGCAACATTTACATATATAACACAAAGTAAATTAATAAAATGTAAGCTAGACACAAAATGCTGGAGTAACTCAGCAGGACAGGCTGAGTAATGTAATTTACATTAATAAGATGTAAGCTGTATATGAGTGATGCTTACGTATTTTCCCTGTTATGTGACTGCAATATACTCTTTGGGAGCCAAGAACAGTTCAGAGGGGAAATTCAGGGTAAAACTGACAATTGGTGAGGAGCAAAATAATTTAATTGTGCAATATATTCTAGCTTTGAATGGAAGACCAGAAGGCTAGACTGACTAAACTAGACAGTGGAGGAGGGGATAGCATGATTTACAGTCAAAGTTACAGAGAAGTCTAATGACAAGGAAGGATAATGCACAACCACCATAATTGCATGAATGTTGTTAATATGGTTGTAGATATATACTGAGCTTCCACAAATGGCTCTTTTATTTTGAGATAACATGATTAACTTGAGAATATTTATCATTTGAAAATGTAAAAAATAAACATGCAGACTTCACTAACGCATCAATTGATTTCAACATTTAACATCCTTCCTTAGTTGACTTAAAAAAAATCCTGCTGATAACTTTTTCAGTTATATGTTGCATTTAAAGAAAGAAACAATATGAAGTTCACTAAATAAATACTAATCAAATTGGTAGTGCAAGAGATTGAAGGGGACGTGATGAGGTTACAGAGAATATTGAAGATTTTGAGCTGCCCAGGAAAGAGGCATGTGGAAATGTCTCTTAACGTAGTTCATGCCAAGGAAAGAATAGTGCTAATAGAATGTGTAGGAAAGAGCTGCAGGAGGAACTCAGTGGGGCAGGCAGCATCTCTGGAGAGAAGGAAAGGAGAACTTCACCCATTTCCTTTTCTCCAGAGATGCTGCCTGTCCCGCTGAGTTACTCCAGCATTTTTTGTCTATCTTAGTGCTAATAGAATGCTGAATTTATAGCCGTATCAGCAGTGTATAGCTCTGAGATATTCTGATGTTGACAAAATTTCTGTTCACTCCCCAAATAAACGTATTCATCTGCTGTTCACTCAAGATCTGGTGGCATTGCAGAAAAGATCACCAGGTTGAGCCCGAGCAGCATAACATTTTGAGAATTAGAGAGAAATATACAGACTTTGAATATTGAAAGGTGAATGAGGCCTTATGGCTTCGTGATCATGATAAATGAAGCAGAATGGAAAGATAATTCAGTGCTGAAATAAAGAGGAGGTAATATTTAGGTAATTCTCCAATTTTGAATGGGGAGCCATTGGAAAGGAAGTGAAGTTGGTGTGAGGGCTGTAATATATTAGCACTGCTACTGTTGCAGACAGTTCTAATGTAGAGGGATGGCACAAAAATGGTGTTGCTTGTTCCCCAAACAGGAACAGATGTAGGCCATTTCGATTCCGCCATTGACTGATGTCACGGTGAATCAGACTGATGAAGGGGCCCAATCCGAATGGTCGTCACTCCATTTACCTCTACAGATGCAACCTGCTCTGTTGGGTTTTTTGCTGTTTATTTATTTGGAAGACTTTTGAAAAGTAGTTGTAAAAAAGTTATATCTTGAATGAGTATGTAACCCATTAAATAACTCCAGAAGCTGCTTGTCATTTTGTTTCGGTAGCTCCTGGGGAAATATTTAGTGGTTTATGGCCATTTTTGTCATGAACAGATTATTCTTTGCACATTTGCAGGAAATGTATCCAATTATCTTTTGCAAAGGAGACAGCAGCACTTGGTTTAACTTAATCCATAACTTTCTGCACGGATTGATCTGTGACCTAATTTCATCATTCCCTTTTCCCTTCATGTTTTTGGTTCACAACAACCGATCAGTCTCAGAGGTATTGTGAATGCAGCTGTCTAAACACAAACTCTGGATTTGGTGGCTGTCGGTACATTTGAGGGGAAGGGCCTCCTTGTTGCATTACTGGAAATCCTGTTGCCATTGAGAGCACGGTGGGGTTGGACTCTCGAAATGCAAGGGAGGTTTCCCATGTCTGGACATGGTATGTGGGTAGGGAGAGTGATGTGGGTAGCAAACCTAGATTCAAGGAACTAAGCCAGAAAATTTTGTCCCATGAATTTAAAAATAAGTGCTTTCCGTAATATATTTTGCTTATGATGTTTGAGCCTGTAGCCTCTCATGAAATTTCACCTTCATTTTATATTCTAAAATATTTAATATTAGACAGAAGTACGGTGTCTTTCTTCCTTGTTTGCTTTCTGTGAGAAGGATGGTTATTAAGGATTTGCAGCTAGAGATGCGAGCAGATGCGGAGGGCAGCTGATTTCCAATTACCAGCAAATAGTTTAATGGATGACTCCAAATTTGGACCCCAAGAGAAGTAATAATTGAGGTGTACTGCAGTGGGACCTGCATTTTATCTGAGCCTGACAAACCAAGCAGAAAAGTGTGCTTTAGGAATTGCACCAAGTCAATGTGTTTGCTGATCCATATTAAACCTCTTCATGCAATAGTAAGACGTACTTAATCTATACATAACTAAAACACTGATCTTGTGCTCATCCGGTTTGCGCGGTCTTTCTATTTGCGCATAAACGGTGCGCGATAGCACTTCGATTTTTTGCCAGCTCACTCACCGTTCTCCTGTGCTGTGAGTGCACCAAGTTTCGTTCCGATCACTGGTCTATTGTAAAAATTAGCGAGGTTTAAAAATCTTAAAAACATTGTATGTGCAGATCGATCTCCTCTCCTACCAGACAGAGCCACATGGATTAGTCTTTTCTCCTGTCACTCCACGGGACGGTCCACCCCTTCCTGCACCATCGCGTCTTTACTGGAGCTGAGGGACGCTCTGGATGGCCGGCGGAGGTTTCCAACCCGACACAATTTTCGGAAGGACCGGAAGTGGCCCGGCCCGCCGTGGGAGATGTCGCCAAACAGAAAGCGGAGACTCGGATTCCGGCGGAGGAGAACGACCAGCGACCAGCGCCCACTGTGAATCCCCATTGCACTGCCAGTTCCAGCACCTTCCCCTCTGGTCCCCATCAGAGGCTCCTGCACCCCACCCCGTGATAGCTCCTCTCCCCTACAACCCCGTCTTTTCTCCGAGCACTCTCCCCCCCACTCACATCCCCCCTCCCCCCACAACCCTCCCCCCTGCCCACACACACCCCCGCCCACAGCCCCCTCCCCTCCGCCCCCACACCCCCCTCCCCCCGCCCATACATACCACTTCCTCCACAACTCCCTCCCCCACCCACACATTCCCTTCCCCCCCCCCCCCCCCCCGTCCACACACCTCCCATCCCCCCCGCCCACACATCCCCCCCCCCCCCCCCCCCCCCCCCGCCCCAGTAGTTTAGTAGGTTATAAAAACTCAACTGAAATTACTGGAATCAAACTAACACACCAGTACTATCCAGTTACTGGTATCTATTTTTTGCCATGGAGGTCACAAAGTGCTGAGAAGATAAAGCATTTGACCTAATTAACTCCTTTTTACCATCAGCAATTCCCATTATTCTAACAACAATACAATCCCAAACATTAAAATCTCTGTGTGAATAAATGGTTCAGGACATTGACTACATTTTGAGCTCCGTAACAGTTGAAGAAAGCAGATTAACAAATATCTATTGCTCCCCTGTTCCAATATCAGTTGCTGCCAGGAGTCAGTTCAAGGCATATGCAGGCATCCTGTGAATATGATACTATTAAGCTTGCTGAACAGCCATTTATATTGAAGAATTAGAGTCATAGTGGCATACAGCATCGGAATAGACCCTTCAGCCCAGTTTGTCCATGCCCACCGATGCCCCATCTAAACTTGTGCCCTTTTGATGCATTTGGCCTATATCCCTATAAACATTTCCTATCCATATACTTGTCCAAATGACTTTTAAATGTTGTTATAATATGTACCTCAACTACTTCCTCTCAACTACTTCCTCTGGCATCTACATACATGTACCCATCCACCCTGCGTGCGAAAATGTTCCTGCTCAGATTTCTAGGAAAAGCTTTCCCCTCTCATCTTAAACCTCTCGTTGCCCTTTAGTTCTTGATTTTCCTACTCTTGGGGAAAAAAGGTCCCTATCAATACTACCTCATGATTTCATTCATTTTTTTCAGATCACCCCTCGGTGTGTCCTGCGCTCCAAGAAATAATGCCCTAGCTTGCCCAACATCTCCCTATAGCTCAGGCCCTCGATTCCTAGCAACATAGTCATAAATCTTTGCACACTCTCCGTCTTAATGGCATATTCCAATCTCAAGGTAATCAATATTGAACATAATACTCCAAGTATGGCTTCACCAACATCTTGTCAACTGTAACATCTCAACTTCTATGGTAGACAAAAATGCTGGAGAAACTCAGCGGCTGAGGCAGCATCTATGGAGTGAAGGAATGGGTGACGTTTCGGGTTCTTCAGTCTGAAGAAGGGTCTTGACCCGAAACGTCACCCATTCCTTCGTTCCATAGATGCTGCCTCACCAGCTAAGTTTATCCAGCATTTTTGTATTCCTTCGATTGTTCCAGCATCTGCAGTTCCTTCTTAAACATCTCACCTTCTATACTCAATTTCCTGTCTGATGAAGGCCAGCTTTCCTAAAGCCTTCTTTACCACCCTGTCTGCCTGCGATGCTACTTTCAAGGAACTATGCACTTGTATTCCTAATTACCTTTGCTCTGCAATACCATTCATCCTGCTCCTGCCCTGGTTTGACTTCCTAAACTCCAATACCTCACGCTGTTCTGAATTAAACTCCATTTGCCATTGAACAGGTACTTTGGTTCTGTCTTCGCTAAGGAGGACACAACAATCTTCCTGATATAGTAGTGGCCAGAGGATCTGGGGTGACGGAGGAACTGAAGGAAATCCACACTAGGCAGGAAATGGTGTTGGATAGACTGATGGGACGGAAGGCTGATAAATCCCCAGGGCCTGATGGTCTGCATCCCAGGGTACTTAAATCGTGGATGCATTGGTGATAGTTTTCCAATGTTTGATAGAGTCATGATCAGTTCCTGTGGATTGGAGGGTAGCTAATGTTATCTCACTTTTTAAGAAAGGCGGGAGAGAGTAAACGGGGAATTATAGACCAGTTAGATTGACACCGGTGGTGGGGAAGATGCTGGAGTCAATTATAAAATATGAGGTAGCCAAACATTTGGATAGCAGTAACAGGATCAGCTACAGTAACAGTAACAGGTCCGAGTCAGCATGGATTTACAAAGGGGAAATCATGCTTGACTAATCTTCTGGAATTATTTGAAGATGTAACTAGGAAAATGGACAAGGGCGAGCCAGTGGATGTAGTGTACCTGGACTTTCAGAAAGCATTTGATAAGGTCCCACATAGGAGATTAGTGGGCAAAATTAGGGCACGTGCTATTGGGGGTAGAGTGCTGACATGGATGGAGAAGTGGTTGGCAGACAGGAAACAAAGAGTAGGGATTAACGGGTCCCTTTCAGAATGGCAGGCAGTGACTAGTGGGGTACCGCAAGGCTCGGTGCTGGGACCGCAGCTATTTACAATATACATCCTTGTACAGGTCCTTGTACATCAGCCTATGAAAGTAAGCATGCAAGTACAGCAGGCAGTGAAGAAAGCGAATGGCATGTTGGCCTTTATAACAAGAGGAGCAAATCGAATATAGGAGCAAAGAGGTCCTTCAGCAGTTGTACCAAGCCCTAGTGAAGCCACACCTGGAGTATTTTGTGCAGTTTTGGTCCCCTAATTTGAGGAAGGACATTCTTGCTATTGAGGGAGTGCAGCGTAGGTTTACAAGGTTAATTCCCGGGATGGCGGGACTGTCATATGCTGATAGAATGGAGCAGTTGGGCTTGTGCACTCTGGAGTTTAGAAGGATGAGAGGGGATCTCATTGAAACATATAAGATTGTTAAAGGTTTGGACATGCTAGAGGCAGGAAACGTTCCTGATGTTGGGGGAGTCCAGAACCAGGGGCCACAGTTTAAGAATAAGGAGTAAGCCATTTAGAATGGAGACGAGGAAACTGGAATTCTCTGCCTCAGAGGGCAGTGGAAGCGGGTTCTCTGGATGCTTTCAAGAGAGAGCTAGATAGGGCTCTTAAAAATAGCGGACTCAGGGGATATGGCAGAAGGCAGGAACGGGGTACTGATTGGGGATGATCAGCCATTATCACACTGAATGGCAGTGCTGGCTCGAAGGGCCAAATGGCCTACTCCTGCACCTATTGTCTATTGCCATTCCTCAGCCCATTCTAGCTGCATTCTCAAATGAGACCAAAACACACTCCTCTACATCCACCATGGATCCCTAACTGCAGAGCTATTAAAGGCACTGCACATGTTTCCAGTACTCTCGTATACAGCTCAGTGTGCTGAACAGAACTGCTGACATTAAAATTATTGCTAATTGTGCTGGTATAAATGTAAATCTCTGGAGGTCGATGGCTGGTCTGAGACCTGAGCTGGTGAAGGAATGAGTTACGGAGCTGCGGGCTGAGAGTTCTGCTAATCCTGTCATGCTTCTGGTAGCAGACCATTAAATGATGACAGTAATGGAAGAGCTAGCTGCAAGAGAGGATGGAGATAGGTCGTTGGGGAACTGTGCAGTAAACAGTATTGCAAGGAACCAATTGATCTGTTTTCACACATTATTACACGAGAAGCCAATGAAGCAGACACAGGCCTGGCTATTTCTTGGACTCAAGGCCACCTGAGAACATCAGGTGCAGGCAGTTTATTTATTGCAAGAGGAAAATGGTGATCCAACCAACAGGCCAAATTCATGAAACTCAATCCCATTTCTTATGCCAAGAAAAATTGTGAAATCCTGATATTCTGCCAGTTCCTAGTATTTGACAACAATTTATTCCATGGAACAGGAAATTGAAATTTGTATATATCCAGGAAGAATTCTTCCTCCAGGAACATCCATAATCTCACTGCAAGGACTTCTATTCCACAGATTCGCCAACAGATGTTTGGTAATTTGCCTGTCCAATCTAGTCCACAAATTTCTCCTTGGTATTTACCACATGCTTTAAGACTTTAGGGATGTAGTGTGGAAACAAGCCCTTTGGCACACTAAGTCCATGCTGATCAGCGATCACCCCATACCCTAACACTATCCGACACACTAGGGACGATTTTTTTTTCACAATTTTACTGAAACCAATTAAACTAAAAATCTTGTCGGAGAGTCTGAAGAAGAGTCTCAACCCAAAACGTCACCCATTCCTTCCCTCCATAGATGCTGCCTCACCAGCTGAGTTACTCCAACATATTGTGTCAACCTTTAGGTCTCCGGAGTGTGGGAGGAAACCAGAGCACCCAGAGAAAACCCATGTGGTCAATGGGAGAACATACAAACTCCATACAGACAGCACCTGTAGTCAGGATCGAACCTGGGTCTCTGGCACTGTAAGGCAGCAACTCTACCACTGCGCCACTGTGCTGCCCCAGGTTTGCCCCAGGACTTCCCGCCTTCATGTTGAGCAATTTAATTAGGAGGATGCGTCGGAAGGAACTGCAGATGCTGGTTTAAACCGAAGAGAGACACAAAAAGCTGGAGTAACTCAGCGGTCAGACAGCATCTCTGGAGGAAAGGAATAGGTGACATTTCAGGTTGAGACCCTGTTTCAGACTGAGAATCAGAGGAAAGGGAAATTAGAGATATAGATGATGATATAAAGAGATATCGAACAAATGAATGAAATATATTCAAAAAAGTAATAATGATAAAGGAAACAGGCCATTGTTAGTTGTGGGCTAGGTAAAAATGAGTTACAATGAAACTCAACAAGATGACTTTGAACCAAGTACAATGCAGAGAGACTCTCTGCAGAGAGTCATCAATACAGCCCAGAAGATCTCCAACACACACCTGCCTGCCCTGGAAGAGATCTATAGCTCTCGTTGCCTGCAGAAGGCATCACGCATACCAAAGGACTCATCTCAACCCACACATCACTTGTTTGCCCTCTGCCCTCAGGAAAGCGTTACAGGTCCATCAAATCACACACCACAAGAGTAACAAACAGTTTCTACCCCAAGGCCATCACCACTCTGGACTCTGCACTGATCACACAGCTCCCATAGCCAATACTCGCTGGAATTTAGAAGATTGAGGGGGGATCTTATAGAAACTTACAAAATTCTTAAGGGGTTGGACAAGCTAGATGCTGGAAGATTGTTCCCGATGTTGGGGGAGTCCAGAACAAGGGGTCACAGTCTAAGGATAAGGGGGAATTCCTTTAGGACCGAAATGAGGAAAACATTCTTTACACAGAGAGTGGTGAGGGCCGAATGGCCTACTCCTGCACCTATTTTCTATGTTTCTATATTTTGTACTGCCACAACACTATACTGTGAAATATTGCTCATTCGGACAACGTTTTTTTGCCGTTTTTGTTGTTTCCATTGTCGTTATTATTTATCTGTTATGTTGGAGCTCCACGAGGTCAGAGCACCTGAAATTTCATTGTATGTATTTATAATGACAACGTGTATTATTATTGTTGACTTGGGTGGGGGAGGGATGGAGAGAGAGAGAGAGAGGGGATGCAAGGGTTACTTGAAGTTCAACCCAACCTCAAACATCACCTATTCCTTCTCTCCAGAGATGCTGTCCGACCCGCTGAGTTATTCCAGCTTTTTGTGTCTATCTGTAATTAGGAGGATGTCCTTTCACCTTTCTTCTAATTAAGCAAGCATTTATTTTAAAACTGAAACATTGTCAAAGCAAGTACACATCATAATGTTATAGACCTCAAGTATCAAGTTATCACGCAGATATGTTAAGTGATTATTTTTCAAAAGCTGAAATCATATCTCAAAGAATTTCTAACCTGTTGTTTTTAAAGGTTACACAAGTTACAGGTTAGATATTCTTTGAGTATGTTTACAAGATTGTCTCAAAGTGAGTGGTAAATCCAGGCAAATCATCTCCTTATGCACTCGGTTCTTCTCAATCATGAACAATGAAGAGGGGACTGGGAGAAGATTTGCAGTGATGTGCAGAGGCATGATGATCAGTTGGAGTGAAGATCATGATGGAGAGGGGAGAAAAAGAATCAGATATTCAGGTAGCATCTGTGGAGAGAAATGCACAGAGAATATTTTAGGTTGGGAATCTTCAAGATCATCTTAAAGAAGGGTCTGAATCCAAAATGTCCATCTCCCACCAGATGCTGCCTGACCTGCTGAATTCCTCTGGGCAGTTTTAGTTTTTCAGGAGCTGGAGTCTGCAGTGCAGATTAGGAAAGATCCTCAGGATCAGATGGGAAAGTGTTCGACAAGGTGGAGATGAATGGAAAATCATCGAAGGTATGGGCATTTGCTCAAATTGCCAAGGAGAAAATGCAGAAGAAAATGATTTCTGAGATAGTTGACTGCAGGCTCTCAAGGTGGAAGCCTGGTAAGGCCAGATAAGACTTGTGCCATATGTCCAGACTTGCATAGTTTGCTAGCCCCACAGCAACATAGAATTGCGCTGCAATTTGCAAGAATGTTTCAGACATGCATAAAGTACTTTGTTGTGAATAATAATAGATTTTAGATAAAGTTTTTTGTGCAATCTGTAAAAATGTAACCCCAGCTATGAAGGTATGTTGTCCAGCATTTTTGCTAGTTAATTGTGTTTTGATTGGACTGGTATTCTGTTTCATTGACATTTATATGTTTCATTTCATTGTATCGTTTCAACCCAGTTGAACAGCAGATAGTGTTGAGTGGTATGATACATTCCAATGATAACACAAAATGGATTGCTACTGTAAGAGACCATTATAGATTGGAATACAATTATGATACAAATCAAAGCACATTAAATTATTTCCAAATATGAAACTACTTCTGTTTGATTTTTATTATATCAGCAATCAAAAGTAAACAATTTCGATTTTATGTCCTGATATTTTATTGGTTTGCCTTTTAGATAAGAAACGTGACAATGAATGGTGTTTTTGGACCCTGGTCACCATGGAGACGCTGCAAACAAACGGATGGCAATGTAAATGGCGCGTGCATCTGTAGATCTCGTTCGTGTGATAGTCCAGCTCCACAGTGCGGAGGGCGACAGTGTGATGGTCCCAGTATGGAGGTTGCAAACTGTTCCAGGTAAGAAGAGTGGAATTAATAACAAGTATTTTAAATGAATAATATGCTAGTCACTTTTCCTGATTTTCACATCTTAATTTTTTACACTTTAGACTTTACCTTTGAGATACAGTATGGAAACAGGCCACCGAGTTTACACCAAACAGCAATCACCCCATACACTAGCACTATCCTACATACTAGGGACAATTTACAGAAACCAATTAACCTACAAACCTGTATATCTTTGAAGGGTGGAAGGAAACCGGAGCACCCAGAGAAAACCTATGCGTAGAACATACAAACTCCCTACCGACAGCACCCGTAGTTGGGATTGTACCCGGATCTCTGCCGCTGCTCCACTGTGCTGGCCCCATTAATGACCAAGTCCAGATGTTGACATTGAATATTACTAAATATTGGTCAGTTGAAAATAGAAGTACTCTTCAGTTTATGTAGGATGTTTGCCAAGATTCACGAGCACTATGAATCTTCATCCGCACTTATTTCTTGCCATTGCCCAAATGCAATTGTTCAACAGGAATGGTGGTTGGACTCCTTGGACTTTGTGGTCTCCTTGCAGTACAAGTTGTGGGATTGGATTCCAGGTCCGACAGCGGTTTTGCAGCAACCCGACTCCTCGACATGGAGGGCGCGTCTGTGTGGGACAAAATCATGAAGAGCGGTAAGTCCAAGGCTTCAATGATTCATTTTATAGAGCATTTTTCTTGTGGCTGTAATAATAGAAAGATTAAACGAGAACTTACTGTTTGAAGTTTGATCTTTATTTTATGAGAAGTTGAAGTGAGGAAATACGTCAAGAAGCCCGCCAGTCCGCATGCGCGTCAATCTTTAGAGCAGCTGTATGAAACCACAGAATAGTTGCTGACCTAAGCTATAGAAAGATTAACAAGCTTAAACTACCGAATGGTCTTTATGAGAAGTAGGGTTGGGAGTGGAGGGCAGGTATACCCTCACTTCAACTTCTCATAAAATAAAGATCAAACTTTAAACGGTAAGTTCTCGTTTAATCTTTCTATTTTATTGCAAAGTCACGTGAGTGACTATGTGAAGACTTCAAAGCTCTGTGGTTTCATGCAGTAACGCAATCTGTGTGTGAAACACTTAAACAGATTAACCATTAATGGCAGAAAAAACATGGGTTATTAATACCATGATGCTAACTTGCATACATGGCCATTGTTCTTAACCGCACCATAGTCCCAATAGACCGTTGAGGTAGACAATAACTCATGCGACACTGTGCAGAATTGTATCTGCAAATATCCAGACATATTCAACCAAATTTTATAATTTATTAACACACACTATGTAAGCCTCTTGCTGTATGACGAGAGGGAAAATATCCATTCTATTGGCTGCTAATGAGCCATCAGCAATATCTTGAGACTATTGAATCACAAAAAGGAAACTATCTTTCATCTCATAGGTACTAGCAAACGCAGTGCACTTGTATACGCAATGACACCCCCGATCGCTGCTCTGGTGGGTATGCTGTCAACTTCAAATGTACACAATCATGCCAATTTTGCTTATGAGATCATTCCCATAACAAGCTACACTAATGTCAGTTATGACCTAGAGATCAAGCCAGAGATTGAGTGAAGACTGTGTTCTTTGTGCTGAGATCAGTTGCTGAAAGCATAATTATCTTAAAAATACTGCTCCCATTAGGAATACTGTAGAAGAATATTTGCAGAATAATTTACTGATATACATCGCACAACTACAATGAGTGTAGGCTATTAGAGTGGTCAAATAAAAGACACCCTGCACAACGTTAGTGAACAGGGGGTGAATAACCAATCATTTATTGTCCCACTTATGGTACTATAGAGAATGACAAAGCAGCACAAGTAATGTCAATTGTGCTATCACATAAATGCGTCGCTAGGCTCAAACTGACAGCCACACAAACCTCTGTTACTTCCGTTTAAAAGTAACTCACATATGTTGTTCACAAGCTTCAATGTTGTTCACAGTACAATGTGGATAAATGTGAGGTTATCCACTTTGGTGGCAAAAACATGAGGGTAGACTATTATCTGAATGGTGGCAGATTAGGTAAGGGGGAGATGCAACGAGACCTGGGTGTCATGGTACACCAGTCATTGAAAGTAGGCATGCAGGTGCAGCAGGCAGTGAAGAAAGCAAATGGTATGTTAGCATTCATAGCGAAAGGATTTGAGTATAGGAGCAGGGAGGTTCTACTGCAGTTGTACAGGGTTTTGGTGAGGCCACACCTGGAGTACTGCGTACAGTTTTGGTCTCCAAATCTGAGGAAAGACATCCTTGCCATAGAGGGGGTACAGAGAAGATTCACCAGACTGATTCCTGGGATGTCAGGACTTTCATATGAGGAAAGATTGGATAAACTCGGTTTGTACTCGATGGAATTTAGAAGATTGAGGGGGGATCTTATAGAAACCTACAAAATTCTTAAGGGGTTGGACAAGCTAGATGCTGGAAGATTGTTCCCGATGTTGGGGGAGTCCAGAACAAGGGGTCACAGTCTAAGGATAAGGGGGAATTCCTTTAGGACCGAAATGAGGAAAACATTCTTTACACAGAGAGTGGTGAGTCTCTGGAATTCTCTGCCACAGAAGGTAGTTGAGGCCAGTTCATTGGCTATATTTAAGAGGGCGTTAGATGTGGCACTTGTGGCTAAAGGGATCAGGGGGTATGGAGAGAAGGCAGGTACGGGATACTGAGTTGGATGATCAGCCATGATCACATTGAATGGCGGTGCAGGCTCGAAGGGCCGAATGGCCTACTCCTGCACCTATTTTCTATGTTTCTATGTTTCTCATACAATCGTGTAGAGCTAGCTACCTGAGAAAACAGGCTGCCCCAGCCATCACTCGTGCCTGAGTAAATAAGAGTTGCTTCAGCTGCCTTACCATGGTGTAAATGAATAGGCAAAATTTGCAGTTAAATTCCATGTTGCCTCATTTTTAATAACGCAAAAGGTATCTACTGATAACCCCTAAGTTTTATCAGCTGCAAATTTTGCATATTACCTAAAACTCGATGACACAATGCCCTTTAATCTGAGTAGGGCAGCATTGGCTTCCACCACTGCCTTTGTTATCAAAAACACCAGAATCTGTGCCTCATGTGTATAGATATGGCAGAATGTATGCAACTTCAAGATCGATTCTCTGAATCAGTTAAATTGCTGAAAGCCAATCATCCATCTTAAACTGGGTAACTAAACACTTGATCAGATTACCCAAATGCTAACCTGATTCGGCCTGTACCATGTTTCTGTAATCTTGGGAAGTATCAGAAATATACCCCACTAGTCCTTAGCCAGACCACTCATCCTCGGATGAGCTGTCACTGATTGCACTCAGAACCCCTGTTCCTCTATTGACCATACGGATGGAAATTTTTGGCTTCTCTTGCCGTGGAAAATGCATTATCTAGTTACTCATACATTTTGCTGATAACATATAATCGGAACCTTATGACTAGAGCTGAAAACCACAGTCTCCCTTAGATGTGGGAATACAAGTTCCCTGTCAACTCTTGACTAAGAGTCACCACAAATACTCAGCGTTTTCCCTAGAGTAGAGATTAGTATAATGCAAGCCTGAATCAGGAATTGCCTCGCAGTCCTTTGACTGAAACCACTTGTCTGAGTCGCCAGAGTGCACAACACAATCTCTTCGACCCGCCACTCAATCAGGAATACTGGTATTGAGAGCTAATGGATTATTATAAATACATTGTTGATTCACAACATGAACCTGCAGGTCGGATAAAAATTATATTATATGCCAGACCAGCTACCTGCTGGTAACTATTCCAGAGAGGATGGCAATGATTATTCCAATGAACCGGCAACTCTACTAACTGCGGGGAAAATAAACCATGTGTTGAGGAAGACTTCAACTACTTCACTCTACTGAGCAGTCTGATAACCTCAATCACAGATGATGAGGCAGTGCTTCCCTGGTCAATATGACCCATATAGCCAGCCAGTTTCATGAGGGTAACCAAACTGTTCCTACTTGGAACTTACAGAGGTTATTATGCGAGGCACCCTGCCAATGTCTCTACATCAATCTGATCTATCCCAGAGACAGTGAAAAACCACTAGACAGCCCTTGGGTATGAAATGAAACTGCATGGTACATCAAACCCTGTAGAGTTACAAAAATACCTTACTCTTGTAACATTACTCTTTTGTAATGAAGGCCACCATGCCATTTGCCCACAGTATTCTATATTAATGTTTTATGTGTCATTCTTAGGGGGAGGGGGGGCACTGTCCTGTACAGCTGCCAGTCCTGCGGCTGTCCTTTTTTTTCACTTTTTCAATTATTTTTAGTACGTTAAATGTGTCGTTGGGGGTCTAATCACTTTATGTTGGGGGGGGACGGGAGGGCAAACTGCTTTTCAAGTCCTTACCTGGTCGGAGAGGCTGCCTTCCTCCGAGCAGCATCTTCAACCAGTCCTCGCGGCCTACCAGTGGGCCTGGAGCGACGTTTTCCTGAGGGGACCTGGCCAGAACCTCGGCTTCGGTGGTGGCACAGCGCTGGAGCGCTATCGCGGAGCGGGCGATGCCTTACCTGGGTCGCCGCGCTGGAACGCCAGTATGCCAATTGGACATCGCGGAGCTGCAGGTCTGTGGAGCGGCCAGCTGCGGGCGACAGCGCTGAACTTTACATCGGGAGCCTGGGATCTCTCACCGAGATCACCAGTGGTGGAGCTCCATCCAACGCAGCCTGTGGGCTTGGAAACTGCGGTCTCCGGGAAGGAAGCGGCCATTCCAGGCGGCCAAAGCCGCTGAGAGGGTTCTCCTGACGCCGGAGCACCATCACCCGGCGAGAAGGCCCAACACATCGGGCCGCCCTAGCGGCGACTGTGGAGGCCTCAATAGGCCAAATCATGGGTGGACAAGAGGATGGGGACTGGATTTTGTGCCTTCCCCCACAGTGGGAACCATTGTGGGGGGATGTTTTTATGTTTTAATGTTAAACTTCTTCTTTAATGCTATGTTGTATTTTTATTAGTGTGCTGCAAGGACATCTGAATTTCCCCTGAAAAGGGGATTAATAAAGTATTATTATTATTAATTGTTACTGTATGTCGTGTTGTTACTTGTGAGCGGAGCACAAAGGCAAATTCCTTGTATGTGTACATACTTGGCCAATAAACGTATTTATTCATTCATTCATTCATTTCCTGCATTTTGAGGATCACCAAGATGGCTCAAAAAGTGGCAATGTGATTTTTTGAATGGCTGAGAAGGTTCAAGGGATCATGCAGGCAACTTCTACTTGCTATGTTTCTTTGGATAACTGTATTCTAAGATTCTGCTAATTTCCTGTCATCTAAAATGTATATTTTTTTGTACAAAGAGAATAACCTCACAACCGCCTTGCAGCTTGACTTCTTATTGGGTTTTGAGTCATCAACAAATGGATTATGTTCTTCTTTTCATCTAAATCATTAAATCTTGCTGACAGAACTGTGGGGCTAGTACAGATTTGTTTGGAGCTCTGCCAGAATGTTGTCCAGTATGAAAAACACAGAAACATAGAAATTAGGTGCAGGGGTAAGCCATTTGGCCCTTCGAGCCTGCACTGCCATTCAATATGATCATGGCTGATCATCCAAGTTAGTATCCCGTACCTGCCTTCCCTCCATACCCTCTTATCCCCTTAGCCACAAGGGTCACATCTAACTCCCTCTTAAATATAGCCAATGAACTGGCCTCAACTACCCTCTGTGGCAGAGAGTTCCAGAGACTCACCACTCTCTGTGAAAAAAAGTCTTTCTCATCTCGGTCTTAAAGGATTTCTCCCTTATCCTTAAGCTATGGCCCCTTGTCCTGGACTTCCCCAACATCGGGAACAATCTTCCTGCATCTAGCCTGTCCAACCCCTTAAGAATTTTGTAAGTTTCTATAAGATCCCCTCTCAATCTCCTAAATTCTAGAGAGTATAAACCAAGTCTATCCAGTCTTTCTTCATAAGACAGTCCTGACATCCCAGGAATCAGTCTGGTGAACCTTCTCTGCACTCCCTCTATGGCAATAATGTCCTTCCTCAGATTAGGAGACCAAAACTGTACGCAATACTCCAGGTGTGGTCTCACCAAGACCCTGTGCAACTGAAGTAGAACCTCCCTGCTCCTATACTCAAATCCTTTTGCTATAAAAGCTAACATACCATTCGCTGATTCAAGATTCAAGAACTGATTCAAGATTCAAGAGAGTTTATTGTCATGTCCCAGATAGGCCAATAACATTCTTGCTTTGCTTCAACACAACAGAATATAGTAGGCATCAATAAATAAATACAGAACAGAACAGATCAGTGTGACCATATACCAATTAATATATATATATATATACACACACATATAAATAAACAGATAAAGTACAATGGGCTATTAATGATCAGTTTTGTTTGAGTTGAGTTTAATAGCCTGATGGCTATGGGGAAGCAGCTATTCCTGAACCTGGATGTTGCAGATTTCAGACTCCTGTACCATCTACCTGAAGGCAGTGGGGAGATGAGTGAGTGACCAGGATGGTGTGGATCCTTGATGCTGCTGGCAGCCTTTTTGAGGCAGCGACTGCGATGGATCCCCTCGATGGTAGGGAGGTCAGAGCCGATGATGGACTGGGCAGTGTTGACAACTTTTTTTCTGCTACTGGGCGCTCAAGTTGCCGAACCAAGCCACGATGCATGTTCCGGTCAGCATGTTCTCTAATGTGCACCTATAGACGTTCGAGAGAGTCCTCCTTGACATACCGACTCTCCGTATTCTTCTCAGGAAGTAGAGGCGCTGATGAGCTTTCTTTATAATTGCATTCATGTTCTCGGACCAGGAGAGATCTTCAGAGATATGCACGCCCAGGAATTTGAAGCTCTTGACCCTCTCTACCATCGACCCGTTGATATAAATGGGACTATGGGTCCCCATCCTACCCCTTCCAAAGTCCACGATCAGTTCCTTCATTTTGCTGCTGTTGAGAGCCAGGTTATTGTGCTGGCACCATTTCGTCAAACGGTCGATCTCCCTTTTATACTGTGACTCATCTCCATCAGTGATACATCCCACAACAGTGGTGTTGTCAGCTAACTTGATGATGGAGTTCATACTATGATCAGCTACGCAGTCATGAATATAGAGTGAGTATAGCAGGGGGCTGAGCACGCTGCCTTGAGGTGCTCCCGTGCTGATTGTTATTGACGTTGACACATTTCCACCAAAATGAACGGCCTGTGAATGAGGAAGTCGAGGATCCAATTGCAGAGAGATGTGCAGAGACCCAGTTCTGAGAGTTTGGTAACCAGCTTGGAGGGGATGATTGTGTTAAATGCCGAGCTGTAGATGTACCTTGCAGTTTAACTCCCTCTTAAATATAGCCAATGAACTGGCCTCAACTACCCTCTGTGGCAGAGAGTTCCAGAGACTCACCACTCTCTGTGAAAAAAGTCTTTCTCATCTCGGTCTTAAAGGATTTCTCCCTTATCCTTAAGCTATGCCCCCTTGTCCTGGACTTCCCCAACATCGGGAACAATCTTCCTGCATCTAGCCTGCCCAACCCCTTAAGAATTTTGTAAGTTTCTATAAGATCCCCTCTCAATCTCCTAAATTCTAAAGAGTATAAACCAAGTCTATCCAGTCTTTCTTCATAAGACAGTCCTGACATCCCAGGAATCAGTCTGGTGAACCTTCTCTGCACTCCCTCTATGGCAATAATGTCCTTCCTCAGATTAGGAGACCAAAACTGTGCGCAATACTCCAGGTGTGGCCTCACCAAGACCCTGTGCAACTGAAGTAGAACCTCCCTGCTCTTATACTCAAATCCTTTTGCTATTAAAGCTAACATACCATTTGCTGATTCAAGATTCAAGAACTGATTCACGCTGAGCACGCTGATTGGTATTGACGTTGACACATTTCCACCAAAATGAATGGCCTGTGAATGAGGAAGTCGAGGATCCAATTGCAGAGAGATGTGCAGAGACCCAGTTCTGAGAGTTTGGTAACCAGCTTGGAGGGGATGATTGTGTTAAATGCCAAGCTGTAGTCAATGAATAACAGCCTGATATATGAGTTTTTGTTGTCCAAGTGGTCCAGAGCGGAGAGGAGAGCCAGTGTGATCGCATCTACCGTTGATCTGTTGTGGCGGTAAGAGAACTGTAGTGGGTACAGTTTGTCGAGGTAAGAGTTGATTTGCCCCATGATCAACCTCTCAAAGCATTTTATCACCACTGACATTAGTGCGACTGGTCGCAAGCCATTGAGGCACGTCACCTTGCTCTTCTTGGGCACCGGTATAATTGATGCCCTTTTAAAGCGGGTGGGAACCTCAGACCTCAGAAGTGAGAGGTTGAAAATGTCGGCAAAAACTCCAGCCAGTTGGTTCGCACAGGTTTTTAGAACACGACCAGGTATGCCATCAGTACCTTGTGCTTTCCGAGGGTTCACCCCTTTGAAGGATTTTCTGATGTCGACTTCTGTGACCGTGACCGAAATACCATCCCAGCAAATGGGGGCTCAAGAAAGCACATCAGTGTTCTCCCTATGAAAGCGTATGTGCGTCCTGATTTTACCTTGTAGGAGGTGATTGCATTCAGGCCCTGCCACAGCTGCCGAACATCAGTCGCATACTCCAGCTTGGAGTAGAAATCCATTTTGGCCTTTTTGATGGCCTTAGTAAGGTCAGAAGAGTGCGGATCTCATAGTTCATCCAAGGCTTCTGATTGGGAAACTCTTGGAAGGCTTTTATTGGGATGCAGTCCTCCACACATTTCTTTATGAAGTCTGTAATGACTGTGGCGTATTCATTCAGGTCCGTTGCCTAGTCCCTGAACATTGCCCAGTCTACAGACTCCAAACAGTCGTGGAGTTGTTCCTCTGCCCCCTCTCTCCTGACCAGCTCTGTACAGTCCTCACCTCTGGGGTGCTCTCTTCAATTGCTGCCTGTAGGCAGGAAGTTGCAGCACCGCAGTATGGTTGGAATTACCGAAGTGAGGGCGAGCGATAGTCATCCTTGATGATGGTGTAGCAGTGGTCGAGGGTGTTTGGTCCTATGGTGCCGCAGGAGACATGTTGGTGGAAGTTTGGGAGCGATTTCTTCAGGTTGGCTTTATTGAAGTCCCCAGCTGTGGTGGTAAACGCCTCGGGGTAAGATGTCTGGTGTTTGTTGACCACGGCGTGCAGCTCCTCCAGTGCCAGGCGGATGTCTGCCTGGGGTGGGATGTTGACTGCGGTCAGGATGATGGAGGTGAATTTCCTCGGAAGGTAGAAGGGACGGCACTTCACCGCCAGATGTTCGAGGTGTGGCGAGCAGGAGTTGGATAGGACTGCCACGCCTGAGCACCACGCAGAGTTGACCATGAGGCAGACGCCCCCTCCCCCCCTGTCCCAGATGCCTGCGTACAGTCCATATGGTGGATGGAGAACCCTTCAGGCTGGACCGCTGCGTCTGGGGAGCTGGGGGTGAGCCATGTCTCTGTGAAACAAGTCACAGAGCATTCCCTAAGCTCCTGTTGATAAATCAGCCTTGCCTTTAAGTCCTCCACTTTTTCAAGTGACTGTACGTTGGCCAGTAGGATAGTAGGGAGAAGGGGCCGAAGTCCCCTCCGCTTCAATTTTACTTGTATTTCATTTCGGAGTCACGTGAGTGACTTCGTGAAGAGCCCGCCGGCGCGCATGCTCGACATATCGTCGTACCGCGTTGCTGCGACGGCTGGCGGTGGAGCGCGCTCCTCGCCAGCCCTTCACAAGGGGCCACGGAGGTAAGTATCTTACCTTAAGTTGGTGGTTCTTGCTATGCGATGTTTTCTTGCAGCAAGAACATGGATGGGAGATCGATGGACCGGAGGATGTTTGGAGAAGTCCCCGGTCAACAGTTCCGACTGCAGCGCAGGCCGGGACTCAGGCGGAGACTGGGGTAAGCCCTGTTTTACAGGTCCGGATCCGCCAGCACACCACAGCTCGGAGGAGTTCCAGAGGAGGAGTGTGGTGTGCCACCAGAGCAGGGGGACCCTGCCATGGCAGTCAGGTCGTCAGCGGGCTCGCTGGCGACCTGGAGCAGGGTGCATGCGGCTGCACGGCCCGTTCCACTCAGCCCTCCGAGAAGGGGGAGGGCAGGAGCCCAGAAGCCTAACCCTGTTAGGGCTAAGGCATTGCCTGACACGGAGGAGCGGTCAGGTTCCAGGGCGAGACCCGGGGCACCTGTGAGGTCCAGCCGGCACACCCCGACTCTCGACGCCGGTACGGGTCGGTTGAGTCGGGTCTCGTCACGGTCGCCGAGCCCCCCATGGATGGGTGGGCGAGACCATGCGCTGGCAAGGTCCACGATGTGGGCAGCCGGCAAGACTGCGCGGGCCCCAGGCAGCCATGCTTCGGCTGGTGCCGACACCACGCCGCAAGTGTCCTTAGTGGCAGCGGCTTCAGCTCCCGCTAAACGGAGGCGGTTGAATACGCCCGCGCAGGAATCGCGCAGTTCGCCTTGGCGGCTGTCAGCGACAACTACCGGCACCGGCAGGGCCTCGACGAGGTGCGGGCCGATGACAGGAGCCCGGTTTTCTTTTCAGAGCCGGAGGACTCCGACCACCTGAGTGTTCAGGGTGAAGGGCGTATTGACCGTATGGAGCGGCTGCTGGAGCTCCTGCTTCAACGTCAACAACAGCAGGGCAGCAACAGGCACAGGGCGTCTTCACCAACATCCACTATCAGCCTGGAGCAGCAGGACGAGGAGATTCTGGTGGTTCCCGTACCACCTCCGTTGGAGGTGCCAGCGGAGCAACCCTTGGATGTGGCGACCAAATTCGCGGCTCCACATTCATCTGGACTTCCTCTAAATACAAAACTGGCAGCCATAGTGGACTTTCTTAATAATCAGGTGCTGCAGGAAGAAGTCCTCATCCACGCTATGAGCCGTCACAAGGCTCCATCACACTGCAACTCCCTCAACGTGCCTGTGGTCAATACGCCAATATGGGGCAACATCAGTGCGGCTATCAGTCAACAGGAGCTAAAATTGCAGCGGATCCTGAAACTCCTCACGGCCGGTATTACCGCCTTTGCGCGGTCGGTGGACGGGGACGAACTGAATTTGGACCAGGAAGATGCTCTGGCCCTTCTGTGTGCGACCCAGCACGAAATCAACGGGTTCCGCAAGAACAGCATCCGCCCAGCGCTCAACCCGAAGTTTGCAGGATTGTGCAAACCGCCGCCGCCCCGTCAGCTCTTTGGTGAGACCTCTCGAAGAGAGTCAAAGAGCTTGACGAACAAGCCAAGACGGTGGGGATCATGCGCTCTCAGAGTGCCCCACACCGTCAGGCTCAAAAGCTCCATACATTCGCTCATGAGGGTTTGCCAGTACCTCGAGGAGGACCCACCCTCTAGTTCCACAACGACAATAACACCAGACCAGCACCAAGGGTCTTTTTTAGGACAGGGTCGGCAGAGACCTTGGTGGGAAACGAAGACGCCGCGCCCTCAAGCCAACCCAGCACCTCCATGGCCACCCACACATGTCAAGGACCGCCGGTAACCACGGAGGTGAGGGGGTCTGGTTTTCTCTTTTCTCTTTGTTTAACTTCACATGTTGGTGGTCGCCTTCGGTTGTTTTTGGGTGCATGGGTAAATTTACTGGTGACGAGTGTGTGTTGCAGAATATTCAGGGGCATAAAATTGAGTTTATTAATGGCGACATTCCTCCATCCCAGCACATGCCCGGTCGAATGTTTAAATTATATGCTGCAGAACAGGTAGCAGGTTACAAGGAAATTTTAAGGATTGAGAAAATGGTGCATGAGCCAGTTGAATTTGTTTCGAAGATATTCACTAGACGTAAGGAGGATGGAGGCTGTCGTGTTATTATTGATCTAACCCGTTTGAATACGTTTGTAACATATACTCATTTTAAAATGGATACGTTTGAAACAGCCAAATCATTGGTTTCTCATGGTTGCTTTATGGCATGCATCGATTTGAGGGATGCATATTATTCAGTATCCATCCAGAAATATGATAGAAGGTTTTTGAAATTTATCTGGATGGGGCAACTTTGGCAGTATAAGGCTTTGCCTAATGGGCTCACTACAGCCCCTAGATTGTTCACTAAATTGGTGAAGCCAATCATGGCTTATTTGAGACAACGACATCATATAGTAATGGCCTATTTAGATGATATCTTTATTGTGGGCCACACCCTGGAATTGGCTGAACAGGGTGTTGCAGCTGCTGTCAATATATTTCAACAATTGGGATTCATTGTCCATCCAGAGAAATCGAAGTTCTGCCCTGCCCAGGTAATTAATTACCTAGGGTTCCCGGTGAACTCAATGAGCATGAGGGAAACCATACCAATTAACAAAATTGAGGAGGTCACTCAGGTGTGCAGAGATTTAATTGGCACCAATATACCATCGATTCGGCATACAGCCACAGTAATTGGCAAGCTAGTGGCTTTGTTTCCGGCAGCACGATATGGACCTTTGCATTATCAGAATTTGCAAAGAGCTAAAATTACTGCGTTAAAATGGAACGCTGGTCATTATGATCGATCAATGCAGCTGCCGTCCGAAGCAATAAATGAGTTGCAATGGTGGGTGTGTCACATTAGCAGCTCATTCAAGCCCATCAGGGAGGCTAATCCGGTGGTATATTTGCAGACTGATGCAAGCTCCAATGGCTGGGGAGCTACAGATAATTGCTCTCGTTGTGGGGGCAGATGGGACACCCTTGAGTCAACGATGTTCTTGACTCAAGGGTTTAACTATTTGGAGTTGCTGGCAGCATTCCACGGACTTCGTGTGTATTGTTCCAAGCTTGTTGGAGCACACGTCCATTTCCAAATAGACAACATCACAGCTGTGGCATATTTAAACCATATGGGTGGTACCAGGTCAGTTTCATGTGACAAATTGGCTAACTCAATTTGGCTCTGGTGTATTCAAAGAGATTTTGGATTTCAGCTACCTATTTGCCAGGTGAGCTTAATACGGTGGCGGACACCAGGTCACGCAAATTCAATGACAATATTGAATGGATGTTGCATCCTGAATTTTTTGCTAAAGTCACAGCCAAATTTGGTAAACCGGACATTGACCTTTTGCGTCACGGTTGAACCATCAGGTATCAACATACGTTTCATGGGAACCAGATCCTGGGGCAATAGCGCTAGATGCATTCTCGCTGGACTGGGGGAATTGGTTTTTCTATGCATTCCCCTCGTTTTGCCTCATCAGTCGGGTACTGCGAAAGATTCAGGCAGATGCTGCCAAGGGCATCCTTATTATACCCGACTGGCCTACACGGCCTTGGTGTCCGGTGGTCTTTGACATGCTCAATCGAACCTTGGGTCCTTTTGAAGGGTTGCCCAGAATTGGTTACTCACCCTGTCTCAGGGGAGCCGCATCCCTGCCATGGCTATTTAATTTGTTGGCTTGCAGGTTCTGAACAGGCCGTTAGTCCAATACGGCCTCTCAACTCGGACCATTGGATACCATCAGGGCGTCATGTCGAGAGTCAACAAGGCGAAGATACCGCTCGCAGATTAAGAAGTGGGAGCCTACTGCAGCCGCTCTCGCATCACGTACGATGACGTGACAATAACTGACGTCCTGGAATTCCTCGCGGGGTTGTACCATGATCAACACTTAAGTTACAGTGCCATCAACAGCGCCAGGAGCGCGCTATCATTCTATCTCAAGATTGAGGTAGGATCCAACAGGCTAGTGTCCAGACTCATGCGGGGTATATTCAATATGAATCCGCCTACACCACGCTATGATATCACCTGGAATGTCAGGGACGTATTAAACCTGCTCAGGACGTGGTCTCCCATGGAAGGGATCCAACTGGACAAACTCATCATGAAACTGGTGATGTTACTAGCGCTGACTTCAGCAGAGGGTACAAACACTACACAAACGATGTGTTGACAGGATGATATCTACCCCTATGGAAGTAGTCTTCGTCGTTGATGAGCTACTAAAGCAGCATAGACCTGGGTGCACAGGGCTGCAGCTGAAGTTCCCGGCATACCCCGCAGATGCTAGGCTGTGTTCAGCCTCACGTATTCGTCACTATGTCAAGGTGACGGCACGCATCAGAGGAATGGAGAGATACCGGCTTGTCTCATCATCAAGTGACAGTCCAGACGATATCCAGGTGGCTTCGAGTCGTCTTGGGTAAGTCAGGTATCGACACTAATGTGTTCAAGTTTTACTCCACCAGGGCTGCATTGACATCAATGGCAAGGATTATGAAGGTGCCTATGGGCCAGATCCTCGCCATAGCAGGATGGGCTAATGAAGCTGTGTGTCAGCGATTTTATAACAAGCCTGTTGCTGCTCCTCTACAGTTCGCAGAAGCCGTGCTGAATGCAGGTCAAGAATGCGGAGATGTCCCCGCATGAGGGGATTTGATTTGTTATTAACAAATATGCTCTTGTTTTGCAGTATGATCTATTTGAGCAAGTTTGTTCCTCCCAACCATCCCTGGTAGTGGTGTGTCTGCATGGACGTGGTCCAGGGCGTGTAATCACAGAAGCTTTGAAGTCTTCACGAAGTCACTCACGTGACTCCGAAATGAAATAGTAAGATTGAACGAGAACTTACCAGTTCGAAGGTTGATCATTATTTCATGAGGAGTCGAAGTGAGGGATTTCGTGCCCTCCTCGCCCACCCTCAATCACCTTCATCTGGTAATCTTAGTCACTTCAATCTTACTATCCGAAGTCATTTCTTTTGTTGGTTTCTGTGATTCCACGCCGCTACTTTGAAGTATGTCGAGCATGCGCGCCGGCGGGCTCTTCACGAAATCCCTCACTTCGACTCCTCATGAAATAATGATCAACCTTCGAACTGGTAAGTTCTCGTTCAATCTTACTAGTCCTGCCCGACGGCCACATTTCCATAATCCATGGAGCTCTCCTCGGTGTTTATTTCTATTTTCTGTTCTTTAAACAAACTTTTCTGCTAATATATTGCCTCAATCCTGGGAGCTTTTATTTTTGTGGGGTTCTTGAAAAATGCATAAATCTTTTCAATGTATTAATGAAAACTGTCAAAAATATATTAAGCTACAGATCCTTTTCAAACCAATACATAATAAACATTTCAGTTTCTTTTGAAGCTGTACATTTAAACTGTACTCCAGATTCAGCAATTTTCTAGTGTCAATATCATGTTTCACTGAAGGCACAAATCACAGCAGTCAAACTGACCTGAATTGGGTTCATGCATTATGATATGTTATTTTTTTAACGTTGTACATACAGTCTTGTTGATGTTAAGCAGGCTCAATTGTGTATAATGTGTATGGAAAGGCCATAGTAAATTTTTTTTTTTACCTTTTCAGCATATAATTTAGTTTGATCCTTTATTTTTAAATCAGAAGATTTTGAGAGTTTGACAAATCGGTAGAAGATGTTAGCCAAGCTATGATTAATTAACTATTCTATTCGGGGGTCCTAAAAATTGCAAATCTATTCTAGCCATGGAAAAGGCACAAAACAAATTCACAAGAACGATACTAAGGTTGAGTGCTTCTGCATTTCTGCTCTACTAGAGGAGTCACTTTAATTGCAAACATGTCGGAAATAGGTCTACAACATTGATTCTCTAGGCTGTGACCCTTGTAAGATTATGTCCCCATTGGTAGTTAAGAATCATCCACAGAGATCTGATGGAAGAATAGAATGCTGTAATTGGTAAGGTGGAGCAGGTGGGTGTATGGTGTTTTGGCCCTGGTGTGGTTGATGCCAGGGAAAAGAAATAGTGAAGTTAATTGGAGGAGTGTTTTTCCAAAGGATTTGTGGAATTCGTAGTCAAAACTTATTTGCATAAATCAGTGAAATGAGGATATAAAATATAGGATAGGGTTAGTTTTAAAAGAACACTGAGAATGTTGGTCAGAAGATTTTTCCCAAAAGATTACCAGAAATAACTGTAAATGAATGCTGAAACAAGCCAATAATAAATCAGAGAAAATCTTAACTACATAGTTCAATATGAGCAGGATTGTCCTCGGGTGGACTATTTTATGACGTCCACGGAGCTGTGATATGTTGTTTCTTCCTGTTTAGGGATTGCACCTATCCACATCAAATTTCACATGGAACCATTTCATCACTGTGCACATTTTAACTGATTCATACTGCAATTCATTACAATAAATGTCACACCCTTGTATGTAATGCTGTTACCCATTTCAGAATTAGTTTGAGTTTCTTAATTAGAAAAAGATAGTACAACACAAGAATGGGTCCTTCGGCCCACAATGTCTGTGCCAAACATGATGCCAAGAACAACTCTTATCTGCCAACTCTTATCTGAAACTCTTCCACCTTCCTCTCCATTATTGCCCTGCTAACATAAGCCAAAATACTAATCCAGGCTTGGTTCAGTTGCTTTCACACTAATACATCTTCCATTGAAATAAACACACTTTATTGTCTGTCAAGCATGCTGGAGAAATTCAGCGGGTGAGGCAGCATCTATGGAATGAAGGAAATAGGCAATTTTTTTCAACCCGAAACGTTGCCTATGTCCTTCGCTCCATAGATGCTGCCTCACCCACTGCGTTTCTCCAGAATTTTTGTCTACCTTCCATTTTCCAGCATCTGCAGTTCCTTCTTAAACTTATTGCCTGTCAACATCACTGTATTCCTTCGCCTCTTCCTGCCTGCCCTTCCTTTGAGACTTACTGGTCATAACCTCTGCCTTCGCATTACCCCTTCCATTTTCTGATCTAGTCCACTGGTTCCCACACCTCTGCCTCTAATTTAAACCCTCCTGAGTAGCACTAGCAAACCTCTCCGCAAAGTAAATCAGCAGGTCAGGCAGCATCTCTGGAGAACATGGAGTCTGAATAAGGTCTCAATCCCACCTATCCATCTTCTCGAGTTATGCTGCCTGACCTACTGAGTTACCCCAGCACTTTGTGTCCTTTTGTGTATTAACCAGTATTTGCAATTCCTTCTTTCTACTGCTGGTTTACAATAAAAAACCCTCAAACTGTTGGAGTAACTCAGCAGGTCAGGTATCATCCCTGGATAAGTGAAGACAGTCCTGAACGGAAATGTCACCTTTCTGTGTTCTGCCTGACCTGCTGATTTACTCAAGCACTTTTTAGCTGTTGAATAAAGATGCTCGTCATTAGACATGATGACTTATTTTAAATAACTTGCTGACACTTATCACCTAGATTCACACATGAACAATAAGCTTTCATTAAAGCATCATAGGCCTGCCAAAATCCATCAATATTTCTGCGACATTCAATGACTATGGAAGGCATGGGCAAAAGATAATTTTCAGTGAGAATATGATAAGATGTGCAGGGTCAGATTTTTCAGAATTGTACTCCAACAAGGAGTACAACAGAAAGGTCTAATGAAAAATACCCCCAGGAGATCCTGAGAGGGGGGAGGATGAGATCTCCAATAGGACGGACCAAAGGTTATTGACCCATGCAAACGAACTGACTACGATTATAAGATGCATTTGCAGAAAGCTGTGTAAGAACCACCGTGGCCTAAAAATCCATCAGGCAAGAATGAAATGCTCGGAGAAGGAGAAAGAGGTGCAGCGCACAGGCCTTGAACCTAGTGAGACGCAGGAGGAGCCCGGCCAGGACTCACCCCACAGAGCCCAGTCCCTCCACGCACTAGAGTCTCCCAACCCCTGCAGAGTAGTTCCACAGCAACGGATTGAGTGGCCCCCAGCCAGCAACCGGAATGAATGGCTGCAGTTTGACAAAGACGTGACCAACATCATCCAAGCCACAGCCAAAGGAGATGCAGATCGCCGACTCCAAACAATGACTGCCATCATAGTCAGTTATGCTTCGGAAAGATTCGGCCATCGCGAGAAAGGTATCACCAAGCCCACCACCTACACCATGAACCGCAGGGCCACCAAAATACATCAACTGCGGTTGGAGCTTCGAACCCTCAAAAACCAGTACAAGAGATCTACCGATGAGGAGAAGCAAGCCTTGGCCGAACTACGAAACATCTTAAGGAAAAGGCTTATGACCCTCCGCAGAGCAGAGTGGCACAGGAGAAGAGGAAGAGAGAGAGCTAGGAAGCGAGCTGCATTCATTTCCAATCCTTTTGGCTTTACCAAGCGATTACTTGGGGACAAGCACAGTGGTCGCCTCATGTGCTCAACAGATGAAGTAAATCGCTTCCTCCATGACACCCTGAGCGATCCAATGAGGGAACTGGAGCTCGAACCCAACAAAGCTCTCATCAGCCCAGCCCCCCCAACAACAGAGTTCAATCTGAGGGAGCCGAGTCTGAAGGAGGTTGAGGAGATCGTCAAGGCGGCACGCTCAGTCTCTGCTCCAGGCCCTAGTGGCGTACCATACATAGTGTATAAGTGCTGCCCAGAGCTCCTTGGACACCTATGGAAGATCTTGAAGGTGGTATGGCGAAGGGGGAGAGTTGCTGACCAGTGGAGGTACGCTGAGGGAATTTGGATCCCGACAGAGGAAAACTCAAAGAACATCAATCAGTTTCGGTCAATCTCACTGCTGAGCGTGGAAGGGAAGGTGTTTTTCAGCATTGTCTCCCGAAGATTAACTGAGTTTCTCCTCAAAAACAGCTACATCGACCCCTCAGTGCAGAAGGGTGGGATTTCGGGAGTTCCCGGCTGCGTGGAGCACACTGGAGTAGTCACGCAGCTCATTAGAGAAGCCCATGAAAACAGAGGCGACCTAGTTGTTCTGTGGTTGGACCTCGCCAATGCCTATGGGTCCATACCGCACAAACTGGTTGAGCTTGCACTACACCGACACCATGTTCCCAGCAAGATCAAGGACCTGATCCTGGATTATTACCATAATTTCAGGCTGAGGGTGACTTCTGGGTCAGAAACATCAGACTGGCATCGGCTTGGAAAAGGAATAATTACGGGATGCACCATTTCTGTTATTCTTTTTGCTCTTGCCATGAACATGGTGGCCAAGTCAGCCGAGGTGGAATGCAGAGGCCCCCTAACCAAGTCTGGTGTGCGACAGCCCCCAATTAGAGCTTTTATGGACGACCTTACCATCACCACAACATCGGTCCCAGGAAGTAGGTGGATCCTACAAGGTCTTGAGAAACTTATCACCTGGGCAAGGATGAGTTTCAAGCCAACGAAGTCAAGGTCCATGGTGCTGAAGAAGGGGAAGGTAACTGACAGATTCCACTTCTTACTATCCGGAACTGCCATTCCCTCCATCACTGAGCAACCTGTCAAGAGCTTGGGGAAGGTTTTTGACGCAACTCTGAAAGACTCTGCCGCCATTCAAAAGTCCATCAAAGACCTTGAAGCCTGGCTCACCAAAGTCGACAAGTCAGGTCTGCCAGGCAGATTCAAGGCCTGGATCTATCAGCACTCCATCCTGCCCCGAGTCCTGTGGCCTCTGCTGGTTTACGCTGTTCCATTGACCACAGTTGAGTCCCTCAAAATGAAGGTCAGCGGCTTTCTCCGCAGGTGGCTTGGCCTTCCCCGCAGCCTCAACAGTGCTGCACTGTATGGGACCAGTAACATCTTGCAGCTCCCATTCAGTGGCCTCACGGAAGAGTTTATGGTGGCGCGAACAAGAGAGGCACTGCAGTACAGGGACTCCAGGGACCAGAAGGTGTCATCGGCCGGCATTGAGGTGAGAACAGGGAGGAAATGGAGGGCGGCGAAAGCAGTGGAGGTGGCAGAGTCACGCCTAAGGCAAAAGGCATTGGTGGGAGTCATGGCAACTGGCAGAGCGGGTTTGGGATACTTCCCTAAGACACCGGTTGGCAAGGCCCAGGGCAAGGAGAGACACCGTCTAATCCAGGAAGAGGTCCGAGCAGGTGTGGAGGAAGAGCGTGTGAGCAGGACGGTGGGGCTCAGGCAGCAGGGAGCGTGGACAAGGTGGGAGAGCATACCGCAGCGCAGGATTACCTGGTCAAACATCATGCAGGCAGACTTCCAGCGCGTCCGGTTCCTTGTCCAAGCTGTCTACGATGCCCTACCAAGTCCATCAAACCTCCACGTCTGGGGCAAGAGCGAGACACCTTCCTGCCCACTTTGTTCTGGAAGAGGATCATTAGAACATCTCCTCAGCAGCTGCCCAAAGTCTCTTGGGGAAGGTCGCTATCGGTGGCGGCATGACCAGGTGCTCAAGGTGGTTGCTGAGAGCATAGCCACTGCCATCTGTAACAGCAAACACCATCATGCCCCAAAGAAATCAATCAATTTTGTCAAAGCTGGAGAGAAGCCCCGACCACAACCAAAAACAAGGACGGGCCTCCTCTACACAGCCACTGACTGGCAGCTGCACGTCGATCTGGGCAAACAGCTGAAGTTTCCACAGCACATCACAGCAACATCACTCCGGCCAGACATGATCATCACCTCCGAAGTGACAAAACAGCTGATCATTCTGGAGCTGACAGTGCCTTGGGAAGAGCGTATTGAAGAGGCTAATGAGAGGAAGCGCGCAAAGTACCAGGAACTGGTGGAGATGTGCCAGGAGAGAGGCTGGAAGACATACTATGAGCCGATAGAGGTGGGCTGTAGAGGCTTTGCAGGACGCTCACTCTACAAAGTCCTCAACCAGTTGGGCTTTACGGGGCTGGCAAAGAAGAGGGCCATTCAATCTGCAAGTGAAGCCGCAGAGAAAGCCACTAGGTGGCTTTGGATTAAGAGGGCTGATCCGTGGGCGGTTGCTGCTGGGACGCAAGTCGGGGCTTGATCAACCCCGGCTGGGTCGCCTGGGCAAGGGTGTCTGATGTTGTGAGACCCGAAACACCCGATGACCCCAGGTCACATCACTGAGGATGTGTCCCAGCGCATCTAGGAGATGTATCTTTCACACTTTGTAAATGCCAGGGTTTAGAATTTTCTGATCAGACAATGGCCACTTCTAAGCACACTTAATTGCAGACAGATTGGCAATTAAAAATGGTCCCAGGTGGGAGACATTATTTAAACTATGTAACTCCTATGTTTTAGATATTTTCAGTCTGGAGATTTTTTTGTTAACCAGGAGATGTGTTATTAATGACTGCATCGGCAAGGAACCACACAAAATAGGTGTTGAAAAATGATGGTCCAGGTGGTTTGCTTCATAACACAGTGAACTGCCAGCAGAAAGGAGTAGAAATCCTGCCTGACAAATTACTTATGAGACTTAAATCTGTCTTTTTACTAAAAAAGTAACATGGCAAGATTTTCCTGATATTTTATTTAAGACAAAAATTACTTTTAGTTCAAAAAATGTTAGATGGCATTTTGCAATAACTTGTTTTTTCCTCATTAGGTGTCGTTTAGTGCAGCTAATTAGTGCAGTTTGTACATTGTTTGCAAAATAGAATCTTTTTGATTGTGTTCACGTCAATTTTGTTTACAAATCTTTCCTATGAATGAAAGGAAACTCACTTTATATCAAAAACGCATTAATTTAATTCCATGCTTAAATTTCAAGGATGCTATTCACTCAGCCTTCAACACCGTACCAACTAAGCTCATCCCTAAACTGTTAGACCTTGGTTTGGGGCCTCCAACTGCAAGTAGCTTCTGGCGTTTTTGACCAGCAGACCTCCATTGGTTGGAATTTATTTTGGCCTTTCCTCACCATGATCCTTAACACTGGTGCCCATCAGAGTTTTATGCTCTATTCCTTGTTCTACTCCCTGTACTCCCATGACTGTGTGGTATTGTACAATGCTAATTCGATCTTTAACTTCACCAATGATAGCGCTGTTGTCGGCTGGATCTACAACAAATGTGAGATATGCAGGAAAGAGATTGTGAATCTTGTGTCAAAACAGTAAATTAGTCCTTTACATCAGCAAGACGAGAGATCTGCTTGTCTACCTAAGAAAGTGAGGAGGTGAGCACAAAAATCTGGCCACATCAATGGACCAGTTGTAGAGATGGTTAAGAGCTTTGGGTTCGGAGGCACCCATATCACAAACAATCTAACCTAGTCCCTCAACGCTGATGTCATGATCGAGAAAGTACATTAGTTTATTTTCTTTAGTTGGCTGAGAAAATTTGTCCGTGAGGATTGTCTCGAACTCCTATGCATGCACTATAGGAATTATTCTAACAGGATACATCTGAGCTGGTATGGCAACTGCTTTGTTCTTGGCTGCCTGAACCTGCAGAGAGTGATGAACACAGAACAGTCCATCACAGGTTCATCACTTCTATCTGGTGGTCCATCTTCACAGGTCATTGCAACAAGAGGCTGGAAATATCACCAAGGGTGCCTGCCACCCCCGCCGTTCTCTTTTCACGTTATTACAGTTGCAGTGGGATGGACAGAGACCTAATTCTGTGAGCATGGTAACCAGTTTGGAGGGGATGGTTGTGTCGAATGATGAGCTGTAGTCTGTAAACAACAGCCTGACACACATGTATTTTTTTTATTGCCCAAGTGGTCCAGTGCAGAGAGCCACTGAGCCCTCAGGTCCTCCATTGTGGGGGTAGGCAAATGGTAGTAGGTCTGGGTCCACTGCAATCTGGCATCATTCTACTGCTCTGCACTCATTGTTTTACCTAGTATTTGTCATTATGTATATTGTGTACTCTGGGGTGGAAGATTGCAACTTTTACACGGTCCACCCTGTTTCGACAAATGCAATCAACCTGGCGTGCGCAAACAGAAGATCAAACAGAACAAGTTGTCTTACAACTTTAGGCTGTGCATGCCATACGCAAGAAGAAGAAGACTGTGTACTCTGAGCTTCATGTGAAAAGGAATTTCATAGCACCCTGGTGTATATGACAATATTAATCTATAATTATTGAGGCAGTAGGTGTAGAGATTTGGTCTTTAACGCAATAGACTGCAGTCTATCTTAAAGTGCTGCCAGCAGAACTTGGAAACTTGGCCATTATTTTTAATTTGGAGCTGCGCTGTGGGATTTTTTCAGTAATAGATCTTAGGTGAAAAAAAAAACGTAATGCTTTCTGAACCTGCATCAATATTTTAGAAATAAATGTGAACTTGTTCAATGGGTAACTCAGTACCTTGGGAAGAAGGAGGTCTTTTAAGACAAAATATATTTTATTTTTCATGCATATTATTTTAATTAATCCAGAATCCTTGATGATTTCATTTTGTACACTTTGAACAATATTTCCAAGGAATTGTGTTTTATCTGTAAAAGGCTCTGTCCATGCAGTGTGATTATACTGTATTAAAATCCCTTTGCTGTTTTATGTTTCCATATGTCAGATGGCTGTGATTAGCAGAATCCTTTGCGTGCAGCTGCTTGGCAAGTTCACAAAACCTGAGCAGACAGCAGCGTTTGTAGAGCACTGAGGCCCCATGGATTGTTTTGAGCCATTGGGTTTGCCAAGGTCTGGATGTATTAGTCCTTGTTCTATGTCACTAATGCCCTACGGCTGCTAGAAATCAGCTCTTTAGTTTATGTTCTTGTCATGAGCCTGCTTACTATTTTATTTTCCATACATGGATATTATTATAGCCTTTAGAGATGCTGTGCAATTTTCATTGGTGGCATGCAAGCTTCTGAGCACAGAAAATGTAATGGGTGCAAATAAGATGTATAAAGATTTTACGGGGTCCGGGAGGTTTGCATTATAAGGAGGCCAGGTCTATATTCCCTGGAGTGTGGGAGGCTGAGTGGTAACTTTCTAAGGTTTTTAAAATCACGAGGACAGAGAAAAGGTGAATAGTCAGAGCCTTTTCCTCAGGAAAGGTTAGTCTTAAACGAGAAGGCATAGGTTTAAAAGTGAGTGGGGAAAGATTTAAAAGGATCTGAAGGGCAGTTTTTTCACACAGCAGGAGAGTATGTGTATGGAATGAGCTGCCAGAGAATGTGGTAGAGGCAAGTAGATATATGACATCTAAAAACACTTCGACAGGTGCATGGGCAGGAAAGAATTGGCAGAATATTAGGCAATGAGGATGGCATGGATGAGTTGGGCCAAAGTTCCTGCTTCCATGCTGTATAGCTCTATGACTCCTTGACTTAAAGGAGGAACAGCCTATAAATATATTAGTCTTGATGCTAAAGATACCAGATGTGTGGTGTTCATTGCATCAGTGCTGATTCCCTGAAGCAAATGGATCTGTAATGGAACAACGAGATTCTGTTTTGTATTCGCGGCCGTGACGAATCAAGCTGGATTGAGCCTGCCACGTGCTCACACTTGCCTAGGCTGGATGGGATGGGTGGATCTAGCTGCTTGCATCCAAGAGACATCTGCAAGGTGTGGCGAGGCTTTAGGTAGCAAATGGCTGAGGCCCTGCCTCCAGATGTCCCAACAGCCTTTCTCTAAAACGTGATGCTGTGTGAAATTTGTTTGTTAACGGTGGGAAGCTTTTTGAACAAAGAATCTAAATGCACTTGGATGTTTGCAAAAAACATTTTTTTAATTAAAATTTAAAATTCTAAATACAACAAATGAAAATGCCTCTGGTTGAAAACCAGTTTAAAAAATCCCTGACACTTCTCCACCTGCCCTTCGGGTCCCAAATTCCTAGTCATATGAATGGGGAATTTGATCCAATTTGGACCTCACAGGGCCTCACCTGCATTATCCATGTAGATACATATCCTTAATCATTAATTATAACTGATGGACCCTTCCACTTCTAATCCAAACTTGCTATTTAAATACAGGATTATATGTTTAGGAATTGGGAGTGAATTTGGTAGCATCAGGTTTGATAAGGTTCCACAGGGTAAATCGCTCTGGAAAGTTAGATTGCATGGGATCCAGGCATAGCTAGCTGATTGGATAGAGAATTGGCTTAATGGAAGGGTGATGATGGAAGATTATATTTCAGACTGGAGGGATCTAGTGACTAGAGGGATGCCTCTGGGGTTGGTGCTGGACCCTTTGCTGTTCCCAGTTAGTATCAATGATTTGGTTGAGATTATACATGGCATGTTTAGTAAGTTTGCAGAAGACACTAAAGTCGGTGTTATCATAGATAGTGAATGAAGATGGTTATCAAAAATTATCGCAGGATCTTCATTGATTGTGTAAATGGGATGAGGAATGGCAGATAAGAGTGAGGTGTTGCATTTGGGGAAGTCAAACCAGGGCAGGACCTTCACAGTGACTGGCAGGGCCCGAGGCAGTGATTTTGAGCAGAGGGATCTTGGAGTGAAAATGCATAGTTCCCTGAAAGCTGCATCACATATAGATAGTGTGGTCAAGAATGCTTTTTGTGCATTGGCCTTCATTAGTCAGAGTATTGAGTGTAGAATTTTTTGATAATATGTTACAACTGTGCAAGACATTGGTAGGCCGCATTAAGAGTATGGTGTTCAGTTTTGGTCACTGTGCTATTGGAAGGATGTCAGTCAGCTAGAGAGTGTGCAGAGAAGATTTACGAGGATGTTGGCAGGACTTGAAGCCCTGAGCTAAAAGGAGAGGTTGGGCAGGCTAAGACTTTATTCCTTGGAACCCAAGAGGATAAGGAGTGATCTTATGGAGATGTACAAGATATTGAGGGTAATAGATAGGGTGAATGCACAGAGCCTTTTTCCCAGAGTAGGCGAATCGCGAACCAGAGGACATAGGTTTAAGGTGAGAGGGGAAGGGTTTAATAGGAACTTGACGATGCAGCTTTTTCACACAGAGGGAGGTTACATGGATCAAGATGCTGGAGGAGGTAGTTGAGATGGGTGCTGTAACAACATTTAAAAGATATTTGGACAGGTACATGGATTGGAAAGGTTTGGTGGGATATGGGCCAAACATGGGGCATCTTGGTTGACTTGGGCAAGCCGGGCTGAAGGACATCCTTCCATGCTGCATGACTCTAAGGAATATAAAGATGAGAGGTCTGTTTGATTCTTTTCCTGGATTGAGATCATGAAGCAGAATTGCTTTTGAGGAGAACATTCAATCCATTGTGTTGCTGGTATTTTATGAAAGCAATTTAGTAAATTCCATGTTTCACGTTTTTTCCCCCTTGCACCTCTATTTATTTGCTTTTAGCCTTCAGTAGCAAATTCAATCTGTGATCATCAGCTTGTTAATCGTACTTTCCAAATCAAACTGGCTTATTGGGGCATTTCGTAAACTGGCAAGTTGCATGTCCTTTCAAGCATGACTTTTCATCTAGTTCTTGGGCACACTTTTCCAAATGGAGGCTGAATTGCTCAGACAGAGACTTTTCTCAGTGCAAACTGTTTTAAACTGCATGTATCCAGCACCACCTCAAATGTCCTTAACATTTGAGGCCGGCTGTGCAGTACACTAGTTGAGGGCCTGTCCCACCAGCATGCGACTCCATGCGGTGAGCACGACCAAACTGGAAGGGGGGGCCGCGTGGAGGTCGAGTGATCCCCGTTCAGGGCCGGTCCCACCAGCATGCGCCTGCATGTGGCGAGCGCGACCAAACCGGCAGCGGGGGCCACGCGGAGGTTGGGTGAGTGGCGCATCATGGCGCGAAGTTGGAGCGAAGTCCGCGTTAAGTTCGCAAGGACAGAGAGGGACACACAGAGAGGGACACGGCCACGGAGGTACAGAGAGAGGGTCACGGAGGCACAGAGAGAGAGAGTCACGGAGGCACACAGAGAGGGACACAGAGGCACACAGAGAGGGACACGGAGGCACATAGAGAGAGGGTCATGGAGGCACACAGGAACACGGACGCACATATAGAGAGGGACACGGAGGCACGACGTGAGGCGGTGCGTAATGCATCGTGGCGGCTGTGGGCCGACAGGCCGTTGCCGGGCAGAAGTTTTGAACACGGTCAGTTTTTCGGATCCCCGCGCGATGTCGGGACCAGCCCGGCACAACTCTATACGGCTCCGGCGATCGAAGTGGGACCGGCCCCGCGAGGCCGGAAGGCTCAAACGACCATGTTAGGTCGCGCTCACCGCATGGAGTCGCATGCTGATGGGACAGGCCCTTAAGTCCTTTCATGCAGCTTGCATGAGGTGTGAGCTCTTCACAGCAGCTTCAATGGTTCTTGATTTTCACGACTCCCTCTATATTTTTAGTTCCTCCATTCTCGCTTCTTCATTTGAATAAGCATAACTTTTTATGCGGGTATGTTAAACATGACGATCCAATGCTTGTTCTTTCTGTCCACCAGACCAATGGACCACAGTCAGTGAGGATATTTGACATATCATCCTCCACAGTAATCCTCAACACTGGTGGCTCGCACGGATGCATTTTCAACACCCTTCTTTACTCCTTCTGTACCCAAAATTGTGCAGCCAAATACAAATCTAACTCAATTTACAAGAGTCAAGAGTGTTTTATTGACATTTGTTCCAGATAGAACAATGAAATTCTTACTTGCTGCAGTGCAACAGAATATGTAAACATAGTACTGTAAACAATATGATAAATGAGAAAAAAGAGTTCAGTGTGTATATGCGTGCACACACACGCACAGTCCCCCAAGTGGGGGAGGAGGGGGATAGAGGGAGAGGAGGGGGATAGGGAGGGGAGAGGCGTTATGGAAGGAGTGACTGAGGGTAGGGGAAAGGAGAGGTGAGGAAGCGATTGGGAGAGGGTAGAAGGAGAGGGGAAAGTAGCGTGAGGAGGGAGAATGGGGAGGAGCGGGAATAGAGGGAGAGGAGGGCAGTGGGGGAGGTGAGGATGGGTAATGGGGGGTGATAAGGGAGGTGAGGTGGGGATAGAGGGATAGGAGGGGGGTAGGGAGGGGAGAGGAGTTGTGGAGTGACTGAGGGTACGGGAAAGGTGAGGGAGGGATTGGTGGAGGGGAGGAGGAGAGTGTAAAGAAGAGGGAGGGTGAAGAGGAAGGGGAGGGAGTGCTGGGGATGAAGGGAAATTAGCCACGCCTGCGCAGTTGGGGGCTATGGGTGAGTGGTGGAATATTTTGTTGGGGGAACGGGTTGCATTGGGGGACCTGGCCTCCCGTGTGACAGGGACCCAACGGGTCCCACTTAGGATATATATATATATTTATACATACTCAAAAAACAAACAATAGTAGTGCAATAATAATAGTAATAGAAACATAGAAATTAGGTGCAGGAGTAGGCCATTCGGCCCTTCGAGCCTGCACCGCCATTCAATATGATCATGGCTGATCATCCAATTCAGTATCCCGTACCTGCCTTCTCTCCATACCCTCTGATCCCCTTAGCCACAAGGGCCACATCTAACTCCCTCTTAAATATAGCTAATAATAGCTTAAATAATAATCTATTGAAGTTCAGAGCTTATTTGAGGATGTAGTGTTTAATAGGCTGATGGCTGTAGGGAAGAAGCTGTTCATGAACTTGGACATTAGAGTTTTCAGGCTCCTGTAACTATTTCCTGATCGCAGGGGTGAAATGAGTGTGTGGCCAGTATAGTGTGGGTCCCTGATGATGCTGGCTGCCTTTCAGAGGCAGCGACTCCGATAAATCCCTTCGATGGTGGGGAGATCAGAGCCGGCGATGAAGTGGGCAGTGTTCACAACTTTTTGCAGCCTTTTCCACTCTTGGGCGTTCAAGTTGCTGAACCAGGCCATGATGCAACCAGTCAATATGTCTCTACTGTACATCTGTACAAGTTCAAGTGAATCCTCTCTGACATACCGAATCTCTGTAATCTCCTCAGGAAGTAGAGGCGTTGATGTGCTTTATTTATAATTGCATCAGTGTGCTGGGTCCACGAAAGATCTTTGGAAATATGCAAGCCCAGGAATTTGAAGTTTTTGACCCTCTCCACCATCGTCCCATTGAAATAAACAGGATTTTCTTTTTTCTTGCACGTTATTAACCTTTTATTTTTTTATTTTCTTTATTTTTTACTTAATTACTATTTTATACTTGAATTGAATTATAAATGTTATTTGTGGAGATATGTCCGGGAGGAAGATCTATTAGATTTAAAACTCATCTGTCCTGTGTTCGGGTGGAATGTCTGGTTTACTGTGCACAACTATTTGCTCTTTTATAGACTACCCTAACCATAAAATGCAAGAAAAAATGGGGGTCAAGGAATTACTTTTTGTAGCTGGAACATTAAGGGAGTTAATGAATCAATCAAGCGAGGTAAAGTATTAGCACACTTAAAGTCACTCAATGCAGATATAACATTTCTTCAAGAAATTCACCTTAAAAACGAAGCACAACATAAGATTGAAAGCAAAATTGATTGTTGAAACATATCATTCTTTATTCTCCCATAAGGCCAGAGGGGTCGCAATTTTAATCCGTAAAGGTATATCTTTTAAACACATATCAACTATTGCGGACATTAATGGTAGATATATTATACTAGTGGGTGAATTATATTTTAAAAAAGTGATTCTTCTCAATGTCTATGGACCAAATTTTGATAACCCTTTGTGTTTTAAGAATATACTTAATACTATCCCGGAACTCACACAACATAATTTGATAATTGGTGGAGATTTAAATTGTACGCTAGATTCCTATCTAGATAGATCATCAAGACAAAGAAAAGCAAAATCCAAGACAAGCGAATTATTAAACTCATATATTAATACTACTAATATCAAAGATGTTTGGAGAATTGAAAACCCATCTGGAAGGGAATATTCATTCTACTCACTGGTACATAAAACCTATTCAAGGATAGATTACCTTTTAGTAGACTCTAAACTTATCCCATTTACTTATAATTCGAAATATCATAATATTATAATTTCGGACCATGCTCCTTTAACATTTATAATCAAACTAAGTGGAATGACTGAGAAGCAGACACAATGGAGACTTAATCCTCAAATTTTAAATGATAAAGCATGTTACGAATATCTTATCACACAGATAAATATGTTTTTCGAGGCCAATGACTGCCCTGAAATATCTGCCTCCCTCCTTTGGGAAACATTTAAAGCATTTGTACGAGGAATGTTAATCTCTGCGCAAGCCTTTCGTAACCGCGCCAAACAACAGGTATTGGAAATGGAAATAAGGCAATTAGATATGGAAAATGCAATTGCGCCCTCTACGATAATACATAATAAAATTGCTGCACTCAAATATGTTTAACCAAATATATTCAGATCAAATCATAAAACTTTATCAAAATACTAAACAGCTACACTTTGAGTTCGGTGATAAACCACAAAACTTATTCCCATGTCAACTCCGGAAACAGGAGGGGAAAAATCAATTTAGAAAATCAAATCAGATACGGGAGAAATACTAACATTACCCAAGGATATTAATGATAGATTTTCTCAATACTATCAAACACTTTACTCAACCAAAAGGCCAGTGGGCTCGGCAGGAATGGAATCATTTTTCGAGAAATGTAATCTTACAGGTTTAGATCTGAAAGAGAGGGAATTATTAGGGGCTGAAATATCAGTAAAAGATATTGAAGGATCTATTAGATCTTTAGAAAAACGGAAAGGCCGCTGGCCCTGATGGTTTAAATAGTGAATTTTATTAAAAATTTCATGATCTGATCTCCCCATGCTTACAGACATTAGATACTCATGCCTTCATGTAACAGAAACTACCAGAAACTTTAAATGAATCAACAATAATACTTATACCCAAAATGGATAAGGACCCTGAAGACCCAGGTTCATATAGAGCAATTGCTCTCTTAAACACCGATCAGAAAATATTAACCAAAATTTTAGCCCATAGATTAAGTTTAGTGATTCATAAATTAATACACCCCGATCAAACAGGCTTTATTCCTAAATGCTACTCATACTATAATCTGAGACGATTATTTAACATTATATACTCAAATAGAATAGCTAATGTAGATTTAGCAGTCATCTCGTTAGATGCTGAGATAGCATTCGATCAAATGGAATGGCCCTATTTATTTTCGGTGATGGAAACATTTCAACTTGGTGAGAAGTTTTGCACATGGGTTAAGCTTTTGTATACTAACCCAACAGCTAGAATAATGGCAAATCAAATGTTGTCAACAAAAATTGATTTATCTAAAGGTAGACAAGGATGCCCGTTATCCCCGTTATTATTCGCCCTTGTTATCGAGCCACTAGCAGGTGTTAGAGCACATCCAGAAATATATGGATATATAATACTAAAAAACAGTTAATAAAATCTCTCTATATGCAGATGTTGTATTACTATATATTACAAACCCAGAAATCAGCATTCCAAACTTGTTAAATCTTATAACTCAATTTGGTTTATTTTTGGGAATTAATTGGAATAAAAGTGAGATTATGTTAATAACGGAACCTAATTTATACATATTGCAACAATCACCTTTTAAAATAGTCAACGAAAAATTTAAATACCTAGGAATTTACGTGACCAAGACATATACTTCTTTATTTAAATCAAATTTCACGCCTTTACTTAATAAATTGCATAAGAATATTCAGTATTGGAAAAAACTTCTCATTTCAATGCTCGGTAGAATTAATGCTATAAAAATGATTTTCCTTCCGCAATTACTATACATTTTTCAATCAATTCCGATATATCTCCCAAAAAATGTCTTTAAAAAAGTTGACTCTATTGTGACAAGGTTTATTTGGGATTATAAGAATCACAGAATACGCAAGAAACACTTATACAAATCCAAGACGAACGGAGGATTAGTTTTACCAAATTTCTTATTTTACTTTTGTGCAGTCAATGTCAAAAATATGAATTTTTGGTTGGAAGATATGGATCAACAACCAGACTGGTTAAAGATGGAAAAGGAAGATTGTCTGCCTTTTGAAATTGGTCCGATTCTGTTAGCTCCCACAAAATTGAATTAAAAAATCTATAGTGAAAATCCTATAATATACAGTGGTATTCGAATTTGGAAACAACTAAACAAAAGACATTAAAATTGGATAATTTATCACTTTCTGTTCCCATTGCAAATAATCCTTCATTTAAGCCTTCAGTGTTGGATAAATGTTTTGTACAATGGAAAAATTATGGAATTTAAAAGATGGGACATCTTTATAGAAAAGGTATTTTCGTTTCATTTCAGGAGTTACAACAGAATTATGGATTACATTCAAATAATGTTTTTAGATATTTACAACCTAAAGATTATGTTACATCACATACACAAGAATACAGAACTAACGAGCCAAAGATTCTAGATGAATGTTTGAATAAACACCCTAATACAGTCAAATTAATATTTTACATTTATAATACTCTTTTAGATAGTGAACTTCCGACGATGGAATTACATAGACAAGCATGGGAAAATAGCTCAACCCATAATGAAAGATATTTGGGATGAAAGTCTACAACATATACATCAATGTTTGTTAAATGCCCGACATTCTTTAATACAATTTAAAATACTGCATAGTCTGCATTATTCTAAAACAAAATTAAATAGAATCTTTCCTGATATCTCTCCTACCTGTGATAAATGTCAATACTCCGCAGCTAATTTAACCCATACTTTTGTAAATTGCATAAAAATTAAAAATTTCTGGATGGATATTTTAAAAATTATTTCCGTAGTTGTTACTACCCAACTGGATCCCGATCCTAAATTAATAATATTGGGCATATCAGAACAATACCTAAAACTTACAACAAACCAAAGAAATGTCCTTGATTATAGTATAATAATTGGGAAAAAATTAATATTGACATTTTGAAAAAACCCAGCAACCCCCACAATCAAAATGTGGATTATGGAGATGTCAGAGACCTTACATTTGGAAAAAAATTGATTTGTCTTAATTGGCAAATCAGAATTATTTACTAGAATATGGTCTCAATTTATAGATTATTTGAAGGGGTAGATTGGACCAGCACGGAAGCCTGACTGAAACTTGAATCCAGGACTAGATGAATAGTTGTGTTCTCTGACCTACGGACCTATCTCCTAAGTTGTATTATTGATAGTTTATTCTATTTTTCTAATTTCATTTTTTTTCCTCTCTTTATTTTTTTCTATCTATAAATATAAATAAATAATTAGAGGCAATGTTAATATGTAACCGATAAATGAGGATCCCAGCTACTTTGGTAGCGGGGTCCCTGGAATCCTGGATACTTAATATTTAATCGTTAAACAAAGTTTGTAGTGGTTTGGACTATGATATGCATATGCCTCTAATAAATATTTATATTAAAAAAAACAAAAAAAAAAGAAATAAACAGGATTGTGGGTCCTCATCTTTCCTCTTCTAAAGTCCACAATTAGTTCATTGGTTTTACTGATATTGAGAGCCAGGTTGTTATGCTGGCACCATTTGGTCAATCGGTCGATCTCACTTCTATCGTTTGGACACGCTAGAGGCAGGAATCATGTTCCCGATGTTGGGGGAGTCCAGACCAGGGGCCACAGTTTAAGAATGAGGGGTAAGCCATTTAGAACAGAGATAAGGAAACACTTTTTCACACGGAGAGTTGTGAGTCTGTGGAATTCTCTGCCTCAGGAGGCGGTGGAGGCCGGTTCTCTGGATACTTACAAGAGAGAGCTTGATAGGGCTCTTAAAGATAGCGCAGTCAGGGGAAATGGGGAGAAGGCAGGATTAGGGTACTGATTGGTGATGATCAGCCATGATCACATTGAATGGCAGTGCTGGCTCGAAGGGCTGAATGGCCTACTCCTGCACCTATTGTCTAGGTGGTGTTGTCGGCGAACTTGAAGATGGAGTTCGCACTGTGTCCGGCTACACAATCATAAGTATAGAGTGAGTAGAGCAGGGGGCTGAGCACGTAGCCTTGAGGTGCTCCCGTATTGAGGAAGAAGTATTTCTGCCAATTGGACGATCAGCCATGATCATATTGAATGGCGGTGCAGGCTCGAAGGGCCGAATGGCCTACTCCTGCACCTAATTTCTATGATCTATGTTCTATCTAATTTGAACAGATTGGTCTGTGGATGAGGTAGTCGAGGATCATATTGCAGAGGGATGCACAGAGACCCAGTTCCGTGAGCTTGGTAATCAGCTTGGAGAGGATGATGGTATTGAACGCTGAGCTGTAGTCTGTAAACAACAGCCTGACGTAAGTGTTTTTATTGTACAAGTGGTCCATTGCGGAGTGGAGAGCCAGTGAGATTGCATCCTCCATTGACCTGTTGTGACTGTAGGCAAACTGTAATGGTTTGAGTTTCTTGTTGAGGTAGGAGTTGATATGCATCATAATCAACCACTCAAAGCACTTCATCAAAACAGATGTTAGTGCCCTGGTCAATAGTCGTTGAGGCACGTCACCTTACTCTTCTTGTGCACCATTACTATTGATGCCCTCTTAAAGCAGGTGGGAACCTCAGACCTCAATAATGAGATATTGAAAACATCCGTAAAAACTTCAGCCAGTTGGTCTGCACAGGTTTTGACAACTCGACCGGGTATACCATCAGGTCCAGGCACTTCCCAAGGGTTTTCCCCCCATGAAGGATCTTCTGACGTCGGCCTCTGTGACTCTGACTGTAATACCATCAGGGCGTATGCGGGCTCGGGAAGACACATGAGTGTTCTTCCTATCAAAGCGTGCATAGAACGCATTGAGCTCGTCAGGGAGTGATGTTTCACTGTCGCTTGAGCTGCCTCCTGATTTCGCCTTGTATGAGGCATTGGCATTCAAGCCCTGCCACAGTTGCCGAACATCCGCCTCATCCTCCAGCTTTGAGCGGAAGTCCCTTTTGGTCATATCTGGACTTCTTATAGATCTCTGCATCACCAGACCTGAATGCCTGGGATCTGATCTTCAGAAGAATGTGGATCTTCTGGTTCATCCAAGGCTTCTGGTTAGGAAACACTCGGAAGGTTTTTGTTGGGATGCAGTCCTTCACACATTTCCTTATGAAGTCTGTAATGACTGTGGCAAATTCATTCAGATCTGTTGCAGAGTCCTTGAACATTGCCCAGTCTACTGACCCCTAACAGTCCCGTAGTTGTTCCTCTGCCTCCCCAGACCAGCTCTGTGCTGTCCTCACCTCTGGGGGTGCGCTCTTCAGTTGCTGCCTGTATAGAGGAAGAAGCAGCACTGTTGAATGGTTGCATTTCCAGAAGTGAGGCCGAGGGATAGAGCGATAGGCATCCTTGAGGATCGTATAGCAGTGGTCAAGGGTGTTGAAGAACCAAGCCCTTATTGAAGAAGCCTAATCTGGATGCCTCAGCTACGAGCATATCTAATTTAGCATTTCTGGCAAAGATCATTGAAAGGGTAGTTTATCAACAAATTTACAGCTTTATGATCCAAAACAATATTTTTAATGTTTTTCAGTCGGGATTTCGGCTACATCACAGCACTGAGACTGCACTTACTAAGGTCCTAAACGACATACATCTAAACAGTGATGCATCAAAAGCTTCAGTTTTGGTACTTCTAGATCTCAGTGCTGCTTTTGATACGGTGGACCATAACATACTGCTTGACAGACTGGTGAAGTGGGTAGGACTCTCTAGTTCTGTGCTGGACTGGTTCAAATCCTACTTGAAAGATCGGGATTATTTTGTCTCCCTTGGTAATTATGAATCAGAACATACAAAACTCACATGTGGGGTTCCCCAGGGCTCCATTCTTGGACCCATTTTGTTCAATATTTACATGCTCCCCCTAGCTCAGACCATAGAGTATTTTAACATATCCTACCATACTTATGCCGATGACACAAAACTTTATATCGCAGTGTCACCACATGACCGTAATTCCCTACACTCACCGCGGGCTGGCGGCATTAATAAGTGAGTGGGGCTTGCAGGCTCGCCGTGTGCAGTGAGCGACGGCAGAGCAGCAGCCCGACTTACACCGCAGCCCGCAAGGATACTGCGGGCTGACGGCATTAATATAGAAGTGGGGGCTCGCAGGCTCGCCGTTCGTGGATAGCGACGGCAGAGCAGCAGCCCGACTTACACCGCAGCCCACAGGATACTGCAGGCTGTCGGCTTTAACATAGGAGTAGGGGCTAGCCCCAACTCAAGTCTACACAGCCTGCAATATCCCAGTGCTGTATTTAAGAGGGAATGGAGTTGCGGGAATTTATTCATGCTGTTAAAAGCCCGACTTTATTTTTTACAATGGGGCAGCTTGTTGACCCGGTGGGGTCCGGGCTCACACTCACCGTTCGCGCAGCGACGGCAGAGCGGCAGCACAAATCTGCACCGCAGCCCGCAAGGTTTCTGTGGGCTGACGGTTTACATACCCGGAAATTGGACTAGCCCGTGGACAGGATCCGGGCCCGGAGACCGCCATTCGCGGGCAGCGGAGGCAGAGCAGGAGCTCCGACACAACACCACAGGCCGCAGGTTTACCGCGGCCGAACGGCTATGCTACCCTATAGAGGTAGTAGAGCCGGGGTCTCGCACATAGGCGGGGGCCTTACCGTTAGCGGCCGTCTATGTCCCGCATGAGACTCTGGTCACCTTTGGAGCTAGGGGAAGAGAGTGCGCTCCTCCACCGGAAGCTCATAAAGACCCTCAGGTAAGATACTAACCTTGAGTTGTTTAGCTTCTGTACTAGACTTTGCTTACAGAAACAATGGATGGGAGACCAGAATGAAGGCATCGAAGTATGCCTTCCAGGGCCATGGGACTTCGGATGTGAGTCAGCGCCCACTATTCCTGGAGCTGCCCGTAACGCCGGCAGCACTCGCTCTGCGGGCCGGGATAAAAACGCGGAAACCAGGGGAGCCCTGCGCAGCCAGGACCCGATTCTCCACCACGACTGACCATGGTGCCGTAAAGTGGTAGGGTAGGCAAGACCCTGACTCCCTACCTCTGTCACTTAAGCATAGCGACAGTGGAGCAAAGGTGCGTAAACGTGTTATATTCTTGGCACGTTCTCTCTTCCCAAATATGCAGGTCACCAGAGGGAGGGCCAGGGGAAGAATCGCACAGCAGTCGGTAAACCCCGCCATACGAGCTGGGGTCGACTTTCCACCGGAGCAGGCCACCAGATCGTGGACCGGTGAAGGATTGAGGCCTGGGCCTGTAGGGCCACATGTACGGCCGGCATAGACTTACCACCGGGGGAGCCTGCCAGATTGTGTTGGTCACCGCACCCCCCTTTAGCGGTAGGACGCGACCGAACGACGCCTTTGTCCCAAAGGAGGACACAGAATCAGCACTGAGGGAGCCTGCCTGATTGCAGGTCGGCGCAGTCTCACCTCGGTCACCACACCCCCCTTGTAGTGGCAGGACGTGACACGTCACCTTTGTCTCTAAGGAGGACAGGCGGCAAGCCCACGCGGACGTCGGGGTACCACTCTTCGGCGGCCGGGACCGACTCATCACAGCTCATGTCTTATCAGTCTAGCTGGCTGCCTCCGTCCGGAGAATGACGGACTAGCGGCAGGTCCGTGCGGGAGTCGCTTAGCCATGCTGAAGCGGCAGGCAGCGACATCCTGTCTAGGCACCCTTGTTATCACCTCGACGAGGTGCAGGGTGATGACAGAAGCCTCGGAGATTCTCCAGAACCTGAGGAAGTCGACTTGTCGTCTGTAGATGCGGCAACAGTCGCATGGCTTGGATGGAGCGCATGATGGAGCGTATCCTAGAGCACAATCTGCAGCTGGACTAGCTGTCCTCCAGTCCTGGAGACATGAGGCTGGGCCACCCAGTATGTTCCCGTCATTTGTGGGGAAACTACGAATCAGCAGCTGGCTGACATGTAAGTAGGGAACCTATAGTACCTAAGACAACCTAGGAGGAACTGCTGAATGTGGTCTTCAAGTTTGCACAGCCTAAGCACAGGTCAGCATGTTGCAGCCCAATTATAGGGCTAGCGGACTACCTCACTACACACCAGCTGCAGGAACAGGTCCTTACCAAGACGGTCAACAAATACTAGACCCAAACAACATCATTATATGTACAGTCAATGACGCCCTTCTACGGCAACAACAGTCCCGGGATAGGGCACAGGAGCTGAGATTACAAAGATACTGAAATTGCTGAGGTCGGGGATTACTGCCTTTGCCAGGTCGCTTGACGGTACGGAAATGACAGCAGAGCAGGAGGATGCTCTTGCGATATTAGTCATGAAGTTAACGCTTCCCGGAATATCGCCATTTAACCGACTCCTAAACCCCATATTTGCGGGGTTGTACAAGGCATCTGCGACGCCACCACCGAGACAGCTGTTCGGTGAGGACCTGCCCATACAGGTCAAGGACCTGGATTAGGAGACGGAGGCAGTCAGGTTGATAACCCACCTCCCTCCAGCAGGGTGGCAGTACGCAGGCAAAACATCATACGCAAGACCTTGGGCTACCTGAAAGACCAGTAAGGACCTACACGTCAGCAGCACCTCAACACAATCCAATGGAACACCAGGATCCAGAACGTCAGACCCGCCGGTAACCATGGAGGCAAGGGGTCAGGTTCTCCAGAGAGTGCTGCATATATAACCTCACAAGAAGAGAGAGGTTACATACATTATGGGATACATGGGTCTGATTGTCACCATCCCAGTGAACTAAGCAACAGACATCATAGAAGCATATAACAGCCTTGCTTGCACCAGGAAACCGACTATTAGACATGCTGCTAAGGTATTGGTTACTTGTAGCTACATTCTAGCTACATAATTGGGCCGTTACACTATCAAAGCTTGCAAAGAGCAAAATCTTGGCATTAATAGCGAATGCTGGACATTTACGGGCCTATGCAGCCGCCAATCAAGGCATAAATTGAACTACAATGGTGGATTAGCAATGTTTGTGATTGTTAAATCCCATCCTTACATAAAACCCATTAGCCATGTTACAAACCGGTGCAAGCACCAACGGCTGGGACTGCTCAGATATGCTTGGAGCATGTCACGGGCTGTGGGCTTAATGCACTAATCTGCAGCATACGTATGTCCATCTCCATAGAATACCACTGAAGTGGCATATTCAAACCTTATGGGTGGTATCAAGTCAATATCTTGTGATGAATTGGAAAAATTAATTGGCTCTGGTGCATTAAAATAAATATTTGGATATCAGCTATTTATCTTCTGGTTAGCTCTATACAGTGGCGGATACCAGGTCACAAGTATCTAATAACGACACCAAGTGGATGTTGAACCTCCAAATATTTGCTAAAATTATAGCATAATATGGAACACCAGATATCGACCTCCTTGCGTCCAGGTGAACCATTAGATACATATATGTGTCTCTTGAGAACCAGATCCTGCGGGAGTGGCGATGGACGAGTTCTCGCTACATTGGGGGAAATGGATTTCTATGCTTTCTCCATTCTGCCTCATCAGACAGGTGTTGCAGAAAACGTACCCAGTTTCTGGAACATATAGGACCATGGACGTCATACAGATCATGCAGAGAAAGTCCACTGGGAAGCAGTACCTCACCTACATAGGATATGGGAGGTTTTCTGTAGTCGGACCAAGATCACCTACATATCTGCTACAATCTCCAATGTGCTGGCATCCTCACGGGTCTTCATTATGATGAGTCCCTCAGTTACAGTGCCAGGAGTGCGCTGTCATCCTATCTCAACATTGGAGGGGGATCTCACCAGCTGGTATCCAAACTACGAGGGACATATTCTATCCATCCCTCCCCGACCACGATATAATACCTGAGAGATAAGGGTGGTGTTGACCCTACTCAGGATCTGGTCGCTTATGACGGAGTTACCACTGGACTTACTCACCTTTAAAGTGGTGATGGCAATAGCACTGAATACAGCACAACGGGTCCAGACTCTACAGGAATTAAACCTGGATAGAATGATCAACCCATAATAAAGTAACTTCTTTATTAAAGAGTTACTTAAACTATACAGACCTGCGACTACAGGTCTGGAAATGGCCATCAGGAATATGGAGGCGGATCTGTTGTCAGCCATGGAAACCCCGTCACAGGGTGACGGTGCAGACTATCTCCAGATGGCTCAAGGTGGTATTTGGTGCAGCAGGTAAGACACTAAACATTTTGAAATGTCATTCTACCAAGGCTGCATCCACATCAGCGACGAGGACCATGGAGGTGTTCATGGAGCATGTCCTCGCGATAGCGGACTGGCCAGTGAAACTACATTTCAGCGGTTACATAACTAACCAGTGGAGTCACGTTTAAGTGCTGTCCCTAAAAGTTTGTCCCCGAGTTTAGGGGTTTATTGTTGTATTCACAATAATGTTATTATTTTTCAGCTTGTTCAAGTCTGAAATATGTTAACATACTTCCTCCATCAGTATTACGGCAGTGTGTGAGCATGGACGTGGTCCAGGGCATGTAATCACAGAGCTTTGAAATCTTCACGAAGTCACTCACGCGACTCCGAAATGAAATAGTAAGATTAAATGAGAACTTAACAGTTTGAAGTTTGATCTTTATTTTATGAGGAGTTGCGATGAGGGATTTCGTGCCCTCCGCTCCCAACCCTCTACCATAAGGTCAACTGGTATATAGAGTCTCTTCAATCTTACTATAAAAAGTAATTTCTGTTGTTGGTTCTGTGATTCCACACCGCTGCTTTGAAGAATGTCGCACATGCGTGCCTGGCGGGGTCTTCACGAAATCCCTCATCGCAACTCCTCATAAAATAAAGATCAAACTTCAAACTGGTAAGTTCTCATTTAATCTTACTATTTTAACAGCCATATAAAGACCATTACCAAATCTGCCTACTACCATCTAAAAAACATTGCAAGAATCAAGGGATTTCTGTCCAAAGAAGACACTGAAAAACTTGTTCATGCATATATCTTCAGTAGGTTAGATTATTATAATGGCATCTTTACAGGTCTTAGTAAAAAATCAATTAAACAACTGCAGCTTATCCAGAATGCCGCTGCCAGAGTCTTGACCAACACCAAGAAAATGGACCACATTACACCTGTCCTTAAATCTTTGCACTGGCTCCCTGTGTGTAAAAGGATAGATTTTAAAATTATGTTACTGGCCTACAAGGCACTGAATGGTCTGGGTCCAAAACACATCTCTGACCTTCTTGTTGTATATGAGGCACCTAGACTCCTCAGGTCTTCAGGGACAGGTTTACTCTGTGTTGCCAGGGTCAGAACTAAAAAGGCTGAAGCAGCGTTCAGTTTTTATGCTCCACACCTGTGGAACAAGCTCCCTGAACACCTGAGGTGTGCACAGGTAAGCTCATTTAAATCAGGCCTAAAAACACTGTTGTTTACTGTAGCTTTTCCATAACCCAACATACAGGTAATCTTAACCTTCTAATCTTAACCCTTTTATGTGCTTTTAAAATCGTTTTATTGTTTTAGTGATTTTGTTTTACTATTCATGCATTTGTCTTATTACTTGTTATGTAATTTTTAATTATTGGCTATTTTGTTGTCCTGTGGTGTATTGTGGTTCTGCAATGCTTTTAAACTATGTTATTCTTGTGTTTCTTTTGTAAAGCACTATGAATTGCAGCTTGTACGAATGGTGCTATATTAATAAATTTGCCTTGCCTTGTCTTTAATCCTCTGGTGTTGCAGTCGACATGTTGGTGGTAGTTTGGGAGTCATTTTTTCAGGTTGGCTTTGTTGAGGTCCCCAGCTATGATGGTAATGGCTTCGGGGTACACTGACTGGTGCTTGTTGACCATGGCGTGCAGCACCCCTAATGCTAGATGGACATCTGCCTGGGGTGGGATGTAGACTGCGGTCAGGATGATGGAGGTGAATTCGCTCAGTAGGTGGAAGGGGCGGCACTTCACTGCCAGATGTTCCAGGTGTGGAGAGCAAGAGTTGGACAGGACTGCCATGTCTGAGCACCACGAAGAGTTGACCATGAGGCAGACGCCTCCACCTCTTCTTTCCCAGATGCCTGCATTCAGTCCCTACGATGGATGGACAAACCTTCAGGCTGGACGGCTGAGTCTGGAGAGCTGGGGGTGAGCCTTGTCTCTGTGAAACAGAACACACAGCATTGCCTCAGCCCCCTTTGATATAGCAGTGTTGACCTTAAGTCCTGCACTTTATATTCCAGTGACAGTACATTGGCTAATAGGATGGTAAGGAGAGGGGGTGTGGTCTCGTGCGTTTCAGTCTGACTTGTTGTCCTGCCCGCCGGCCACGTTTCCGGACACCATGGAGGCCTCCTTGATGTTTCCAGGTACAGTACTTACTGTTCCTGCGATCCTCCACCAGGTCGGGGATTCCCCTGCAATCAGGAATTCCCTTACAGTCGACAGCTCCGTTGCTGCCGGTAGATCGCAATGGCGCCAATGCATTGATGATTTTCTGCTGTGCTGCTAGCAGCATGTCACCACAGACAGGCACCATCTTGAAAAAAAAATTTGTAGGCGACATCACTGTAGTGGGGCAGATATCAAATAATGATGAGGTGGAGTACAAGAAGGAGATTGAGAACCCCACAACCTGATGACAAGACAACCTTTTCCTCATTGTCAGCAAGACATGGGGATTGTGATTGACTTCAGGAAACAAAGCAGTACACATCCATTGATGGCGCAGAAGTAAAAATGGTTGAAAGCTTCATGTTCTTAGGAGTATTTTTACCAAGCAACTAGGAAGTTTGGCATCTCCTCAACACCTATCACCAAATTCTACAGATGTGGATGGCTTGATTGTGATCATTGTATCATTTCCACTGACTGGATAGCACGCAACAACGAAAAACTTTTCTCTGCACCTTGGTACATGTGACAATAAACTAACCGAAATCAACTTAACTAAACCAAACCAAACCATGTGACCTTTGTCCCTCAGTCAGCTCTCCATAAATTGCTCCTTTGGTGTTCTGTCAGCAGACATTCTTCCTACATAACCTGCCACCTGATCTTTGATTATTTCTGCAATGTATAGATGCTGGGGAGGATTGTCTGCGATAGAATCTGTCCGATTAAACACAATAGAATCTTTTCTTGCCAAGTGCAGGCAGGCAGGCAGGTCATGTAGAAGCGGTTAAGCTGTTACTTTAAGATTATATTCTTTATTTTGTGTTTGATTGCCAACCATAGTGCAGATTGCATCTTCCTACTTAATATATCCAAACTCTTCATGATTTCAAAATACCTGTCTCTTATTAGACTTCATTGCTGAGAGGTATAATTCATCATGGTAGCTTGGCCTGGAAGGATAGACAAGATAAAAGCAAAGAAAAACATTACCAATAACTCAGAATACCTAAGTTTTATCCGCACTAAAGGCCCTGTCTCACGGTGCGAGTTGACACACGAGTGACCCAGAGTGACAGACTCGTGGTTGTGTACGATATTCCAAGTTGATGTGCAAGTGTTTGTGGCGAGTTCCCACGGGTATGGTAATCTGCGATGTTCCGAGATCGTCTCCAGAGTTACCAAGTTCCTCTCCCGTTTGCTCTTGAGTTACCAAGTTCCTCTCCCGCTCAGGGCGTGTGTTGTTGCCGCAGTCCGGGATTCGCATTTAAAGCACTCGGTTATCTTCAGCAGTTCAGGCAAGGACAGGTTGGGGGAGGGGGGGGGGGGGGCAAGGGATGGTGGAATTGGGAGAAGGCAAAGACTATGGGTGGGGAGTTGTGAGAGGGGGGCTAGGAACAGCATCTGCGAAACGGGTAGTCAATCTTTAGGGTCCCGGCCCGAAACATCCCTATACATTTTATGATTTCCCTCCAAAGATGCAGTCTCCCGTGGTTTGTTTGCACAACTCTCTCCCCTCTCTCTCCCAACATTGTGGGGGGGGGGGGGGGGGGGCGGACGACGACAAGATAGTTTAAACGGACCTTACCCCCACTTCATGCTTCTGTTGCGCATAATTCAGCAGTAAAACCTTTCTTCCCCTTACCCAGCGACGCCCGATTCCTCGCACCCCCACAAGTTCACATCGACGAGGGAAGAATGAGCGGGGAGTCTGAAGAAGGGTCCCGACCCGAAACATCACCCATTCCTTCTCTCCAGAGGCGATGCCTGTCCCGCTGAGTTACTCCAGCATGTTTGTGTCTATCGTCGGTGTAAACCAGCATCTGCAGTTCCTTCCTACACACGGACAGTGAAGTGCCTCGGCCAAATTAGGAACATTAGGATTCTCTGATGTGAAAGTAGTCTGGTTTCCGTTTCTTACACTTGATCATATCCGAAACTAAAGTATAGATAGACACAAAATGCTGGAGTAACTCAGTGGGACTGGCAGCATCTCTGGAGAGAAGGAATGGGTGGCGTTTTGGGTAAGTCTGAAGAAGGGTCTCGACTCCATTCCTTCTCTCCAGAGATGCTGCCTGGTCCGCTGAGATACTCCAGCATTTTGTGTCTATTAAAGAGTTCCCACGGTAGACGCACGGATCACTAAACTTAACGTACGGGCCACTACGATAATGCAACGAGTTTAAATGTTTCAATTTTAAACTTGACCACGAAATTTGACTCGTGGAAAAAGTCAAACATGTTTGACTTTTTTCACGAGTTCACAAGTTTCACGGGTACCTGCCGTTAGCGCCACGAGTGGACAAGTTGATCGCGCGAGTTCCGACGTTCCCGCTACGTTGGCTGTACGTGATCACCACGAGTGAAAACTCGGGGTCACTCGTGGGCCAACTCGCACCGTGAGACAGGGGTTTAAAATGTTGGCAGAAGTATGGTCACGTGCTCATCGTATACCAGTGATTTGCCAATCTAGCATCTCATCATTCAATAGCATTCACAATTAGGTATGATAAATAAATGTCTCTGAGAAAGCTTTTCATAAGAATGTTGCCAGATTTAGCAAAACTTCCTTTGTGAATCATTTGATTATCATGCTACCATTGTATTTAATCGGCTATTGTGAACCAAAGCTGCATCATGCTCAGCAAAAGCCTGAATCCAATGAGCTGTTCATTACATTCCAAGTCCTGAGGGAGAGAATGAAGGCAGCCTCTTTTACTGATGTTGGAAACATTAATCATCCGTGGTTAGACAGTTTTATTGTTGTGTTTAATTCCCATGTAATATAATTTTAAAGTTACTTTATTTTCATTATAGGGTCACATTTATGCCTGCATTGCAAAGTTTTCTTCCAATTTGTACAATACTGACAATGTCCTTTGAGTTCCTTACATTATCTTATTTTAAGAAGTTACTGCCTTAGTTTTAATGTTTAGTTTAGAGACAGCCCGAAAGAGGCCCTTTGGCCCACCGAGTCCACACCGACCAGCGATCTCCGCACACGAACACTATCCTACACGCACACACTAGAGACATTAACCTACAAATCTGTACATCTTTGGAGTGTGGGAGGAAACCATAAATCTCAGAGAACACCCATGCAGGTCACGGGGAGAACGTACAAACTCCGTACGGGCAAGCACCCGTAGTCAGGATCGAACCCGGGTCTCTGACACTGTAAGCACCACCTTGCTGCCTTACTTTTACCAAATCAACAGAGAGTGCGAGTTATATCAAAAAGGAAGTGAGGCTATAATGATTCACTCTTTATTTTATATGATGATCACTCTACTCTATGAGTGTGTAATTTTGCGTGTTTCCTTTCCAGGTATTGCAATGAGCATTTGCAGTGTCCTCCATACACATTCTGGACACCTTGGGGTCCATGGGAACGTTGCACTGCACAATGTGGAGGAGGGGTTCAGGCTCGGAGAAGAACGTGTCAGAATGGTGACGACTGTCCGGGTTGCAACATGGTAAGCTTACCATTAGAACATCAAAGGATATTTGCATCCTCTTCAATAGCATTCCATGACAGACATAATTGACCATTTTCCACGTTATAATTATTCTTTCAAATGCCAACACTCTCTGATTTGGATGGAATATGATCTTAATTTAAACAAATAGCGTGCAGCAAATTGAGTGCACAGTTAATTTTACTCGGTGAAAATCGCCAATAGAGCAAAATCTTTTCAGTATCACCTAGTGTACAGAATATGCCACAGTGTGAAAAATTGAGATGTCAGCTGAACTAATTTCAACCAAATAAAAATTACATAGCGATTAGATGAATTTCCATTTTGTTTAACAGTGACCTTTTTTCCCCTATTCTTTTGAAGTAGCAACATGCATTGAAATTCATAAATTAAGTTTCATTTATTTTCTTGCTTGATGTCGCAGTCAGTGACAGAATGATTGGATGCCTGAATGAACTTTGAACAACTCAGCCCTGTTTGTGGATGGTGATTCATCTTGTGAGTTTTCATGTAGGAAGGAACTGCAGGTACCGTTTTAAACCGAAGACACAAAAAGCTGGAGTAACTCAGCGGGATAGGCAGCATCTCTGGAGAGAAGTAATGGGTGATGTTTTGGGTCGAGACTTCTGAAGAAGGGACTCGACCCAAAACATCACCCATTCCTTCTCTCCAGAAATGCTGCCTATCCCGCTGAGTTACACCAGCTTTTTTTGTCTATCTTGTGAGTTGTAGTGATGCACTGCAGGTATAATAAGGATGGTTTCACCGAGAGTCACAGGCACACACAGTGTTAGACAAAAATGGTTTGAGTGGATTAAAAGATGTTGAATTTTGCATTGATATCTATGGTAATTTCTTAAATAGTGAGGTGGCAATCGTAATCTCAACTGCAGTGGTTCATAATAAAGCTGCTGTTTCTGCAGATTCAAAGAGTCACCTTGCACTGACTTTTAAATATCAGAGTTGGTAATAGATTCATAAAGCTGTAGAACGGAAACAGGCTCATAGGCTTGCCTTGCCAATGCCATCATTAGCATACTGTACTTGCCTCATTTAGCCCATGACCCCTCTAAACTTTTCTATCCATATATTTTAAAAGTTATAATTGTATCCACTTCTATAGCTTCGATTGGCAGTTCATTCCAAATACAGACTACTCTCTGAGTGAAAATATTGCCCCTGAGTTCCCTCTTAAATCTTTCCCCTCTCACCTTAAGCCTGTGCCTTCTAGTTTCAGAATACTCCACTATGGGAGGGAAAAGACCGTGAACGTTCAATTTAGCCCTCATGATCTTATACACGTCAAAAGGTCACATGCAGGTTGATGGTTATATGGAACAAGCTGTCTGAGGAGGAGGAGGTATGCAGAGATGGTTACAATGTTTAAAAAGGCATTTGGTCGGGTATTTGAATAGGAGAAGAGTAGAAATCCAGGCCGAATACTGAAATATAGGATTAAAGTAAATAGGTATCATGGTTGGCAAGGATGAGTTGTGCCAAAGGGCTTGTTTTTGTGCTGTATAGCTCTATCTCTCACATCACGAGGCTACTGCCTCAATAATATAATAACTATAACCAGTTTGGTTTTGGGGATAGAGCCCAATTTATAGGTATGTGAACTACAATAAACTCTGCTTGCACCACCTTACCTACCTCTTACAGTGGTGGCTGCCTGTGCCATCCCAGGCTTGCGCAGTCTCCCTGACCTCTTGCAGCGTTGGCTGGCTCCATGCTGCCACCGTCTCGTGCCACTTCCAGGCCATGCCTGTCACCACCTGATCTTTACCTGCACTATGACCGCCCACGGGCTGCGGCCATTGACTCCGTCAACCCTCGACTTTCCCCTGGTGACCAGCTGGCCAGGGCCATCAACTCACCTGGATTCCAGTCCTAGTTCTGGACCGAGAATCTGAAGAAAGATCTCGACCCAAAGGTCACCTATCCATGTTCTCCAGAGATGCTGCCTGAACTGCTGAGTTACTCTAGCACTTTATGTCCTTTTGTGTATTGTACAGCAACTACAGTTGTTTTTTGCTACTTATACAATGATAATTCCTTACTCTGTTATCGTGGCAATTAGTAACACCAAACGCCCTTTGGGCGATTATAATGAGATCTGCATCTGTACCTTATCAGACACAAGGTTCTGCTTCTGTGTTTTATTTCTTGCCTGCAACATCTTCGATCCTTCTGCACTTCCATTTTCCCTTTCTTGCGTTTTTGTATGAATCCCTCAATACCTTGCTTCGTCTTTGTGTTCTTCAGCTCTACAATTCATCCCAAATATTAGGTTCACTTGAGTCTAGTCATCTGTTTCCCTCCTTCCCTTCATCCCACTATGTGCTGCCACAAAAAGCAACACATACCCACATTTTGGCCAAAACCTCCCACCCCTTCTTTTGTATCAGATTATCTTGCAATTAAAGCACAGTGAACCAAATTTCCAATCTAAGCATGGGAGATTATTGCAATCTGTCATTGTTATCAAAATACCATCAGATGATCCCTTGGTAATTTTTTGCAGTATATATCTTTTATGATTGCAACCTCCACCTCCTCTATTATTTTCTGGCTGCAAAGGCACCAAGTGCAGGGCTTCAGGCTACGTTCTTCTGTAAACCACTCACCCCACCATGGATAAATGGGAAAATTAGCCACAGGAGCAAAACAAAATCCTTTTAACCTTAATTTTTTAATTTCTGCAGCTCTGATCTTCTACAATAACATTCATTTCTCAAGAAGATCCCCAGAAATCCAGGACTGGTGCAGACTTAGTCTCACTTATCCATTGCCATTTCTTTAAGTACTCCTCAGAAGCTTCATGACTGCAAAAATCAGTGCAGAAATTGTGGATGGTTGAACCATGATATAGATACTGAATGCATTAGTAATACATTCACTTTCTATGTACCTAATGACTTTAAATGCGCTTAAAGAAAATCCTACAATAACATTATCAACAACAGCTTTAATTCTAATTTCACTAAAATGATTTGGGGTTTGATATCAGAGAAGATCTGGCAAGATGTGTAAAGCGCCTGTCCCACTTTCACGACCTCAGCCAAGTTTGCCCTTGACTCATACTCACAGCATGGTCATAGGTAGATCGTAGCAGGCTGTAATTCTAGTTGTAGGTACTCGTGGCATCAAGTAGGTTGTGCCGTTTTTTCTAGCATGATGAAAAATGTCCACGAGTAAAAAAGGTAGTGAATTAGGTTGTGAAAGTGGGACAGGCCCTTTAGAGCATGTGTTGGCAAGACAGCCATTTTCCTTCTAGCTCAGTGGGCAACTATGAATTTACTGTATCTTTGAGATCAGAATTGGCTGAGGGGGTGGATTAGCCAAAAAGGGAGTTGTTTTGCTCTGAAGTTGACTTTACACACAATCTGGCCCCTGTTCTGGAACAGTGAAATCCACCAGTGAAATCATTCAAGACATATTTAGAGCTGAACATTGGTTCCTAAACTAACATAAGAAAAGTTTTTACAAGGCTCCTTTCATCAAATGAAAATATCTTCCTAAACTCCTAGAATAAGAAAAAAAAAAGAATGCTTCTACACTTGTTCAGCGATTTAAAAACATCAGCTTAAACGTGTCATTAAAAAAAATATATTGAGTTCTTCTTGGAAAGGCAGCTGGGAAACATCTGTCTAAACCTGGCCGTTGATGGTTCAGGGATATGGAAATTAACTAAAGGGCAGTTATTTTAGACATCTTGGGGCTAAATTGCTAATGTAGGACAGGGATACAAATCATCCTAATTTGAAGTGGGGGGCACCCTGTAATTGGCCTGTGTGGCTGAAAGACCCTCAACTAATTTTTTTGGGGCGGTTTTCTGGTGTTAGTTCAATGTATTATCTAACGGACCAATAACTCAAGTTTCACTGTACCTTAACTGGTACGTGTGACAATTAACTGACCTTGAAACCTTTAAATATTGACAATATTCTTGACATCCTCTTGACATTGAATGCAGCAGGAGTTGAAGCTTTGGATCGTCTTTATCTAGTCAAAAGGGAAAATACTTGACAATAATGTCACAGGTCCCTGTGGGGGACTTTCAGCAGGATGGGGTGGAGCTATTTTGTTTTCTCCATTTTCCTTCACAACCCCAGCCCCCCCCCCCCTTCTCCCCACACTCTCTAATAAAGAGAATGAGACAGTCTATCATAGAGTGAGGTTCCAAAATCAATGAGCAGGAACAACTAGGGATGAGAGTGGCAGGATGAATGAGGATGAAATGTCTCTGGCTAAAAAGGACAGTTTTAATGCTGTACTTAGGGTGATATATAAGAAACTGTATGGCTCATTAAGCCCACTCTGGCTCCCATTAGTCCAATTCTTCTTACTATTTCCCTTTACCGCTGTTATTTATTCTCTCTCATCGTTTGCAATAGTCAATTATACAACAAGAGCATTTTAATGGAGCTGGAGTACTTGGGGAAATCCCACATCTTGGCAGAGAGAATGTTCAGACTCTGTACAGACTATGTCAGAGGTCAGAATCAAACTCAACACATTGATGCTGTGAAGCATCTGGGGATTCTTTATCTCAGGGACCTGGTATTCAAAAGATAATTGAACAGCAAACATAACTTTTATGTTTAAGTAGCGAAGATGTCTTCCCTGTTTATTGTGGAGATGGTAATGTATTGGGGGCATCCCTTGTATCTGTATCACGGTACAATATATTTAAATCTTACTGCCTGGAGCCTTCAATTAAATTGTCACAGAGAACATTTGCTGCCAGATTTCCAGAAGGACAATTTTGATGGGCCTTTTTTTGTCTCAATGGGATATCTCCATTGAGACAAATGGTCTCCAAATCTGAGGAACGACATCCTTGCCATAGAGGGGGTACAGAGAAGATTCACCAGACTGATTCCTGGGATGTCAGGACTTTCATATGAGGAAAGATTGGATAGACTCGGCTTGTACTCGCTGGAATTTAGAAGATTGAGGGGGGATCTTATAGAAACTTACAAAATTCTTAAGGGGTTGGACAAGCTAGATGCTGGAAGATTGTTCCCAATGTTGGGGGAGTCCAGAACAAGGGGTCACAGTCTAAGGATAAGGGGGAATTCCTTTAGGACCGAGATGAGGAAAACATTCTTTACACAGAGAGTGGTGAGTCTCTGGAATTCTCTGCCACAGAAGGTAGTTGAGGCCAGTTCATTGGCTATATTTAAGAGGGCGTTAGATGTGGCACTTGTGGTTAAAGGGATCAGGGGGTAAGGAGAGAAGGCAGGTACGGGATACTGAGTTGGATGATCAGCCATGATCACATTGAATGGCGGTGCAGGTTCGAAGGGCCGAATGGCCTACTCCTGCACCTATTTTTGTATGTTTCTATCTCACATCCACTCTGACTGTCAAGGGAAATCCAAGTGCACACACAAAAGATTTGTACTCTGTGACCCATGGAACTGTTATTGACTGTATTGAAAATAGTAAGATTAAATGAGAACTTACCAGTTTGAAGTTTGATCTTCATTTTATGAGGAGTTACGGTGAGCGATTACGTGAAGAAGACCTGCCAGTGCGCATGCGTGTCAATCTTCAAAGCAGCAGCGTGAAATCACAGTAACTACAGTCGAAGTAATATAGTAAGACTCATAAGACTAGAGCTACCAGATGATCTTTGCGATTATGAGGGCTGGGAGCGGAGGGCACGTAATCGCTCACCTTAATTCCTCATAAAATAAAGATCAAACTTTAAACTGGTAAGTTCTCGTTTAATCTTACTATTTTACTTCCGAGTCACATGAGTGATTCCGTGAAGATTTCAAAGCTCTGTGATTTCATGCCATAGATCCAGGTCCATACGACACACTGCTTCGGTTGACACAGGATAAACAAATAAGGTATTGAACATAGTTTGAATTATACAAATTAATGTTTTAATAACAAAAGGAACAATAATGACCCCTGTCTCTCAGGGGGAAATTACAAAACAGAACCCAAAATAGCATGCCCAAATCCTTCCGTTGTGAAGATAGGTCTGTTATAGAACCGTTGAAAAGTCCTTTCACTGGACCATCCTGCGGCCCCGAGGATTTGGTCTAAAAGGATGTCCAGTGCCCTCACTGCGGATGTTGATGGAGTGAGATTTAAACACATCAGTGTCTACTCCAGCACAATCTAAAACCAGTTTCGGCCACCTAGAAATGGTCTGCACCGACACCTTTCTATGAGTTTTTTTGTGACTGATGAGCATCGTTTTTCGGAGCGTCTGAAACTCTTGGTGGCCTCAATATATTGACGTAGGTGCGTAACTACACATAGTCGCAGGTCAATAGAGTATGCTCTAAAGCTCATTTTGGTCCCGGACGTTCCTGGCCTGCTTTGTTTGATTAGATCATATACATAAAACGTAATATTATTTACAGAAGAATGCATGCTGTCCAGTTGTAGCTTTTACAATATCTGGACCCGTTGCGCTGAAACGAGCGCCATGAGCATGACACTTTAAGTGTTAGTTTTTGGATGTAATTGGAACCCTTTGACGAAGCAGTGTGAGAACTAGGCTCACATCCCAGATTTCCATATATCTAGGTCTAGGAGGGTTCTTGTTAAAAATACCTTTCATGAATCGGTACACCAGTGGATGAGATCCGACAGAATGTTGTCCCGACCCCTGCCATAAATAGCAGGACAATGCACTCCTAGCACTATTAATGGCACTATAACTCAATTGCTTGTCAAAGTGTAATGTAGCAAGGAACTCCAATACATCAGGTATGCCTGCAGTATGATGAGATATATTTGACTGTAAGCAGAACATCTCCCATTTTTTAATATGAGATATGTATTGTTTTTTAGTACTATCCCTCCAGGACGCAGTAATCACATCCACGGTCCGACTTGATAGTCCGAGCCCCTAGAACGGTCTCGTCAGAATCTGCAAATCAACAGATTAATACGATCATGTAAAGGGTGAATCTCTCCTGCCACAGGGTGAACCAACAAGTTGCTGCATTTGAGGATAACCATGAATGGCTGTGTCATCAGTCCCAGAACCAGTGGGAACCGTGGCTGTGTGGGCCAGTCGGGGACCACCAAGACGCCTGAAGCGGAGTCCTGGTTAATGTTGGTGAGACATTGACTGATGAGGCAGAATGGGGGAAAAGCGCAAAAGAACATGTAGTGAGAATGCATCCTCCACTACTGCCGCTGGATCCAGTTCCCATGAGACGTAGTTAGGTAACTGGTGACTTAACCTGGATGCAAACAGATCTATGTCTGGCAATCCATACTGGGTGACAATCTTTAAAAAAACTTTTGGATTCAGCATCCATTCTGTGTGTCATTAAACTTATGTGACCTGGTGTCTGCCACCACGTTATCTCTACCTGGTAGGTAGATTGCTGAGACCCAGATGTTCCTAGTAATACACCAGTGCTAGATGAGGTTAGCCAGATTATCACATGATAATGACTTAATTCCACCCATGTGATTAACATATGCAACTGTTGTGGTATTGCCAATCTGGAGCTGAACATGTAAATCATGCATTGTTGAACAGTACGCTTTTAGGCCATAGAATGCCCCCAACAATTCTAAATAGCTTATCCCATGCATCTGTAGGATTAATGCCTCTTGCATATTCCATCTACCGCCGCAGCTAGAATTGATATCAGTGGCTCCCCATCCCGAAGCAATCACATCAGTTTGCAAGACAACTGAAAGTTGTTTACTCAGAATGTTACTAGAACAACGTGAAACATTTGTTATCCACCATTGCAACTCGGTGGTAGCTTCAACTGGCAACTACATCAGTCTATCGAAATGATCTACGTTTTTTGAGTGCCTGCTCCTTAGCTCATTGCACATTCTGATAATGTAGAGGCCCAAATTGCACTCCAGGGAAGGCCGCCACTAATTTGCCAATAACACTAGCCACTCATCGGATGGAGGGTTGCTGTTCATCTACCAGATTGCTGCAAGCCTCCATACTTTCTAAATGTTTGGCCATAGGCAGAGTCACTGACATGTTAGTTGAATCAATGGTGAACCCCAAATAGTCAATGATTCTAGATGGCATCAATTTGGATTTAGTTGGATGGATGAGGAACCCCAACCTCTCGAACATATGTTTGGTAACTATAACAAAAAATTCAGCTGCGTCCTGAGTGTTGCCTATGATCAGAACATCATCCAAGTATGCCATCACAATGTGATTCTGAGCCCGGAGTAGTCCCAATACTGGTTTCAACAATTTTGTAAATAACCTAGAGGCTGAGGTTAACCCATTAGGCAACGTTTTAAACTGCCACAGCTGTCTCATCCAACTAAATTTCAAGTATCTACGGTATTTGTAATGAATTGGTACTGAATAATATGCATCTTTCAGATCTATCCTTGCCATATAACATCCTTTGGAAACCAATTGCTTAGCAGTACTGAAAGTCTCCATTTTAAAATGTTTATACTGGACATAGTTCAGTCAGGTTAGGTCTAAAATGACTCAACATTCACCATCCTTCATTTGCTTAGGGTATATATTAGACACAAACTGCTGAGGCTGATGAGCCGTCCTTTCAATTACCCCTTTTTTGAATAATATTTCAATTTCATCATTTACCTGTAAAGTTTCTGGTTTTGAAAACACCAATTCCCAACTTGGTGTATGTTGTGTAGGTGGATGTAATTCAAAAATAAACTCATTTCGAAACCCCTGGATACTGTCCATTATAAACAGATCTGATGTTATGCAGCACTGTTCATTGTAGAACAATTGCAATCTTCCCCCTACTGGTGACTGGTCTCTAGAGGATATGTCCTGGACAAGTCCAGCTGCTCGTACCTCCATGGTTGCTGGATTATTTTGCCTCCTAATTTTGCTGGAAATGTGCACTGGTGCATGCCAATGGCGCAGTGATGGGAAAGCCCGGCTTGGTCCTTGCCCCGCACCAGCGTCTGTGACCCGCCTGAAGGGGTATGGTCGATGAGGCGGCATCCTGCTTGTCGTATGTGCTTTGATAAGGCTAACCGTCTTCGCCTCGTCATCTAAGTCCTTGACTTGCATTGCCAGATCTTCACCAAACAATAAGTTTGATGGCTGTATGTTAGATGATCTGCACAGTACTGCAAAATTTGGATTTAAAGTTGGCTTGATGGCGTTTTTCCTCAGGCAGTTGATCTCAAAGTGGGCGTTACACAGCAGGGTTAGCATATCCTGCTGTGTGTCTTGATAGTGGTGCCCCTTCGACTGACCGCCCAAATGCCATTATGCCTGCTTTGATTAGCTTTAAAGACTGTCTACAGCCTTAGTTCATGCGATCGCATGGTTGCACCCATTTGCTACCAGATGGCCTGGTTCACAGTGGGCACTCTGAGTGATGCACAATTTACAGGTGTTTCATATCGTTTGGATGTTTCATCCATTGTTGATTCTTGGAGCTGGTGAGAGGTCATGTCATTAATGTTTCTGGCCAGATTTTCCTCTATTGCCTCACCAGTTCCTGCCAGTTTGGAAAATTTGCATGCCACATCCGGCACACCTGGAGCTAAGCTCTTGTGCTTTGGGGTATGCTCCTCTGCTATACCACCAACTTCAGGATCAGTATCATACTGCCCTGGCTCTCCCTGCTCATGCATGAGGGAGGTATCCTGCAGCATGGCACTGCTGGTATGGGCCCCCATGCAGACCCGCGGACATATGGTTCCTCCTGTTGGTACAGGTCTTCCTTGTATAGACCTCTGCTGGAGGTTGCTGCTGCAGGCTGCTGGGGTAACCCAGGAGTATAGCACTCTGGTTGTAACACCTCATGATGGAGTATCCTTTCCATAAGGTGCTCCATTTTGTCTAGACGTCCCCAGACATCTTTCATGGTGGGAGGAGAGTCCTCTTGGCCTGACTCATCAGAGTCCACAGCTCTTGCCAATTTTATTTTAGCCTTCCTCCCGACTGGAGTGGCCATGGTACTCTGTGGCACTGGAGTAGCTGCCGCTAGTTGATCTGCCGGCAGTTCTGGAGGCGGCGTAAGCCCACTGACTGCACTCCCGTGGTCAAGTTCACTGACTTACTCGGCGGCACGCCTCGACCTCCCTTTAACTGGTTTATCCATGTTCACACTGGCTCCTGAAACCAGTCTTACAGAACTCTGGGATCGTTCGTAGTGTAGTTTAAAAACTTACCTGCAAGTTTTTAACTTACCGCTGGTGGAGCTGCGCTATCCAGCCTGTCGCTGTGCCATGTATCTGACGGGTCCTCTTCACGGAATCTGAAGTAAAATGCAAGCAGTAAGGCAAGTGTATTCCAAGATGAGTGATTTGTATGCCTATAATGATGGACTTAAATTTCACTGCTTTCTTTTTTGAAGGAATTTACTGCGTACTTGTAAAAGTTATAAGGTTAGTGGGTGCAGTTTCTATTAGGGATCATGTATATTTCCAAGGGCAAAACTTAAACCCAATATTTTAGATAAATGACGGAGAATAACTAGTTCTCTTCAGTGACAGTTGCATTCGTAGGGGATTTTAACTTTCCGAATATTGATTTGGAATGTCATAGTGTAAAATGTTTAGATGGGACAGAATTTGTCAAATGTGTGCAGGAAAGAATCCTCAGGCAATATGTAGAGTGCCCAACAAGGGATAGGGCAATGCTTGATCAAGCCTTAGGAAATTTGGATGGCCAAGTGGATAAGTGTTTATGGATAAACCTTTAGGGACCAGTGACCACTGTCCCCATAAGTTCGTAAGTGATAGAATCAGAATTAGGCCATTGGCCCATCAAGTCTACTCTGCCTTTCAATCATGGCTGATCTATCTTTCCGTCTTAACCCTATTCCCTTGCCTTCTCCCCATAACCCCTGACACTTGTACTAATCAATAATCTATCTTTCTCTTCCTTAGAAATATCCATTGACTTTATATGTTTCATTAATATCACCTTTCATTCTTACAAAATATAGATCTATTTTCTTTAGCTGCTCATGATAGAACAATCATCCCAAGTATTAACCTTATCAATTGAGGATCATTGTACGTGGATCCAGTGCAATGCACTTGGAACCTTACATGAAGTAAGTACATATAGGATAGATAAACACAGCTGTGTAAGATCTCTATCTCCAATCCCCCTTCCTCATTCACCCAACTGATGTAAGCATTATATGACCTTTAATCCAATTTTCCATTGAGTTCCTGTCAAGGCTAAGGTGGCATTCCTGAAAGTCTAACAGTCTCCCAGCCTAGTTCCAAAATATTATTACATTATATGTATGGATTGCACAAGCTGAAATTAGAACAGATGTTACTGTAGATGTGGAGAAATATAGAACTTGAGAATTTTAAAATTTAACACCAGCAAAGGTCTAGCCACAAACGACTCAATATAAAGAAGAAACAAAATAGTTGGCAGAAAACATCATCATCTGGATAAAAGGGACTTCTGCTTCTAAAATGAAATGCTATTCGACAGAATGTTTCCTAATGTAAAACAAAGAAATCATATAGTGCAGAGACTGAAAAAGGGTAATGCCTCTGTCCCGCTTAGGCGATTTATTCGGCGACTACAGGTGATTATGCTGTCGCCATATGGTCGCGGGGTGACGTCCGTTGGTCGTGAGCAGTCTCCTGAAGTCGTCTAAAGAGTCGTAACATTTTTCGGGTCACTGCTGGATTTTGAAATGTTCAACATTTTTCGGCAACTGTGTGCTTGACGTAGCTTGTTTTCTCCGGTTGTCGCCAGGTGACGTTGGTTGACGTTGGGTGCTGACATCGGTGAATTCCATTGGCGACTACCTACGTCAACCAGCAACAGATACCAGCGACTGAATTGCCTTCAGTTGTCTCCAACAGGATCGTTGTTTGTCATAGCTTGTCGCAGGTGGATGTAGGTTGACTTTGGTTGTCGTAGGTTGTTGCCTGTGTGGTTGTAGGTTTTTGTACAGTGGCTTGCTAAAGTTTTCATACCCTTTGAACTTTTCCACATTTTGTCACGTTACAACTACAAACGTAAATGTATTTTATACGGATTTTATGTGATAGACCAACACAAAGTGGCACATCATTGTGAAGTGGAAGGAAAATTATACATGGTTTTCAAATTTTTTTACAATTAAAAAACTGAAAAATGTGGCGTGCAAAAGTATTCATCCCCCTTTACTCTGATATCCCTAAATAAAATCCAGTGCAACCAATTGCCTTCAGAAGTCACCTAATTAGTAAATAGAGTCCACTTGTGTGTAATCTAATCTCAGTATAAATACAGCTGTTCTGTGAAGGCCTCAGAGGTTTGTGAGAGAACATTAGTGAACAAACAGCATCATGAAGCCCAAGGAACATACCAGACAGGTCAGGGATAAAGTTGTGGAGAAGTTTGAAGCAGGGTTAGGTTATAAAAAAAATCCCAAGCTTTGAACATCTCACGGAGCACTGTTCAATCCATCATCTAAAAATGGAAAGAGTATGGCACAACTGCAAACCTGTACATGTACACTGGCCTTTGGTGAATCATGCAGAAGGACATTCAGATCCCTCTGCCTCTCTGAGCTCTGCAAACTCTCGCACTTACATAGTGTGTATCTTTTTTTACTTTTCATCCCAATTGACATCTTTATTTTTTCTCATACTACACTCCATTTGTCAGATCTTTGACCACTCACTTAATCTGTCTGTATTCCTTACGATGATGCCCACTTACATCCTCATCACAACTTAGTTTCGGAACTATCTTTATAACATTGATAAATTAGCAATGATATCCTCATTGCCTTGGCCATACAGCACAAACACTAGAACCTCAGCCGACCATGGAAGGAAGCAGAGGGTGATGGTAGAAGGATGTTTTCAGACTGGAGGGCTGTGAAGAGTGGTGTGCCTCAGGAATCGGTGCCGGGACCATTGCCAATTTGGATGAGAGTGCACAAGTCATGATTAGTAAGTTTGCAGATGACACTAAAATGGGTGGTGTCGTGGATAGTGAGGATGGTTAATGCTGATAAATGTGAGACGTTGCATTTTTGGAAGTAAAACTAGGACAGGATGTTCATAGTGATTGATAGGGGCCTAGGAACTGTTGTGGAACAGAGGGAACTAGGAGAACTGGTACTTAGCTTCCTGAAGGACTGTGAGAAATTCAGAGTCCAGCAGAGGTGGACAAAGGGTTTAATTAGGAAAGGGAAAACAGATTATGAAAGAAAACCGGCAGGGAACATAAAAAAATGACTGCAAAAGCTTTTATAGATATGTGAAGAGAAAAAGATTAGTTAAAACAAATGTAGGTCGCTTGCAGTCAGAAACAGGTGAATTGATCATGGGAAACAAAGACATGGCAGACCAATTGAATAACTACTTTGGTTCTGTCTTCACTAAGGAAGACATAAATAATCTGCTGGAAATAGCAGGGGACCGGGGGTCAAATGAGATGGATGAACTAAGTGAAATCCAGGTTAGTCGGGTGTTAGGTAAATTGAATGGATTAAAGGCCGATAAATCCCCAGGGCCAGATAGGCTGCATCCCAGAGTGCATAAGGAAGTAGCCCCAGAAATAGTGGATGCATTAATGATAATTTTTCAAAACTCTTTAGATTCTGGAGTAGTTCCTGAGGATTGGAGGGTAGCTAATGTAACCCCACTTTTTAAAAAGGGAGGGAGAGAGAAAACGGGGAATTACAGACCAGTTAGTTTAACATCGGTAGTGGGAAAACTGCTACAGTCAGTTATTAAAGATGGGATAGCAGCACATTTGGAAAGTGGTGGAACCATTGGACAAGGTCAGCATGAATTTATGAAAGGTAAATCATGTCTGACGAATCTTATAGTGGCGCATAATTGTGAAGTGGAAGGAAAATGATACATGGTTTTCAAATTTTTTTACAAATAAATAACTGAAATGTGTGGCGTGCAAAAGTATTTAGCTCCCTTTACTCTGATACCCCTAAATAAAATCAAGTGCAACCAATTGCCTTCAGAAGTCACCTGATTAGTAAATAGAGTCCACTTGTGTGTAATCTAATCTCAGTGTAAATACAGCTGTTCTGCGAAGGCCTCAGAGGTTTGTTAGAGAACATTAGTGAACAAACAGCATCATAAAGCCCAAGGAACACACCAGACAGGTCAGGGATAAAGTTGTGGAGAAGTTTGAAGCAGGGTTAGGTTATAAAAAAAATCCCAAGTTTTGAACATCTCACGGAGCACTGTTCAATCCATCATCCGAAAATGAAAAAAGTATGGCACAATTGCAAACCTACCAAGACATGGCCGTCCACCTAAACTGACAGGTCGGGCAAGGAGAGCATTGATCAGAGAAGCAGCCAAGAGGCCCATGGTAACTCTGGAGGAGCTGCAGAGATCCACAGCTCAGGTGGGAGAATCTGTCCACAGGACAACTATTAGTCGTGCACTCTACAAATCGGGCCTTTATGGAAGAGTGGCAAGAAGAAAGCCATTGTTGAAACAAAGCCGTAAGAAGTCCCGTTTGCAGTTTGCCACAAGCCATGTGGGGGACACAGCAAGCATGTGGAGGAAGGTGTTCTGGTCTGATGAGACCAAAATTGATGTTTTTGGCCTAAATGCAAGACGCTATGTGTGGCGGAAAACTAACACTGCACATCACCCTGAACACACCATCCCCACTGTGAAACATGGTGGCGGCAGCATCATGCTGTGGGGATGCTTTTCTTCAGCAGGGTCAGGGAAGCTGGTCAGAGTTGATGGGAAGATGGATGGAGCCAAATACAGGGCAATCTTGGAAGAAAACTTGTTAGAGTTTGCAAAAGACTTGAGACTGGGGTGGAGGTTCACCTTCCAGCAGGATAACAACCCTAAACATACAGCCAGAGCTACAATGGAATGGTTTAGGTCAAAGCATATTCATGTGTTAGAATGGCCCAGTCAGTCCAGACCTAAATCCAATTGAGAATCTCTGGCAAGACTTGAAAATTGCTGTTCACAGATGCTCTCCATCCAATCTGACTGAGCTTGAGCTATTTTGCTAAGCTTTTGCAAAATTTCAGTCTCTAGATGTGCAAAGCTGGTAGAGACATACCCCAAAAGACTTGCAGCTGTAAATGCAGCGAAAGGTGGTTCTACAAAGTATTGACACAGGGGGGCTGAATACTTTTGCACGCCACACTATTCAGTTTTTTATTTGTAATAAAATTTGGAAACCATGTATCATTTGCCTTCCACTTCACAATTATGCACCACTTTGTGTTGGTCTATCACATAAAATCCCAATAATATACATTTACGTTTGTGGTTGTAACGTGACAAAATGTGGAAAAGTTCATGGGGTATTAAAACTTTTGCAAGCCACTGTAGGTGTGGTCGTAGATGGATGTCCCAAGTCGTGACGATCGGGTCGTCGGTTGTCTGTAGCTTGCCGTAGCTTGACTTCGACTAGGTGGTATATTGTTATAGACATTGTCGTGGGGGGGGGTCCATTCGCCGCTTTTTCGGCGACCTGCTACGACTGTGACAGTCGGCGAAAAAATTGCCTAAGTGGGACAGGCCTATAAGCATTCCAAAAACGAATCCAAGTGGAATTGTCAGGATTGGTTATGCGGATGTTAACAACCTCCACACCTTTTTAAAATTATTTTTATTAATACAGTTTATAATTATGTAAGTTCAATTTTGGTGTTTGGACCTAGAATTTTGGGATTTCTTGAATAAACTTTTTTATTATCTGACACAAAAAAATAAAAGTGGATTGTTCAGTTTGATATGCTAAATTTTCAAATGAATATTTCTCTAGAAAAACCAAATGTCACGTATAAGAATTATTGTTTCAGATCCCACCACCCCCAAACAAATTGTTCTTGAACTCGTCTTCCAGACTTTAGCTTCTAATTTGTACTTGCTTGAGGTGGGTATAAACAACCTGTTGCTGGGACCATGACCACAAAGTGTATGTGAGACAAAACACAGTAACAAAAAAAAAATACTGTTAGAATCATTGCCTTTTTTATATTTTAAATTATTTGCTTAAAATATTGTAATATCACTCAAGGAATCCATTTCCTTCTGTTTGAGAATGGGAATGAATTCCATTCTCTTGGTAGGATATGTTCAACCAAATGTGTTGCACATTCTTTACATCTTTACATTAAAAGTGATTGACTTTCACTGTGTCGATATTCTCTTGTTGTGCCCTCTGAAAATATAAATGCCAACTTCAACTGTGCAAAACTAGCCCACTGTTGCCTTAACTTTTATCATGAAAAAATTGTGATTCGTATTTTGTTTTTATAATCACATAGGAATATCAAGTTTGTAATACTAACCTATGTCCAGAACTGAAGAAGACTACGCCTTGGACCCCCTGGACACCTGTTAACATCTCAGACAATGGAGGTCATTATGAGCAGAGGTTTAGGTACACGTGCAAGGCACGCTTGGCTGACCCAAACTTGTTAGATGTTGGCCGTCAAAGGATAGAGATGCGCTACTGTTCCAGCGATGGATCAACAGGCTGCTCGGCAGGGGGTGAGTCGGCAAATTAATTTTTGGTTTTAAAGTTATTTGACCTCCCTAAATTGTGAAATAATTGGGAACATTCATTGATTGAGTGTATCTAAAATAACAGGAAATGATCTTCTAACAAATTATATGAATCTGTGAACAACCCAAGTATATGGTAGGATAAAGTAGCAGACACCAGAGTTCTTCACGAACAATGTGCATTATCAATGCTGTCACTTAATATGCTCATAATGTTTCACTGGTTTTTATTTTAAAATGAGCTTATCTATGAATTAATACCTCTGTTAAAGTGTGGACAGGTGTATTATGCAAAAACATGACAATAATGTATTGCTAATACACTCCAATTATTTTTGGGCACTTGTTAACTAAAATCTTGATAGTTACAATAAAATTGATATGAGGGCATTTGCCAAAAAATAAGGCAGTCTTTGTAATTGCAAATCCTTCCAGTTGCAGTCCTCTGTTTCATGATCAACAGAAAGCAGTTTGAGCATTTTATGCACGAGGGACACAAGAACAAATGCAGTTCATTCCTTTTAGAGAATGATGAATTATTAACTTACTAATCGGGGAACTGAAGAGTTTTTCACCTCTCCTGTCCAACTAATTGGCTATTTTGTATAAGTGAATGCAGAAACCAAACAACTAAAGTACAACCCAGGGAGAATCACCATCACCCTCATGGCCTTAGCCTAGTTTATATCCAGCAGAAACAAATTGATAGAAATTAAGAATGGAAATCTCTCTGGTTTTCCTTTTTAACCCAGAAAACATGAGCTGCTGAGAATTGTAACACTACACCAACGACCTGGCTGATCTTGGCTAAATCATCACAGGCTTGTGACTGAGCCTGAAATTAGATTGGCATCTACAAGTATGCTCTGCACAAAATCAACTACGCAAACTCTTATTGCCTTGACCGTATATTTGCATTGGATATCAGAAACCATTGATGTGCTGAATTAGATACAAAATAGAACAGCTAGCAGGAGGAAATATTAAGAGGTTATCGGATAATTGATTTGCACTATGGGCGGTGAAACAAAAAACTTCAGTAGATCACATCAGCAATAGATTGTAAAACTATTTTCCAAAATTGACAATTAGATGAGATTAATATCACAATTATTTCATTACAAAATTCACTCCATCTGTCCTTATTTCCAAAATGTAGGTTTGTGCTGCTGACTAGCTAACAGTTCTATGGAGAATAGCTGGCTGGTAGCATGTTCTGAACTTATAGCATAGAGCAGCACAGGAATTGGGAAGCAGCTGGAGATCTGACGCATGCATCCACCTTTTTATTCTGCTCTTGGACTCACCATCAATCCAAAAGTGTGGTGTAAATTACTGAGCCGAGCACCAGGCACACTTTATATGTGATCTGTTAGCTTTCCACAGTCACACCTGGCATACTCAGCACAACCTCATTCATTCAAGCATGGTTGGCATTTTTCATTTCAAAGATATTTTGTATTTTTATTGCATATTTTAATTAAGAGGACTAATTATAACAAAATATTAAGAAGCAGAAGACTATTTGGCCCATCAAGTTTATGCCAGTTGAGTAAAAGCTATTGGCATAATCTATCATATTGCAGCACTAGTCTGTCATTTGCCTGCCACAGTTTTTGAAAAGCAGGTTGAAACTTTTTTGTGTGATTACGGTTTCTGCAACCATCACTCTTTCAGGCACTGCGATCCTGTCACCCTTATCTCCTTTCTCATCCTCCTTTAAATATGTCTGCTGGTTTTTGACTTCTCATCAAAGGGAAATAATTTTTTCACATTCGTCGATGACCTTTGTCATTTTACGCACTTGGGTTTATTATTGTCTCATCTATCGAGATGCAGTGAAAGGCTTGGTTTTGCATTCTATTCAATTAGATCAGATAATATTATACATAAATAAAATCAAGTTAAATTCAAGTACAACAGATAGAGCAATGGGGAAGATGCAGAGTGCAGAATATAGTTCTCAGCATTGTAGCGCGATTGATCCATAGACAAAGTCGAATGTCTGCAATGGAGTAGAGCTAAATCTGACAATACTCTAGCTTATGGAAACACCTGTTCAGAAACCTGATAACAGGGAAAAGAACTGTTCCTGAGTCTCATAGTAGCTTCTGTATCTTTTGTCCAAAGGGAGAAAGGGAAAGGAATGACCGGGATGGGAACATCTTTGATTATATTGGCTGCTTTTCCGAGGCAGTATGAAGTGTAGATGGAGTCAATGGTGGGGTGTCTGGTCTGTGTGATAGACTGGGGTACATCTGCAACTCGGCAATTTCTTGTGGTGTTGGGCAGAGATCTTCCTAAATTGAGTTGTATTGCAACCCAACAGTATGCTTTCTATGCTGCATCTTTAGAAGTTTGTAAGAGTCATGAGTACATGCTGAATGTCCTCAGTCTCCGCAGGAAGTAGATACGTTGCTGTGCCTTCTTGGCTGTTGAATCAATATGGTTGGTCTGCGACAAATTATTGGTAATATTGATGCCAAAGAACTTGGAGTTGTCAACAATCTCCACTTCTTCGCCTTTGACATTGATTGGGTCATGTACTCCACCATGCATCCTGAAGTTGATAACTAGCTCCATCGTCTTACTGACATTTAGCGAGAGGTTGTTGTCCTGACACCATGTTACTAAGCACCCTGTTTACTTCCTGTAGTCTATTTCATAATTGTTTATGATTTGGCCTATCCCAATGGTGTCATTTGCATACTTGACCTTCAAGTAACGTCAACCACCTCTCTTCTAACCCAGGATTTTTGAATCTCCCCAGATGGCAACCATTTTCCAATCCTGGCAACTTAAATTTCCTCTGTAGTGCAATCACACCTTTCCTGTGCTTTAGTGACCAGAGGTCTACACAGAATTTTTGCCTCTGTTTTATCTCGCTCATACTGCTTCTCAATTCTCTTCTGGAAACAGGCCCTTCAACCCACCGGGTCCACATTGACCAATGATCACCCATACACTGGCACCAGCCTAGTCACACTAGGGACAATTTAAAATTTACCTACAAACGTGTACAACTTTGGGTGTGGGAGGTACCCAGAGAAAATCCATGTGGGTACAGGCAGAATGTACAAACTCCATACAGACAGCATCCATGGTCAAGATCGAACTCGGGCCTATGATGCTGTATGGCTGCAATTCTACTGCTGAGCTATTGTGCCTGAGAATCTCAGACCTCAGTGAGAGGTTGAAGATGTCTGCAAAAACTCCAGCCAGTTGGCCTGTACAGGATTTAAGAGCACAACCAGGTATACCATCAGGTCCAGGCACTTTTCGAGGGTTCACCCTACTGAAGGGTCTTCTGGTGTTGGCCTCTGTGACTGAGATTGTAATACCATGACACGATTTCAAGTATAGGGCAGTCATTTAATGTTAAGATGTATTCCAACCTCTTCCCATAAATGGTGATGAATCTTTGATGCAATAATAAATTGAAAAGGAGAGCTGGTTTTGTTTGTGATGCCACAGCTGAGGATGGATATACAGGCCTTGGACTGTTATACCTGTCCTTAAGATTTACAACTTTCTCCAGACGACCACCCTCAGCGACTTGTAGGAGTTTCTTTACTTTATAATTTTGATGCTGCTTGTTCCACATATTTAGTGAACCTAGCTACTTGTATTATGGTGATTACTTACAGCGTATGATGTGTTCCAAAGCAGAATAATTTTTAGGTTACTGTCTTGTGTTCGAAGATTCTTTTTCAGGATATTTTACTTTGACTCCCTGATGAAAAAATCGGTTTTAATCACCATTGATTTAAAATGGTAGATATTACAACTGAACACCAGTACTTTGGCCGCGACTTATTCTGTTTCTCCATAATGTCCTCTTAGTCCAGCACTGAAATAAGCTTAAACCAGCAGTGATATCTACTGCTATGATACCTGTGCTATGTGGTTGAATACCTGTGAAGTCCAACAGGACTGCAACTTTTCCATATTTTCTAACTCTCAGTAGGCTGACTAATCAGCCTGCTGATTCTGTGCCAGGTTAAACCAGACACAAGTGCAACAGTTTTATTTAATCACTGGGAAAAAAACAGCCAGGGGAAGTAGACCTTTTTGTTTGACTTAATCCAATTAACTTGTATGTACTTGATTGTTGCATGTGTGTATTTCAGTCCGTTTTAAATTAAAATATTTAAAAAATGATTAAACGTTTAGGATGTTTTGTGAAAACCTGTTCCTGTGAAATATTGGCTCTGCCATAATTTTCTTTTATCAATAGGTAAGCAATTTACTGTATCGGGGCTGCCTGCTGCACCTATGCAGAACTCATTGATTTCATTCATTTCCACCCTGCCCTTAAATTCACGTATTATCTCTGGCACCTCATTCCCCTTTTTTGATCTCTCTATCTCCTTCAGAGGGGACATACTATTGATTAATATCTACTACAAACCCACTGACTCCCAGTTATCTATACTACACCACCTCCCACTCTGCCTCTTGCAAAGACACTATCCACTACTCTCAATTTCTCTGTCGCCATTGCATCTTTCCCAAGATGAAACTTTCCATTCTATGACATCCGAGATGCCCTCTTTCTTTAGTTTCTACCCTGTTGCATTGGTGGATGGATCCCTCACCTGTGTCTTATCTGTGTCCTGTAGTTCTGGTCTTGCTCACTCTTCCCCCAGATGGAACAATGATACAGTTCCTCTGGTCCTCACCTTTCACCTCACTAGCCTCTTCAACACATCATTGTCTGACAACTCCGCCAACTGCAACGTGATCCCACCAGCGCCAGTCACATCTTTCCATTCCCACCCCTCCACTTTCTGCAGAGACCGTTTCCTCTACAACTCCTTGGTTTGCTCGTTCTTTCCCACCCAAACTACCCCCTCCCTGAGTACTTACCCTGCAACCGCAGGAGATGTAACAGCTGTCCCTATACCTCCTCTCCCTCATCCATCCTGGGACCCCAGCAGTCCTTCCAGGTGAGACAGAGATTCACGCTCACCTCCTCTAATCTCATCTACTGCATCCAGTGTTCCCAATATGGCCTCCTTTAAAATCAGCAAGACTTGGCAGTCATTTTGCCGTGCATATGCATTCAGTTTGCCAAGGCGTACTGAATCTCTTGGTTGCTAACCATTTTAACTCCCCTTCCCATTCTTATACTGACCTTTCTGACCTGGGCATCTTCCATTGCCAGAGTGACTTACTTACTTACTGCCTATTCTGCCTCCTGGCATGTAGGGCAGCAAGAAAGATCCTCCACTCATGTCTGTTCTGGGCTAGCTTCTGGACTACCCCAGGCAGGTCTGGTCCATTGTTTTCATTTCCTATTGCCAGAGTGAGGCCACATGCTAACTGGAGGAACAGCACCTCATATTGAATAGGTTACAAGGTAATGGTATGAACATTGATATCTCCAATTTTAGATAACTATCTATAATCTCACCTCCATTTCCCCCACCCTGTCCCTGTGCTCCATCTGGACGTGCTCCCATTTATCCCCTTCCCTTCCAACTATATTACTTCCCCTGATTTCACAATTCACACTCTTCTATCCATATCTTACACCCATTTTTCTTTTAACCTCTGACCTTTATCGAACCATCTGCCTATCAAAAACACCCCCTCACTTGTATGCACCTATCACTCACCAGGTTTTGTCCTGCCCCTCCTCTCTTCCAGCTTTCTTTTGTTCCCCCAACACCTCCCCCCACTATAATCAGTCTGAAGAAGGGTCCTGACTGGAAATGTCACCTAACCATGTTCCCCAGAGAAGCTTCCTTACCTGCTGAGTTACTCCAGTAATTTGTGTCTTTTTTTTGTAAACCAAGCATCTGCAGTTCCTTATTTTTTCTGATTTTTATTTTTGTTGTCTGAATTTGGAACTTTGGTTCCATGACTTTATTCTCTTGTTTCTTAAAGGGTTTTCTGGAAGCATCTTACGGTTTGGCAGATTTTCTGCTTACGCAGTTAACGGAGCTTGGTCTGCCTGGCTGCCATGGACACAGTGTAGCAGAGACTGCAGTCGTGGAATTCGAAGCCATAAACGAATGTGCAATAATCCCGAGCCAAGGAATGGAGGACTTCCCTGTCTAGGACAATCGATTGAATACCAGGAGTGTAATATTATGCCGTGTCCAGGTACATTTTGCTCCTCTGGTGCCATAAAAAGATATGAATGCAACAAATTCAAATTGCTGTTTATAAATGAACCAAATATTTCTAGTCTGTGATTATATCATTTTGCCTGTATACTCCACTTTAAGAGGGGGGGGGGGGGGGGGGGGGTTAGGAGGCGAGGAAAAATAAAAATGTGCCCATGTCGACATTGCTAAATATTATTGTGACTTGATATTAATCTTTCTATTGCTTGGGAAATCTAAAATTTGTGTATAAGATTTGTGTGACACTCTTCACATTTTACCATTTCCACCTCTACTACCCTGAAAGATCACACTCTTTTGTCTACCTTAGACATGTGAAGGATTAAGTGAACCATGTTGATGCTCTGTGTTAAAGAAGGAACTGCAGATGCTGGAGAATCGAGGGTTGCACAAAAAGCTGGAGAAACTCAGCGGGTGCAGCAGCCTCTAAGGAGCGAAGGAGATAGGCGACATTTCGGGCCGAGACCCTTCTCGACCCGAAACATCGCCTATCTCCTTCGCTCCTTAGATGCTGCTGCACCCGCTGAGTTTCTCCAGCTTTTTGTGTAAGCCCCATGTTGATACTCTAATCCCTGAGCAATCAGATGATCAGATGAGTTGTGTTAAAGAAGGAACTGCAGATGCTGGAGAATCGAGGGTTACACAAAAAGCTGGAGAAACTCAGCGGGTGCAGCAGCATCTAAGGAGTGAAGGAGATAGGCGACGTTTTGGGTCGAGACCCTTCTTCAGACTGGTCAGGGATCAGAGAAACGAGAGATATAAACAGTGATATGGAGAGATAAAGCAAGAACAATGAGTGAAAGATATGCAAAAAAGTATTGGTGATAAGGAAAGCAGGCCATTGTAAGCTGTTTCTGGTGTGAAAATGAGAAGCTAGTGCGACTTGGGAGGGGGGAGATGGAGAAGGAATGTCAGGGCCCGAGGGCTGAGGGAGAGGTGGGGGGGGTGGGGGGAAAGGAGCAGTCTGGGTTAACAGAATTGAGAAAATTCAATGTTTAAGCCCAGAGGATGCAGACTCCCCAAGCGGAATATGAGATGTTGTTCCTCAAACTTGCGGTGTTGCTTGTGTTCGTATGCAAAGGTAGAATAAAAAGATTATTAACTAGCTTCACAGTTTGCAGCTATACATCCCTCTTGAAGATGTCTCCATTGTCTCCCTCCCTCCATTAGCTTCAGAGGTGCTATCTGACCCGCTGAGTTAATCCAGCATTTTATATCCTTCAAAGGATTATTTTTACATTGGTATTATTGTTTCATTACCTATTATTGGAATAATCACTTATTCCATGTAACAATCTGCCTGTCAGGGAACCCCTTCAGTTTTGGAACTATTAAAGCATGTAGAAGACAGCGAACTTCTGTTTATGTCAGTGTATTAGAGGTGATCATTTCTCATAATGAATATTCCATAGATAGTAATATTTATTTAATGATATTTTGACCCATCAAATCTACCTTTATATGACAAAGGTTTCTTTAATTTGCCTGAAAACAGAAATAGTTTTGTCTATCATTAGTTTAATTTATGAGTATTTCTTCTCTGCTGCTTCTTCCTGTTGCTACTGATTGTTGCTTCAGATGCTGCTTCTCCCATGCCTTACAATGATCTATAGTTGGCTAGCTATTCCAGGCTGCTTATCTAAAACGCATGAATTGTACCTAGACACTGGTCTATTTATAACAGGCGCTTGCAAGTTCTTGATCTTTTGACGAATTCTGGCATGAAATAAAAGAGTATTACGGTTGCCAGTTGCAATGATGGAAGATAAAAAAAATTCAAGGCTTATTTCTGATGAGATGTTGTAATGGAATGGAACACAATTTAATCTAATCCAGGATCAACCTTCTGACCGTGTATTGCTGCTGAACTCTGCCATCAACCTTCAGAGAATCTGGGACCTGTGTTCATCTGAAATGCATTTTTTTCATCAGCCCAAGCTAATATTAAATAAACTGATTCCCAGATGTCACATTCTTAAAATGTTGACATTAACACATCTGTTCTCTGATTCAAACAATACCCTACATCTGCCACAATCTGTGAAGAAAATACACATAGGAATCAGCTTCCAGCTCCACAGGAATAATTGAAAAATTATCAGTGGCTGAAATTAAAAATATCTACAAAGAATTTGGCAGCCCCCAATTGGTGTTATGCTGTGAGCGTCAATGTCACTGCAGTCAGTGTCTGATTAAATGCACAATCTGCAGACTGACTTCTATAGTCTATAGCCTGCCATTGCATAAAACATTGCTTGAGAAAAGACTGTGCTTCTAATTTACATATGCACGTTAATATAGTCCCCATTTTCTTTAGACACCAATTTGCAGCATTCTGAATAACAGCAATTTGTATAACTGAACGATTCCCTCATCATATAAGCAGAATGGGTCCAATTCAGAGAGACAAAATTCACATCTTCCTGCCACTTGATAGGAGTTATCAATTCCTTTATCCCTTCATTTCCGATCTGTCTTTATAAATCCCTTTTTATAGTTTAAGAATTGTTATTGCTCTATTGGAGGCATTGTCCATTCTACTGAATGTCTCCTTGTATTTATAAAGGATATATTGGAGTTGTTTGGCAATGTGATAAGGCTGCTGGTGATGTTTTGCAAACATTCATTACAAAATTCCGAGCATGGGTGGCAGACTGTCCCTTGGATGTTGTGATGGCAGAAGTAAAATCATTTTCATGTGAATGTGCAAATGTGTTTTTTTGTAGTTAAGGTATAAAGTTACAAATAAATGCTTTGAACCTGACCAACAGAAATAACACTACTTGTATGTTTTTGTGATGTGCATTAAACATTTAAGGCATTAGGTTCACTTGTTTGTTAACTGTTGTATTTTCTTCCGGCTGAACTGGTACAGTGGAAGACCATATCTTAACTGAATGTCCTTAAGGGGAAGGCTTTAAAATTGTGCATTTGACACAAATATAACATCCTCCATGTCATTTGCTTTCTATAGTTGTTACATAACCTTTTTTCTGAATTTTGTTTTCAAAAATGTGTCTGAATGGAATAAAAGGATGTAATAAATAGGAGCATGAGTTGGCCATCCATTCCTTTGAGCCATTCATCGATCATGGCTGATCTTCTGCTACTATGACAATTTTCCTTGATTTCCTTAACATCAAGCAATGCCCTGAATGAAATCAATGTCATTCAATATCCCATATAAGTCTCTGGGATAGAGAATTGCAAATGTTCAACATGTTCCTATACCCGCCGCAAATGGCCTACCCCATGTTCTCAAACAGTGCCTCTGATTAGACTTCTTATTCACAGGAAACGTCATCCTGTATATAGCCTGACAAGCTCTACAAGAATTTTCTACGTTTTGCTTGGGTCTCCTTTCATTCTTTTAAACTTGAGTGACATTTGGTTCCCTTGGGTACATTGTTGCATCATTCTGATCACCTACAATTGGGCTTATTGAAGCTGAAGACAATAAAAGTATAACTCGGTATGATTATTTGCCCACTGAAATATTTCTAAACTACTATGCAAGAAATCCAAAATTTAAAAAAACTGGAAATACTCTGTCGGTCAGGACGCATTTATGGGAAGAGGGATTATGATTTTTCAGGTCGCAGATACCTCACCGGAATAGTTATTGTTGGTTTTTTTTTAAGTGGATGGTGGCTGGTCCTGTTGGGCATCTTGGTCCAAGTGCTCAGTTACCTGTGGAGGTGGACATTACATGAGGACTCGGTCCTGCAACAATCCTGAGTCTGCCTATGGCGGAGACATCTGTCTGGGTCTGCACACAGAAGAAGCATTGTGCAACACACATCCTTGTCCAGGTAGGGAATGTAGAATACCTCAGGAGACTCTTAAATACTCTTATGGATTCCTTTGGCAATTTGACAAATTATTTCCAAAAATGAATTCTGTGCAAACTTGCGATGATAAGTAAGTAAGTTTATTGGCCAAGTATTCACATACAAGGAATTTACCTTGGTGCTCCGCCCACAAGTAACAACATGACCTACAGTGACAGTTACGATGATGACTATAACTTGGGGAAATGTGCAGAATGTTAAATAGTGTTTGTATTGTTTTCCCTGCAGGATGGAAGAGTGGTAAATTATATTGTGTAAAGTTCCAGTCTGTATTAAAACATTTACTAATGAAGTAAAACATTTATTACATAAAATATTTAAAAAATATTTGACTCTAGTTATAGTTGCTATTAGAGTCCAATCATTGGTGATGAAATATAATTTCTAATATATGTATATCACAGGAAAAACTATATTTGAACATCATATAATGAATTATAATGTATAGTGAAATATAGGATAGCTGTCTGGTGGCAGTATTTAACTGGTGTCTCTTGTATTCACCAGGATAATCAGGTATTTGCACGAGTCAATCCAATATATTTACAAGTGCTCAAAGCCAGGAGGGAGATTAATCATTCCTAATCAAAATGGTTAGATCATATTGTGCCTCCATTACTTGTTATTTTGTTCCATAGTAAAGAGAGATGAAGCACTTAAACTCTCAGTTTAATGTTTCAGAATTTCAGTAGGTAAATTATGGTCCGTTATTTAATGTTTTAAGGTGCCATCGGTAATCCAAGCATGTTTATTTATCATTTTCTCTTCCTTTTGCAGATAACTGGTCAGAGTGGTCAGCATGGTCAGAGTGTGAAGGGCCAGGTTCACAACGACGTATTCGTCACTGTAAAATATTATTTCCAGTGGGTTTCCAGTGTTCGGAGAACAGCAGTGAGAGCCGAGCCTGTGCTGATGATTCCAATTTTATTCCAGGTGTGTATGCTGGCGAAATGCAGGCAGGAAGAGTGACTTTTGAATTACCCAAGCCTTAATGGAAAACCAATCCATATTTTTTATTTATAAAGTCAAATATTCATTTATCTCACCGCGTTAACATTTCTGGGGGTGATATTTAGATTCGACATGGATGCAAGCAAGCCTCTTCGTTGGGTGCACACGTAATTTCTCATTTAAGTGCAGTGGTACTATGATAGAAAGAAACAACAACATTCAAGATCAATACTGATCCAGCAAATCATCTACCTCCAAAAAAGATTTATTTTCCAACATTGTGCAAATGAATATTGATTTATTTTTGAAGTGGAATGCAATTTCACCATTCTCTTCCTGTTGTGAATCTTGTTTGTACAGGTCAGCAGTTGTTTGCCAAAAGCATGCTTAATGAGATCGTTCCCTGTGCAATGCTCATTGAGAACAATGCCAGGGATAATCAGTTACTCTTGTTCTGAAGCACTTTGCACTGGGGACTTGCAGTTTATTCTGTATTTCATTGGCGCAGCTTGAAAAGGCCAGTAGCTTACCATTGCACTTCCTTCCTGGCCTGATTCACCACTTATTCCATGGACTGCTGATCTCTGGTCTCCAAATCATCACTCCAGCATCTCCCTTGCACCCCCACAGGCTGCCACACCTCACCTCACTTCCTCCTTTGACATCGGGCCCACAATTCATCATTTGCCAACTTGCTTACCCTGTCAATCCAGGATCCCAATACATAATCCCCCCACCCACACACGCAACCCACACGTCTTAATTTGCCCCATTGTAGATGTCAAGGCAGTAATAGGCCAAGTCAACTTCAACCATATTTCAAGGGCTTACCAGACATCTGACCCCCGATTTACTCCTTTGTTATCCATAAATCCTGGGCCCAAATCTGGATCGGCCCATTTCTCTTTATGCACTTCCACTGGGTGAGGAAAAGATCTCTGGGCCTTAGAGGTGTGCTATGCCTTCAGCCCGAACTGCTAATGAACCTACAAACAGCAGTCTCATGGCCAGAACAGTTACTGACAGAATGATTAATTGATGTCAATGTCATACAGCACAGAAACACGCTCTTTGGCCAAACTTGGCCACATTGACCATGATGCCACATCTACACTGATCCCACCTGCTTGCTTTTGGCCCATAATCCCTATAAACCTTTCCTATCCATGTACCTGTCACAATGTCTCTTATATGGTGCCTGCCGCAACCACCTCATCTGGCAGCTCTTTCCATATTCTCAGCAACCTTTGTGAAAAAGTTGCCCCTCTGGTTCCTCTTAAACCTATGTCCTCTGGTTCTTGATTCCCCTATTCTGGGTAATAGATTCTGTGCATTCACCCTGTATTCCCCTCATGATAAGGCACCACATTGAAGGCAAGCACACAAGTTAGAAGCTCATGATGTTGGGGGATGTGCATTAGCATTGATCATAGATTGGTTCTCACAGAAGTCGTGATATATGGGCCTTTTGGAGTGGGTATGTAACTAGCTCCATCATATAGATCTTGGGCCTTAACTGTTTACCATTTTAATTAATGACCTGTAGGAGGGTTTGAGTTTACCATTGACATAGAAATAGGTGAGAGGCCATATTTCAACTAAGATATTTAGACTCTGCAATAGGATATAAATAAATTGGATGAAATTCAAGATGAAAACTTGACCAATGGAGTTTGAGGTGGGAAAGTAGGAGGAAGCAACAGGCAGTATTATCTAAATGAGTAAATATTGTAGATCAGTGGAGACAAGTGGCTCCATCAGACAAAGCAGGCTGATGCAGCAAATGGTGAGAAAAGTAAATGGGATATAGACCTTTATGGTAAGAGGATTGTAGATTAGAAATGGGGTACATTTGGTGCTTGGATTTGGCAGTCACAAGCTGAATTGGGTCTGTGCTATAGTTGAGGGAAGAAAGGAAAAGCAAGGGGGTGGCAAGTGCGAATCAGGAAATAAATTGAGAATTGGTATGGTTGGGGGATATGCTGTGTGATGCAAAAAAGTAATGGGGATCACCAGATGATCAGTTGTAGTGAGGAAGGTGGATGATTGGAAATTGGAGCACAGTACTTGAGCAATCTAGAGTTGTCATTTTTTTGTTAGTGTTTAGTAGATGGGTTGGAGATCTTGGGAACAAGCATGTGCAAGAGGAGGAAAAGATAAAGTCAATAATACACCTGCATGGTGGATATCCCAGTTTGGTGTAGTGCTGGTAAGACCAAAGCTTCTGGAGTTCCCATTGACATGTATCCTGAAAGCAATGTGATGCAAGTTTACTTGCAATTTCTAAAAGGAGCATTGGACAGGGAATTATGTCACCCCATCTGATTCTTTATGTATAATCCTGTCAGTGTTGCAGGAAACGTCACATCAGATCTAAACAGTTACATGACCCAATCCAAAATGGCTTTCTGAAATCAGAACAAAAGAGACGTATTTACATAGAAGGTAGACACAAATTTTTGGAGTAACTCAGCGGGACAGGCAGCATCTCTGGAGAGAAGGAATACTCTTTACATAGTATTAGGGTTAAAAAAAATATGCAACTACATTTCTAGGCAATAGAGGAACATTGAGGTCAGAACCTGAATTTTGTGTCACAGTGGAACCATTAAATATTATTTAAAGTAACAAGAAAATCAAAAATATATGAATGACTTAGTGAATTAGAGGAACACACAGAAATATAATTTCCATAAGGGTTGTTTACTCAATTTCCCACTGCATCTTTGCTGGAAGATCCCTGACAATCCAGAGGAAATGGTCGTTTTCATGTCTTCACCTGGATTTCCACAAAAATCATTATTATTGAAGTCACTATTAATTTCTTTCAACAAAACATTAAATGCAGCTCATTCCTATTTTAACTTTTTTTAAAACAAATTCCATCACAATCAGGCTATTTAAAATTGTTTAATGTCTTCTTGGTTTTAGCACAAAATCAGTTTATATGTTTTGAAATTTCAAAAATTGCTATGGTGAAATTGTACAAACCACATGGGTTCGGGTGTGGGAGAAAACCGGAGTTTGCAGAAGAATGCCAGTCAGTCACAGAGAGAATATGCAATCTCCACATGTACAGCACCAAAGGTCAGGTTTGAAACGGGATTGCTGGAGCTGCAAGAGACAAAATATTGATACAGTGCTGTGAAACTTACATACATAGAACAGTGCAGCATAACAACAGAGAAGGTCCCCAAGGCCGGGTTGAGCTCGAGTCTCTTGCGCTGTGGGGCAGTGGCTCTGCCGGCAATTTGCAGAGGCCAGTTGGGCTGCAGGGCTGCAAGTCTTTGAGGTGGAGGTGGAGGGGTGAAACACACAAAAGTCACGCTGTCTCCACACAATGCTCCAAATGCAGCCTAACCAAAGTCCTATAAAGTTTCATTATAACTTCCCGACTCTGATACTCAATGCCCCGACCTATGAAAGCAAGCATACCATATAACTCCGCTGTATACTTTGACATTGTATTATTGAAAGCGATATTACGCACAGGGAGTAGAAGTCCAGACTAATTTGTTCACCAGACATTTTAGCAAATGTCTCACAGCATTGATGAATAAAGGGATTTTTGGCTTTCATGATTCCCTGAAAGTGGCAACATAAGTAGACACTAGAAAAGACATATGGTAAGCTTGCATTAATTGTATATTAGAGTCAGGAAGTCATGATGCAGTTTTATAATATTTTGATCAGGCGGAGTATTTCATGCAGTTCTGGCCACCCAATTATAGGAAAATTGTGGAGGTTTTAAAAAGGGTGTAAAGGTGGTTTACCAGAATGATGCCTGCATACAATTAGTTTCAATATAATTATGGAGAGAGTCAGAACTGGACCTAGGGTTGAGATTTTTGATTGGAGAAAGGCTAACTTTGAGGGAATGCGTAATGATTTAAAAGGAGTGAATTGGGACATTTTGTTTTATGGGAAGGATGTAGAAGAGAAATGGAGGACATTTAAAGGGGAAATTGTAAGAGTACAGAATCTTTATGTCCCTGTTCGGTTGAAAGGAAATAGTAACAATCGGAAAGAGCCATGGTTTTCAAGGGAAATTGGACACTTGGTTCGAAAAAAGAGAGATATCTACAATAATTATAGGAGGCATGGAGTAAATGAAGTGCTAGATGATTATAAAGAATGTAAAAAGAATCTTAAGAAAGAAATAAGAAAAGCTAAAAGAAGATGAGGTTGCTTTGGCAAGAAAGGTGAAAGTAAATCCAAAGGGTTTCTACAGCTATATTAACAGCAAAAGGATAACGAGGGATAAAATTGGACCATTAGAGAGCCAGAATGGACAGCTATCTGCAGAGCAAAAAGAGATGGGGGAGATATTAAACAATTTATTTTCTTCGGTATTCACCAAGGAGAAGGATATTGAACTCTGAGGTAAGGGAAACTATGAGATTCAAAGAGGAGGAAGTACTGACACTTTTGAAAAATATAAAAGTGGATGTCTCCAGGTCCTGACAAGATATTCCCTAGGACATTGGGGGAAGTTAGTGTAGAAATAGCAGGGGCTATGACAGAAATATTTCAAATGTCATTAGAAACGGGAATAGTGCCGGAGGATTGGCGTACTGCGCATGTTGTTCCATGGTTTAAAAAGGGTTCAAAGAATAAACCTAGCAATTATAGACCTGTTAGTTTGACGTCAGTAGTGGGCAAATTAATGGAAAAAATACTTAGAGATAATATATATAAGCATCTGGATAAACAGGGTCTGATCAAGAACAGTCAACATGGATTTGTGCCTGGAAGGTCATGTTTGACAAACCTTCTTGAATTTTTTGAAGAGGTTTCTAGGGAAATTGATGAGGGTAAAGCAGTGGATGTTGTCTATATGGATTTCAGTAAGGCCTTTGACAAGGTTCCCCATGGAAGGTTGGTTAAGAAGGTTCAATCTTTGGGTGTTAATGGCCAAGATGGATTCAACAGTGGCTGAATGGGTGATGCCAGAGAGTCATGGTAGATGGCTGTTTGTCAGGTTGGAAGCCGGTGACCAGTGGGGTGCCTCAGGGATCTGTGTTGGGTCCACTGTTGTTTGTCATGTACATCAATGATCTAGATGATGGGGTGGAAAATTGGATAAGTAAGTATGCAGATGATACTAAGATAGGTGGTGCTATGGATAATGAAGTTGATTTTCAAAGTCTACAGAGAGATTTGGGCCATTTGGAAGAGTGGGCTGAAAGATGGCAGATGGAGTTTAATCCTGATAAGTGTGAGGTGCTACATCTTGGCAGGACAAATCAAAATAGGACGTACATGGTAAATGGTAGGGAATTGAGGAATGCTGTGGAACAGAGGGATCTAGGAATAACTGTGCATAGTTCCCTGAAGGTGGAATCGCATGTAGATAGGGTGGTAAAGAAAGCTTTTGGTGTGCTGGCCTTTATAAATCAGAGCATTGAGTATAGGAGTAGGGAAGTAATGTTAAAATTGTACAAGGCATTGGTGAGACCAATTCTGGAGTATGGTGTACAATTTTGGTCGCCTACTTAGGAAGGATGTCAACAAAATAGAGAGAGTACAGTGGAGATTTACTAGAATGTTGCCTGGATTCCAGCAACTAAGTTACAGAGAAAGGTTGAACAAGTTAGGTCTTTATTCTTTGGAGCGCAGAAGGTTAAGGGGGGACTTGATTGAGATCTTTAAAATGATGAAAGGGATAGACAGAGTTGACGTGGATAAGCTTTTCCATTGAGGGTAGGGAAGATTCCAACAAGAGGGCATGACATGAGAATTAACGGACAGAAGTTTAGGGGTAACATGAGGGGGAACGTCTTTACTCAGAGAGTGGTGGCTGTGTGGAATGATCTTCCTGCAGAAGTGGTGGAGGCAGGATCGATTTTAACATTTAAAAGTAAAGTGGATAGGTATATGGATGGGAAGGGAATGGAGGAGTATGGTCTGAGTGCAGGTAGATGGAACTAGGGGAAATTAAATGGTCGGCATGGACTGGAAGGGCTGAGAAGGCCTGTTTCCGTGCTGTAATTGTTATATGGTTATATGGTTATTAATGGGTATTATCTACAGGGATAGGTTGGATACATTTCTATTGTTTTATCTGGAAGGCCAGAGGTTGAGTGGCATATGTAGGATAGAAACATCAAACACTAGAGGGCATTGTTTTAAAGTGAGAGGGGCAGAGTTTAAAAGAGATGTATGGGGCAAGTATTTCACACAGAAGGTGGTGAGTGCCTGGAACAAGTTGCGGGGGATAATGGTGAAGGCAATTATGATCGTGGCATTTAAGAAACTTCTGGATAGGCATATGGATATTGCAGGGAATGGAGGTATATGGATTATGTACAGACACTGGTCCATTAGCTGGTCTTGGCACTACATTAATATGCTGCTGAATACCTAATTTAAACCATGCTGCTCTGGAGAGAATTTGAGCAGTGTTGAGAAGTATTGCTCCATAGGAGATTGTATGAAAAACAACCACAAGCTATTCCAAGTAGCAGTTTACAGCCCTGGGGAGTGAGTTATGAGTTGTCTTTCTTTGTGCCACAAGCAGGACCATGTTGTATGTTTGAAATCAATTTTTTGGTCAACAATGATCCATTGTACAGAAACCAAATGGGAAACAAGTAGTTCTGCACTGACCATTTGCAAAACACGTCTGTAGGTTACTCCAACAAAATGCTACATCTGCACAATACTAGCCATTCACTCTCATGCTAATGCAGATGTTATTAATTGATATTTCATTTGAAATTTAGACAGCAAAGTTACTTGAAATGGAGTACAAAAAATACATACACAAATCAGTAACACATAGTAATGGTTAGATCTTAAAGCAGATACCTAGTTATGCTCCACTTTCTATTTGTGGGAACATCTCTGGTCATGGAAACATAGAAAACAGGTGCAGGAGGAGGCCATTCGGCCCCTTGAGCCAGCATCGCCATTCATTGTGATCATGGCTGATCATCCACAATCAGTAACCCGAGCCTGCCTTCTCCCCATACCCCTCGATTCCGCTAACCCCTAGAGCTCTATCTAACTCTTAAATTCATCCAGTGAATTGGCCTCTACTGCCTTCTGTTTCAGAGAATTCCGCAAATTCACAACTCTGGATGAAATTTTTATTCTCATCTCGGTCTTAAATGGCCTCCCCTTTATTCTTAGACTGTGGGCCCTGGTTCTGGACTTGCCGAACATTGGGAACATTGTCCTGCATCTAGCTTGTCCAGTCCTTTTATAATGTTATATGTTTCTATAAGATTCCCCTGTCATCCTTCTAAATTCCAGTGAATACAAGCCCAATCTTTCCTCATATGACAATCCCGGGGATTAATCTCGTGAACCTAAGCTGCACTGCCTCAATAGCAAGGATGTCCTTCCTCAAATTAGGAGACCAAAACTGGACACAATGCTGCAGAAGGACCTCTTTACTCCTATACTCAAATCCTCTCGTTATGAAGGCCAACATGCCATTAGCTTTCTTCATTGCCTGCTGTATCTGCATGTTTACTTTCAGTGACTGATGTAGAAGGACACCCAGGACTCATTGCACTTCCCCTTTTCCTAATCCGACACCATTGGGTAATAATCTGCCTCCTTGTTTTTGCCGCCAGAGTGGATAACCTCACATTTATCAACATTATATCGTATCTGCCACGCATCTGCCCACTCACTCAACCTGTCCAAGCCAACTCACAACCTCCTAGCATCCTCTTCGCAGTTCACATTGCCACCCAGCTTTGTGTCATCTGCAAATTTGTTAGTATTACTTTTAATCCCATCATCTAAATCATTAATATATATTGTAAATAGTTGCGGCCCCAGCACCGAGCCTTGCGGTACTCCACTCGCCACTGCCTGCGATTCTGACAGGGACCTTTTATTCCTAATTTTGTTTCCTGTCTGCCAACCAATTCTCTATGCATATCAACACCCTACCCCCCAATACCATGTGCTCTAACTTTAGTCACTGGTCTCCCGTGCAGGATTTTATCAAAGGCTTTCTGAAAGTCCAGATACACAACATCCACTGGCTCTCCTTCATCCATTTTACTTGTTGCATCCTCAAAATATTCCAGAAGATTAGTCAAGCAGGATTTCCCCTTCATAAATCCATGCTGACTTGGACCAATCCTTTTACTACTGTCCAAATGCGTCATTATTACTTCTTTAATAATTGACTCCAGCATCTTCCCCACCACTGATATCAGGCTAACTGGTCTATAATTCCCAGTTTTCTCTCTCACTGCTTTCTTGAAAAGTGGGATAACATTAGCTACCCTCCAATCCACAGGAACTGATCCTGAATCTATAGAACATTGGAAAATGATCACCAATGCATCCACAATTTCTAGAATCACCTCCTTGAGTACCCTGGGATGCAGACCATCAGGCCCTGGGGATATCAGCTTTCAGTCCCGTCAGTTTACCCAATACTATTTCACGCCTAATGCAAATTTCTTTCAGTTCCTCTGTCCTCTAGTACATCTGGGAGATTAGTTCTGTCTTCAGAAAGGAAGACAAAACCAAAGTACCTGTTCACCTCTTCTGCCATTTCCTTGTTCCCCATAATAATTTCACCTGTTTCTGCCTTCAAGGGACCCACATTTATCTTTACTAATCTTTTTCTCTTAACACCTAAAGAAGCTTTTACTATCCTTCTTTATATTCTTGGCCAGTTTACCCTTGTACTTCATCTTTTCACCCCGTTTTGCCCTGTTTGTTACCTTCTGTTGTCCTTTGAAAGTTTCCCAATCCTCTGGCTTCCCTTCTACTCTTTGCTATGTTATACACCTTTTCTTTTAGTTTTATTCCATTCGTAAGTTCCCTTGTCAGCCACGGTTGCCTCTTAGAATCTTTATTCCTCTTTGAAATGAAATGATCCTGCATCTTCTGGATTATGCCTAGAAATGCCTGCCATTGTTGTTCCACCATCATTCCTCCTTGGATCCTTTTCCAGTCGACCTTGGCCAGCTCCTCTCTCATGGCTTCATAGTCCCCTTTCTTCAACTGCAACACTGACACTTCAGATTTAACTTTCTCCCTCTCAAATTGCAGATTAAAACTAATCATATTATGGTCACTACCTCCGAGCGGTTCCTTTACCTTGAGTTTCCTTATTAAATCTGGTTCATTAGACAACAGTAAATCCAGAATTGTCTTCTCTCTAGTAGGCACTCTACAAACCCATTCTTGGCATCCAGAACCAACCTGATTTTCCCAGTCTACCTGCATATTGAAATCTCCCATAACCACAGTGGCATTACCTTTGTAACATGCCAATTTTAACTCCTGCTGCAACTTGCACACCATACCCAGGCTACTGTTTGGGGGCCTGTAGATAACTCCCATTAGTGTCTTCTTACCTTTACAATTCCTCAATTTTATCCACAGCGACTTTACATCGTCATTCCCTATGTCACCCCTCGCAAGGGACTGAATTTCATCCCTCACCAACAGAACTACCCCACCTCCTCTGCCCACCCGCCTGTCCTTTCTATAGGACATATAACCTTGAATATTCAGTTCCCAGTCCCGATCCTCCTGCAGCCATGTCTCTGTAATTGCCACAATGTCATATCTACCAATCTCTAACTGAGCCTCAAGCTCATCCACTTTACTTTTATACTTTGTGCATTCATATATAATACTTTTAATCCATTACTCACCTCACATTTCACCTTGATTCTTATTTCACTTGGCCATACTCTCCTATCCCTTAGTGAGCTTTCCGTCCCGTTAATTCTGGTGCTTTTCCTATACTCTTTCCCTTTAACGCTATCCTTGTATTTCCAATTTGTCTCCCCCCCCTACTATTTAGTTTAAACCCACCCGTGTAGCAGTGGAAAACCTGCCTGCCAGAATGCTGGTCCCCCACCTGTTACGGTGCAACCCGTCCCTTTTGTACAATTCACCCTTACCCCGAAACAGATCCCAGTGGTCTAAGAATATAAATCCCTACCCTCTGTACCAGCTCCTCAGGTCAATCTGATAAATTTCCCCTATAGATTCAAATCCAACCATTAGACAACAACATTTCCCTCAATGTCAACAAGACAAAGGAGGTTGTGATAGACTTCAGAAGTGAAGCACATACACATACCCTGGAATATATTGACAGCGCCAAAGTAGAGATATTTAAAAGTTTCAAGTTCTTAGGAGTAAATATTACCAGCAACTTGTTCTGGACCACCCATATCGAAGCAAGGGCCTAGAAAGCACACCAACGTCTCTACTTCCTCAAAAGGCCCAAGAAGTTCAGCATGATTCTCAACTACTCTCACCAACTTCTACAGATGTGCCGTAGAAAGTACTTTATCGGGATGCATCACAGTATGGTTTGGGAACACCTCCATCCAAGACCACAAGAAATCGCAGAGTGTTATGGATGTAGTCCAGACCATCACACAAACCACTCTCCCTTCCATTGACTCCATCTACACATCACTCAGTCTCAGCAAGGCTAGCATAATCAAGGTAGACACAAAATGCTGGAGTAACTCAGCAGGTGAGGCAGCATCTATGGAGAGAAGGAATTAAAACACCGCCAATGCCTTCTCTCCTTGGATACTGACTCACCTGCTGAGTTACTCCAGCATTTTGTGTCTACCTTCGATTTTAACAGCAGTTCCTTCTTACACAGCATAATCAAGGACTAGTCTCGCCCTGGTCACTTCCTCTTCTCCCCTCTTGCATCAGGCAATAGGTACAGAAGTGTGAAAATCTTCCAGAGTCAAGGACAGTTGTTTCCCAGCCGTTACCAAGCAACTGAACCATCCTATCAACATATACAGAGTGGTTCTGACCTACCATCTACCTCACTTCAAATCCTCGGACTATCTTTTATCAGACTTTACCAGACCTTATCTTGCACTAAATGTTATCCTGTGGGTAGCTTGATTGTTATCATGGATAATCTTTTCACTGAGTAGATAGCATGCAGCAATTGATCATAGGTTTCCAAATGCCATTTCAACATGATCATAAACAACAATTTTGAATGTTGTTTTTTCAATTACATTTTATATTTCTAATGTATGTTGATAACTGTGATACAAATACAAGTCTATTCTATCCAGTTGCTTAGCAGTAATTTGGATAACAAACACACCTTATTATATTTAGTAATAGGATGTAATTTTGCTTTTTAAATTTATTATTAAATAAATCGGGAATGAAAAGCAGTTTGCTGGATTTTGCAATATTTGACCAGTTTTATTTTCTGAGAAACTTTACTCCACCAATTGGAGACATAGGGAACTACAGATTCTGGTTTACACACAAAAAATATGCATCTGCAGGCTGCGGGCACTGTCCCCAGTTACTCCAGCTTTTTGTGTCTATCTTTGTTTTAAACCAGCATCTGCAGTTCCTTCCAACATCATTCTTCCCAGAGATGCTGCCTGTCCTGCTGAGTTACTCCAGCATTTTGTGTCTATCTTCAAAATGTACCTTAGCGGGTCAGGCAGTATCTCTGGGGAAAAAAAGGATGGCTGAGGTTTCGTGTCGGGACCCTTCTTCAGACTGATGAAGGGTCCCGACCCGAAACTTCACCCACCTTTCTTATCCCCAGGGATATTGCTCCAGCTGCTTTGTGTCTATCTTTACTTAATAGCTCCTTCTGGGCAAAGTTATTGGAAAATACGTAGGAACAGGTTCACTATTTCACTCAACACTGATACTAATCTTCATTGTGACAGATTGGATCAGGTAGCTCAATAGACAAGATAGACAAAAGTTTCTTAGGTTAAAATGATAGATTAACTGGCCCATTGAGAGAGGATTGTTGACAGGATTTTAAAATGTTTCTTTTGAAAATGACAGTACTTTTTAAATGTAAATAATTCTAAAACATTGTCTTCAATTATTCCTTTAGAAGTATACATTGCTAAGTCCAGTTCAGCAGAGAGAAGATGTGGCGGTAAGTTCTAAATTCCTGGTCAGCAATTTCAGACCCTGTTTAAGGAGTACTCAACTGAATTTATTTTATAATTCTTTGCAGAATTCAACATGTTCCATATGATTGCTGTGGGACTCAGTTGTTCCATCTTAGGCTGTCTCCTAACATTACTCGTATATACTTACTGTCAGCGATATCAACGGCAGTCCCATGATGCCACTGTTATCCATCCAATTTCTGCAGTTCCCCTCAACACCAGCATCACAAACCACGTCAATAAACTCGATAAATACGATTCTGTGGAAGCCATTAAGGTGAGGTATTCCGGCTTTTAAATTTGTCTTTTTATTACATGCAGTTTGGCATAGTCATCGGATATCAAACCAAGCAACTAATATTCTGGTTTGATGTTACCAGGCCTAGATAGCTTATTGTGAAAGTAAGACAACAAAAATAGTTTCCCTGCTGTGTTTATATTTTTATACAGAAACCTGAAAAGTGAAGATAACTTACTTTCCTCTACCACTAATGATTTGCACGAGAGAAATTACACAACTGAAGCTATCATGTTAGACTTAAGGGGCATTTTGCTCCAAGTAAATTTCTCTTCCTAATTATGAAAACTTATTGGTATTCTTCTGAATTGTTATAGAATTTGGTGTTTATAGCATCAAAATATTTCCTCGTTGTCCTTTAATAATAGGGAGAGAGCAGTGTTAGATTGCAGTATTTCATTGCTGGAATGGCAGAGCAATGTAGTTTGTAGTATTTATATACACATTGATGTGGTAGGATAGAAATAAGAGACCAATCCGTTCACTTTACCCTTTTATCTTTGTTGTTTAAGGTGAAAATTGCCCATGAGTATATTCGAGGAAAAAGGGTAGTTAATTCCTTTTTTTTTTAAGAAACACTGGCAGGAATTTTTGAAAAAAAGTTTAAATTTGTTGGATTCATGTTCAAATTTTGATTGGCGAATGATCTAATCGGTTTACGGGATTGAGGTATGTAGAATGTGCACGTTAAGCTGAATTTTGAACGCACTGCGTTATATAATGTATTATTAGTTGCAAATGTTCTATATTGCCAAAGCTAATCAAATGTAATCACTATTGAATGCAGGAAATGAGCATTGTGACAAGAGTAAAAGTTGCTGCTGGGTGGGAAGTGCATTTCTGGTTTTAAAAATAGGACTTAAAATTTGAAACCCTTCAAAGTGGTACAGTGAGTACAGTGCAAGTTATACTGCCTAGACAGTAGTAATAAGCATTATCTTTATTTTCTAGGCCTTCAACAAAAATAACTTGATCCTTGAAGAAAGAAATAAATACTTCAACCCACAGATACATCCAAAGTCTTTCTCCAACACCTATTTCACAGACCTAAATATGTATGATGACTATTAGAGCGAACAAAATCTCATGTTAGACTGGACTACAAATAAGATCCCCTTTTTGAATCTGGACTGAAGATGAGATCGATATTTCCATTCTTGCCTTTTGCTCATCTGCAATGTTAGCACCAGAAATGATCCAGGGGATGGTGAATTCTCAGCCAAATTGGAACTAACCTGTTCTGTTCTGCAGTGGTAGAAGTGAAGATGAAAATGAGTATTATAAAATAAGTAAACCAATGCAAACAGTGCCTGTGAACACAACATTGATAGTTGATGAATTATGTGTTTTACCGAGTCCAATGATGTGGCAGCAAGAACCAGAATTAATTCATTGAGTTATTGGAAGAAAGTTGTAACAAATGGAACACGTTTCTGTGGTGCTCATATGGGATCGTGGCAGTCTGCTTTGTAATACTAGGAGTGTTCAATGTTGCCCACTTCATGCCATTCCAAAGGCCCAGCCAGCTGCAACTTGTCGATCGAAGTTTATTCTTCTTCAATTTTTCCAAATTAGTGAAAAAGCTGATCTTAAATGTGGCTCATTACTCACCAGTTTAATTTTAATGTATGAGAATGCAGACAATCATGAAAGGATTTTCCATGTTAAACCTCAAACTGTAAATAACTGACCAAACATATGCATAGTGCAAATGGTTAACTGCATATAGCGTAACAACATGGTCAGTGGACCTATTGACTGCATTAATAACTGTAATGCTGAATATAAAAGTGACTTTGGTACAGTCCACCTGCTGTAAATACTTGCAGCTTAGCTGCATTTAGGCTAATTATCCTGTTTCTGGTTTTGTGTAGAGGGTCCTATAGTTGCAGATTCAGATTGCTTCCAAGTCAGTATTTTCTGCATGAGATATATTACTGTAGCTGCAGAGTAATTTTCTGCCTGATTGTTGTGTTTTATGGGGCTTCTGGCAGCTCTGTATCAGATGTGAGTTTTGTGTTTTACATTATATTCAGTGTTATGCTAAAATTTTAGCAGATGTGCGACAATTTAATTTAGTCAACAAATTATCATTTAATAAGCTTTTAATAGAGAATCAAGATAACAGCAACTTCTCTATTGAACCCTTGACATTTTGCAAATCCTATAATAGCAGAGGGGGGTTCCACTTTTTCAGTTTTAAATGTTCTCATCAGATGCCATTGTGCATTATTTTAGTGTAATCTGCAATATCAATACAAAGTAGTGTACACCACAGCGGTATGAAGTAGTCTACACCCCAGTGGTATGGACATTGACTTCTCTAATTTTAGATATCCCTTGCTTTCTCCCTCCTTCCCCTCCCCCTTCTCAGTTTTCCCACAGTCCTACTGTCTCCTCCTACTTCCTTTCTTTTTTCCCCACCCCACCACATCAGTCTGAAGAAGGATCTCGACCCGAAACATCGACTATTCCTTCTCTCCATAGATGCCGCCTCACCCGCTGAATTTCTCCAGCATTTTTTGTCTTATATCATTCCTATATCTGGGTTAAATTTGTTACAAATTTGTTAAAATATTTCCCATATAATATGTATATGAAAGCATAAGTAGCATGTTGCCAGCTAGCAAACTCAGAAATGTATTGAAAATTGAACTGGTAATTATCAACTCTATGCTTCCAAATCAGGTCAGCAGCTGAAATAATGACATTGTCTTGTGTTGCAAAATTTGTTAAGCACAGTACATTTCATATAAAAACAATAGGTGCAGGAGTAGGCCATTCGGCCCTTCGAGCCAACACCGTCATTCAATGTGATCATGGCTGATCCACTATCAGTACCCCATTCCTGCCTTCTCCCCATATCCCCCAACTCCGCTACCTTTAAGGGACCTATCTAGCTCTCTCTTGGAAGTATCCAGAGAACCGGCCTCTGAGGCAGAGAATTCCACAGACTCACAACTCTCTGTGTGAAAAGGTGTTTCCTCACCTCCGTTCTAAATGGCTTACCCCTTATTCTTAAACTGTGGCCCCTGGTTCTGCAAAACATTATACATAATGAGTCATTAGTATGTGCATTGCATACTCTCACAATTTTGACCTGAGGCATCAATGTGGATGGGGTGCATTTGTGCGCAGTGCTGTCAATCAGCTGCTTTGCACATTTTGATGTCAAACCTGCCTAAAATTAATTTGCCTTGACAAAAACCCCACAAATGGCACAAGCTATTTATTAAATAGGGCCCTATTTGTAAATTTAAAGGGGCCAATTGCATCTTTCCCCAATGTGAAGAATTTCTAGCCGTGCAATTTTTTCTGCCACTACTACAGAAACCGCACAAGAAAAAAAAGTGGAAATCCTTGCAAAATAACTTTTTCTCCCCGTAGTTGACAATCCACCAAAACAATAATCACACCTTGATCATTTCACATGACAGGCAATAAGTTAAAAAAGAGTAATGGAATAAAAGTGAAAAAATATTGTAAAAGATCGGATCAGGCAGCATCTGTGGGGAATAGAAAGAGAGGGAAACAATGTGTAACATTTCAGATCAAAGAAAGGTCTGCACCCACATAAATTTCAGACCCCTGACAACATATTTGCATGGAAGTTCACTGACCTGAACCCTCAATCTTGTTTCTCTTTCCACAGATCCCATCTCATCTGAATAGACTGGATTAGATCAAATAGCTAATATCTGAATATTTCTAGCAATTTCAATTAAATGACGAATCTCATTTAACATTTTCTCATTTTCCCTTTATGAGAAAAATAATATTTTCAGTAGTCATGTTTCAACGTAATCCATTCCTGTTCTTTCACTAGAGAGGAGGCAATAAACTGCAAATACTGGAATCTTGAGCAAAAACCAAAGTGCTGGAAAAATGCAGTAGTTCAGGCAGCATTGGTGGATGAAAATGACACTTGCATTTTGGGTTAAGACCCTTCTTGAGATTAGTGAAGGGGAGAAAGCTGGAAAGGAGAGATGGTGGCGGGACAAAGCCTGGCAAGTGTTACAAGTGGGGGGGGGGGGGGGGGTTAGCAGATGGGTGGAGATAGTGACAAAGGTTAGAGATGAAAAAGGTGTCAGATAAGGAAAGGAGTAAAATATAAATCCAGAGTGAGGGATAGCGATAAAAACGACATTGGGAAGACATGGTGAAATGGGAGGTGGGAGGGTAAGGTGTGGGGTGCAAGATAAGTTTATGGAGGAGCACAAAGGGTTACCAGGATTAAGGGAGAAAGGTGGACGCATTGGGGCCCCTTATTTTCCCCCAACCTCTCACCCCGATGCGCACACGCCTACTGCATTCTGTGTTCCCTATGTGGCCTTCTTCAGCAGGAACAAGCTTAGAATGGGCAAACATTTTTACCAAATACTTGTATTCTGTCTGCCAGGGTCTGTTGGGCACGATCTTTCCGTCCTTGACCCTCCTACATTTGTCAGAGCGAGGCCAAAGGTAAACTGGAAGCACTCATATTCCGTTTATCGGACACACTTTTGTCTCTTTTTCATCTCTAGCCTTAGCCCGCCCACTTTAACAACTTGCATCCCAATGTAAATGCATTCTCCAATTTCTAGTAATTCCACCCCTACTCTTTCACTTTCCCTGTCCCCACACCGCCTCAGTCACCTTCCTCAGAATGCTCCTCTCCCATCCCCGTGTCCCATATTTCCTTTCTCCGCCACTCAACCGCAGACCCCTCCCTCTGGCTTGACTTTTCACACCTCATTTTTCTATTGGACATGCTTTTGATTCCTCTTCAGCCCCAGCCTTCATCATTTATCCACCCATCTACGAATCACCCACCTTACCCACATCCACTTATCAATTGTGCAAGAAAGAACTGCAGATGCTGATTTAAACTGAAGATAGACATAAAAAGCTGGAATAACTCAGCGGGACAGGCAGCACCTCTGGAGAGAAGGAATGGGTGACATTTCGTGTCGAAACCCACTGAAGAAGGGTCTCGACCCAAAACATCACCCATTCCTTTTCTCCAGAGATGCTGCTTGTCCCACTGAGTTACTCCACCTTTTTGTGTCTATCCACCTTTCAATTGCCAGGTTTTGCCCTACCCCCACCTTTTTCTCACTAATCCTATCAGTCTGAAGGGTCCCCACCCAAAATGCTGTCTGCCTATTTCCTCTGCAGATGCTGCCAGGCCCATTGAGTTCTTACTGCACTTTGTATTTTGTTGTGATTTGACTACTATTATTATTTAGGAGGTAAAACAAGGTTTCTCTTCACCAAAATTGGTAAATGTAACAGATAATTTAATGGTGATACCATAATTGATTGTTAAAAGTGGCTTGACTTTTTGTGAAGAATGTTAAGTAAAGCATCATTTTGGGTGAGAATCCATGGGATAACTAACATGAACAAGTGTTATATGCTATTGCCAAATTATTTTGTATGTAATTTGATATTTATACGGACTGATAATCCTCTTGAATCAGCTATGGCAAATATGGATTTCCAGCTGTACTTATTTTCTATATCCAAGTGAAGTTGAACACTCGATCCCACACCTTGTACTCTTTGCTGATACATTTGGAAATTCCTCAGCTAACACAGCTCCTCTAGTGACAAAGCATAGGACAACAGTTAGACATAGATCTCTATCTGTGAATGTTAAACTATGTGCAAAAAAAATCCAACAAATTTCCCCTTGTTTCTAAGAAGCCACTATACTGTGAATACAGCTTTTAAAAAGTTGCAATTTATAATGATTCATATCTTTGAATGTCAGACATGCCACAGACCAAATGATCGCACTTTAGTGATACAGTTATGCAGGGTAGCCGAAATAAAACAAAAACCACTAGCATGCCTACTAAAAGTGAAGCATGGGAATTCACATATACCGACTAATTTTCATGCATCTTTCTAATCTACTTGGCTTTACCTAAAACTGTTTGGAATAAGAGCTGTGTTATTAACTTAATCCATCAAATGTTGTGACTCCAATTGTTTATACAAAGGGCGGTAGTTTCAGCCTTTTAGGCTGCGCAACATTTACATATCGTTTCCAATGTGTGCATTTAAAAAAATATTGTTAGGGCACTTTTACACTTAGTAATAATTTGCTAACTGCTTTCGGTGCTTAGTTTACATCCGTAAAATAATTTGATGGAAAGCAGCATGTGACTTACTGAGGTGAATCTCGGCTCTTACCATTGTCTTTAGAACTAGACTGCAGTATCAGGTAAGCAGAGAGCAAATAATTGAGTAACTCTTCATGGATCTGCCAGTTCACTACTAGATGACAAACTTCATCCCTTACCATTGTACCTCCATCTTTGTTATTAACGCTTGTGATTTTATCATTCAATTGGAGTAAAATTAAAAATACATACCACTTCATATGAACATTCAAATTATACCTTAATGGTACATTTGTTCCAATTGCCCCACCCCCAAAAAAAAGCCACAGTAATCACTAGCATGCTCACTCAGAGTTTTAAATAGCTTATACTTCACTGTTGTGCGATGAAAATATGTTTAAACCACATTTCAATAAGTGACCAGAACTCAAAGCAGTCAATTCCTTAGTCAGTAAGTGCCTACTTCAGCTTCAGATAGGCCTGATCCTCAAATGCAAAATTAACTCTCATCTTCCCAGACAATTAAAGAGGCAGAACTAAAATCAACAGATATTGCAAATTAAATCTGTTCAAAGGAAAAAATAGCAAAAATTATTAAATATTCATACAAAAGATCACTGCACTTTTTTTCCAGATGGTATATGGAAACACAAAACAATTGTGAAAAAGACACGTAATTTTAGTCATGCACATAGTTTTCTATGGCAGCCACTGTTTTGGAGCTTCCTGTAACAGTATTAATTGGGATACGACTACAATAATAGTAGTTTGTTTTTGATATGATTTGCGTGGAAAACAAAATTGCTAATTCGGCACAAGGCTCCGGCATTGAGCACCATCTGGCACCTAATCTTTGGAAAAAGACCTGCAAAAAACACACAGTACACCATAGTCCACACCTGATTTAGCAAATCCTACAGGGAGAAATTAAGAGAAAAGAAACATTAACTTTACTGTGTACAAATACCTGCTGGAACTTCTAAAGAACTGCTCCTTGGGGTGATGGAACTTTTGCTGGAAAATGTTCAATACTGCCCAGTGGAGTGCCAATTGGTCTATTGTTGCTGTGTATGAAGTAATATGTATGCAATGTATTTCAGCACAATCTCAATGTAAAATAATTGTATTATATTTTTGTATTTTAGCTAAATGTAAATAATGTTTCTTGAACCAGAACCGTGTGTGACCATCAAAAATAAAAATGTTTATAAATATGCCTCATGAACAAGAAGCAAAGCAGATAATGTGAAAGAAAATTATGTAATAAGTAGCAACAGACCTGACAATTGAAATTTAGTTTGCACTGCAAATAACATATTTCCCTTTTGATTCATGTTCTCAGTTTGTTCAAATAAAAGCACACTGCAATTTCTTAAATTGCTGACAGAGACAAAAAAATGAGAGAGACTACACTAGAGAGACTACACTTGCCAGCGGTCAGCAATTGGTTGGAGGTTACCTTCTCTGATTGGTGAGCTTGTAAAGTAATTGAATAGCAAATATCTGCTCCAGCAATCTGAAAAAAAAGGAAAATTATTCATCTCTTTTAGATTTTGGATCCTGGGATAATGGATTAGGATTCCACTGACTTGAACCAGATTTTGTGTCATTTGCGACCTGCAGGTGGGTGGGAGAGGAACTGGAAACTAGATTTGAAAAATGGGTTTTTGATTCGGATGCAAATTTAAATTACCCCGCATCTCAAGAACTCATAACTAACAAGTGGTTATTGTATTGCAAGTGGTCTGTATCTACATCACCTCACTTCCGGAGCAGTTCTGGTCATCATACTGCAGGAAGGGTGTGAGTAAGCTAGAGAGGGTTTAGAAATGATTCATAAGCATGTTACCAAATTGGAGGGCTTGATTTAGAAGAACATAGATGGGCTCTGGCTGTTTTACCTGGAACAAAGGCAGCTGAGGGGCAATGGAGTTTTACCAAATAATGAGGGGCACAGATAAAGTGGATAGTCACAGTCCTTTTCTCATCGTAGGGAAATCAAGAACTAGGTTTCAGTTTAAGATGAGAGGGGAACGATTTAAAGGGGACTTGTTTTTCACATAGACTATATGGAAGAACTGCTGCATACAGGTGCAAGTGCAATGTTTAAAAATAACATTTGGACAGGTGCATGGATAGAATAGGTTTGGAGGAATATGGGCCAAAGGCAGCAAATACAACTAATGCTGGTAAGTACCTTGGTCAGCATGGATGTGTTGGACCACAGGACCCTCACTGCATAACTCTATTACATCACGCCTATCCTCTTCACATCCATTGTATCAATGCTTCATCATTCAAAATGGTCATGGTTGATTCATCTTGGTATATTCTTCCATATCCCTTGTTCCTTCAAAATTAAAAAAAATGTTCCATGCCTCCACTCCTTTCTGTCCTAGAGAATTCCCCAGGTTCACTGCACCCTGGGTGAATAACTTTCTCCTGATTTTGGTTCTTAATGGGCAATGTTAACACCTAAACTCAACACTTACCATTTTCTATGTTTTTATTTATCTGTATTAAATTACATCAGCCATTCCTCAGCTCACCAAGATCCTGCTGCGAAATTTGACAACCATCTTCACTACGTACAATCCCACCCTGTTAAGCCACATGTTAAACCATAGATTATATTGATTACAAACAGTTACTGCATTGTTAATATTTAGTTGCACAACCGACTGCAAGACTGAACTGGTTCTACCAAACTAAGACAAAAGAACCCTGAAGCAAATGATAAAATGCTTTTTTTTTTAGAATTGACAATTAAATTCAGCAGATTTACAGTGCTCTTCACATGCTGAATTTGCTGGCTGATGACATGTTAAAGACAACATGCGTATTCTGCAAATGATAACATCAGGAAACGAGTTCTAAGGGCTAAAGAAATCAAGGAATATGGGGAGAACACAGGAATGGGGTACTGATTTTATATGATCAGCCAGGATCATATTGAATGGTGGTGCTGGCTCAAATGGGTCTGTTTTTCTATGTTTCCAGCATCTTGCTAAAAATAAGGACAGAAATGAAAGAGAAATATTAATTGCAGCTGTGTGCAATGCTCTATTATTTCAACATATCAGTTGATCCATAACAAAGATTTCCTAATCTAATACATGTTTTTTTAATAAATTTAAATAATTTTTTTTCTTCCTGCCCAGCATGATCAATATTATGAAAATGACCACTTGGTTGTAGAAGTAGAGATGAGCAACCAGGTTAAACTTGTAGAACATAAAAGTAATTATGATGGGACAACGGGAATTAGTTGGGATTAATCTGACTAAATCACATTTTATGATCCTTGAAATCTATGGCCAGAACTGTTAAATAAACAACAGAACAAAATAGTGCTCAGTCTAGATTGACATCCCCATGCTTTGCTGACAGTACAGTATTATTTGCAGATATGCAATTTGCCAGTATCTGTTAGTTTTTTTATATTGCTGCAAACGTATTGATGGAGGAAAAGCTATAAACAGATCATCCTTTATTGGAAGCCATAACTCTCAACTAATAAGCAATATCTGGTATAATAAAGTCCATCGCTTCACCCGTAAAAAGCAACTAAACCTTTGCATTCAGTTGAGCTTCTTTGCATATGGGAAGTTGCCCTTGTTAACTATTGCATTCATATACATATTTTTCCCAGTACATCTAAATTATAATTTATAATTCTCATGCCTTTTTTCACATAAGAGGTGGCTATTTCACCATTAATTTATGCTGGCTCTCTGCATAATTTTCCTGTTTTATTTTCCCATATATGCTCATAGCCAACCCCTTGACTCTCCTAACTAAACACTATGGCCAATTTAGCGTAGCCCGTTTAACCTAAATGCCTACGCTTCTTTGAGATTTGTGAGAAAACTGGAGCATGTGGAGGAAAACCATGGAATTATAGGGAGGACCTGCAAAGTCTCTACCCACAATATCAGCGATCAGAATCAAATCAAATTTGCTGGAGGTGTAACATATGACTCCCTGCAGCATCACTATGCCACATGGTTTAAATTCAATCAATTTTAAATGCAAATTATTAAGGAGTTTTGCACCCACCAATCTCTTGACTGCAAGGTGCAACTTCTTCATGTAGGCCACATCCCATCTGGCCTCACATCAAGTCTGCAATCTCAACTCAGCATATATCAACTGAATAAATTGTATTAAATATTCTTGATTACTTTTTTCAGTCTTATCTCCCACCACATTACATCTGCTGCAATCATACATAACTAGATACCATGGACCAACTGGCTGGAGCTTTTACAGACATCGTCAACCTCTCATTACTAAGATCAGTAGTTCCTAGGTGCTATAAAAGGCCATCAATAAGACCGATGCCCAAGAAGAGTAAATTGGCATGCTACAATGATTACCGACCAGTGGCACTAACATCCATGGTGATCAAGTGATTGGTTATGATATATTTCCATTCTTGCCTTCGTAAGGACCTGGACCCATTATAATTCACCTACTGCCACAACAGGTAAACAGGGCATGAGATGTTGCTAGCTCTCCACTGGACCACTTGGACAATATGTCATGCTGCTATTCATCAACTACAGCGCGGCTTTCAACACTATTAACCCTCCAAACCTTTTATAAACTCTGGGAACTAGGTCTCTTGCTCAGTCCTATGGAACTGGATCCTCAATTTTCTCATCGCAGACCATGATCAGTTGGAATGGCAATAGTATTTCCTCCTGGGTAACCATCAGCACCTCAAAGCTGGGTGCTCAGTCCCCAGTCGCAAAGACGGGCAGGTGGGAAGGAATGACAGGATCAGAAAATGTAGAATCCTTGTGGGTAGATCTAAGAAATTGCAAGGGTAAAAAGACCCTGATGGGAATTATATATAGGCTGCCCAACAGTAGCCAGGAAGTAAAGTACAAATTACATCAGGAGATACAATTGGCATGTGAGAAAGGCAATGTTACAGTGCTCATGGGAGATTTCAATATAAGCAGGTATACTGAGAAAATCAATTCAGACTGGATACCATGAGAAGTGTAGAGTGCCTCCGAGATGGTTCCATAGAGGAGCTTGTAGTCGCACCTAATATTGAAAAAGCAATTCTGGATTTGGTATTGTGTAACAAATTAGATTTGACTAGGGAGCTAACATTAAAGGAACCACAAGGAGGTAGTGGCCATAATATGATAAAATTCAAACTGCCATTTAAGGGGGAAAAGATAAAATTGGATGTATCAGTATTAATGTTGAGTAACCATATAACAATTACAGCACGGAAACAGGCCTTCTCGGCCCTTCCAGTCCGTGCCGACCATTTATTTTCCTCTAGTCCTATCTACCTGCATTCAGACCATACCCCTCCCTTCCCGTCCATATACCTATCTACTTTACTTTTAAATGTTAAAATCAATCCTGCCTCCACCACTTCTGCAGGAAGATCATTCCACACAGCCACCACTCTCCAAGTAAAGAAGTTCCCCCTCATGTTACCCCTAAACTTCTGTCCCTTAATTCTCATGTCATGCCCTCTTGTTTGAATCTTTCCTACCCTCAATGGGAAAAGCTTATCCACGTCAACTCTGTCTATCCCTTTCATCATTTTAAAGACCTCAATCAAGTCCCCCCTTAACCTTCTGCGCTCCAAAGAATAAAGACCTAACTTGTTCAACCTTTCGCTGTAACTTAGTTGCTGGAACCCAGGCAACATTCTAGTAAATCTCCTCTGTACTCTCTCTATTTTGTTGACATCCTTCCTATAATTAGGTGACCAAAATTGTACACCATACTCCAGAATTGGTCTTACCAATGCCTTGTACAATTTTAACATTACTTCCCTACTCCTATATTCAATGCTCTGATTTATAAAGGCCAGCACACCAAAAGCTTTCTTTACCACCCTATCTACATGCGATTCCACCTTCAGGGAACTATGCACAGTTATTCCTAGATCCCTCTGTTCCACAGCATTCCTCAATTCCCTACCATTTACCATGTACGTCCTATTTTGATTTGTCCTGCCAAGATGTAGCACCTCACACTTATCAGCATTAAACTCCATCTGCCATCTTTCAGCCCACTCTTCCAAATGTCCCAAATCTCTCTGTAGACTTTGAAAATCTACTTCATTATCCAGAGCACCCCCTATCTTAGTATCATCTGCATACTTACTTATCCAATTTTCCACCCCATCATCTAGATCATTGATGTACATGACAAACAACAGTGGACCCAACACCGATCCCCGAGGCACCCCACTGGTCACCGGCTTCCAACCTGACAAACAGCCATCCACCATTACTCTCTGGCATCTCCCATTCAGCCACTGTTGAATCCATCTTGCTACTCCACCATTGACACCCAAAGATTGAACCTTTTTAACCAACCTTCCATGGGGAACCTTGTCAAAGGCCTTACTGAAATCCATATAGACAACATCCACTGCTTTACCCTCATCAATTTCCCTAGTAACCTCTTCAAAAAATTCAAGAATGTTTGTCAAACATGACCTTCCAGGCACAAATCCATGTTGACTGTTCTTGATCAGACCCTGTTTATCCAGATGCTTATATATATATTATCTCTAAGTATTTTTTCCATTAATTTGCCCACCACTGACGTCAAACTAACAGGTCTATAATTGCTAGGTTTATTCTTTGAACCCTTTTTAAACAATGGAACAACATGCGCAGTACGCCAATCCTCCGGCACTATTCCCGTTTCTAATGACATTTGAAATATTTCTGTCATAGCCCCTGCTATTTCTACACTAACTTCCCTCAATGTCTTAGGGAATATCCTGTCTGGACCTGGAGACTTATCCACTTTTATATTTTTCAAAAGTGTCAGTACTTCCTCCTCTTTGAATCTCATAGTTTCCATAGCTACTCTACTTTTTTCCCTTACCTCACAGAGTTCAATATCCTTCTTCTTGGTGAATACCGAAGTAAAGAAATTGTTCAATATCTCCCCCATCTCTTTTGGCTCTGCAGATAGCTGTCCATTCTGGCTCTCTAATGGTCCAATTTTATCCCTTGTTATCCTTTTGCTATTAATACAGCTGTAGAAACCCTTTGGATTTACTTTCACCTTTCTTGCTAAAGCAACCTCATATCTTCTTTTAGCTTTTCTTATTTCTTCCTTAAGATTCTTTTTACATTCTTTATACTCATCTAGCACCTCATTTACTCCATGCCTCCTATAATTATTGTAGATATCTCTCTTTTTTCGAACCAAGTGTCTAATTTCCCTTGAAAACCATGGCTCTTTCCGATTTTTACTATTTCCTTTCAACCGAACAGGGACATAAAGATTCTGTACTCTTACAATTTCCCCTTTAAATGTCCTCCATTTCTCTTCTACATCCTTCCCATCAAACAAAATGGCCCAATTCACTCCTTTTAAATCATTACGCTTTCCCTCAAAGTTAGCCTTTCTCCAATCAAAAATCTCAACCCTAGGTCCAGTTCTGACTCTCTCCATAATTATATTGAGTAAAAGTAACTACAGACGCATGAGGGAGAAGTTGGCTAATGCTGTTTGGAAATGGACCCTAGCAGGAATGATGGTGGAGCAGCAATGGCAGGAGTTTCTGGGAATAATTCGAAAGATGCAGGATCTTTTCATCCCAAAGAGGAAGAAAGTTTCCAAGGGAGAATGAGACAACTATGGTTGACAAGGGAAGTCAAAGACAGCATAAAACTAACAGAGAAGGTATATAATATTGCAAATATTAGTGGGAAGCTAGAGGATTGGGAAGTTTTTAAAAACCAACAGAAGGTAACTAAAAAGGCAATTCAGAGAGAAAAGATTAAATATGAAGAGACACTAGCCAATAAAAAAATATATCTATCTATCTCTTATTGGTCTGGAAAATTATGTTGGAGAAGTGATAATGGGGAATAAAGAAATGGCAGATGAATTGAGTAAGTTTGTTGCACCAGTGGTTCCAGACGATTGGAAAATATTGCCTGCTGTTCAAGAAGGGAGCAAAGCAGAATAGTGGAAACTATAGCCTAATTAGCCTGAATTCAGTGGTTGGCAAGATGTTAGAGTCCATTATAAAGGATGAGGTCTCCGAGTACTTAGAAGCACATGGTAAAATCAGCAGAAGTCAGCATGGATTTTTAAAGGGGAGAATTTGTTGGAATTCTTAGAGGAAGTAAATACCAGGATATACAAAGGAGTGGATGTTGATATCAATGGATGTGCTTTACCTAGATTTTCAGAAGGCCTTTGATAAGGTGCCGCACGCAATGCTGCTAAAGAAGATGAGAGCCTATTGTAATAGAGGGAAGATACTAGCATGCATTGAAGGTTAGCTGAATGGCAGAAAAACAGTGGGAATAAAGCAGGCTTTATCTGGTTGACCTTCAGTGGCTAGTGGTGTTCTGCAGGGGTCACTATTCATCACCTTGGACAGGTTTTGGGATGATACGAAGATAGGGAGAGTGGCAAGTAGTGGTGAGAAAGCACGGACGCAGCAGAAGGGCTTAGACAGGCTGGGAGAGTAGGCAAAGAAATGGCAGATGGAATACAGTTTAGCAGAGTATGCAGTACCATTTTTTAATGGGGGGGGGGGAAGATTCGGAAATCAGAGGTGCAAAGGGACTTGGGAGTGCTGGTGCAGGATTCCCAAAATCCGTAGTAAGGAAGGTGAATGCAATGTTAGCATTTATTAACATTGAATATAGGAGTAGGGAAGTAATGTTAAAATTGTACAAAGCATTGGTAAGACCAATTCTAGAGTATGGTGTACAATTTTGGTCGCCTAATTATAGGACGGATGTCAACAAAATAGAGAGAGTACAGAGGAGATTTACTAGAATGTTGCCTGGGTTTCAGCAACTAAGTTACAGAAAGGTTGAACAAGTTAGGTCTTTATTCTTTGGAGCGCAGAAGGTTAAGGGGGGGGGACTTGATTGAGGTCTTTAAAATGATGAAAGGGATAGACAGAGTTGACGTGGATAAGCTTTTCCCATTGAGGGTAGGAAAGATTCAAACAAGAGGGCATGACATGAGAATTAAGGGACAGAAGTTTAGGGGTAACATGAGGGGGATACATAGGTCTTTAAAATGATGAGAGGGATAGACAGAGTTGATGTGGACAAGCTTTTCCCTATGAGAATAGGGAAGATTCAAACAAGAGGACAAGACTTTAGAATTAAGGGACAGAGGTTTAGGGGTAACATGAGGGGGAACTTCTTTACTCAGAGAGTGGTAGCAGTGTGGAATGAGCTTCCAGTGGAAGTGGTGGCGGCAGGTTCGTTGGTATCATTTAAAAATTGGATAGGCATATGGATGAGAAGGGTATGGAGGGTTATGGTATGAGTGCAGGCAGGTGGGACTAAGGGAAAAAAGTTGTTTGGCATGGACTTGAAGGGCCGAGATGGCCTGTTTCCGTGCTGTAATTGTTATATCGTTATATGGTTGTTATATGGAACTTCTTTACTCAGAGTGGTGGCTGTGTGGAATGAGCTTCCAGCAGAAGTGGTGGAGGCAGGATCGATTTTAACATTTAAAAGTAAAGTGGATAGGTATATGGATGGGAAGGGAATGGAGGGGTATGGTCTGAGTGCAGGTAGATGGAACTAGGGGAAAATAAATGGTCGGCCCGGACTGGAAGGGCGGAGAGGGCCTGTTTCCATGCTGTAATTGTTATATGGTTATATCGAGAGGACAGAATATAAAAATAGGATGTAATGCCGAGATGTTATAAGGCATTGCATTTGGAGTATTGTGAGCAGTTTTGGGCCCCATACCCGAGAATGAACGTGCTGGCATTGGACAGGGTCCAGAGGAGGTTTTTGAGAATTGTTCCGGGGATGATTATGTTAACGTATGATGAGCGTTTGACACCACTGGACCTGTAGTGGCTGGAGTTTAAATGGATGAGCGGGGGTCTCATTAAAACTTACAATTAAGTTACTTGTAGTGAAATGCCTGAATAGAGTGGATGTGGAGAAGGTGTTTCCTCTCGTAAGAGAGTCTAGGACCAGAGGGCATATCCTCAGAAAAAAAAGAGGTTATTTTGGAAAGGAGCAGAGGAGGAATTTTGTTAGTCAGAGGGTGGTGAATGTGTGGAATTAATTGCCACAGATGACTATGGAGGCCACATAATTGGATCACATCATGCCTTCTTCACTGTTGTATTCAATGCTCTGACCAAAAAGGCGAGCATCTCATATGCCATCTTTACAGGAGTTACTTCCCTTCGTGCCTGCACCACCATTCAATATGATCATGGCTGATCATCCAACTCAATATCCTGTACCTGCCTTCTTTCCATACCCCCTGATCCCTTTAGCCACAAGGGCCACATCTAACTCCCTCTTAAATATAGCCAATGAACTGGCCTTAACTACCTTCTGTGGCAGAGAATTCCAGAGACTCACCACTCTCTGTATGAAAAATGTTTTCCTCATCTCGGTCCTAAAGGAATTCCCCCTTATCCTTAGACTGTGACCCCTTGTTCTGGACCTCCCCAACATCGGGAACAATCTTCCTGCATCTAGCCTATCCAACCCTATATATCTATAAGATCCCCCCCTCAGTCTTCTAAATTTTGGCGAGTACAAGCCAAGACTATCCAGTCTTTCCTCATATGAAAGTCCTGACATCCCAGGAATCAGTCTGGTGAACCTTCTCTGTACCCCCTCTATGGCAAGAATGTATTTTCTCAGATTTGGAGACCAAAACTGTACGCAAAGATTCGTCAGACATGATTTACCTTTCGTAAATCCATGCTGACTTTGTCTAATGATTTCACCACTTTCCAAATGTACTGCTATCCCATTTTTAATAACTGACTCTAGCAGTTTCCCCACTACTGATGTTAGACTATCTGGTCTGTAATTCCCCATTTTCTCTCTCCCTCCTTTTTTAAAAAGTGGGGTTAAATTAGCTACCCTCCAATCCTCAGGAACTACTCCAGAATCTGAGTATTGAAAAATTATCACTAACGCATCCACTATTTCTGTGGCTACTTCCTCGAGTACTCTGGGATGCAGACTATCTGGCCCTGGGGATTTATCGGCCTTTAAAACATTCAATTTACCTAACACCCGACTAACCTGGATTTCACCCAGTTCCTCCACCTTATTTGACCCCCGGTCCCCTGCTATTTCCAGCAGATTATTTATGTCTTCCTTAGTGAAGACAGAACCAAAGTAATTATTCAATTGGTCTGCCATGTCCTTGTTCCCCATGATCAATTCACCTGTTTCTGACTGCAAGGGACCTTCATTCGTTTTAACTAATCTCTTTCTCTTCACATATCGATAAAAACTTTTGCAGTCAGTTTTTATGTTCCATGCCAGTTTTCTTTCATAATCTATTTTCCCTTTTGTAATTAAGCCCTTTGTCCTCCTCTGCTGGACTCTGAATTTCTCCCAGTCCTCTGGTTGGCTGCTTTTTCTGGCTACTTTGTATGCTTCATATTTTGTTTTATACTATCCCTGATTTCCCTCATTATCCACGGATGCACTACCTTCCCTGATTTATTCTTTTGCCAAACTGGGATGAACAATTGTTGTAGTTCATCCATGCAGTCTTTAAATACCTTCCATTGCACATCCACTGTCAACCCTTTAAGAATCACTTGCCAGTCTATCTTGGCCACTGTATCTGTAGTTTACCACTATATCTACTTGTGTTACCACTTTTATTGAGAAATTGACCTGGGCCCCAAGGTCCCTCTGTATCAGAGGTCCATCAATGCTGTTAAGGGTCTTGTCATCAACCATTTTAATTGCTATTATTCAGCAACAGTTTAGAAAAAAAAACAACATTGAATCATGCAGGGCTCTCCTGCTTCATAACACAAAGTACCAATCATTCCAACAAATCATTTCACCAGGACCATAGAGAAAATAGATTTTTCTTTTCATTTCAAGAATGTGAATACCAATTGTTCTGATCTCTCTGTGCAGTAAGTTTGTACATTGTGTAAATTTCATTTCTGAGAGTTTGTAACTGTGCAGTAAGTTTGACATTATGATTCCCTGTGGTAATATTATAAAACTAGAAAAAACATCTGAAATAATGCTCAGTCAAGGTACTGTTCATGAATGCATTTTCAATGTCAACCATTTCAATTCGTATTTTCATTACCGTTAAAATGTTATCGAAATGATGTGAACAAGGCAGACTGGGAAACTGGAGAAAGAGGAATATTTATATTTAAAAATGTTGAATTTACAATAAGAACTTGAGGGGTACTCAGAGGGTGGTGATTATATGGAATCAGCTGTTGGAGGAGGATAATAAGCCGGTGGCGGACCTTGTGTCCTGGTGTCAAGACAACCTATCTCTCAACGTCAGCAAGACAAAGGAGATTGTGATCGACTCCAGGAAACGAAGCGGTTCACACATTCCAGTTTGCATTGATGGTGCTGAAGTAGAGATGGTTGAAATCAAATTCCTAGGAATCAATTTCAGCAACAACTCCTGGATCACCCATATTGAAGCAACGACTAAGAAAATACAGCAACACCTCTACTTCCTTAAAAGGCTTAGGAAGTTTGGCATATCCCTTACAACTCTCACCAACTTCTAAGATGCACCTTAGAAAGCAGTTTATTAAGATGCATCACAGCTTGGTTTGGGAACAGCTCCATCCAAGTTGACAAGAAATTTCAGCGAATTGTGATCACAGCCCAGACCATCACACAAACCAACTCCATTCTATTGACTCCATTTACACCTCATGCTGCCCTGGCAGGGCCAGCAGTACAATCACGGATGAGTCACACCCTGGCGACTCCCTCATCTCCCCTCTACCATCAGGCAAAAGGTGTAGAAGAGTGAAAACACACACCACCAGATTCAGAGATAGTTTCTTCCCAACTGTTATCAGGCAACTGAATCATCCAACCACAATTAGAGAGCAGTGCTGAACTACTATGTACCTCCTTGGTGACCCTCGGGCAATCCGTGATCAGCTTTGCTGGCTTAACCTTGCACTAAACGTTATTCCATCATCATGTATCTATACACTGTAAATGGGTCGATTGTAATCATGCATTGTCTTTCTGCTGCCTTGTTAGCATGCAACAAAAGATTTCCACTGCATCTCAGTACACGTGACAATAAACTAAACAGAAAAATAATTGAGGCAGGTACAATAACAACATTTAAAAGACATTTTGACTGGTACATGTATTGGAGTGGTTTAAAGGGATATGGGCAAAATGCATAAAAATGGGACCAGCTTAGATGTGGCACCTTGGTCAGCATGGATGAGTTGGGGCTAATGGATCTATTGTACAAATCTATGATGGGACGGTAGTTCATTTTTTTGCTCAAATAAACTTTATTCAAAATAAAAATACACAAAACAAAAACTATAACAAATGTTTCCTCTGTAGAATTTGTAGATGTAAAACATTGTAAAATTCACTCCATGAATAAAATGGAACCACATATTTACTTCAAAATACGTCGGTGAAAATATGTTCCCTTAGATAACAGCATCTCGATCACATGGGGAAGTGGGCAAAGGGATGGCAAATCGAATTTAATTCAGACAAGTACAAAGTAATCCATTTGGAGAATATAAATCAGGGCAGGACATACATTAAAGACCCCGGGAAGTGTTGTTGAACAGAGAGAGATCAAAGATATAAGTATATAGTTCCCCAACAAGGCCACATGGGCAAGAATCAAGTGATTGATTATCAGAAACGGAACAATTACATCAGTGATAGAAATGGGGGTTACGCCGGGGGACGTCGTTCCCCTACTTTTCAGTTTCCAGTTTATATCCAATTTCTGTACTAGAAGGGAGTCAGAGACGTTTATTGGCTATCCTTTTGTCAAGTTTCTAGCAATTAAAAACAACTTGTTTATTTGCTATAATTATGCTTGCATATTTTACTCAGCTCTCATAAACACATATATTAAGTTATCTTGTCAAAAACACAATCTTTGTTTACTGAATTAATAGCTTTACATGGGGGCGTGCACGCTGGCAAGCTAGCAAGGTGGTTAGGGTGATCAGCCTAGGTAACCAGGTTTTACTGGCTGTGGCCGTGTATGTCCCACACTCAGCATATTGGAGGTGAAGTTGCTACTTGCTATTTTTTGATTCACTGTCAGCAAGGGAGGGTACCGTCAGAGTATGGCATACAAGGTACAGCAGAGACGGTGAACTGCTCTTCTACATATACTTCAATCAGTTGTGAGTATTATTTTGTATTTTTTCCACAGCATGATACCATTGAACTATGGCCCTTCCTTACAATGAAATTATTTTTATCCCAGCAGTACTACATCATCATATTACTGTAATATCTATCGATTCTTGTGAGTATAGAATGTGAGGTGTGAACACGTAGGGTTGCTTACAGATAATGTGGTGAAGCCTTTGGCTTGGATCTTCGTAAAAAGTATGAGATGTTATGAATATGAGATTCATATATTGACTTCGAGGTCCATGAACCCTTTTCTTAAAAGTCTTGGGTATGTACTGTATCTTATAGTACTCTTTGGGATGAATGTGCGTATTCAAGGTTGAATTAAGAGATCAAGAGGCCGTCTCACACCAAAAACTGCGCTACGTATTTTAATTGCCGCAATGATTTATAAATGAGTTAACTCACACCAGCAGTTATGCAACGTATGCCACGTGCTTCAGATTACCTGGCCAGCGATTTTTCTTGGATGCATATGCACAACCAATGTTTTAGCCCAGCTGATCTATTTGTCTTTCAGTGTGAGGACGACACTGCATACAAACTGTAGTAACTTGTATAGTGTGGCTTTAGAGTAATTTTTGCTGTGGAATGCCTTTACCGATTGTAAATTCGACTCACTGTAGCTAGTATTTAGACTCGTTTTAAACAAAAAGAAAGAATATCCCAGGCTAATTGTTAAAAACAGAAAACTTGGATGTAGTGTATGCAGCAAGTGTGGTCATCTTGGACTTGAACAAACACAAGGAATTCATTTGTCTCATGAGTGGTGCAGTGTTGATATAGTAGGAGTGAGTGATGACAAAGGAAAACAGTTAACGAGTTTAAGAAAAGATTTTTAAGCACAAAAATAGTGAAGCTCATATCGGATGCCAAAAAAAAAATCAATGAAACAGCTGAAAAAAAAACCCAATCGAAAATGCAGTGTATATGTCACTGGAAAAGGATGAAGCAAAAACAGGTTGAATTTTTAGAACTGCATATAATATTGCAAAGGTAGGCCATACACAGATATGCCTTCTGAAATTGAACTGCAAGAAAGAAATGACATCAGCTTAGGGTAAGTTCTACACTCTCGTAAGTCATGTGCTGATGTTTCTCACCACCTAGGGAACCAGATGCGAAAGACAGTGGTGAAAAATATAATTTCAAAACAATCTAAAATGTCTATTATGATTGATGAATCTACTACTATTAATGGCAAAACTTTTCTAGTAGTCTGCTTGAGAGCAGCAGTTGGTGAATCTTCTCAACCTATATCATTCTATTTTGACTTGGAACATATGAAACTTGGTGCAAATGCAAAATCTATATATGATGGGCTTCTACGTTGCTTACAAAGAGGTGGGCTTTCAATACAGTACCGAAAAGAAAATGTGATATCACTTGTAACTGATGGTGCATCAGTAATGTTAGGACGAAATGCAGGGGTTGCAAAACTATTTCTTGATGATTTCCCTGATGGAACTGTTTGGCACTGTGCCAGTCACAGGCTTGAACTCAGTGTAGGTGATGCTATAAATGAAGTTGCAGGTTTGAATCTTTTTCAGATATTTTGTAATAAATTGTATTCCTTATATCATACGTCTCCTAAGAATCAGGATGAACTAATTGCATGTGCTGAGGCTCTTTACTGTTAACTGTTGAAAATTGGTTGTGTTTTCAGTGTGAGATGGGTTGCTTCATCTTACCGAACTGTAAAGGCAATGTGGCCGTCTTATAAAGCTATTTGGGAGCATTTTGGAAAAGCAAGCTGTGATGCTTCAAGATCTAGTGCAGAGAGAACAAAGTACGAGGGGCTGAAAAAAGTATTAGAATCATCAGCTTTCGTAAATAATTTGGGCTTGTTAATGGACATTTTGCTAGAGTTGTCTGAAGTGTCACTTGAACTGCAGAACCGAAATTATACACTTAGTAAATCACATGAGGAATTTAAACGGACAATCAAGGTTCTTGTATGTCAAATAGAGAAGCCAGGAAAATGTTATAGTCTAGTGGAGAAAGCAACAAGCCAGATGATATTTCATGGAATAAATTTGAGAGCTGGTAAAGTACCTACTATACATAGACAACAGTTTTTGAGGAGTTTGGTCAATAATATGAAATCCAGGCTGCTTGAACCTACAACAGCTTCCAATGATAAATGTAAAAAGTTAATTAAACCGTCGAAATATTTAGATATTAACAATATTCCAGAAGATTCACTTTTTACCTTTGGGGATAATGATGTAGATGAAATGGCAGAACAATTTGGCTTAAATGGTCGGCTTTGTATCAGAGCCTTCAGAGAATTCAAGGAATCTAAAGGGAAGGTAGTTTCTGGAGATTTTCAGCAGCTGCTAATGGCTGTAAATACAATTCCCGTATCAACAGCAGAATGTGAAAGAAGCTTCAGTGGCATGAACTTCTGCATGGCACCACAACGTGCAAGACTTCAAACGGATCACCTCTCAACTCTTCTATTTATTAAGTTGGTGGGACATCCTCTGTCAAAATTCAACCCCGAAGAATATGTGAGGACATGGTTTCTTAGTGGCAGAAGGCGTGCTGAAGAAACGGCATGCAGAAAGAAAGAGGTGACAGACGAAAAATGGAGATTATATACCAATTTGGAACATTTTGTAATGTAAACTGGAGTGTAATTCACTTAATTGTTGCGTTTGTTCATTAATAAGTAGAAATTTCAGAAATGTAAATTGTACTTACATTTGTATATTGGCTGATCATCACACGCATATACTACATATAGCTAGATTTGTAAAGTTGTAAACTGTACACTATTATTATTGGCTGATCATTGTATGTATATAGTACATATAGCAAGATATGCAAAGTTGTAAACAGTACACTATTATTATTCTCAATAAATTTATGAATAATCTGAAAAAAAATTTGCAAAATATTTTTGTTATACCTATCTTTATTTGACCGAGTTACTGATACAATGTGTATGTAGTCATCAAACCCAGTGCATATAGGCTCAAAATGGCCTTGAAATCTACCATATTACAAAAAAATTATCACAGGGGGCTTATAGCGTCTCCTCTCCCCCCCCCCCCCCCCCCTTTCCTTCCCAACCTCAACCTCACAGACCTTAGCATACCCTTAGTTCCTAAAACCCATTTCCATCACTGAATTACATTCTTACTTCCTGCAGTTTAACTGGCCTGTAAACTCAATCATTAGTACAATTAATTAATAACTAACATTTTACTTCGGAGTCACGTGAGTGACTACGTGAAGACCCCGCCAGCACGCATGCGCGACATATCGTCGTACGCATGCGGAAGCGACGGTCGGGAGGAGCGGGGCTCCGCCAGCGTGAGTTTAAAAAGCTCACGCCAGGTAAGTCTCACCGAAGGAGTGAGTCGACCATTATGGAAGGGAGAAAATCTAAGAGAGCGGCGGCCAAATCAGCGGCTAAGGACAGCAGCCAACGGAGAACCGCCTCTCCAGAGCTACAGGTTCTACCTGCAGCTCCCGACTTTTCGGACTTTGAGACCGTTGGTACGCCACGGTCGGGGAAAACTACCCGGAAGTCGGCCGGGGCCGACTCAGCGGAGTCCGGTCCCGAGGGCACCCCGCTCGCAGGCAGCGACGGAGGTCGCCTTGACCGCATTGAGCGGATGATGGAGCAGCTGCTCCAACGTGACCTGCTTAAGCAGGGGCAGGATCACAGTGGGACCCCTAGTAGGCCCACGGCAAGTTCCCTTAGAGGACTGCCAAATGTATCCCCTTCTATACAGGGGAGCATTGAGGGTCAGAACTGGGCTGACCCAGAAGAAGGGGAGTTGGCTGAAGCACCTGCAGCGTCAGGGGTGTGTGAAGATTATATGGATGTGGTGAGCAAACATGCCATGCCCAACCAGAAGGGCCTACCCATCCACCCCAAGCTGGCTGCCAGCATTGATTATATGGCCACTAACCAACTTCAGGAACAGGCCATCAATGCCACAGCAGACAAATACATGGCGCCGGAAAACTGCAAGTCATTAAATGTACCCGCGGTAAACAACCCGATATGGGGAAACATGAGCCCCTCGAGTAGAGGGCAGGAGATGAAACTTCAGAAAATCCTGAAGCTCCTAACCGCTGGGATTACTGCAGTAGCCAGAACAGCAGTGGGAGTGGATATGCCGGAAGAACTACAAGATGCTTTGGCCTTACTGTGCAACACACAGTATGAAATAAATAATTTCAGGAAAAGCATTATAAAGCCGGCGCTTAACCCCAAGTTCGCGGGGTTGTGTAAGCCTGGGAAGACGCAGCCTCCAAGCCTGCTATTTGGGGAAGATCTCCCCAAACAGGTTAAAGATCTGGACGAGGAGGCTAAGGCTTTGGGCCTTATTAAGGTACCTGGGTACACTAAGCCTCATCACCCACACAGAACGCACCCCTACGCACCCACCGGGCAGAGTTACCCTAACAGGTCTGCCGGTGGTGAAAGCTCGAAGGCCGGCATACCTGCTCAGCGGTCTTTTTTAGGCCAAGGCCCAGGCCGGCCTCCTTGGAAGATGCGCCACTCCCAGAACACCTACAACCAGCCGAGGAAGCAAGGCCAGAAACCACCACACCGGCAGTGACCGTGGAGGTAGGTGGGTCTGGGATCCCCAGGAACACTACTGGCCCAAATTCACTTTGCATAGGGGGCAGGTTGCACATGTTCCTCGAGAATTGGCTCACTTTTACCTCTGATCCTTATATACTCAGGAGTATTCAGGGCTACAAAATTGAATTTATTCACGAACTCCCTACCCCGGTACAGCATGCACCTAGTCGGAAATTCGTCCTTTCTCATAGAGATAAGGCAGCAGGGCATGCTGAAGTACAGAGGTTGAGAGAAAAAGGGGTAATTGAGAAGGCCATTAAAGAACCTCAGGAGTTCGTGTCTAATATATTCACTAAAAACAAAAAAGATGGCGGTTGCCGCATCATCATAGATTTGACCGACCTGAATACTTCTGTCCAGTATATTCATTTTAAAATGGACACCTTCGACACTGCTATACAGCTTATAGCCAATGGGTACTACATGGCATGCGTTGACCTCAAAGATGCATACTATTCAGTACCCATACACAAGGATCATAGGAAATACTTAAAATTTATCTGGATGGGACAATTATGGCAATATAAAGCTTTGCCTAATGGGCTATCGTCAGCACCCAGATTGTTTACCAAGATATTGAAACCAGCTTTGGCCTATTTAAGGAAACAGAATCATACTGTTATGGCCTATCTTGATGACATCCTCATAGTGGGGGAGAATTTGGAAATGGCTACTTTGGCAGTCACAGCCACGAAACATCTTTTTCAGAAACTGGGGTTTACGATACATCCAGATAAATCAATATTGGAACCCTCTACCACCATGAAATATTTGGGGTTCATTATTGACTCAGTGCAAATATCTGTCACGTTACCACCAAGCAAGGTGGAAGACCTGATAGAGGCTTGCAGGAGCCTCATTGGCATTAAGGTCCCATCCATTCGGCAGGTGGCCAGGGTGATTGGGAAGATAGTAGCTGCATTTCCTGCAGCACAACATGGGCCCTTACATTACCAAAACTTACAAAGAGCCAAAATTACAGCGCTCAAAAATCATGCTGGCCATTTTGATAGGCCCATGAAAATTCCAGGAAAGGCAAAAGCCGAATTATATTGGTGGATGGGTAATGCCCAAAATTGTTCCAAACCCATTACTATCACCAACCCCTCGATCACCTTACAAACGGATGCCAGTGCCATAGGGTGAGGAGCTACTAACACTACCTCTAGCTGTGGAGGTAGATGGAGTGCACCAGAGTTAACCCTATTTAAAAACTTAGGGATTAACTATTCAGAAATGCTGGCAGCATTTCACGGCCTTAAGGCATACTGCACTAACATGCACAAAGTTCATGTCAGAATACAGATTGACAACACCACGGTGGTAGCCTATATTAACCACATGGGCGGTGTAAAGTCGATATCGTGTGATGAATTGGCCAACAATATCTGGCACTGGTGTCTGCAAAGAGAAATTTGGATCTCCGCAACTTACCTTCCAGGTAAACTAAACACAGTGGCAGACACCAGGTCACGGAAATTCAACGACAACATAGAATGGATGTTGGATCGGAATGTGTTCGCAGATATTGTAGAACGTTATGGGACACCAGATATCGACCTTTTCGCGTCCAGGCTAAATCACCAACTACCAACGTATGTTGCTTGGGAACCAGACCCGGGGGCAGTAGCGATGGATGCTTTCTCGCTACACTGGGGGGATTTATTTTGCTACGCTTTCCCCCCTTTCTGCCTCATCAGTCGGGTCTTGCAAAAAATCAAGCAAGACTCCGCATCGGGTATCTTGGTAGTGCCCGACTGGCCTACTCAACCATGGTTCCCTCTGGTACAGAAGATGGCCACAGAACCCTGTATCAGGGTGAATAAAAGACCTAGCCTGCTTGTTCATCCTGTTACAGGAGAATGTCATCCATGTCATGACCGCATGGGATTATTGATTTGCAGATTTTAAAACGGCCACTTCATGGATTCGGACTCTCCAACAGGACCATTGATACCATCACGGCAGCCTGCAGAGAGTCCACAAGGAAGCAGTACCTGACCTACATCAGGAAATGGGAAGGATTCTGCGTGACTACCAAAACAACATACGAAACCGCCACCATCACGGAAGTGCTGGAGTTTCTGGCTACCCTTCATTACGATGAGGGTCTAAGCTACAGCGCCATTAACTGTGCCAGGAGTGCCCTATCGTCTTACTTGGGCAAGGGGAGTGACCAATTGGGAATTGGGTCACATCCCCTAGTATCCAAATTTATGAGGGGAATATTTAATTCCAATCCCCCCAGGCCCAGATATAGCCATACCTGGGACATCAGCACGGTATTGACGATGCTGAGAGGATGGACACCGAACACGGGACTCCCTTTGGCCAAAATAACCTACAAAATGGTCATGATTATGGCACTGATCACGGCGCAACGGGTCCAGTCCCTGCACAAACTCAGTCTGGATGCCATGGCAATTACCAGTGGGAAGATCACATTCCAGGTGCAGGGACTATTGAAGCAAGATCGACCCGGAGTGTCTGGACATACGTTGGAGTTCCTGGCTTACCCAGCGGACACCCGTCTTTGTATCGTTACATTGATTCTGCGATACATTTCAGTCACTAAAGATCTAAGAGGCACGGAAACAGCTTTGCTTGTCAGTCACAAGAAGCCTCATCACAGGGTCACGGTGCAAACCATTTCCAGATGGTTAAGGGTGGTCCTGGATGCGGCGGGGGTGGATACTAATGTGTATAAATCTCACTCCACCAGGGCAGCATCCACCTCGGCGGCTAGAAGGATGGAGGTACCACTGGATCACATCCTGGCCACAGCGGGTTGGAACAATGAGAGAACCTTCCACCGCTTTTACAACAAACCCGTGACCTCCCCTGGCAATTATGCAGGGAGGATTTTAAGTGCTGCCAGATAAATAACCCTTATGGGACACAATATTGTGTTTGGTATGAATAAATACCCGTTTTGTTTTTCAGCCAGTGTCTTGTCTGAATCACGTCCATCCTCTTATCCCAGCTTTAGCGGTGTGTGAGCATGGAGCTTCCAGGGCATGAAATCACAGAGCTTTGAAATCTTCACGTAGTCACTCACGTGACTCCGAAGTAAAATAGTAAGATTAAACGAGAACTTACCAGTTTGAAGTTTGATCTTTATTTTATGAGGTGTTACGATGAGGGATTACGTGCCCTCCGCTCCCGACCCTCTATTATAAAGATCACCTGGTATGAAAGTTCTCTTTTTCTCTTACTATGTCAGTCATTGTGACTGTTTGTTTTGTGATTTCACACCACTGCTTTGAAGAATGTCGCGCATGCGTGCTGGCGGGGTCTTCACGTAATCCCTCATCGTAACACCTCATAAAATAAAGATCAAACTTCAAACTGGTAAGTTCTCGTTTAATCTTACTATTAAATTAACTTGGTGGACAGAATGCAAAGGTGGTGTATGGCATGCGTGCCTTCAAAGGCATTGAATCAAGAGTTGGAAGTTGCGTTACAACTGTGACAAGACATTGGTGAGACGACACTTTTAGTTTTGTATACAGTTCAGGCCACCAATGTCTTGTCACAGTTGGGTGCAGGAAAGATTCATAACAATGCTGTTAGGACTGAAGAGCTTGAGTTGTTAGGTGGACAAAAATGCTGGAGAAACTCAGCGGGTGAGGCAGCATCTATGGAGAGAAGGAATTGGCGATGCTCCGGGTCGAGACCCTTGAGTTATTAGGACGCTTTTCTTCCAGGGTAGAGGAGACTAAAACTAGAGGATATACTGTATGTTTACAGTGAGAGGGGAAGAGTTCAATGAAACCAGAGGGGCTGTTTTTCCACTCAGATATACATGCCACTAGCTGTCACAGGAGGTATTGAGTAGAGAAGTTGGGAGGTCATGTTGCAGTTGTATAAGACATTGGTGAGACTTGCATTTAGAGTATTGTATTCAGTTCTGGGCACCATGTTATAGGAAAGATATTGTCAAGCTTGAAAGGGTTCAGAGAAGATTTACGAGGATGTTGCCAGGACTAGAGTGTCTGAGTTACAGGAAGAGGTTGAGTAGGCTGGGTCTCTATTTTTTGGCATGCAGGAGGATGAGGTGTGATCTTATAGAGGTGTACAAAATTATGAGAGGAATAAATCAGGTAGATGCACAGAATCTTTTGTCCAGGGTAGGGGAATCAAGGACCAGAAGACATAGGTTCAAGGTGAAGGGGAAAAGATTTGATAGGAATCTGAGGGATAACGTTTTCCACACAAAGGGTGGTGGGTGCATGGAACAAGCTGCGAGAGGAGGTAGTTGAGGCTGGGACCAACCCAACGTTTAAGAAACAGTTAGACAGGTGCATGTACAGGACAAGTTTGGAGAGATATGGACCAAATGCAGGCCGTGGGACTAGTGTAGCTAGGACATGTTGGCCAGTATGGGCAAGTGAGCCTAAGGGCCCGTTTCCATCATGTATCACTCTATTTGGACACATACTTGGATAGGAACGGTTTAGCAAGATATGGGCCAAAAGCAGGCAAATGGGGCCAGCACCTTAGCTGGCATAAACATTGGGCCGGAGGGCTTGTTTCCATGCTGCATGACTTAGTAAGCAACCATAAGAATCTGCACATTTATAATGATCATTGCCACACGTTACCATTTTTGATGGCTGGTACTCGACACTCTAATAGGATTTTCATTGTTAACTGCTCTGCAATACTGCTAGCACATAGAAACTGCTTCAGGTTGGTTGAATTACATGCTACTTGTCACTAGTTGAATTGCATGCCGCTTATGTTACGATGTAGGATTTTACTCAAGCTCAGTAGTAAATCTCTATACTGCACTAACCTATTTCTATTAATTATATCTTACAATTTAATTGTTAACAATATAAATGATTTGTTTTAGACTTTCCTCCCAGTCACCACTTCTTTCTTCTCACTGGGCTGCAGTTGGCTTGTTTACAATCGCATTCAAAACATTTATTTTTAAACTTGGCTGAAAGGAATGGAAGGTGATAAAGCCAATTAGGTGGAAAATACATTTTCAGTTGCAAAAGTTATCAGGGAGCGATAATGGGAATATGATATTTTTGATATGTCCAGATCTTTGCACAAATTGGAAATCCTCTTTACTTGTAAGTGAAGCAATTTTCAAAAACAAAACAAAGTTTGGCAGAATATATTCAGAAGGCATAATGATAGGAGCAATAATCACCAGTTCTATGGATAATACCAGGGTGTTTTCAGTTGAGCCTACCACACTGCTGTTATAAGTCCAGAGCTCTCACTCCCATTCTTGGCTCCAATTGCTTCACCCAGCCCAACCTTTCACTCCCGACTGCCCAAGGAAGGATCTTGTTCCTGGATCAACACGTAGCAATGTTGAAAACAGAAGCAGAATTTGGCCGTGCACTTCCTTGAGCCTGCTCAGTGAGAAGGTGGCTGATACTATATCTTACATTCACTTTTTCACCTAATTACCAAGCTGCCAAAATTATCTTTGGGATAGACAATTGCAAAGGTCAGCGATACTCTTGGAAAAAAAACATTTGGTCACTTCTATCCAAAATGGCCACCACAACCCTACCCTGAGATTATGTTTCCTTATTCTATGTTTTCCAGTCTGAGGAATTTGCTAAATTCCAGTGGGCCAATTTCACTCTGTTCATATGGCAATTCCCTCAACCTGGGAATCAAACTAGGGAATCCATTCTGCTCCGATTCCGTGCACTTAACAAACAGGTGTGGTTTTACATGGATAATTGCAGACTTTCTTGATTAGATTGTGCAGTTCCATGTCTATGACCATTATATAATCTAATTTTAGCAAAGAATGAAATAAAATTGAAAATCCAAAACTTCAGGTGATTTTAACATTGATCCTCTGTGCGTCTCACATGCCAAGATGAGGAGGAGTGGATGTGGGCAATGGTTTGAATGGTGTGTAACAGACATCTAGAATTATTTCAAGGCGCTTGAAGTGGGCTTCCACAGCACTTGCAAAGCCTGATTACAGGAGGCCTGAACCCTGGCTTGATTAGGAATTTGGTTCTGAAACTGAATTCCTGTTTAAAGCAGTGAATGCAATGGTGGAGTGAAAGATATGTTAGAACATGAGGCAATTAATTTTGGTAATATACATTTTTGCTGCTGTTGACAACACGTCTCTGAATCCTAAAATATGATCCTTTCAGAGGCTATCCCATTTAGTATCATTGAGATGAAACAAAATGTGATGCAGAATGTCCTTGGAGTAAAAATGTGATGTTGTTTCCACAAGCACTGCATTGGTCACATTTACAGTACAACTGCTGTCAAATACCACAGGACCCGAGGAGATAAGATTAAATCTGTGTGGCTTTACTCACTGCCTCCCACGGAGCTTGTGTTCACAACAACAATAAAAGTCTGAAGAAGGGTCTCGACCCGAAACGTCGCCTATCTCCTTCGCTCCTTAGATGCTGCTGCACCCGCTGAGTTTCTCCAGCTTTTTGTGTAACCCTCGATTCTCCAGCATCTGCAGTTCCTTCTTTAACAATAAATGGTACAATGTCAGTATTTATTTCTTCTCATTGGAAGGAATCTATTCTGTGAAATCTGAAAAATCCAATCATACATCCACCACTACACCTAAGCCCCATATCAGAAACATCCATATCTCGGGGCTGGAAACTGGGAGTATCCTGAGCTAATTCTGCTACTACCACCATCTATTGCGACTAGATACATCATGATCTGATTGTCGCCGGAAGCTTGCGTCCTTTTCAGGACGGACGATGACAGCGAGATCAACATTTGTAACAAGACGGACATGAAAAGAAGACGACCACTACTCCTCAACTCTAGAACATAGAACAATACAGCACAGGTACACTCCCTTTAGCCCACAATGTCTGTGCTGAACATGATGCCAAGACCAAATCTTGTCTGCCTGCACATAATCCATAAAGGTCCATTCCCTGCATATCCATGCGCTATCTAAACATCTCCTAAATGCGACTATTGCATCTGCCCCCACCACCACCCCCCCCCCCCCCCCCCCCCCAGCAGTGCATTCCAGGCATTCGCCACCCCCTGTAAAAAAAAACCCACACATTTCCTTGAAATGTAGCCCCTTTCACCATAAAGCAATGCTTACTGGTATTGGATGTTTCCATCTGAGGAAAAGGTTCTGCCTGTCTACCCCATCAATGCCTCTCATGATTTTATATACCACTAACAGGTCTCCCCTCAATCTCCAGGGAAAACAATCCAAGTCTGTCCAACGTCTCCCTGAACCTAATACCTCCTAATCCAGGCATCAGTCCAGTAAACCTCCTTTGCACCTTCTCCAAATCCTCAACATCATAGAAACATAGAAAATAGGTGCATGAGGAGGCCATTAGGCTCTTCGAGCCAGTACCGCCATTCATTGTGATCATGGCTGATCATCCCCATCAATAACCCGTGCCTGCCTTCTCCCCATATACCTTGACTCCACTAGCCCCTGGAGCTATATCTAACTCTTTCTAAAATCCATCCAGTGATTTGGCCTCCCACTGCCCTCTGTGGCAGGAATTCCATAAATTCACAAGTCTCTGGGGTGAAAGAGTTTTTTTTCACCTCAGTCTTAAATGACCTCCCTTTTATTCTAAGACTGTGGCCCCTGGTTCTGGACTCGCCCACCATTGGAAACATTTTTCCTGCATCTAGCTTGTCCAGTCCTTTTATAATTCTACATGTTTCTATAAGGTGTCCCCTCATCCTTCTAAACTCCAGTGAATACAAGCCTAGTCCTTTTCAAACTTTCCTCATATGACAGTACCGCCATCCCAGGGATCAATCTCGTGAACCTATGCTGCATTGCCTCAAGGATGTCCTTCCTCAAATTAGGAGACCAAAATTGTACACAATACTCCAGATGTGGTCTCACCAGAGCCCTATACAACTGCAGAAGAACCTATTCTGAAATTCTCTTGTTATGAAGTGAAATCCTCTTGTTATGAAGGATTGTTATTACATCCTTCCTGTAATGGGGTGACTGAACTGCATACAAAATGAAATACCTCATATTCAGATTAAACTCCATCTGTCATTTTGGTAGCTGATCTATATGCTTTGACAGCCTTGCTCACAGTAAGTGACCTTAGCAATCGTGGTGCCATCTGCAAATTTACCAACCAATTCATCTACATTTATGTCCATAATGTAATAAAAAGAAACTGCAGATGCTGATTTATACAAAAGATGCACACAAAATGCTGGAGCAACTCAGCAGGTCAGGTCAGGCAGCATCGCTGAAGAACATGGACAGGTGTCGTTTTGGGTTGGGCCCCTTCTTCAGACAGATTGCAGTGGGGGGGGGGGGGGGGGGGGGAATTGGGGAATGGAAGTGGAAAGTCGCAGGACTAAACACGGTCGGCAACAGACGACCTCAGGGAGTTCCTTGATAGGCAGATTGTTGGACAAAGGCTAAATATAGAAACAGCTGTGAGCCCAAGCGACAATAAGAACATTAAACATTAAATTTTGGGAAACTTTTACAAACACCTCCTTTCATCCACTCCCCCACTAAAGGTTTGTTAACTAGCTTCACAGTTCACAACTATGTTTTCTTCTTGGGCTCACACTTGTTTCTATATCTAGCCTTTGTCCAACAATTTGTCTATTAGGGAACCATCTCGCCCGAGGGTCATTTGTTACCGGCTGTGATTTGTCCTGCCTCTTCTCATCCACTCCCCCTACAACAATCAGGTTGAGGAAGGATCCAGACCTGAAATGTTAGCTGTCCTTGTTCTCCAGAGTTAGTCCAGCATTGTATCGATCTTACGTTTATGTCCAAGTTGTATATATCTATCAAAAACAACAGGGGCTCGGCACAGATCTCTGCAGAACTTCACTGGTCACAGATCTCCAGGCTGAATATTGCCCTTCTACCACCACCCTCTGTCTTCCAAGCCAGTTCTGAGCCCATATGACCAATTTATCGTTAATACCGTACATTTTAATCTGCTGGATCAATCATATGGGGAACTTTAGCAAACACTGTACACAAATCCATGAAATGCTCACCACCCCAACCTGATCAATCACCTTCATCACCTCCTCAAAAAACTCAATCGTTAGTAAGGCATTGCCTGCCGCATACAAAGCCTGAACATGTTGCCAAGGCCAACTCTTATCTGCCTAAACATAATCCATATCCTTCCACTCCCTTTGCATTTCTATGTGCTTAACTAAAATTATTTATAAAATGCCACTATTGTAACTGCCTCCACCACCACCCCTAGCAGCTGTGTTCCAGGCACTCACCACTCTACATAAAGAATGTGCAGTGTAGCTTCCATTCACTGATGCCTACATCAGCCTACAAGTCCTTGGATTCCCTTTACCACCCTTCTTAAAATAAGAAACAACATTTCTACTTCTCCAGTCCTCAGAGACTTCGCCAGAAGCTAGAGACGATGCAAACATCGTTGTCAATGCTCCTGCAATCTCCTCTCCTACCTCTCCAATAACCTGTGATTGATCCCATCAGGCCTGGAGAGTTACCCACCTCAATGCTGTTTAAGAATCCCAACACCTCCCCCTCCTTTATCTCAAACTTCCCTTCCCCATTAGCATTCTCCACACTGATCTCACGACTTCCATGTCCTTCTCTTTGGTGAAAACAGATCTGAAGTACTTGTTTAGTACCTCGCCTATCTCCTAACTCCAAGCACAAATTCCCTTTTTTATCCTACAGCAGTCTTACCTTCTCCCTGGTTACCTTCTTATCTGTAATGTAGGTATAAACATCCTTGGGGCTTTCTTTGACTCACCAAACCTATTTTGTGATCCCTTTTGATTGCCTGCTTAAGTTATTTCTTCCTTTCTGAATATTCTTCAAAGGCCCTGTCTAATTCCATTCTCTAAATCTTGCACGTGCTTTATTTTTCATTTCAACTAAATTTACAACCTCTTTGGCCTTTAAGGTTCCCTTGCTTTGCCATCCTTATCCCTCCTCCTTGCCAGAACTTGCTGGTCCTAAACTTTGATCAACTGGCCTTTAAACAACGCCCAACTCTTGCACCTCTTTTCCCTCGCTCTCTATCATGTCTGAAGCATCAAAACCCCAGAACATGATAGAAAGTGAGGGAAAAGAGGTGGAAGAGTTGCGCTACTAACCAGGGAAATTGTCATGGGAGAGTGAGGTAGCAGCTCTGCCAGCTGTGCTACCCTATTGCACTACTATGCCATCCTGTCCTTATTCAAGAATAAAATATTATTTTGGATCCATTCTTCTCCCAATCAAACCAGTTGTAAAATTCAATCACATTTTGGAACCTGCTACCCGGCTGTGCAGTCATAACAAGGCTAAAATTAAAAAAAATTATTGTGCAACACCACATCCATTATTTTTGCAACTTCTAGTAATATGTACTGATGCAGACAGCCGAGGCAATGGCTGCAACTGGACTTTGTGGCCAGCTGAGCTGCGAATGTAAAATTGCACCAAAATGGTGCTTCTTGCACATAGACTCAGTGGGCTGTTCTTTACATTCTGTACTAGGGGATGGTTCTTGGTATGGTGATAGTCTTGCTGATCTGTATGCAAAATAAGTATTTCAGTGTACTTTGGTACACGTGATAAATAAACCATTGAACCACTGAATTACTCTTGGATTTGTAGACTCTTATCACTTGATATCACCCTCTTTTTATTATTCATATCTTAATAGTTTCCTCTACCTTTTTTGATTTATCATATCTTGGAAATTTTAGCAACGATTCACATGAATCTGTTGGATGCCTAACAGATCCAGTGTTTGACAACTATCAAAATGGTGTCACTGCATTGTCAGTATTAATGGGGTAAACCCATTTTAAGCCTATAACCATGCCATGATTATTATTAAGCTTAGATAGTTAAAATACTCAGGTAAACTGACAACTTTTTAAAAATCATTTGGACACAAGCTACATCAGAGATTAATTCTCAATGATATCTGGAAACAGACATAGCTACCTGGAGCCAAGGATACTGAACAAAAAAAAAAAATGGTAGATCCAACAAACAGTGTCTGCTGCCTGGAAATGAAATATTGATTTAACCCATTACAAATTGACAAAGTGGTTTAGAGAATAGATCTACCAAACTATTGATTGGCAGGTAAAGATATCACAAGAAAAAATAAAAGCTGTTAGTAACAATTGTCTCTGGCGCGGATTGACTTTGGGATCCTGAGAAAATGACTGCAGAGCGAATGTATACATCGAGCGCTATACTTGAGCACATGGTGAAAAGTGACAATTTAGCAAATGTTTCTGCACAAAACAGAGAATACAGAAATTACTCAGGCAACTTTTGTGAAAAGACAAAACAGTGAATTTTCAGGCTAACAAATTTCCATCAAAGCAGAAAACTATTAGATAAACAGTTTTGTTTTTTTAAGATGTCCAACTAGTGACGCAGAGAAAAGAATACAGCGGAGGCTCTGTGAAAGGATGAAAGGCAGGATTGGTCATAGTGTATGAGGAAAAGTAAAGTTGAAACATCTGAAATTAAATATAAAATGCTGGCAAAACTCAGCATGTTAGACTATAGACTATATTAGCCTTAAATGACAAAAGAAAGGGACAAATGAATGAGGGCAGTTGAAAAGTTTATTTCCATTTAATGAATGGGATAGAGACGGAGAATTAAAACAATGTCTTGGGGTCATTGATAGTATTATCAGAACAGATGAGGTGGAGGCAGTGGAACCAGAAAATACCATGGGGAGCTCACAAGAGGCGGTGGGAGTCATAGAGCACTGAAACGGGCACATTGGCTAATTGGCTTATGCCAGTAAGATTTCAGCAATCTCACCTTATTCTATTTGGCCCATGTCCCTCTAAACCATCTCTAATCATGTTATTGTCCACTTCTTTAAAATATTTTAAGTGTACCTGCCTTTCCTTTGGGACCTTTCACCCCATCAGCCATCACACACAGCACATATTCCTCCGACATTTTCACCACTAGTCACATCTTCCCATCTCCACCACTTTCCTAAAGACCGTTCCCTCCACAATCCCCTCATTCATTCATCCCTTCCCACCCAAACCACCCCATCCCCAGGTACCTTCCTCTGCAACCACAGGAGATGCAACACCTGTCCCTATACTTCCTCTCTCCACTCCGTCCAGGGACGCCGATAGTCCTTTCCAGGTTTGAGTTCCTCTTTCCCCTGACAGGTCTCAACCCGAAAGGTCACCTATTCTTTTAGTCCAGAAATGCCGCCCGACCCGCTGCATTTTGTGTCTGTCCTAATCTCTCAGCTTTGCTTTGGAGTAATGTACTCTCGGCTTGGGTAGATCTACCCCGGATGGAGGGGGGAGAGAGGGGTGGAGAGAGAGTAGAGGGGCGGAGGGGGAAGAAAGAGGTAGACAGGCAAGGAGTGTGAGGGGGAATGGAGAAGGGGGAGGTGGGTCATTCCTTCGCAGTCCCGAGGCAGCGCTCCATCCCCTCCAGTCGTCGTGCTTGACGCACACAGCTCCAGCTCTGCCCCTCTCTCTCCCCCCGGGGAGACGCAGTGAACAATACAGGGACGTTTACAAACCTCGGCCTCAGCTCACACCTGTCTGCCCGGACCCCGGCATCCATTCTCTCTCCCTCTCCCTCCCTCCTCCTTTCTCCCCTTCCCTCACACACATAACGCACAGACTACTGCCACACACATCACGCACAGACAGCTAACACACACACACAAAACTAAGTTTAGATGGGTTAGAAGCCCAAAGGGTAGGATGGGGCTGAAGCCCAAAATTTAATGCCTGGACTGTTTTTTCGTCGATAGTTATTGGTTTTCCAGGATCTAGTTAATTTTTTTCCTTTCATTTCAGTCACTAAAACAAGTGGTATTGCAACTATGTGTTTTTCAGAGGTGATCTACACATTTTGTTTGTTACTTGTAGGCTTACATGTATGCAATTTTATATTAAAATATAGCTTGGATCTATTTGGTTCATTAACTCGCAGGCACTTTTTAACCGCACATTTTGATTACTTTCCATTCTACCATAGAGATATGAAGTCTATAATAGACTTTATTTGTATTTCTACGATTCTACAGACCTTGGCTGGGAACCTGGGACTCACCAAACTTGTTCCCAATTGGGCCCCGCACCTCCTAAGGCCAGCCCTGCCCCTTTCAGGCGAGGCAAAGGTTCACTTGCACCTCCTCCAACCTCATCTACTATGTATGGTGCTCCAGGTAAGGACACCCATATATCGCCGCAACCATCGGCGCAGACTGGGCGATCATTTCACTGAACACCAACGCTCAGTCCGCCTTGGCCTACGCGATCTCCCGGTTGCCAAACATTTTAACTTCCCTTCCATTTCCCACACTGATCTTTCAGTCCTAGGCCTCCTCCACTGTCAGAGTGAGGTCACAGGCAAATTGGAGGAACAGCACCTCATATTTTGCTTGAGAAGCTTACAACCCAGTGTGTAGTGATTTCTCTAATTTCAAGTAACCCTTGCTTTCCTTCTCTCCCCGTCACTGCCCTACCCTAGTCATCCTGCTAGTTTCACTGTCACAAAGGTAGTTTCACAGTTCTTATTCCTTTGTTATTACCTCATCCACGGCCAACTATGGACCATTGTGGGCTACACCTTTCCTTGGTCGACCCGAAACATCACCATCTCCTTTCTCTACAGATGCTGTGTGTCCCGCAGAGTTACTCCAGCATGCTGTGTCTATCTTCGATTGTCAATGTAGCTGGGGTGGGGGGGGGGGGGAAGAGAGAGAAGAGGCAATGGGCTTATAATGAATACCGGCCAATATCCCATCAAATGGAAGAATTGTCCATTTGATGGGATAGAATCAAATGGAGGGGAGGGAAAAGCGGAACCTGGAAGTATAACTGATGAAATTTTAAGTTTCGGGATCAGTACAGGATCCAGTTACACATCATAAACATACCAGAATAAAGGATTGTGGTTTTGATCACATAATCAATGTATTATGGCTTGAGCCGTCTTATTTTGTTGCATTACCAAAAGGTACAATTTGTATTTTTACCAAATCCAGTTTTTCTTTTTGATATTCCTTCAGCAAACATTGCAGCATTTCTTCAGCAGATGTGTATGACCTCGATTGTTGACAAGTTAAGATGAAGTTCTTCACCATTTTAACTATAAGATCAATACTCTGTCCAGAGGTTAGACATTGCTGATTATCGTGCATTTGCTTCTCGTATATCAAAATGGCATGTTATTTATTGAATGAGCTTCCAACTAATTCTATTCCAACATTAGAAAATACATAGAAACATAGAAACATAGAAAAATAGGTGCAGGAGCAGGCCATTCGGCCCGCCATTCAATGTGATCATGGCTGATCATCCAACTCAGTATCCCGTACCTGCCTTCTCTCCATACCCCATGATCCCTTTAGCCACAAGTGCCACATCTAACGCCCTCTTAAATATAGCCAATGAACTGGCCTCAACTACCTTCTGTGGCAGAGAATTCCAGAGACTCACCACTCTCTGTGTAAAGAATGTTTTCCTCATCTCGGTCCTAAAGGAATTCCCCCTTATCCTTAGACTGTGACCCCTTGTTCTGGACTCCCCCAACATCGGGAACAATCTCCCAGCATCTAGCTTGTCCAACCCCTTAAGAATTTTGTAAGTTTCTATAAGATCCCCCCTCAATCTTCTAAATTCCAGCGAGTACAAGCCGAGTCTATCCAATCTTTCCTCATATGAAAGTCCTGACATCCCAGGAATCAGTCTGGTGAATCTTCTCTGTACCCCCTCTATGGCAAGAATGTCTTTCCTCAGATTTGGAGACCAAAACTGTACGCAATACTCCAGGTGTGGCCTCACCAAAACCCTGTACAACTGCAGTAGAACCTCCATGCTCCTATACTCAAATCCTTTCGCTATGAATGCTAACATATCATTTGCTTTCTTCACTGCCTGCTGCACCTTCATGCCTACTTTCAATGACTGGTGTACCATGACACCCAGGTCTTGTTGCATCTCCCCTTTTCCTAATCTGCCACCATTCAGATAATAGTCTACCCTCATGTTTTTGCCACCAAAGTGGATAACCTCACATTTATCCACATTACACTGCATCTGCCATGCATCTGCCCATTCACTCAGCCTATCCAAATCACCCTGCAGCCTCCAAGCATCCTCCTCACACCTAACTATACCCCCCAGCTTGGTGTCATCTGCAAATTTGGAGATGTTGCATTGAATTCCCTCGTCCAAATCATTAATATATATTGTAAATAGCTGGGGTCCCAGCAATGAGCCTTGCGGCACCCCACTAGTCACTGCCTGCCATTCTGAAAAGGACCCGTTTACTCCTACCCTTTGCCTCCTGTTTGCTAGCCAGTTCTATATCCACATCAATACTGAACCCCCAATACCATGTGCTTTAAGTTTGTATGCTAATCTCTTATGCGGGACCTTGTCGAAAGCCTTCTGAAAGTCTAGATATAACACATCCACTGGTTCTCCCTTATCCACTACTAGTTACATCCTCGAAAAATTCTATCAGATTTGTCAGACATGATTTACCTTTCGTAAATCCATGCTGACTTTGTCCAATGATTTCACCACTTTCCAAATGCGCTGCTATCCCATCTTTAATAACTGACTCTAGCAGTTTCCCCACTACCGATGTTAGACTAACTGGTCTGTAATTCCCCGCTTTCTCTCTCCCTCCTTTTTTAAAAAGTGGGGTTACATTAGCTACCCTCCAATCCTCAGGAACTACTCCAGAATCTAAGGAATTTTGAAAAATTATCACTAATGCATCCACTATTTCTGTGGCTACCTCCTTGAGTACTCTGGGATGCAGACTATCTGGCCCTGGGGATTAACGGCCTTCAATCCGTTCAATTTACCCAACACCACCTCCCGGCTAACCTGGATTTCACTCAGTTCCTCCATCTTATTTGACCCCCGTTCCACTGCTATTTCTGGCAGATTATTTATGTCTTCCTTAGTGAAGACAGAACCAAAGTAGTCATTCAATTGGTCTGCCATGTCCTTGTTCCCCATGATCAATTCACCTGTCTCTGACTGCAAGGGACCAACATTTGTTTCTGGTACGATTAGTCAGGTGGAAATTAAAAAACTGTGTTAAATAAAAATCAAAGTCACACCACAATGGTTCTTCCATTTGTAAGATGAGTAATGAGGCAATTAATTAGCTGGCATTTGCAAATCTTCGTTATGGAGCCGCATATAGCATAAATATTTTGGTTAGTGCAGGAATTTTAACCTATGTTTATTCCTTCATCACTGTGTAAACAAAACAGCTGTTGGTACCAGATTTACTATTTGTGAACCTGCTCCTTGCTGTACATTTGATAGGGCTTATCACCAGAAACCAGATACATATCCTTCTAGAACAAGGCTGTATTTAGTATGTGACTGGGTTATAAATTAAATGGTTGAACAAGTGAAGCAGTTGTTAACGAGCAGCTAATTAACTATAGCCGTTAACCTTCAGTCAAGCTTTTGCTGGAAGCTGACATCGAATAACTAAGCTAGAAATATGGGTGGTTACACAAAAAGCTGGAGAAACTCAGCGGGTGCAGCAGCATCTAAGGAGCGAAGGAGATAGGCGACGTTTCGGGTCGAGACCCTTCTTCAGACTGGAAATATGGGTGCATCAGTTAAGGAGGTGCACATGGGCTTGGGTCTCTATCATAACAGAATTGAGATGGTGAGGGACCAGCAACCAAACTGGTTGTTGTGACATTGCAACAGTGATTCAAGAGCACTAAAATCCCTCGTCTGAATACTGAATGGAGACCATAATGGGCAAGAGAGGGAAGGAAAGATCAGAAAAGAGATGGACACTTGGGAAGGCGAGACAAAAGAGACAATTTAGTGGGCAGGAAGGAGAGAGACACTTAAAATATGGTAACCAAAGGAAGCATATTTAGCATTTTACATTTTTACCCTGGACCCCACCACCTCATTTGGATAAATACATGGATGGAAAACATTAGAGGGGTAAGGTCCACGAGCAGGCAATTGGGACCAGCTCCGATGAACAGCTTGGTCGGCTTAAACGAGTTGGGCCAAAGAGACTGTGTCTGTGTCTCCATGAGTGGAAAATCCAAAGAGGCAGATAAAAAAGATTCTCACGAAGAAATGAGATCAAAATAATTAACCAACTTTCTAAGTTGCTGAATCCCTCCACTGTGCTTTCAATATTATTATTTGAAATTTCATTTATTTTAAATAAAATGGGCACCATATTTATATTAAAGCACAAACTGCAAAATATTTACTAGTACATTTTGAATTTGGCACACGATTACTTGTCTAGAAGAGAGCAATCCTATCAACTCTTCGTGTTAGGTTAGTTTTTTGATGAGCTTTGGAATGACTATTTTCTACATGATTTTTTTTAGCCATTGCCACTGATTTTCAGGTTGGGGCTCTCTTGCATTTTCCATGGTTAATAGTCAGAATTCCACATTTTTGCTTAGTACCTTTGGACAGTGTGACGACACGCCCTCCCTAAGGTCTGATCCGATCCCTGTCACCGGCGGATGAGCCAAAATCAGTCCATGAAAAGTAGCTGGGGGGTGGAAGATTGCAACCTTCACGTGGTCTGCCCTGTTTCGACTAATGCAATCAATTTGACGTGCACAAACGGAAGATCAAATAGAACAAGTTGTCCAACAACTTTAGGCTGTGCACGCCACACAAAAGAAGAAGAAGAGTAGCTGGCTGCTGGAAAACACCAGCATTCTGCAGTAAACTGAGGCTACAGCTGGATCTGATTAATGGTTATTGGACCAATTAATCTGATCCTTGTCAGCCCACCCCTTATCATCCCAGGGGTCCAGCCAGATAGGAGGAAGCAAGTTTCCCTGCGTCTCTCCACTGATGACAAGGGGCTGAATTATTTTGCAGACTGGGACCTTGTTTGTAATTGGAAATAAAGCCTAGTCTGGGTGAGTTCACCCTACAACAAGTGCCAGTGTGGTCATTGCTGATCTAGTGTTAGAACTGATGCTACAACACAGACAGTAGCACCATGCACAGATGAAAGTGAGTCAATACAAAGAAACTAAATCTTTGCGATAAAGTGTCCCCGTTCACAAGACATGGGCTTGGGCCAATTATTGAAGTAAAGTAAGCCTTTTTTTAACAATCATTTTACAGTCAGACTCGGGAAATGGACAAGTTTTACCCAAATGGCCACATTGTTTTCCATTTGGGATGACAGATAACCTTCCATCAGAGACTTAAGTGACTAAAAGACTATGTGATAAAGCACACTGATTGCAAAGCGAAAAAAATCTTTACTGTTGTCAGTTTGCACACCTTAACAATATGTTAGATCGATATACTCAGTGTGCTTGCCAGTAGAACCTGCAGTACAAATCATTCATGGGATTGGTTATATTGATAAGAAAGAGTAAGTAACTGTCATCTAATTTTTAGCACTGACTGACCTGTGCACATTCTGTTACACAACTTTATCCAATATTGTGAGTTCAACTGTGCAATGCCAGAACATAATTAAAAGCCAGACATGCAAATTAGGGCCTTTGTTGCAGAGATAAAATTAGAGAATTAATTGCTTTTTCACTGAAAAGATGATGCATAACATTCAGTTATTTGTAGGAAGACTATGAATCTGACAAGTTTGCCATTAAATAGAACTTTGCAATGGAATGGCTAAACTTGAACAAGGTAAGAATTGTTGTTGAGAATTATTCAAATTTAACTGTGAGTGGTGAGATTACATGTTAGCTTTTTACCATGCTGGTGTCAAATATCTTGTAATTTCTGCACTGTTCATAAGGTTACAAGTTATAGGAGCAGAATTAGGCAATTCAGCCCATCAAGTCTACTCATTTCAATCATGGCTGATCTATCTCTCCCTCTTAACCCCATTCTCCCTGCTTCTCCCCATAACCCTTGACACTCGTACTTTTTATCTATCTCTGCCTTAAAAAACATCCATTGACTTGGCCTCCGCAGCCTTCTGAGGCAAAAAATTACACAGATTCACCTCCCTCTGACAAAAGAAATTCCTCCTCATCTTCCTAAAGCAATGTCCTTTAATTCTGAGGCTATGACCTCTGGTCCTAGACTCTCCCACTAGTGAAAACATCCTCTACACATACACTCTATCCAAGCTTTTCAATATTTGCTAAGTTTCAATGAGGGCCCTTCTCATCCTTCTCAACTCCAGCGAGTACAGGCCCAGTGCTGTCAAACGCTTTTTGTTAAGAGGAGTTATTTTTATTAAGAGGAGTTGCATCTTCTGAGGAGAGAAAAATCAGCAACTTGAAGCAATTGAACTGAGTTGAATGTGGAGTGATTATTAAAAGCAAAAGCTTTACTTGTTCTACAACCCATGCTATGATCTAGGCTGCATGGCAGAAAAACTGATGGAAATAGAATAGTATTTGGATATAGGAAAATGTACATGGCTGTAAGGAAAGGGCGAAGGAATGATACTAATTGGCCCACTTCAAGAAGCTGACAAAGGCACAATTATCTGAATGCACTTTGTGCTCCATCATGGATTCCAAGTGACAAGCTAATTTGTTGCATTAATTCATTGTTGTTTGTTTTTTAAAAGTGAAACTTTTTTACTATATTCCTAGCCAGGGTTGAAATGCTTACAGCAAGCCAATGTCAAAAATGAAAATCCTGAAAACTTTAAAACTGAAGTTTAAAATCGTTTGCAGCAGACAAGAAGTAACAGTTCAAGATTTCACATTTTGAGAGATTTCCTCCCCAAAAATGAAGCTGTATCAATATGTCTAATTGAGCAAAGCACTTTTATATAATTTGGTATTATTGATGTTTATTCATGCTGGCTGCTTCAATGAAAAGGCATCAAGGAGCACTCCAATGGGCAGTCACGGTGACACAGAGGTAGCGTTGCTGCCTTACAGCAAAAATACAGCGCCAGAGACCCCGGTTCGATCCCGACTACGGGTGTTGTCTGTATGGAGTTTGTATGTTCTCCCTGTGATCTGCGTGGGTTTTCTCTGAGATGTTCGGTTTCCTCCCACACTCCAAAGACGTACAGGTTTGTAGATTAATTGGCTTGAGTAATTGGCTTGATAAAAATGTAAAAATTGTCCAAGTTGGCGACATGCAGAGTACTGCCCTGCCGACTACAAAATTCAGATGATGCAGGGTAGGTTAATTATTGTCAGGCTTAAGAGCCTGTCCCACCTGGGTGACCTAAGCTGCGAGTTTAGAAGAGTTTGCCCTGGACTCAAACTCATAGAAGAGTCGACATGAGGTCGTATGAGGTGCCTGGAACTCTCATTCATGCTTGAGGGAGGTTCCCGCCTACTTGCGGCCTCATCTAGGTCGCGGAAAAATTTTCAGGATATTGAAACATTTTCTGCGAGTAAAATTTGGTCGGCATGGGTCTTTTTGACTCGTAGTGCAGTGGAGTGGAGTCGCTATTTACTTACGGGCAGTCGGGGGCAGTGATAGGCAATCTCCTTTGGCATTTTGATTGGCTCGTTGGAGTGTCATGACTGAGGAAGACCTACTGGTAGGTAAAATGTCCGCTAACCTTATTAAACTTCCCCCTCCCACCCCCCCTCTCTCTTCTTCCCCCTCTCTCTTCTTCCCCCTCTCTCTTCTTCCCCCCTTTTCCCCCCCTCCTCTTCCCCCTCCCCTCCTCTTCCCCCTCCCCTCCTCTTCCCCCTCCCCTCCTCCTCCCCTCCTCCCCCCCTCCTCCTCTCCCCCCCTCCTCTCCCCCCCTCCTCTCCCCCCCCTCCTCTCCCCCCCCTCCTCTCCCCCCCTCCTCCTCCCCCCCTCCTCCTCTCCCCCTCCTCCTCTCCCCCCCCCTCCTCTCTCCCCCCCCCTCCTCTCTCCCCCCCCATCCTCTCCCCCCCCCTTCCTCTCCTCCTTCCCCCCTCCTTCCTCTCCCCCCCCCCCCCCATCTTTGGTTTAAACTAGCATCAGCGGTTCTTTCCTACACACTTATTACACCACTTTGGAGAAAGCAGATGAGTTTTGGAGGAGTTGGAACATCCTTGCCAATACTTATTCCTCAGCCAACATCACTTAGAAAAGAGACACAAAATGCTGAAGTAACTCAGCAGGTCAGGCACCATCTCTGGAGAGAAGGATTGAGTGACTTTTCGGGTCTAGACTCTTTTTCAGTTTGAATAATGATTAGGTTACCTGAGATTTTCTAAGTGATGTGGGAAGAAATGGCAGATGTTAGTTTAAACCAAAGATAGACACAAAAAGTTGGAGTAACTCAGCAGGACAGGCAGCATCTCTGGAGAGACGGAATGGGTGATGTTTTGGGTCGAGACCCTTCTTCAATCTGAAGAACTTAAGCACTTTAAAAGTACTTCCAAAGCATTTTCGAGGTTAAGTGGCAAGGTTATGAGAGGTGCTATGCAAATGCACTGGTTTCTTGACTGGTTTCCTATAATGTAAATACGACTTTGATCGCAGCCAACCAATTTCACAGATGAAGAACTGAACAGGTAAGTGTCATATTCGATCTGAACTGTGGAGGGGTATATGGGTTTGTGACTGTCACCTGGACCACAACCAGTCACATGGTAGACTTGTGCCTGTGAAGGAAGATTCCATCACCAGTAAAGTCTCTCAATAATGGTCGCCCCACCTCAGCTTTTAGACTGCAATCCAACAAGCACAATTCTGCTTCAAAACACACTTGCAAAATTAAAGAGGATCATAATATTATCAGACGCTCTTTGCCAACAGGACAGACCAACCGATGTTCATCAGTTATCCAAATCTGACAACTGAGCCGACTGCTTTTTCAATTCAGACACCAAAATGCAGTCAAAATATAAGTGATTTTGTCTCAATATTTTAAAATCATTTAGTTTAAGTATTTCACAAATTGACAAAACGATTGTGAATTTGTCTGCAAACGCCACTCATCAATTAATTCCATTTAGTTTCTAACTGGCTTTTTCCTGTTCTATGAATCACAATTTTACCATCATGTCACTCAATAAAATATGTCCGGTGAATTATCATTCCTACAATGAGTAATTTCCACCCACCCTCTAACATTAGATTAGGTTGGTGCAATATCAAAAAAGTATCTTTGATGCTGATGGTAGATACTTGAAATGCAATATTTTAAAGTGCCTATAAACACATTCAAGCAAAGAAAGAGTTGCAATATTCAATAACTGCCTTTATTCACTACAGCGCTTCTAATCTTATTGTGTTCTTTTCTATTGTTGATCTCATGACACATAGTGTGACTTCATACTGACCTGGACACATTTTGGTCTGATGAATTCTCTGCCACAAATGTGGCAACTAACATTAACCCTAACCATAACCTCAAGACTTTGTTCAAACAAGACTAATTATATTAATATCTTATTATTAAGTTCATAAGGAATGGGAGTAGTATTAGGCCATTTGGCCCATCATGTTTACTCCGCCATTCAATCATGGCTGATCTGTCTCTCCCTACTAACCCCATTCTCCTGCCTTCTCCCCATACATTAAGCATGTGTATGTTTTAAAAGAAAGAAAATCATAAATGTTAACTGTTTCATACATAACTTGTTGCCAGTCTAAAATTGACCCAAATGTCACTGTACCAATTGGTGCATGTGACAATAAATGTCTCTTGAATCTTGAAATAAATATTTTAAATGTTCTTTTAGAAATGGCTATAATGGTAGCTTTTTCTTACAGAATGCAATGTAATTTTAAAGTGTTGAGGAAAATGTATGCACTGCAGCATCTTTTTAAAATCATAATGATGCATACACACACACACACCGTGCTATGCAGTGTATTAGCTGCCCGAGGATGAAGCATGCTTAAGCAGAGTAAATCAATCTACCATAAATGGAGAGAAGGGCCCTCTGCAGTAGACTATTTCCCCAAGGGCAATAAAAGGAGCTGTATCCATGCCTGCACTTCAAGAGCAATGTTCAAGCTGTTTCCACTTCACTGAAGCAGAGATCATTGAAATCTGTTAACTGTGGCAGCTGCAGCAACCACAACTCGAACCTCTAGAACTGGATTACCTATGGTTGTTGAGGTAAGCATTGCCATGAAGTTATATGTCTGCATAGAAAGTGGCTATGCAGCATAGGACTTAATTCCTTTTTTCCCAATAACTACCACTGATGTTAAACTCAGTGGGCTATGATTACCTGGCATTTCCCCGCTACCCTTTTTAAGTTTCATTTGCTGTCTTCCAGTGTCTGGCACTTCACCTGTGGGCAGTGAACTTTAAAATTCCTTATGTGTCTTTTCAATGACTTTTGAATTCCTAGTATTTCAAGGAGAGGTCCACCCTGTGGCAACAGTGTGTTTGGTGGGTTGTGGAGACAGATGGGGTGCCCTTGCAGGTTAACCTCAGACAGTTAAGGCACTAGTGAGTTTCCATTTGTAGATAACACAAACTTTACATCTGATAAAGTAGTTGGGGGTTGCTGACTGACAGGAACCAAAGGAGTAATTGCCAATTGGAAATACAAATGCTGTAATCTTGAGTAGAAAGTTCAGTGCCACTGCCATTCTCCGGATTCTCCTGCCGACTAAACCAACCAAACAAACAGAGATTGGATGACTATATACTAAGCTTCCACTGCAGCACTCAATGCTGCCTATGCTGCAATGTAAACCTAAACACCAGCCCTCTGATCTTGAGTCCTCAGGGATGTTGGCAGAGGAATTCAAGCAACCCATTTGAGAAAGATCAGTCCCCGCTCTGTGCAAAACCCTATGCCAAGTCTCTATAGACTCTTCTTGACAGTGAATGTGGATTTCTGATGAAGCAGCCTTACCACCATGAAACAGGTTACTACTTCTGTAACCTCTTTACCTGTACCCTGCAATACCAGCACAGCATACGCATGAGTGGTATTGATTTTACCACAGTGTTAACCTCAAAATAAATTTGGGACGGTGGCCGCAACTGTGACACTGGCCTTAAAACCAGAGTATATAATGTATTTGTCAGTGCTATGTGTCTGAATTTGCTAAGTGCTAAGTGAAAATTGCGGAAACTCAATCACTTGGTACAAACTGGAGTTTGAGAAATTTGGCCTGGCAGCTTTCGACATGGCACACATTAGTGCACATGCAACAGTTGGAGAGCAGGGTGAAGTTGGAGTTTCATCATCTAATTGCAATACAAGTTTAAAGCTTTAGTAGCTTAAATTACGTCAGACACATTGCAGCCATATTTGGAAACCCCCAGGAAGGTGATGTCAAGAGGTAATGAAGGCATTGAAGACTGTCCGGGGTGGAAGATTGCAACCTTCACGTGGTCCGCCCTGTTTCGACTAATGCAATCAACTTGACGTGCACAAACGGAAGATCAAATAGAACAAGTTGTCCAACAACTTTGGGCTGTGCACGCCACACGAAAGAAGAAGAAGACTGCTCCAGCCCCCAAAAAAGTTGCTGAGGCAGGGTAGAGACATGTGTTAATATAAAGTGGAAGTAGCTGTCCTAATGATGAAGAAGCTAGGGGATTGCAGGTTCTGCATAGTGTGATCCAGCTGATAAAACACTTTCAGTTATTTTTATGTGTTATATGTGAATTGAACATCAGATGAATAACATCTGTTGGTATTAATGTGTGTGTATTGCGCGTGGTGGGGATAGACATTTCCTGCTCCGCAGCGATGATTTTGATGGAACATGCTTCACACCCCCAGACTATAAAAGACAAATAAATAAAGTTAGTTTTTTATTGCTTTCATTACTGTCATTGGCTTTTCCACAACCGCTCCACAGACTATCCTCCCCACATTCTCCACCACCTGGTGCAAACAGAATTCTGATAGCATTCTCTACTTTGCCAGATGCAGGAAATGTAATGAACGGCTGGTGGTATAAAGGACACTCAGCTGTAAGGCGGAAATAAAAAAGCAGCAAAAGGATACAGATCGGTTTAAAACAGATGAATAAAATGGTAGATGGAGGAAATTATGTGAAAATATGGGTGTCCTTAACATGGTAGAAAAAATGGTGAGTCACAAGCTAATGTTGGTGTATAGAGGCATTTTGATGTGCTGGTTCATGAAATACAAGAAGAAATTGTGCAGGCAAATAATTGGAGCTAAATATTATATTGTGTTTTATTGCGAAAGAACTCAAGCAAGGAATTCTTGTTATGATTGCACAATGCTTCCATGACACCTCATTGGCAGTAGAGTGTGCATATTTGGTCTCTGGGCAATTATGAGACTTTTGACATTATCTCCCAACTAAATATTGAACTCAATAAACACGAAGTGGGCCAATGTGGATAAGTAGAAAAGGCAAAGAGTAGGCGAGGAGAGAGGAGGGCAGAGAAAAGGTTGCATGTGGCTCTTTGTATGTCTTGTAGTGGAATTTACTTTACAGAGAATCTTCATTATTTCCATATTTCTATGCAGCATAAGTGGTGGCCAGTAAGTCTATGATGACTCACAAAACAAGCACATCCCCCCTCCCCACTTAATTTACCCCGTGAACTCTACTCCCTATATTCCCATCAACTTTCTACACACCTGCACATGCGGGCCAATTTTGAGAAGCCAATTAACTGACCAATCTGCCCATCTTTGGGAACTGATAGGAAACTGGGGGAACGTGAGGCCATAGGGAAAAATGAGCAAGCTCCACACAGAGAGTACTTGAGGTCAGGATTGAACCATGATTACTGGAGCTGTGAGACAGCAGCTCTACAAGCTTTACCACTGTGGCACCTTTATTTATTTTTTAACATTTCTGAAATATCACAGGATTCTGGTTTCATATTTACTTATAGCTCTCACATTCAATACATTGTATATTTCTGTCAAAGATAATTTAAATAGCAAGTTCTGTGCTGGGTGGACCAAGCATTTCCTAGATTGCTGACCAGCTGATGAAAGCAAAATTCACAAGCTTCAACAACTAGTTTATATCATTCAATGCTATTTTTAAAATAATTATCAGGGAGCAAATAATTATTTGAAGAATCAGTCAGGCTCCAGTAATGGTAAGGGTTGCACCACAATATCTGACATTTTTGGTGCAGTATTATATGACTTACCCATTAGCTTTGAATGACTCCATTGTGTGAAAAATCACATTTTTGACCATATTAATAATGGTAACCTTGCAGATAGGGGAGGGGGTGGGGTTAATCAAAAGATTTTTGATTACACACTATTTTTAAAACTATATAGAAATGTTCAAATTCCAAACAGGTTGCCATTCTAGAATCTAATCATTTTCAATAATCAACCAGAGTTTTCAGTGAACATAATGAATATTTTTTCTCTACATCCTGTAATACTTACCTGTATGAACCTATAGCATTATATAGGTTGATTAAGGACATTTACTATAGCCATAAAATGCAAAATAGCCCCCAAGATCAGATCTGATTTTAATAAAAGACAAGCTGAATTGGTAATTTGAAACCATATAAAGTGTTGTGAAAGGCATGTGGCCATGAAGTCCTGTGAACTTTGTTCCAAATAGCAATTAGTGCAAAGGTGATGTGGTGGGAAGATTCCACGTTGAAGGGAATTTCTCAGACCATTATGTGTAGCGGCGTTGTAACCCAGCAAGTGAATAATTTGTAAGTTCTGCAATACTATAAAATTGTAAACACAATCTGCAAGAAATGCTGAAGAATTTTCTTAGGGACATTTAGTTCAATTAATTACCAGCATTTTACATGCAATAATTTCCCAAACTATTTTTACTGCAGGCTTTACTGTTTCGGGCCAAAGTGTGGCAGTCAACAGTTTATACTGCGACATTGCGGCAACAACCCCCATGATTTTCCAGACATTACTTTAATGCTAATATTCCTGGATGGAATTTTATGGCAAGCACGCCCAACATTTCCCAGTGAGTGTTCCCTGCTGGAAGTCCATAGTTCTAAAATTAACACATCAATTTCAACCTGTACTGGCAGTTTGTGCTGTGGCTTGGATGTGAGAGCTAATTATCTGCCAGTCACATCATTAAGCAAGCTGCAAACTTCAAAGTGACTTTGTAATTAACAATGAACCCACCTTCCTGCCCGGACACAATTTTAGATTATTTGAAAGCTTGGAAGTATCAGATCATTCTATTCGGGAAAACAAATGTTTCACAACATAGAACTGTACATCACAGGAACGGGCTCTTTGACCCACAATGTTTGTGCTGAACAGGATGCAACTGAACTCACCTACCTGTACATGATCCATATTCATGTACTCCCTGAACTTCCATGTGCCTATCTAAAAGCCTCTTGAATGCCACTATCATATCTGCCTCCACTACCACCCCTGGCAAGGTATTCCAGATCCCAATTACTCTGTGTACAAGAAAAATCTGACACACACAGCTCAAATAAACTTCCTCCCTCTCAGTTTATAGCCATGCCCTCTACTGTTGGACTTTTCCACCCTTGGAAAATAATTCTGACTGTCTATCAATAGACAATAGGTACAGGAGTAGGCCATTTGGCCCTTTGAGTCAGCACCACAAATCCTATCTATGCTTCTCGTAATTCTATAACGTCTCCCCTCGAATGCTAATAATTCAAATCTATCCATCCTCTCCCTGAAGATGAAACCCTCTGATACAATAAGCATTCTAGTAAACCTCCTCTGCACCTTCTCCGAAGTCCCCACAACCTTCCTGTAATGGGGCAACCAGTACTGCGCACAATACTCCAAATGCAGCCAAACCAGTGTCCTGTAGAGCTGCACCATGACTTCCGGACTCTTATATACAATGTTCCGAGCAATGAAGGTAAGCATACTCTATGCCTTATTTTCCATCCTATCTACATGTGCAGTGACCTTCAGTGAGTTATGAACTTGGACTCTAAGATCACTCTGCACATCAAAGCTGTTAGGTATCCTGCCATTAACTGGATGCTTTCCCCTTACATTCAATCTTCCAAAATGTGCGACTCTTCACACTTGCTCGGCTTAAACTCCATCTGTCAGTTCTCAACCCTTTTCTGCAGCTGATCAATATTCCGCTATCTCTTCTGACAGCCTTCCTCACTGTCTGCAATTCCTCCAATTTGGTGTAATTGGAAAACTCACTAATCCACCTACATATATGTCCATGTCATTTACATTTATTTACTCTTCTCTTTGCAAAAATATTTATTTTGTTTTTAATTCATGCAGCATTTAAACATCGTTCTGTTAATGGTACTTTCTAATCTATTTTACTTTATAATCTATACGTGCCTTGCTGTGTTGGCACTGGTGGAGGGGGAAGGTAGTTCTATTTCATATTGTAATTTTTGCAGTGAGCTACAGGGATGAAAGTAGCTGACTGGTGATAGGAGGCCAGATAGGTCAGCAGAGAACAGTGAGATTACACTGGCTCCATACAAAAGCAGTTTGCAGTCCTTGATTGTTGAGTTTACATTGTTAGACTTGTAACCCTTTAAGGCCTGAACATTTTGTGCTAATTTACTGAAAAAAAGTCCCACAATAATTATGAAATGGGTAAAGAGAGTGATTAAAGCATCTTTTGTTTAAAATAGAGGGTTATGTACAAACATGTTTTCATCCAAAAAGCTGCCAGGAGATGACTATTTAACATGCACCTGGCTCAGCAGTTTGGACTTTTGATACATATTAGCTGCAACACAGTTGAGAGCCCTCATGCCCAGAAATTCAGATGCTAAAGAAGATAAAGGAAATGCTTTCAAAACAGCTGCTGACCATGCAAAGAAGTAAAACAAGTCACAACATTCATAGCAAAAAAACAAACCACTGGAGGAACTTGGTGGCTAAAGCAGCATCTGTGCTGGGAAAATCACAGTTGGTGTTTTGGGTCAAGACCCTTCATCTGGACTGAGAGTAAAAGGTAGATAGTGACATAAAGAGGTGAGGGGAGGCAGTGGAGGCAAGCGCTGGCAAGTGTTAGGTGGGTCCAGTTGAGATTGGGTTAATTAGCAGATTGAGTCAGATGGGAAAGGAAGGATGGGGATAGTAACAGAAGTTGGGAGTGGCGATATGCTCACATCTGTCCAGCCTCTGTCACTATCTCCACTTTTCTCCCTCATCTTAGTCCACCAACCAACACCACCTTGTTCCACTGATTGATTGCTCTTGCTGCCCCTCCGCTTTCCCCCCTCCCTCCAAACTCCCCTATGTGTACTGCAATCTCCCCTCTCCTCTTTCAGTCCAGATGGTCTTGACTCATAATGCCGACTGTCCATTTCTGTCCACAGGTGCCACCTGTACCTGCCAAAGTCCTTTAGCAGGTTATGAATTCCATAATCCACAGTCTCTTGTGTCTGCAGAACATTCATAACCTGTGTTTACATTTCTCCCAATTTATATTTGGATCGATTCTATTTGCTAGCTTCTATTTTAATCTAATTCCCACAGTCAAAGTTACCTTGGAGACACAAAAGACAGCAGATGCTGGCTCATCGAACCAAAACATCGACTGTCTCTTTGTTCCTATAGATGCTGCTAGATTCACTGTCATTCTTCAGCAGTCTCTTTATTGGGCAAAATTACCCTCTTGGTTTTCAGACAAAGGTAGAGAAATAGTGATGTAGTCTGCTTCGACTTGTGGTGATATTATTTCTCCGATATCTCAAAATAAAAGGTTTGTTCTGATTCATTGTAGTGAAAGAGGCTGCAGATGAATTGGCAACAAGACAGGTAGTTGCTGTTCCACTTTTTATTGATTCTCAGATTGTGAAGGTGTATCAAGAATAGCTTAAATGTTTAAAGATTTGTTATGGAAAATTGAAAAATGTGCGATAAATGAAGAAAATGATGCTGGCTGAAACAGCTCATCATATAAATGTATATAATTGTTATTAAATATTGATGGTGAAAATGCAGTAAAAGGGATCTATAACCTTTTTTCAAATTATTTTGGCAAGTGAAAATCTTCAACCATTTGTTCTGGATTGGAACACATTTTCTATCTGATTTTATTTTAAACTCCCAGATTAAATAGATTATATTTAAAGTTCCTTTCATTCTGTTCTAACAATGCTGTGATGTAGAAGCGTTGTAAATATTTTTATGAATGCTTTCTTCCCTTTAGAAACTATGATCAAAATACTCCTACAAGATCAAATTTAGGATTCCTCTGCAAATAAGGAAAGAAAAACCTAAATACATTTAAAATGTTTCTGAACACCATCCAAAGGAAGAACCAAAATGAATTGAAGATAGACACAAAATGCTAGAGTAACTCAGCGGGTCAGGCAGAATCTCTGGAGAGAAGGAATGGGTGACGTTTTGAGTCGACCCTTCTTCAGACTCTAGACCAAAAGGAATTGTTTGACCTCTATCCAAGATCACATCATTCTTACTGCAGTCATTCATCCAACCATTAATTGACTTAAGATTCTGAGCTGCTTGAATTGTGGTCTTCCACCAACTGGGAACACAGTTCAGGATGTATACATATCTCATTTTATAACCTTTACAAGCTTGGAAAGAGGGAAATATCTCATCAGGTCACTCTGAGCTACATTCAAACTAGTGGTGAAAGTTCACATCTAAGCCTCCTGCCCTGTTCCTGAAATTTGATTGAAAGCCCGGTGGAAAATGTTGGCACTTAAGCTAATGCAATTTTAAATACGTATCAGGCATTTTAATTTGCTCTTGTCATGAGGTGCTGTTGATCTACATCATTAACTATGCAGTTAAATAGTGAATGCTAAATACCTTCAGCTTCCTCTGCAGTTATAGTATTGGGAGTTCCATAAGTAACAAGGCAAAGCAACTCAATGAGTGTTAGAAAATATAATTAACAGTAACATTGTGCATTTTGTGGAAAATTATTCATTAACAGATTAGCATTGCCATAAAGAAAACTGGCTATGTGTGTGAATCAAATTTGATAATAACCAAGTTTTTAAAATTTGTATTCTGCACAATTATACACAGCTTCCCATCAAGAATTTATCTATATGAATGAATCCTCAAAATTCAATTTCTATGAGCGACAAACTAATTCATGTTATCAAGCCTTTTCAAAAGCAGGTGGAAAGCCAACGTCTATAAAATTCTGAAACAATGACCATGCATTTCCCTGGACATTTGTGATGGCTTCTTTGGCTTGCTAATTGTGTCTTTGTACTCTTCACTGAGTTACTGAGGATCTCTGGATCTGTCCTTCACTAAAGGGCACATATATTTAGTCAGTCTGCATAATATATTCTGTTATTACTGCATTGCACAAACTGCAAACTCATTTATTCATTCCTACCAGGGAAAAAAAGAAATTGAAAGAAAAATAATGTTATAAAATTTAATCCTGATGTTAGTGTCTGTTTCTATTAGCTACTGCAAGCCTACACATCAGCTTCTGCATTAGTAGAGCAATCCAGGGAATGTAATAACCTGCAGGGAATATCTAAACATTTTTTGGACATCTTGCGAAATGCAGAAATTAACCTTCACAATACAATGGCAAATATAGATAATACCTCAGTATATATCAAGAATGTGTAAGCTTATTATATAAAGACATGTACAATTATGCCACACAATCTAACTAACAATTCAATTGGCAATCATTTCACTCAAAGTGTTTATCCTTGTCATGGATTACACTTCTCCAGGGATGGCATGTTCAGTAGTGGCACAATGGAAAGAGACTGGCTGCCAAAGTAGGAAAGAGACACTTTGAACCATTGGAGTAGTCACTAATCTGATGGAAAATAATTAAATATGGCTGCAATGACTTTATCACACATCGTCCACCTCCACATAGTTCAAAAACTCAGTACTTCAATTGCCTTTTCAGAACCAACTTTGTGCTTTGAGACTTGGTCCAATTTTGCTCCAAATAAAATCCACACACTTGATAAATGATTTATATTTCATTGCATCATTTTTAACATCACAGCTTTAGCCACTTAATAAAGGAACAACATGATCATCTTGTGTCTCTAGGCCTTTATGCCTCTGCCACAAGAAGAGTCAAAGTCAAGAGGCACAAAAGGGGAAAGGTACAGACAAGGCAACCTGGAGGAATATAAAGGCGTCTAGCTGGACAGCCCATACATCGGAAGAAAGCTGGCCACCATTTAATCAAAGACCACTACCAGTGTTCTCCATCATCAAACCTCAGAGCACCTTTGCTACATACCTTGCTTTCCAGAGCTGGGGACCCATTGGGAAGTCTGCCTTCTTCATCCCATTCCTGAAAATAAAGGTCCAAGTACCATAATTACTATCTGCCTCAAAGAGGCATTAGTAATGAAAATAAGGCAGTTCCAAAAGCTATCTGATAAATGCGCTTGCCTGCGTTGAGTTGCAACAGCAAGGTGGACTAACAGTTGTGTTAAATTTTGAATAGGACAATTCAGATGTCTTCTAGCGGCATTCCCAAAAGGCAATAAAAAGCAAAATTAGCAGATACAGTAAAGCTTTGCTATAACGGACCATAGTGGCGGACACATGCCCATTATGCTGTTTGTCCGCTATAACCAGGTTGCTTCACCTTAAAACTAGGCGCAGATGCCGCTGGTCTGTACCAGCGAGGCCTTCTTCACCAGCTGCCTCGGTTATTGTTGAGGCTTCACGTTGTCGCCCCTGCTGACAGTGTTTTCTTTGGGCTGTTGCCACCGACACCATGGTCACCATGGGGCCTCCCCTCTAACCTGCTGCTGCTTCTTCCTGTGGCGGTCACCTCGTTTGATCCATCGCAGGCACCCCCCTCCTTCTCCCCCGCAGTCGGCAACATGGTGGCGGTGGAGCGGAGAGCGGCAGAGTGGACAAAGCGACATGAGAAGAAGGAGGTGGTGGTACGGGGAGAGGCTGAGTGGACAAAGTGATGGCCAACAGGAAGAAGCGGTAGCTGGTGATTGGGGAGGAGCCCCCAGGTGGCATCGGCCTGAAGAAAGCGCTGTCATCCAGGGGACCAACATGAGCTGCAATGACAGCCGCTTCACCCAGCTAGTGCTGCGGGTGAAAAAGGGCTGGTGCACCTTGCCAGCCGGGAGTCGCGTCGGAGGCCGGGGCTGTAAGTGGCCGGGATGGCAGTATGAGCCCAGGGTGTCATCGACAGGTCCCGTCCAATATAAGCAAAATCTGCAGTATAAGAGTTAGTTAAAATGAGGATTTACTATACATGGGCCATTGGAGTTTCACGTTAAAAATGCTTGAGGCGAAACAAAAATAACTTTATTACAATATTTGATCATATGGTTAGCTATGGAAAATGGGGATGGGGGGGAGGGGAGGAGAAATGGGTGTGCAGTCAGTGGAGCACGGGAAAGAAAGGGGGAAAGAAATGTAATATGTAATATTCTGATGTAAAAACGTAGAAGATTTCTGATGCAGGGCATTTGGCCGATCAAAAAAAGTGCTGTACAGCCCACTCCTTCCTTTCAACATCAGGTTGCTAATGCTGCAAATTACAGCTCTACACGTGCACATATAGTACGGAATGAAGTTTTTTTACTGCTTTCACTCATTCGAGCAGCGAGTCCCAGCCATCTATCATTCTCTAGATGAAAATAATATTTAGCCATTCAAATACTTTTACCAATTATTTTAAATCTAGACCACTGCTCATATCCTCCCCCACTGACGATCCCTCTCCACTAAAAGAAATAGGTCCATCTTATGTACTCAGTTCCAACCCCTCATAATTTTACTTATCTCAATTAAATCTCCTCAGCCTCGACAGTTCCAAAGAAAATAACTTTAGCTATCTGATCTTTCCTCACAGCTAGTTTTCCAGTCCCAGCAACGTCCTCATAAATCTTCTCCATCCTTTCCACGTATTTCTAGCAATGCTGGGCCCAATGTAGACCTCACAATATGGTCATAGAAACATAGAAAATAGGTGCAGGAGTAGGCCATTCGGCCCTTCGAGCCTGCACCGCCATTCAATATGATCATGGCTGATCATCCAACTCAGTATCCTGTACCTGCCTTCTCCCCATACCCCCTGATCCCTTTAGCCACAAGGGCCACATCTAGCTCTTAAATATAGCCAATGAACTGCCCTCAACTACCTTCTATTGCAGAGAATTCCAGAGATTCACTACTCTCTGTGTGAAAAATGTTTTTCTCATCTCGGTCCTAAAAGACATCCCCCTTTTCCTTAAACTGCGACCTCTTGTTCTGGACTTCCCCAACATCAGGAACAATCTTCCTGGATCTAGCCTGTCCAACCCCTTAAGAATTTTGTAAGTTTCTATAAGATCCCCCCTCAATCTTCTAAATTCTAGCAAGTAGAAACTGAGTCCATCTGCCAATAACATCACTGTTCTTATATTTCTTGCATTGGCTACTGACTGGATCATCTATTATTTGCCTTCCTTCCTTATTGTTGAGCATATGGCCAGTTTTCCCTCCCCCCCATTAGTATAATCTTACTGGGATATCAGCAAACCTAGCAAACAGCTAATGATGGCATGTTTCCTTCAGCATTGTTAATTTTTTTGCATATCTTTCATTTATTTGTTCTATATCTCTCAACATCATCATTTATATCTCTCGTTTCCCATTCCTGTGGCTTTCAGTCTGAAGAAGGGTCTCGACCCAAAACGTCACCCATTCCTTCTCTCCAGAGATGCTGCCTGTCCCGCTGAGTTACCGCAGCATTTTGTATCTATCTTCGGGATATCGCTCAGCGTTGCCATGAGCAATAGATAGCACAGTCAAAGAAGTGCGACCTCACCCAATCCATATTTCTTTTGTCCCATCTAACTGTCCAATCAAAATTTCTCCAACTTAAATCCACCTTTTTTTTTCTTTCCTCTCATTTAGGTAAAGGGCCTCTGTCCTGAAACATTACCTGGTTTCCTATCCACAGATGCTGCCTGACCTGCCAGGTCTCAAGCATTTCTGTTATTACTGCCAATTTCCAGCATCAACTGATATTTTAATTATCTTCATTACCATTTTTTTGTATCATCTAGCATCTTCTTCATTCGCACTTTGTGTTGTACTGTACTATATTGTTACTGCTTCTAATAAGCCACAACCTGAAAAGTAGGTCCTCTTTTCATACAGTATATTCCCACATTTCCCTATGCATGGCAATGGAGAGTGCAAGTGTGTTTGTCTGTAGTGTGAGCTAGTTTAGTTTTTAGCTTTTATAGATTTAGAGATACAGAGCGGAAACAGGTCCCTCAACCCACCGAGTCCACACTGACCAGCGATCCCCGCACATTAACACTACCCTACACACACGGGGGGCCATTTTTAAAAACATTTATACCAAGCCAATTAACCTACAAACCTGTACGTCTTTGGAGTGTGGGAGGAAACCGAAGATTTCGGAGAAAGCCGATGCAGGTCATGGGGAGAATGTACAAATTCTGTACAGACAACACTCATAGTCAGGATCGAACCTGGGTCTATGGCACTGTAAGGCAGCAGGTCTACCGCTGCGCCACCGTGTAGCCCTAGAGAGACATGTTTTAATGTACTTTTTCAATCCCAAACGGGGGAACATTGCAAAACATTTTTAGAATACAGTAAAACCTTATTATAATGGATCATAGGGGAGGGGGAAATGTGTCCATTATTGTCGATTGTCAACTACAACCAAGTAAGGGATTACCAAGGAACATCGTATAATACCATAAATTGTAGAAACAAAAAACGAATGATGCTGGTTATTACACAAAATGACACAACGTGCTGCAGTAACTCAGCAGGCCAGGCAGCATCTCTGGACAACATGGATAGATGACATTTCTGGTTGAGACCGTTTTTCAGACTCTAGGTCTGGAACTGGGCCTGCAATCCAGATGAGTTGAGAGCCGGGGGAGAGTTGAGGATCGGTGGAGGCATTGGTCCTGGCCTTTGGGCGGCCGGAGTGGAGGTAATGATTGGCAGCGGCACTGGCAGTGGGGGCAGCAGTAGGTCTAGTCTGGAGCAGCTGGGGGAAGGGTGAAGGGCGGAGTTGGCAGCCTGGCCTGGAAGTGGTTGGGGAGGTGGTGCAGGCTGGGGATGGTGTTGGCAGCCCGGCCTGGCTGTGAAGGTAAGCAGGCCTGTCCGCTCTAACTGAAACCTATTAACAAGAGTTCAACGTATTTTGCTATAACAGCCAAATAACATTGGGTTCTGTTTTTGCACTTGTAATGTGCAATAGACAACAATTCTCTGAATGAGTCTTTTGTCCATTAACATCTGGTAATTATTACTTTGACATTGCCAAAATCCCTAATTCACTTTATCTAATCTCCAGACAAAATTTCACATAAATGTATGAGGAAAAATAAATCAAGTAAACAATGCAAAAACATGGTGAAAGAAATGTGAATGTTCTGCGCATATTAGTGCAGTAGGAGGTTTAAATGCATTGTAAATCAGTAACTGGGCAGTGACATAAAGCCAAATTTCATGTGTGACAATATTTGAAATACCAGAGTTAGACAGGGGGTGGTGAAAGAATGGTGTTGAATATATTCCCAATCTCCTTAAAAACATGGCACATACCATAATTTAAATTTAGTGTTGGATGGCCACGCATTAAGCAGAGTTCAATGATCTTCACATTAACATTGGCAAAGCACTCAATATAAAATGTAATAACAGAATTACTGCTGGAGCAAAAAAATATATAAACAAGTTACTGGAGTAACTCAATCGTTGGACATTCATTCTGATTTAGCATGAGGATCAACAAGAAATAAATCAATGGAATAATACATTTAACAAATGAGGATTATGGAAATCCAGTTTAGAACAGTGTACAAAGAATAATACAGCTGAGGACCAGGCCATTTGGCCTATGATGGCTGTGCTGACCATCAAGCCAAGTTAAATTGTTTCCATCTTCCTGCACATGGGCTATATCCCTCCATCCCCTGACTGTTCATGAGTCTATCTGAATGTCTCTTAAAAGTTGCTGTTGTATCAGCTTCCACCACCTTTGCTGCAGTGCATTCCAGGCACTTCTCACTCTGAACAAAACCTTGCTTTGCAAATCTCTGTTAAGCTTTGCCCCTCTCATCAGAATCCTACATCATCTCATCTTTGGCATTTCCACCCTGGGAAGATCAGTATCAGTGACGTGCGGTGAGGTCAATGGCTGGGGAGGTACTGACTAGTATCAGTGGCCCAGCCCTCCCTGTATTGATCACCGGGTCTCCCCGAGGAGAGAGAGGGGTGGAGCCGTGGCTGGGAGGGAGGGATAGAGAAGAGAAGAGAGGGAGAGAGAGAGAGGGGAGGGAGGGAGAGAGAGAAGGGAGAGAGAGGAGGGGAGGGAGAGAGAGAAGGGAGAGAGAGAGAGAATGGGGAGAGAGAGAAAATGAGAGAGAGAGAGAGAATGTGCGTAGAGAGAGAGAAGGGAGAGAGAAAGGAGAGGGAGAGAGAATGGGGAGAGAGAGAGAGAAGGGGAGAGAGAGAGAGAAGGAGAGAGAGAGAGAATGGGGAAAGGGGAAAAAAAAAAAAAAAAAATGGGGAAAGGGAGAGAATGGGGAGTAAGAGAAGGGAGAGAGGAACGATGGCACATTATAACCCGCAGCCGTTCCATTCTGACTGCCGCCAAACCCCCCACCGCACCATTGTACCCATCTTCACGGCGGCCCAGTGATGTCTCGGCTCTGCCAATTCGAGGGGTCTAACCGGTAACAACACTAAGAGCAGCCCCGGGCCGCCGCCGCGCTCCCCGACTCAAATCTGAGCTTGAAAAATCAGGTGGTGGGCCTGATGTGTCCCGCGGGCCATATTATGGAGACTCCTGCCTTACATGAACTAAACAAAAATGTACAGAAGTACAAAAATTGATGACTTTATTATTGTGATAAGTATTGATCTATTTAAAAGAAAAATCTAATAACTTTCTAATGTACCGACAAAGTCTACCTTCCCAAGTGGCGTATCTTGTTCCGCTCTATGATCTTTGGTCTGAGCCGCTGCTGCTGAAGCTAGCTAACATGGAGGGAGATTGAGGTAGCGTCAATTACGTGGGCAGAGCCAACGTAATTGACGCACGCTCTTCCTCCACTGGGCTCAAGACACGCCCCCTTGTGAGGCAGACGTGATTGCTGCCTCCCCTGGTGTCTTTTCATTGCAGTTTTATGTGAGACCAGCGAGCACAAATTTAATATATTTATATGTGAAAGACGTTACCTGGACTATGGAAGGTAAGGACATGTAATGAAGGGGTTTACACACATTACTTTGGTTACATACATAAAGATGGTAAGAGGCACACGCTTATTGGCCGCACTCCATGCAGTTTCTAAGGGGTTGCACAATCAGAGGGGAGGCTCAGCTCGCCGCTGCCTCACCTCTCATCTCTCCATGTATTTGCAGCGGAACTGTGAAAATTTTGCGATTTTTACGATAAACAATGATTAGATTCATATAGAAATGACATTTATAACAGATCAGTGGAAAAATCTTTATATTTATTTTATTTTATTATTAATTTTCTTCACTTTTCTTAACAGCTATTTTCATTGGGAGTATGACAGGTGAGGCTTTGCCTCCCCTGCCTCCCCTAACCGCATGTCCCTGATCAGTATTGAATGGCAGGAAGGCTCAAAGAACCACTTTCTTGCATTCTTGTGGCAGTGTTTACAGAAAACAACTCTCAGATGCAAAAGGATTTGGGTGAGCTCGTGCACGATGTGCAAGAGGCAAGAGATTGAAAAACCCAACAATGTTATCAGTTGATGCCAGGGGAAATTAATACAAATGTGTGAAGGTTATGTTTCAGTTATAAAGGGCACTGGTGTGACCACTTCTAGAACATCTTCTATAGCTTTGGCCATCTTATTTAAAGAACAAGTAAATGCAATCGATGCAGTTCAGAAATGTTTAGGCAGGCTGTCTAATGAACCAAATGTTCTCAAAGTTGTAAGTCTTTGGAACACTCTTCTCCAAAGGGCAGTAGAAGGATGTTTGAGAATTTTGGGATTGCCACACTACAAGAAGGATGAGATAGCAATATGGAATGATTCACTAGGACGTTGCCTGAAACAAGAGCTATGGTTATGAGCACAGTCTGGATAGCCCGGGGTATGCTCAGTAGAACATCAGAGTTTGAGAGGTGATCTGGTAGAAGTATAGAAAATTAGGAGGGGCACAAAAAGGGTAGAATGTTTGAATGTGTACCCATGGTGAAAATGTCAAATATTGGAGGGCATAGGTTTAAGATGAGGTGGCTAGTATTAAGAAGATTTAAGAGGCAAGTTGTTTTTTAATAGAGTGTGGTCAGTGCCTGCATTGGGAAGGTGGTAGAAGCAGATATGAAGGCCACTTCTAATCAGGTATTTAGACAAGACATGGACAAGCAGGGAATTGAGGTATATAGACCATGGGTTATGTTTAATTTGCCATTTTAGTGAATACAGACATGTTTTTAAAGAGAGATTATACACTTTGTTGGATCTTCTTACTCCGGTCTCAAGTAAAGATTAATTATCTGAGTAGAGAGTTAATTTCTGTGTCTGCATACAACTTGGACAGCACAGTAGAGCCACTGCCGTGCTGCCTGTTTCCATATTCAGATTCAAGAAAAAAATTAAGGATTTGAAGCAACAGAGGGAAATGACACCGAATGAAGTTTCATGAACTCTAGGTGTAGGGACGGTGAAGAATATTGATTATTCGCTTTTCATAATAAAAAAAATAAAAGGAAGAATTCAACTAAAAATAATGAAACATATTGAATTATGGAGGCATTAACAAAATAAAACTAATTGAAGATGTAAGACTGAAGCTATAATTCATTCATTAAAATCTGACTGGGGCAGATAGATGTCTTATTATTTTACCAACTAGTGCATTTAATTTGAATGATTACAATTCCTTGACTAAAGGTCATTTGAGTTCCAGCGCAAAATAAATTGAAATAAAAAATATTTTAAGGTTTTTCTTGAAATGGTGTTTGATGATCTAATTTCCTTCTGAATTTAATCTGAATTGGTTTCTTGAAAAGTTTCCTTTGGAATAAATCATTTGGAAATAATTTGGAAATAATGACAGTATAGACAGCTAGAGCAGTGGTAATACTCTATAAAGGTAAAATCAGACATACTTCTCTGTTCTACTTCTGTTTCCAAAAATGTTGTTATCGTTTCTGACCATCATTAGAAGGTAATTAAACTGCACATTTTTCTCTTGTTCATAAAAGTGTCAACATTTTATTATTTGATATCGATACATGTGACCATAATACTAACAGATCAAAAGTTTCTGTGACAATGAAGAAAGACTTAACACCTAACCGAAACAAATTTAATTCCATCTTTAGTGCAAGGACATTCAACAGCTGCATCATTGGTCCTCACAATTTCCGGCAGATCTTTAAATTAATTCATTTGTTACAGTACTAGAATTAATTTAAAAGACAGGCTATCTATATCACAATAATGGTTTGGAGATCATCAGCACCAAACCCATCTCCACACTCCTGGACTTAGGTCTCAGTAATCCCTTCTGGAACTGAATCAAGAATATCCTGAACCATAGACCCCCCTTGCTCCCCATTTCCCTAGTCGGAACAGAGACAGAGTCCCCCTAGTCCTTACCTTTCACCCCATCAGCCGTTGCATACAACACATAATCCACCTCCAACAGGATCCCAACACTAGTCACGTCTTCCCATCTCCACCCCTTTCCACCTTCTGCAGAGACTGTTCCCCCCGCAACTCCCTGGTTAACTCATCCCTTCCCACCCTTCCCACTCCCTCCCCAGGTACCTTCCCCTGCAACCGCAGAAGATGCAACACCTGTCCCTATACCTCCTCCCTTGACTCTGTCCAGGGACCCCAGCAGTCCTTTCAGCTTAGGCCGAGGTTCACTTGCACCTTCTCCAAATTCCTAGGAGCCCTCATAACCGAGGACCTCTCATGGTCGGCCAACACCACTGCAACCATCAAGAGAGCACAATAGAGACTCCACTTCCTGAGAGTGCTCAGGAGGCACAACACCAAGAAGAAGCTGCTGGTGGCCTTCTACCGGGCCACCATTGAGAGTCTACTGACATATTGCATGTCAGTGTGGTATGCAGGCTGCTCTGCTGCAGATAAGAAAGCGCTCCAGAGAGTGGTAAAAACAGCAGCGAGAATCACCGGTTGCCCACTGCCCTCTCTGGAGGATATTGCCACCTCACGCTATCTCAGCAGAGGCACTAAAATCATCAAAGACTCCACACACCACCTTTTTGAACTGTTGCCCTCTGGCAGGCATCAAAGGTCAGCTAAAACACATACCTCCAGACTCAGAGACAGTTTCTTCCCCAAAGCAATCTTCACACTCAATATGAAAAAAACACTGAGTATTATTCATGCTGCACTCTTCCATGCTGCTACCCACCTCGCACTTTGCTATCACCATGTGCAATACTGATTACTTACTTATCTTGGTACCTAGTTTTTAACATTGTTTTTAAATTGTGTCCTGTGTTTTTGTGTTTGTATATTATGCACCAATGGAGTGGCAATAACAATTTTGTTGTATGCAGTGCTTACAACGACAAATAAAGGCATTTCATTTCATCTACTGTATCCATTGTTCAAGATGTGGCCTCTTCTGCATCGGCGAGACCAAATGTAGACTGGGTGATCATTTAGCTGAACACGTTCGCTCAGTCTGCCTGAACCCAGCTGATCTCTCAGTTGATGAACACTTCAATTCTCCTGGGTTACACAAAAAGCTGGAGAAACTCAGCGGGTGCAGCAGCATCTAAGGAGCGAAGGAGATAGGCGATGTTTCAGGTCGAGACCCCGAAACGCCGCCTATCTCCTTCGCTCCTTAGATGCTGCTGCACCCGCTGAGTTTCTCCAGCTTTTTGTGTAACCCTCGATTCTCCAGCATCTGCAGTTCCTTCTTTAACACTTTAATTCTCCTTCCCATTGCCCACAGACCTTTCTGTCCTCGGTCTCCTCCATTGTCAGAGTGAGGATAAACGCAAATTGGAGGAACAGCATCTCATATTTTGTTTGGGCAGCTTACAGCCCAGTGGTATGAATATTGATTTCTCTCACTTCAGGTAGCCCTGGCATTCCCCCTCTCGCTCTCTATCTAACTATGCCTCCCTCACCCAAGTCACACTAGCTTCTTATTTTGACCCAACAAACAGCTAACGATGGCCTGTTTCCTTTATCATCATTACTTTTTTGCCAATCTTTCATTCATTATTCTTTATCTCTAATTTCCCTTACCTCTAACCAGTCTGAAGATGGTCTTGACCCAAATCGTAACCCTTTCCTTCTCTCCAGAGATGCTGCCTGTCCCGCTGAGTTACTCCAGCTTTTTGTGTCTATCCACAATCAGTAAGGCAGGCGACAAATCGTCCTCCACAATAATTCTCAACACTAGTACCCCACAAGGTTATGCTCTCAGCTCCTTAATATACTCATTTTACATCACAATTATGCAGCCAAATGCTGACAATGTCACCACTATAGTGGACCAGTTCTCAAACAATGATGAGATTCAGTACAGACAGAGAGCTTTGTAGCATGGTGTCAAGACAACAAGGTCTCCCAAAACAAAGGAGCATGTCATTGGCCTCAGGAACCAGGGTGGAGTGGATGCCCCAGTCTGTATGGTGCTGAAAGTGGAGATGGTCAAGAGCTTCAAGTTCATGCATGTAAATATCAACAACAATTTGTCCTGGTCCAACTGCATTGACGTTATGGCTACGAAAGCAGTCCAATGTTTCTACTTTATCGCAAGGCTAAGGATATTCGGGCTGTCTCCAATGATTCTTACCAATTTTTGCAGATGCACAAAGAAAGTATCCTATCCAAATGCGCACAGCTTTGCCCATGCCTGCAAAAAATTCCAGAGAGTTGTGAACACAGCCAGTCCATCATACAAACTAGTCTACCGCCCATCGATTCCATCTATACACTGCCTTCGGAAAATAGCAATCATATTTAAGGACCACACACAACCTGGTCAATCTCTTTTCTCCTCTCCTGCAAAAGCTATCCATACACCTGTCCAACATGTCTTTTAATCATTGGAAATACACCCACCTTTCCCCTTAACCTTGGCAACTTGTTCTGTACACCCACCACCCTCTGTGCGAATAGTTTGTCTTCAGGTCCCATTTCAATCTTTCCCCTCACAACTTAAATCAATGTTAAATTGCCCTCCCCTGGGAAAAATCCTGACCATCTATGCCCCAGTTCCAGCACTTCAGCTACTTGCTTGATAGACTGTTGCAACGGTTATCCCATCAAGGGAGCAAAGTTTTCAACAATCAATCACACACTCTACCAGTGACAAGCTTAACCCTAGATTTCCACTGACACGATTTTACTAAGGCATGTTTGTGATGAGAATAGTCTGCTTAGTTTCAACAGCACCAGGTTTATAAATATCTGGCATTCGTAAGGGAATGTGTGCCGAGAAAGACATTATTGTCAGCTAACGTTCATTTTACCTAGGTACCATTGTTATGTTTTACTCATTTTTTTCTGTTTCTTCTCCGTTCCGAAGGCCGCCATGGAAAGCGAATTCTCATTCCTTGTGAGTCAGAATGTTTTGTTTGCAATTGTGGCATTCATTTATGGAACAAATAATGAGACCACCAGGACACATGAGTATTAAAGAATTAAACTGATACTGATATGGAAATGTAGAAATCTGGAAGCTGCTCCCTGATTTGCTCTGTTCCTCCTCATTTGCTACCTCACTTGTGAGTTCATCATCGAAACACATAAAGACCATGAAGTTTTTGTGGCTCTCATTGACATTGTCAGAAACATTACAGCCTGTCCATTCAAATGCAAGAAAATTTTATTTTAATTAGTACTGATCGGGCCATGGAAATGTACATAGACGTCAATCCTTCAGAATTAGTTTTAATGCTTCATACTTTTTCTTTCATTTCTATCTTTGTTTATTCTGGTGATAAGAGTGCAAGTAGAATCTCCCATTCATTAAGATTATTGCTGATGTGACCTTAAACCCTAATACTATTTTGCCTTGAATTTATCCTATATCCCAAAGGAACTAAACAGTCATTTAGGTTAACAATGTTTCACAACCATTTGAGAGAAGGGCCTAGTATTCTGATCAATTCTGCTCCCATTCTCCTTTCTGACTTCCCCATCTGTCCTGAATACATTGTAGCCAGAAATATTGTTTCCAATTCAACTTTTGTGATTTTTTCTTTGCAATTTTATCAAAGTCCAGCATGACTTTGCACATATTGCACATCCAGTGATACCAGCTTGGCTTCCCCGACTTCTGAATTGTTCTTTTTTATGATTGTTTGTTCTATATCCCTCTATATTACTCATTTCCCTTTCCCCTGACTCTCAGTCTGAAGAGCGGTCTAGACCCGAACCGTCACCTATTCCTTTTCTCCAGAGATGCTGTCTGACTCGCTGAGTTACTCCAGCTTTGTGCATTTGTCTTTGGTTTAAACCAGCATCTGCAGTTCCTTCCTACACATTCTTTTTTTATGAAATGATCTGCTCTAAGTGGAGAGATAAAGTAAACTGTAGATCAGGCCCTTCGGCCAGCTGGGTCCTAACTCTAATATTTAGCAATCTTATATTATTGCAATGCTGTTTTGTTCTCCCCACATTCCCCCGCGAAACTCACCTTTCTAAAAAAAATAATTGTATGTTGAATGAAGTAACCTTTTGTTACTTAAAACCCAAAGTTGGGGGGTGAGAATGAGGGGAAAGGGAGGAGGAAGAACTATATTGGCAAATATATTTTCATCATGGAGGAGCAATCTTGCTTTCAAATGTTGGAAATATGTTTCCAAATCGATTAAAAGTACAGTGTTAAATGATTTATAACTATGGATAATTAAGATTATTAATTTTTGTATAAATTAATTTAATTGAGAGCATTTATCGTAATGAAATTATTCATATTTAACAGAACAATGGTTTAATTCTTCTCTGGAACTGATTTTGAAAGGCTAGTCATTTTTTTCTGCAAGTCCCGAGTATAACAATGAAAGACAACATTTAAAGACTGTGATGATAGCATGCAAGGTTTGTAATATCTCAAAAGCAACAGTTGTGTTTCATCTGTAATGAAGATGTCTTTGGGCTAACCAACAGATTATTTGAACAAAAACCTCAGAATAAAATAAAAAGCCAGTCATAGAATGGAAGGATTGTGCCAGGATCTTCTATCCAGTGTCACTGTGGTGACAATATTATCAATATTATACAGTCCGATTCATTGTCTGAGAATAGGGTGGAGTTTTTCCAGCACTGTACGACTGCCAGTACTAATTTGACTGGCAGTTTATTTTTCAATCATTTGAGATGCTAATGAAGGGTCATTATGGCACAAAATAAGCCAGCTGCGCAAATTTTCCATGCATGGTTTCAACATGTCTTCCTGGCAGTTTTTACATCAAGTTGAAAAACATGTAAACAATGAATGAGAATCATATAATGTTCAAGAAACACCACCCTGCCATATCAGCTTTTAGCTGACGCCAAGAGCCACGTGGGCCCAGGTTTCAGGTTGACAATGACAACAATCTCTTCCACTTTTATAGCATCTTGAATGAGTAAAAGTATTGCTGAGCACCACAATGAGATATTAGATCATATGACCAAATGCTTGGGTCAAGAAAAGTAGTCGCCACGTGCTATTATTTTCCCCAAATTATTGTGACTCTCAATACTAACTTTGTGTTACTACAGCGTAAAACCTTTGGTGAGCATTCACCAGTGGAATTTTATTGTTTACCCTTAATGCTCAGCTCCTTCTCACCAAGAGTACAATGATCTCTCTGATGATCACATTTCTTCAGTAATATTCCCCCAAACCGACTCAGTGCCCTTTTATTCCTTTTGACATTAGTTTTTTTAAATAGTTTTAGTTTAGTTTAGGTATATATCGCAGAAACAGGCCCTTCGGCCCACCGAGTCCATGCCGACTAGCAATCCCCACACACTAACACCATCCTACACACACTAGGGACAATTTAGATTTATAGCAAGCCAATTAACCTACGAACCTGTAGGTCTTTGGAGTGTAGGAGGAAACCGAACATCTTGGAGAAAACCCATGCGGTCACAGGAAGAATGTACAAACTCTATACAGACAGCACCTGTAGTCGGAATCAAACCCAGGTCGCTGGCGCTGTAACAGCTGTAAGGCAGCAACTCTACCACTGTGCCACCATGCCGCCCACTTTTATTTTGTTTTAATGATCTGGTTGGGATCCATTTTGTACGGTGTCCTCCCCCGCCCCCACTTGGGCACTCGGTGTGTGTTGTGGTTTTCTTACTTCGTTTTTACTTACATTTTTTAAATTTTGAGGTAGGAGTAATAATTTTTATAGTTTTCATGTGAGGAAACACAATAATCTTGGATTCATGTTTTGAATTTACACATTGCTTTACAATACTTTAAATGTTATCAACATGAATACCTATAACTTAACAGTCTAAACCTATTTTATCAGCATAACAATTATTCCACGCACGTCTTAATACAATTCCACCAGTTCATTAGAAACTGGACCGGTCATGATCCTGGATAGAAGGGTTGGGTGATGTTTCAGGTTGACCCTTCTTGAGACTGAAAGCTCAGTCTGAAGAAGGGCCTCAACCCAAAATATCATCCATTCCTTCTATCCAGAGATTCTGCCCATCCTGCTGAGTTACTCCAACATTAAGTGTCCATCTCTGGTGTAAACCAGCATCTGCAGTTCCTCCCTACAAGATCCTCCTTAGCGTGCCCAATATTTCTCTGAAGAATATGCATCCCATCACATGCGCTTTCCCTTCTCTCCACGTTGGCCATTTATGTGGTTGCTTTGGTTACCAGGCATGTGAAAATTCAGTTTCCTGGCCCAAGTTCTTTATTTGATTTTTGAATCTTTTATAAATCAGTTTCATTCTCTTAATTTTGCGATTTCACCTCTGATGGTTGATTAAAAAGTTTACTTGGGTGTTTTCCCTGCACTTGACTTCAGATTAGGATGGTATAGAGCTGCAAATCAATAACTTTTGTACTTTAATGATCTATGGGAATACACAGAAGTAAATACACAGAAGCTAAGAATGCAGAAATGTAGGCCATGGACAGTGAGTGTGGCTCACTGATATCTGGGCTGAAGAGGCCCAGTTGAACAATTTGCAAAAGTGGAGACTGTCCTGGAATATAAATAGCTAAACACAAGGAAGCAGGGCCAATAGAATGTCCCTGCTGCTAATGGGCAGTTGTGCATGCCTGTTTTGTACTGACTGATTTGACAAGGCGTGCAATAAAATAGATTTTTAGTTCCCGAACAATTAGTCCTCTATCAAGCTCCCCCTCCTCCTGTCACTCTCGGGCCTCGAGAGCCAATAATTTATTAGGCCTTCCTCTCAAGGTGAACTGGTCTTTCTAAAGGTAATGGACTCTCTCCCCTTGAAATACATTACTAATTAATGTAAACCTGTAGCAGACACAGATGCTCCAATGAGTATAACATTCCGCCCAGTGTGAAAGAGTGAAAGTGGCTACGTTGACTTGGAGAGAAAAGAAAATGAACAGCAAAAGATACAATTTACCTTTGCTGCTTGATGTAGTAATAGTTACCATAAGGACATGTATACGTATTATTTTTTAAATTATACAATGAGACCTGTGGTAAAGGACTGGAAGCTGCCCTGCTGTCGTGGCACACTGTTGGATGAGGTCTGAACATCTACATAAAACTAAAAATACAAAGCATGCTGGAAACATTCCAGCATCTCTGAGATGGGTTTAAAATAGGGTGAAGTGAAATACATAGGGTGCACTAAGACTATTACTATCTCGGATTACAAAACATGTATGAGTCTAAAAGTATATTACACCTTTTGGTATTTAACTATTAGCAGAAAGACAGTAGGTTGTTAGCTCATTCTCTGATTAAATGTGCCTTCATAACTACTTCAGCTCTTCGGAATGAATCCACAGCATCTAGTCTAGTTAAAGTGTTGTGGGCAAGACTTCATTCTCTCGACTCGAAACGTCACCTATTCCTTCTATCCAGAGATGCTGCCTGCCCTGGGTGATGTTTTGGGTTGAGACCCTTTTTCAGACTGAGAGCTCTACACCCAAAATATAATTCATTCCTTCTATCCAGAGATACTGACTGGCCTGCTGAGTTATTCCAGCATTTTGTCACTATCTTCGGTGTAAACCAACATCTGCAGTTCCTTCCTACTCCATTATTTTCAAAGTAAATATCAGCTGATACAGTAGAAATATTTTCCACCATATTTAAATCTTTATAGCACATTTTCTTTCGACCTTTATTCCCACAGATTCTCCGTATGCAGGGAACCTGTGACTTCAGAAAGAGTAAGCTCAGCTTCTTGGTTTAAAAAAAAGGAGAATCATGCTGAGATGTCCTTTATGCGACCAATTTGCTGCTGGGTGCACAGCTGTACAAATGTTAATCTGGTAATGGAATCATTTGACACCAGAGGGCATACATACATGTCCATGCTATATTTTCTCATCAGATCTTTAAATAACAAGCTCAATGTATGTTCATGTCATTCCACCTCCCATTCGCAAAAGTGTGAATTCTATTCAGCTATCATTGATTTCTATAGTTTCAATCCTCTGGTACTTCTGTAATCTCTTCTAAGCATATAAATTATAATATAAAACATATCATATAAATATGGAGACAAAATAAACTGCAGATACTGAATCTTGATAAAAAAACAAATTACGGGAGGAACTCAGGCGGTCAGGCAGCATCTGTGGAAAGATTACATTTTGTGTCAGGAAACTTTTTCAGACTGCTTATTTTGGGCAGATGCAGGCAGAAACAAAGGGTCTTGCTTGTTGACTTTGGAAAGGAGATAGAAACAGGCATTGGGAGGCTAGGGAACTACGATGTTAGAGGCTGTGTTTGGAAGATTGCCATGGGTGATAAGATCAGTATGGTTTGGAGCATGATGGCTGTCAGTGGGGTCAGAGTGAAGGGCAGGTATGAGGAGGTTTAGTTTAGTTAGTTTAGTTCAGAGATACAGTGTGGAAACAGGCCCTTTGGCCCACCAAGTCCACATAGTAGTACAAAGATAGGACAGACTGTTCAGCATAGAAAAGGGGCAGATCATGCGTGGAGGGGGGAGGGGGGATGTTGAAAACACGAGAGGAGGAGTTAGGGCTGAGGCCTGAGAAGGGCGAAGGGATATGGGGGCTCAGGGGAGGTACCGTGAAGGGAGGAAGGTTCTCAAAGAGGGGTATGATGGGGTGGAGTAGGGGAGGGGGTTGGTAGGAGAAATGCCATGGTAGCTCTGGAGGAGGGACCCAGTGGTGTTGGTGTCAAGGGATCTGGTCTGTAGCTGGGCGGGAAACCTGTATGACCCAGCAACATCGACATCCCAGGCCTGCAAGTGGCGAAGGAGCCACAGGGCCCAGCAAACTCACGTTCTTCAGCAGTCCAGAGAAGTGTCTCAGCCCAAAATGCCCTCTGTCCTCTCCCTCTCCACTGCCTGCTCCACCGTGTTCCAATAGCAGATTGCTTTTTGGATATAAATTAAGACATGTGCTACTCACATTCTGACACTTTGATCATCTCTGTTTGATTTTGGCACCACAGTTGTGCAATGGCCAATACCCTAAACTCTAGAGATCCCTAACAAGATTTCTCTGCTTTTTTGCTTTAAATTTGCATTGAATTTTCCATTTTTTATCTAACCCTTGCCTTCTCTATTCCTTATCTCTCCTTCCAATTCATCTCTGTTTTGTTCCCTTTCCCAAATCCATTCACCCTCCTTCCTCCTCCTGGTTACTACCCACAGGCCTCACCCACTGCATCCGCATCCCATTTGCCCTGCAATTCTCCTTTAAATTGTTTCCATTATCACCTTGCTTATGACTTTTAGCCTTTGTGCCCTTGCTTATCTCACTCCAGCTTATGTCTTCCCTTCCCCACCTGGTTTTCTCAGCCCCCTTTTTTTTCCATACCTGATTCTTCCTATTACCCATCTGACTCCGTCTCCCAACTCCACCACTCCCCCTGCCCAATCTGGCTCCTTCTGTAACTATCCCTCACCCTCCCTCTCTCTTCCGTTTCCACTCAGACCTGATGCAGAACCTTGACTGAAACATCAACAGTTTATTTCCCCCACAGATGCTGCTCAAACCTTTGAGTTCCTCCAATAATGTGCTTCTTGCTCCAGATTCCAGCGTCCACAATCCCTTTTGTCAGTTTTAGTAAGAGCATAAATTCAAAAAGGGGTCAAGGAAAGAGCATTCACGTCACGGTCCTGTTTTCACCAATCTTTCCACCACTACGCACAAGAAGCGCAAGACAGACACCATTGTATACAGATGCCGAGAAGTGTGTTCAGCTCAGGCTAAACAATGTCTAATCTTGCATGTGGACCCGATAAGAAGTTCAAAAAGAAAACATATCCTGCTCCATTAATTAACATTTGCCTACATTTTCATTGATCTATTCTATTGATGTGTGTGTTGCTCAGTTAATTACTGATTCAGTTTGCTCACTGGACTATGAAATAATTAAAATCACAATCTGTGAATGTGCCTGCTGTTTTACAGATGACACCAAGCTCTGCTTAACCATTACTCTGTGTCTAAATTGTTAAATAGCTTGAAGAACAGCATCCTATGTTCCAACTAGGCACACAACACCTCCCAGAACTTAGCATTGAATTCAACAAAGTTAGGTGATTAGCTGTTCCAGTTAGCATCATTACTGAATGGTCATCAACCTGCCATTTGATTCTGTCTCTATAGATGCTGCATACTTGCTGAGTATTTCCAGCATTCCTCATTTTTATTATCAGACTCGCTGTTAGACATCCAATAAAAGATAATCAGGTGGTTCCTTCAGTTAAATAATGAAAAAACAGAATTTCCTCTACAATCCCCAGCCATTAATTTCATTGCTCTGGTTCTATATCAAACTCTGTACAATCTTAGTATATTCTTCTTGAAGTAAAGTTTAGACCACGTGTCTTTTTCAACAGTGGAAGCCTATTTTCACCTTTTCAATATGATCCAATTGCAGACTTGTTTCACCTCATCAGCTGCTGAAACAGTCACCTATGTCTTTACTTTGTCCAGACTTCACTATCCCAATATACCTTTGGAGATCCTTCATCACTGTACCTTCCATTAACATTAAGGGCATTCAAACTTCTTATAGCTGTAGCTTCTGTTGCATTTCATCATTCAATCTTTTGTTCACTGATCATTGTGGAGGTGTGGATGGTGGGGAGGATGGGGGGGGGGGGAATGGGGGTGTGCGGGGGATGGGACGGGATGGGGCAGTGGTTGGGATGGGGGAGAATGGGGGGGGTGGTATGGGGGGGTGGCAGGGGAGGATGTGGGGGATGGGGGCAGGTAGGAAGATGTGGAGGGGAAAGGGGGGATGGAGGGAGATCGGGCGGAGATGGGGATGAGAGATGGGGGGGTGGGGAGGATGGGATGGTATGGGGGTGGGGGCGGTGGGGTGGATGGGATCGGGGGGGTGGGTTGGGAGGGGTTGATCGGGAGGGATGGTATGGGGAGGGTTAATGTTGGTTCACTCATCTTTCTACAAAGTTAATAGTATTTTTCCAATGCCTTTTGGTTGACCTCTATTGCAAGGGGAGTGGACATCGATAGTGAAATTTAATGCTGCCATCAATGTACCCAAAACAGCCTTTGTTTGATTGAGGGAAGAGTTATAGACCTTTAGCAAAATATATTGTCTATTAGGCTGTCACCTTTCTGTTGCTTCCTTGGTGTATGGAGTGAATAATATTCCCATTGCACTGCGGTACACAAATTATTTTGTCTTAATTCGTTTTCCTGAAATCATCTAATATAAAGTAGATATCCACAATGTGTGACATAAAAGCCACATCCAGCTTGCTATCTGCATTGTTCTGGCCCTAACAGTGGCTTCAACAAGTCAGTCATATCCATGAGCTAGTTATCTAAGTGGGATGACAATAGGGGGCGCCGCACGGATGCCAGCCTCTGCCTACAGCCTGTTTGTCCTTTCAATCTTTAAAATTTTTTTAGTTAGTTTAAAGTCGTTTTCGGAGGAAACTTTAACTTTTGTATGTGGGGGAGGGGGGCAGGGTAAGGGGGAAACTGTTTCCCAGTGACTTCCTGGCAGGGACGCGACTATTTCTCCGAGTCGCGTCCTCGCCCCTCACCTCGCGGCCTACCAACTGGATCGGAGCGGCCTTTCCTGCCAGGGACCGGGAACCGGACCAGAGTGACAACAGCGGTGGTGCAGCGCTGAATTCACCGAGCAGCGCCGTTTGGAGCTCCAGAGCGTTGGGCCAATGCTCCAATACCGTGGAGCTGTGGTTCACGGAGCTTGCAATGCGGGCGGCGCTGAACAACTTTGTGGAGTCCTGGGGCCCTTTGCCGAGGGCTGCCAGCGCTGCATCTCTGCCCAGCACGGCCTGCGGACTTTGGGAGCCACGGACTCCGGTAAGAGGGGGCCGACTCTGATGTCCAGGCCACTGAGGATGTCCCCCAGCCCCGACGCCAGACTTACATCACCCCGGCGAACGGGCCTGAACATCGGGCCACCCGTAGTGGCGACTGCGGACGGCTCGGAGAGGCCCCGACCATGGGTGAACAGTGGGGAACATTAGAGGAAGATGACCGACTTTGGTGCCTTGCCTCACAGTAGGAAACTTTGATTCTGCTGTGTGGGGATGTTTTATGTTGAATTCTATCGTGTGTTTTGTTCTTTATTTTTATTGTATGGCTGTATGGTAATCTCATTTCACTGTGCCATCTGGCACATGTGACAAATAAATGTATCTTGTGTCTTGTATGTTTACTGCTGCTGTAGAGAGGCAAGTTGCTTTCTTTCAATTAGTTGAATATCGGAAGCAGCTTTGCACATATTTGTTGGTCTTCAGTTTATATATAGGTTTTTTTTAGCCCATGATTGAAAATAACACGACGGTGCTGACTCGTAGATCCAGGAGTTTGGAGATGTTTAATTGCGATTATTATGTTGAAGGCAGAGGTAAAGTATAAAATTAGGAATCTGATGATACAGGTTTCTTGTTGTCTAGGTGCTCTGGAGGTGATTTTCGGGCCAGGGGGATGGCATCTGCAATGCACTGGATCAAGACTGGCTGGGAGGCTGGAGTTAATGTGTGCCAGGACCAGTGTCTCAAAGCACTGCATGATGGCGGATGTCAGAGCCACTGGAGGGTAGTCACTAAGGTGCACTACCTTGCTTTTCTTTGGCATTGAGATGATAGTAGAACACGTCCATGGACTTCATCCGGGCAAGATGCTTTACATGGAATCAGTCTCAGGAAGGCTATTCTGCCATCAGCAACTGTGGACACAAGCACTCCCAAGGCTGTTGGGGTGGATGATATAATTCCACCAACCTTCTGGTCAAAATGAGTATAGATTGCTTTGAGCTTATCGAAGAGGGATGTGTTGTTGTCAGCGATATTGGCCAACTTCACTTTGCACCCTATTATAGCAGTCAGGCCTTGCCGCAATCAGCGGTTATCCTGTGATTATCCATGGCTTGGTCTGGCATTCCCTCTTGGCATTTTGATGGTTTTGCGAAAGATGTAAATAGATTTCTTGTATTGTTCGGTATCCTTTGATTTGAACGCTACAGACTTGGATTGCTTGGTTCATCCATGGTTTCCAGTTGGGGAACACTTGCAATGTCTACTATGATACACATTCCTCTGCACAGTCACCAATCAGATCTGTGACGGCAGTGGCGTGCTCATTAAAGTTGGCTGCAGTGTCCCTGAATATGGACCAGTCCACTGACTCAAAGCAGTAGCAAAGTAACCCATCTGTTTTCTCGGACCAGCACTGTACCACTTTCTTATCAGATCTTCCCGTTTCAGTTTCTGTTTGTAAGTGGAGGGTAGGAACACAGCCAGGGGGTCAGGTTTTCCAAAGTGCAGGGGATAGAGTGGTAGAGTGATGGGTGTGTAATAGTAATCAAAGGTGGTTTGGCTTCAGGTGGGATACAAGACGTGCTGATAGTAGTTTAGTTGCATACTCTACATAGACATAATTCTTAACTGAAACTGCAAAAATTGTATTGTTTTCATGGTACGTTTTATAGTCATAGTGTCATTCAGCAGCACAGCATGAAAACAGGTCTCTCACCCCAACTCCTCTAGGCCAAACAAGTTAGAAAGGAATTGGAAATTCACCAGAATTTGTAATTCAAATAAAATTATAGATGCCAGAAACCTGAAATAGACTTTAGGGTAACTTGCTTTTTCTTTCTATCTGTGTATAAAATTGCCATTTCTGCCCGTCGTTATTTGAGCTCTGCTTTACCTTTCATATTGGCATATGATGGGCATGTTCCACCCTTTACACAGACAAGGAAGCATTATTTGATCCTAATTGCTTCTCCTGTTGTTGTTGTATTGTTCTTACCTTATCATAGATACTCTCTTTGATCCACCATCCCTCCCTATCTTCTCTGCTACCTAAAAACAAACTTGCTGTCTTTCTTTCCTGTTCTGGTGAAGGGACTGGGTCTGAAATGTTCACAATTTCTCTTTTCACTGAAGTCACCGTAGCTATTTACAATATATATTGATGATTTGGATGAAGGGATTCAAAGTAACATTAGCAAATTTGCAGATGACACAAAGCTGGGTGACAATGTGAACTGTGGGGTGTATGCTATGAGGATGCAGTGTGACTTGGACAGATTGGGTGAGTGGGTAGATGCATGGCAGATGCAGTTTAATGTGGATAAATGTGAGGTTATCCATTTTGGTTGCAAAAACAGGAAGGCAGATTACTATCTAAATGGTGTCAAGTTGGGAAAAGGGGAAGTACAATGGGATCTGTTCATCAGTCACTGAAAGTAAGCATGCAGGTACATCAGGCAATAAAGAAAGTGAATGTAATGTTGACCTTCATAACAAGAGGAGTTGAGAGGTCCTCCTGCTGCCCAGGGCCCTAGTGAGACCACGCCTGGAGTATTGTGTGCAATTTTGGTCTCCAAACTTGAGGAAGGACATTCTTTCTTTTTTTTATATATATATTTTTATTAGAAGCCATACATATTACAAATGATATGATAATTTTTTAAGATATACATATTACATCTTTCCAAAATTATATAAATATTACCAAGCCATATATATAGGCCTCAATTTTTTTAATAGTGTGAAAAAGAGAAAAAAAAGAATAAAGAAAGAATAGAGAATAATTTAAAGAGTGTGATTATAATTTTGATTAGAAGAGAAAAAGATTAGGAAAAAAAAGGAAAAAACATATAACTAATAAACAATTATTATACTTAAAGAAAAAAAAAACAGTATGCATCTTATCAATGAATGGAACAATTTCTAATTATAATATACGGAGACAAGTATATAAATCTCAGATTAAACATTTTCGTTTGATCTTACCACCGGGTACTTATTGAGTTTCAATGCTGAGTCCAGCTACCCCTTCATATAATCAGTGAATGGAGACCATATTTGTTCAAAAAGCTCATGTTTATCCATTAGGATAAACCTAATTCTCTCCAATTGCAACGTCTCCAACATTTCCCCTGTCCACATTTTAATGGTAGGGGATAATGGCCCCTTCCAAAATTTTAATATTAATTTTTTTCCAATTATTAAACAATAATCCAGAAAGTTTCTTTGATTTGCTGTTAATGTTTGATTTGAATCTGAAACACCAAATATTATTAATTTTGGGTCAGGAATTAATGTAATCTTAAGAACTATGAAAATAATTTTGAAAATCTCAATCCAATAACTATTAAGTTTTGTACATATTACAAAACTATGAGTTAAATCAGCTTCTATGTGCTGACATTTATCACACAATGGTGATATATTAGGAAAAATTCTATTTAATTTCTTTTTTGAGTAATGTAATCTATGTAATACTTTGAATTGTATCAAAGTATATCTGGCATTTAACGAACAGCGATGAATTTGTTGTAAGCTTTCTTCCCAAAAATCTTCTGATATCGGTAAACCAGTTTCATTTTCCCATTTTTGTCGAAATGATTCAGTTGTTGGTATTTCCCTGTCCAAAAGAATGTTATATATATATGCTATTAATTTTTCTGTGTTTGGATGCTTATTAAGTACTTCATCCAGTAAACCTGGATCTCTATTTCTGTAATCTTGCGTATTTAATTTGACATAATCTCGGATTTGTAAATATCTAAATAAATTATTTGCTTGCAATCCATAAATCTCTTTCAATTCCTGAAATGAGAGAAATTTCCCATTCTTGTAAAGATGTTCTATCCTTATTATTCCTAAATTTTTCCAATGTCTATACCCCACATCCAATGTCGAGGGCTTAAACAGAGGATTATTCATAACTGGTAAACAAAGCGGCATAGTTTCTAAATGTAAAGTCTTAATGATTTGTTTCCAAATACGTATATTATTTAAAATTATAGGATTTTCCTTATATGTTTTTTTTGTACCACCCTTGGGGCAAGGAGTATTGTACTTATATCGAATGGTAAACAATCTTCCTTTTCTATTCTTAACCAAACTGGGTCCTGTTCCATATGTACCAGCCAAAAATTAAATTTGTTAATCTGAACCGCCCAAAAATAATATAAAAAATTAGGTAGGGCTAGGCCACCATTTATCTTAGATTTACATAAGTGTATTTTACTTATTCTGTGATTTTTATAATCACAAATAAAGCTGTTGACAATGGAATCAATTAAAAAAAAAATTTTTTAGGAAGATATAGCGGGATGGCTTGAAATAAATATAGTAATTGTGGCAAAAAAATCATTTTAATGGCATTTATTCTACCAATCATTGATATCTGTAATGTTTTCCAATATAAGATATTATTTTTTAATTTATTTAGTAATTGCGGGAAATTTGACTTAAATAAAGAATTATAAGATTTTGATACATTAATTCCAAGATATTTAATTTGATTATTAACTATTTTAAATGGAAATTTTTGTAATTTATTCAATTTTATTCCTGTTATAGGCATAATTTCACTTTTATTCCAGTTAATTCTATATCCTGAGAACATACTAAATTCAGTTATAACATCAAGTAATTTAGGAATACTAATCTCCGGTTATGTTATGTATATCAAAACATCGTCTGCATATAAAGATATTTTGTTAATTGTGGTTTTAGTATTGTATTCATAAATTTCTGGTTCTGATCTAATCCTTTCGGCCAATAATTCTATAGCGAGTGCAAATAATAAGGGTGATAACGGACAACCTTGTCTACAACCCCTAGAAAGATTAAATTTTGCTGATAACATTTGATTTGTTAGGATTCTTGCTGTTGGGCCAGAACATAAAATTCTAACCCATTTGCAAAATCCTTCTCCCAGTTGAAATTTCTGCATTATCCTAAATAAGTAAGGCCATTCGACCTGGTCAAACGCCTTTTCCGCATCCAGGGATATAACTGCTAATTCAATATCATTCCCTCTTTTCGAATAAATGATATTAAATAGACGTCTTAAATTATAAGTGGAATATTGTTTAGGAATAAAACCTTGATCATGATGTATTAATTTATTGATCACTAAACTTAACCTTTGAGATAAAATTTTTGTTAATATTTTTTGATCTGTATTTAAAAGAGCTATTGCTCTATATGATCCTGGGTCTTCTAGATCTTTATCTGCTTTAGGAATAAGTATAATTGTGGATTCTTTTAGGGTTTCTGGAAGCTGTTCTTGCTCATAGGCATCTTTATATATAGTTTGTAGCCATGGGGCGATCAAATCATGAAACTTCTTATAAAATTCAACACCCAAACCGTCGGAGCCTGCAGCTTTACCGTTCTTCAATGATCTAATTGATTCCTCAATGTCTTTTGCTGATATTTCAGCATCTAATAATTCTCTACCTTCCTGATCTAATCCATTAATCTGACATTCCTGGAGAAATGCTTCCATTCCATCGGATTGATCCATCACCTTTGATGTATAAAGTTTTTGATAGTATTGTTGGAATCTATCATTAATGTCTTTTGGTAAAGTTAATATTTCTCCTTGTTCAGATCTGACCTTATATATCATTTTTTCTTCATCTGATTTTCTTAGTTGACGAGCTAACAATTTATGTGGTTCACCCCCGAATTCAAAATATACTTGTTTGGTCTTTTGAAAAAGTTTAATAACATGCTTTGATTGTATCTCATTTAACTTATATTTTAATGTTGCAATTTTGTTATGTATAACCCTAGATGGAGACACAGCATTTTCCATGTCCAACTGCCTTATTTCATTTTCCAAATTCTGTTGAATCTTTCGGTTTTCCTTATTCAGATGTTCCTGCGCAGATATTATAGCACCCCGTATAAAAGCTTTAAATGTGTCCCATAAAAGAGACGATGAAATTCTAGGTTTATCATTAGTCTCAAAAAATAATTCAATCTGTTTAACCAGATAATTATAACAAGCCTTATCATTTAATATTTGAGGATTAAATCTCCATTGCGAATATCTATTAGTTATACCCTTTAAATTAATCTTGAATGTTAATGGAGCATGATCCGAGATAATAATATTATGATATTTTGAATCATACGTAAATGGGACAAGCTTTGAATCTATTAGAAAATAATCTATCCTAGAATAAGTTCCAAATACCGGAGAGTAAAATGAGTATTCGCGACCATTGGGATTATCATTTCTCCAAATATCCTTGACATTAGCTGAACTAATAAACAAATTTATGAATTCACTTGATTTAGATATAGCCTTCCTTTTAGTTGATGATCTATCTAAATAATTATCCAAAGTGCAATTTAAGTCACCCCCAATTATTAAATTGTGCTGTGTTACTATAGGAATAGTGTTGAATATTTTCTTAAAAAACAGCGGATTGTCAAAATTAGGTCCATATATATTCATAAGTACAACCTTCTTCGAGTATAGTTCACCAGTAACTATTATGTATCTACCTTCAGGATCCTCTATTATTGAACTATGTTTAAATTGCAGTATAATGTGGATAAATGTGAGGTTATCCACTTTGGTGGCAAAAACATGAGGGTAGACTATTATCTGAATGGTGGCAGATTAGGAAAGGGGGAGATGCAACGAGACCTGGGTGTCATGGTACACCAGTCATTGAAAGTAGGCATGCAGGTGCAGCAGGCAGTGAAGAAAGCAAATGGTATGTTAGCATTCATAGCGAAAGGATTTGAGTATAGGAGCAGGGAGGTTCTACTGCAGTTGTACAGGGTTTTGGTGAGGCCACACCTGGATTATTGCGTACAGTTTTGGTCTCCAAATCTGAGGAAAGACATCCTTGCCATAGAGGGGGTACAGAGAAGATTTACCAGACTGATTCCTGGGATGTCAGGACTTTCATATGAGGAAAGATTGGATAGACTCGGCTTGTACTCGCTGGAATTTAGAAGATTGAGGGGGGATCTTATAGAAACTTACAAAATTCTTAAGGGTTTGGACAAGCTAGATGCTGGAAGATTGTTCCCGATGTTGGGGGAGTCCAGAACAAGGGGTCACAGTCTAAGGATAAGGGGGAATTCCTTTAGGACCGAAATGAGGAAAACATTCTTTACACAGAGAGTGGTGAGTCTCTGGAATTCTCTGCCACAGAAGGTAGTTGAGGCCAGTTCATTGGCTATATTTAAGAGGGCGTTAGATGTGGCACTTGTGGCTAAAGGGATCAGGGGGTATGGAGAGAAGGCAGGTACGGGATACTGAGTTGGATGATCAGCCATGATCACATTGAATGGCGGTGCAGGCTCGAAGGGCCGAATGGCCTACTCCTGCACCTATTTTCTATGTTTCTATCTATGTTTCTATGAATACCCTTACGAATAAGTATGGCAACTCCTCGAGATTTATGAGTAAATGTTGAATGGTACACCCTAGAAATCCAATTTGCCGTTAATCTATATTGTGCATCCTTTTTTAAATGGATCTCTTGAAGATAAATTATATCTGTTTTCATTCTATTTAATTGCGCCAAAACCTTACCTCTTTTAATTGGTTCATTAATACCTTTTACATTCCAACTACAGAAGGTGATTCCATCACCCCCCCTTTTTCTTATTAATGTCTTGCATTTTGATATTATGGTGGATTATAATGAGGTAGATGTCTCAGCATATACATCCCAATTTCGCACCCTAGTTTGTGATCAACAAATGTTAATACTAATAACTTTATCTGACATACGTATCTCCTCCAGTCTACTGTATAATACCATTCATAAGTAAAATAATATAATTCAACGTATAACATATAAAAAAAAAAATATAAAAATATAAATAAAAAAAGTTAATAATATTAGTAGAAAAGTGCAGGAAAAAAAGTGTCTATTACCACGTTAAGTGTGATTAGTGTAAGCCACACTAGCGTGGCTATTAATCTACGGACTTCCGTTGGGGAAAAATAAAGATGTTTATAATTCCAGCTCCGTAAATGCCTTAAGGGCAATATATTTAGGGGCGGGGCGTTACATTTCTATACTTATTAATGCTATATTATTTTAACTACTACTATCGTTTTAAATTGTTTAAGGAGGAGTAACATACATTTGTAAATAATGGTTAGTACTAAACTATTACTATTGTATGTTAATTTATTATTAATAATCATTATGCTCTCCATGTCCAATGATTTTAAAAGTTCATCATTCTTCCTCCTTCTTGCTGGGTAAACATCGGCATCAGGTAAGTGTTGAATATGATTCAAGTTCATTATTCTTCATCCTCATCTTCATCTTCTCTCTGTGTTCCCTCGGCTTCTCCTTCTTCTTCCTCTTCCAGCACCTTCTCGATATTACGAGCGAACTCAAGAGCTTCGGTATGTTTAATGAAGTGGTGCTCTTTATTATCATGGTTTACTCGTAACGTGGCAGGATACATCAGGCCATATCTCACGCCCTTTATATTCCTGAGGATGTGCCTTGTTTCAGAAAAATAAGGCTCTTCTCTTGGCCACTTCTGCAGGATAATCTCTGAATATGCTGATCTTGTCGCCATCATAAAGCAGATTCTTCTTACGAATTATTATCTTCATCACATCTTCCAAAACATGATCGTAGACCACCTTCACAATCAGTTGTCTTGGTGGCGAACCCGTCTTTGGACGTCGTCTCAGTGCCCTGTGCGCTCGGCCAAGCAGGGGTGCTTGCTCCAGATTCAAGACATTTTTCAGAAGATTTGCAGCAAACTCTCTGGTGTCTTGTACTCCCTCCTTGCCTTCACGCATAGCCACAATACGCAAGTTCTTGCGCAGTTGCCTTCCCTCCAAGTCAATACATTTCTCAGTTATTTTATTCAATAAATCTGTTAAACGCTTGTTCTCGGAGAGAAGTTTCTCATTCGCCTTAGCATTTGAGTCAGCAATACTGGTCAATTCCTTTATTGCCTCGTGTTGTTGATCAAGTGCTCTTATAATAGGTTCCAACTTGAGATCAACCGCGAGTTGCACACCACCAACTTTGTGATTTACTTCGACCATCTGTTGTTTTAGATGTATCATCTAAAGGACATTCTTTCTATTGAGGGAATGCAGTGTAGGATCACGAGGTTAATTCCCGGGATGGCGGGACTGTCATATGTTGATAGCTTAAAGCGGCTGGCCCTGTGTACTCTGGAATTTAGGGGATCTTATTGAAACATATAAGATTATTAAGGGTTTGGACATGGTAGAAACAAGAGATGAGGAAAAACTTTTTCACACAGAGAGTTGTTAGTGTGTGGAATTCTCTGCCTCGGTGGGCGGTGGAGGCTGGTTCACTGGATGCTTTCAAGAGAGATTTAGATAGAACTCTTACGGATAGTGGAGTTAAGGGATATGGGGAGAAGGCAGGAACGGGGTACTAATTGTGAATGATCAGCCATGATCACATTGAATGGCGGTGCTGGCTCGAAGGGCTGAATGACCTACTCCTGCACTTATTGTCTATTGTCTATTGTCACCTGGCCTGCTGATTATATCCAGCATTTTCTGTTTTTATTTAAAGAATGTTTCCTTGATGAAAACATTTATTTCATTATAATAAACAATTTGTAATGTTAGGAGGTAGAAGGATATATGGTTGTACAGTCAATAGGTGCTATTAATAAGAATAAACACACACAAGCAGCGCAACTTACCTTTGTTGTGTGTTTACAGACATTTTGATAGACTCCAGTACATCTTCAGTGATGTCTTAAGTGATAAGTGGCACTTGAATAACAGGTACAGCTCTGTCAATAGTTTGTTGTGCATTAGGTTGACAGCTGTGCCACATTGTCACAAATACCGTGAAATTGTGCAGAATGATTTCCACTTAATCTAATTAGTCACTGAAAGGAACCATAGTATTTGAACCAACCACTTTTAAAACTGGCCGGATCAGTAATCCCCCCCTCCCCTCCACCTCCCCCCTGCCCCCTTTCCCCTCCCCCTCCCCCTCCCCTTCCCCCTCCCCCTCCCCCTCCCCCTGAAACTCCAATCGTCAGTGCGGGATTTTCACTGGCGAAGAGCTGGGCTGGGTGGCAGTGACTCTGGGAATTTAGTCTGAAGGTCATCAGATCTAAATGCAATAATTAAGAGCAATGGACATTCACTAAAACAAGCTCAAAGACTTATCTGGATATTTCAAAATATATTGTGTATTTAGTGATGTCAATTGGTTTGCAGATTTTCTGAATGTGACCACCTTAAATATTTAATTTTCATACTTCCCTAACAATATTATTTTTATGTTGATGCTCTGTTGGAGTCATTTTTTTAAAAATGTGGTTCATTTAATCTTTTTGGAAAGCAGACATGAATGTTTGTAAATTGCATTTTAGAGAAAAATAGTTAATGGATGCATTGTAAAGGAAAAGATGCAAGCAGTGCACACTAAAATCAATATGCTTCACTAAAGTCTTCCCATTAAACATATTTTACCAGTTCATCAAAAAAAGAGATGAAAGGTCAATGCTCATGAAGCAGTGAGCTGTTGTTAAGGAGAGATGTTGTTATTAAAAGTCAGTCATGAACTTTGAAAGCTTGTATAATGTGGGAGAAAGGTTAGACAAAGAGAATTAAGAGGCAATACAGTCTGAGGCCCAGACACAATAATGTATTAGGAGTTGCATAATTTAAGTGCATATCTTTGGATAGATGCACTGTTACTCAATTGAATATTACTTGGGGTCTGAGACAATACTTTTACTGGAAGTGCATTCCAGAATTTTATTTAGTTTAGTTTAGAGATACAGCGCGGAAACAGGCCCTTCAACCCACCGAGTCCGCACCGGCCAGCGATCCTCGCACATTAACACTGTCATACACTAGGGACAAAATTTTATTTACACATATATCAAGTCAATTAACCTACATACCTCTATGTCTTTGGAGTGTGGGAGGAAACCGAAGATCTCGGAGAAAACCCACGCAGTCACGGGGGGAACGTACAAACTCCATTGAGACAGTCTGAAGAAGGGTCTCAACCCGAAACGTCACCCATTCCTTCTCTCCAAAGATGCTGCCTGACCTGCTGAGTTACTCCAGCATTTTGTGTCTACCTCCGTTGAGAACCTGGGTCTCCGGCGCTGCAAGTGCTGTAAGGCAGCAACTCTACCGCTGCACCACTGTGGCCACTTGCTTCACGCATTTGTGTGTCATCCTTGCGCTGTTGAGACTGAAAATAATATCAAAATTTAAGATTATTAAGATAATGAGTTCTGATAGGGAAAACTCTTTGTTTTGGATTATCGAGTCAGGGTGTAACAGAAATAGGCCCTTCAGCCCCTTGACTTTGCGCTGACAATCACCTATTTACAACAATCCTACATTAGTCTCATTTTGTTCTTAACATATTGTCAACAAATCTTCTCAGGGTGAAAGAAATCATTAATTTTTCTTAGGTGTTTTATTAGATTCTCTTAATATTGGCTCTGAGATTTCCTGGAGATCTCCTTGCTCAGATGTACAGAAGAGATTTTTTGGATTTTTGTGTTTTCTAACAGTGATTGGCTGCTGTAACTGTGCCATAATAGCTCGCTATAACCATAGTATAATCAGTGAGCTTTTTACAATTGATCTCACTGGGTCTTGGGGAGAAAAATATCGACTGATGTTCCCTCTTCTAATTGCCAATAGCTTACAATGGGCAGTGCATTTATATTGACAAGGAATGAAGACAAATATAGATTTATAGGATGTACCCATATCCACTTCAGGAATTAAGTTTACTTGAACAAGGAAAGGGTACCGAGCCGAAATGTAACCTGTCCATTTTCTCCAAAGATTCTACCTGACCACCTGAGTTATTACAGCTTTCTGTGTCTATTTTTGATATAAACCAGCACTTGCCGTTCCTTTTTATTGCTATGATCCATCTGTTTTAAGGATCATCATGTTGCAGTATGGAGGAGAGATAAGGATGGCAAGGTAAGGGAACTGCGGTGACCAAAGAGGTTGTAAATTTGGTCGAAAATAAAAAGAACCGAATGCAAGTTTTAAGAAGATGAAATCAGACAGGGCTTTTGAGTAATATAAAGCAAGGAGGAAGGAACTCAAGTGGTCAATTAGCTGGGCCAAAAAGGGGCCACAAAATTCCAAGGTTTTTATAAAAACAAGAGGATAACCAGATAGTAGGTAGGGCTGCTCCAAGATAAATGAGGGAATTTGTGATTGGCATCTGGTTATGAAAATGACTGATGAGGATGAATGTTATCAACATGGATTTTAGAAAGGTATTTGATAAAATCCCTCATATTAGGCTGAACCAGAAGACTAAATTGCATGAGATTAGACTTGGATTGTTTTTTCTGGAAGGCTGGAGCCGAATATTAAATCACGAGATGCATAGATAGGATAGACAGTCAGAACCTTTTTCCCAGCGTGGAAATGTCAGAGTAGAGGGCATAGCTTTAAGGTGAAACGGACACGTTTACAGGATAAGTTTTGTTTACAGACAGAGGGTGGTGGATGCCACAGGAGTGGTGATGGAGACAGATATGATAGTGGCATTGAAGAGGATTTTGGGTAGGCATATGAAAGTGCAGGAAATGGACGAATATGGATTATATGCAGGCCGATACGAGTAGGTATTGACATCATGTTCAGCACAGACGTGGTGGGCCGAAGGGTCTGTTTCTGCGCTGTATTGCTTTATGTACTGAAAGTGCCCATGTAACTTAACTACGGCAAAAACCATCATTCAGAATGTGAGTTGAAAAAGAGATGCAAGATTATTTTAGTGATTTACACATGAGAAGGAACAAGAATATTCATGGATTAACTTTTAAAAGATAGAGGATTTATATCCGTTTGCAGTGTCTAATTGTATTTTAAATGTCACCATTTTAAAAGACAATAAATGTCTCCATCTGTACAACTCCCACTGACAGTTGGTTCAATATACACACCACCCACTGAGTGAAGACATTTCCCCTCCGGTCTCTTTTTAATCTTTCCCTTAATCCTCTGTCATCTAGTTCTGGACTCCTCTACCTTGGGAGAAAGACTGTGGGGAAAGTCTGCTCCTGGGAAAACGTCCCAACATGAAGCCTCTGTGAGAGCTGATGAACATGAACTTCTTCGTGAAAAGGGGATGTTTATGCATCAATTTTGAAAGCCATCTGTGGTGCTCTTGCAGTTTATGTGTACTGAATCCAGTGTGCCAAAATCCTGCGGATGATATTGGGCAGTTTGAAGGAAGTGGCATAACCATTACGGAGAGAGGCTTGGAAATAATTCATTTAAATTATGCCATAGCGTAAATAAGCCTCTTCATTTGACACTGGCTTGGACATCCCAGTGTGGTACTGGGAACTCATTACATTGCTGTTCTGGGATCTGGAAATAAATGGAACAGCGGAATAGCTCAGTGCAGTAACACAATCTCTTCTTCTTGCATATGGCGTACACAGCCTAAAGTTGTAGGACAACTCGTTCTATTTGATCTTATTTGATTGAACACACTGGATTGATTGCATTCGTCGAAACAGGGCGGACCACCAGGGTGAAGGTTGCAATCTTCCACCCCAGTAACCCAATGAATCCCCAAGACTGCTGCCCAAAGCTAGGAGCTGGAAATTTTCAGTAGCAATGTGGAAACATCTAACTTCAAGTAAGCACTTTATGTGATTTTATGGATTCAACTGAAGATAGACACAAAACGCTGGAGCAACTCAGAGGGTCAGGCAGCATCTCTGTAGAGAAGGAATGGGTGACCTTTTTGGTAGAGATCCTTCTTCAGACCTTATTGCTATTGAACTGTTGAATCACATTTTTAATCATAGTTAATCACTTTTTTATTTCTGGTTTTATGACATTAATAACTCACTAAATATAAGAGACACAAAAAGCTGTAGTAACTCAGCGGGCTAGACAGCATCTCTTGAGAAAGGAATAGGTGATGTTTCGGGTCAAGACCTTTCTTCAGACTAAATATAAATGATATAGCTCTGCAAATGCTGGCACTCTGGTTTCTGAGCAACAGGCTTATGAGCTGAAATCCCACAGTGGATAGCTGAGCACGTTTATTGATCTGCCAGTCCAAGAGCAAAAGAACTGCACTTTACGATGTTGATCATCAGGTGAGATGTTAGACTGAGGCCTGAATGTCCTCTCATGGAGGATGAAAGATTCCACTGCACCCTTCAGTGGATGGATGCTCATAAAACTTGTGGTACCTTGTTGTGGCAGTGCTGAATTTTTATTTTTATAGAACAATGAATCCTGTTTGAGGTACGTCACTGGTTATGGTGCACATCCTTGTGCTGTGAAAGGTGCAGGTCTTGTTTTGAATATTTATCTCCTCTGTGCAGATGTATTTTATCTGGTAAAGACAAGGACTGTGTTGCATTGTTTAAGCTGCCATGATTTCACTGAATATTAACAATGCAATTCCTGACAATGAATTAGAACATAATTGGAATATAAGACATAGACGCAGGAATATGCCATTCATTGCCTCTTATCTGCTGTGCATTCAGTAAGATGATGTCTACTATCTTACCTCAACACCATTTAACCCTTTATTTCTTTCATTTGTTTAGTTCGTGGGATAAAGCAGCCAACATTCTGCAAATTAGGCTGGACCTTTGGAAAGAGCAGCAATATCACCTCTAACTTTCCAAGTTGTTGAATTTTCATCTAAAGTGAGAAAGTTATTTTGAACAAAATGGTGGCCTGTGGATGAAGACTACTCTTCTCTCCTGCAAAGCCCCCAGAATGGGCACACCTTCTCCTGAGTAGTCGTCCCAATAGTAGCCCAGAAATGGACAAAGGGCATTGGTGATTTATCAGAAGTATTACTATGTTCGAGTTTGTGTTCATACAGCTATTGCAGAAAGGGCTGGAGAATGGTGGGGTTGGTAGTAGTTGCTGCTACTTGGTAACATAACAATTCTCTCTGGAGCATTGGTGAACAATATCATGATTCCTACATCATGGACTGGTTTAAACATTAGCATCATTTGCATCCTTGTTTCCTTACTAATAATAATAAGTAAACTGAGCTTTCAATTATGTGACCAAAAGGTTGATGAAGGCAGAGCTGCAGACGTTGTACATATGGATATCAGCAAGGCATTCAACAGGGTTCCACATGGTAGGCTGCTCTGGGTTAGAGCGCATGGGATCCAACAAGTGATAGCTTAATGGATAGTAAACTGGCTTCATGGAAGGAAACAGAGTGGGATGGTGGAAGGTTACTTTTTATACTGGAGGCTTGTGAGTAGTGGTGTGCCTCAGAGTTTGGTGCTGTTTGTCATCTATATCAATTATTTGGATGAGAATGTACATGGCATGATTAGCAAGTTTGCAGGTAAAACAAGAGTGGGTGGTATTGTAGATAATGAAAATGGTTGTCAAAATTTGCAGCAGGATCTTGATCATTGAGCAGTAAAATGGACGATGGAATTTAATACAAAGAAATGTGAGGTGTTGCATTTTGGGAAGATTAACAAGGCCCAGACCTACACCGTCAAGGCTCTGGGGAATGTTGTAGAGCACAGGGATTTAGAAATGCAGGTACATAGTTCCTTGAAAGTGGCTTCACAGGCAGATAAGGTGGTCAAAAAGACATTTCGGCACATTGGCCTTCATCGGTCAAAGTATTGAGTATAGAAGGTGAGAGGTCATGTAAGATATTGGTGAGGCTACATTTAGAATATTGTATTCAATTTTGGGCACCATGTTACAGGAAAGATGTTGTCAAGCTGGAAATGGTGCAGAGAAGATTTACGAGGATGTTGCCAGGACTCAAGGGCCTGCGCAGGCTAGGACTTAAAGAGGTGTACAAAATCATGAGGGAAATAGATTGGGTAAACACACAGTGCGTCTTGCCCAGAGAAGGAGAACTGAGAACCAGAGGGTTTAAGGTGAGGGGAGAAAGATTTAATAGGAACCTGAGGGCAGGTTTAAGAAACATTTTGACAGTTAGATGGATAGTATAGGTTTAGAGTGATATGGGCCAAACTCAGGCAGATGGAACTCATGTAGATGTTTAGGAAGGAACTGCAGATGCTGATTTAAACCAAAGATAGACACTAAATTCTGGAGTAACTCAGCAGGACATGCAGCATCTCTGGAGAGAAGGACTGGGTGACGTTTGGGTCGAGATCCTTCTTCAGATGTTGGTCAGAGTGGACAAGTTGGGCCGAAGGATCTGTTTCCGCGCTGTATGACTCTATAACTGTTAGATCTTTTCAGGGTGTGAAAATGGTGCTAATGTTACAGTAACATTACCTGTCCATATCTAAGTGCACACACAATTGCTTGTACTTTTCCCCGAGTTCCTGCTCAAGATGAGCAACAATGTGCAAAATCTGTGAAGCTACATTCCTCTAAGAATAAAAATGTTTGAACATCCCAAGGACTTTGAATCATAAAGGATACAACAATACAGCACAAGAACAGACCCTTCAGCCCATGAAGTCTGTGTTGAAACATGATGCTAAATTAAACTAATCCCTTGTTCCTGTATATGATACATATCCCTCCAATCCCTACGTATTCATGTGCCTATTGGAAAGCGCCTTGAACACTATGACTGTATGTATCTGCTTTCACCATCATCCCTAGCAATGGGGTTCCTGCACCCACCACCTAATGTTGAGTATCTTCTGCTGCTGGTCTTCCAGGAGTATTAAGATTAATGGTAGTTTCACAACGAGCACTGTTTTGCTGGACATTCACTTCAGAATGCCCTATGGTGGAGAGTCAGAGGCAATGGCTCTCACTGCCAAAGTGGAACCAGAGCCAGTGAACACAATGTCAGGCAGTGCGAGCTTTGGTTGAACAATAATTCATAGCAGCTTACCCGGGTTTGGTCCTGCCTACTGGTGCTGTCTGTACGGCGATTGTATGTTCTCCCTGTGGTTTTCTCCGACATATTCGGTTTTCTCCCACAGTCCAAATACACACAGGTTTGTACGTTATTTGGCTTGGTATAAATGTAAATTGTCCCTCGTTTGTGTGGAATAGAGCTAGTGTGCGGGGATCGCTGATCGGTGTAGGCTCTGTGGGCCGAAGGGCCTGTACTTCTAAACTCTAAAAACAACTTGTTCATTATTTTTTTACAATATGAGACCCCCTTCCTGCCCGAACAAACCACATGACAAGTGGTATTTATGAGTGCAGGTGGAAGGATGGATGGAATTTCAAAAGATAAAATTGCTATAAAGTAAGAGTTGGTAAACAGTCCATAGTTTGAGTGGATATGAAGCTCAATTAAATTACCTCCACAAGCTCTCATTGAATACGACACATGCTGGTACTTACATAGATACATCGACAATAAGTGCAGGAGTAGGCCACTCGGCCCTTCGAGCCAATACCGCCATTCAATGTGATCATGGCTGATTATCCATAATCAGTACCCCGTCCCTGCCTTCTCCCCATATCCCTTGATTCAGCTAGCCCTAAGAGCTCCATCTAACTCTCTTTTGAATGCATCCAGCCTCCACTGCCTTCCACAGATTCACAACTCTCTGGGTGAAAAAGCATTTCCTCATCTCAGTTCTAAATGGCCTACCCCTTATTCATAAACTGCGGCCCCTGGTTCTGGACACCCCCAACATTGGGAACATGTTTCCTGCATCTAGTGTGTCCAATCCCTTAATAATTTTATATGTTTCAATAAGATTCCCTCTCATCCTTCTAAATTCCAGTGAATACAAGCCCAGTCACTCCATTCTTTCATCATATGACAGTCCCGCCATCCCGGGAATTAACCTTGTGAACCTACGCTGCGCCCCATCAATAGCAAGAATGTCCTTCCCCAAATTAGGAGACCAAAAGTGCACACAATACTCCAGGTGTGGTCTAACCAGGGCCCTGTACAACTGCAGAAGGACCACTTTGCTCCCACACTCAACTCCTCGCGTTATGAAGGCCAACATGCTATTGGCTTTCTTCACTGCCTGCTGTACCTGTATGCTTACTTTCAGTGACAGATGTACAAGGACACCCAGGTCTCATTGTACTTCCCCTTTTCCTAACCTGACACCATTCAGATAATAATCTGCCTTCCTGTTCTTGCCACCAAAGTGGATAACCTCACATTTATCCACATTATACTGCATCTGCCATGCATCTGCCCACTCACCCAACCTGTCCAAGTCACCCTGCATTCTCATATCATCCTCTTCACAGTTCACACTGCCACCCAGCTTTGTGTCAAATTTGCTAATGTTACTTTTAATTCCTTCATCCAAATCATGAATCTATATTGTGAATAGCTGTGGTCCCAACACCGAGCCTTGCGGCACTCCACTAGTCGCTGCCTGCCATTCTGAAAGGGACCCGTCCATCCCTACTCTTTGTTTACTGCCTTCCAAGCAATTGTCTATCCATGTCAATACCCTCCCCCAAATACCATGTACTCTAATTTTCCCCACTAATCTCCTGTGTGGGACCTTATCAAAGGCTTTCTGAAAGTCCAGGTACACTACATCCACTGGCTCTCCCTTGTCCATTTTACTTGTTACATCCTCATTAATTCCAGAAGATTAGTCAAGCATGATTTCCCCTTCGTAAATGCATGCTGACTTGGATCGATTCTGATACTGCGATCCAAATGATCCACGATTTCTAGAGCCATCTCCTTGAGTACCCTGGGATGCAGACCATCAGGTCCTGGGGATTTCTCAGCCTTCAGTCCCATCAGTCTACCCAACACCATTTCCTGACTAATGTGAAGTTCCTTCAGTTCATCTGTCACTCTTGGTCCTCTGTCCCCTAGTACATCTGGGAGATTGCTTGTGCCTTCCTTAATGAAGACAGTACCAAAGTACCTGTTCAACTCACCTGTCATTTCCTTGTTCCCCATAATAAATTCACCCGTTTCTGTCTTCAAGGGACCCACATTTGTCTTAACTAATTCCTTCCTCTTCACATACCTAAAGAAGCTTTTATTATTCTCCTTTATATTCTTGGCTAGCTTACCTTTGTACTTCATCTTCTCTCCCCGTATTGCCTTTTTAGTTACCTTCTGTTGATCTTTAAAAGTATCCTAATCCTCTGTCTTCCCGCTCATCTTTGCTATGTTATATGTCTTCTCTTTTATTTTTATACTGCCCTTGACTCCTCTTGTCAGCCTCAGTCACCTCTTACTCCCATTAGAATCTTTCTTCCTCTTTGGAATTAAATGATCCTGCATCTTCTGGATTATTCCCAGAAATGTTCCTAGGCATCATAAGTCACTGCAGCTCAGACACTAAAAATGTTTGGTATGCTGGTCTGTTAATGCAGACACACTGAAAACGACATTGTCTCATTTGTCCTCTATAAATTCATGCTTGTTATCTGTCTTCTGCTCCACAGAATTAGAGTTTCAGTACACAAATAAATAGAACTGACAGCCCTTTCATATGCTTTTCCCTTCCAGGATTACACCTCAAGAATATTCTGTGCTGGTGAGTGCAATAGCAATGATTCTGACACAACGACTTTTCATTTGAACTGAACCACTGAGGCTGAAGGTGAAAATGAATGTAACTATCAGCAAAAAAAATAATCCTATTATGTTCGAACAAAGATGAAAGTCCAGGATTTACTAATGGCCAGCTCTAAACCACTACAACCCAGGAATGGGGACTAATGTGTGTCAGTGGGAATCTGCCACCTCTGAACCCAACAAAGTCAATTTTCTGTCTTTCACCCTGAGAATTCCTTTGGATCTGCCGCTTCCCATGAGGCTGAGGATGTGATTGTTTATGAAGTCTCCTCTGTTCTCCCCTCTTACACCTCGCAACACTGAAATTACGTTGGAATCTCCCAGCTTGTGGAAAGATTTTGTTTCTTTTCTCAACCCTAAAACATATGGCATTCTTTGATTTTTGTTTTGTTTCCAAAACTCCTTTTCAGTGGCAGATAGGGGGAAAACAGTTGGGGGATGGGAGAGGGAGTGCTAAGGTCTTGGGAATGGAGCAGTAGGAGGCTGTGAACATGGAACAGTGCAGCACAGAACAGGCTCTTTGGCCCCCAATGTTCATGCGAACATGATGTCATATTCTCCCCTGCCTGCATGTGATCCTTATCCCTGCATTCCCTGAATATCCATGTGCCTATCCAAAAGCCTCTTAAATCCCACTATTGTTCCAAAGGAGGAAGATGACTGAACTTTATTGCCTTCCATCTCAGTGAGGAATGTTGATTCCAGTGTGGTGGATGTTTATGTTAAAATTATTGTGTGTTGCATTCTTTTTTAACTTGTATGGCTGTATGGTGACTCAACTATCACTGTACCTTAATTAGTGCATGTGACAATAAATGTGAACTGGAACTTGCCTCCACCACCACCCCTGGAAACGCATTCCAGGCACCCACTATTCTATGTGTAAATAAAACTTGGCCCGTACATCTTCTATATTATTACTAAAAGTCTTATCTTGACCACTTCCTGTCTACGTTGTAAATACATTTTAGAACAAAATGCTACCCTATATCGCTATGATATTTTCGCCATCTTACTCACTGTCCTCCTCTCCTCCAACTGCCCCATGTTTTTTTCCCGATCCCTGAAATAATAAAAAAGTTATGAATGTTTAAAAAAATCATGAGATCAGCAGATTGGTCTTCTCGCCTGTCATCACCATGATGAAGGTAACACCCCTTCTGGGGGAGCAGGAGAATAAAGCCCCAGAAGCTGCATGTGAGTCAGTCACCCCCGAAAGACCGTGAGTGAGAGTTGAGTCCAGAACTGTGAGGTAACGCCGTGAGTGACCTGAACTGTGGGTCTGCATTGTGCTGCTTGAACTGAATTAAAGGGTTGGTCTGCACTGTGCTGCTTGAACTGAAGTGGAAGGTTGGTCTGCACTGTGCTGCTTCAACTGAATTGAAGGGTTGGTCTGCACTGTGCTGCTAGAACAGAATGTCACACTTATTCTGGATGTCCCACTCACTGCCGAAGTCCCGCTCAGGGGACAGGCTGCACACAACCGCGTGAGTAGATTCAAGAGAGTTTTACTGTTATATATATGTTGTGTGTGAGTGTGTGAGAGTGTGTGATGGATGGTGTGAGGGTGTGTGTGAGAGATGGTGTGTGTGTGAGAGATGGTGAGTGTGTGTGTGATGGAGGGTGTGTGTGTGTGTGATGGAGGGTGCGTGAAGCCACCAGCCATGAGTGAGTCAACTGCCAGCTCACCAGCCGTGAGTGAGTCAACTGCCAGCCCACCAGCCGTGGGTGACTGAGCTTCCAGCCCACCAGGCCCGAGTGACTGAGCTGCTAGCCCACCAGGCCCGAGTGACTGAGCTGCCAGCCCACCAGGCCAGAGTACTGAGCCGCCAGCCCACCAGGCCAGTGTGAGCTGCCAGCCCACAACACCCATACCAGCGCTCTAGAAACCCCCCCCACTGGCCACCAATATTGGAATTGGTGGAAAGGTGGAATATTGCATTGGGGGACCAGCCCTATGGGTCCCACTTAGTTTAGACTCCTTTAAACTTGCCCTTTACTCTGCATATGCCTCCCATAATTTTATATATGTCTATTAAGTCTCCCTCAACGGCCAAAATTCCAAAGAAGACTAATTTGGTCCAACTTCTCTTTACAGGTTAAACCCTCTAATTTAGGCATTATTCTGATTAACATTTTCTGCACCCTCTCCAAAGCCTCTGCATCTGTCCTGTAATGGGGCGACCAGAACTGCACACATTGTGGCTAGCCAAAGTCCTATAAAGCCGCATTACGTCTTCCTAACGCTCCTGGTTACCAACCATTTTAACTCCCCTTCTCAATTCCATACCGTGCTTTCTGTCCTCTGCCTCCTCCACTGCCTGAGTGAGGAAGCATGCAAACTGGAAGATGAGTTCCTCATATTCTGCTTGGGTAACCTACAGCATGGTCACAAGAACACTGAATTCTCCAATTTCATGTAAACCTCTCACTCTCCCAATTTATTTCTCCATGCACACTTTTCTCCTCCCACTGCTGTCACCCTGTTCCTTTCCCCATCTCCCACCCCTCCCTACTCAAGCACTTCCTTTTATTTCCCTTCCTTTACCCCTCTCCCCCTTGTCCCCTTCCACTCATATCCCTCCCTCTGGCTTCATATTTCCCTCCTCCTCTTATTTCCTTTGTTGACAAGCTTTAGTCTAGATTTCACCACTAGCATTTGTCACTCTCTGTGCCAATGACCTCTCCTCATCTGTATCCACTTATCACTTGCTAGGCTTTGCCCCTTCCCATACTCTCTATTCCAGTTGTTAACCCCCCACTCAATCAGTCAAAAGAAGGTACGAACCAAAACATCATCAGTCCATTTCCCTCTCAATCCTGAGTTCCTCCAGCAATTTATATCTTGCTCAAGAGTCCTGCAACTGCAGTATTTTTTAGTCTTTCTGTGGACTTAATTCTGCAATGTTATAGATGGTCAAAGAGCATACCTTACTGCAGAGTCTGTTTTAAGGTAGCTGAGAAATATGGCTTGTCCCAATGTTGAATTGGCAATTATATAAGTACTATTAAGTTCTTGTGTGCGTTCACTTCATGTACTATAAGACTCTTTAATGAATCTATCTGATTGTAATGAATAATCCCATATGTTTGCTGAAGAAAGATCAGAATTCTAACTGGAGATACTGAAATAGTTCTGATGTTCCTCAGTGAAAAGCATTGGGAATAAGCGGGTTAGTTTAGTTTAGAGATACAGCGCGGAAACAGGCCCTTTGGCCCAGCGGGTCCATGCTGACCAATGATCCCACCACATTCACACTATCCTACACACATTAAGAACAATTTTTACATTTTGGCAAGCCAATTAACCTACAAACCTGTACGTCTTTGGAGTGTGGGATGAAACCGAAGATCTCTGAGAAAACTCACGCAGGTCATGGGAAGAACGTTCAAACTCCACACAGACAGCACCCATAGTCAGGATTGAACTCGGCGCTTCAAGTACTGTAAGGCATATATCTCTACCGCTGTGCCACCGTGCCGGTCTTAAAGGTTCTTAAAGGTTGGCAATACTTCTTAAGGGCAAGAAATGTTATGCATATGTTCAATTATTAGTTCATGCTGCCTAGGCTGCTGATGACTATTCTGTCCTTCAGAGGATGTCCAGAACTTCATAGTAGGTTTCAATATGGGCAAGTTAAGTGAGATCCATTGCAACTGAAATGCTGAGCTGTAGTCAGTCAGTATTTTCGGACTGGGAGACCGATGGCCTACTATGAGGGTACTGGCTGTCCGCATCTATGACTTCCCTGCCCGGTTGGGTGACCTAATGGAAAGTTGATCCTTCCTTTTGATAAATTATACAAAAGGCAACAGGTGATTGCTAGTCATAAGGAAAAAAAACAGGAGGCAGGCAGTTCAGGAGACTGCAAATTGCATTCTAACCAGTATTTAGCATTGATGTGGGAGAGGGCTCTCAAGGGGAATGCAGCCAGAGTTAAGAGCAGTGCACCATAGATACCTCAGTTGAACAGGGGAGGGGAAAGGTCATGAGAGCAATAGCTGCAGGGGATTCTCTGGTTAGAGAACAAACAGATGTTTCTGTTGTTACAGAAGTAATTTAAGGCTTGCATATTGCCTCTCTGGCATGGGGGTCAGACATCACTGATTGGCTGCATAAAATGCTAGTGAATAGCCGGACATCATGGTTCATATTAATTACATCGGCAGAAAAATGGGCGAGGTCCTGCGAACAAATTTTCTGAAAATAGGAAAGCATAAAAACTAGATCCTCAGAAACAGTAATCTTGAAATTGCCCGCTGTGCCGTGCACTATTTGGTACGAAGACAGCACAGATGAAGATATGCTGGGGAGATAGGCATTAGACTCCTAGGCAATTGAGAAATGTGACTTTTAAGGCCAGACAATGAACAGAAATGGCAACCAATGCCTTCACAGGTATGTTATTTTTTGAACTAATTTAGTAAAGAAATGGGCATTGGAATGCATAATTGAAGAAGGAAATGTGCACAAAGAACTGATAGAGATGAGTAACAGCAGAACAACCAGAGGTAACGCCAGAACAAGAAAGAGATAATAAGAAACGCTATTAAAGGATTTATGGCAGGTTTAGTGTGCGTCAACAAAATATAAGAAATATACTTGCGGGTGCTGCAGGTACAATGAAACACTTGGGTTCATGATGTTGTGGCTATAATAGAAACTTGAATAAGAACAGGGCAGGAATGGTTCGTAAATATTCCTGAGTACCACAATAGGGAAGAAGGCAAGGGGGATGGCAGTATTGGCTAGGTGGAACAAACAAGGATGGAATTAGAGACAGGCTTCTACAATAGTTCGAACGTCAGAAACAGGACATGGTAAAAATATTTAAGAAGGAACTGCAGATGCTGGAAAATTGAAAGTAAACAAAAGTGCTGGAGAAACTCAGCGGGTGCAGTAGCATCTATGGAGCGAAGGAAATAGGTAACGTTTCGGGCCGAAACCCTTCTTCAGACTGATGTGGGGAGGGGGGGGGGGGGGGGCGAGAAGAAAGGAGAAAGGAAGAGGAGGAGCCCGAGGGCTGAGGGAGAGCTGAATCCAGTCACTCTACACCTCTATCCCCCACCAGGAGAGTCTCAAACCCCTCTGGTTCTTCCTCGAACCAACCAATCCCCGTCTACAGATACTCTCCTCCGCCTAGCGGAGCTGGTCCTAACCCTTAATAACTTCTCGTTTGACTCCTCCCATTTCCTCCAAATACAAGGAGTAGCTATGGGCACGTGCATGGGCCCTAGCTACGCCTGCCCCTTTGTAGGGTATGTTGAACAATCCTTGTCCGAGGCATACCGGGGCCCCCATCCCCGACCTCTACCTCCGCTACATCGACGATTGCTTTAGTGCTACCTCCTGCACCCACACACAACTCACTGACTTCATCCGCTTCACCACTAACTTCCGTCTGGCACTCAAATACACCTGGACCATTTCCGACACTTCCCTACCATTTCTTGACCTCACTATCTCCATCGCAGGTGATAAACTTCCGACATCCACTATGAACCCACTGACTCACCATGGCTATCTAGACTACACTTCTTCCCACCCTGCTTCCTGTAAGGACTCCATCCCCTACTCCCAATTCCTCTGTCTGCGACGCATCTGCTCCGAGGATGAGGTGTTCCACACCAGGGCATTGGAAATGTCCTCATTCTTCATGGAACGGGGGTTCCCCTCCCCTACTATAGATGAGGCTCTCACCAGGGTTTCTTCAATACCCCGTAACACTGCTCTCTCTCCCATTCCCCCCACTCGTAACAAGGGCAGAGTCCCCCTAGTCCTCACCTTTCACCCCACGGGCCGTCACATACAACAAATAGTCCTCCGCCAGTTTCGCCACCTCCAACATGACCCCACCACTCGCCGTATCTTCCCATCTCCCCCCCCCCCCCCGTCTGCTTTCCACAAAGACTGCTCCCTCCATAACTCCCTGGTCAATTCTTCACTTCCCTCCCACACCACCCCCTCCCCGGGCACTTTCCCGTGCACCGCAAGAGATGCTACACTTGTTGCTTTACCTCCCCCCTTGACTCCATTCAAGGACCCAAGTAGTAATTTCAGGAGCAACAGAGGTTCACCTGCATCTCCTCCAACCTCATCTATTGCATCCGCTGCTCTAGATGTCAGCTTATCTACATTGGTGATTCCAAGCGTAGGCTTGGCGATCGTTTCGCCGAACACCTCTGCATTAACCAACCTGAACTCCCCCTCCCGTTCCGAATCTGACCTTTCTGGCCTGGACTTCCTCCATGGCCAGAGTGAGCACCACCGGAAATTGGAGGAGCAGCATCTCATATTCTGCTTGGGCAGTTTGCACCCTCGCGGCATAAACATTGACTTTTCCAATTTCCAGTAGACCTTGCTGTCTCCTCCTCTTCTCAGCTCTCCCTCAGCCCTCGGGCTCCTCCTCTTCCTTTCTCCTTTCTTCTCCCCGCCCCCCCCCCCCCCCCCCCACCAGGCCCACATCAGTCCGAAGAAGGGTTTCGGCCCGAAACATTGCCTATTTCCCTCGCCCCATGGATGCTGCTGCACTCGCTGAGTTTCTCAAGCACTTTTGTCTACATGGTAAAAATATTTGCCTGGTACTTTTAGCTCAAGACAGTTGCAAATACCATGTTTCCTCCACTCTTATGCCGAATTCGAAACTGTCCGAGAATGGGCAAGTTCATGGCTTCTCCACCTATTAATTGCTCCCAGTTTTCTCAAATTCTCACCAAAGACATACAGATTTGTAGGCTAATTGGCTTGGTAAAATTGTAAATCGTCCCTAGTACGTGTAGGATAGTGATAGCATGCTGGGATCGCAGGTTGGCGTGGACTCAGTGGGCCGAAGGGCCCGTTTCCACACTGTATCTGTAATCTAAACCAAACTAAGCTACATCTGATAAGACTGCAAAACTTTGCAGAGGTCACTGTTTTTTTTTGGTCCCAAACTATTGAGCTCTTTCATTGTCTCTGCTAGTCATTAGTGTTCCTTGTTGTCCTGCATAGGAGCATCTTTAGCTTGTCCCCTGGCAATCAGGTTCGTGTTGAATCTTTCTTCATTGCACATTGAATCACATGAAAATAAATGTTGGCAGACTGTCAGCCAATCTGCTATCCCCTATTCCCCAATTACAACCTCCCCCACTACCGCTGTTGAAGTTGAATTTGGCTTTCTAGATGACTAATGTTCCACTATCATTCCTGCATTTCACACATATAATAAATTGTAAAATTATACTGTACATAATTTCATTGGCATTTAACTTCTATTCATTTCATAAATTTCCTCGAAGGATAGTTTGATTTTAATAATTAAACAGCTAATATTTAGATTAAGATCTTCCACCTATGACATTACTTGAACCTAATGTACAATAAATATATTTTATGTTGACAACAAGTTAGGAATGTAGCATAATTAATGTCAGTAGGTTATTATTAATGTATGAGCTTGGAAATAGCTTACACAACATATCTGTTCACCAGACAATAAATACTTGTATTTGAGACAAAACTAACTGCAGTAAGGTAATGCATGAAAATCATCATATGTAATAAGCCGCTGAGTTTCTTCAGCACTTTTGTCTACCATATGTAATATTCTGATATGTTCAGGACATTTTTGAATTTTAAGTTTTTCCCCATCCTAATTCTTACACATTTATAAAATAATTTATTTTAAAAATCCCTTGTGGATACTTTTTCTTGAATTGTTTACAGGATATGGACATCATTGACAAGGCCAGCATTTAATTGCCATCCTTAATTGCCCTTGTAAAGGTGTTGGTGAGTCACTTTATGGACTGGCGTAGAGTTGTTTATCAGATTAAGTTGCTATAATAGTAGGAAGATTCTGACACTCCTGTGCATGTCAGGTCAAGAGCCCGATGGATTTATGATCAATAGTCAGCATAGCTTTATGCAGGTTAGGTCATGTGTTGCAAACTTGATTGAGTTTTGTTTAATTTCATAGTCATAATCATACTTTATTAGCCAAGTATGTTTTGCAACATACGAGGAATTTGATTTGCCATATAGTCATACTAATAAAAAGCAACAGAACACACAAAATACATTTTAACATAAACATCCACCACCGTGCCTCCTTCACAAACCTAATGAAAAAAAGTTAAATCTCCTCCCTTCTTTGGCCTCCAATGGTCAGGGGCCTCTAACCTTCCATTGACGGGATGATCTTACTCCCGCAGCCAGCGGCGGGCCATCTCGTTGGGGCGATCAAGCTCCTGCATCGGGGGGGAATCTCAGCTCCCCCGTAACGGGCGATCAACCTCAGGTCGGGGCTTGTCGTGCGGTTTTGGAGCCTCCCAATTCGGTCTCTTCCGAAAAACTGCGAACCCTTGATGTTAAAGTCCGCAGGTCACGGTTGGAGCATCGATCCCAGGCAAGGAATCCGCTCCGATGGTAAGTCCATGCCCTGCGGTGCGGCTCAAAGTCAGTCCCGTATAAGGCCTCCAACTCCACGACTTTTGGCAGCAGAGTGATCGGAGATACGATCCGGAAAACAATGGCATCTCCGGCAAGGTAAGAGATTGAAAAAAAGATTTCCCCTGACCTCTCCGCCCACCCCCAACATAAAACAAACCGGAGAACATTAATACAAACTTTTTAAAAACACTAAAAATAACAAAAAATGACAAAAAGGACAAACAAGACTGTTGGCAAGGCTGCCATCGAAGTGCTACCCGGTGGATTTAGTTTAGAGATACAGCACAGAAGCAGGCCCTTCGGCCCGCACACTAACACTATCCTACACACTAGGGACAATTTAAAATTATACCAAGACAATTAGCCTGCAAACCTGCATGTGTTTGGAGTGTGAGGGGAAACGGGAGATCCTGGAGAAAACCCATACAGGTCACAGGGAGAATGTATAATCTCTGTACAGACAAGCACTCATAGTCAGGATCGCACCCGAGTATGTGGCGCTGTTAGGCAGCAACTCTACTGCTGTGCCACCATGTTATTGAGGTGACAAAGAAGAATGAAGGTGGTTGGGCAGTGGATGATGTCTGCATGAACTTTAGTAAAGCATTCGACAAGGTCCCTCATGTTACGCGGTTCCAGAAGATTAAGGATATGAGGTTCATGGAGACTTGGTAGATTGGTTTGAAAATGGCTTGTTGTGATTGAAGATTTATGACCAAAGTACTCCACGGCATTTAGTGAGGGATCACTATCAATTGTTTTTGATATAATTTGAATTAAAATGATGGACTGATTAGCAAGTTTACAGGCAATGCAACAATTGGCAGACTTGTTGATAGTAAGGAAGGTTGTCAAAGAATACAACAGAACAAAGATGTGTTAGAAACATGAGCAGAGAAAAAGCAGATGGAGCTTAGTCCAGAGAGGTGTAAGGTGTTGCACTTTGGAGATGAAATATGAGGATAGTATATAGTAAATGGCAGAACCCTCAAAAGCTGAGGAATGGCTAATGGAGTTTAATGCAGATAAGCGCGAGGCGCTGCATTTTGATAAGTGAAACGAGGGCAGGACCATCACAGTCCACCACAGGGATCCTATAGAGTGTGTTAGCACAGAGAGATCTAGGAAACAGGTACATAATTCACTGTAAGTGACGTCGCAGGTAGATAGGATGGTCAAGAAGGGTTTCAGTACATTGCCTTTCATCTGTCAGGATATTGAGAATAGAAATTGGGATAGACATAAAATGCTGGAGAAACTCAACGGGTCAGGCAGCATCTCTGGAGGAAAGGAATAGGTGATGTTTTGGGTTGGTAACGTGCTCCCCAAAGTCCTGAAAATTCTTGGAATGGGATGGGAAACCCCATGGGAATGGAAAATCATTAACTTCCGAATTGCTACCAGCTGAGTGCACAGAGTGATACAGTGTGGAAACAGGCCCTTCAGCTCAACTTGCCCACATTGGTCAACATGTCCCAGCTTACACTAGTCCCACCTGCCTGCGTTTGTTCCATATCCCTCCAAACCTGTCCTATCCATGTACCTGTCTAACTGTTTCTTAAATGTTAGGATAGTACCTGCCTCAACTGCAAATGCAACACCTCACGTGTCTCTATATTAAATTCCATCAACCATTCCCCAGTCCACCTGGCCAATCAATCAATCGATCAATATTTCTCAACCATCTTCACTATCTGCAAAACCACTCACTTTTGTATCATCTGCAAACTTGCTAATCTTGCCATGTATGTTTTAATTGATATAGATGACAAACAGTAACGAGCCCAGCACCGAACCCTGAGACACACCACTAGGCACAAGCCTCCAGTCCGAGAAGCAACCTTCCACCATCACCCTCTGCTTCCTTTCATGAAGCCAATTTTCTATCCATTCAGCTATCTCTCCTTAGATCCCATGAGATCTAACCTTCTAGAGCAGTCTACTATGAGGAACCTCGTCGAGTGAAGTTGATACTTTACTGATAATCTTGCATTCACTTCAAAGTGGCCATTATGCAAAATTAAATAAATTATTTTTACATGAGTTACAATTACAACATTTATAACCTGGAGTAAGATTAACTAGTTCATTTCCTTCCTGTTTTTGTCAACTTAAGTTTACTTTAGTTTATTGTTACATATACTGAGGTACACTGAAAAGCTTTTATTACTTGCTAACCAGTCAGCGGAAAGACAATACATGATCACAATCGAGCCATCCACAATGTATCAATACATGATAAAGGGAATAATGTGAATACTGTTTAGTTCAAGAAAAAGCCAGTAAAATCCGATCAAAGATTATGAATATTATGAAGATTATCAATATTGAACAGATATTGAAAAAGGGGGAGCCCTTGTCAGAAAATATGACCTAAAAAGCAGCTCTGATATATACACACACGTGGGATTTACACATAACCTCCAGGCTGTGGGCCGAACATCGAAAATGTGTCTAGAATTTAACTCCATGTTATATTATAATAATATATATATGGTAAAGTATAATAATATGGTTTAAATGAATGTATATAATATATTATAATAATATATATAGTATAGTAAAGTATAATATATGGTTTAAATCATATATATATATATATGACTTGTGAATATGACTAATTATATAAAAATATAATGAATATAATTGTGAGTGTGTATTTTGAATGAAATTGCCGCAGATTGGCTCCTAATTGATGAATGAGGGCAGTTCCTGTGGGTTCCCCCGTTTACTGACTGTCAGTGTGCAGAGTGGGGGTCATGGCCAGAGTGGGACTGGGGCAGTTCCAGGCTGGGGAAAGGCTAAGACATATTCCAATGAAAGGAAAATGCCAAACCTTAACCCTAACTCATCCCCCCCCTTCCAGAGCTGCCCACGGCTGGAGCTGGAGCCACTTTGGGAATGCCTGCGGGCTTCGTACATGTGGCCGCTCAGCGCGCCCACCTCGGCCATCAGGCCCTTCTGGATCATCATGGTGGGAGCAGCACTGCCCTACATGCCACCCGGGATGCCTTCAGCACCCCCATAGCGCCGGCACCGTCAGTCCACCCGCATGCTAGCTGCAACACCAGCGGCCCGACTGCCTGACTGACCACTCGCAGCACCCGCTGGTGGACCAACAGCCCAACCGACGACTCGCAGCACCCACCGGCCGTCCGACAGCCTGACCAACCATTCGCAGCACCCACTGGCGGCCCGACAGCCCGACCAACCCCTCGCAGCACTCACCGGTGGCCCAACAGCCCGACCAACCCTTCACAGCCTACCGACAGCCCGACCGACAGACTGATCGACTGACTGACCGACCGACTGACCTACCGACTGACCCTAATCCAAACCTTTGCTCTACATTTGTTATTTATCATTTTTATTTAACAGTTCACATCATAACTTTACAAAGACAAATAAATTGTAAAACAAAATTATCACCAAGGTTAACATTACCTTTATTCCTTCGAAACCTTGCTATTGTTTTAACCCCAAAGTGCTTGCTGCCTAGCTGCCATGAATCAAAGCACAAGATTGGTCAATTGGCGTCCGAAGCAATGTCAAACGTGCATTGATTGGATGATTATTACTCGGCAAATTGTTTTTTCTCATATTTTAAAAATATGTACAGGTTTTGTTCTTGACGACTTTCAGGTATGATTTATATAATATTTTTACACAATATGTTAAAAATTCAGATAGTAATTTGATTTGGGTCACGAACTTGAACGAAAAAGCACCTCGGCCCACAAATATTACTTACTTTTTTTTTAAAGTTTAGATTAATTTGGAGCAACATAAACAATCTTACACTTATATTACATACAGTGTAAGTATTCGGTGCTGGTCAGCAACGTGCCCGCCTGCAGGGTGGATATATGACATGTATTAAGGGATTCCTGGTTATAAGTAGTTAATTTTGAAATTCTATCATACTTGATGCTTCCAAGCAACGGTTATGTGTAAAGGCAGCTGTAAGGGTCAGTTTTCTTAAATGCTGCATGATGATTACGTATGTAATGACACCAAATATTTTCAAAAGGATAGTGTTCTGCTGATTGACAGAATTGCAAGGGAAGTGAATTTAGAATGCCTAGACTTCCAAATTACTAAATGAGAGGGTAGGTGGGGAAATCCATCAGCAAATATGGAATACCATGTAAAAAGCATTCAGTAAATGTAATTCTAATATATTATTTATGACTTGAAGGCCATTATAATTCCTCTTCCTGTAATTGTTTTGAGGTCAGCATTAAGATCAATTATAGAAGGTAAATGATTTAGATTAAAGTTAACCTTAAATGGTTACGTAAACAGTTGAGTAAAAATCTGAAACAAATTAAAAAAAGAAAACTAATAATTTGGAAATACACAGCAGGTCTTTCAGTCTTAGTGCAGAGAAAAAAACCAAGACATTCAATGTCGCTCAACTTCCTAGTTGCCTTCTTTGCATTCTTGCCGGGAGTGAAATCTTTCTTGCCCGGTCATGGAAAATGAGGTTACAATGAGAAACCATTAAATGCTAGAACAGAAATCCAGTTGGAAAACTAGTAAAAAGAAATAGGCAAGCATGGTCCAGGAAAAGATGAGCGGAGGTATGGCTGAGATGACTGAGAAGGTGGGTAGGGTAGGGTAGGGGAGCTGGGGGCTGGGACCAACCTGGAAGTAGCAGTATGGATCAGCATAGGGCTTGGGGAAAGACTAGTGAAAGAGAGAGAGTAGGGAACAAGGATGGGTAGGACTAATGCGAGAGCATCTCCCAGCAAGGGGCTTGAGTATGTGGAAGGATCACAAGAGATAAGGTTAGGATATGTGCAAAAAACAGGAGTGGATGATGGTGGTGGAATGAGGCATGGAGATAGCATGGAGTGGTGAGTCAGCGGAATTTTGGGGATCCAGAAGAAACAAATATGGTAAATGAAAGCAAAGTGTACAGTTGATATTTGCAACTCCTGCTTTGTTCAAACTGAATCGAAACCTGAAAATATTCTGGGTCACCAGGTCATCTTTGGTTTTCCCAACTTATATCCACTATGGACAGGCATCAATAGAGTCCCTCATTGGCTCATTGGACCCTATATGGGATACTAATAAATTAATGCTAGTAGATGATTTATCTTGCCCCCTCAACCCCATTTCCCTGCCTTCTCACCATAACCTTTAACACCATTACTAATAAAGAACCTGTCAATCTCCGCTTTAAAAATACCCAATCACTTTGCCTCCGCAGCCATCCGAGGCAATAGATTCCACAGATTCACCACCCTCTGACTAAAGAAATTCCTCCTCATCTCCTTTCTAAAGGTACATCCTTTTATTCTGAGACTTTGGCCCCTGGTCTTAGACTCTCCCACGAATGTAAAGATCCTCTCAACATCCACGTGGTACAGGCCTTCCACTATTCTGTAAGCTTTAATGAGTTCCCCCGTCATCTTTCTAAACTCCAGCGAGTACCAGCCCTGTGCCATCAAATGTTCATCATACGTTAACACAATCATCCCTGGGATCATTCTCATAAACCTCCTCTGGACCTTCTCCAATGCCAGCACATGCCTCCTCAGATATGGGGTGCAAAACTGCTCACAATACTCCAAATACGATCTGACCACTGCTTTTTAGATCCTCAAGATTACATCCCTGTCTTTATATTCTAGTCCTCTCAAAATAAATGCTAACATTGCATTTGCGTTCCTTACTACCGATTCAACTTGAAAATGAGCATTTTGGGAATCCTGCACCGTCCCAAATCCTTTTATTCCTCCGATTTCTGAATCCTCACCCCATTCAGCAAATAGGATACACCTTTTCCTACTATCAAAGTGCATGATCAGACACTTTGCTATTCTATATTACATCTGCCACTTCTTTGCCCACTCTCCAAAGCTGTACGTCCTTTTTCAAAATCCCTGCTTCCTCTACACAACTTGTCCCTCCATCTATCTTCATATCATCCACAAACGTGGCCACAAAGCCATTAATTCCATCGTCTAAATCATTGATGTACAACACGTAGGTCCCTACACCGAGCCCTGCAGAACACCACCAGTCACCGGCAGCCAACCAGAAAAAGCCCACTTTATTCCCATTCTTTGCTTTCTGCCATTCAGCCAACCTTCTACCCATGCAAGTATCTTCCCTCTAACCTCATCTTGTTTAGCAAGAATCCGCAGAAAGTAACTCGTCCGCATGGAGCCTGTCTGCGTTCTCAGGGCCTGTGCAGATCAGCTGGCAGTGGTAGTCACAGACATCTTTAACCTCTCCTTACTTCATTCTGCAGTCCCCACCTGCTTCAACTGTTATCTTCCTAAGAAACGTATGGTAGCATGTGTTAATACATAATGTCCAGTGGGGGGGGAGAGTTGCTTATAGTCTGTAGTTACTTGAAATTGGAGATTTTACACCACAGTTGGGTTGCGTAACAGCTTGGCTTGGGAGTTCTGCTTAAGACTGCAATAAATTGTAGAGTAATAGATATTGTCCAGTTCATCATACAGATCTGGGTAAAAGGCTCTGCGCATTCACCCAATCTATTATTCCCCTCATTATTTTAGGCACATGTCTAATGTCGCCCCTCAGCCTACTGCGCTCCAAGGAATAACGTTCTAGCCTGCCCAACCTTTCCCTCTTACTCAGGCCCCCATGTCCTGGCAAAATCCTCATAAATCTTCTCTGCACTCTCTCCAGGTTATGACATTTTTCTTTTAGCAGTCTGACCAAAACCACCATGTGCTGGAGAATCTGATGTGGATCCCACACACAATTGGACCTGGGCCACCCCAATAATCCTAGCTTCTTGCAACAATTATGTGATTATTTATCTGGAAGGAAACGGTGTGTGAAAATTAAGGTTCCAGCAATTGTTCCCAAGGACATAGTGAACTTTAAAATGTTGACAAGAAGTTGAATTAACTGCAGCAAATGCATATGCAATACCCTGAACAATACATATTTGGCACATTGTCTGGAAGATAACATTTAAATGATTAACATGGTGGAAAGGAAATCACCAGTGACAGCAAAGGAAGCAACTTGGCAAGGTTTTTGGCACTGTCAATGTCATGTGAGTGAATGCAGGATAACAGTGAGTGGATCAGCAAGCAGGAAGAATCCGGAGCATTAGCCTGGGCCAGGTAGTCTTCCACAATGACACACTGCAGCTGTCCACATCACATATTAAAAACATTAATTATAAGATATTATTTACTGGGAGCAAAATCTGTAATCTATCTAAAGCGAAGAAGAGGTCTAAAAGTTTTTTTTTTAAATACAAAGGTTGGCAAAATGTGTTGAATTTACCTAAGGTAGACAAAAGACCTGGAGAAACTCAGCGGGTGCGGCAGTATCTATGGAGTGAAGGAAATAGGCAACGTTTCGGACCGAAACCCAACACAGTGCTGATGTGAAATGCTGAAATGAATTGAAAAAATGTCAAACCCTAAACCCCTTCTAAAATCCAGTCACATTCCACAACCCATACTCTGGCAATGGAGGAGGCCCAGGACAGAAAGGTCAGTATGGGAACAGGAAGAGGAACAGGAACAGAAATGGTTAGCAACTGGGAAATCAGGAAGGCCTAGGTGGACTGAACACAGGTGCTTGGAGAAATGATCTTTGAGTACACTTTATCATGCTGATGTACAGAAGACACATCAGGAACACTGGATGCAGTGGATGAGGTTAAAGGATAGGCACACCAACCTCTGACTCACCTCGAAGGACTGCTGGGGCCACTGCATCCCCGACTACTCCCAGGCCGTGCCCACCAACACCGAATCCACCACCGACTCTTGCCTACACCCCAGCTTGAAGCGGGCTGACGCCATTGACTCTGCCGATGTTCACCTTCCCCCCAGGCCACTGGCAGACCGGCATCATCAACTCAACTGGGTTCCAGTCCCACGCGGCCAGCTCCAACTCTTTCACCTGGACTGACTCTCCTAGGTCCTACTGCTCCCCCCTTCCAACAGGAGCACCACTGAGTTCTGCTGCCCTTCCCCCTAAGCATGCTACTTCTGCTGCCCCCTCCCCATTCCTACACCAACCTTCACAGCCCCCACCCTTCTGAGCCCTGAACAGCACCCCACACACAATACCTCTACCAAGCCTCCCTCCGCCCCTCTGCTATCCTCTGGCCAGGGTATGACCCCAGCCCGCAACCCATTCAGGTTTTCACCAACCCCCACCCCCCTTGACACAGGGGGTGATATGTAAATGGAACAAACTACTGGGGGAAGTTGCATCGGAGTGAACAATTAAAATGGGTAAAAGACATTTGGAGAGATACGTGGAGAGAAAAGGTTTAGAGGGATATGCTCCAAACGCAGGCAAATGGGACTAGCTCAGATGGGAATGTTGGTTGACATACACGTTGGGTTAGTGAACTTTTTTCCTGCACTGTGTGGCTCTATAAACATCCACAAGAATGTGCATGTTTATAATATTCAGGGATGGCATGGAGAACTAAAATTAAAATGAACTTTCCAAGTCTATTTCTATTGTTGAACAATAAGCAATGCAAAATTTGTAAGTAAAGGTGAGTTATTATGTCAAAATGTTACTTGAACATTGTAGAGATAGGTAGAAAATAATGTTGAGAGCTAATACCATTTAATCGTCTTCCATATTCACTCCACTTATTCACTTCTACTGAGCATACCGTATGTTCCAGTACAGAGACATACAAATTCTTAGGAAGTTCACAACAAATGTGATTTGGTTATAACACAGTTTTCTTCATTCTCTTTACGCAGCAGAGAAGCAATTTCACCATAGATGTCCCGCATATGTCATACAATCAGTTGTAAGGCGAGGCATTTCTACTCATCTAAGCAGCAAACAGAATCATTCATCATGCAGGACATTTTGGTGACAATAAAAAGATTAATTTTAGTCCATGGAGCATATGTATCAAATAGGAGGCGGCAGAGAGAAGGGGAGGCCAGGGAATTGTTGTTCAAATGATCAGTTCCTTCCTTCTTTCAGCCAGGAAGTCAAGTAGAACAGATGTCACACAAGCCACTTTAAAATGGAAATGTAATTGACATAATATCCACCCACTGGAAAGGCTAGAGGGTGGATTTAAATAGTGCACATTTTCTTGCATTGCAGCCCATTGTAGAATACATGACCAGGTAAAAAAAAACCTCAGGTTTGTGGGTTGTGGCAGAATAGATAAAGCTGGAACAAATTGGTGCACAGATCTCATGTGCTGACCCTTGGGTGAGTGGACAAGCTGAACCAGAGTCCAACAATTGTAGAATGGTTGAAGCTAACACGGACGGGGAGATTATCCCACTGTATCCTCCCACAGTGATTGTGCACAGAACAGAAAACAGAACCAAGGATTCTCTCCAACAGACCTGGCAGTCTGCCATTGCAAGCTGCAGGTCAGCATAGCCGACAATCTACTTCAATCTCAATTTATATTCAACCGTCATATACTTTCATCTGGCAGGTCTATTAAATCCTCAAAAACATCAATAAATGTGCTTGTCCTGGCCTGTGTTTCATCAAATCTTGTTTTCCAGGATTTATTGTCTGCACTTCCAGAATGCACCAAAGACCCACAAGGTTAACACTGCTGCTCAGTATATGAAGTTTCTGCCTGTCCTATGATAGTACTGATCAGCCTGAGAGTATCTTATTGAAGCAGGGATGTCATTAAGGGCATGATTGGCTGTCAGCTGGTTAAACCCAGTTTAAAAACTCTAATCTCCTGATAATGTGTCAATAAGAGGCTCATAGCAATTAGCTCATGGCAGGTTTTTCCAAAGAAAACCAAATTTCCAGCAAATCACAATTTACCTGACTGAATCATTTCCAACATTCAATTGCCATGAATATCAGCAGTAATTCCATAATTTCCCCTATAACTATGGTAGGGTATCAATGTAAACAAAATGAAATGATGAGCATGACCACTTTGTGCCCTTTCTCTGAAGTTTCTGCTGACCAACAGTGCAAGAAGAGCATTGATGAAATTCTACCTTTGACTATTTATGTGTTAGCACCACATTACACAGGCATCAATAGTGTTTTGAAATCTATCATGTTGGACGAGGGGAACATTACTTTTTACCCTTTGCTTTTTCTGAGTTGACTTTTACTGCTCACACACTGACAACTGCTGCAGTTATTTGCCTGAGGGTTCTCAGGGGAATTTATGACTCTTCAACAGTACACTGTGTATATACTGATGTCCTTTTTTGGATATCAGTTTGTATCTTGAAATCTAAACTTAGTACCAATTTACATCATGGACACTGATTCCCACAGTTTCTGAATTTCCAGCTATTTTCATCTGCAACGCATCAAGAAATTATTAACATATTATCAACTGCTCCAATCTAGGCTTTGCAGGAAGAATGTTGTATCAGATCTGAACCGTAAATCCAAATTTAGTTAATATATTCTTTAAGAATCAATGTGGATTTCCAAATTGGAATTGTGTGTAACTAAAATCCCTCATAACCTTATCAGTCCACAATGACACATCCTTCCCTTCCATAATTATTGTGCTTTCTATTCAAATGATCACTTAGGAGACACGACAGCTTTCTTTAAAGGTCCACAGATTTGTTTAAAGTCTCCACGGAACAAGAACTGCCTGTTTAGAAAACAACTTATCGCTACTCTAAACCAATATGTATGCATGCTGCCCCGTTACACTGAAATTTCTTTCCAGTTTTTCAAACTCTGAAAATTCTTTAGCTACCTGGAGTAGGATTATGAATAATTTCTACAGCCCATCATTTATCATTTGCCTAAATCTAAAATGTCCGTGATCATTCTAAATGTATTGTTCAGGTGCGTGTTCATTCACAATGTTGATATAACCAAAAGGAAAGTGGTTAATATATCCTACTTACTACCTGATCATTTCATACAATTGATTCCACTATTATTTACATAATCTTCTGCCTTCCCACCATGTCACATTCCTTCATTTTCCATATCTGATCTTTGCCCTGATTAAGTCTTAATGCTTCCATTTCAATTCATTCAGTTGATATGCTCAATATAACTTGTTTTTCTGCTCAGAGAGCACCCTCATCTGTCTGTTATTATCTCATCTGTGTCAGATCATCTTTACTCTGCTTCTTTTTTAGCCAATTTCACAATAATATATGCCATTCGAGCCACTGTTAAAGAAGCAAGGCTCGCTTCCATTTTGCTCTTCATGTGAAGAAATAAAAATAGAAAACGCTGGAAATACTCAACAGGTCCAGCATACCTTATGAATAAAGAACCAGAGTTAACATTTCAGCTTGATGATCTCGTAACAGAAACGGAAAAAGAAAGACTAATAATCAAAATAACTGAATTATATTTTCCTCTTTTTAATACTGGTATTGTATTATGCTAAAAACAGAGTGATTGCTCATTCTTCTGAGAGGCTATGCATTTTAGTTTCCCCACTGGAACACTTAAAATTTATTAAATTTTCCTCATAATTTCCTGTGATTTTACTGCAATGACATGTTAATATCTGCTATTGCACTTTGGCAAAAGCAAATAATTGTGTATGATGAAAAATTGAAGGTGCTTATTGCCAAAGGAAATGTTATGTTTGAAAACATCAAAATCTCATTATTTTGCCCGAGATCAAAAGCCCTTGAGCTTGTTCTTTAATAGATTTAGCACTGGCATTTCTCACATATTATTTATATTCTTCTTTACCCAGATGCACAGATGTTGATTAGCTCATTAAGTGGTAGTAGGGATGTGGTATTCCCAGACTCACCAGGATTGTTGGACTTTAGTATGGAGAAAGATTTGCCATACGAGTCGGGCTCAGTGAATTAGAATATAAATCATTTTGCCTTGCATTGCCTTCCTCCTGTGTGCCTTATGATGCACATGTGCGCTCTGCCTAGTAAGATTGACTTAAATGTTATTTCTATTTTTAACTACACACCTCTCCAATCATTCATTTATATGCTGTGTCCCACTCCTACTAAATTAGTTTAATCACCCTGTCCACCTCTTATAGCATTGGCTATTAGCCCAACAGGGGTGTTGAACCCATTCCAGTTTAGGTGCAACCCATTCAGCTTGTTAATGCTCTACCTTTGCCAGACACATTCTCCAACTGATGCTGCCATTCCTAATCCCTTTCATCATTCATCCATCTAAAATATCCTCCTATTCCCTTATGTACTCCCACTGGAAGTAATTTAGGGAGTTGGAGCTTGGAGCTCCTACTTTTTAATCTGTGCACTTTATGCCTTATTACATATTGCAGAGCCGCAATCCTCTTTTTACCTGTGTCGTTAGAATGGACAACAACCCCTGGGCTGTTTATCCTCCCTTTTTAGAATGCTTTGCAACTGTTCTGTGACATCCTTGACCCTGGTAGAGGCAACAGACCACCCTGGATTCATGTGCAGGGCTGTAGATGACTGTCTATTCTCCTCATTATTAAGCCTCCTATTGCCCTTAGACTCTTGCACCTCACTTCTTATGCAGCTGAATATCGCACAGTGCTGTTGATATTTGGCTAGAGTCCTCAGAGATACATTCATGCCCATTGTTTTACAAAGAAACAATTTATGAGTTAGATGTACTCTTAGGTTTGGGTTTATTATTGTCACATGTACTGAGGTATAGTGAAAAGCTCTGTTTTGCATGCTATCCAGACAGATCAGATATATTATACATAAAACAATCATCAAACACAAATACAATAGGCTGAGCAAAGGGGAAGAATATATTCTCAGCATTGTAGCGCATTAGTTCCATAGATAAAGTCTGAGGTTCCCTAGACTACTTAAAGGCCGGCCATTCAATCATTCACTACTTTCCCTTGCAGATTTTGTGTCTATTTGGCACTCAAGTTCTGAAACCCGCAGCTCAAGCTGGCCCAACTTGAGGCACATACTGCAGATGTAGTGATCTATTCATGCAGACTGCAAGGACTGTCCCAGAATTGCTACACGTTGCAAGCTGTAAAACACACTTGATTGAAGACGGTGGCACAGTTGGGCGGCGGTACAGTTACTGCCTTACAGCGGCAGAGACCTGGCTTTGATTCTGGCTATGGGTACTGTCTGTATGGAGTTTGTACGTTCTTCCTGTGACCGTGTGGGTTTTCTATGGATGTTCTGATTTCCTCCCACATTCCAAAGATATGCAACTTTATAGGCTAACTGCCTTCTGTAAATTGTCTCTACTGTGTCAGATAGAACTAATCTATAGGTGATTGTGGTTGGCATGGACTAGGTGGGATGAAGAGTCTGTTTCAATACTGTATCACTAAAGTAAGGTCTCTTCTAATTTACAATGCAGACAAATGGAACTGCAGATGCTGATTTCCAAAAAAAGATGCAAAGTTTTGGACCTGCAGAGTTACTCCAACATTTTGTGTCTTTTTTAATCTAGAAAGAACCAGGTAAAATATAATCCAATTTTCTCCCATACTTTGTGTGAACTACAATAAAGCAATAATACTCCCCAACCATCCATCTAACAGGCAACAATATCAATCGAGGGCCAGCAATGAGACAATTTCACAGGCTCCCCTCCCCAAAGTCCATTCCTCCTCCCAAAGTCCATTGCTCCATGAAGCCGGCACCCAGAGACTATCACACTCCGCATTCTGCCTGAAAAACCACAGCATAACATTGTCAAAACATTGTCAATATTTAACAAATTACACATCACACAAAGTGCTTTTCTGTGCCAAATTACATCAACCAAATCTCCTTCTTTTTAATATTTATGTTATTTTTGTCAAAATGTTTTGTTAGTTACCAGGTAAAATGTAAACCTACAGTCGAACACAAATGTTGGTACATTTTGTCTGATTTTAATGCACATTTGGCATGCAATTAAATTATCCCAGTGTCTTAGACACCTGTCACATTGGTAAGAAACCTATTAATTAAGATCAGTTCTGTCACAATCAAAGCTCTACAGAGAAATCCAGAAGACAAACTCTGTCACACGCCAATGGGCAGCAAATCTTTAAACTAAGAGTACAATAATAGGCAGCCGCTAGATGTACTGCAATTAAAAAGGTAAACTTCTCCTTCATTAACTTTCTGTGTGTTTTTATGCATTCATGATAATTACTGTTTGGAACTTATTTGTGTTAAGCCTTTATAATCACAGACATGTGTCATTATTTACTGAAGAAAGTATTTACCCATAATTTTTTTATGTTAATTCACTGTCATATTGAATTGCAGCTAGGAAGAATTGCCAGAAATAAAAATTCTCTTAACATCTCCTCCTATTTTGTTGCTTGAAGATTATTTTATTTATGATTTGTCCTGGAAAGCAATTTTACAATGTGGGTTCTGAAGGCTTACTTTTTCATTTGCACTTCAGAAAATTGCTTCCTATTTGATTTTAAGTAGTTCAAATAGAGCAGCAATTGACAAGATGTTAATTGGAAATGAGGACGTGCACCTAATTTTCAGGCTGGGTTTTGCGGGAAATATCTCTGAATCAATATACAGTCCTCAGAGTGATTGTGGACTGAGTCTGAAGATGTAGTGGTTTATCATTAATAAAAACAGATTATAATGGACATATTCAGCATCTGTGAAAAGAAAACAGATAATGATTCAGGGCAGTGTCATTTTGATGATCTGGTGTTAAGGCTTTCTGAAACAAAGGGCTGGAGTTCTGTCAAAAACAAAGTGCTGAAGGAATCCATCTGTGGGGGGAAATAGATTGACGGCGTTGCAGACTTGAAATAATGTCTGTCCATTTCCCTCCAGTGATGCTGCCTGACCCGCTGAGTTCCTCAAGCACTTTGTTTTTTGTTCAGGATTTCAGCATCTGAACAAAGGACATGGAACCATGCACTACAGCAACAGACCCTTCAGCCCATAATGTCCATGTCAAACATGATGCCGAGTTAAACTAATCTCCCCTGCCTGCACATGATCCATATCCCTCCATTCCCAGCATATCCATGTGCCCATCTAAAGGCCACTTAAATGCCACTATCATATCTGCCTCCACTATCACTGCCTCCACTATCACTTCCAGGCCCCCACCACCCTTTGTGTAAATAACTTGCCCAGCATATCCCCTTTAAACTTTGCCCCTCTCATCTAATGCCCTCTAATCTTTGATATGTTGACATTTGCAGTCTCTTGTGCTTCCATTCTGTCGAGAATTACTGGCTAACTGCCTGTTCAGCTCACTTACAACTTCTGTACCTCTGTATTGAAGCATAAAAATCAAGACAAGCTGGAGGTCAAGGTACGATTACTGAAGTAAATTATAAGAACTAACGAGAATGGTAGTTTGGAGCTGCGAAAGAAAATGTAATACTCAATGTTGCGTTAAATCTGAAAAACAATTCTGAAACTTCAGTTACTGTGAAGGAGGATAGCATAGCTTACAAAATTGATTATTTTGTTTTATATTAGTTTATAGGAGTCTGTTAATGACATGACCAACAATTATTACCCATTTCTATCAATGTGTTGCGCAGTTAGTTGCAATGCTGTCAAGAAGAGAATTTCAAGATTTTTACCTGATCGCGATGACAAATCGACCAGCACCAAGTCTGCTCATTGTGTGACCTCGTCAGGAACTTGACTGTGATGATGTTCCCAGATGATATTGTCTTTGTCCTAATAATTGGGAGAAGTTGAGGGTTTGAATGACATCTATTGGTAAGCGGACATCATGGTTCTTGAAAATGGCACATCATGAAAAGATGGTGAAAGGCAGAGGGAGGGTTAATGGCGGTGGATTTAGTGGCAACGAGCCAGCTGCCTCGATCTGACAGTGCTAATCTTATTGAGTGTTAAGGGCCTGTCCCACTTCAGCTCTATTTTAGGGGACTACCGGTGACTAGGCTGTTGCCACATGGTCGTCGGGGTGTCACCTGTATGGTTGTGAGTAGTCTCCTCAGTCACCCAAAGAGTCGTAGCGTCTTTCTGGTTGCTGCTAGATTTTCAACATGTTCAAAAAATGTTGGCTACAGTTGGCGACAGTCGGCTTGAAGCCAATGAGCGTAGCTTGACTTCTCCTGACGCAAGTGCTATCATAGGTTGTCACCAGGATACGTAGGTTGTTGCCAGGTGAGGAAGGGTATCGCCGGTGCTGACTTTGGTGAATTCCATTGACTTCTACCTACGTCAACCAGCGACTGGTACTGGTGACTGAATTGTCTTCAGTTGTTGCCGATAGGGTCGTTGCTTGTTGTAGCTTGTCGCGGGTGGATGTAGGTTGACTTTGGTTGTCATAGGTTGTCGCCTGTGTGGTCATAGGTGTGGTCAAAGGTTGGCGTCCTAATGAGTCGCCAGTTGTCGGTAGCTTGCCATCAACTAGGTGGTAGGTTGTTGTAGCTTATCGTAGACATTGTCGTGGGGGGTCCAGTCGCCGTTTTTTCGGCGACTTGCTACGACTATGACAGTCGCCTCAAAAATTACCTAAGTGGGACAGGCCCTTTATTAGAACTTCTTTTATCCAGGCAAAGGGTGTGTATGGGCACATAGAAGAGAGGAGGGGGTGTTTAGAAGTTAGTTATCTAAAATTGGAGGTCAGTGTTCATACCATGGGATTGTAGCTACCCAACGGAATATGAGGTAACATACAATGCAATGGTATGAACATTAAATTCTCCAATTTTAGGTAACTAACCTGCAAAAAACCTCCCTCTTGTTCCACCTCATCCTCTTTTTACCTGTGCGCCCTGTCTCTTTTCCCACACCTGAATTCACCTGGCATTTGCCAGGCCTTGTCCCCCTTCCACCTCTCTTCCAACTTTTACCCACTTATTACAAATGGTCTGAAGAAAGGTCCTAATCTGTTCCCCATCCATGTTCTCCAGAGATACTGCTTGACTCGCTGGGTTAAGCACTTTGTGTGGTTTTTTTTTTCAATTTGGCATCTGCTGCCCCTTGTGTCTACAGTATATATGCTGCTGGTTCAGTTAAGTTAATTGTCCACAGTAATTCTGATGATCTTTATGGTGGGGTACTTGTGATGGGAAGCCATCATGTCAAAGGAAGATGGTGTTGCAGAGTATCATTTCTGCCATATCTGTTGCTCAGGTCATTTTTACTGCTTGTTCTTAATGGCACACAACGTTGTCTTGGCATCAAGTGTAGTCACTTTCACTTTTGCTGGAATCCATCTATTTTAACCATGCTTAGACTAAGATTATAATGAGATCCAAAATGGTAAAAGATAGGCAGGCACTTAAAGACATGGATAAGTGTAGATGGACAAAAACGAAGGCTTGGATATCATGTAAAACTCTATAACTAAACTGCTAAGTGGCCTTGGAGGAGTTCAGGCAGATGATCATTGAGCTGTCTCATGTGTATACTGCTTCATCCACTGAGTTCCTCCAGCCATTTGCTCCCAATTCCAACATCTGCAGTCTCATGAGTGTCCATTTTAAAACTCCACTGTGATGTTTCCACAAAGTATGCCGATTTTACATAAGTGCCCACTCCTCAAGGTGTCCTGGCATGAAACGTCATCTATCCATTTCTCTCCACAGTCACAGTCTGACCTGCTGAGTTGTTCCATTAGTTTGTGTTTTTTCTCAAGGTTTCAGCATCTGCAGTCTCTGAGCCATCATTGAGGAGCGTATTGGTAATCAAGGATTTTTGGTATCTGTCAGCAGTTAGACCCATAAATTTCATGATTTGTGGCATGATAATGTCAGGTATGCAACATAGCAACTCTGTTTAGAGTGGTAAATTGAATCATAATTGCATTTGGGTGAGGTAGTGGAGGACCTAAAATTATGTGTAATCAGAAAGCAGTAAAGTAACCTTAAGCAATATGTTATTAAAACAAATCAATATATTGAGTTAAACCTGTACTTGCTTCTGAAATATAATTATTTGCGATGATTCACAGAAATATCTTTAGATTTTCTTATCTGATAATCTTGAATTTGTCATCACACCGTAAATATATTATTAATGTGCTGCACTTTTTTATTTGAAGGCTCCCTCAAGGAATAAATGGTAAGTCATAGATTGATGCTGAGATTTACAGTAGTTCTCAGTACAAAGAGAGCATTAGACCTTAGATTTAGACATATTATGGAATGGATTAAAATGTTTATTATTTATTGATTTTTTTTTGCTGAGGAAAATATTTTTTGTCTGTTATCAGCAATCTTCAACCACTTCACTTATTATGGTTTGAATTTATTTTCCAATAGACTTTACCTGTAAAATAAATGGAATTGGTGGTTATATTTAATGGGAGTTGAGGCAAATCGTGCAAAATGAAGACTGGTGTTAGTGCTGCACGTTGTAATTCATCCATTTTAAATTAACAAGCTAGTAATTCTTTCAATGGTTTATAAAGGAATGCACACAGGTATTTTCATTATTGTACAGGATGGTGCATCCCTGGTGTCTGATTCATTAATTTGGTCCCCTTCACACAGAGCAATCATGGTCTAATTTTGTCTTGGAGTATCCAGGAAATAAGGATTAGCCTGAACACTGCTATTAGCAAACATAATTATATTATGGCACAGAATAAGGTAGGATTCATAAAAATTTGAGGACACCTCTCCAACAGAAATATATGAACTCATAGTGTTCCAAATTGCCTGCCCTGCCATTCAATAAAATCATGGTTGATCTGACGGAAACTCATTCCTGTCTTTACTTGGCGAACTCTAACATGTTTGTTTATCAATGTTCTATCTGTCACTGCTGGGAAAATATTCACATTGCTTCTGCAGCCTTTTGGGGAAGAGAAATCTAAAGATTCATAACCCTCTGAGGAAAAATACCTTAACCCTGTCTTGAACGAGTGACCCCCCTTAATTTTAACAAGTGACCCCCCAGTTCAAGATTTTCTTTGAAACCATGAAACCATCCTCTCCAACCCCATCTGCCAGGACTCCTCTGGATCTTAAATGTTTTAATGAAATTGTCTCATGTTCTTCTAAACTTTGGCTGATACTAGCCTAGCGGCACTCATGAGGCAAACCTCAAATATTAGTCAGTTTTGTAATCTTCTCTGACTGAATTCAAAATATTTACATCTTTCCTTAAATAAGGAGACCGATTCCGGTCATAAATTTCCACCGAAGCTTTATACAAATGAAGTGGAACCTCTCCCATCTGTATTCAATGCAAATGAATACAAGGAAAATGATACATGGTTTTCAATATATATTTTTTTTTTTACCGAAATGTGTGGCATGCAAAAGTATTCAGCTCGCTTTACTCTGATGGCCTTAAATAAAATCAAGTTCAACCAATTGCCTTCAGAAGTCACCTAATTAGTAAATAGAGTCCACTTGTGTGCAATCTAATCTCAGTATAAATACAGTTGTTCTGTGAAGGCCTCAGAGGTTTGTTAGAGAACATTAGTGAACAAACAGCATCATGAAGCCCAAGGAACACACCAGACAGGTCAGGGATAAAGTTGTGGAGAAGTTTAAAGCAGGGTTAGGTTATAAAAAAAAATCCCAAGCTTTGAACAGCAAAAGGTGGTTGTACAAAGTATTGACTCAGGGGGGCTGAATACTTTTGCACACCACACTTTTCAGGTTTTTATTTGTAATCAAATTTGGAAACCATGTATCATTTTCCTTCCACTTCACAATTATGCACCACTTTATGTTGGTCTATCACATAAAAGGTTAGTGATTCTCTGGAATATTCTGCCCCGGAAAATTGTGGAGGCTGGCTCATTATAAGTGGATCATTTTTTGAGGAATTTTGAAATTTAGACTTAGGAAAACACAAGCAATCTCCCTGATGTGCTAGTGGCCAGAGGATCTAGGGTGACGGAGGAACTGAGGGAAATTCACATTAGGCAATAAATGGTGTTGAGTAGACTGATGGGACTGAAGACTGGTAAATCCCCAGGGATGATAAATTTGCATCCCAGGGTACTAAGGAAGTGGCTCTAGAAATCATGAACGCATTGTTGACATTTTTCCAATGTTCTATAGATTTAGGATCAGTTCCTGTGGATTGGAAGGTAGCTAATGTTATCCCACTTTTTAAGAAAGGTGGGTGAGAGAAACCAGGGAATTATGGACCAGTTAGTCTGACATTGGTGGTGGGGAAAATGCTGGAATCAATCATAAAAGATGAATTGGCGGCACATTTGGATTGCAATAACAGGATCGGTCCGAGTCCGCATGGATTTGCGATGGGGAAACCATGCTTAACTAATCTTCTGGAATTTTTTGAGGATGTAACTGGGAAATTAGACAAGGGAGAACTTCAGAAAGCATTTGATAAGGTTCAACATAGGAGATTAGTGGGCAAAATTAGAGCACATGGTATTGGGGGTAGAAAATTGGTTAGCAGACAGGAAACAAGAATAGGGATTAATGGGTCCCTTTCAGAATGGCAGGCAGTGACTAGTGGGATACCACAAGGCTTGGTGCTAGGACTGCAGCTATTTACAATATACATTAATGATTTATATGAAGGGATTAAAAATAACATTAGCAAATTTGCAGATGACACAAAGCTGGGTGGCAGTGTGAACTGTGAGGAGGATACTATGAGGATGCAGGGTGACTTGGACAGGTTGGGTCAGTGGGCAGATGCATGCAGATGCAGTTTAATGTGGATAAATGTGAGGTTATCCACTTTGGTGGCAAAAACAAGAAGGCAGATTATTATCTGAATGGTGTCAAATTGGGAAAAGGGGAAGTACAACAAGATCGTGGGGGCTTTGTTCATCAGTTACTGAAAGTAAGCATGAAGGTACAGCAGGCAGTGAAGAAAGCTAATGGCATGTTGGTCTTCATAACAAGAGGAGTCGAGAACCTTCTTCAGACCTTTACTTACTCCAACTTTTTGTGTCTATCTTTGGCTTAAACCAGTATCTGCAGTTCCTTCTGACACATTATATCTCAACCTTTCCTATCAGTGTGTCTTTTAAATGTTGTGATTGTACTTGCTGCAACTACCTCCTCCAGCAGCGTGTTCCATATATCCACTACATATCTTTCCTCTCTCACCTTAAACCTATGTCCTCTAATTCCAGATTTCCCTATCCAGGGAAAAATGACTCTGCATTCACTCTCTCTATTCCCCTCATGATTTTACATGCCTCTATTTTTTGTTTCCACTAACATTTCAGTCATTCTACCCTGTTTCTTATGTTCGGTCCAATCTTCTGATCTACTACCTGTCTTTGTGCAATTATAGGCTTTTTCATTAAGTCTGAACAATAGGTTTTTTAGCTAATCATGGATGATGGATCTTTCCCTTGAATTTTTCTTTCATGCTGGAATGTATCTAAGCTGCAGATTCTGAATGATCTGCTTGAACATCTGCCACCGCCACTTGTCTGATTGACTTAACCTAATTTGTCAGTTCATTTTAGCCAGCTCTGCCCTCTTAGCTTCCCTTGTCTAAGTATAAATACAAGTCTTGCACCTAATCTTCTTTCTCTCAAATCGAATGTAAAATGCAATTATACAATGTTCACTGTCACCTAGGGATGAATTATCTATGAGGTCATTCATTAACCCTATCTTGTTGTACAATTACACGTGCAATATTGCTTTCTGTCTTTTCTAAGTCTAAGATGCTTTTGTAATAACTTAACCCCAGAACACAATGAAATCCTCAGACAGGCTGTATAGCTTTGAAAATGATACGAGTCCATTCTGAATCAAATCGCATTCTGGTAAGCTGCATGTATTCAGTTGCCATTGCAGATTGGTAGTGGCTGAAGAGTGCGCCATGCATGCTCTACCAAATTTAAACTCATACCCCAACCAAAGCGGAGTCCTCCGAAGGCAAGTGTTTATTTTTTGGGGGAAGGACAGCAGTGTTCCGCATAAAGAAACACAATTCGGGAATGTGCTGCAGTGTGATTTGATTCCTCCCCTATTATATCCACAGTCCTCACTAATTCTGGGCTCAGTGGCTGGAACACTCCCATCATTGTTTGCACCCCCCACCCCCAGCTGCCTTACTGCTTGTTTTCTAGTGGCATCCCAGAAAGATCCAAGAATAAGCTTGATAGTGAGTTATTCTTCAGAGATTTACTTGAATTATTAAGCCATAGAAGTCCTGGAACGTTGTTATTGCATGGGAGTATTGCTGGTCAGTGGTCATGGTGATCTGAAGGCACTGTTTCTGTGCTATATGACTCTGTGACACTTGGAATATGATAATGCACCATCTCAATGGCCTGTAAATGCGTTTTAATATATTTAATCATTATTCCCAACCTTGTTGAATAGCATGTAGGAAGGAACTACAGATACACACAAAATGCAGGAGTAACTCAGCAGATCAGGCAGCGTCTCTGGAGAGAAGAAATCGGTGATGTTTCGGGTCGAGACCCTTCTTGTATAGCACTGTTGGATCTGGTGTACTGCGCGGTTAAATGTGCTTGTTTAGCTGACAATCATTTGCGAGTTTAATTAACATATATGACTATTTGTAGGGTATAGAGTGGAGGTAAGAAGACTGATTGCTCTACATGACATTACATGTTAAGGCACACCACTTTGCAAGTAAGTGCCGTTGTACAATAGATTATGTAAGAAGGCAATAACTATTTAGATAATTGTCAGGTTGATTTACAGTTTTAACAATCCCAGAGGTAATGTAGACTGTTGAAGCAAGGTAGTACACAAGTGAGTCATGTATTTCATGCTTTCTGATAGGGTTTCTGTACCAAGACTGCAATTGCCAGTGAGTTTCTGGTTTAAATTGGTAGTGGGATAATCACCTGTGTCTATCACAATAACATCAATATTTATTTACATTTTAACTTAGGGCATAATGTATAAACAGCTAAAAAAGTACACATTTCTATTTCTGTTAATTTGGCTACAAGTTTAATCTTCTGCTGCTGGAACAAACAAAATAGAATTATTAATCCGTCATTGCATTACTATGGCAGTTTGTCATTGATTTATTATCATTCTTAATTTTAGGCATACATGAATGTAATCCTTGCAGAGTTGTAGCTGCAAAGTATTTTAATCTCTGTTAAGTACAGAGATGTACAGTATTTAACAGTAACTGATAAACAAAATCAACGTCTTTCCATTCCTTCCCACTAGAAGAAAGCACTGCTTCTCTCATCATTAAAAAATTCAATATAAACAATTGTGTAACGATGCCATCAATTTATTTTAACATCAACTGTCATTTTTTTTTAACAGAAAAGCATTTTCCAGAAAGTCAGATATTATCTTCAAAATTGTGGCTGTGAATAAATTTGATAAAAGGAGCCTAGATAGTAAAATCCCCTACACCTCAGACAGTGCCCTTCAGCCACACATAAATATATATTGCGGTGGTCTGCAATTTCTTCTTTTGAGAAACTGCACTGCCTATGCCAAAAAAATTGGTTCTGAATCATACCCACAATAGAATTTTATTTTGCCCATTTTCCACCTGTCAACTTCATGATTAATGAAGCGTTTCAATGTGGCAGTGACAGTGACAGCCATGGTGAAGCTCTTGTTTGCACTCCTCACAATTCTCCAGCTGCTAAATAAACCACTTAGATTGCAGCAAGGGCCAATTCTTGCAAAATTGCTGCTGCGTTTAGTGAAATGCAAAGAAAATCCTGCAAGAATAATTTGTTTGAATTGGATGACTGCACAGGACGGTATGTTCCCAACAGGTGAGTGCACCCTTCACTTGGACTCTGCCATCTGACCTCTGTTGATCAGTTCAATCTCACTCTCAACCTTCAACTCAAACACATACTCTGAAGCCATAAGGATAGTCCAGAAATTGAGTGGCTGAATTGGGGGATGGCTGATTCAAGCATTATTTGGGAGATCATGTTGCAGTTATATAAGATGCTGGTGAAGCCACATTTAGAACATAGTGTTCAGTTTTGAGCACTGCGTTAGAGGAAAGAAGTTGTCAAGCTGGAAAGGGTGCAGAGAAGATTTACAAGGATGTTGCCAGGCCTCCAGGGCCTGATCCATGGGGGGGAGCTTGAGCAGGTTAGGACTCTATTCCTCGTAGCGCAGGAGGATGAGGGATGATCTTAGAGGTGTATAAATCATGAGTGGAATAGATCGGGTAAACGCACATAGACTCTTGGCCGAAGTTGGGGAATCGAGGTTTAAGGTGAGGGGGGAAAGATAGGACCTGAGGGATAATACAAAGGGTGGTGGGTGTATGGAATGACCTGCTAGAGGAGGTAGTTGAGACAGGTACTATAGCAACATTTGAGAAACATGTGGACAGGCACATGGATAGGATAGGTTTAGAGGGATATAAGCCAAACGCAGGCAGGTAGGACTAGAGTCAATGGAACAATTTGGTCAGTGTGGACAAAAAGGGCTGTTTCCACGTAAGTTGGTATCTATCACCGCAAATGGGAGAGTCCATTCGGGAGTTTAGAGATCACAGGAATGCTTAAAGAGAAATTAAAAGGGGAAAGAGTGTCCTCAAAATTAAGGCAATTCCCAAGGTATTTTATTTTTAAGAGCCAGAGTACATGGGCAAGGTCTTAAATTAACACTTTTAATCTAATGTGCACTGTGGAAAAATACATTGCTAATGGAGATTTTAGTTGGGACAGTGGAATTCTGAAATCAAGAGTCTTGAATTAGCTTGGCCAAGGAATAGAGCATGGCAGTGTGTTTAGGAATGAAGATTAGGGTGAAGAGCAGGGACAATTATACTGGAAGCAGCAGAGACACAATGCAGATGGGGTAGGGCAGTAGCTGTCACTTGTTTTATTAATGTGGGTTTGGAAAGAACATTCCTCTGAACTAATTACTAACTTATAGCTTTTAGGCAATCAATAGGACTGAATTCCAAGACCAATCAATAAAAGTAATAATGCTTCAGATCTTATCAGCCTTGTAAAGGAGACCATAGGCAGGCATCAGGGCCCATATTTAAAGAGATTGGGGGGGTCTGATGCTAGAGTTAGGCAAGGGTAAAGGATATTTACTTGTTCTTACCAAACGTGGTAAATGAATATTGGCACACATCTGCAAATGTTAGTGTTTGATCTCAGACCAAGCATGTTGATTGCCATTGCAATGAGAAATTGTCCAGGAGCACTACCTACCATGGCAAGGCCCTTAACCAGAAATGGGTGCCACAGGTTTGCTCTGCTTCATTGACAACATAAAGTATACTGTAGCACCTAACAGGTCCTGTGCTTGCTCTGGCCTTGAGCAGAGACATATTCGTGATTGCTATTAGATACACTGAGGCCATAATAACCTTTTGTAGCTTAACAAATACTCAAGATCATTGTGCTCAGCCACTTCTGGTCTCTTGTACATCCAGAATTTTTGGCACTGTATCAATCGAAGCCAAGGCCCTTAAAACTACATGTGAGGAGGGTTTTCGATAGGCAGATAGTTGAACAAAGGCTACAACAAATGTGTGAGACAAAAGGATAGAAGAGACGCAAATGGTGAAGCCAGAGGAAGTAATGTAGGTGGGAAGGGGAGTGGAGATGCAAGTTTGTAACAAGATGGGGCAAAGAGGAGAATTGGGAGGGGAAATAGTGGGGGGGTGGTAAACGGGGAGGTAAAGGGTGAGGGGGGGGGGGGGGGTTAAGTTATCTAGAATTGAATAATTCAATGTTAATACCATTGGGTTGGAAGCTACTCAAGCTGTATATGAGATGCTCTTTCCCAGTTTGCAGTGGCCCAGGACGGAAAGGTCAGTATGGGAAGAGGAGTTAAAATAGGCCTCCTCAAATTTTAAGTTGCTTAAACTTACCAAACCTCTCCTTCCCCCACCCATCCCCTCCCTCCAACTCTCTTAACACAATGCTACTCCATCAGCTTCCTTAATTGATGTGAAAGAGTTACATTTATTTTTACAATAACATTGTTTATATTGAAGAAGTCAATATCTATCCCCCTGAGTCGAGCAGTAACCATGTCATTGTCAAAAATCTATCCTAAGGGTCCTTAGGATTGTAGGCTGCTGTGAAGATTGAGCTGAGCCAAATAGTGTTTACCCTTCACTCTTTTAGCTTCCCATAGTGAAAAGCTCTGCTTATGAATTCCCACCAGCTGTTATTATTTGGCCTTGAATCAAATTGACATCAAGTCACGTAGATTCCATAAATGAGCGTGAGTGAGTGAAGCACAGTGCGGAATTCTGCTGCAAGATGTCCTATATTGTTTCCCGGCATTGATGTGGGAGAGTAACCCAAAGGTCTGGAGTTCAGGGCCCATTGTGTAGGAAAGGTTGGTTTCTCATACATAAATATCAGGGCTGCCAAGTAAGGCAGATAGAGTTGAATCCAGGGTGGAATATAACTCTGTTGCAGCCAATAGTTTTAATTTAGGAAACACTGCTTCCAAGTTCAGAACTCTCTGAAAGTGGCAATTCAAGTAGATTGAGTGATAAAGAAAGCATATGGTATACTTCCCTTCTTTGGTTGGGGGATTGAGTTTAAGAGTCAGGAGGTCATGATGCAGCTTTATAGGACTTTAGTTAGGCCACATTTGGAATATATTGTGTGTAATTCTGGTCGCCTCATTATAGGAAGGATGTGCAGGGTTTACTAAAGGGTGCAGATGGGGTTTACCAGAATGATGTCTGGGTTAGGTGACATTAGCTAAAGGGAGAGAGAGGTTGGACAGGCCTGGATTGTTTTCTCTGGAAAGCTGAAGGTTGCGGGAAGGCCTGATAGAAGTATATAAAATTATGAGAGGCATAGATAGGGTAGACAGTCAGAACCTTTTTCACAGGATGGCAAAATACAAGAGGGCATAGCTTTAAGGTGAGAGGGGCAGGGCAACTTTTTTTACACAGCAGGCTTGTGAGTGCCTGGAATATGCTTCCCGGATTGGTTGTTGAGGAAGAAAAAATAGTGGCATTTAAGAAGCTTTTGGTTTGGCATATGAATATGCAGGGAATGGAGGAATATGGGTTATTTGCAGGAAGATAAGATGGCATCATGTTTAGCATGGGCATTGTGGGCTGAAGGGCCTGTTCTTATGTTGTACTGTCCTATGCTCCATGTACTACATTACAAGTATCAAAGATAATAATCAGTTTGAAACAAAAGAGAACTGCAGTGGATGGATTTATAAGAAAGTCTATAAACAAATGATTAGGTCTCCTCTGGTCTTTCCCTCTTATTGCTTTCTTCCTTCCCTTCTCCACTCATGGAAAGGTTTGGACAGACAACCTGGTCCCAGCCTGCTCATGCAGCTGTTGAACGTGGAGCCTGGTATGTGGGGAATGTGGAACAAGGGAAAGCCTGATTCTCCTGAGAGTGAAGGAGGAAAAGGTACAGGAAATGTGCAATGCATGGTTGAGAGCTCATTCAACTGTGGTGAACTAGAATCCTCTGTTGAGGACAAACAAATATATGTAATGGGGCATGGGAATGAGAAAACAGGTGCAACAAGGAAGGATAAAATAAGAGAATGGAACAGAGTCAGTGCACAAAAGAGTATGTGAAGAAGCTGGAATAAGTGGAAGGTAGCGTGTTTATGGGAGATGTTCGAGTTGTCACAAAACCATTTCATAGGACCTCCCTCAACTCATCTGCAGGTCATGCTGAGTAAGGAGAATGATTTTCCACTCTTCCTGGATCCACTATCCTCTGCCATGAAAACTAGGTCATGGAATGGAATTCCTTCATCACACTTACGAAAGGGAAAATGTGTAACTGTCACTTTAAGGCATTTACAAATTACAATAAAACCAATGGCACAACTAACATCGGAAAATAGTCTGATAAGGTTTTTTCCAACCCCAATTTGAATGCTGTCATTTATCAAATGCTGCAGGATACTGCAATTGCATAATGACTTTAGAGTTGTTTAACTGTGTACCCGTTCACCAATATCTGTAAAATAGTAAAAATGATATAAAAATGCATAATTTAGTTTAGTTGGCTCGATTCTAATCATGTTTTGTCTTTCTGTTGATTGGTTAGTATGCAACAAAAGCTTTCCACTGTACCTCAGTACACATGATAATAAACAACGCAGAAACAGGCCCTTCGGCCCACCAAGTTCGTGCCGACGATGATCCCTGCACACCAGCACTATCCTGCACACACTAGGGACAATTTACAATTTTACCAAGCCAATTAATCTACAAACCCTTACGTCTTTGGAGTGTGGAAGGAAACAGAAGGTCACGGGAAAAACCACGAGGAAAACGTACAAACTCCGTAGGGTTAGGGTTAGGGTCATAAAAGATAGCACCCATGGTTAGGATCAAAACCAGGTCTCTGGCTCTGTCAGGCGGCAACTTTACCGCTGCGCCACCTTACCGCCCTTGGAGAGACAAATACCTCCCCAGGCATGAAGGTGGAGAGAAGACTGGAAAAACAAAATATACCAATATCCACTAATTTAGCTCACTGGTGAAGGGGGTTGTTTTAATTTCCTGTTGTACAATTTCAATTCACAAAAATATATTTCCCTGTACAATTAACTTGGATGAAAAAAGGAATGTCAACAAAATTCCAGAGCATTACACAAGAGGTTTGTAATCTCCAACGTTTTAAAACTGTCAGCATATACAAAATGGAGAATACAAAAGGACTGAATATAACTGTGGGCAGCCTTTCACTGCCCACCCAATGCCAGTTGGCTGAGACACATGCAAATTTCATTGGCAGGCTGCCCACATGTAACTGGTAACAGCTGCTTGCCCATTTGGAAGAGGGGATTTCTGACAGGACAACAAATCATTTATAGAGAGAAAAGCACTTGTAGTTATATATTGTACTAGACTAAGTGGGACCCGTTGGGTCCCATGTTCACATGGTAGGGCTGGTCCCCCAACTCAATATTCCACCTCTCCAGCAATTCCAATATTGGTGGCCAGTGGGGGGGGGGGGGGTTCTGGGGCGCTAGTATGTGTATTGTGGGCTGAAGGGACTGTGGGCTAGTATGGACATTGTGGGCCAAATGGATTCTTCTAGTGGCAGCTCAGTCACTCAAGCCTGATGTGCTGGCAGCTCACTCATGGCTGGTGGGCTAGCAGTTGACTCACGGCTATTCGTTGAAATTCCATTTCAAGCAGGGTGCAAGGCAACCAAATTCAAATGCAGTTTCCTACCATTTCAAGCAGGGCGCAAGGCCACCAAATTCAATTACAGTTTCATACCACTTCACGCAGGGTGCTCCAACAACATTCATTTTTGCAGTGCAGCATTTCAGAGCAGTTACCGCCACCAACAACAACCATTTTTGCAGTGCAGCATTTCAGAGCAGTTACCTCCACCACCAACAATCATTTTTGCAGTGCAGCATTTCAGAGCAGTTACCACCACCACCAACAACCATTTTTGCAGTGCAGCATTTCAGAGCAATTACCACCACCAACAACAACCATTTTTGCAGTACAGCATTTCAGAGCAGTTACCAACACCAACAACAACCATTTATGCAGTGCAGCATTTCAGAGCAGTTACCGCCATGAACAACAACCATTTTTGCAGTGCAATATTTCAAAGCAACCACATTTTCATTTTCAAACCACATTAAGGGCACTCACAGTTGAGTAGTTCAGTGTTATTCACAGCTCAAAGAGACGTGACCCTCTCACTTCCTTCATCTTGCAGAGGCTGAGTGAGGCACAACATTACCGGGTTTTATAGTCCCTCCACTTCTCCCACCAGCAGGGGCAGCAGAGAGAATGTCAACATTTTTAAAACATGAATAACTCTTTTATTTTTCATCATTGTGAAAAATCCTCTTGTCCTGCACAGCGGAGGGCGATTCTGAGTAAGATGGCCAAAAATCACAGCCGTAAGTGGCACCGTTTTTTCAAAACACATGAAACAGTAAACAGGAAGTGGTCACGATCTTACTTTTAGTAATATAGATAATGTCTGTCATGTCTCATGGCTGGCCTAACTGCATTCGTGCCAGTGGGCTAGATTATGCAGGTGGTTGACCAGGCAAGGTGGGATTGGGAGACTTGTAGGTGTAGTCCATAGATTTTGCCTGTTAGCTGTGGTGCGCATGTCAGTGGAAGCATCTGGCCTGGCACTTTGTCTCTGGATTCACTGTTGAATCCATGGCATCAAGTAATGGCCTGAGCTGTGGAAATTGATACAATTCCTGTGGGTCCTCAGCTTTATTGCAGCCATTGCTGGCCCCTTTTTTTTAAAGTGTTATTAATATATTATGCAGGAAACTTGGCATTCAAAGTGGTGCACAGCAAACTCCTACAAACAGAAAGGTGAGAATGAACAGATATTTTGTTTTTAGTTTCACTGCTCTGTATTTTGTAAAGGGAAAATAATTAATATTGTACTTTCTCTTACATGGGTAGCTAACGCAATGGCTATAGAGCTTATCCATGATGCTCAGCATTTCTTAAAACATTTCAAACATTTCTACTTGAAAACTGTACAACCATCTATCAGCATCATAGCAAAGCACCATTGCAAGGTTTGATAAATAAATGTTGGTATATTATCCTGTGCCTTTGTAAAATTGCTTTAGAATTATACTCTGCAAATATTTGTATACAAATAATTTACGTAAACCTGATTTTGCTATTTTAATTCGAAGGGTTAAGATTTACTTTGAAAATAAACCATTTTCCTACTGTATGACGTGACTTTAAGCACATAGTTCTTACATATACATTTAAAGCAAATTATTATAATTATGTCATTTTTAAGTTTACTGAAACTTTATTTTTAACAGCAAAATTGGAATTAGGTTTAAGATTAAAATAATCTTGAAGCTCTGGGAATGTTCCTCAATGGAGGGTGAGCCAAGGTTCAACAACACAACCAGTGTTTGTTTCTCAATGTTATTGTGTTAGATAATAGTTTTCATATGTAAATATGATCACAGTGAGAAGGGAGTGAAGCAGAAGAGTTAAAATTATAGACCAGTTAGCCTGGTAAGATTTTAAAGTCCATTATAAAGGATGAGGTTTCTGAGTACTTAGAAGTACAGAAGTCAGCATGGTTTTGTGAAAGGGAGATCTTGCCTGACAACCTGTGAAGACCTGTGAATTATTTGAGGAAGTAAATAAGAGAATAAACAAAGGATAGTCAGTGGATGTTTACCTGGATTTTCAGAAGGCCTTTGATAAGGTGTCACACGTGAGGCTGCTGAAGAAGTTGAGGGCCCTTATTATCAGAAAGAAGATATTAGCATGGATAGCTGGATGGCAGAAGGCAATGAGTAGGAATAAAGGGGGATTTTTCTGGTTGGCTGCCAGTGACTAGCGGAGTTCCGCAGGGCTCGGTACTGGGGCCACTACTCTTCACGTTGTATATCAATGATTTTGGATGAGGGAATTGAAGGTTTTGTGGCCAAATTTACAAAGATAGGTGGAGGGGCAGCTAGTGTTGAGAAAGCAGGGACTCTGTTGAAGGACTAGGACAGGTTTGGAGAGTGGGCTGAGAAGTGGCAGATGGAATATAATGTAGCAAAGTGTGGAAATATGCATTTTGGTAGTAGGAATAAAGGCGTAGGCTACTTCCTAAATGGGGAGAGGATTCAGAAATCGCAACTGTAAAGGGATTTGGGAGTGCTGGTGCAGGATTCCTAAAAAGTTGATTTACAAGTTGAATTGGTAGAAAGGAAGGCAAATGCAAATGCAAAATGTTCTTAATTTTCAACAGCTTTCACTCACATGAGGGTTGAACTAAAATTAATTTTCCTAGCTTTAACCAATAAAACATGGACAAGAATAAATCGAATCATATACTGTAATTTAATTTAGGTTACCTTTAACTTGACACACCAGATGAAAATTGGGTGAAAAATAGTTAAAAGCAATAAACACAGAAATCTGTAAATACTCAGCATGTCTGGCGGTATCTGTGGAGAGAGAATTCAAAATCAATGTTTCAGATCAATTTACATTTAATCAGATTTACAAAAGAAATACTACCAACCAACATTTCATCAAGTATTTAGCAGGTCTCCGCAAATGTTGCTTGGAATAGTATTCACTATGCGTTTTTATTTCAGATTTCCATATCTATAATTGTGTAACATAACTCTTTCCCTATTGTCTCCAAGAGTAACCTGATGGCAGAAGACCTGGCTTTCTCAGACAGGTGAGAGCATCGTGCATTAATGCAACCTTGGTACATTAAAATCACAGTGACATTTTGACTGGGACAGAGGCAAGCAGCTATCAGACCATCTTGCTGGGCAGGTGACATTTGGCGGGGGTGCACAGAAGTCAATTTTTTTGTTTTGTCGGGCAGAAAGAACAGAAATGCTTTGAACACAGGAAATTGTAGCCTCCCATGTCATGGTGAGAAACATACATAGAAAATAGATGCAGGAGTAGGCCATTTGGCCCTTCGAGCCAGCACTGCCATTCAATATGATCAACTAAAATCGGTACACTGTTCCAGCTTTTCCCCCATACCCCTTGATTCCTTTAGCCCCAAGAGCTAAATCTAACTCTTTCGTGAAGACATCCAGTGAATTGGCCTCCACTGCCTTCTGTGGCAGAGAATTCCACAGATTCACAACTCTCTGGGTGAAAAGTTTTTCCTCATCTCAGTTCTAAATGGCCTACCCCTTATTCTTAAACTGTGACCCCTGGTTCTGGACTACCCGAACATCGTGAACATTTTTCCTCCATCTAGCCTGTTCCACCCTTTAATAATGTTATATGTTTCTATAACACTCCCTCTCATCCTTCTAAATTCCAGTGACTACTAGCCCAGTTGACCCATTCTTTCATCATATGTCAGTCCCGCCATCCCGGTAATTAACCTGGTTAACCTATGCTGCACTGCCTCAATAGCAATACCCAGGTCTCGTTGCTCCTTCCATTTTCCTAATCTGCCCACTCACCCAACCTATCCAAGTCACCCTGCAGCCACATGGCATCCTCCTCACAGCTCACACTGCCACCCAGCTCTGTCATCTGCAAACTTGGGATGTCATATTTCATTCCCTTGTTTACTTGAGAGTGTGGTGTTTGTGGGCATTGTAAAGATTGCTCTTGGTAAACACAAAACATGGTTACTTACAAATAAAAGGAATGAATTGCCAGCTAAGTAAGAACATTACATCATGAAAGGTGACAGAAACTACTTTAGAATCATCTTAGCATAGATGTTTTCACTCTGAGAGTTTAATAGCATGCAGGATTAGGCCAGGTGCTTTACTTTGTATCTAATTACGCACTAGTCACAGTGATGTATGAGAGTGAATCAAACATGAACAATGTTATTTCCTCGCTCATAGCTTCACTTCACAGAGGCTTAATTTTCAGGGTTATTTCTCGAATACAGTGTGGTTTGTCTTGTTGGTGCTTGTGATAGCTGCATGTTTATAGTTTCCTGCATAGATTAAGCCCAAGGAGATAACAAGTGGATGTTGAATCTCAGCTTCCAGCAACAGCAGCATAATCATCAGTTAATGTATACACTCTTGCAATTAATTCCTTGGATCCAATAAGTGCAATGGGCCCTGACAACATCCCATCTGTGTGTTGCAAAGCCTCTTTGATGTTGTGCCAGAGACACTATTCACAACTACCTGAGGGGGCAGATGGGGCTGGAGTGATGTCCCAGCTGATGGATGGATTTTCTATTGGGCAGAAGTGGGTTGCTCAAGCAAAGCATCCATCCATTCTTCAGTGTATTGAATTTGTCAGCAATTCTAGACTGGGTGATGTTTGCAGGATTGCATTTTGCCACCAGCAAGTAAAACTTCTTCACAGCTGGGTCTGCTGGTTGTAAACTTACTAAGACCTCGGGGTGATGGATGGATATAGTTTGCCATGTTGAAAATCATGCAAACATTGCTTTTTAAGCCTTTGCCAGGGTTTGAAAGTGGTGCTGGTATCAATTGATTTTCACAATCTGCTGTTGCTCTGCCCTAGGAATGAGGCAATGGATGCTTCTTGAGTGTGGCCTGAAGCCCTGCACTGTCCTGTGTGCACTTCATGAGACTGATGGATAAAAAGGACATTGAATAAAGACTGAGATATGTTGCAGGCCATTCCAGTATGTTTGTTTAAATGAACCATGTGATTTTACACAGCCTCAGAATTATGATCAGAGGAATAGATTAAAGTTTCCCAACATATGACACCAGAAAGATTTATTAAAGCAACATGGAGAGAATGGGACAAAAATACTTGTTTTGCAGCAAGAGTTTCAAGGCAATGGTGAGACAAATCATACTACACCTGGCCTCGACAGCAGCTGACCATCGTACCTGGCTGTGTGAGGAGGGATGTGGACAGATAAGTGCATCCAGAAACTCTCTAGTGAAGCATAGCAACATGCTATGATTCATGCCCAGAGTGGAGGAATTGATGACTGAGAAAGTTTAAAGATTTAAAAGTCACAAAATGGATTCAGCTGTAGATTTAGAAACAAAGAAAGGCTTTTCACCTTTCTCCTATTACACTAACAAGGCTAACAAAGATGTTTTCACCATTCTTCCACTAGCGAGATAACAGCACAATACATGAATGTTTATAACATAGCGCAAAACAATCAAAAGAATGTTCAGACTATGGTTCTTTCCCTCTGTTCTACTGATTGCAATGTACAGACTATAGATCAACAAGGTCAAAAAACAAGAGTGTTTGAATCTGCAAAAAATAACATCTTTAGCATAACCATATTTGGGCTAACCTTTCCTCTCTCAGAAGAACCTGTCAATCTTAACAAGCAAAAAGGCTGTACAAAGCTCTGTAAGATGAAGCATTGCTGAATTGCTGATTATTGGGGTATAAATATATCTGACGCTGATTATTGGGGTATAACTATATCTGATTGAACATTACCATTTTGTGTGCGGATAGAGCGACTCTGTATAGTCTTTATCTACATACTGTAAGAGTGACAGCCACATGCACCTGGGAGAAATAAATACTACTTGATTACTAATTTTATTGTGTTTTTGTCTGTTTGAAGTGAAACAAACCTAAACAGACCAGAGGACATAGGTCCAAGGTGAAGGTGAAAAGATTTAATAGCAATCTGAGGGCTAACTTTTTTGAGGTGATGGGTGTATGGAACAAGCTGCCAGAGGAGGTAGTTGTGGCTGGGACTATCCCAATGTTTAAGAAACAGTTATACAGGTACATGGATGGGACAAGTTTGGAGGGATATGGACCAAACACAGGCAGGTGGGACTATTGTAGCTGGGACATATAGGCTGGTGTGGGTAAGTTGGGCCGAAGGGGCCTGTTTCCACACTATATCACTCTATGACACCAGGTAGTGTCGTTCTGAGACCCCACCACTGGAAGGTCTGACAGATATTGACAACTCTACAAAACAGGGGGCAGAGCTTTGAATGCTACCAGAGCCAGGGTTGTATTTTAAAAGTGTTTTAAATGTCTCTGATATTCAGGGGCATTTAAACATTACTGTAATAGATATAAATTATGTAAAAACAAAACAATGAAAATGGTTAAAAATATATATAAAAATTAAAAAAGACCATGAAAATATTTTGAGAATAATTAATCACAATGTTGTTGTTCAGTCTTCGTACTTTGAGTGTAAAATATAGTTCAGGAACTATATATAGGAAGCCATATAGTTCAAGGGCCATTAGGACCATTAGTAATGGGAAATAAGGTGGCCTTGAACTCTGTAAATGAATAATAAAAATATGCTGAATGCAGGAAGCATTTGTCGGACTATAAGTGAGGAATGTTGTAAGAAATGTCACTCCATTCCAAAGAATGAGAAAGAAAATCTATACAAGTGCATCAAAATTCAATTGTAGCTAACCGACCAAAACCTGTGCTTAATCCAGGTATAACTCTTATCCAAGCATGAAATTACCATGTCAGTTTACATTTGCATGGCATACTTAATATAAGAGCATGATATAAAAGATGAATATATAGGAGTGGATTTCTCATTCGCCAAATGGTCCAAATCTAATCTGAGATACAGATCATCTCATTTTCATACAAAGTGTACTTATTAAATTAGCATTATCAAGTGAAATAGTTTGGTTTTGGTTGTCAGACCTGAATGCTCCCCTTTCAATAATGCAGGTGCAAAATAAACCATGCATGAATTCTTGTAATTAATCTGAGGAAGTATTCTGAGCCATGCAATAGCAAAAATGATTTTTCATTTTCTATGAATGGATTTTTATGTTGAGTCTGAACATTGCAAGGGACTAGTTGCTTTTGCCTTGACTTATTTCATGTCAGAGAGTTGCAGGTGACAGAGAAAATGTTTCCATCTCATGTGTTGGATTCAAACTCAGACAATGGACCAAAGCCATTTTCCCTGTCAATCACGCTGCCAATTTCCTTACCTCATATCCCCACGAAAGAAAGTTAATTCCATGCTTTGTTCAACGTTAGACCTTCAAGTGTATTGCCAATGGTACTGAGTATGCATTATGTGATTCATAGCAATAAAAATTGATAGCTTGTTCCCTACCTTACCCAACCTCCCAGCATTGTTTCTGGACAGTGATCTAAAGCAATAATACAGACAGGTTTGATTCCACCCAGCCAAAATGAACTATGTCCATTTCAACCAAAGATCCTATAGCGGAGCAAGATGGCCTACTCCTACGCAAAACACTCAGTACAGTCATGGGAAGATTCATGGGTATTTATAGCACCCATTATCATAACCAGCTTCCGCCATCTTGCTTCCACCACCTTGCTTCCGCCCAAAGATAAGATCTTTGCTTCTGCCTCCGCTCTCGAATTCAAAGAATCTTCACTTTGTCCATGGCGTCCACATGTACTAGTCCTGCATTCTGCTCTGCGGTAAATTGCTCCAATCGGCAATGTAGGCGACCTGACTTGTCTTTCTCTAGGTTCCCCGTTAAGGAGGAAAGGTAAGAAAACATTTATTACTTCAGTGGGATATTGAAAATGTTATTTACCCTGTCCAATCTCTAACTGTAGTTAGATCATTGAGCTCAGATAGTCGAGTCCTCATGGCAACATCCTTGTAAAAATCTTCTCCTCGAGCAGTTTCTTTCTACCTCCCTGTTATTTAATGCAGAATAAGAACATATTGACTCTGTTTTGTACTGAGAATTTTATTAAGTCTGCCCGAACTCTCACTATAGTTCAGACCTTAGAGCTTGGTGCTCCCCTTTGTCTCAGATACAGTCAAGGCCTCAATAGACAATAGGTGCAGGAGCAGGCCCTTTGGCCATTCGAGCCAGCACCGCCATTCAATGTGATCATGGCTGATCATCGCCAATCAGTACCCCGTTCCTGCCTTCTCCCATATCCCCTGACTGCTATTTTTAAGAGCCCTATCTAGCTCTCTCTTGAAAGCATCCAGAGAACCTGCCTACACTGCCCTCTGAGGCAGAGAATTCCACAGACTCACCACTTTCTGTGAGAAAAAGTGTTTCCTCGTCTCCGTTCTAAATGGCTTACTTCTTATTCTTAAACTGTGGCCCCTGGTTCTGGACTCCCCCAACATCAGGAACATGTTTCCTGCCTCTAGTGTGTCCAAGCCCTTAACAATCTTATATGTTTCAATGAGATCCCCTCTCATCCTTCTAAACTCCAGAGCGTACAAGCCCAGCTGCTCCATTACCTGCATGCTTACTTTCATAGACTGAAGTACAAGGAACCCAAATCCTGTTGTACTTCCCCTTTTGCCAACTTGACGCTATTTAGATAGTGCTGGAATAGGTGCAGGAGTACTAGTTGCCTCATGGCAACATCCTTGTAAAAATCTTCTCAAGAGCATTTTATTTCTACCTCTCTGTTATTTAATGCAGAATAAGAACATATTGACTGCATGATGTTTTCTGTAATTTCAGATGTCGACCAGTGTGTCCAGAATCAGCACGGCCGAGACACCAAAGTGAAGTTGCGGGGAGGTTTACAATGTTTTTTTGTTTAATGTTGTCCCTTGTCTAGTCTGAAATAAAGTTCATAATTGGATATAAAAATCGGAAGAAATATAAATGTGTGTGTTATATTATTAGATACATCTATATCACATTCATGTATGTGTGTTCTTTCCAGCACAATCTAATCAGTTGTATGCTCGCTGAATAAAACCACCCTTAAGTTATACATCATTTGTAAATCTTGCTTAAACAAATTCAATTTTTAGAAATACTTAATTTAGATAACCCCACCATTACAGACAGATTTCATTCCACTCTCTGGCTATTGGGAAGACCAGACCCATTTTATTGTTGAGAAACAACTCCATAGACACAAAAACATTAAGTAACATTCCAGGGCTAGAGCAACTGGAAAATTCATATTGTTATTATTTTCCCAAACACTGTAGTTGTGAACCGTGTGATTAGATGAATGAATTACAGAGTGCAAGTGTATTAAAAAATCGACTCAAACACAGCATATGAGCCATTTAAAAAGAAATGATTTAAAAACATTAAAATAGAAAATTACCAGTCAAAATTTATAAACATTTTATTTTTTAACAAGAATTAACGGAATTATGAACTAGCAGAATTATGAATCTAACCCTATATCGTACACACAAACTGTTCGCCCGCAACGTTGATTACACTGCGAGTCGGGTCGGGTAGGTTCCGGTTACTACACAATCAACACAAACACAGCTTATGAGCCATTAAAAAGAAATGATTTAGACTTCCGGTGGCGCTAATGGTGGAGTAGGGTGAGTGCCAGCTAGCTCCATGTGGAAAAAAACGAAAAAGAAACGGGAACTAAATATAGAACTGACCTGCAGAAATCGCTCCGGCAGCCTGTGTGACGTCATCAGACGGCGACTCTGGAGACCCAATGTCGGTAAAGCACTCCCCCACAAAGGAACCAACTAGAAAAACTACAAGAGGAAAGCAACCGAAGGAGGAAGTAGGCCGGACTGAAGCCTCGGGCTCAGTTTTAACATTGTCCCAGGAGGACATCTTAGTGGCCCAGAAGATATACATAAAGAAAAGCGAAATGGATGAACTTCGCAACAGCATTTCAATGGAAATTGCAAGTATGAAAAGTGAATTGATAAGTTTTAAAAATGAATTGAATATTAAAGAAATTTTGAAAAGTCTTAAAAAGGAGATGAAAGAAGATTTCTTAGAGTTTGAAAATAAAATGACTAACCTTGTGCGTACGAAACTGATTAACATGAAGGAGGAAATGTCAGCTAATTTCGACTCACAAATTAAGGAAGTATACGAGAAAATTAAGTCGAATGAAGCCAACGCTAATGATAATCTGGAAGCAACCTTCACTACAATGCAGCAACAAATGGAGAAACAGGCTGACGCCATAACTCATCTGGGAGTAACAACAGAGCCACTCCTTGCCGAGAACAAGTGTTTATCAGATTTACTGCTTAAAGTAACTGAAAAATGCATTGACTTGGAGGGCCGTCAGAGAAGACAGAATCTGAGAATCGTGGGCGTTCAGGAGGGTAAAGAAGGAAATAAAGATCTCCGTGACTTTGCTGCAGACTTATTAAAACAAGTCTTGAATTTAGACCAAAAGCCCTTATTAGGGCAGGCACACGGAGTTCTTGGATGTCGCTCAGACCCGAACGCACCCCCAAGGCAGCTGATAGTGAAGGTCCAACACGATCACGTGTTGGAGGATATCATGAAAAAAATTGCACAAGAAATCTTATGGAGACAAAATAAGTATATTTTGAGATTACCCTGCATAGGTGGTCAGAAGGAGAGCGTTATTCAACAAGACAAGAGGGATTCTAAAGAAGATAGACAACTTAATTGCTGTACCCCACAAGCCCGAGAGTCACTTATCAGTAGAAGGAACATTTTTTCACTGATCACAAGAAAGCACTGGCGTATGCCCAGAAGATTGTGGGTTCGAGAGAGGATTGAATAACTTATATATAATACCGTCACCTTGCTGAGAACAAATGGAACTTTAATTTGTTATATTCAAGGTCTATTGAAAGCTGATAATGACAATCGTGTTGTCCCTTCTGTTATGGACATATTATTTTTTAAATATTTAGTACTAATTTTTACTAACAATCACTAATCATCATAAACATTTGTTATTATTTGAATAATTAGTTAAAAAATATATGTTAAATATAAAAAAACAACAAATAAAAAGTTATAATTTAGATATCTTATTAATTGGAATTTGTGATGTTCACCCTTTACCTACATTAGACTGACACTTGATTAATAATTAACTAAGAGAGTAATAGTCTCTCACTATATGATTAATAATACTCTGGACCAAAATAGTTTAAATATAATCCCGTAAATTACTCATATTCAATTTTTTTTTTGTAAGCATGGAGCTAGAAATAATTTTTTTTCTTAAATCTACGGAAGTCCTTAGATGGACAGCCATGTTAGTGTGGCTAGCACTAACTGCATTAAATTTAGATGTAGTTTTGTTTTTCTTTTCACATTTTATTAATTTTTTAATTTTTACGTTTTGCATTTATTACTTAATTACTATATTATACTTGTATTTATTTACAAATATTATTTGTGGAGATGTGTCCGTGAGGAGGATTTATATGAATTAGATTTACAACTCATCTGTCCTGTGTTCGGGTGGAAGGTCGGGTCTACGGTGCTGACCTATCTGCTCTTTTATAGACCACCCTAAAAGCAAGATGCCAGACATAAATAGAAAAAATGGGGGTCAAGGAATTATGTTTTGTAGTTGGAATGTCAAGGGAGTTAATGAGCCAATCAAGAGAGGTAAGGTATTAGCACACTTAAAATCACTCAAAGCAGATATAGCGTTTCTTCAAGAGACTCAACTAAAAAAAGACGCACAACATAGATTGAAAGCAAAATGGATTGCTGAAACATATCACTCTTCATTTTCTCACAAGGCCAGAGGTGTCGCAATTTTAATTCGTAAAGGTATATCTTTTAAACACATATCAACTATAGCGGACATCAATGGTAGATATATTATACTGGTGGGTGAATTATATTTAAAAAAAGTGATTTTTCCCAATGTTTATGGACCAAATTTTGATAATCCAATGTTTTATAAGAATATACTTAATACTATCCCGGAGCTTACACAACATAATTTGATAATTGGTGGAGATTTAAATTGTACATTAGATTCCTATCTCGATATATCAACAAGACAAAGAAAAGCAAAATCCAAAACAAGTGAATAATTAAACACATATATTAATACCACCAAAATCAAGGATGTTTGGAGAATTGAAAATCCATCCGGAAGGGAATACTCATTTTACTCTTCAGTACATAAAACGTATTCAAGAATAGACTACTTTTTAGTAGATTCTAAATGCATCCCATTTACTTATAATTTGAAATATCATAATATTATAATTTCGGACCATGCTCCTTTAACATTTATGATCAAACTAAGTGGTATGACTGACAAGCAGATACAATGGAGACTCAATCCTCAAATTTTAAATGATAAAGCATGTTATGAATATCTTATCAAACAGATAAATATGTTTTTTGAGACAAATGACTGCCCTGAAATTTCTGCCTCCCTTCTTTGGGAAACATTTAAAGCATTTATACGAGGAGTGTTAATCTCCGCTCAAGCCTTTCGTAATAAAGAGAACCGCACCAAACAACTGGTATTGGAAATGGAAATAAGGCAATTAGATATGGAAAACGCCTTCGATAATAATACATAATAAAATTGCTGTACTCAAATATGTTAAACCAAATATACTCAGACCAATTCATAAAATGTTATCAAAAGACTAAACAGTTACACTTTGAATTTGGTGATAAACCACAAAAATTGCCTGCATGCCAACTCCGGAAACAGGAAGGGGAAAAAAATATATAAAATTAAATCAGATACGGGAGAAATATTAACACTACCCAAGGATATTAATGATACATTCTCTCAATACTATCAAAAACTTTATTCAACCAAAACGGCAGGGGGTTCTGTAGGAATGGAATTATTCTTACAGAATTGTAACCTTACTGGTTTAGATTTGAAAGAGAGGGAATTATTAGGGGCCGAAATATCAGTAAAAGATAATGAGGAATCAATTAACTCTTTGAAAAATGGAAAGGGCGCTGGACCAGATGGTTTAAATAGTGAATTTTATAAAAAATTTCATGACTTGATCTCGCCACGCCTACAGACATTATATACTCAAGCATTCATGCAACAGAAACTCCCAGAAACTTTAAATGAATCAACTATAATACTTATTCCAAAACGGATAAGGACCTTGAAGATCCAGGTTCCTATAGAGCAATTGCTCCATTAAACATCAATCAGAAAATTTTAACCAAAATTTTAGCACACAGATTAAGCTTAGTGATTCATAAATTAATACACCCCGATCAAACTGACTTTATTCCAAAACATTATTCGTATTATAATCTGAGATGATTATTCAACATTATATACTCAAATCGAATAGCTAATGAAGACTGAGCAGTCATCTCGCTAGACGCTGAGAAAGCATTTGATCAAATTGAATGGCCCTATTTAGTTTTGGTGATGGAAAATTTTCAATTAGGTGAGAAATTTTGTACATGGGTTAAGCTTTTATATACCAATTCAACAGTCAGAATAATGACAAATCAAATGTTATAAAAAAAAATTGATTTATCTAAAGGTTGTAGACAAAGATGCCCATTATCACCGTTACTATTCACCCTTGTTATAGAACCACTAGCAGAAAGAATTCGAGCTCATCCAGATATATATGGGTATAATACTAAAAATACAGTTAATAAAATTTCTCTATATGCAGATGATGTATTACTATATATTACAAATCCAGAAATTAGCATCCCTAATCTGTTAAATCTTATAACTCAATTTGGTTTATTCTCGGGATATAGAATCAACTGGAAGAAGAGTGAGATTATGCCAATAATGGCACCTAATTTATATATATTGCAACAATCACCTTTTAAAATAGTGAACGAAAAATTTAAATACTTAGGAATCTATGTGACCAAGAAATATACTTCTTTATTTAAATCAAATTTCGTGCCTTTACTTAATAAATTGGATAAGAATATTCAATATTGGAAACCGCTTCCTATTTCAATGTTCGGTAAAATTAATGCAATTAAAATGATTTTCATTCCTCAACTTTTATACCTCTTCCAATCCATTCCAATATACCCCCTAAAAATGTCTTTAAAACAATTGACTCTATTGTAACAAGTTTTATTTGGAATTATAAGAATCACAGAATAAGTAAAAAACACTTATGTAAATCTAAGACGAACGGAGGATTAGTCCTACCAAATTTCTTATTTTATTTCTGGGCAGTCAATGTCAAAAACTTAAATTTCTGGTTGGAAGATATGGATCAACAACCAGACTGGCTAAAGATGGAAAAGGTGGATTGTCTGCCATTTGAAATTGGCCCGATTTTCCTATCCCCTACAAAATTGAATAAAAAGATCGATAGTGAAAATCCAATAATACATAGCGGTATTCGAATTTGGAAACAAATAAAAAATACATTAAAATTGGATAATTTATCACTTTCACTCCCTATTGCAAATAACCCTTCATTTACGCCTTCGGTATTAGATAAAAGCTTTGCACAATGGAAAAACTATGGAATCAAAAAGTTGGGACATCTTTATAGAAAAGGTGTGTTCCTCTCGTTTTTGGAGGTACAACAGAATTATGGATTACATTCAAATAATTTTTTTAGATATTTACAACTGAAAGATTATGTTAAATCACATACACAAGAATGCGGAATTAGAGAGTCAGAGATTCTAGATGAATATTTGAATAAACATCCCAATACAGACAAATTAATATCATACATTTATAATATTCTGTTAGATAGCGAGAACCCGTCGACGGAATCACATAGACAAGCATGGGAAAATGAATTAGTTCAACCCATAACAAAAGATATTTGGGATGAAAGTCTACAACATATACATCAATGTTTGTTAAACGCCAGACATTCTTTAATACAATTTAAAATATTACACAGATTGCATTATTCTAAAACAAAATTAAATAGAATTTTTCCTACTATGTCTCCTATCTGCGATGAATGTCAATACTCTGAGGCTAATTTAACCCATACCTTTGTAAATTGCATAAAAATTAAAACATTTTGGATGGATATTTTTTAAATTATTTCCGTAGTGGTTAATATTCAACTGGATCCCGATCCTAAATTAATAATATTGGGCATATCTGAACAATACCTAAAATTGATAATAAACCAAAGAAATTTCCTGGATTATAGTATAATAACTGGGAAAAAACTAATATTAAAATTTTGGAAAAACCCTGCATCCCCTACACTTAAAATGTGGATTATGGAGATGTCGGAGACCTTAACTCTGGAAAAAATTAGATTTGTCTTAATTGACAAACCAGAATTATTTATTAGAATATGGTCGCCGTTCATAGATTATTTGAAGGGGTAGAATGGGCCGGCGCTGAGGCTTGACGGAAGCTTGAACCCAGAACTAGACAAATAGTTTTGTTTTCTTACCTACGGACCTATCTCCTAAGTTGTATTATGGATAGTTTATTTTATGTTTCTAAGTTTTTTTTTTCCCTTTTTCTTAATTTTTTCTATCTATAAAAAAAAATAAAATAAAAATTAATTAGAGTCAATGTTAATATGTAACTGATAAATGTAGACTCCTGCTACATTGGTAGTGGAGTCCTTGGAATCCTGAATATTTAATATGTAACCGTTTAACAAAGTTTGTAATGGTTTGGACTAGGATATGTACATGCTTCTAATAAAAGTTAACTGTAAAAAAAAAAGAAATGATTTAAAAAACATTAAAAAAAGAAAATTACCAGTCAAATTTTATTCTTTAACAAGAATTAACAGAAGTATGATCTAACAGAATTCTGAACTAACGGGTCGGGTAGGTTCCGGTTACTAAAATGGACGAAAAAAAGGCCCACGTTTCGCTCCGTTGCGTACTACATATCAGTCCATTGCATTTCGCAGGAGCGGACTATCTTGCTCCGTTATAGGATCTTTGATTTCAACTGCGATCAGTGAATGCTTTGCAAACTGGAAATCAAGCTGAGGGTTATTAGGACAGTCGGGAAGTTAAGAAACAAATTCTAACTCACTTTGCCATTTACTCTCCACAAGTAGGATTTCTCTGTTGGTAGACCAGCAGATTTCATGTACTTGGATTGAACATTTACATTTAAATTACATTTCACAAATATTTATAGCCTTTGGGCACTCTATCATCTTTTGCTGGTCCAAAAGCAAAATACTTCTTCTGGAAATCTGAAATTAAAACAGAATGCTAAAAATTCTAAGATTCAGATTCAGATTCAGATTCAGATTCAATTTTAATTGTCATTGTCAGTGTACAGTACAGAGAGTTACATCGGTGGAGAAAGAACCTCTTAATGTTTCAAATTGAAAACATTATTTCATGGTTAAATTACTGGTTTAGCAGAATTCAGACATATTGATCAGAGATATGAATACAACTGGCAGCTGGAATTTAAATTCTAGAAATTACATAATCTGGAATTAAAATCTGGTCTCAATGACAGTGATTATGAAACTTCTGGATTATCGGAATAATCCATCTTGTTCACCTTCAGACAAGTAAACTGCAAAAGATACAAAGTGCTGGAGTTACTCAGCGGGTCAGACAACATCTCTGGAGAACATGGATAGTTGACATTCGGGTCGGGACCTTTCTTCAAACCGATTGAAGTCATCAATCTATGTCCACCAGAGGTGCTATCTGATCCACTGCGTTACTTCAGCACTTTTTGCCTTGGTTATGTAAACCATCAGCTGCAGTTCCTTTTGGCTCCAAGTAAATGGACAGTCGTGTCTGACTTATCTGTGATTGGATGTAGTTGATGGTTGAGAGGCAGTTAGGGATGGTCAGTAAATATCAGGAGTGTGAATGGCATCTTCATCCTGCAGCTGGAGCTGGTGGTAATCATACTGGCCCAGAGTTAGCAACCTCACACAGGTGGTAACTGTGAGATTCTGTATTTTTGAGCTCTGGGAAATGTGTTATTGCCAAGCAGATGAGAATTCATTATAACAATTTACCAGTCACTTTTTTTCCATCGATTCTTTTTTTTCATCCATTCTTTTTTTTAAATGTTTTTCTTTTATTTTAGTATGTTCCTTAAAAAATAAGGAAACTGATAATATATGCAAGAATTCATGAATCTTAGTTAAAATAAAATGGAAAGGAAATGAATCGCTGGGCTGTGCTACAGCTTTTTGATAATGCTGATTATTAATCTGCTGGTTAGTTTTCTTTTTCAACTTGAGGCAGCTCCTATTTCTATCTGCAATTGACTTCATGCTATAAGATGAATTCCAGAGTTGAATTCAGAATGACTGATCTTGATGTTAAGACGGCTTTTGACTGAGTGGTATCATGTCACACTGATAAAGCTGGTCAATCGGTATCAAAGGGAAAACATTCCAGTGTTTGGACTCATACTTTGCAGAAAGGAAAATGGTTGTATGGGTTACACAAAAAGCTGGAGAAACTCAGCGGGTGCAGCAGCATCTAAGGAGCGAAGGAGATAGGCGACTTTTTGGGTCGAGACCCTTCTTCAGACTGGGGTCTCGACCTGAAACGTCGCCTATCTCCTTTGCTCCTTAGATGCTGCTGCACCCGTTGTGTTTCTCCAGCTTTTTGTGTAACCCTCGATTCTCCAGCATCTGCAGTTCCTTCTTTAACACGTGGTTGTATGGGTTAATCATTCCAGCCCCAGGACAAAATGGTACAACTTGATCAGCTTGCTAACATTGACCCAATTATTTTCAGTTCCTTTCTTCTATTATAAGGTCAGAAATTAGAATGTTTGTTAATGATTAGACATTTTTCAAATTTGGTTACAATCCATCAGCAAATGAAGCAGTCCATGCAGTAAGATCTGGACAGCATTCAGACTAAGGCTAGTATGTGGCAATTAACATTTGCAGCACCAAAGTGGCAGTTGATGACCATCTCGATCATGAGAGAGTTGAACTATTCACCCTTGATATTCAATGGTGTTGCCACTGCCCAATCTCAGACTCTAAAAATCCTAGTCATTATTGACCAGAAACTCAGCTGGACCAGGCATGTAAATACCATGCTTACAAGAGCAGGTCAGAGTCTGGGTATCCAATGACAAGTGACTTACCGCTTAACACCCCAAACCTTTCCACCACAATTCAGGACTGTGATAGGATACTCTCAATTTGCTTGGATGAGTGCAGCTCCAACAAACTTACAAAAAACAGCATTCAGTTCAAAGCAGCACCTGACTGGCACTCCATCAACAACTCTAAACATACATTTCCTCCATCATCAATGCACAGAGTGCACTACCTAAAAAATGCAATCCAGTTACTCACTGAGGCTACTATGCCGACACACCTTCATTGGCCAGGGTACATAGAAACATAGAAACATAGAAAATAGGTGCAGGAGTAGGCCATTCGGCCCTTCGAGCCTGCACTGCCATTCAATGTGATCATGGCTGATCATCCAACTCAGTATCCCGTACCTGCCTTCTCTCCATACCCCCTGATCCCTTTAGCCACAAGTGCCACATCTAACGCCCTCTTAAATATAGCCAATGAACTGGCCTCAACTACCTTCTGTGGCAGAGAATTCCAGAGACTCACCACTCTCTGTGTAAAGAATGTTTTCCTCATCTCGGTCCTAAAGGAATTCCCCCTTATCCTTAGACTGTGACCCCTTGTTCTGGACTCCCCCAACATCGGGAACAATCTTCCAGCATCTAGCTTGTCCAAACCCTTAAGAATTTTGTAAGTTTCTATAAGATCCCCCCTCAATCTTCTAAATTCCAGCGAGTACAAGCCGAGTCTATCCAATCTTTCCTCATATGAAAGTCCTGACATCCCAGGAATCAGTCTGGTGAATCTTCTCTGTACCCCCTCTATGGCAAGGATGTCTTTCCTCAGATTTGGAGACCAAAACTGTACGCAATACTCCAGGTGTGGCCTGACCAAAACCCTGTACAACTGCAGTAGAACCTCCCTGCTCCTATACTCAAATCCTTTCGCTATGAATGCTAACATACCATTTGCTTTCTTCACTGCCTGCTGCACCTGCATGCCTACTTTCAATGACTGGTGTACCATGACACCCAGGTCTCGTTGCATCTCCCCCTTTCCTAATCTGCCACCATTCAGATAATAGTCTCCCCTCATGTTTTTGCCACCAAAGTGGATAACCTCACATTTATCCACATTATACTGCATCTGCCATGCATCTGCCCATTCACTCAGCCTATCCAAATCACCCTGCAGCCTCCAAGCATCCTCCTCACACCTAACTATACCCCCCAGCTTGGTATCATCTGCAAATTTGGAGATGTTGCATTGAATTCCCTCGTCCAAATCATTAATATATATTGTAAATAGCTGGGGTCCCAGCACTGAGCCTTGCGGCACCCCACTAGTCACTGCCTGCCATTCTGAAAAGGACCCGTTTACTCCTACCCTTTGCCTCCTGTCTGCTAGCCAGTTCTCTATCCACATCAATACTGAACCCCCAATACCGTGTGCTTTAAGTTTGTATGCTAATCTCTTATGCGGGACCTTGTCGAAAGCCTTCTGAAAGTCTAGATATAACACATCCACTGGTTCTCCCTTATCCACTCTACTAGTTACATCCTCGAAAAATTCTATCAGATTTGTCAGACATGATTTACCTTTCGTAAATCCATGCTGACTTTGTCCAATGATTTCACCACTTTCCAAATGCGCTGCTATCCCATCTTTAATAACTGACTCTAGCAGTTTCCCCACTACCGATGTTAGACTAACTGGTCTGTAATTCCCCGCTTTCTCTCTCCCTCCTTTTTTAAAAAGTGGGGTTACATTAGCTACCCTCCAATCCTCAGGAACTACTCCAGAATCTAAGGAATTTTGAAAAATTTTCACTAATGCATCCACTATTTCTGTGGCTACCTTCTTGAGTACTCTGGGATGCAGACTATCTGGCCCTGGGGATTTATCGGCCTTCAATCCGTTCAATTTACCCAACACCACCTCCCGGCTAACCTGGATTTCACTCAGTTCCTCCATCTTATTTGACCCCCGTTCCACTGCTATTTCCGGCAGATTATTTATGTCTTCCTTAGTGAAGACCAAAGTAGTTATTCAATTGGTCTGCCATGTCCTTGTTCCCCATGATCATTTCACCTGTTTCTGACTGCAAGGGACCAACATTTGTTTTAACTAGTCTCTTTCTCTTCACATATCTATAAAAACTTTTGCAGTCAGTTTTTATGTTCCCTGCCAGTTTCCTTTCATAATCTATTTTCCCTTTCCTAATTAAGCCCTTTGTCCTCCTCTGCTGGATTCTGAATTTCTCCCAGTCCTCCGGTAGGCTGCTTTTTCTGGCAAATTTGTATGCCTCATCTTTTGTTTTTATACTATCCCTGATTTCCCCTGTTATCCATGGATGCACCACCTTCTCAGTACAGGAGTTGGAAGGTCATGCTGCAACTAAAATATATTACTTAGTTTTCCATATTTGGAGTATTTTATACAGTTCTGATCGCACTGCTGCAGAAAGGATGTCATTAAATTGAAAAGCCTGCCAAAAAGATTTATGCGGATGTTACCAGGTCAGGAAGATTTTAATTATAAGGAACAGTTGAATAGGTTGGATTGGGTTGGACTGATTTGGTCTTCTTTCCTTAGATCTTAGGCAGATTTATATAATCCTGAGGTACACAGATAAGGTGAATAACCACAATTGTTTTCCCCTGGGTAGCGGGAGCCTAAAACTAGAGGAGCATCTTTTATACCTACTATTGTTATTATACCTACCTCAACCATTGACGGAGGATGCGGACAAATTGAACTAGTTTAGATGGGGCGTGTTGGTTGGCATGGAGGGGTTGCACCAAAGTGAAAGATTTAAAAGCAATCAGAAGGACAATTTTTTTTACACAGAGGATCATATGTACATGCAACATGCTGTCAGAGTAAATGGTAGAGGTGGGTCCAATTAAAAGATTTAAAAGACACTTGATGGATATGAAAGGTTTGGAGAAATATGGGCCAGGCACAAGCAAGTTAAGATGTGCTCAGTTAGGCAACTTGGTCAGTATGGATGAATTGGGCCAAAAGGCCAGCTTCTGTGCTAGATAGCCCTATGACCCTATAACTCCACCACCATGAAGGACATAGTTAACAGGCAACACGATTACCACAGCCTGCAGGTTCTCCTTCAAGTCACAAGACTCCTGAAATATATCACCATTCTTTCATTTTTGCTGGGCATTAAATCCTAAACATCCTACCCCTATAGCACTGTGGGAGTCCTTTCACCAGATGGTTAGCAGCAGTTCTAATGGGTAGATTACAACCATTTTGTTAAAGGCAATTTAATATGGACAATAATTCTGCTCAAGCCAAGAACAGATCCTGGAAATGAATTAAAATAATTCCATCTTTCACTGAACTGAGCACAAAAAATCTGCCACATGGAAATTACTTGATCAACCACTTAAATGTTAGAGATGTTTAGGTGTCCTAAATTTTCTGAGGCGCAACTTTTATCATTGTTCAACTTCTGTCAAGGAGAAACTATACTTCACCCTCGTTAGACCTCATTTGGACTGCGCAGTTGCAGCATGGGACCCATACATAAATAAAAACATTTCTTCCATCAAACGTGTCCAAAGACAGGCAGCTCGATTTGTTACTAACACCTATGAGAGAGAAGCGAGTGTTACCAAACTTCTGAATTGACTGGGGTGGAACCCTCTCAAAGACAGATGTGAAGCTCACCGTTTGACTTGTTTTTACAAAATGTTAAATGGTCAGCTTGACATAGATTACAAAACCTACACCAAACCCAAACCCATTAGGAGCAGACGAGGGCATTCGATCCAATTTGAGATTCCAGCTACCAAGACAGATGTGTACAGCAATTCGTCCTTCCCCCGCACAATTAAAGCATGGAATAATCTTCACCTTACCAGATACAACTACATTTAAGGTAGCTCTTTCTTCCCAAAAACCCTTTTCTGGCTTAAGTCTTCCCTCCATACCTCCAGTTTAAATTCCATTTGGAATATTTTGGAGGACCAAGAAACCAATAACCAAGAGACCTCACCAAAGCTAAAATCATACGGATTCCATCTAACACAGTGAGTGTTCCCCAGGATACAATCAATGAATGAGATCAAGCTGATGGCTCATGAATACTATTTTTTCTTGTATGCTTGTGTGTGTTAATCACTAGTTGTTTAAGTGACCATTTATGTCATTTTAACAAGTCCCACACTTTAACTGGTGGAATTGGAATTTGAGGGATGTCATTTGCCCACAACAGTGAGACTGGCATAAGTTCATGGATACTTCAAGGTTTTTACTGGTTCACCTAATGGCCAAGATTGTTGCCACTTGATTGAGTTACATTTTGGCCCTTTACACAAGAGGCCAATGAGAATAACCCTAACACCATTACAATCAAACCACAATGACTGGAGCTTACTAGGGAATCAGGTACTTAAGATGCAAACCCAGTGTTGTAGAAGCTTGCTTCATTCATCAAGTTACATGATCGCTCCCTGGTTCTTCTAAATTCAATGGATTTTCATGCTGCCATTATGAGATCATTAGTCTGACTCAGTTGAAAATGGAATGATTCCAAGATTGATGAAAGGCATTGAAAATTATTTTCTGCACTGGAGTCAATCCAATACTTGTCTTTTTAGGAAGGATGGAATTCTGAATAAGAAAATCATACTTTTGGAATTAATGAGATTCTTGCACAGCATCAAAGCCAAGGCTGATGAGGCATAGCAGCAAAGGTATTTGCCCTCCTCATGGTTAGGACTGGATAAGGATCGCAGGAGCTACAGAATTTTAAGTTAGACCTAATGATTTGTACTGTGAACAAACTGTTTTAATGGCATATTAGTGTTCTGCTTGGATTAAAAATCTTTTTACAAATTATGTTTATAAAGTCCTGCAATGACTCATTTTGTGTTTAGAAGTTAATGATTAGATCTAAGCAATGCTGCAATGTGGATGCCAAATGCAGTCAGTTGTCATGACACCTTGTACACCAAAAGTCTGAACACACTGTTCTATTTTGAAAATAGAGTTCAGGTGCACAGACAAAGTGACCATGTGCATCTGTGGGTGCAATTATGACGTGAGATACAAGGAACAATGTTGAGGCATTCAATCCAGAATGTACAGAACATGGCTGAATGCATCCCCCCCCCCCCAAACCCACACCCCCCCTCCCCACCCCCCACCCCCACCCTCCATATATTTTTCAAGCATTGGAAGATGGAACCAAATTTCATTGTAAGTTTTACGGTAATCTACATGTCTTGGCGTAGGGGTTACTTGCCTCATTGCCTTATTGAGCATCTAATCAATGCACAGAATAATCATGTCTGAGTCCCAACCTAAACTGGGTCTACCTCATTTCAATTCATTTTTGAAACCACCATCACAAGCAACTCCTGAAGTCGCTTGCAAAGGAGCAAACTGCCTATCTTAGCAATGAAATATTATGGCCTTTTTATTGATTGCACAATGTACTTCAGTTTAGTTTTGTTTAGTTTAGAGATACAGTGTAGAAACAGGCCGTTCAGCCCACCCAGTCCATGCCAACCAGCGATACTTGCACGCTAATACTAACCTACACACTGGGAACAATTTACCATTTTTACCAAAGCCAATTAACCTACAAACTCTGGTTTCCTCCCACAAATTTTATTGGGGGAGGAAACCAGAGCACCTGGAGAAAACCCACACAGGTCACGGGTAGAAACTCCATACAGACAGAACCTGTGGTCAGGATCGAAGCCGGGTCTCTAGTGCTGTAAGGGAGCAACTCTACCTTTGCGTCACCATGCCTCAGCTCATATTACTTTCGTTGGGTGGCACAGTGGCACAGCGGTAGAGTTGCTGCCTTACAGTGCCAGAGACACAGCTTTGATCCTGACTATGGGTACTGTCTTGCATTGGATAAGGGTTTTCTGAGATGACAATTACAGGAAAATCTTCTTTATAGGAATAAAAGCAAAATAAATGAACAACATGTGGAAAACATATAGATACTTAGCAATTCAATCGACTTTTGCAATTTGTGACAGTAATTGCAACAACACAAATTGTAATTGCCTGGAAATCACTAAAACTGTAGAGAATGGCACAAGAAAATCTTTCAGGCAGGGTAATTGTAAAAAAAAAATCAATATTTTCCATAATTTGCTGGATGGGTAATACTTATAGTGGTGGTAGGTGGGTTAAGTGAAAACTGACATCAAACTAATCAGTCTAATGGCTCATTGAGCTCTTGTCTGAATATGTGCCGGTAATCTCCTCAATGTACAAAAACTGTTTCTTTAACAGCAGATCTTTTCATGTACATAGTGTTACTTCTTTTCAAGCTTTGTATGATATATAATGTACATAATGTACATTTTTTCCAACCACTTTTGTTCAGATTTTTTCTTTGTATATTTTTCCTTAGTTCAATGTCAGCACTTTTATCCCTGAGGTAATCTCCGTCCATGACTAGAGTTTAAAATTTAGAAATGCAGCATGGAAAAACGTCTTCCAGCCCACCAAGCCACGCTGACCATCGATCACCTGTTCACTCTGATTCTATGTTATCCCACTTTTGCATCCATTCCCTATAGACAAGGGACAATTTACAGAGACCAATCAACCTGCAAGCCTGCATGTGTTTGGGATGTTGTTTGAGGGAACTGGAGCGCACAGAGGAAATCCATGAAGTTACAGAGAGAACGTGCAAACTCCACAGGGACAACATCTGAGGTCAGGATTGAACCAGGGACTCTGGCGCTGTGGGGCAGTAGTTCTATCAGCTGTGCCACTGTGCCACTCTTGAGCAGTAAATCTATAATAACACCCAAAAATACTCCACTGTTAGAAGCGCCAAATTTTAAATGAGTGTTTGTTAAGATCCCAATCCACTGTAAAATTTCAAATGGAGTCGAAGAGTTTGCATGTGCTACATACTTTTCATCACTCTGTATCATTTTTTCATTTAATTTAAATCTGTTTCGCATGTTTTTCCTGTAAGCTCTGTTTTCCAACTCTACAATTGTGATTAAACTTTACTTTTATTCAAATGGATCTGAAACTCCTAAGGTCATGAAAGAAGAGTGCAAGTATATTTTTCTGTATTAATCCTGAAGAATGAATTTCTGTACCTTGCATTGCTTGGTTATTTAGAACCCACATTAGGTGCAGAGAAAATTACAAAATGCTGGAAAAACGCAGTGGGTCAGGCAACATCCCTGGAGAACATGGATAGTAGATGTTTTGGGTTGGAACCCTTTCTCGGACATGAAGATAAACCTTGCTTTATGAAGAGTGATGCTCAAATACAAAATTCAACATTCTGCACCAGCCTTTCCATAACAGCCTTTCTGAACGGAGTAAAAGGAAGAGATTCTGATTCCACTTAATCAGAGAGAGGGCTGAGCATTTTCCTGCCAGACCTGCACATGATGAACTCAGAGGGCAAAGTTCTTTGAGTGCACAGCTGGGAGAAGTTAAGTCACCTGTTGTTGTTCATTCATAACCCAACCGATATTCAGCAAGTTGCCTGCCCTGAAGCTGTGTAGTGTAAAGAGGCCGGCCCTGAGAAGATGAGGAAGACCACTCCCCCATAATACCGACATTTATTTTCAAACTCACCACCATCATCTAATCCTTGACTCATCACATTACCCTTCATCAACGGAATATGAGATCAGCATTTTGCAATTTAGTGAAAGTGAAGGAGTCAATGACAATTTGGAGCAGGGCTTGGCAAAGGTATGTCAGCGCATGCACGGCTCGCATACTGCAGCATGATTACTTAAACTTGGCTTGGAGCAGATAGTATGTGGTTCCCTAATTCTCATGTGGAGGTGAAATGCAGTATTGCAGTGAGAAAGACAGGGAAATGTATGGGCGATAATGCAGCCTTGCTTGGTACGATGCTACAGTGAGATTGGGTCCGTTGAGGGTGTATTTGATCAGACTGTGCCTTAAATGCCATCATGAAGCAAAAGTAAAATGGGCCATGTACAATGTTTGCTGCTGATCTTTGCTTTACTCTTGATGTTGCAGGATGATGATTGTGTCCACAGTGCTTCTGGATGGACAGAAGCCACACTGTGACTCAGAGAGCAAGTCTTCAGCCACTAACAAGAGGATCCCTGTGATGATCTTTCCTTAGGCAGAGAATAGTTACCTCAATTTCAGCCTCTGAGGTCTCCAAGCATGGATTCCTCCTCCCAGCTGTGGGAACTGAGGCAATGAGCTTATGACTAAATTCCCTCTCTGCCAATTTCCTGACGCTTTGTTTTCATTTCACATATGACTTTATCATCCCTTCTTTCTTTTTTGATTCATGGTTCTCACCCCTTCATCCATTCCTACCTTTTTGGGCCTCAGAGGTTATTGACAAGACCTATAACCAAACTGTTCATTAAGCAAAGATTTAATACATCATTACAGCTAGTAAATAATATAATTGTCCACTTAGACTTTTAACAGTTGACTAAATATTCAAAAAACATGTATGTGCAGAAAATTGTGCATAGTAAATTCAGACTGCATCCTGACAACATTATACTGGCAGTTAATTGCTCAACAACATTGTCCAACCAGCTGTTTCGTGTTCAGTTACATTGGACGTCTGTGTATAGGTGGGTTGGCTGCCTTCTCAGACTACTGAATATACTCAGCTACAGCCTGCCTGTAATCTTCAGACGTGACATGCAGATGCTAGAATCTTGAGCAAAAACAAACTGTTGGAGGAACTCAGCAGGTCAGGCAACATCAGTGGAAGGAAATGGACAGGCAATGTATTGGATGGGGACCCTTCTTGAAACTGATGGAGTAGAGGGGAGACAGCAGATTGTTGGTTGCCAGTAATGTTGACAATCTGCTCTTCAGCCCTGCATTACTTGGTAAGATTCTATGGTGAAGTTTGACTTTGCTAAGGTTTCACTCAGTTGACCTTCTATAAGTCCCTTGTAACCGAAACACTTGTCAATAAAAGTAGGGTTACACAAAAAGCTGGAGAAACTCAGCGGGTGCAGCAACATCTAAGGAGCGAAGGAGATAGGCGACGTTTCGGGTCGAGACCCTTCTTGAGACAGTGTTTTTGTGCTGATATAGGCGAAGGATACATGCTGACAGGCCATTCGTTCAGAGATATAGATTTTTGAATTAAACATTTCTTATCAGCAGAACAATATTCTTTCCACTTGTCTCATTGTTTTTCTCTCAGGGACAATCGTTCTCTCCTCTATCTGCAGACGTTCTGGTGACCTTTTTCATGAATTCATTCATGAAGGGGAGAATGTTCCCCTGTAATCTTGCTACCTAGTGCACATGATCACATCAGAGGATGACATAAAGGTTGTGAGCAACAGGGTCCCATTACTTCACTGTCCCTGTAAACCCTGAAGGTGGAATTGGCAATGAAAGATATTGACCATGGTTTGCCAATTTTCCAGTTAATGATGTACGAAGGAACTGCAGATGCTGGTTTACACCAAAGAGAGACACAAAATGCGTGAGTAATTCGGCGGGACAGGCAGCATCTCTGGGTAGAAGGAATGGGTGATGTTTCGGGTAGAGACCTTCCTTCAGAAGAAGTCTGAAGAAGGGTGTCGACCCGAAACGTCACACATTCCTTCCATCCAGAGATGCTGCCTGTCCCGCTGAGTAACTCTAGCATTTTGTGTCTATCTCCAGTTAATGATGCTTTACAATGGCTGTTAAAATGATGACACGAGAGCTCCATTGGGACCCTGCAAAGCTTATGTAATGAATCCCAAATCAGGAAAACACCTCAAGGATATTGGGCAGCAGTGGAGGAACAGGAGGAAATACTGTCTGGCTGAGCTCTCCTTGTTGAAAGATCCATCTGAGAGTGAGGAAGCTGGTTTCAGGTGAGTTTATATGGTAGGATCCAATCCTATGCATGCCAAATGTCTTGATAAATTGAGACTTTATTCTGCAACTTTCCCACCAGGGGACACTAGTTCACAAATTGGAGCATCTTCACAAGTTGCAATTCATTTATCTGTTTGTAGAAAGCCATGGCTTTCGCTGCCCTAGATTTCTGATCTCCTTGAATCTCTCCTGTTGACCTACCAGATTTCTGCTAAGCTTTCCATTAAGTTAGCTGGCAGCCTTTGACTAACATAATTGGCTCAACACACACCAGTCAGCTAGCATTTTTAAACCTTTTAAAAGGAATTGGTGACATTTCTGGTCAAGACCCTTCTTTTGGACTAACGTCAGAGGGGAGGGAGATACATAGATAAGGAAGCGTGAAGGTATGAAAACAGGGCAAAGTCAAGTCAAGTCAAAAGTCAAGTCAAAGTCAAAGTCAAAAGAGTTTATTGTCATGTGTCCTTGACAGGACAATGAAAATCTTTCTTTGCATAGCACAACAGAACATAGAAGGCATTGACTACAATTCTATACATAAATACACCCATGAATTAATAAATTAATAAAGTGCAAATAACAGATGGAGGGATATTAATGTTCAGAGTTCCGAGCCAGGTTTAATAGCCTGATGGCTGTGGGGAAGTAGTTATTCCTAAACTGGGTTGTAGCAGTCTTCAGGCTCCTGTACCTTCTACCCGAAGGTAGCAGGGAGATGAGTGTGTGGCCAGGGTGGTGTGGGTCCTTGATGATGCTGCCAGCCTTTTTGAGGCAGCGACTGTGATAAATCCCCTCGATGGAAGGAAGGTCAGAGCCGATGATGGACTGGGCAGTGTTTACTACTTTTTGTAGTCTTTTCCTCTCCAGGGTGCTCAAGTTGCCGAACCAAGCCACGATGCAACCAGTCAGCAAGCTCTCTACTGTACTCGGACCAGGAAAGATCTTCACAGATGTGCACGCCCAGGAATTTGAAGTTCTTGACCCTTTCAACCATCGACCCGTTGATATAAACAGGACTGTAGGTCCCCATCCTACTCTTTCCAAAGTCCACAATCAGTTCCTTAGTTTTGCTGGTGTTGAGGGCCAGGTTGTTGTGCTGGCACCATATGGACAGTCGCTCGATCTCTCTTCTATACTCGGACTCATCCCCATCAGTGATACGTCCCACAAAGGTGGTGTCGTCAGCGAACTTGATGATGGAGTTCGCGCTATGACCGGCTACGCAGTCATGAGTATAGAATGAGTACAGCAGGGGGCTGAGCACGCAGCCCTGAGGTGCTCCCGTGCTGATTGTTATCGAGTCTGACACATTTCCACCAATACGAACAGACTGTGGTCTGTGGATGAGGAAGTCGAGGATCCAATTGCAGAGGGATGCGCAAAGACCCAGTTCTGTGAGTTTGGTAACCAGCTTGGAGGGGATGATTGTGTTAAATGCCGAGCTGTAGTAAATAAATAGCAGCCTGACATATGAGTTTTTGTTGTCCAAGTGGTCCAGAGCGGAGTGGAGGGCCAGCGAGATCGCATCCACCGTTGATCTGTTGTGACGGTAAGCGAACTGCAGTGGGTCCAGGTTTTTGTCGAGGTAGGAGTTGATTTGCGCCATGATCAACCTCTCGAAGCACTTCATCACCACATGCGTTAGTGCCACAGGTCGATAGTCATTGAGGCACGTCACCTTGCTCTTCTTGGGCACCGGTATTATTGATGCCCTTTTGAAGCAGGGAAATGTAGATCAAGGAAAACGTAGAATAGATCATTGTTAGCTGGGAGAAGGTAACAACACAGCAAACAGAGATAAAATGTAGTCGGAGAAGGTAATACTGGTCAGAGAACTGGGAAGGGGGAGGGATGGAGAAAGAGGGAAAGCAAGGTTTGCTTGAAATTAAAGATGTCAATGTTCATACCACTGGGGTGTAAGCAGCAGAAGCAAAATATGTGATAAATAAAGTTTACAATCCAACCTGCCCCCAAGACCTGCCTTGTCCCACTCGCCTTTTCCTGTGCCTCATCCGGATGTGCTCCCACCTCTCCCACTACCCACTCCTCCTTTGCACCTCCTCCCATCCCATTCCACCTATATTCTCACTCTGGCTTCACATATCTATACTACTTTCTTTATCTTACAGCCTTTAGTCTTCTTTTCATCACTAATCTTTGTCGCCATCTGCCAGTAAATCCCTCCCCCCTCCCTCACCAGCATCCATTTCTCACTTGCCTGCCCCCACCTCTTTTCCAGCTTACTCCCCCTATTACAATTAGTTTAAAATTGGGTTCTGACCTAAAACATCACCTCTCCAAGCCCTCCGAGATGTTGCCTGATCTGCTGTGTTACTCCAGCACTTCCTGTATATATTTTTCAAACCAGCATCTGCAGTTTCTTGTGTCTGGTGCCCTGACCATTACTGATAGCATCTTACTTGATTTAGAAAAAGGATCAAATATGACACCATCCCAGTCTAAACAACTAACAGCCAAGCCTAGTGGGGAATTCTAATCTGGATGATGTGCCATTCCTCTCGGGAGCTACTTTTGAGGATTGCACAAACTGTAGTGAATATTACATTCTACATTTCCTATAACTGCTATATGAATGTATGCAGTTTAATCATCAACATTAATTATTATGTTAAAATTATAAAGAGTATATATTACATTTTTTTTCCATTTCTAGATTGTTCTTTTGCTATTCTAGAATATCTTGCATTGTTCCTCCATAAAATTATTTTAAAATTAGTTTGCATTTAGCATACCTGAAATATTACTGGTAATATTTACTGGTAATACTGGTAAAACAGGCATTCTGTAATTAAGCATCTAATAATATGAGAAGGTATTTAACAAATATCATGTGCTATCTATCACAAGATGGTATTTAATGAATCATATGAGTGTGGCACGGTGGCGCCTTACTGTGCTTACAGCACCCGAAACCCGGGGTTTGATTCAGACTACGGGTGCTGTCTGTATGGAGTTTGTATGTTCTGCCCATGTCCATGTGGGTTTTTTCTGAGATCTTCGGTTTCTCCCACAATCCAGAGACCTACAGGTTTGCAGGTTAATTGGCTTGCTATAAAATGTAAATTGTCCATTGTGTCGGTAGGATAGTGTTAATGTGCAGGGACCACTGGTCGACGTGGATTTGGTGGGCTGAAGGGCCTATTTCCGCGCTTTATCCCTAAACTAAACTATCATTGTTCCTACATAAATACTGTAGGAATGACATGATTAAGCTTGAGAGGGTGCAGAAAACATTTACAAGGATGTTACCAGGACTGGAGGGCATGATTTAAAAAGAGAGATTGGATAGGGTGATCACAGTCAAATTTCCCTGTTTTGGGGAGTCTAAAAATAGAAGGCACAAGGTTAAGATGAGAAGGAAAAAGTGATCTGAGGGGTAGGTTTCATACACAGAGTCGTGGTGGTTATGTGGAACAAGCTACCAGAGGAAGTGATAGAGTTGGGTACAATTACAACGCTTAAATGGTATTTGGACAGGTACATGGATACAAAAAGTTTAAATGGGGCAAACACAGGCAAATGGGACTCTCTTACATTGGCATCCTAGTCGCCATGAATGAGTTGGGCTGTTGCTGTATAAATCTACAACTCTCTGACTATGTTGTTGAGGCTTGGCCCTCTCATCAAAATCATCAATCTTTGCTTTCTTAAAACACTTAGCAAAAGCGCACCCATATGGACTTAGCAAAAAATGTAGCAAAAGCGTACATATTTCCATTAAAGCACAATGTCACATGAATAATTGAGGCATTTGGACATTAATATCTATCAAAAACTGAAATAAACTTTGTGTTTTGAGTAATTTGATGTTGATTTCTAAAGTCTACAGGTTACTTACAAATCCAAACACCAATTAAAATGCACTTAATGTCGCATAATTTTTGCACACAGTGTGAAACAAAATGGCATAATTTTGTTAAACAGCTTAAATTATGTGATGCTTAATTACTGGATGCTTATTCAGGCAGCAGTATTTTAATGTCTGCAGTTAATTTTGATAAATAAAAATTAGTTGAACAATAATCCCTAAACGTAATAACACAGGTAGATATGGTGATGTAAAAGAAGTATTGCATATTTGCCTTCATTCATTTGAATATAAGAACAAGAAGGTTATGGTAGATAGACACAAAATGCTGGAATAACTCAGCGGCACAGGCACCATTCTGGATAGAAGGAATGGGTCGAGACTTCAAACCAAGAGTCAGGGGAGAGAGACACACAGAGATAAAGAATGTAAGGTGTGAAAACAAGTCATCAAAGGGGACGAACATCGAGGAAAATGTAGAATAGATCATCGTTAGCTAGGAAAAGGTGACAATGAGGCGTACAAAGATTAAAAAATAATCAAGGGGACAACCAGGCCGGTCCAAACACTGGTTAGGCTGCAGCAGGAGAATGTAATTACGCTGGGGAAGGTCAGAAAGAGGGTCATCAGGATGTTGCCTGGGATGGAGCTTTTCATTTGAGGGAAGCCGGCATATGGGTGCGTTTCCTTGTAGCAGGGATTTGGGGACTTGATTGTGGTGTATAGATTTATGAGGGGCAGAGATAGAGTAGATAGTAATAAAGGTGTTGACTAACAAGAGCTGTGTTAAAAGCTAAAGGGCATAGGTTTAAGGTAAGAGGACTAGGAAGTTTAGATGGGATCCGAGGAAGAAGATGTTCACACAAAGGATGGTTGGAATCAGGAACACACTACCTGAGGGGGGGGGTGGAAGCAAGAATCTCACAATTTTCAATAAGCATCTAGGTGAATACTTGAATCTCATGGCATAGATAACTATGGATCAAATGGTGTAAAATGCAATTAGTATGGACACATATTTAATAGGATCCTGGGCTGAAAGGCTTGTTTGTGCAACCAATGATTCTAATTAATGGAAAAGTTATAAATATATATTTGAAACAATCACTGTTGAATATAATAATTCCAACTGGAATAATTCACCCATTGTACAGTATTTCCATAACCTTCCATGTCATTACATTAATTTTCATTTTGTTCCTCTCTTGATTAATCAATATATTTTAAAAAACAAAATATACAAAAATCATAACCTTCAAAACTAATATTCCAGAAGTCTCCTATATGTTATAGTTGTGTCTCATAGCTATATACTCTGATGCATGGCATAATCCTTGAATATTAATGGCAGCAACGATTCAGCAACATTAATCAAAACCTGATTTACTTTTGTTGAAAGATTATTTACCGGTCAATGGCAGTGCTTTACTATTCAGAGATTAACAGACAGCGAAGACAGTAACTTCACAGAAACCAGCCTGCAAGAAAATGACCTCCTGTCGAAAGAAATTAGAACAATTTTCTAACAGTCTTCCTGAACAGATCACAAGCAGATTGCAATCAATTGAATAATCAAATATTCATATCCGCAGGTTTTGGCATATTTCAATCAACAGCTTTATTCTGCAGGTGTTGACTTCCTATACTCTGAGCTTCCTCCACAGAGACCAACTCAAATATTATGTTTATCCTTGGGGAATGAACTCGATACAAAGCATTTGCATTTGAATTGAATTTACTACTTCAATGCTATATCATTTCTGTGCACAGGCCTAGGGTATTTAAATTAGCAGAATAGCAGGCCACATGGGTGCCCTTTCATTAAAGTTGTGTTTGATTCTGGTTTGCCATTATGCCCTGATTTCATAGCGTCATCTATACTATTACTAAAAGTCTCATCTTGACCACTTCCTGTCTACGTTGTAAATACATTTTAGAAAAACGCTACCCTATATCACTATGCTTTTTTCGCCAGATTGGTCTTCTCGCCTGTCAGTCACAATGATGAAGGTAAGCCCCTTCTCGAGGGCCAGGAGAATAAACCCCCAGAGGCCGGACATGAGTCCGGAAGACCGTGAGTGAGAGTTGAGTCCAGAACTGTGAGTCTACGCCGTGAGTGAACTCAACTGTGAGTCTGCACTATGCTGCTTGAACAGAATGGAAGGGTTCGGCTGCACTGTGCTGCTTTACAGTGGCTTGCAAAAGTATTCATACCCCTTGAACTTTTCCACATTTTGTCACGTTACAACCATAAACGTAAATGTATTTTATTGGGATTTTATGTGATAGACCAAAACAAAGTGGTGCATAATTGTGAAGTGGAAGGAAAATGATACATGGTTTTCAATTTTTTTTACAAATAAAAAACTCAAAAGTGTGGCGTGCAAATGTATTCAGCCCCCTTTACTCTGATACCCCTAAATAAAATCCAGTGCAACCAATTGCCTTCAGAAGTCACCTAATTACTATATAGAGTCCACTTATGTGTAATCTAATCTCAGTATAAATACAGCTGTTCTGTGAAAGCCTCAGAGGTTTGTTAGAGAACATTAGCGAACAAACAGCATCATGAAGCCCAAGGATCACACCAGACAGGTCAGGGATAAAGTTGTGAATAAGTTTAAAGCAGGGTTAGATTATAAAAAAATATCCCAAGCTTTGAACAGCTCACGGAGCACTGTTCAATCCATCATTCAGAAATGGAAAGAGTATGGCACAACTGCAAACCTACCAAGACGTGGCCGTCCAACTAAACTGACAGGCCGGGCAAGGAGAGCATTGATCAGAGAAGCAGCCAAGAGGTCCATGGTAACTCTGGAGGAGCTGCAGAGATCCACAGCTCAGGTGGGAGAATCTGTCCACAGGACAACTATTAGTCGTGCACTCCACAAATCGGGCCTTTATGGAAGAGTGGCAAGAAGAAAGCCATTGTTGAAACAAAGCCATAAGAAGTCCCATTTGCAGTTTACCACAAGCCATGTGGGGGACACAGCAAAAAAGTGGAGGAAGGTGCTCTGGTCTGATGAGACCAAAAGTTTTGGCCTAAATGCAAGACGCTATGTGTGGCGGAAAACTAACACTGCACATCACCCTGAACACACCATCCCCACTGTGAAACATGGTGGTGGCAGCATCATGCTGTGGGGATGCTTTTCTTCAGCAGGGACAGGGAAGCTGGTCAGAGTTGATGGGAAGATGGATGGAGCCAAATACAGGGCAATCTTGGAAGAAAACCTGTTAGAGTCTGCAAAAGACTTGAGACTAGGGCGGAGGTTCACCTTCCAGCAGGACAACAACCCTAAACATACAGCCAGAGCTACAGTCAAAGCATATTCATGTGTTAGAATGGCCCAGTCAAAGTCCAGACCTAAATCGAATTGAGAATCTCTGGCAAGACTTGAAAATTACTGTTCACAAATGCTCTCCATCCAATCTGACTGAGCTTGAGCTATTTTGCAAAGAAGAATGGGCAAAAATTTCAGTCTCTACATATGCAAAGCTGGTAGAGACATACCCCATAAGACTTGCAGCTGTAATTGCAGCGAAAGGTGGTTGTACAAAGTATTGACTCAGGGGGGCTGAATACTTTTGCACGCCACACTTTTCAGTTTTTTATTTGTAATAAAATTTGGAAACCATGTATCATTTTCCTTCCACTTCACAATTATGCACCACTTTGTGTTGGTCTATCACATAAAATCCCAATAAAATACATTAACGTTTGTGGTTGTAACGTGACAAAATGTGGAAAAGTTCAAGCGGTATGAATACTTTTGCAAGTCACTGTAACTGAATGGAAGGATTGGTCTGCACTGTGCTGCTTGAACCGAATGGAAGGGTTGGTCTGCACTGTGCTGCTTGAACTGAATTGGTCTGCACTCTGCTGCTTGAACTGAATGTCGCGCTCATTCCGGAAGTCCCGCTCACTGCGGAAGTTCCGCTCAGGGGAGAGGCCACGTGAGTAGATTCAAGAGAGTTCTACAGTCCTTTATATGTTGTGTGTGAGTGTGTGAGTGCGTGAGAGTGTGTGATGGATGATGTGAGTGTGTGTGTGCGAGATGGTGTGTGCGTGAGATGGAGAGTGTGTATGTGTGAGATGGAGGGTGTGTATGTGAGTGTGTGTGTGCGAGATGGAGATGGAGTGGGTGTGTGTGTGTGATGGAGGGTGTGTGTGTGTGTGAGCCCACCAGCCGTGAGTGAGTCAACTGCCAGCCCACCAGCCGTGAGAGAGTCAATTGCCAGCCCACCAGCCGTGAGTGAGTCAGCTGCCAGCTAACCAGTCGTGAGTGCATCAACTGCCAGCCCACCTACCATGAGTGAGTCAACTGCCAGCCTACCAGCTGTGAGTGACTGAGCTGTCAGCCCACCAGCCATGAGTGACTGAGCTGCCAGCCCACCAGGCCTGAGCTTCTAGCCCACCAGGCCTGCGCAGCCAGCCACCAGGCCTGAGATGCCAGCCCACCAGGCCCGAGCTGCCAGCCCACCAGCCCCCAGTGACTGAGCTGCCAGCCCACCAGGCCCGAGTGACTGAGCTGCCAGCCCACCAGGCCCGAGTGACTGAGCTGCCAGCCTACCAGGCCTGAGTGACTGAGCTGCCAGCCCACCAGGCCCCAAGTGACTGAGCTGCCAGTTCACAAATCCATTCGGCCCACTATGTCCATGCTAGCCCTCTGGAAACCAGTGCCTTCGGCCCACGACACCCATTCTAGCGCTCCAGAAAGCCCCCACTGGCCACCAATATTGGAATTGGTGGAGAGGTGGATTATTGCATTGGGGGACCAGCCCTGCCGTGTGAACATGGGACCCAACTGGTCCCACTTAGTCTAGTTTACTTTAAACTAGTCTTTACAGCTTGGTTTTCCATACAGCGGATTTAGCAAGTGCCAGCTGGCATCTACATTTCAACTGTGGGACTGTACATCACTTTAACACCCAAACAAAAAGTATGTTTCGATTAACAGATTAAAATGGCCAGCCTGTTTACAATTGCATTAGCTCTACAACAGTCTGATTTAAATATTTGACTACCATTTTCTTGTTCCCTTCACTGTTTCTTTTTTAAAAGCATTTCCAATATAAATCTATAGAAATTAATGGTCTCTCATTCAGTAGCTACTTTCTTCCTTCTTGTGACTCACTGTTCATTTTTTTTACATGGGGTAAGGCCAGCAGTTCTAACCAATCCTTATTTTCCTTCAGATGATGACAAGCCAGCTTCTTGTGCCATTGCATTTCTTTGTGAAGGTATTAATTTGGTGCTGTTGGTGCATACTCTAATTTTAATCACAATAATTAAAGGAATAGTAACATATGCCCAAGTCAGGATGCTGTAAAACTTGGAGGGAAATTTGGAACTGTCAATAGTCTGATGATGTGTCCTTGTTGGAGTGGGGTTTGGTTAATAGGCAACTAGATTTATCACTCAGAATGTGGCTCAAATCTCCAGGTCTTGAATTCATACATTGACGACATTGGGCCAGTACTCGATGAAGGGGGACCTTGTTGAAACTTACCATATCATCATAATCATAATCAATACTTTATTAGCTAAGTATGTTTTGCAACATATGAAGAATTTGATTTGCCATACAGTCATACCAATAAAAAGCAGCAAAACACACAAAATACAGTTTAACATGAACATCCACCACAGTGTCTTCTCCATATTACTCACTGTGATAGAAGGCAAAAAAGTTTAATCCCTTTGTTCTCCCGTGGTCGGGGGCCTCGAGCCATCCTTTGACGGGGTGATCTTGGCTCCCGTTGCCGGCAGCGTTTGGGTCCTCGCGTCGGGGCCATCAAGCTCCTGCATTGGGGGGAATCCCAGCTCCAAGGCGCCGGGCAATCGGACCCCAGGTCAGGGCTGGTCGAAACCTTCTGCTTCGTTTGGAGTTCCCGACATCAGTCTCTACCCGAGACTTCGAGCTCCTCAAGGGTGAAATCCGCAGGCCGCAGTTGGAGCGTCGATCCCATGCAAGGGATCATCTCCGATGGTAAGTCCACGTTCCCGCGGTCGGGCGCAAAGTCGGTCCTGAGCAAGGCCGCCAACCCCATGATGTTAGGCCACAGAGCAACCGGAGATATGATCCAGAAAACAATCGCATCTCCGGCAAGGTAAGAGAATGAAAAAAAAATTTCCCTGACCACCCCCCCATGCCACCCCCCACATAAAACAAACCAGAGTACATTAACACATACTTTTAAAACACATTAGAAACAACAAAAAAAGATGAAAAGGCAGACAGACTGTTGGCGAGGCTGCCATTGCGACGCCACCCGGATGGCATATAGTGAAAGGCCTGGATAGAGTGAATGTGTAGAGGATGTTTCCACTAGTGGGAGAGTCTAGGACCAGAGAATAAAAGGACATACCTTAAGAAAGGAGATGAGGAAAAAATTTATTTAGTCAGGGTGGTGAATCTGTAGAATTCATTACCACAGACAGCTGTGGACGCCAAGTCATTGGGTATTTTTGAGGTACAGATTTACAGATTCTTGATAATGTAAGGGTGTCAGGGTTATGTGGAGAAGGCAGGAGAATGAGATTCAGAGGGAAATATAGTCCAGCCATGATTGAATGGCGGTGTAGTCTTGATGGGCCGAATGGCCTAATTCTGTTATTATTTATGGACATGAATTTATGAGCAACGGTAATGTTGTGACATATAATAACCAAGTTTGGTTTTCCGAACATTGCAATGAATCATGGGATTTGTTAAAGGTCACTCCCGATAAACACCCCGGCAACCGCGCCGCCGCATGCACGCAGACCCGTGCCTACCTGCTGAGTATTTCCAGAAATCGGTATTTTATTTGCACAAATTGTTAAGTTTGTGAAAGTGGTTAATGTGTATGAATTGTTGGGTTGGTTACAAGTTACTGCATGCAGGCGATGAGTAGAATGCAAATAAATAGTAATGGATGAGACTGCCAGTGCAGTTGCAAGGTGTCCTGTTTGATGATGAGGAATTAAAGGAAATGAATAGTGATGTTGGAAACATGTCCACTTTACAAAAGAGGAAGTGCTGAAGTCCTTAAAGCATGTTAATGTGGTTAAATTCCCAGAGCCTGATCAAGTGTACCCTAGGATATTGTGGGAAGCTGGAGAAGACATTGCAGGGACCCAGGCAGAGATATTTGCATCATCTTTAGCCACCGGTATGATAGCAGAAACCTGGAGCCTAGATAATGTTGGTCTTTATTTAAGATGATAACCCAGGGACCTACAAGATAGTGAGCCTAACATCAGTAGTGGGAAAGACATTGGAGGAAATTCTCAGAGATGAGATCTACCAGCATATGGAAAGCTAAGACTAAGTATAGAGAGTCAGGAAGTCTTTGTATGACTCTTGTAAGTCTTTGCAATAGAAGTTGTCCACATAGACTTTAGCAAGGCTTTTGAAAAAGTTCAGGCTGGTATGGAAGGTCAGATCACATAGCTAGCCAATTAGTTACAAAATTGGGTTAATGGTAGGATCAGAGGGAGATAGTGGAGGTTGTTATTCTGATTGGAGGCCTGTGACCAGTAGTTTGTCATAGGGATTGGTGTTGGGTCCAATGCTGTTTGTTACCTACTGTATATTAATGAGTGGGATGAGAATGTAGTTGGCAGGGTTAGTAAGTTTGCGAATGACTTACTAAATTGGTACTCGATGAAGGGGGACCTCATTGGAACTCGTTGAAACTTACCATATCATCATAATCATAATCAATACCAGAGTTTCTACTACATTCTGGAGACACTGCTACCAACTGGATCCGACAGAACCTGTCGACCTCCATGGAGAAGTGCAAAATACCAAAGATCTGGTGTCGTGCACCAGTCATCGCTCTCCCGAAGTCGAACAAGCCAAAGGATGATCCTAAAATCTACCGGCCCATCTCACTCCTCTGCATCCCATACAAACTCCTTGAGAGGCTGTTCCATGGACATATCAACCCCATCATAGACCCTCAACTACCCCACAAGCAGGCTGGTTTCCACCAAGGTCGATCTACTGCGGACCAGGCAACCCTCCTCACCCAAGACATCGAGGACTTCTTTGAGGTAATGAGCTGTTCTTATAGATCTGAGAAGGCAGGAGCTGTTCTTATAGATCTGACATCTGCCTATGACACCGTGTGGGGACTAACTGCAAAGTTACTTTGGGTGCTGCCAGAAAGGCGCATGGTACGCTACATCATGGAGCTGATATCGAACCGCAGCTTTGTGCTTAAGACCAGTGATAGACAGCAGAGTAGGCTACATAGACTAAAGAATGGCGTCCCACAGGGATCTGTCTTGGCTCCGCTACTTTTCAATATGGGTATGCTGACAATCTAGCCATCTGATGAGACTCGAAGAGTGGAAGATAATCGAAAGCTCATTGAGTTAAGACAATGAGGACTTTGGCAGTATACCTACGACAGTGGCGTCTAAAGCTGAGCAAGGGCAAAACAGTGTCAACAGCATTTCATCTAAACAAGAAGGAAGCTAAGCGAGAGCTAGCTGTCTTTGTTAACAACAGACACCCACTTACGTCGGCGTAAAGCTGGACAGGTTGCATACATTTCGTCAACACCTGGCTGGTCTCCGCGACAAGGTCATGGCATGTAGCGGCCTCATCCGACGCCTGGCAGGAACAAGTTGGGGACCAAGTCCATCAACTCTACGCACCTCTGCCTTAGCCCACCTCTGTGTATGCTCCAGCTGAGTACTGTGCACCCATATGGAGTAGAAGTAGACAGACATACTAGACACTGGTAGACACAAGCCTGAACAGCACGTTGCGAACCATCACTGGGTGCCTTCAACCTACTCCAGTTGAGCAGCTCCCTATACATGCAGGCATTCAGCCTGCAGAGATCCGAAGGCAAGCAGCAACTCTGGCACTATCTTGTTGTGCCATGGACCCAGATCACCTCCTCAGGCTATCAGCAGAGAGTAGAGGCCACCCCAACAGAAGTCCGTTCACCCCTTTGCTCCACATGGAAAACAACTCCTAGCATCCATCCAGCCAACTGAGTCAAAAGCACACTGGATAGCCACCAAGTGGTCACAGGAATGGAAGGCAACCTCATCTCCATTACACAGCTACATCTCTTCATCAGATAAAAGCTGTCCAGGGTCTGACCTCCCCAGAGAAGCATGGGTGAAGCTCAACAGACTTCGTACTGCAGTTGGGCGTTTCAATGCCAGTATGTGGAGATGGGGACTTCGCCAGAGCCCAGCCTGTGAATGCGGAGCAGAACAACAGACAGCCAAACATGTCATCTCTGGGTGCCCGCTCTACTACCCACCAAATAGAGCTCAGGGCCTGGCAGACATTGACACAGAGACAACAACCTGGCTGCTCAACACCCGGCTTGAGATCTAACTATTCCTTTGGTTTATGTTTCATTCACAAGAAGAAGAGAGGGGCTGGTGGATTTATGAAACAAGCTGCCATATGAGGTTGTAAAATTACAAGTTTTAAAAGGTATTTGGACAGATACAGTACATAGGTAGAAAAGATTAGAGGAATATGGATTAAATGCCAGCAAATGGGGATGTCTTAAATAAACATCTTGGTTGGCATGAATGAGTTGGGCTGAAGGGCCTGTTTCTGAAATGTATTGACTATGGACTCATTGATTTTGACAAGCCATATAAGGTCATTAAACATTTCCCACACTTCATCCATATTCAAAAAAATCATATCATTCCAACTGCAAGCTCTCTGCATTTTCTATCCTTTGCTGCATGAGGATTTGCCTACTCAGTCTCATGCTTCACCATTGTTGCTCACCCGCATACAGGACATCTCTCCTTCCCACCTCTTCCACCACTGCAGTATTTGTAAGCTTTGTGCAACTTTGCTTATGCAATCAGCCTATACAAAATATCAGTGTGCAGTCTGAGAACAGGCTAGTTCTCCTCCACTCTTCCCCTTTTTATCATTTCTCTCTCTTCAGGTGGACAACATGCCCACTCTGACCTACCAGCCGTGTCTTCTGCTTCTGCAGTTTATATCTCCAACATTCTCTGTCTATGTTATCATTCTATAACTGCTCCCAATCACTTTTTTTAACAGCTTATGCCATATTTTTGATTTTTTTTTTTTTTTAAGTTTTAGAGATATAGCATGGAAATAGGCCATTTGACCCACCGAGTCCACGCCAACCAGTGAACACTAATACTATCCTACACAGCAGGACAATTTACAATTTTTACCGAAGCCAATCAAACCTGCACGTCTTTGGAGTGTGAGAGGAAACCAGAGCACTCACAATATCGTGCTCCTTGCTGCTTCGTATATCTGAAGACCATCATGGACAGGACTCACCACTTACTCTGGTCATAAAACCAGCTTGTAGCTCTGGGTTGCAGTTCTACCAGTTTATCATTCAATGGAAGATAGACACAAAAAGTTGGAGTAACTCAGCAGGTTAGACAGCATTTCTGGAGAAAAGGAATAGGTGACGTTTCGGGTCGAGACGCTTCTTCAGACTGAGAGTCAGGAGAAAGGGAAATGAGAGATATATATGGTGATATAAAGAGATATAGAACAAATGAAAGATATTAAAAAAAGTAACGATTATGAAGGGAACAGGCCATTGTTCGCTGTAGCCAAGGTGAAAACGAGTTATAGATAATGAGACTAAACAAGATGGCTTTGAAGCTAGTATAATGACGGGTGGGGGAAGGACGGAGAGAGAGGGGATGCATGGGTTACTTGAAGTTAGGGCAATCAATATTCAATAGATATCTCTCTATGATTTTCATTGCTTTTGTACTCAGAGGAAGAAGTTGAAGAGGACCTTTTGGTAATGATGAAAGCAGGAGCATCTAATATTTTGGATACAGCTGACAGCTGACCTATTGTTGTGTGTGCTACTGCATTACAGATCAAAATGATCCTCAATAAATATTTCCTTTAGATGGTTAGACTGTTGTAAAAAAGATTAGTTTCCTTCAACCTAACTATTATTTTCATCGCATAGCAATAAGACTGCTGCTACTACTACAAATTCCAAGTTGTAGATCTTTTGAAGAATGACTCCTTAGATCTGGATCCTCGGATTCCCAGTGCAGAGAATTAATTTTTCCCTCCTGCTACTCCGGGAAGAGATAGTTAATGCCCCCTCTCCCTCTGCTTACTGGTGTTCGGTACTTTACTCTCTATACCGCCTCTCATTATTTACACCTCGTTGAGTGTGTGCATCAGAGATTTTATGTTAATAGTAAATAACGATTCAAATATATGAAAAATATTTGAATTGTTATTTTTTCTATTCCAGTAGAAGACCTGAGTTGAACACTGAACTACTCTTCAGCTCTTTCTACTAACTTCTCAGAGGAATGCCAGGGTAATTTATTTCAAGGAGTTGGGCTCTCACTTCAGTAGTGAATGTATTGACTGAAGAAACACCTGCTCAGAACAGTTGGGTAGAAATATTATGATTACATCCTGTGTATTGAGTCATGACTCTGCGATGGAGAAAGACCTTTCATTTAAATCAGAAGGTGGGCTGATCTATTTTAGCCTCAACCTGCATCCAAGTGCCTCTTCTCCATCTTCTCCTAAATCTCCAGCTGTCACTGCCTGTCCATTGCATCTGGCGATATGTTGAGGTGCATCATCTGCCATCCCATCCCCAGTTGAAGATGTGGATGGTGGCCATTGTGCAGTATGCAGAAATTCATTGCTGCCGAATTTGTCAGGAAAATAAAAGTTTATGCAGGCTGCTGACGAATCGAATACTCTGCTTTCATTCAGGCTTATTTCTGTGCTGTACATCTCCATGAATCTATGATGCTTTCCTGTGCATTCTGTGCAATAATCTCTTCCTTCATGTACTACATTAATGACTTGAGAAGTGGAATAAAATAGTGGAGCTGTAAACATGGTATTACAGAATCACAGGTATTACAGTGGTCACAGAAAGGTCACAGCACAAGAGGAGGCCATTTGATAAATTGGCCTATATTAGTTCTTTGGAAGAATAATCTAGATAGTACCAGATCCCCACTGGTTCTCAAAGCCCAGCAACATTTTTTCCTCATCCCGCAACCTTTTCAGTGTTTTAATTGAACCTGCCTCCTCCACTAACCCTGTATGCTAGATAAACAATTTGATTATTTTGGCCATGACCATCACTTTAGTACTCTGGTTCTTGGTGTCTCCACTAATGGTTGACTGGATCGCGAACAATGGCAAAACAGAGTACTGGAAGGAGATAAAGAACCTAGCAACATGGTGTCAGAACAACAACCTCTCCCTCAATGTCAGCAAGACAAAGGATCTACTTATTGTCCGCAGGAAGCATGGTGGAGCTCTAATCAGGTGTTAAAGTTGAAATGATCAAGGGCTTAAAATTCTGGGTCAAGGTCTGAAGAAGGGTCTCGACCCAAAACGTCGCCTATCTCCTTCGCTCCTTAGATGCTGCTGCACCCGTTGAGTTTCTCCAGCTTTTTGTGTAACCCAAGGGCTTACAATTTCTTGGTGTTAATATTACCAACAATATTATCAACGATCTGTCGCGGACCAACCACATTGATGCGATAGCCAAGAAGGACACCAATACTGCTACTTTCTCAGTAGACTGAGGAAATTTGGCATATCTCTGATGACTCTTACCAACTACAGATGCACAAGAAAGCAATAAATAGTTCTGTCCAAGACTGCAATAAATAGCAGAGGTCTAGATGTAGTACAGTCCATCACAATCAGTCTCCCCACTATTGACTCCGTCTACACTACATGCTGCTTTGCAGCCAAATAATCAAAGACTTGTCCAGCCCTGGTTATTCCTTCTCTCTCCTGCTCCCCTCGGGCAGAAGGCACAGAAGCTTGAAAGCGCACATCACCAGACTCAGGAACAGCTTCTTCCCCTCTCATCAATCATTCTGTCTGATCATAAGTCTGACATTGTCTGTTTTCTTTAGGTAAAGAATTTCCCTTTAATGTTCCTGTTTGATTTCTTGGTGATTATTTTATATTAATGGAGTTTATGTTAAGATTTTTCCAATTAATCCTTCTCATCAATTTAAAGAACTCTAAAAGATCATTTCCTCAGCCTAGGGTTACACAAAAAGCTGGAGAAACTCAGCGGGTGCAGCAGCATCTAAGGAGCAAAGGAGATAGGCGACGTTTCGGGTCGAGACCCTTCTTCAGACTGGTCAGGGATCAGGGAAACGAGAGATATAGACAGTGATGTGGAGAGATAAAGAACAATGAATGAAAGATATGCAAAAAAGTATTGATGATAAAGGAAACAGGCCATTGTAAGCTGTTTGTGGTGTGAAAATGAGAAGCTAGTGCGACTGGGGTGGGGTGGGGGGGGGGGGGGTAGATGGAGAAGGAATGTCAGGGCCTGAGGGCTGAGGGAGAGGTGGGGAGGGAGGGGGCAGTCAGGGTTAACAGAATTGAGAAAATTCAATGTTTAAGCCCAGAGGATGCAGACTCCCCAAGCGGAATATGAGGTGCTGTTCCTCCAACTTGCGGTGTTGCTCACTCTGGCCGTGGAGGAGGCCCAGGACCGAGAGGTCGGATACGGAATGGGAGGGGGAGTTGAAGTGCTGAGCCACGGGGAGGTCAGGTTGGTTATTGCGGACCGAGCGGAGGTGTTTGGCGAAACGATCGCCCAGCCTCCGCTTGGTCTCACCGATGTAGATCAGCTGGCATCTGGAGCAACGGATGCAGTAGATGAGGTTGGAGGAGGTGGTGGTGAACCTCTGTCGGACTTGGAATGACTGCTTGGGTCCCTGAAAGGAGTGGATGGGGGAGGTGAAGGGACAAGTGTAGCATCTTTTGCGGTTGCAAGGGAAAGTGCCCGGGGAAGGAGTGGAGCGGGAGGGAAGGGAAGAATTGACAAGGGAGTTGCGGAGGGAGCGGTCTTTGCGGAAGGCAGACAGGGGGGGAGATGGGAAGATATGGCGAGTGGAGGGGTCACGTTGGAGGTGGCGAAACTGGCGGAGGACTATCTGTTGTATGCGCTGGCTGGTGGGGTGAAAGGTGAGGACCAGGGGGACTCGGCCCTTGTTGTGAGTGGGGGAATGGGGAGAGAGGGCAGTGTTGCGGGGTATGGAGGAGACCTCAGCCTATCCTTAGCCTATCTTTTTGAAAGAGAAACGATGCAGGACGTTCACCCATTCCTAATGGAAATAGATATGCGGATATATTACACTCTGATTAAACACCCTCTGTAACGCCTCTTTAACCTTTTAAAATTCCTCAAAGTTATCCAGGTCACCAAGATTTGATGCAAGTTTAGTTTACTATCTCTACAGATCCCTCTTTCTCAAGAAATAACCTTGAATATTAATTTAATCTTGTCATGGCCTTATCATGGTACCACTATGATTAGAAATCTGTGTCCCTAGTTCATTTTGTCCCTCTTTCCCATTTACATCCATATGTTCTAGTTTAAAGTAACTTCTTATATTTAAAACAGAACCTCAGTGCGTGAAACTGTGCTATCTGCAAGTTTCTCAATGCCTTCTGATTCGGTGCAGTCCTCCACAGTGTTGAATATCTCTTCCAATTATAAATTTAAAGTATGTCTTTGATTCCAACATCTAAATGAATGTTTAATATAAATTGTGAATAACAGTGCCTCATATTCTGAAAAGCTATCCTTTCCCCCATCCTTCTGCATTTCAGTCAAGTAGGGGTCAAATTTACTACTTGTCCCCTGAAGCATTACGCCCTTATGCATTCTGGGTTATGTTCCGCTTGAAATTCCCAGTGGATATCTAGATATTTTACATCCATAACATCGGTCAGGAATCCTGGCCTCTGCGCAGGAATGGCAGCTTTCTGTAGACCTGGTGAAACAGCTGAAGTTCCAACAGCACATTGCCACGCCACCCTGAGGCTAGACATCCTCCTGGTCTCGGAGGCGACCAAAAACATTGTCTTGTTTGAACTGACAGTGCCATGGGAGAACCGTCTGGAGGAGGCCCACGAGAGGAAGATGACCAAGTACAAAGAGCTGGTCATAGACTGCCGTAAGCAGGGCTGGAAGGCAAGTTGTATGCCCATCGAGGTTGGCTGCAGAGGTTTTGCAGGGCAATCGCTCTACAAAGCCTTGAGTGCACTGGGCATCAACGGAATGGAGAGGAGAAGAGCCATCAAGAACACCACAGAGGCAGCGGACAAGGCCTCGAGATGGCTCTGGATCAGGAGAGGAGGTCCATGGGGAGGGGCGAATGCCACCTGAACACAAGTCGTGGTCTGATCAATCACGGTTGTGTTGCCTGGGTGAGGGTGTCTGATGTTGAAAGACCCGAAACACCCAATGACCCCTGGTTACACCACTGATGATGTGTTCAGGAGCATCAATAGATGTATTTTTATCAATCAATTGTCTACTTCTTGATGAAGAATTCAAAGAGTTTGATCAATCACAACTCTTTTGTTTTGAATTCCACACCAATTATATATTAGATACATAGATCTTTATTCCATTTTTTCCTTTTACTGAATTTCCCATATCCTATTGCCAATGTTACACTCTTTGCTCTAGACTTCCTTTGATACTTTTGATCTTCTGTCTTAAATATTGGAATAAGATATCTGTTTTATGTACTTAGTCCATTAGGAGATGAATTGTGCTTCCAATTTTACTTCTGGATCTAAGTAGATATTTGCTGTTTGAATAACCTACTATGAAATAATTGCAGTGTTTCTTAGCTGATATTAAGATCACTGAGGTCACACTCACTACATGGGTTACCGCAAAAATGTTAAATAATGGGGTAGGTGTCCAGTCCCTTCATTCTTTTCAACCTATAATTTCATCAGAAGCTTAAATCAGCAAGCTATTTTTCTGAAAGAAATGTGCCCATTACCAGCAGTGGACTTTCCTGAAGGCCTCTCCCACTCCGCTGGTGTAGTTTTGAAGCAAGTTTAATGGAACTTTTACTTGAGGTAACAGTGAGGTAACTGAGGTAACAGTGCCACAGAGACATAGGGCTATACAGCACGGAAAGAGGCCTTTTTTTGCCGTTGGATGTTTAAAGGTATATGTGCAAATTCTGCTTGAAATAAACTGATCAGATTAGTTCAGATTAGATTAGATTAATTCATTGTTGTAAAGACAAATATACGATGAAATTCTTGTTCACATGTAGATCAGAGTAAGCAGTAGCCACACAATAAGGACAAATATAAATAATATAATATAATAATATAATATAATATCAATAATATAATATAATAATAAATACAATGACAAGTGCAAACGGCAGAACAGTGCAAGATTGTTGTGAAAAATAAAATTAAAGTACAATAATTGAATAACTGAATGAGGTAGAGTTAAGAGTGGCAGGAGTTCCAGAAGTCTGAAGGTGGAAGATAGAAAAGGAAATGGTCAGGGTGAAAGGCATCCTTGGCAATACTTCCAGCCTCCCTGATGCAATGCACAATGAAGATGGACTGGATGGAAGGGAGTGATGAACCTGTGATGGACTGGGTTGTGTCCACCAAGCTCTGCAGGATACTGTACTATAATGACATCTTGTCAGAATACTTTCTAGGAGTCCATCTATAGTTGTTCAATAGATTTTTTATGGACATGCCAAATATTTTCAGATGTCTAAAGAAGCAAATACACTTTCTTGTTTGCCATGTTAGTGTTAAGGGACCCAATAGGTTGCTGGTGACATGAGTGCCTTGGAACTTGAAAACGTCGACCATCTCAACAGCAGCTCTGTTGATGAGCACAAGGTTGTGTTCGCCCCCTCAGTTTTTCCAGTCAACACCATTTATTTTGTTGTTATGGGCTAGGTTAGCGTCCTAACACCATGATTCATGATTTATTTCCGGCATTGTGTCCTATCATTGTAGTATATCCAGCTGGTAACAATGGATTGAGTGACTTTGCACTTGACCACATAGTATACAGCGAGTAGATCGAGGGTCTGAGCACAGAACCCTGTGGGGCATTGAGGGTCAGGGTGGAGAACAATGTGGGCCATTGAGAGACAGGGTGGAGTGACTGGCATGACGATTTCTAACTGACCAAGGTTTGCTACGGTACTGCATAAGTTTCGGGCTGAGGCCAGCACTGCAACTCGCCATGATAAAGAGCCTTTATGCCCAAATTAAGACTCCATTTTCACAATTTTAAATTTGAATCATGCAAAATGGCACCAGAAACATGTCAAGTCTTGTATACTATCTCAGTGTAATCTACTGTTCCTTATACACTTGTACTTAACTATGATGTGCTTTATTTATAATAATATGTTTACTTAACTGTTTGCAAAAAAGAAATTTCACTGTACCTCAGTAAATGTGACAATAGAGTTCCATTGAACCATTGAACCACTGCTATATTACTCTTTTTGTTTATGTTTCAGATGATCAGACTGGCCAGAGTGCGAGAGAGATGGAACAACAGGCACAATTGGTGGTGGTGCAGTAGTGATCAAGAATGGGGCAGCAAAAAATGCTGATGGTACTGGGGGAGTATTTCCCTGGGGGAGTAAAATCTTCTCCACCGTAATTATTTTTGTAGGCCTTCTATTAATTGGTGATTCAAATCTTGCTTCTGTGTTAGATTGTAATGCATGGGTCGTCTAAAGGTCATCCAATGGGTTTTCAGAAATTATAATTTGTAATATAATTTCTCATTCTTTTGTGATTGGTAAGATTCCCTGTGGCTATTCGCTTTATTGGAAAAAATATAAAATATAATAAGGTCACAAAATATAATGCACAAATACGGAATTTCATATTTATTTAGAATTTCCACTACTCAGCATCCTAATTGTGAGAATGACACAAAGGAATGCCTAAACATTCTGCTCAGGTACCCAGAACATAGAAATTAGGAGCAGGAGTAAGCCATTTGGTCTCTTAAACTCTTCTGGCATTTGTTAAAATCAGGTCTGTTCTGACTGTAACTTCAACTCTGCACTTCTGTCAACCCATGGTAATTTATCACCCACTTGTTTATCAGCTATCTATTAATGTCTGTCTTAAAAATATTCTAAGACAGTGCTTCCACTAACCTTTGGCGAAGAGAGTTTTGGAGACTCAGAAGGAACCTGAATACCTGAAAGAAAATATCTGCCTCATCTCGTAGGTTTCCATTTAGTGCTATAAAGTTCTATCAACACCTAAATCAACACAAATCAAAATTTGAAATAACTACCAGTTTCAACCAGTTGTGCTTGTCAGGCCTTTCAAATATATAAAGGACTGACAAGCACAACTGGTTGAAACTGGTAGTTATTTCAAATTTTGATTTGTGTTGATTTAGGCCAGAACCATCTCATGTCCTTTCTTGCAGGGATTTATGTGTCTTAGAAGCCAATATCTTTTAATTCATTTGGTGGGAAGGAACTGCTGATGCTGATTTAAGTCGACGATAGACACAAAATGCTGGAGTAACTCAGCGGTAAAGACAGCATCTCTGGAGAGAAGGAATGGGTGACTTTTTGGGTTGAGAACCTTCTTCAGACTGATGTCAGGGGAGTGGGAGTTACATAAATAAGAAAGTGAATAGATAGGGAAGTATAAGGTGTGAAGACAGGGCAAAGGGAATCGTCGAGTACTGCCTCTGACTACATTTTATCTTTGTTTGCTTTGTTGTTACCTTCTCCCAACTAACAATGATGTATTCTATATTTTCCTTGAACACCATTCCCTTTGTCCTGTTTTCACACCTTACACTTCCTTATCTATGTACCTCCCATTACCCTGACATAGTCTGAAGAAGGGTCTTGACCCAAAACTTCACCTATTCCTTCTCTCCAGAGATGCTGTCTGTCCCAGCATTTTATATCTATCGTCTTTTAATTCATTGATCATTCAATTTATTCCTTCCGTCTTTTATCTGGAATCTAAATGAATTCAGTCAAATGGGTCTGCAAACCTTCCTTGATATTGTCATGGTCCTCAGTGGTTCTGTAGTGACCTGTTAGTTAGTATCATGGCTTTCATACATTGTAGTATGCTCTGCCGAGATGCTGTCTACCAGTAAAGAGATGTCTGGCAATTGAGATTGGGAGAGTTCAGGAAAAGTGTGTTTCTGTTAGGCTGTCAGGTTTAGGTAACCCTGGTTGACAAGGGATATTGAGGTACTAATCAGAAATAAAAAGAGGCAATTGCCAGGTATAGGCAGTTGGAAATAAGTGCATCCCTTGAGAAATATAAGAAATGTAGGAGTACACTTGAGGAAAATCAGGGAGCAAAAAGAAGACATGAAATAGCTCGGCCGACATGATAAAAGAAAATCCCCAGAGATTCTACAGGTATATTAGGAACAAAAAAGTTAACAAGCCTCTTTAAGGGTCAACTTGGTCATCGCTGGTATTCGAATGACCTTCTCTTCACCTCTTTCTCTCTTTGCTCTTAGCTTAACTTTGCAAATTTCACAGAGGCAATAAATTGTTCCAAGAGGCAGGGTCTGTCCCAACATTCACTGTCACACATCTTCACCTGATTGGCCAAGGTAATCTGTCCCAGATTAATTACCCTTACTGACTGAGAAGTCATACGTTTAAGGTCTTCTTAGGCAATACCTCAGGATCAAGGATGTATTGTTTACATGGTTTTTGTAAGTTCTGCAATGGCTGATGAAGCCAAATCTTCCACACTGAGGGCGGGAAGTATCTGATCGGAAAAGCAAGTGATAGTTAGTGAGGTGCTGCACGCCTCCCACTGCCTTCTGTATACTTCCATTGCATGGAACTGAGGTTGAGTTCAAAGCTCATCCTCTCATGAGTATGACAGTGAGTTGACAGTATATTGGAGCTGGGGCTCCGTGTCTGTAAGCGCCAGGATCTTGTGCACACTGCAATGCGAATGCTGAGGAATTAATGCCTTTGGGTCATGGTCACTGTCATTGGCTTCTTTGACCTTTAACAATTCTCAAGAGAATCACAGGGAGCAGCACTATCTGCAACGCATGCCATCCTTTGGCCTAACTAAAGCTTTTAACTACATCAAACTTCAGGAACTGTGGAACACATCCTCAAACTTGTAGGGGGGAACTGCAGATACTGGTTTACACTGAAGATAGATACAAATGCTGGGGTTACGACTGCTCAGGGGACAGGCAGCATCTCTGGAGAGAAGGAATGGGTGACGTTTCAGGTCGAGACCCTTCATCAGACTGAGGTTCAGGGGAGAGGGAAACTAGAGAAGGGTACAAAGAGCATGTAAGGTGTGAAAAGGACAGATCAAAGCAGACAATGCTCAAGGAAGTGTAGAATGGTTCACTGTTGACTGTGGGGAAGGTAACAACCAAGCATACAATCAACAACGTTAATCAGGAGGATAATGAAATTAGTAGGAGAACTAGGGTGGGTGAGGGACAAAGAAAAAGGGAAAGCAAGGGCTACTTGAAGTTAGAGAAATCAACAATCATACCATTGGGTTGTAAGCTGCCCAAGCACAAAATGAGGTGCTGTTCCTCCAATTTGCGTTTTGCCTCACTCTGACAGTGGTGGAGGCCCAGGACAGAAAGGTCAATGTGGGTATGCGAAGGGGAGTTAAAGTGTGTAGTAACCAGGAGAGTTAGGCAAGCCTAATCTTGTTTGGCATTTCCCTATTTCTTTTCTCAATCTTTCTCACCGTAGCACCCTCAACAAACGTCCCACAGCAGGAAACCACTTTAAAGGCAAATCTCTGTGGGTAATAAACTAGCAATGTTACTAAATTTTGAGATTTAAAAAATCAAGTCTGCAATTTATCCCATCAGATAAAGCACAAAAAGAAGTTAAATTTGACACCTAATTCACTTTCATATCTTCAGCATTCAAAAAATTATGGCCATTTTCATACTTGGAAATTAGCATCTTGTTCCCTATTGCTTTTCCATTGACTTAACACAAAAGCTGTGATCGAGGCAGTCAAAAGTCCATAACTTTGTTAAAAATTAAGAGAAGTGAAAGACATTTTCAGTTATTATAAAGTATTCTGAAACAAATTTGAAAAAATCTTACTTAGATGACCTGAAATTAAAGTATATTATTAGTTAGTTACCTAATTGTAGTTAATTACAAAACTCAATTACTAGATCTAAACATCTATCCATTTCTTAAGAAAAGATTAACATTTTTAAATAGCCTAAGTGTCCAAATAACATTCACACAAGAATTCACAATATAACATGATTTTTAAATCTCATTGTCATGAATTTATAGGGCAAGTGGAAGAAATTTTAATCATGTTGCGAGTGGGTTTTTGTGGAATGCGATCGATTGGAACATTGCGGATGCAGTGAATTTGAACCGCATATCAGCAGGAGAAACACTGCCGGTTCGTATGAGGCCAAAATCACATTTTCACCAATGAAATTTTGATTAAAGTCATCCTAAGAAGCAAGTCTTTATGTAAAATAAACAACTTACCTTATGTTTTGTCCCCTAAGGGAGATCCCTCCCGTTGTCACGTTGACTCCGTTTGAAGTCGTTTTTTAAATTGTCCCACGATTTATTTTTTTTAAACTTCCGAGAACGCAAGTCGGAACCATTTTTCAGCATCACCTAGCAGCCCGAGAAAATATATCTTGGATAGGCAGAGAAAACAACATTTTAACTCGGCCCCCCCCCCCCTCCAAAGGCACCAGTGGCAGAACTGCAGCACCGCTGAAGATAAGTATTTTAACATACCTAAATAAACAATTATAATTGCAGCTTCCCTTTTGATCTGAGATTAAGTTTCATACCATTCATTCCCTGGGCAAACAGGATTCGGCCCTTTTTCCTCTCTTGTCTGGTGCCTGTGTCAGTGACTCGATACAATCTTTACTACTGTAATAAAAGTCATAATTGCTGAATCAGCTTCCAAGGTGGTCAAGTATAAATTCATTTATTACAGTGGAATGACATAGTGTACTTCAAAGAATCATGTAGTCCTACTGTAATGGTCATTCTCTCTTCTCTCTTCTCTCTTCTCCCCTCTCTCATCGGGCAAAAGATACAAAAGCTTGAAAGCACCAACCACCTGATTCAAGAACAGCTTCTTTCCCGCTGTTATCAGACACTTGAACTGGCCTCTCGTATGCTAGGGATGAAAGTTCCAATCTACCTCATTAGTGCCTGTGAATTTTTTTTTAAATCTGCGCTTTCTCTGTTGGTGTAACACTATATTTGGCACACTGTTTATTTTTGCTCTGGACTCCCTGATATACACGTTTCTGGTATGAACAGTCTTTTTTAACTGTATCTCAGTGCATGTGATGATTAAAAACCAACACCAAGTGCAAAGTTTCAAGTGAAGGCTCAATTTCAGTGGAAGTATACAATCACAATGCAGAAGTCTGACCTTTAAAACATTTCCAGCATCTGATTTATGTTCAGACTAACAGAAGCCCACTTGGAGATGAAGTGGCGTAGTCAGGCAGATAATATATGCAATCTTTCTAAGGGCATTTAAAGTACTCTGTTTTTGACAATCGGAATTATTAAAACTCCGAGGAAAGAACTCAGACATAAGGGACTACTTTATGATAGTATTATGAATATTATTCTCTATGATAGAAAATTAAGAGAGTTATGGATAAGGTACTGTAGATAATCAAGTATTTTATCCCAGGGTGAAAATATCAAGTTAGAGAGCACCTGCAGAAAGATGTACATAAAAATTAATCCCCAGTTAAATGAGCTAACTGTACCATGCAGGAGAAGGCATAGAAAAGTACTCCGCTTCCAAATTTAGCTCCACTATTTAGTCAATAGAACTGGAATTTTCAAGCAAGCACAATGTGCATAAACCGCCAAATCACACCTTTAGCTCATGTTTCTGCGGACCAATTTCTACCCCATGGAGTTTCAATAGATGACCTTCATATAAGAACTGGAAGATGTTAATGTGAACAGCTAATTGAAATATTCAAATTAGCAAGTATGATTCTGGAATTAAGATCCCTAATTTAGAAAGATAAACACATAGAAGATCACAGTGAAGAAATTTAGCATGCAGAAGATGCCAGTAGCAAAATGTGAAAATAATATAAATTTCAATCTATTGTTTTAATTCAATTTATTGTTTTAAATATATTTGTGATGTAAGATTGTAATAACATTCTTGAGATTTTATTGATTTACTTTTGCTCGTGGATACTACAGAAATTGTACACTGTTGATTTGAAGATAGATCAGATAGCATGGAGTGTAACACAAAAAGCTGGAGAAACTCAGCGGGTGCAGCAGCATCTAAGGAGCGAAGGAGATAGGCGACGTTTCGGGTCGAGACCCTTCTTCAGACATGGAGTGTATTTGGCTTGTGGAGAGTTTGTGGGTCAAAAAGCATTCTTTTAGTGCATGATTTCTCATATGGTAAATAAATTGAAAATCAGTATTCAGTTTGCTCCTTGCCTCCTTTGAGACTTGATACAAATCTCCATTGCTTAATAATTCATGCCACTTGCTCGATAGATTGCTAAGCTTACACATCATATAAAACTTATTTATGTACTACGTCTTTTCAATCAAAGTCTCATTTCTGCCATCTGGAAATGCTAACATGCAACAAATGAGTTCATTTTATCTCAAGCAGCAAAGGGGGCAGATTGCAATATATTACTTCATATGATTGCCCGATATATAAAAAATCTTCACCATTTTTTAATATGAAGAAGAAACTTGTTGCAAAATTTTAGCATTAAGCATTGCTTTGTTCTGTATATAATCTTTTATGGTGATGCAGTGTGGTGCTTTAATAATTATTTTTGGAAGGTGAAAACATTTTCTTAATACCGATCGCAATATGCTGATAAAAACTGATTACCACTAATACATTATGTCACACAAAAATGTTGTGAAATAAGATTTGATAAAAATGGAAAGTTTGAAGACAGACACAGGAAATTAAAATTTTCTGCAAGAAAGAAAACTATAATTAAAGTTCTAAACCTTGGATGTTCAGTGATGATTGCACAATGTTCAATTCCACTCATAACCTCTAAGATAAAGGAGCAACATTTACAAGCAAGAGTCAAGTCAAGAGTGTTTAATAAAAGTGTTTTATTGTCATTTGTCGCAAAACTGAACGTTGAAATTCTTACCTGCCGCTGCACAATAGATATGCAAACATAGTACTCTATACGCCATAATAAACAAGTTTTAAAAAGTTCAGTGTATAAAAAACAAACAATATTAGTAGCAATGTTACAAAATTTTGAGATTTTAAAAATGAAGTCTGCAATTTATCCCATCAGATAAAGCATACAAAGAAGTTTAATTTGACACCTAATTTACTTTCATATCTTCAGTATTAAAAAAGTTAGGGCCATTTTCATACTCGGAAATTAGCAACTTGCTTCCTATTGCGTTTCTATTGACTTAACACAAAAGTTGTGATCGAGAACAGTCAAAAACCCATAACTTCCTTAAAAATTAAGAGAACTTAAAGACATTTTCAGATATTATAGATTGAAGTATTCTGAAACAAATATGAAACAGTCTTACTTAGATGACCTGAAATTAAAGCATATAATTAGTTAGTTACCCAATTGTAGCCAATTACAAAATCCAATTACTAGATCTAAACATCTATCCATTTCTTAAGAAAAAATTAAAAAAAAATTAAAGCCTAAGTGTCCAATTAACAGCCACACAATAATTCACAATAAAACATGATTTTTAAATCTAATTGTCATTAATTTATCGGCCAAATTGAAGGAATTCAGTGTTTAATGCCTGTAAATTAATGGGCATTTTAAACAGCTTGCGAGTGGGATTTTCTGGAACGCGATGGATTAGAACGTTGCGGTTGCGGTGAATTTAAACCCAATATCGGCAGGAAATTTTCTGCCAGTTCATATGGGGGCTAAATCACCGTTTCACAACATGAAATATTGATTAAAGTCCCCTAAAAAAGCAAGTTTATATGTAAAAATGAACAGCTTTCACTTATCTGTCCCCTACATAAAATTGGTCCCCATTGTCGGCGTTCATGGCATTAGGAGCTAATTTTTATTTTACTGCAGTGATTAAGTAGTCAGGCAATTTATTTAAAAAAAATGGACTTACCGGCAGTCGGAACGCATCTCCAAAAATAAATCGCACTCCGACATCAGAAAGCTCCGGATTGCATGGAGAAACCCGCATTTTAACACCGCCCCCCCCCCCCCCCCCCCCTTAAGGCGCCAAAGTTGTGCACACGGCCAGCGGCAGAACTGCAGCACCGCTAAAGGTAAGTTTTGTAACATACCTAATATTAGTGCAAAGACAAAACCAATGCCCCCAAGTCTATATAGTTTGGGGCTTAGTTGGAGGTTGTAGTGTTTAATAGCCTGACGGTTGTTGGGGAAAAAGCTGCTCTTGAACCAGGACATTACAGTTTTCAGTTTTCAGGCTTCTTACCTTCTTGCCATGGACAGGAGTTTAATGAGAGCATGGCCAGGATGTTGTGAGTCTTTGATGATGCTGATTGTCTTTCTGACTCCTGTGTCAGAAATCCTGTAGATCCCATTGATGATGGGGCGGTCAGTACCCGTGATGAAGTGGACAGTGTTCATCAGTTTTTGCAATCTTCTTAATTCCTGGGCGTTTGAGTTGCCAAACCAGGCCGTGATGCAAGCAGTCAATATGCTCTCTACTGTACACCTCTAGAAGTTCAAGAGAGTATCCGTTGTCCTACCGAATCTCCTCAATCTGCTATGGGTGTAGAGGCATTGATGGTCTTTCTTTATGATTGCCTCAATGTGCTGGGTGCAGGGCAGTTCTTCAGTAATATTTGGAGTTTTTGAGAATTTGAAGTTTTTGACCAACCACCACCGTCCCATTGATGAACATAGGTTAGTGGAACGTCAGGCTTCCTCTTCTAAAGTCACCAACCAGTTCCTTGGTTTTACTGATGTTAAGAGCGATGCTATTGTTCTGGCACCATACGGTCAGTCAATCGATCTCCCTCCTATACTTTGACGTCATCATCTGGAATTCATTCAAGAACGGTGATGTCGCTGGTGAATTTAAAGATGGAATTGGAACTGTATCCAGCTACACAGTCATGGATATAGAGAGCCATGGCTCATCCCTGATATACCTGACTATGCCATCCGACCCTAGTGCTTTTTCCTTCATCGGATGCACCATATGGCATCTTGGGGCAAGGTTGGAGATGGAGTGGTCTGCTTCCTAATCATACCTCATGGTGCTCTGATGTGGAGGTCCAGGCAAGCTCATACTCCCCAGACTTCTGCATTGTGATTGTATACTGTGAAGTGCCATCCCTACTACCCGCCGAGGGAATTCACCTCAGCTTAAGCAGTCTACATCCCTCTCATGGAGATGTCAAGTTTGCTCTTAATGAACTGCACTCCACCACTAAAGGCCTTGAGACAAAGCACCCAGAAGCCCTGGCCATTGTAGCCAGTGACTTCAATCTAGCCAATCTCAAGAACGTACTACCAAAATACTATCAGCATGTCTCTTGCCCCACCATGGGCCAGAACACCCTCAACCACTGTTATACATTTATGGAAAATGCCTACTGCTCCATTCCCTGGGCACATTTTGAGAAATCTGATCAACTAGCTGTGCTTTTACTCACTGCCTACAAACAAAAACGGAAACGGGAAGATCCGGTACAGAAAGGTGTTCAGTGCTGGTCTGCAAAAACAGACCAGCACTGAACACCTAAATGACATCCTAAGTCATGCATGCGATCTTGACTTGGAAATATATCACCTTGCCTTCAAACTTCCTAATATCTAAGAAGTGCTACCCTGTACCCTGTAGTCTGAAGAAGGGTCTCGACCCGAAATGTCGCCTATTTCCCTCACTCCATAGATGCTGCCTCACTCGCTGAGTTTCTCAAACATTTTTGTCTACCCTGTACTCAATATCAGCCTTCATCACAGGAATTATAACAATTGAATAAAGAGACTAACCATCACTTCTCATGTAAATTTAGAGATAGGCAATAAATAATGACTATATCTCACAAATAACTGAATGAAGAACTATGTTGTTGTTAATTTTTGCTCCAATGATTCAGAGGTGCACGTTAATCTTCCCATTAAAGGTGCCTGTGGCAGTATTGTAGAATAAAATATGGCTCACTAACTTTTCAATCATAAAAACAGAAAATAATCAACAGCTCAGGCGACATTTGTAGAGAAATAAGTAGAGTTAGTTTATTATTGTGACACTTTTTTTGTTGCGTGCCATCCAGTCAGCTGAAAGATTATACATAATTACAATCAAACCAGCCACAGTGCACAGATACTGGACAAAGGGAATAACATTTAGTGCAGGATAATGTCCAGTAAAGTCCGATAAAAGATAGTCCGAGGGTCTCCATTGTGGTCGATGGTATGTCAGAAGGTCAGTCTCCAGTTGGTGATAGGATGATTCAGTTGCCTGATAACAGCTGGGCAGAAACTGTCCCTGAATAGTTAATGTTTTAAGTTGATGATTTTTTGTTACAACTGGGAAAAGTTGGAAAACAGATGTGTTTTAAGTTGTGGAGAAGGGTTGTTGAAAGGTATAGATTATTAGAGATATACTGTAGATAATCATAGTCAGACAGCATGGAAACAGGCCCTTCGCCCCAACTTGCCTATATCGACCAAGATGCCCTATCTATGGTAGTTCCACCTGCCCATCTTTGGACCATATCCCCCTTAAAACAATCCTTTCCATGGAATTGTCCAAATATCTTTTAAATGTGTTATATTACCTGCCTCAAATACCTCCTCTAGCAGCTCATTCCATATACCCACTGTATAAAAAAGTTGCCTCTCAGTTTCCTATTAAATTTTTCCCCTCTGACCTTAAATCTATGTCTTCTGGTTCTTGATACTGCTACTATGGGCAGAATACTGTGCATTCACCATATCTATTGCCCTCATGATTTTATACACTTCAATTAGATCACCCCTCAGCCTCCTACCTTGGTATGCTCCAAGGTGCTTGGGAAGCTGACAGGTCTGAAGGTCGATGTCACCTGGACCAGATGGACTACAACCAGGATTCTGAAAGTGGTAGTTTTGGATATTGTAGAGACTTTAATGGTGATCGTTCAAGAATCACTAGAGTTAGGAGTGGTCCGAGAGGAATGGAAAATTGCAAGCATTAATCCGCTGTTCAAGAAGGGAGCTAGGCAAAAGAGGGGAACCTATAGGCTGATTAGCATGACTTTAGTAATAATAAGATGTTAGAGTCCATTATAAAGGATGAGGTTTCTGAGTACTTAGAAGCACAAAATAAAATAGGCCGAAGTTAGCATGGATTTGTGAGGTGGAGATCTTGCCTGACGAATCTGTTGGAATTCTTTGAGGAATTAAATAGCAGAATAGACAAAGGAGAGTTAGTGGATGTTGTTTACCTGGATTTTCAGAAAGCCTTTGATAAAGTGCCACACGTGAGCTGCTAAAGAAGATGGGTGCCTATGGTAATAGAGAGAAGATACTACTAAGGGTAGCAGGTTGGCTGAATAGCAGAAAGGAAAGTGTAAGAATAAAGGGGGCTTTATTAGTGGTGTTCTGCAGGGGTTGGTGCTGAGGCCGCTACTCTTCACATTATATAATAATGATTTGGATGAGGGAATTGAAGGCTTTGTGACCAGGTTTCAAAGCTTTCAAAGGGTATTTTATTTTACCTTCAGCGGCGCTGCAGTTCTGCCACTGGCCATGTGCGTGATTTGGACGCCTTTGGGGGGGGGGGAGGGGGAGGGCGGGATTAAAATGCATGTTTGTATCGCTTATCGGAGAGGCATTTCCTCGGGCTGCGAGTCGATGATGAAAAATCGATCGGACTTCTGTTCCCTTTTTATTAAAAATTGCTGTAAAATTTAATAGTTTGATTAAAATAAAAAGCGACTTCGAACGCCCTCAACGCCTACAGCGTGACGGATCGCAATTTAAGCACAAAAGAAAGGGTAAGTCGTTTATTTTACATATAATCTTGCTTTGTGCGGTGGCTTTAATCTAATTTTACTTTGCGAAAATGTGATTTGGGCCCCATACGAACTGGCAGTGTCTTTCCTGCCGATATGGGGTTCAAATTCACCGCAAATGCATCGTTCCAATCGATCGCATTCCAGAAACACCCACTCGCAAGATGATTTAAATTCTCTTTTTTTTTTACAGTCATAAGAACATCTAAATCGTCTATATTTTGTGTAATTGTCCATCCATAATCAATATTTTTATACTAAATATACACGACAGCTTTAGCCACATTTATTGTGCAAAAAATAATAATTTTGATTATATTGAAAGTGGATGTTTCTAGATTAATTTTATGGGAATTAAACATTAAATTCATTCCATCTGGCATATGCTCATGACAGTGAGATATAAAAATCATGTTATATTGTGAATTCTTGTGTGAATGAGATTAGTTTGTTATTTGGATACTTAGGCTATTTAAAACAAATTATCCTTTTCTTAAGAAATTGAATCTACAGGACATTCTTAATGGGATAGTAGTGGGCAGAAAGGAATGTCATGCATGGTTTGAAGAGCAAAAACTTGTAGTTTACAATGCCAAAATTGAAAAGTTGAGGAAAAACAAGGTGTACAGAGTTGCTTATTGGTTACAATCTGAGGAGTATGATGATGCTACTGATTATGATATGCCAATGTACCAGCTAGCAACTAATCTTCTCCATAAAGACTTGGTCTATTGCTAGAAATTGTAATTTATTTACCTATCTGTTACGGACTTACAGCATATAATACAATAATATTAAAGTTCTGATCTTGAGAATATCACATTTTTGAATTTTCAAGGCAATCTGGGTGTTTATTACTATTTCCGTCAACGGTCAATTTTGTAATTTGCTACAATTAAGATCCAAGTAAGATTGTTTCATATTTGTTTCAGAATGCTTCAATCTATACTAACTGAAAATTTAATTCAGTTCTCTTAATTTTTAAGAAAGTTATGGGCTTTTGACTGTCCTCGATCACAGCTTTTGTGTTAAGTCAATGGAAAAGCAATAGAAAAGCAACAGACACTACCAGAAACACTAGCGGAATCAACTATCACACTTATACCTAAAAAAGATAAAGATCTAGAAGACCCCTGTTCATACAGAGAAATTGCATTTTTTAATACAGATCAGAAAATATTAGCAAAAACTCTGGCAAGAAGATTAAGTAAATACGTTAGTAAATTAATACATGCGGATCAAACGGGGTTCATACCCAAGAGATATTCATTTAATAATTTGAGACGTCTTTTTAATATAATGTATTCACACAAAATTGAAGAAGAAGACTTATCAATTGTTTCATTAGATGCAGAAAAAGCATTTGACCAAGTAGATGGGGAATACCTCTTCAAAGTACTGCAAAAATTTCAGATGGGAGAGAATTTTATTTCATGGCTAAAATTACTATATGACAGGTCGACTTTCTCTCTTTCTTGCTCTTTCTCTCTTTTTCTATTTCTTCTTTGTCAAATTTAAAATGGAAGATGTACAATAAATGTATTTTGTCATATGCCACGCTTTATACTACTGTACACTGCTTCTAATTTAAAATAAATAAAATGAAAATAAATTAAAAAAAGGAAAAGCAATAGGGAACAAGATGCTAATTTCCAATTATGAAAATGGCCATAACTATTTTGATACTGAAGATATGAAAGTGAATTAGGTGTCAATTTAAACTTCTTGTTATGCTTTATCTGATGGGATAAATTGCAGACTTGATTTTATAAATCTCAAAATTTTGTAACATTGCTACTCATTGTGACGGAAGGCAATAAAGACTAATCTTCTTTCCTCTTTATTCTCCCGCGGTCAGGGCAGTCAAATTATCCGCAGTCGGGACAATCGAAGCTCCCACCACCGGCGATTGAAGCCCCCATGTCAGGGCAGCTGAAGCCCCCGTGATCGGGGCAGGTGAAGCTCCTGTGGCCTGGAGCTCCCGATGTCGGTCCCTAACTGAGGGACCGTGAGCTCCATGATGTTAAAGTCCGCAGGCTCCCGCGGTTGGAGCTCCGATCACCGACATGGACCGACACCTCCACGATATTAAGTCCTGCAGGCTCCCACGGATGAAGCTCCCAAAGTCGATACCAACAAGAGGCCGCCAGCTCCTCGATGTTAGGTCGCAGTGCGGACCGAGATACGATATCGTAAAAAATCACATCTCCGTCGAGCTAAGATATTAAAAAAAGATTCCCCCATCCCCACATAAAACAAAGCTAAAGAACACTAAAACAAATGTACTAAAAAACAACAAAGAAGAAAAGGATGAGACACTGGTGGCGCGGCAGCCACAGCCGTGCCACCCAGTGGTTTACGGATGATATGAAAAAAGATGGAGAGGCAGATAATGTAGAGAAAGCAGGGACTTTGCAGAAGGACTTGGACCGGTTGGAAGAGTGCGCAAAGAAGTGGCCGATGGAATACAGTACAGCAAAGTGTGCAGTCATGCATTTTGGTAGTAGAAACAAAGGCGTAGACTATTTTCTAAATGGAGAAAGGATTTATAAATCAGACTTGAGAGTGCTGCTGCAGAATTCTTAAAAGGTTAATTTGCAAGTTGAATCAGTAGGCAAATTAAATGTTAGCATTTATATCAAGAGGACTAGAATATAAAAAAAGGTCGCCATGGAAAAAAAATCGATATTTTATTTACTCGTAGGTTTAGTCGTAGTAGGTCGGCATGTTAGTCATAGGTAATCGAGGGTAGTCGAAGATAGACATAGATAGTCTTCATCATAGTCGAAGGGAGGTCGAAGGAAGGTCGAAGGAGATCGAATGAGGTCGTCTTCACTCTCCACTATTCAGTGTCCAATTTTCCCAAAGTTAGTCATAGCTAGTCGTAGCTAGTCGAAGCTGGTCTTCAACATAATCGAAGGAGGTCTTCTACATAGTCGAAGTAGGTCTTCAACATGTCATTTTTTTTAAACTCTTCTAAACTCGCCAATTATGTCACCCAAATGGGACAGCCCCATTAAGGGACTGTCCCACTGTGGCAACCTAATTGGCGAGTTTAGAAGAGTTTAGGAAAGTTTGAAAAAGTGTCATGTTGAAGACCTCCTTCGGCTATGTAGAAGATCTCCTTCGACCTCCTTCGACTATGTTGAAGACTAGCTTTGACTACCTTTGGGAAAATCGGAAACCGAATAGTGGAGAGAGAAGACGACCTCCTTCAATTTCCTTCGACCTCCCTTCAACCATATTGAAGACTATCTATGACTACCTTCGACTACCTTTCACTACCCTCGATTACCTAAGAATAGCGTGCCGATTTACTACGGCCTACTTCGACAAACCTATGAGTAAATAAAATATAGTTATTTTCCATGGTGACCTTTTTTTACTCGCAGCATGTTGAAAAATACGCCGCGACCTAGCTGAGGCCTCGAGTACACGGGAACTACACTCGAGCATGAAGGAGAGTTACAAAGACCTCCTAGGACCTCGTGTCGACCATGCTGCGAGTATGAGTCGAGGGCAAACCCTTCTAAACACGCCAATTAGGTCACCGCCGTGGGACAGACCCTTTAATGTGGAGAGGATGTTTCCACTAGTGGGAGAGTCTCGGACCAGAGGGTCTAGTTTCAGAATAAAAGAATGTACCTTTAGAAAGGAGAAGAGGATGAATTTCTTTAGTCAAAGGGTGGTGAATCTGTGGAATTCAAATCAATGGATTTTTCAAGGCAGAATTCTTGATTAGTAACGGTGTCAGGGGTTATGGGGAGAAGGCAGGAGAATGGGATTGAGAGGGAAAGATAAATAAGCCATGATTGAAAGGTGGTGTAGACTCGATGGGCTGAATACCCTAATTCTGCTCCTATGGCTTATAAACATGAATAAAGTCCTAGTCTTTCCAACCTTTCCCTATTGCTCAGGCCCTTTGGTCCTGGCAACATTCTCATAAATCTTCTATGCAGTCTTTCCAGCCTAATTCCATCCTTCCTATAGCATGATGACCAATGCTGAACACAAAAGGAGGTCTCACCAACGTCTTGCACAACTACAACATAACATTTTAACTTCTATACTCAATACCCTGACGGATGAAGGTCAATGTAACAAATGCCTTCTTAACCAGCCTATCTACCTGTCACATCACTTTCTGGGTACTATGTACCTGCACTTCTAGTTCTCTCTATTCTACAACACTCCCCAGGGGCCTGGTATTCATTAAATGTCCTGCCCTGGTTTGACTTTCCAGAATGGAACACCTCACACTTATCTGAATTAAACTCCATTAACCGTTTGTCAGCCCACTTGCACAGGTGATCAAGATCCTGCTTTAATTTTAAAAATATCTTCACTGTCTATGATACCAGCCACTTTATTCTTTCTGATATTTGAAAGTGGCATGTTTATTCAAAATGCTAACTGAGATAACATGATCTATAATGGTGCAAATAATGGATAACATTTATACGTGACTCATTTTGGATCTTAGTACATTATTTACCTACAAATACAGAAATCGTAGGTAAGGCGCTTTAATAGATTCTGCTACACCTATTTTTTTTCTTTAACATTTTGCATCAGATGAATATATTATTTAGTTTTCAACAATAGTTAAACTAATTGAGATCAGGCAGTTTAAGAAATGCACCCTTTTTTCTATTATAACTAAGCACATGGAGAAAGAAAATGTATCATATTATTAATCCAGCATACACAATATAAATTTACCTGTAGGATTAGGTCCAGCCTCAAATATTAATGTAACCTATGCATAGTGCACGGATATACATTTTATCATCTGAGTGCTATTGTAATTTAACTTCAAGTACAAAATCAGTTATATTGAATCATCCAAATCCCCATGCACTCAGTCTGACCTGTGGATATTTCAGCTAAGATTAGTGATCCATTTTAAATTAGTATGCAATGTTACAAATCAAATATGCATAGGAATAGTAAGATTGAACGAGAACTTACCAGTTCGAAGGTTGATCTTTATTTCATGAGGAGTTGCGGTGAGGGATTTCGTGAAGAACCCGCCAGCACGCATGCGCAACATTCTTCAAAGTAACGGTGTGGAATCACAGAAACAACAACAGAAATGACTTGGCATAGTAAGATTGAAGAGACTCTAATTACCAGTTGAGTATGATCGAGGGTTGGGAGCGGAGGGCACGAAATCCCTCACCGCAACTCCTCATGAAATAAAGATCAACCTTCAAACTGGTAAGTTCTCGTTCAATCTTACTATTTCATTTCGGAGTCACGTGAGTGACTTCGTGAAGACTTCAAAGCTCTGTGATTCAACGCCCTGGACCACGTCCATGCTGTCACACAGCACTTATGAGGATGGATGGGAGTAATCAACTTTCCAGACTGCTTGTACTGAAAAACAAGAGCAACATTTGGTAACAACAAAAGAAAACCCCTTATTTGGGGACATCTGCACGTTCTTGACCTGCATTCAGCACAGCCTCCGCGAACTGTAGAGGAGCGGCAACAGATGTATTGTAGACCCGCTGGAAGGTGGCTTCGTTCGCCATCCTACTGTGGCAAGAATATGGTCCATGGGCACCTCCATGACCCTTGCCGCCGACGTTGATGCATGCCCTGGTGGAATGGGATTTGAAGATATTAGTGTCAACACGTGACTTACCCAAGACGATCCTGAGTCACCTGGATATCGTCTGGACCGTCACTCTATGGTGAGGTTTCTCCATTCCTTCAGTTTTCTCGTCACTTTCACATAGTGACAGATATGGGCGGCTAAACATAGCCTTGCATCAGCGGGGTATGCCAGGAACTTCAGCTGCAGCCCTGTGCACCCAGCTCTATGCTGCTTGAGTAGCTCGTCTATGACGAAGACTACTTCTGCAGGGGTAGAGATCATCCTGTCGATCCGGATTTTGCGGAGTGTCTGTACCCTCTGCGCTGAAGTCAGTGCCAGTAACATCACCAGCTTCAGGGTGAGTTTGTCCAGCTCCAGGCCCTCCATGGGCGACCACGTCCTGAGCAGGGTGAGTATTTCCCCGATATCCCAGGTGATATTATAGCGTGGTCTGGGCGGATTCAAATTGAATATTCCCCGCATGAGTATGGACACCAGCCTGTTGGATCCTACCTTAATATTGAGGTAGAATGACAGCGCACTTGAGGCGCTGTTGATGGCACTGTAGCTCAGGTGTTCATTATGATGCAACCCCGCCAGAATTCCAATACGTCGGTTATGGTTACAGCGTCGTATGTAATATGGGAGCGGCCGCAGTAGGTTTCCCATTTCTGGATGTGAAAGAGGTATTGCCACCTGGTGAACTCCCAGCATGACGCTCCGATGGTATCCATGGTTCTAGATGATAGGCCATACCGCAGTAATGGCCTGTGCAGAACCTCCAAGCCAACAAGTTTAGATGACTGTGGCAGGGATGTGGTCCCCCTGATACAGGGTTTGTACCAATTATGGGCAACCCTCTAAGAGGACCCAAGGTTGACTGATCATATCAAGGACCACCGGATACCATGGCTGCGTAGGCCAGTTGGGTATGATAAGAATGCCCTTAGCAGCATCTGTCTGGATTACCCGCAACACCCGACTGATGAGGCAAAATGGAGGAAATGCATAGAAACCCATTTCCCCCAGTCCAGCGAGACGCATCCATCGCCATTGCCCCAGGATCGGGTCCCACAAACGTATGTTGGTATCTGATGGTTCAACCGTGACGCAAAGAGGTCGATATCCGGTTCACCAAATTTGGCTGTAATTTTAGCGGATATTTGGAGATTCATCATCCACTTGATGTTGTCATAGAATTTGCGTGACCTGATGTCCGCCACTGTATAGAGCTCACCTGGGAAACAGGTAGCTGAAATCCAAATATTCCGTCGAACACACCAGAGCCAAATTGTATTTGCCAATTCATCACATGAAAGTGACCTGGTACCGCCCATATGGTTTAGATATGCCACCGCAGTGGTATTATTCATTTGGAGACGGACATGAGCATCAGTAAAGCTAGAACAATAAGCTCGAAGTCCGTGAAATGCTCCCAGCATCTCCAAATAGTTTATCCCTTGTGACAACAAGAGGGTAGACTCAAGGGTGTCCCATCTGCCCTCACAACTGGAGCAGTTGTCCGTAGCTCCCCAGACATGGGAGCTTGTGTCTGTTTGTAAGTATACCATCGGATTGGCCAAAATGATGGGTTTAAGTGAGACATAAATATTGTCAATCCTCCATTGTAACGCAATCTGTGCCTTGAAAGGCAGCTGCATTGGTCTATGGAAATGTCTAGCGTTCAGTTTTAACGCCGAGACCTTGGCGCTCTGCAAATTTGATAATGCAAAGGCCCGTATTGGGCAGCTGGAAAAATGCTACAATCTTGCCAATCACCTTAGTAGTTTGTTGAATTGATGGTATACTGTCCCAGACTAGACCCTACCATAGTTGGGTGACATCGCCAACCTAGTTAGTTGGTATGGTGGCCCTCACGTGATTGGAATCCACCATAACCCCAGATACCCGTAACCTGTGAAGGGCAGGACGTTGATTTATCTGGATGGATAATGAACCCCATTTGCTGAAAAAATTTCCATGGGGGCTGAAACTGCCAGTTCGGCTGATTCCCAATAATTAGGATATCACCTAGACAGGCCAACACTATGTGATTTTGTCTCCTAGTGTAGCCAGTATTGATTGGAGCAATTTAGAAATAATCTAGGGGTGTGTAAGCCCATTTGGCAAAGCTCTGTATAGCCAGAGCTGATCCATCCAGATAAATGGCAAGAACTTCCTGTAGCATTTCTGAATGGATACTGAATAGCATGCATCTTTTAATCAATGCATGCCACAAAGCAGCCCCCAGAACCCAATAACTTAGATGTCTGGAACGTTTCCAGTTTGAAATGGGTATATTCTACAAAAGTATTCAAATGGTTCAAATCAAAAATAACCCGACATCCTCCATCCCTCCTTGTGACTGTAAATTTTTCAGCATAGCCTACTGCCGCTCTTTGCTGGACAGTGTAAATTTCCGATTTGCATATGCTGGGATGGAGGGATGTCACCATTGATGAATTCAATCGCATGGCCTTGAACACTTTGTAAGATAAACTCATCAGACGTGATGGGACCGCATGCCCCCGGAAAGAGCCGTAGTCTCCCACCAACATGTGAAGTTCAACATGCAGGTGCATGAAATCCAGACCACCTTACCTGCATGGTTATCGGCGGCCCTTGATATGCATGGCCGGATGTGGAGGTGCTGGATTCTGAAATTGAGGCGGAGCTGGAGCGGAGGCCCTTGCTGGCCTAATGGCAGGGCCTTGCCTGGTCGAGATATGTGACCACATGAGTCCCACCGTCGTAGCGTGGTCATCCCGCTCCTTGACCCTCTTGGGGAGGTCTTCCCCGAAAATTGTGATTCTGTTGCAGGAGGAGCTCCAACATCCGCTCCATCCTGGCCAATACGCCCCTCGCCCTTAGAACTCGGGCGGACGGAGTCCTCATGTTCTGCTGAACTGCTGGGGCTTCGTCCATCGGTCCGCACCTCGTCGAGGTGAACCTGGTGCCGGAAGTTGTCGCTGTCAGCCGCTGCAGCGAAGCTGAGCGATTCCCGCGCGGGAGGTACGCTCAAATGCCTCCTCAGCGGAGCTTGATCCCGCTGCCCCGGAGGGCAAATGCGGCGGGGAGTCGGCACCTGACTTAGCATGGAGACCCGACGCCCGCGCGGGCTTGCCGGCTGCCCACATCATGGACTTTGCCGACGCATGGTCTCGTCCTCCCATCCATGGGGGACTCGGCGACCGTGGCGTATTGACTATGGGCTCATTGAAGGGAGTAGCAGTTCGCTGGGCTTTGTGACTGTTTTTAAGGCCTCCGATAGGACCTCCTCCTGGAGCTGATGTTTGGTCAGGAAGTCCACGGTGGCTGCCAGTTTGGGGTTGAGGGGTAGTCCCGATGTCTCTGACAATCCTCTGGCTGCCTCAGGCTCCTGCTGACGATGGTGAAACCTCCCTGTGCCCACTGGAGCTGGATGCTTCCTCCCGATGATTCTGTTGCAGGAGGAGCTCCAGTAGCCGCTCTATGCGGTCAATACGCCCTTCACCCTGAACACTCGGGCGGTCGGAGTCCTCAGGCTCTGAAACACAGTCCTCAGGCTCCTATCATCGGCCCGCAGCTCGTCGAGGTGAACCCGGTGCCGGTATTTGTCGCTGCCAGCCGCCGCAGCGAAGCTGAGCGATTCCCGCGTGGGAGGTGTGTTCAACCGCCTCCGTTTGGCGGGAGCTGAAGCCGCTGCCACTGAGGGCAAATGCGGCGGGGAGTCGGCACCAGACTCAGCATGGAGACCCGACGCCCGCGCGGGCTTGCCGGCTGCCCATGTCGTGGACCTTGCCGACACATGGTCTCATCCTCCCATCCATGGGGGACACGGCGACCGTGGCGGGACCCTACCCAAGTGACCCGTCCCGGTGTCGGAGGTTGGGGGGTCGATACTGGACCTCACAGTGGACCTGGGTCCCGCCTTTGAACCAGTCCGCAACTCGGCGGCAGGTAATGCCGTAGCCCCAGAAGGGTTAGGCTTGCGGGCTCCTCCCCTCCCCCTACTCGGAGGGCTGAGGGAGAAGGGCCGTGCAGCCGCACGCGAGCCCTTGCCCGAGGCCGCCAACGGGCCCGTTGGCGACCTGAATACTGAAGCAGGGTCCATCTGCCCCTCGAGCACTGGAGCTCCTGCTCCTCGAATCAGCACTGGAGCTCCTGCACAGCGGCGGGTCGGGCCCTGTAACAACACGGCTCCCCGACTTCCACGCCTATTTCCCGGCCACGTACCTGTGAGGAGAGAACACACTACACACTCGCCACAACAGGACACCAACTCCCACTGGAGCTCCGGTGTATCGGCGGGTCGGGCCCTGTACCAACAGGGCTCCCCGACTACCACGCCTATTTCCCGGCCCGACTCGCAGGTGAGCCGTTGAGGAGGGCTCCGGGATAAGTGGCCGGCGACTCCAATTCCATGTTCCTGTAGGGAGAGAACACACTGCCCCCCCCCCCAACAGGAACACCAACTCTAGGGGCTTAGCCTTACCTGAGTCGGCCCTCTGAAGGGCTGGTGGGGAGCCGCGCTCCCCTCCAGCCGTCGGCAGCAATGCGTTGCGATGATATGTCGCGCATGCGTGCTGGCGGGTTCTTCACGAAGTCACTCACGTGACTCCGAAATGATGAATAGAAAGTCAGTCACGTGACTCCGAACTTTCCCCCTTGATGAATAGATAGAATGCTTTGGTAGAAATAACCCAAATCATCAATCAAAACCACATATTCCACATTTTATGAATGAATAAGAACTTTATTAGCTTGCCTGCCATTTTTCTGTACATTTGGCCCAAAGTGCAATAATGGTTTGAGAGAATATTGACTCTTTACAAAAGCACCATTGTACCAATTCCTTTTCCCACTTTTATGACAGGTTAAGAATGTTTATACCAGGCCAAGAATTTTGAACTGTGTGAAACAAAAGCAAACAAACTAGCCAAAACCAGCAGTAATATATTTGGATACAAATTATTCAAAACTGTTTGGGAATATTTTATGGATACCTGTAGCTATTGAATTTACTGAAAGGCCATTGCACCTGTATATATCTCCTCACCTCAGCAATTTATACCGGACACATACCTGCATCAACATTTCCACTTATTTACTATGAGCTATTGTCCCTTTGACAGTTGCCATCAACTAATTCAACTTTCTTACTCATAATTATTTTAATTTTCCATTGATGAATTATTTTAGACTATCATGCTCTAAACTATTTATTTTGGCACATTAGTCACTCTGTGCTGAATAGGGATTATTGCAACATCGATGTTTTGTTTTACTGGTACGCTGGTCCATTGTGACATTTTCAAACTGAAATGAAGTGACAAATTGAGTTGTGTCAAACTCTGAGACATAATCCTTTGCTTCTGCACCCAAAGATAGCAGCACCTGTTTAATATCTGACGTGATGGATGGTGTGATATATTTGATTAAAATACTGTCCTTTCATATTTCCAACCAAAAATTCGTAATTTTTATACAAGTTGTAAAAGAATGTGTTAAATTAGCTTCTGGGTATTGGTATTTGTCACATATAGGAGATACATTAGAAAATATTCTATGTAATTTCGAATGTTGTAAATAAGAATCTAGTTCCAGACTCAAAATTAATAATATTGGGAATATTAGAAAGGGATCAATTACTCACGACAGCACAAAGAACTTTCATAGATTATAGTTTAATAATTGGTAAAAAATTAATTTTACAACTTTGGAAAGGCCCCATACCCCCTACAATCAAATTGTGGATTTCAGGAATGGCGGAGACTTTACACTTGGAAAGAATAAGACTTGCACTTTGAGGCAAGTTAGACCAATTTAATCTGATTTGGTCTCCATTCCTTGAATATCTTAAGGGATCAATATGACTCGGTTTGTGGACCTGATTGAGACCTGAACGAAGGATTGAGCGAAGAATAATGATTACGGATATATTATTATATAAATACTGTTTGTATAATATACCACTGTTATTTTATTTACTTTTTTCTTTTGGTTATTTTATAACTATTTTTATGTTAATCATTTTTCACACTTTCCTACTTTTCACTATTAAAAAAACTACAATAAAATGTTTAGAAGTATATATAAGAAAACATGGTAATTATTACCTATCTCTTTATCAAGAACGTTGTTTTTATATGTACTTATACTTGTACTTACACCTGTACTTATACTTCTAATAAAAAATATTTAAAAAAAAAAACAACAAAAAAAAACTTTCCTTTCATAACTGATGCCTTGAACTATAGTCACACTTGTGACATCAAACTCCCATTTTCTCCAAAGATATATGATAGTGATCTATCATAATCTACTTCAGAGGGAAAGGTGCCAATGGTTAAAATAAATTGTCCAGTATTTTAAGGATTTTGGATTTATCATAAAGACGTAAAGATGGAATTAAAATACTGAAGATGACAAATCACACCAATATGAAAAAAGTTTTAAGACTCCTGACTTGTTTAAAAGTAAAAACATGTTCAGCATCAAAGTGTGATGTGAAGATAATTAGATTGAGTGACATCAGTGGTCAAAAAGCTGGATACAAATTAACTACCGGTAGAAGTGTCAAATAAGTTAATTACGTAGTTGGTATGGGAACAAATGCTATGATTGATTAATTTTGGTCATATTCTAGGCTTGGGAACCATGATGAATTACTGGACTGAAGTACCAGACCCTTGATCTCACTATGTATGGTGGTCTAAGGGTCACCACCTTGTCAAGGTGGAGAAGCTTACGTGTGTCTAAAATACTAAGGGCTAAACTGTCTGGATCGATGCTCCTGGCAGGGTCACCCATGGCGGGCAGATGGAGGGACAGGCTGAGCAGGCAGAAGAAGGCTGCAGCAGGGAAAGATTCCTCACCGTCATGGAGCGCATACCATTGAACTGTGTCTGTGAAGGACTGTGCGGTGGCTGCCAATGCACCAGTCTCCCCACGTTAAACAATGTTACGCACAGGCACCCACCTGGAGGAACATGATAAAGATACACTTGGAGGACAATCTTACTCTTTGGACTTTAGAGATACAATGTGGAAACAGGCCCCTTTGCCTAACAAGTTTATGCCCCATACAATAGCACTATCCTACACACTAGGGACAAGCGACAATTTACAAAAGCCAATAAACCTACTAAGTTCATTTTTGGACTGTGGGAAGAAACCAAAGCCACATGGTCGCAGGGACAATGTACAAACTCCACCCAGCCAGCCCCCATAGGCAGGATCAAACCTGGGTTTCTGGTGCTGTAAGGCAGCAACTCTACCGCTGTGCTACTGTGCCACTCGACCGAGCGATTGCTGCTGCTGCTGATGATGATGATGACCAAATACATTTTGTGAGGTTGATGTAACAGTGCTGGTGGTTGTGAGGAGCAAACTAACTGATATTGTGACAGGGAGACAGGATTAATTGGGGCACTTAGATTCCTTTGAATCACATGGTGAAACAGAACTGGAACAGTGATGCCCTTAAGAGTTGTCATCATATTGAAGTCTATGGAACATCTCTCCAACACATGTTTGAACATGTTATTCATGACTAACTTGCTAGCTTTAAATTTCAACTCAACACATCAGATACACTGTACTTTCTGAATGCAGCCAGGGACAGACTGAGAGTATCTGAAGGAACTGAACGTCTCCTGCCAGCTGACACTAAAGGGCTGGTAGCCAGAAAACTATCCTACTACTGAGGGCAAAGTGGATTAGTAAAAGGGCTTAGGAAATTTTTTTGTATGATCTCTCAGAGAAAGCTTTTAATCTTGAAGATGAGGACCTTGATTTTGTGAAAGGGAGAACCCAAAAGATGTTGACAGAGAGAAGGACTGCTCTTGCATTATGCAGGATCTTGTGCATGAAGTTCTGAATATCATCTCAAATGCTCCTTCTTCACTATGAGTAGTCATGAACTTGCCACACATCAAGAGAAATCACATCCTTAAACTCTCACATATCAAATTACATCTGTGGCATTTTAACATCTCGGTAATGAAATGTTGTGACATTATGTTTCTTAGCATTATAGTAGCAGAATATATCCAAAGATGTGAATGAAGAATTAGTTGATTGCGTTTTTTGTGATGGTACATACCAGTACGGCGTGCTGGAACCTTGAAAAACATATACATCATTATTTTATTTTCCCACCCCATGATATGTATGTTTATTAAATGTGGGTACCGGCACCCTTTTGTCTACAAAAAAAAGAACTGGATTAGTTCCACATTAAGCACATGTTGAGCAAAGCTTGCAGCACAATGAACATTCTTGGCAGGCACAAAGAGCCCTTTTAAATCACAGAAAGAATGGCACTTAACAGACTGAGTTAATAATTAACAGTAGAATCCCAATTCTTGTCTGATTTGATAAGGTTATTAGATTTCTTCAGTTAATGCATATAATACATAACATTCATAGCAGAAACCACATCTTTTTTTTTTCCGGAGATCTCAAAGACTGTCTTAAAACAAAGTCTCCTCCTTGCTTCTTGCATCACAATTTCTTTACACAGGGTGGTCTAACTGTCGACAAACTCCTTTTAGGCACTAAGCCACCATAAATGTTTGCAAGCTTGTAATTCAGTAACCACCCTGAATGGTGTGCAGGCTTCAAGTCTTTCTAAAGAATCTACTTTCCCAGGGACAGGCATTTTTCATGCCAGCATCTTGCTATCTGAGATGGAGTCAAGATGTCAGGACAACAGCTATTTTCTCACCACACAGCCGACATCTGTTTGGAAAATCGAGGAGGTAAAGCGAAAGAATAATTGTAGGTTGCTTAATCAACAAGTCAAATTTGGTGTTCATTGAATACCTGGAACAAATCCGAGGAAATATTCTTCTTACATAAATGTTACTTTATGTAAAGTATGTAAGGCGAAGGGCCGAATGGCCTACTCCTGCACCTAATTTCTATGCTTCTATGTTTCTATGTTACTTCCTTAAGGGCCTGTCCCACTTAGGCGATTTTTTCAGCGACAGTCACAGTCGTAGCAGGTCGCCGAAAAACCGGCGACTGAACCCCCCCCTACGACAATGTCTACGACAACCTACCGCCTAGTCGATGTCAAGCTACGTCATGCTACGACAACCGGCGACCCCAAGTCAACCTTCGTCCACTCGTGACAAGCTATGACCCTGTCGGCAACAACTGAAGACAACTGAAGACAATTCAGTCACCAGTACCTGTCGTCGTTGACGTAGGTAGTCGCTAATGGAATTCACCGACGTCATCACCTGGTGACAAACTACATCACCTGGCAACAACCTGCGTCATCCTGGCGCCAACCTGCGACAGCACCTACGACAGGAGAAGACAAGCTACGTCGACCCCACAATCGCCAAAAGATTTTGAACATTTCAAAATCTAGCGGTGACAAGACTCTTTGGGTGACTGGAAGAGATAACTCATGACCCCGCAATCATGTGGCGATAGCCTAGTCGCCTGTAGTCGCCGAAAAAATTATCTAAGTGGGACAGGCCTTTAAAGGTTGAAACTCTCTCGCACTCTTGGGACCTGATTACAGAAATTCCACCTTGGTCACCTTCCTCTGAGCAGGAAAACTATTCTTTTAAGTACAGTCGCTTTAGACAAGTCCTGGGTCTTGTAAGATTTGCCTATAACCAGAGATTTCCATAAGTTGGAAACACTGTATGCTTGAGATCACAAAAGTTGCATTGGTAGGTTAATTAGCAAGAGATTAGAACAGATTTTAGCTAAATTTAAATGTTAGTGAGATCATGCGTGGAATTATTGAGATAGTACAGTCTGTGCTGCAGATCCATAACATGCTAGACCACTGGAGTTGCTGAAGCACAGAATGCCAGATCAGTGAGATTCAACCTATATTTCCTTTTCTCAGAACCTATTAAAAAGCCGTTAATATAGTTATTGAATCATCACTGTTCTTAATTCATATTCTAAAATTAATTATATCTGGCGTGACAGAAATAAATTTAGCATTCTGGGTTTTTATAGAACACTTTATAATTCACCATCCATCCTTAAACACAGAATAAATATTTTACTTTTGGTACTGAATCATATAATGAAAATAAATTGATTTGATAAAGGTCAATATAATTTCCATGCATGTATGACATGATCCCAGTAGAAACTTCTACAGAAATAATTGCCAGGTTGTCTATAATCAGAGATTTTATTTACATTAATTGGTCACCAAGGGTACTTTGAGTTTCTGAAATTCATGCCACTCTTAATCCATCTAATGTTATTTGCAATACTTCCATCTTTCTGATTTTGGAACATGAATGCAATGCAGAATAGAGTCTGCAGAATTTCTGTCCTCAAGACTCTCCTCAAATCACTCACACCCTCTGGGTTTCTGGGCTAGCATCAGCACATCCAGTAACCGGTGTTCACACGGAAGTGAGCTTAATTTGCAAGCTCTGTCCTTTAACCGGTCCTCTTATTTGCCATCAAAGCGGGGAAGCAAAAACTTCAGTGAGGAATTCAAAGTTTCAAATGTTGCAGGAACTGTTGTACTTCCCTGTGTAGGAAGGAACTGTAGGTGCTGGTTTAAACCGAAGACAGACATAAAAAGCTGGAGTAACTGAGAGGGACAGGCAGCATCTCTGGAGAAAAAGAATGGGTGACGTTTGGGGTCGAGACCCTTCTTCAAGTCTTCAAGTAAATGATAGGCTTTTCAGCCTCACCAAGATAGAATGGAAACATTAAAAACTGTTGCCTTAACTCAGCTAATATAGTCAGTATGTTCATTATTTTAAAAAATGCAGAATTTTACAGATTTATATGGGGAGAAGGGAAACTAAATTATATTAAGGTTGATATGTCATTATGGACTGGGAGAAAGACTAGGGGTTGAAGGATGTTCAAATTGTAAAAGAGAGAAGAGGGGTAGCACAGTGGTGCAGCTAGTAGAGCTGCTGCCTCATTGCACCAGAGACCTGGGTTCGATCCTGACCTCAGGTGCTATCTGTGCAAAGTTTACATGTTTCCGTGTGACTGCACGGATTTCCTTCTTGTGCTCCCGTTAATTCTCACAGCTCAAAGACCTGTGGTTTATAGGTTAATTGGCCTCTGTAAATCGCACCGACTGTGCAGAGAGTGGATGCGGAAGTGGGATAACATGGCACTCATGTGAATGGGTGATTAATGCTCAGCATGGACTCGGTAGGCCAGAAGCGACTGGCATTTCCATGCTGTATCTCTAAACTAAAACTAAAAACTAAGAAACAGCGAGGGGTAGCATGGGTCTCCACAGGTGACCATGTTTCTCGACCAGTGTGCGCCACGATTAATTTTCCCACCAGAACATCAAGGGGGAGCTAATTAGGAGGCTCATGTGTTATTCAGTAAGAACATTCACACTGAAATGTCAACCTCACTGCAACAACAAGAGCGATTTCAGAGCGGGACAAGGAGCTCTTTGCCAATGGTTGCCACGGTAAACATGGCAAAGATCTTTCATGCATTTTGGTCCTTTCAAGACAAGATGAGGAGATTCTTACAGTACTTTACAGTTTGACACCAAAAGGTGTTATTTTAGTCATCGTTAGATGGCTGTGTGAGCTGAATTTGAGTCAATGCCAATCCAAAGGCTGGAAGTTGATGGCAAGTGAATCTACTGACAATTAAATCTATGCCATCAATAGAAAGGATAGGTTTCTTGCTCTCTATCAATCAGGGCAGTGGAAGAATAAGACAGAATGTTTCAACTGGTTTCCCAAACACCACTCAGCTCCTGATTACATTGCAGTTTTCTTCAAGGGTGAGTGAAAGAGCAAATCTGCTGATGCAGTGTTGTCTGCCTGCTGGATCTGCTGTAATAGAGGCTAAGACATTGGTCATCAGATGTTATATCATTGCCCTACAAAGGTAAAAATGCGCTTCATCGCCAACATGACAGCTTGGGTGGAGACACAAAGTGTTGCAGTAACTCACCATCTCTGAAGGATACAGATTGGCATCATTTGGGTTGGGATCCTTCTTCAAACTAATCTATGTCCTCCATGCCTGACCCGCTGAGTTACTCCAGCACTTTTTGTGATACGCAAGATTGTAGTATCTGCAGTTCCTTGTGTTCGCCATGCTGGGTGGCGTGATGTGGGGATCGGCTGCAGGTTAAAGGCTCTGGGCAAAGCACTATGACTAGGTATGTTACAAAACTTACCTTTAGCGGCGCTGCACTTCTGCCGCTCCCCGTGTGCGCGACTTTCGCGCCTTGCAGAGGGGGGCGGGCTTAAAGTGCCGTTTTTCCACAGGCCTGGATAATTGATGAATGTCGGGCGATTTGGTTGCTGAAGAAAAATCGCTCCGACATTTAATGAATGGTGGTATTTTTAAATTACTCTAGATTATTTATTAACTAGAGTAATTTAAAAATCACCTTCAAAAGCCGTGACCGCAGACAACCGGAAGCATTTTGCGTAGGGGAGAAAAAAAGGTAAATACTTTATTTTTATATTAAAAGTTGGTTTTTCGGGAGGCATTAATAATATTTTTATGTTGCGAAATGGGGTCCCCAAAAAATGTATGAACCCCCAGTATTTTTCCCCCCGACTTCACTGCTAACTGCAACGTTCTAATCCACCGCATTCCACTAAAACCCACTCGCTAGTTGATTTAAATGGCCATTAATTTACAGGCGTAAAACACTAAATTCCTTCCATTTGGCCCAGAAATTCATGAAAATGAGATTTAAAAATTATGTTATATTGTGGATTATTGTGTGAATGTTATTTGGACACTTAGGCAATTTAAAAAAAGTTTATCTTTTCTTAAGAAATTGATAGATGTTTAGATCTACTCATTGAATTTTGTAATTAGCTACAATTAGATAACTAACTAATTATATGCTTTAATTTCAGGTAATCCAAGTAAGATTGTTTAATATTTGTTTCAGAATGCTTCAATCTATAATAACTGAAAATTTCATTGAGTTCTCTTAATTTTTAAGAATGTTATGGACTTTTAACTTTTCCAGATCGCAGCTTTTGAGTTAAGTCAATTGAAAGGCAATGGGAAGCAAGATGTTCATTTCCGAGTATGAAAATGGCCATAACTTTCTTAATACTGCAGATATGAAAGTAAATTAGGTGTCAAATTAAACTTCTTTTTATGCTTTATCTGATGGGATAAATTGCAGACTTGATTTTTAAAATCTCAAAATTTTGTAACATTGCTACCATGACAAGCTTGTTCGAAGTTCATACTCCTTCACAAGAAAAGCAGGCTATCCAAATGCATTGTTCTTCTGTAGCCTGGGTGCTGTAACATGGGCTCTGTAATGAGGCAAAATGTGACAGAATGTTGTCCTCAATTTTTTTTTAATGATTTTGTTGTTCAATTTTTCACTTGGATCAGGTGAAATCTTAAAAATGAATCTCTTTGTGTTGGTAGAAAGCATTCAGCACCAAACATATGCCATTCACAAGTATTTCAAGTGAGATTCATAAGAATGGTGGTGCAGCTGGTGAAGTTTACACATTCCCCTTGAGCATCCATGGATATGTGGGCAGGTAGGTTAATTATAAATTGTTAATTGCTCTCAAATGAGTCGCAGAACTCGGGGGGGGGGGGGGGGGGTAGCAAAGAGGAAAGTGAGGAATAAAATTGTATCTGTGTAGAGTGTAAGCGGGTGTTTAGTTTTTAGTTTTAGAGATACAACACTGAAACAGGCCCTTAGGCCCACTGAGTCCGCACCAACCAGCGATCCCCGCACATTAACACTATCCTACACACACTAGGGACAATTTACACCTATACCAAGCCTATTAACCTACAAACCTGTACGTCTTTGGAATGTGGGAGGAAGCCAAAAATCTCAGAGAAAACCCACGCGGTCATGGTACATGACCCACGCGAGAACCCACGCGAGAACGTACAAACTTCGCACAGACAGCACCCGTAGTCGGGATTGGACCCGGGGTGTCTGGCACTGCAAGCTCTATAAGGCAACAACTCTACCGTTGCGCCATCGTGCGGCCTGCTTGAAGGTCTTGAGGGACGGTCGGTATGCCCTCAGAGGGCTGAAGGGCCTGATTTGGTGATGCATGAGAATGCCGACCAATCTCTATCTGGATTTGTCTAAAAGTAGCTGAAGCTTGCTTTAATTATTTCTGGAAATGGCTGCCTCATGACATGATTTGCTTGATAAACAGTAGCAAAAACTGGTTGCCTGCAAATGAGCAAGGAAGAAAGTGTCAGGATAAATAGGCTTTCAAGCAATTCTTGCAGAATTTACAGTGGCTAATTGGGAGAATCGTCAAGCAGATTCAAAGTAAAAATGATGTAATAACCATAATGCGGAAAGCAAAGTCATATTAATGTTTTTTGGTTGGAAAATAATTACAAATTATTCAGTGTTTTGCTCAATTCTGAAATCTAATTTCATCTTCAAAAATATATTTTTTCCAATTTTTCCCTGTGATTGAACCGCATATTTATCTTAAAGAGAAAGAGCCGACTGATCCTCCAGTCTGTGATGCCGGGAGTAACATTGACCTCAATCATTTAAATGAAAAATAAAAATGAAACATATGTAGGATGTGAACTTTGTACTGATTTTCCTGCTGTATTTACAGATTTCATCCTCAAAATCTTTCTTCTTGAAAGGGAAAGAATTAGTGGAAAGTGAGGAAGAGCAGTGAATGAATCTAATTAGATTATCTAGGAGGGAATGGAAGGGTTGACCAGCCTCTCGTGCTGCAATATTTGATGGGCTTTTTGCCTGAAAGTTTCAAAGATATATATTCAATATACTATCTCTATACTTATAAAACTCTGATCTTGGATGTGTATATATGTGTGTGTGATGATCGTGTGCATTTCACATCTCCTCAAAAACACGCTGCGCTAACAGTGACATTTTTACATATTTTGATAGAGATTTACGCCATGATATCAAAAATCGCCTTATTTATTTCTTGAGTTATTTATAAAAATGTTCACAGATCTCAAATAAACGAGATGGTCTCGCTGATGATGTCACAATGGATCTGACGGCCTGCCTCTGCTTAAGAAGCGAGTGACATCATCCCTGATATGTCTTCTGTACTTCTTGGCTTCTTAACTTTCACTTCTTTAAATTTATCACTTAGCGTTTTTAAACTGCTGCTCATGTCATGCTGCGCGCTCCGCTGGGCTCCTTGAAGTTCTAGAACATGGCGGCGGTGGTCATTATCGCCGCGCAGGCGCGGGTGAGGGTGCTGGGCAGCGCAGTGGGAAGGTGGCCCTGACGGCCATTACTTCCTCTCGGAGAGGCTGTCTATGGAGACCTGCGATTCCTCCGTCGATCGCAGGGACTCAGGGAATCGTGACGCCTTTTCCTCGCAGGTGATTCCGACCCCACCTGGCGATCTCTGGCCATCACGGGGGATGATCTCCTCTCCGTCTCCCCCGCCAGATGGTCTGTCACGCGGCTGGGTGGGTTACCCCTCGCGGAAGCCACAATTGGCCAGCCCTCAGCTGCATGGAGAGTGGTCCTACCCGCTCAGCATCTGTGTGCTTGGTGGGGAGGTGCTTAACGGTACAGTGAAACTCCAATAATCCAGTATTCTCTTGCTCGGAAAGCCTAGATTGTGGCTGGTGCCAGGATCTGGCCAGTGGGCTGGTTGTGGGGAATGTGCAGAGGGTTAGAGCTAGAACACCAGATGTAAGGAAACGGGTTAGGAATTGCAGCTGGAGTCAGGGTCCAGAGGGCCTGTATATTTATCGCTCCTTTAAAACACACTAGGTTCATTGAAACATTTATTATACTACTGTGTAGCATGTATAAACAGTGCATTAACTGTGTGTTCTGGTAGTAATAGTCCAATAGTGCGGAAACTCTCCTAGCCAAGGCTGATTGCTATCAGATTTTACTCTACGTATAAGACTTTATTTTTGAGAATATTGTCAGGGAATGTCACCAACTATTGAGTTTGTTGACATCTTGTCTACTCTGAGGGGGGGAAGGGGGGGTAAGGTTCTTGACCAGCTGACAAATCCTTTCTGAGGACCAAGTGATTTGAAGGGTTTGGGTTAATGCAAGCCCCACTGATGAGAATCGTACACAAAATCCCAGAACGGTTACACTGCCTGTCAAATCCATGTCAGTTGCAGGCAGCAGTACTCCCCTACCTTCTCCAACTGGCCCTGAAAATGAACTCCTTTCACATATTTTTTCAGCTCCTCTTTGAAACTACAATTGAATCTGTGAAATTCGATTCTCTGCCCCTTCCTATGCATTCTAGATCCTAATCACTCACTGTGGGAAAAGATATTCCTCATCTCAATATTGCATCTTTAGCCAATCACCTTCATTCTGTGTCCTGGTTCTTAATCTTTGTATACAAGCAATTTATTTCCACCTACTCACTCTCAAACCTCTGGGATTTTCAGTACTTTTATCGAGTTCCCTCGCAACTTACCCTGTCCAAGATTAAAAACCTCTTGACTCATCCATCCACATTACCAAAGTCCTTCACCTCTGGAACCACTTTAGTACATTTCTACTGCAGCCTTATGCATGCCTTCCTAAAACATAAACATTTTTTTCTACCTTCCATCACAGCGAGGAGGTGCCTGGAGGAGAGTCACTGTGATGGATGTTTGTGTTAAGTTGTGTTAATTATGTGTTCTGTTGCTTTTTTTTACTGTTATGACTGCATCGTAATGAAATTTCATTCAGACGTGTTTTTGAATGACAAATAAAGAAATTCAATTCCATGTTATAGGAGTAGAATTAGGCCATTTGGCCCATCATGTCTATTCCGCCATTCAATCATGGCTGATCTATCCCTCCTAACCCTATTCTCCTGCCTTCTCCCCATAACCTCTGACACCCGACTTAATCAAGAATAGTAAGATTAAACGAGAACTTATTTTAAACGAGAAGTTTGATCGTTATTTTATGAGGAGTTACGATGAGGGATTACGTGAAGAAGGCCGTCCCCATGCATGCGCGTCAATCTTCAAAGCAATGGTGTGAAGCAGGCACGTGCCGTCAGGGTAGGCAAGGTAGGCAGTGCCTACCCTGACTAAAATTATAAAATAGTAATTATTTTATATATAAAGATAATATATATAAAATATATATAAAACGTACATAAAATGGTCATAAATAGTAAAGGCACGGGAGAATTATGCCTCCCTAAGAGATCAATCTCTTAGGGAGGCATAATTCTCCTGTGCCTTTCATCAGCAGTACGTTTTAAACACGGAAGTATGTGCTACTCACATGCCGTCGACGCTGCTTCAAGCCATCAGTGGGAACGGTCCGTAAAGGCAGCTGAAACTCTGCCTTTACACTGTGAACCAGTGCATGTGCTGCGTTGTGCACTGCGCATGCGCACCAGCCTACTGCATATGCGCACCAGCCTACTGCGCAAGCGCATGCGCAAGTTTCTTAGCGGGATTTTCAAGGGTGGATAGTGATTACCTGAAGAGTTTCACGAAGCAACCTTATGGATATTTTTGCTGCAAAGAGAGAAGAATGGATTTTGTGCACAAATAATATGGTAAGTAAATTTTTTGGAGCTATATGTTTTTAAATACTTTATTAAGAGATAGGACCTATTGAAAACAAATTACATGATAAAAGTCGGGAGCCAATGTGTGCATGCGCGGTTTTCAAGATAAAAAAATGCCGACCAGCAGTTTACCGGGGAGGGAACAATGTGCGCATACGCAGTTACAAGATAAAAAAAGCCAACTGACAGCTCACCGGGGAGAGAATAATCTGCGCATGCGCGGTTTTCAAGATTTTTAAAAGCCACTGCCTACCCTGGCTGATTATTCACGGCACGTTCCTGGTGTGAAGTCACAGATAACAGTTGTTGAACTAACATAGTGAGATTATAGATGACTAGAAACTACCAGATGATCATTATAGTACGAGGGTAGGGAGTGGAGGGCACATAATCCCTCATCGTAACTCCTCATAAAATAACGATCAAACTTCAAACTGGTAAGTTCTCGTTTAATCTTACAATTTTACTTCGGAGTCACGTGAGTGACTAGGTGATGACTTTGAAGGTCTGTGATTTCATGCCGAGGAACAGGTCCACGCGTCACAGCTGCATCAATTGACAAGGACATGTAAGAAAATTAATGCATTCAAACATGACATGTTTAACAATACTAATGCTTTAATAACAGAAAAGAAAAATTAACAGTGACCCCTCTCACCCAGGGGGAAACTGTGAAACAGAACTTAAAACAGAATCAGCAAAACCTCCGGATCTGGCGATAGGCATATTATAACACCTCTGGTACGTCCTCTCATTCGACCATCCCACAGCCGCCAGAATTTGGTCAAGAGGTACATCCATATCTCTTGATGCTGACGTTGATGCAGCCCTAGTGGAATGATGTTTAAAAATGTCAGTGTCCACTACGGCACATGCCAGAACCTGTTTCTCTTTCCGAGCCTCTCAAGCTCTTGGTGACCTTAATGTAATGGGTTATGGATGATACGACACACACTCGTGGATCTGAGGGGTATGCCATTAACTCAACTTGAGCCCATATACCCTTGGCTTGCTCTGTTTGACGAGATCCCGAACGGAAAAGGTGACGTTATTGCCGGACGAACTCATACTGTCCAGTCTGAGTTTTGTAGCGTTTGGACCCGTTGTGCTGAGGCCAGGGCCATGAGCATAACTTCTTTGAATATCAGATGGTGTAGGTACATACAGAGATGAAACTGGTGCCCACTCTCAGAGCAGCGTGAGGACCACGCTGACAGACCATATGTGTGTGTACCTGGGTCTAGGTGGAGTGGAGTTAAAGACGCTCTTCAAAGATTTGGTTATTAAAGGGTGGGACCCTACCGTGTGGTGTGATGACCCCAGCCATAAATAATTGGACAAAGCACTGCGGGCACTGTTAATGGCACTGTAACTAAGTTTGTTATCGTGATAGAGTGACGATAGACATTCCAAACATCAGTGATTGAAGCTGTGTGATATGAAATATGAGAGCGGAAACAGTACATCTCCCATTTTCTTATGTGAAAGATGTACTGCTTCTGAGTGCTCTTCCTCCAGGCCGCAGTGATGACATCAACGGTACGCTCTGAAAGCCCGAGCCCCAGGAACGGTCTCCTCAGAATCTGCAAACCAACAAATTTATACAGTCATGAAGAAGGTGGCTTTCCCCTGTCACTGGGTGTACCAGCAGATTTCTGCTCTTGGGCACTGCCATAAAAGGCTGTGTGATTAAGGCTAGCACCAGAGGGAACCAATGCTGAGTAGGGCAGTCTGGCATTACCAGAATGCCAATGGCGGAATCTTGCTGAATTTTTGCCACACATTAAGTAATGAGGCAGAATGGGTGGAATACATACACATGACACATAAATTGGGTCTGGCTCACATGACACATAAATTGGTAACTGATGATTGAGCCGAGAAGCATACAGATTAATGTCCGGTACACCATAACAAAGGACAATATCATTGAACACTTCGTGATTTAACATCCATTCTTTGTTATCATTGAACTCTCGTGACCGGGTGTCTGCCACTGTGTTATACCTTCCTGGTAAATAGATAGCTGAGACACAGATGTTTCGTGCAATACACCAATGCCAGAGGAGATTGGACAATCTATCACAGGATACAGACTTACTGCCACCCATGTGATTAATGTACGCTACTGTGGTAGTGTTGTCAATCTGAAGTTGGACATGCACATGATGCCTGTTGGTACAAAAAAGCCTTTAACCCATAGTGTGCACCCAACAACTCTAAATAGTTAATGCCGTGTGAAGCATGGATGCTTCCTGCAGATCCCATCTGGCACCACAGCTTGAGATGGTATAGGTAGCACCCCAACCTAGTGCACTGGCATCAGTCTGCAGGATAACTGATGTTGTATTGACTAAAATGGTACCAGAGCAGCACTGAATATTGGCTATCCACCATTGTAACTCAGTCAGAGCGTCAGCTGGTAGCTGCATGGGTTTATCGAAACAACCTCTCTGAAGCTTAAGTGCCTGTTCCTTGCTGTAAATTTTGGTAGTGCAAAGGCCCGAATTGAGCAGCTGGGAATGCTGCCACTAATTTTCCAATTACTCGAGCCACATGTCAAATAGAAGGGTGATTATCAACAATGAGTTTCCTGCAGGCTTCAATTAACTCTAGTTGCTTGCATGTAACTGATATGTGTACTGAGTTAATGGTGAACCCCAAATAGTCAATTATCTTAGATGGCACCAATTTAGACTTAACTGGATGGATGATGAATCCTATCTTTTCGATAACGAGTTTTGTAGCTGACACAGATAATTCAGCTAATTCGAAAGTCCTCCCAATGACAAAAATGTCATCCAAATATGCCATGACAATATGATTCTGTGCTCTGAGTAACCCCAGGACTGGTTTGAGCAATTTTGGGAATAGTCTTGGAGTCGAGGTTAATCCGTTAGGCAAAGCTTTAAACTGCCACAACTGATCTATCCAGTTAAACTTCAAAAATTTCCTGTGCTGCTCATGAATGGCCACTAAATAGTAAGCATCTTTGAGGTCAATGCTTGCCATATAACATCCCATGGAAAGCAGTTGTTTAGCAGTGACAAAGGTTTCCATTTTGAAGTGTTTATACTGCACAATGGTGTTAAACTCTGTCAAATCTAGGATAAGTCTACATCCTCCATCCTTCTTTTGCCTAGTAAAGATATTGGACACAAATTGATAAGACTCACGCCTCGTCCTTTCAATTACACCTTTTTTGAACAAAGAGTCCAGTTCTCTTTGTGCACTTATACACTCCTGTTGTGAAAACACAAAGGTACAGCCAGGTGTGTGCTGAGTAGGTGGAGACAAGTCGGAAATGAACTCAATTTGGAAACCTTGAATACTATGCAGTATAAATGGGTTAGATGTTATTCCACTGCCATTCATGTAAGAAAAATTGCAATCTCTCCCCAACTTGTAATGTACCCATCGCAGTCGCACCTACCTTAAGATTTACCGGCGGTAATGTCGCTGCTTCTGCCCCCGAGGTCTGGGGGCTCGGCCTGCTGGAGGTCACCACATCTTGAACATGGCCCGGCCTGGGCCCTGCCCTAAAAATGGCTTCTGTGTAGGTTGCTCCACACCACATCTGCCATAGCCAGCGAACCGTTTGGTATGCACAGGAGGGTAGGGGTACAGTCTTCAGAAAGATGACCCCTTCGGAGGCACCTTCATGATGCCAACAGTCTTAGACTCATCATCAAGTTCTTTCACCTCTTTAGTCAGGTCTTCTCCGAACAGGAGATTTTGGGGTTGAACATTCCCCGGTTTACACAGTCCAGCAAATTTATTGTTAATGGCAGGACGGATGGCATTCTTTCTAAAACAATTAATTAAAAAATGTGCATTGCACATTAATGCCATCGTGTCCTCCTGAGTATCCAAGAGAGGCGCTCTCTCCACTGACCTTGCAAAGGCCGTGATGCCCGAGGCCAGTAGCTGGAGTACTTTTTGTATTTTAACCTCCTGGGCTATGACGCCCCCTCCAATGTGCCCCCAAATAGACTGGTTTACAATGGGGACACTCAGTGAGGCACAGTTTTGTGGAGTATTGTACCTGGCAGTGGTCTCCTCCATCGTCTGTTCTTGCAGTGGATGGGAAGCCATGTAAGTTATGTTCTCAGCGAGCTCTGCATCCAATGGCTCACCGGTGAGGGCTGGGACCGCAAATCTGGATGCAATAGACAATACACCCAATGTTCCCTCTAGCCCAACTGTGCCTCCGTACTCTGGGTCAGCATAGCACTGACCTCGTACGCTCCCGTCATCTGACAAGGAGATATTATGCAGCTCTGACACAGGCGCTGATGCCTCAGGTTCTATAAACTCCCCGGGCTCCGATAGCTCCGTCATTTGGAGCGTATCTTGCTGGAGTAACTTCAGATGGGCCAGCCTGCCGGTAACACTGCCCTTAGAAGGAGGGAACTCGTCCACCTCCTGGCCTGACTCCTCAGAGTCCAGGGCCCTAACAGACCTTTTTGTGGCTTTTCTCCCCCATGGAGTAGCCAAGGTGTCTTCTGGCCGCACCAAGTCTATGGCTGCTGGCTGCTCTGCATGGTCTTCTGCAGCTGGCTTGTTCACGGCTCTCCTCTTAACTTTAGACATTTTCCCCAACAATCCAAAGCTGAAATTATGTTGAACAAAACACGCTCTGGACTGGGAGCAACGACTTCAGCTAAGCTGTTTAAAAAACACTTACCTGGATCTTTTAAACTTACCTGTTGGAAGGAGCGACGCGCCCGCCAGTCGGTCATTGTGCAATGACTCGCATGCATGGGGACGGCCTTCTTCACGTAGTCACTCACGTGACTCCGAAGTAAAATAGTAAGATTAATCGAGAACTTACCAGTTGTATGATGAGTATGGGGTATGATGAGTGATTACGTGAAGAAGCCCTGCCAGGCGCATGCGTGTCATACTTCAAAGCAGCGGCGTGAAAACACAGAAACTATAGTCAAAGTGATATAGTAAGACTCAGAAGACTAGAGCTACCAGATGATCTTTGCGATTATGAGGGCCGAGAGCGGAGGGCACGTAATCCCTCATCGTAATTCCTCATAAAATACAGATCAAGCTTCAAACTGGTAAGTTCTCATTTAATCTTACTATTTTACTTCGGAGTCACGTGAGTGACTACGTGAAGATTTCAAAGCTCTGTGATTTCATGCTGTAGATCCATTCCATACGATACACTGCTTCAGTTGACACAGTAGTGAATAAATAATGTATTGAACATTACTTTGAATTATCCAATAAACATTTTTTAATAATAATAAACAAAACAGTAATAACCCCTCTGTCCCAGGGGGAAATTACAATTGATATTTAGAAAGAAAATAAATCAAACCAAACCCAAAACAGCATGTCCAAAACCTTGCACTGTCAGGACAGGTTTATCATAGAATTCTGAGAAGGTCGCCTCCCTAGACCATCCTGCAGCCCCGACGATTTGGTCTAGAGGCACGTCCTGTGCCTTTGCTGTGGATGTTGATGCCACCATGGTAGAGTGACATTTAAACATGTGAGTGTCTACTCCAGCACAATCCAAAACCTGTTTTAACCATCTAGAAATAGTTTGTACTGACACCTTTTTATTAGGTTTTTTGTGTCTCAGAGCCTCTGAGACTCTTAGTTACCTCGATATATTGACTCAGGTGCTTGACTACACATAGCGTTTGGTCAACGGGGTATGCTTTAAAGCTTACTTTGGTTCTGGCCATTCCTGGCCTGCTTTGTTTGTTTAAATCATACACATAAAACGTAATGTTATCTACAGAAGAGTACATGCTATCTAGTCGTAGCTTTTGCAATGTTTGAACTCATTGCGCTGATACTAGCGCCTTGAGCATAACCACTTTAAGAGTTAACTTCTGAAAAGACATTGACGTAATTGGAGGCCATTGCCGAAACAGTGTGAGAACTATACTGACATCCCAGATTTCTGCATATCTAGGCTTTGGTGGGTTCTTGTTAAAGATTCCTCTCATGAATCGGGACACTAACGGATGAGACCCGATAGATTGTTGTTCTGAAAACTGCCCTAAATAGAAGGACAAAGCACTCCGAGCACTATTAATGGCACTATAGCTCAAGTGTTCATCAAAATGCAATGTAGCAAGGAACTCCAACACATCCGGTATGCTTGCAGTATGATAAGATATATCTGACTGCAAGCAAAACATCTCCCATTTCTTAATATGAGACACATATTGTTTTTTAGTGCTATTACTCCAAGCTGCAGTTATCACATCCATGGCCCTACTCGACAGTACAAGGCCTTGGAATGGTCTGGTCAGAACTTGCAGATTAACAGATTAATACCATCATGTAACGGATGACTTTCTCCTGTTACTGGATGCACCAACAAATTACTGCACTCGGGGACAGTCATGAATGGCTGACTCATCACTCAGCACCAATGGGAACCATGGCTGTGTTGGCCAGTACGGAACCACCAAAACGTCTGAGGCGGAGTCCTGCTCTATTTTGGTGAGGCATTGCCTAATGAGGCAGAATGGGGGAAAAGCTTAAAAGAATGTACATCCCCAATGTACCGAGAATGCATCCAATGTTACTGCTCCTGGATCTGGTTCCCACAAAATGTATTTAGAAAACTGGTGATTTAGCCTGGATGCAAACAGATCTATATCTGGCAAACCATAGCGGCTGACAATCATTTTAAAAACATCAGGATTTAGCATCCATTCTATTTTGTCATTGAATTTACGTGACCTGTTGTCTGCCACCACATTATCTCTACCTGGTAGGTAGATAGCTGAGACCCAGATATTTCTGGAAATGCACCAGTCCCAAATGAGGTTAGCCAGATCATCACATGATACTGACCTTATTCCTCCCATGTGATTGATACACGCAACAGCAGTGGTATTGTCAATCTGAAACTGAACATGTAAATTATCCATTGCTGAACAATAAGCTTTTAATCCATAGAGGCCCGGGACCGTTGGAACGAGTGGAGGAGGGTCAGGGGCGGTGAGTAGATAAATCCAGCGCGGGGCTTGTTTTCACAGAGGCCCGGGACCGTTGGAGCGAGTGGAGGAGGGTCAGGGGCAGTGAGTAGATAAATCCAGCGCGGGGCTTGCTTTGACAGAGGCCCAGGACCGTTGGAGCGAGTGGAGGAGGGTCGGGGCGGTGAGTAGATAAATCCAGCGCGGGGCTTGTTTTCACAGAGGCCCAGGACCGTTGGAGCGAGTGGAGGAGGGTCAGGGGCTTGTTTTTACCGAAATACGGAACATTCCATACTGAATAGGGAGGTTTCTGGTGGAAGCCGCTGATTGGTGGAAGCAGACTAGAGGAAGCAGCTGATTGGGTGGAACCTCTGGTTAGTATTTCTGCTTTCTGGTTAAAGGTACAGTGGGTGAGTAAAGGTACAGTGTTTTAGTAAAGGTACAGTGTTTTAGTAAAGGTACAATGGGTTAGTAAAGGTACAGTGTTTTAGTAAAGGTAACGTGCTTTTGGTTTGTATAATAAAGGTGTAGTTTAAAGGTCAAGAGGGAGCAGCTGTTTGAGTCAGATACCTGCTGATTCCTCATAGCAGTTTCTATATTATACTGGTATCGGATCCAGGGTAAGGCGAGAGAATGTCAGTCAGAGCAGTGTACTGTACTGTATGTCAGATGTGGGAGGTCATGGTGTCGGATGGCCCTCTTGACGTCCACATCTGCATCAGGTGCAGAGAGATGGGGCTCCTAAGGGACCGTATTAGGATCCTGGAGCAGTAGCTCGATGACCTCTGTCTGGTCAGGGAGAGTGAAGAGGTGATAGAGGAGAGTTATAGGGAGGTGGTCACTCCAAAACCACAGGAGAGAGACATGTGGGTCACGCTAAGGAAGGGCAAGGGGCAGAGGCATGAACGAGTGAGTACTCCAATGTCAGTACACCTGGCAAATAAGTACTCCTGTTTGAGTACGGATGGGGGTGACAGCCTACCCGGGGGTAGCGACAGCGGACGGGCCTTCAGCACAAAGACCGGCCCTGTTGCTCCGAAAGGTAGGGAAAAAAAGAGGAGGGCAATAGTAATTGGGAACTCTATTGTTAGGGGGTTGGATAGGCGATTCTGTGGACGCAGTCGGGAGACCAGGATGGTAGTCTGCCTCCCTGGTGCCAAGGTCTCGGACGTGTCTCAACGTGTCCAAGATATCCTCAAATCAGAGGGAGAGGAGCCTGAGGTCATGGTACATATAGGTACCAATGACATAGGTAAAAAAAGGGAAGAGGTCCTGAAGGGAGGATTTAAGGACTTGGGAGGAGAGTTGAGGAAAAGGACCAAAAAGGTAACAATCTCAGGATTACTGCCTGTGCCACGCGACAGTGAGAGTAGAAATGGAGCAAGGTGGAGGATAAATGCGTGGCTGAAAGACTGGTGCAGAGGGCAGGGATTCAAGTTTCTGGATCATTGGGACTTCTATTGGGGAAGGTGGGACCTGTACAGAAAGGATGGGTTGCACTTGAACCCGAGGGGGACCAATATCCTTGCGGGGAAATTTGCAAAGGCCACTGGGGAGACTTTAAACTAGAATGGTTGGGGCGATGGATGCAAATAGCAAAAGCTAGTAGACAGAATGGGAAGCAGGAAGCACAAAAGGGAAGCACTCGGACACAAGAGGAGAATGAAAAAAAAGAAATAAACAGAGAATAAGAGATGGGGGGTTTCTTAAATGTGCATATTTTAATGCTAGCAGTATTGTAAGAATGGTGGACGAGCTTAGAGTCTGGATAGACACCTGGAAGTATGATGTTGTGGTGATCAGAGAAACATGGTTGCAGGAGGGTGTGATTGGAAACTAAATATTCCAGGATTTCGTTGCTTCAGGTGTGATAGAATTGGAGGGGCAAGAGGTGGAGGTGTTGCATTGCTAGTCAGGGAAGATATTACAGCAGTGCTTTGGCAGGATAGATTGGAGGGCTCATCTAGGGAGGCTATTTGGGTGGAAGTGAGAAGTGGGAAAGGTGTAGCAACACTTATAGGGGTATATTATAGACCGCCAAATGGGGAACGAGAATTGGAAGAGCAAATATGTAAGGAGATAGCAGATATTAGTAGTAAGCACAAGGTAGTGATTGTGGGAGATTTCAACTTTCCACACATAGACATAGAAACATAGAAATTAGGTGCAGGAGTAGGCCATTCGGCCCTTCGAGCCTGTACCGCCATTCAATATGATCATGGCTGATCATCCAACTCAGTATTCCGTACCTGCCTTCTCTCCACACCCTCTGCTCCCCTTAGCCACAAGGGCCACATCTAACTCCCTCTTAAATATAGCCAATGAACTGGCCTCAACTACCCTCTGTGGCAGAGAGTTCCAGAGACCCACCACTCTCTGTGTGAAAAATGTCCTTCTCGTCTCGGTCCTTAAGGATTTCCCCCTTATCCTTAAGCTGTGACCCCTTGTCCTGGACCTCCCCAACATCGGGAATAATCTTCCTGCATCTAGCCTGTCCAACCTCTTAAGAATTTTGCAAGTTTCTATAAGATCGCCTCTCAATCTCCTAAATTCTAGAGAGTATAAACCGAGTCTATGCAGTCTTTGTTCATAAGACAGTCCTGACATCCCAGGAATCAGTCTGGTGAACCTTCTCTGCACTCCCTCTATGGCAATAATGTCCTTCCTCAGATTTGGAGACCAGAACTGTACGCAATACTCCAGGTGTGGTCTCACCAAGACCCTATACAACTGAAGTAGAACCGCCCTGCTCCTATACTCAAATCCTTTTGCTATGAAAGCTAACATACCATTCACTTTCTTCACTGCCTGCTGCACCTGCATGCCTACTTTCAATGACTGGTGTACCATGACACCCAGGTCGCGCTGCATCTCCCCTTTTCCTAATCGGCCTCCATTTAGATAATAGTCTGTTTTCCTATTTTTGCCACCAAAACAATAGATTGGGAAACACATTCTGTAAATGGGCTGGATGGTTTGGAGTTTGTAAAATGTGTGCAGGATAGTTTTTTGCAGCAATACATAGAGGTGCCTAATAGAGGATGGGCAGTGCTGGACCTCCTGTTAGGAAATGAAATGGGACAGGTGGTGGAGGTATGCGTTGGGGAGCACTTCGGGTCCAGTGATCACAATACCATTAGTTTCAATATAATTATGGAGAAGGACAGAACTGGGCCTAGGGTTGAGATTTTTGATTGGAGAAAGGCTAACTTTAACGAGATGCGAGATGATTTAAAAGGAGTGAACTGGGACATTTTGTTTTATGGGAAAGATGTAGAAGAGAAATGGAGGACATTTAAAAGGGAAATTTTAAGAGTACAGAATCTTTATGTTCCTGTTCGGTTGAAAGGAACCAGTAAAAATTGGAAAGAGCCCTGGTTTTCAAGGGAAATTGGACATCTTGTTCGGAAAAAGAGGGAGATCTGCAATAATTATAGGCAGCATGAAGTAAATGAGGTGCTTGAGGAGTATAAGGAATGTAAAAAGAATCTTAAGAAAGAAATTAGAAAAGCTAAAAGAAGATATGAGGTTGCTTTGGCAAGTAAGGTGAAAGTAAATCCAAAGGGTTTCTACAGCTATATTAATAGTAAATGGATAACAAGGGATACAATTGGTCCATTGGAGAGACCGAGTGGACAGCTATCTGCAGAGCCAAAAGAGATGGGGGAGATATTGAACAATTTATTTTCTTCGGTATTCACCAAGGAGAAGGATATTGAATTATGTGAGGTAAGGGAAACTAGTAGAGTCGCTATGGATACTATGAGTTTCAAAGTAAAAGAAGTACTGACACTTTTGAAAAATATAAAAGTGGATAGGTCTCCAGGTCCTGACAGGATATTCCCTAGGACATTGAGGGAAGTTAGTGTAGAAATAGCCGGGGCTATGACAGAAATATTTCAAATGTCATTAGAAACGGGAATAGTCCCCGAGGATTGGCGTACTGCGCATGTTGTTCCATTGTTTAAAAAGGGTTCTAAAAGTAAACCTAGCAATTATAGACCGGTTAGTTTAACTTCAGTGGTGGGCAAATTAATGGAAAAGATACTTAGAGATAATATATATAAGCATCTGGATAAACAGGGTCTAATTAGGAACAGTCAACATGGATTTATGCCTGGAAGGTCATGTTTGCCTAATCTTCTTGAATTTTTTGAAGAGGTTACTAGAGAAATTGACGAGGGTAAAGCAGTGGATGTTGTCTATATGGAATTTAGTAAGGCCTTTGACAAGGTTCCTCATGGAAGGTTGGTTAAGAAGGTTCAACTGTTGGGTATAAATGCAGGAATAGCAAGATGGATTCAACAATGGCTGAATGGGAGAAGCCAGAGGGTAATGGTGGATGGCTGTTTGTCGGGTTGGAGGCAGGTGACTAGTGGGGTGCCTCAGGGATCTGTGTTGGGTCCTTTGTTGTTTGTCATGTACATCAATGATCTGGATGAAGGGGTGGTAAATTGGATTAGTAAGTATGCAGATGATACCAAGATAGGGGGTGTTGTGGATAATGAAGAGGATTTCCAAAGTCTACAGAGTGATTTAGGCCAGTTGGAAAAATGGGCTGAAAGATGGCAGGTGGAGTTTAATGCTGATAAATGTGAGGTGCTACACCTTGGCAGGACAAATCAAAATAGGACGTATATGGTAAATGGTAGGGAATTGAAGAATACAGTTGAACAGAGGGATCTGGGAATAACTGTGCATAGTTCCTTGAAGGTGGAATCTCATATAGATAGGGTGGTAAAGAAACCTTTTGGTATGCTAGCCTTTATAAATCAGAACATTGAGTATAGAAGCTGGGATGTAATGTTAAAATTGTACAATACATTGGTGAGACCAAATCTGGAGTATGGTGTACAATTTTGGTCGCCCAATTATAGGAAGGATGTCAACAAAATAGAGAGGGTACAGAGGAGATTTACTAGAATGTTGCCTGGGTTTCAATAGCTAAGTTACAGAGATAGGTTGAATAAGTTAGGTCTTTATTCTCTGGAGCGCAGAAGGTTAAGGGGGGACTTGATAGAGATCTTTAAAATTATGAGAGGGATAGACAGAGTTGATGTGGACAAGCTTTTCCCTTTGAGAATAGGGAAGATTCAAACAAGAGGACATGACTTTAGAATTAAGGGATAGAAGTTTAAGGGTAACATGAGGGGGAACTTCTTTACTCAGAGAGTGATAGCGGTGTGGAATGAGCTTCCAGTGGAAGTGGTGGCGGCAGGTTCGTTGGTATCATTTAAAAATAAATTGGATAGGCATATGGATGAGAAGGGTATGGCGGGTTATGGTATGAGTGCAGGCAGACAGGTGATCATCCTGACTGCGGTCTACATCCCACCCCAGGCAGACGTCCGTCTGGCACTGGAGGAGCTGCACGCCGTGGTCAACAAACACCAGACGTCTTACCCCGAGGCATTTACCACCATTGCTGGGGACTTCAATAAGGCAAACCTAAAGAAATCACTCCCCAACTTCCACCAACATGTCTCCTGCTGCACTAGAGGACCAAACACCCTCGTCCACTGCTACACCACCATCAAGGATGCCTACCGCTCTATCCCTCGCCCTCACTTCGGTAAATCCGACCATACCACGGTGCTGCTTCTTCCTGCCTACAGGCAGCAATTAAAGAGTGCACCCCCAGAGGTGAGGACAGTACAGAGGCTGGTCAGCGGGGGCAGAAGAACAACTACAAGACTGTTTGGAGTCTGTAGACTGGGCTATGTTCAAGGACTCGGCAACGGACTTGAATTAATATGCCAGAGTCGTTACAGACTTCATAAAGAAATGTGTGGAGGACTGCATCTCTACAAAAACCTTCCGAGTGTTTCCCAATCAGAAACCTTGGATGAACTGTGAGATCCGCACTCTTCTGAAGACCAGACACCGGGCATTCATGTCTGATGACACAGTGGTCTATAAGAAGTCCAGATACGACCTTGGTAAGGCCATCAAAAAGGCCAAAAGGGAGTTCTGCTCCAAGCTGGAGGATGAGACAGATGTTCGGCAGCTGTGGCGGGGACTGAATGCAATCACCTCTTGCAAGGCAAAACCAGGAGGCAGCTCGGATGTCGGCGTTACATCACTCCCTGATGAGCTCAATGCATTTTATGCACGCTTTGATAGGGAGAACACCGATGTGCCTTCCCGAGCCCCTATTCGCTGTGATGGTATTTCAGTCTCAGTCACAGAGGCCGACGTCAGGAAATCCTTCAGAGGGGTGAACCCTCGAAAAGCGTCTGGACCTGATGGCATACCTGGTCGTGTCCTAAAATCCTGTGCGGACCAACTGGCTGGAGTTTTTACGGACATTTTCAACCTGTCACTTCTGAGGTCTGAGGTTCCCACCTGCTTCAAAAGGGCATCAATAATACCGGTGCCCAAGAAGAGCAAGGTGACGTGCCTCAATGACTATCGACCTGTGGCACTAACGCCTGTGGTGATGAAGTGCTTCGTGAGGTTGATCATGGCGCAAATCAACTCCTACCTCGACAAAAACCTGGACCTACTGCAGTTCGCTTACCGCCACAACAGATCAACGGTGGACGCGATCTCGCTGGCCCTCCACTCCGCTCTGGACCACTTGGACAACAAAAACTCATATGTCAGGCTGCTATTTATTGACTACAGCTCGGCATTTAACATAATCATCCCCTCCAAGCTGGTTACCAAACTCGCAGAACTGGGTCTTTGCGCATCCCTCTGCAATTGGATCCTCGACTTCCTCATCCACAGACCACAGTCTGTTCGTATTGGTGGAAATGTGTCAGACTCGATAACAATCAGCACGGGAGCACGTCAGGGCTGCGTGCTCAGCCCCCTGCTGTACTCACTCTATACTCATGACTGCGTAGCCGGTCATAGCGCGAACTCCATCATCAAGTTCGCTGACGACACCACTGTTGTGGGACGTATCACTGATGGGGATGAGTCCGAGTATAGAAGAGAGATCGAGCGACTGTCCATATGGTGCCAGCACAACAACCTGGCCCTCAACACCAGCAAAACCAAGGAACTGATTGTGGACTTTGGAAGGAGTAGGATGGGGACCCACAGTCCTGTTTATATCAACGGGTCGATGGTTGAAAGGGTCAAGAGCTTCAGATTCCTGGGCGTGCACATCTGTGAAGATCTTTCCTGGTCCGAGAACACAGATGCAATTATTAAGAAAGCTCATCAGCGCCTCTACTTCCTGAGAAGATTACGGAGAGTTGGTCTGTCAAGGAGGACTCTCTCTAACTTCTACAGGTGTACAGTAGAGAGCTTGCTGACTGGTTGCATCGTGGCTTGGTTCAGCAACGTGAGCGCCCTGGAGAGGAAAAGACTCCAAAAAGTAGTAAACACTGCCCAGTCCATCATCGGCTCTGACCTTCCTTCCATCGAGGGGATTTATCACAGTCGCTGCCTCAAAAAGGATGGCAGCATCATTAAGGACCCACACCACCCTAGCCACACACTCATCTCCCTGCTACCTTCGGGTAGAAGGTACAGGAGCCTGAAGACTGCAACAACCCGGTTTAGGAATAGCTACATCCCCACAGCCATCAGGCTATTAAACCTGGCTCGGAACTCTGAACATTAATATCCCTCCATCTGTTATTTGCACTTTATTAATTTATTAATTCATGGGTGTATTTATGTATAGAATTGTAGTCAATGCCTTCTATGTTCTGTTGTGCTATGCAAAGAAAGATTTTCATTGTCCTGTCAGGGACACATGACAATAAACTCTTTTGACTTTGACTTTGAAAGTCACTGACATATCAACTGCATCAATGACAAACCCAAAATTGTTAATTTTTTGGGATGGCTCTAGCTTGGATTTTGTTGGATGGTTGAGGAACCCTAATCTCTCAAACAGGTGTTTGGTTGCTGAAACCGACTCCTCAGCTGTTTCCTGAGTGTTGCTTATAATTAAAATATCATCTAGATAAGCCATCACAATGTGATTCTGGGCATGAAGTAGCAGCAGAACTGGTTTTAATAATTTTGTGAACAACCTAGGAACTGAGGTTAACCCATTGGGCAACGCCTTAAATTGCCACAGCTGTCACATCCAACTAAATTTCAAGCATCTATGGTACTGATGATGAATTGGTACTGAATAATATGCATCTTTCAGATCTATGGTTGCCATATAACAACCTTTTGATAACAGCTGTTTTGCAGTATTGAAGGTGTCCATTTTAAAATGCCTATACCGGACATAGGAATTTAACTGGGTTAGATCCAGAATGACTCGACACCCACCATCTTTTTTCTGTCTGGGGAATATATTGGACACAAATTGTTGAGGATGATATTTCGTCCTCTCAATTACCCCTTTTTGGAACAAAAACCCAATTTCTTTATTTACCTGCAGAGTTTCTGGTCCAGAAAAAAACAATACCCTACTAGGCATATTTTGTGCAGGTGGATGAATTCCTGACATAAACTCTTTTCAGGACCCTGAGACAGTGTCCAGTATAAACAGATCAGATGTCATGCAGCACCATTCATCATAAAATAACTAACCTACCCCCAACCGGAGGTTGTTCCCCAGAGGATTTATCCTAGACTGAATGAATCACCCGTACCTCCATAGTTGACCTTGAACTTCTTGTTCTCCTTGCCATGCTGGGGTTCTAGTTGGCGTACACAGGTGGGTAATAACATCGTCCAACTGGTACCACTCTGCTTGGGCCTGCCCCAGGATCTGAACCCCGTTGTGTCGAAAAGGACCTGCAAGGTGGCATCCTGGCCGAAGGGATGTAAGTTTTCATGAGGCCAATCGTTTTGGCCTCTTCTTCCAGGTCTTTGACCTGTTTGAGCAGGTCCTCGCCAAATAGAAAATTTGGCACTTGAATGTTTGATGACCTGCACAGAGCTACAAATCGTGGGTTCAGTGTTGGCTTAATAGCAATTTTCCAGATGCAGTTGATTTCAAAGCATGCATTGCACAGCAGGGCCAACATATCCTGCTGTGTCCCGGACATCGGTGCCCCTTGGACCATTTTGCCGAAAGCTGTGATCCCTGCCCCCACCAATTTGAGGACTCGCTGGAACCGAATCTCTTGTCCACGCACTGTTGCACTCATTTGTGCCCAGATATCAGAGTTCACAGTGGGCACCTTGAGCAACACACAGTTAATAGGTGTTACATAACGCGTGGTCATTTGTTCCATAATAGAATCCTGTAGCTGGTGAGAGGCCATGTAGTTGATGTTAGAAGCCAGATTTACCTCCATGGCTTCACCAGTACCCTCTGGAATGGCAACATTTCTTGCCACATCCGAGACACCTAGAGCATGGCTCATGTGCCTTGGTGTGTGCCCAAAAGCAGTGACACCAACATCAGGGTCAGACTCCTCCTGCCCTGGCTCTCCCAAGTCTTGCTCTAGGGAGGTCTCTACCAGCCCTAAACAAGGTGCTGGCGAGGGTGATTCCCACTAATATTCATAGGCGGTAAAGCCCTCCTCGCCATATGGGCCTCTACGTGAGGCTATTTGGGGAATCCTAGGGGCATTTGACCCCGATTGGAATATTTTGTGGCTCATCATTGTTTGCAGCATTTTCTCCATTTGATCGAGCCGTCCCCAGACATTTTTGTTAGAAGGAGGGGAGTCTTCCTCATCAGACTCGTTGGATAAGACGGGCCTGAGAGATTTCCTTTTGGCCTTCCTCCCTGCTGGAGTGGCCTCAGCTCCCTGAAGCACTGGAGTTAACGGAGGCAGTTGAGCTGCCGGTAGATCAGCAGTCGGTGTCAGAGCCGGCGTTACCGCAGCCAGTATCTCCCTACCCGATCTGTGGGCACTAACCGCGGGTCCGCGAGTTAAGCTCCTACTACGGACAGACTTTTTTACAGCTCGCTCTATTGTCTAATAACTCCCGCTGGCTCCTGAGCCAGTCTCACGGAGTTTAAGTACCCGCAGAAAAGTCTTAAATCACTTCCCTGCCGGTTTACTACTTAACAGGCACTGCTGGTGAAACTGTGCTCTCCAGCCCGTTGGTGTGCCATGCGTCGAACGTAATGATGCGCATGCGCCTGCGGGGCTTCTTCACAGAGTCACTCACGTGACTCCGAAGTAAAATCTATCTATCTCTGCCTTAAAAATATTCATTGACTTGGCCTCCACAGCCTTCTGTGGCAAAGAATCTCACAGATTCACCACCCTCTGACTAAAGAAATTCCTCCTCATCTCCTTCCAAAATGAACATAGCATCCAGAGCTGGATACCAAACTCCAGATGTGGCTGAGCCAGTATTTCATGATGAACACCATGAACTATTTGCTCTTGGACAAATTGACTATAACTGAACAGACCGCATACTTTTTTTGCCATTTTCTTAATTTGCACTTCCATTCATGGCAAATTATACACATATACCTGCAGATTCTCTCTTCATATAGTCTTTTTGGAATCAAGTCTTCCAATATATACGACCTCTTCTAATTCTCCCCACCAGAAAGCAACACTTCACATTTCTCAACATTAAATTCCACCAGCTTGTTCCAACAGCAGCTCACATCTGCTCACAGTTCACAATGCCATGAGGTTTTGTGTCATTTGTAAATTTATACCCTGTGCCCTGCACACGGATAGTCATGATACTGACTGCTGGAGAACTGCACTGCATATTTCACTCCAGTCTGAGAAACAGCCATTCATTACTGCCCTCTGTCCCTTGTTACTGAGCCAATGTCCTGTCCATGTCCAACTTGCCATTTTAGTCCACAATCTTCCATTTTGATAATATGCTTGTTGTGTGATGCTTCGTCAAATGGGTTTTTGAAGTCTCTATATGACCACATCAACTGCAAACACCAAACTTATTGCCATCTGTTCCAAACTCATCACCTAGCTCCTCTGTGCTTCCTTTGCAACAGTGCCCTTGAGTTTTTCATCATCATACCTCAAACAGCGCCGATCAGTAACAACATCCCCACATTGCTAGCCATCAACATAGGAGCACCTCAAGGTTGTGTTGCTTAGCACCCTCCTCTATTCTCTTTACACACATGACCATGTGGCTAAGCACAACCCCAAAGCCACCTGTAAAGTTATTGCCTGAATCATGGGTGGTGATTAGGCAGTGAATATGACAGATATAAAACACCTGGTTGAGTGGTACTGCAAAACAACATCAACAAACCAAGGATTTAATCGTTTGAAAGATAGGTGAAGTCAGAAGATCATGTGATAGTTTTCATTGACGGTTCGGCATTGGGGAGAGTTAGCAAATTTAAATTCCTGGGCATTAACATGTCAGATGATCTATCCTGGTGGCCCAAAACATAGACGTAATCACGAAGAAGGCTCACCAGTGGCTCTACTTTCTCAGAAGATTAGAAAGATTCAGCATGTTATCAAATACTCTAACAAATTTCTGCAAACAGAATGGTTGAACACAAATTCAAAACCAATGCTAGGGTCGGGTGAGCGGGTGTAGGGAAGGGTAGTGGGATATATCTCTTTTTTTTCACTTCTTTGTTAGTTCAGGGGTCTTTCTTCTTTGTATCTTTTTCGAAATTCTTTCTTTTCTTTTTCCTTTCTTCTTCCTTTCCCTTATTTCCTTTTTTATTTTTTCCGATTCATTTATTAGTTTATAAAATGTTAAAACTGAAGCTGTATGAAAATTGTATAATTGTTATGTCGATTACTTTCTCCTTGTACAATTGCTTCTAATAAAATAAATATTGAAAAAACTTTAAAAAACTTCTGCAAATGCATCATGGTTGCATCATGGCCTGGTATGGATGTTCCAATGAACAGGACTGCAAAAGGCCGTTGAGTAATTGTGGGCTCTGTCCCGTCAATCCTGAGTCCTCCCCACCATCAAAAGCATCTTTATGAGGCTCTGCCTTAAGAAGGCTGTATCTATTATCAAAGATCCCCACCATCTTGGTCATGTCTACATCTCACTGCTACCATCTGGCAGGAGGTACAGAAGCCTGAAGACCCACACCACCAGCTTCAGGAACAGTTACTTTCCTACAACAATCAGGTTCTTAAACCTATCTGCACAACTCCAATCCTACCTCAGCAATGGAACATACAGATCACCTATTGCACTACTATGTACTTGCTTGTCCAGTTGTGTTTTTCACAAATGTTTTGTCTCTTATTTTCACTGTCTAACCCTTATGTTTTTTATTTTCACTGTCTAACCCTTATGTGTAATTTATGTATAATTTCTGATCTTTTTGTGTTATGTCTGGGGCAACGTGCCTGAAATGCTGCTTCAAGTAAGATTTGCATTTCACCTGCACCTCACCGTACTTGTGCATAGGACAATAAACTCAACTGACTTGACCTGACTTAATTTCCTTCATGATCCCTTTTCTGGTGTCTCATCAAAAATTTCTACCATGTGAGGCAGGATTTATCATTAATAAATGCACGCTGGCTTTCTTTAAAACACTTGTCCAAGTGAGTGTTAATTCAGTCCCTGATTACTGTTTTTTGAACTCGCTTCACAGCCAAGTGTAAATTACTTATTTTCTCCTTAAACCCTTTTTTCAACAGGGGTGTAATATTTACAGCTTTCCAGTCCTCAGACACCATCCCTGAATCCATTGATGTTTGGGAGATGAGGTCAGAGCCACTGCACTTTCCTCCCTCACTTCCCTCAGCAATTAAAAATGTATCATATCTGGACCAGGTTATTTATTCACTTCAACTGCAGCTAGCCTTTGCAGTGTCTCTTATTAATCAACTTTTATTCCGTCAATGTTTTCCTTGCTAAGCCCCCATCAGCAGTATTATTTCCCTGGTGAAGAATGCTGTAAAGTATTCATTTTGTACCTGATACAAGCCCTCGTTCCCGTGAGGAGGCTTCCTTTTTGTTGCCTGCAGAATATTTTTCAATTCCCTTTCATGTTTACTCCCAATCTTTCCTCATACTATGTCTTGTCTATCTGACGATCTCACTTACTCCCCCTCTAAATATGCTGCAATCAGCCCAGTTCTAAGTTGTCTTAACAACCTGTCGTCTGCCACATGCTATTTTCTCCTCTGCTTATTTTACTCTCTATATTTTGGTCATCCAGGGAGTTCCGAATTGAATATTCCCACTGTACTCCCACGTGGGAATGTAACCAGGTAAGAGATAAAATGTCTCCACTTGATTAAATACAAGTCAGTGACGGTGCCTTGAGGAAATTCACACAGGGGGAATCATCCTCAGGTGTATTATTGGGCAAACAGTGACCAAAGGCAGCCAGGTATTTTGAAGGAATACAGTGCTGTCACTTCATTTGGTAATTTCAAGAGTTCAGCAAATAGAGCAGAAACACACAGACCAAAAAGACATGCAAGAGCTAAATGCAGTGATCAATAAATTATCTTTGTCTTCGTCCTGCAAAAATGTATTCACTTTAAAGATAAGGTGGTAATAGTGTAGACATGTTGAGGTTTCACCTGGCATGGGTTGACATTAGGATTAGACCTTCTATGGGAAGTGAAGAACTAACAACAATAGTAAGATGATGGGATTGGGGTAGGGTGGTGGAAAAGTGATGTCAAAGGATAGAAAAACTGTGCAAATCCATTTAACAACCTCACATCAGAAAGAAGCAGGTGTGTGTGTTGGAGGTTAGGTTTGGCTGTTTTTGGAGAGACAATATGAGCACTTTGCACACATGCTCGATGATTATTGGAAGCTACCTGAGCCCCTTCTGCCCTCTTGTCCGACCACAGCACCCAACTATTGCAACTCTCTCCCCCAACCCAACCCTTATGCACAACCCAGGAAAGAAGAAACTTTTACATCATCAGCCTAATCTTGATTCAAACATTTGTCCCGCGGATCACAGGTTCATTCACGATGCCTACTGGCTCTCAAGATCTGACAGGTTTTTCACAAAATGTATGAGCCTCTGTTAATCACAGCGTACAGAAGTCAGTAAGTATTTTTCAGTCTGCAGCAGTTTTCAAAGTTATCAATTTCCTCTGTCATACCCTCAAGAGATGCACTGTTGCTGTAGACTGAAAAGCTTGTCCTCAACACCAGGATAGTGTTGTTCCAAGACCAGCAGTTTTCTTCCTGGGTCACCCAGGCAGTGATTTATTACTTCTGTTTCTAGAAATACAAATAGACTTCCATTTATCATTTACCTCTTGGTATCAAAGGAGGAAACGCAAATGAATTATTTGCTACATCATCATATATCTCCATGACTTGTGCACAACAGGCTGCCAGACCACAGTGTCACATTGAGCCCTCTATACCACTCAGATGTTATTGTTTGCCTTATTTCTTTCAAATTAACATTTCTAAGACATAAACTGTGTCAAAATACAATGACAGCCCAGATTTTGCTGGTTTTCACAGTGGGCTGCCAATATTTATCTGCATAAATACCAGCAAGTTTAAGATTTCAGCATGTCTATCCAAGAGCAGAATGTACAAGCTCACTCTGAGATTCCTGGCAACAAAGGTATTGCCACTCACTGCCACTGGATTGTGGATGGAGCAGGAAGTTTGTCACATTTCTCAGCATTAAGGCTGGGAATCCGCGTGAGAATGCCCTGTCTGGTTAGAGTTTGTTCAGGCTGCACGAACTCATGCACATGGATGGAAAATATGGAAGAAAGTTAAGATCAAGCTAAATTTTTGGTCTGTGGGTGCTGATGTCAATACGGGTGTAAAGTTTTTAAGTGTTCTGAATGTTTTATAATAGGTTTTCAGTATTTGTATTTACCTACCTTTGGAAGCCAGAAAAAAATACATTTTTCATAATCAGAAAAATTGGGAGTCTTGCTTTACACTTGGTTACTCAGCAATTTCATGAATGGAGCTTGTCCTCATTTACACATGTCCCTGCACAGTGACGCAACTAGTAAAGCTGCTGTCTCAGCATCACAGACCCAGGTTCGATCCTGTCCTCGTGGAGTTTGCACATTCTCCCTGTGACCACATGGGTTTCCTCCAGGTGCTCCGGTTTCCTCCCACATCCCCAAGACATGTGCATTTGTTGGTTAGTTGCCCTCTGTAAAATTGCCCTTAACGTGTAGGGAATGGATGAGAAAGTGGGAAAATATGGTGTGAACGGGTGATCGATAGTTCGTGTGCACTCGGTGGGCTGAAGGACTTGTTTCCATGATGTGTCCTTAAACTAAGATCCAAGTACATTGCACCAGGCTTGTAAGGCACCATCCACTGACTGTTTTTATACAGGGAGTTCCTCTTGAGATCAAGTGTAAAGTAGAGATTGGATAACTGCCTGTCTCGGTGGTTGGTGGATGTGGGCAACGAGTTTCACTTGCTGAAGCATCTTAGTTTCCTCCACTTTCATTTGTGGCCTATTTGAATGAACTCAGGCTCAGCAGTACCCCCGTCCCTGACCAACAATGTGCTGGATTTACTCCCCCCTCTGGAGAATGCAGCACCGACATTTCAGTGCAATGCTGATGGAAGCATATTCTGTCGTCTGTTCTGTTTGTCAGGGGAGGCATTAAATCTAAACAGAGGTAATATATAGAGGTGTATAACATTATGAGGGGGATGAAGGCTGCAGCAGAAAAGGGTCCCTGATCGTCTTGGACTCCATGCCACTGGATTCTGACACAGATCTATCAAGGACCGTGTGGTGGCTGTCTGTGCATTAGTCTCCCCACGATAAACAAAGTCACGCACAGGCGCCCTCCATGAGAGGACAGTCATACTCATTTCGAATGACCACCGATGATGATGATTATGATGAGGCTTAAAGGGTGTATGCATAGAGCTTTTGATGCAGAGTAGGGGAAGGAGTAGGGGATTTTATTTTAGGGATGGAATTGTCATAGGCCATGATCTCCTTAAAAGGCTAAAAATGTTTTCAAGAAAGGAATTGCAGCTGTTGTAAATCTTGGCAGAGTACAATACCCATGGATATTTATAAATATAAAACAGCAGGAGGCTAGATATAGGGAGAGTTGGCCTCTACTAGGCCTCCTATATTCATTAAACAAAATCAGAGATGTTACTACCTTCAACATCAGATGCAGTGCATTCAGAAAGTATTCAGACCCCTTCACCTTTCCACATCTTGTTATGTTACAGCCTTATTCTAAAAAGGATTAAATTCATTTTTTTAATCATTAATCTACACACAATGCCCCATAATAAAAAAAGCAAAAACAGGTGTTTAGAAATGTTTGCAAAGTAATTAAAAAATAACTGAAATATCACATTTACATAAGTATTCAGACCCTTTACTTAGTACTTTGTTGAGGCACATTTGGCGGCGATTACAGCCTCAAGTCTTCTTGGGTATGATGCTACAAGCTTGGCATGCCTATATTTGGGTAATTTCTCCCATTCTTCTCTGCAGATTCTCTCAAGCTCTGTCAGGTTGGATGGGGAGCGTCGATGCCCAGCTATTTTCTGGTCGCTCCAGAGATGTTTGATCGGGTTCAAGTCCGGGCTCTGGCTGGGCCACTCAAGGACATTCACATACTTGTCATGAAGCCACTCCTGCATCATCTTGGCTGTGTGCTTAAGGTCATTGACCTGTTGGAAGGTGAACCTCCGCCCCAGTCTGAGGTCCAGAACACTCTGGAGCAGGTTTTCATCAAGGATCTCTCTGTAATTTGCTTCGTTCATATTTCCCTCGATCTTGACTAGTTTCCCAGATCCTGCCGCAGAAAAACATCCCCACAGCATGATGCTGCCACCACCATGCTTCACCATAGGTATTGTATTGGCCAGGTGATGAGCGGTGCCTGGTTTCCTCCAGATGTTACGTTTGGCATTCAGGCCAAAGAGTTCAATCTTGGTTTCATCAGACCAGAGAATCTTGTTTCTCATGGCCCTTTAGGTGCCTTTTGGTAAACTCCAAGCGGGCTGTCACGTGCCTTTTACTGAGGAGTGGCTTCCATCTGGCCACTCTACCATAAAGGCCTGATTGGTAGAGTGCTGCAAATATAGTTTTCCTTCTGGAAGGTTCTCCCATCTCCAAAGAGGAACTCTGGAGCTCTGTCAGAGTGACCATTGGGTTCTTGGTCACCTCCCTGATCAAGGCCCTTCTCCCCCGATTCCTTAGTTTAGCCAGGCGGCCAGCTCTATGAAGAGTCTTGGTGGTTCCAAAGTTCTTCCATTTAAGAATGATGGAGGCAACTGTGATCTTCGGGACCTGCAATGCTGCAGAAATTGTTTTATACCCTTCCCCAGATCTGTGTCTCGACAAAATCCTGTCTCGGTGGTCTACAGACAATTCTGTCATCTTCATGGCTTGGTTTTTGCTCTGACATGCACCGTCAACTGTGGGACCTTATCTTATATAGACATGTGTGTGGCTTTCCAAATCTTATCCAATCAATTTAATTTCACACTGGTGGACTCCAATCAAGTTGTAGAAATATCTGAAAGATAATCAATGGAAGCAGGATGAACCTAAGCTCAATTGTGAGTGTCATAGCAAAGGGTCTGAATACGTATGTAAATGTGATATTTCAGTTATTTATTATTAATTACTTTGCAAAAATGTCTAAACACCTGTTTTCGCTTCTTCATTCTGGGGTATCGTGTGTAGATTGATGATAAAAAAATGAATTTAATCAATTTTAAGATAAGGCTGTAATGTAACAAAATGTGGAAAAAGTGAAGGGGTCTGAATACTTTCTGAATGCACTGTATGTTCTCATCTTCCAGTAGCTAGCTCCAGGGGACAGACTTCAAACTGTGTTTGCCCTACAATATTACAACCACCCAGGCTCATCAATGTTGGCATCTATATGTCATAGTCATATATATTGATACAACATGGAATCAGGGCCTTCGGCCCAACATGCCCACACCCACCAACGTGTCCCAGGTACACTAGTCCCACCTAGTCTGGGCTCTGGCCCATATCAGGCCCATATCCCTCCAAACCTGTCCTATCCATGTACCTGCCTAACTGTTTCTTAAACGTTGGGATAATCCCTGCCTCTTCTGGCAGCTTGCTCAATACACCCATCACCCTATGTGTGAAAAAGCTACCTCTCAGATTCCTATGAAATCTTTCCACCTTCACCTTAAACCTGGTCCTCGATTCACCAACTTTATGCATCTACCCGTTCTATTCCTCTCATGATTATATACACGTCCATAAGGTCACCCCTCATCCTCCTGCGCTCCAGGGAATAGAGTGCCAGCCTAAACCTCACCCTATAGCATAAACCCTGTAGTCCTGACGACATCCCCATAAATCTTCCCTGTACCCTCTCCAGCTTTACAACATTTACAACAGGACTTTCATATGAGGAAAGATTGGATAGACTCGGCTTGTACTCGCTGGAATTTAGAAGATTGAGGGAGGATCTTATAGAAACTTACAAAATTCTTAAGGGGTTGGACAAGCTAGATGCTGGAAGATTGTTCCCGATGTTGGGGGAGTCCAGAACAAGGGGTCACAGTCTAAGGATAAGGGGGAATTCCTTTAGGACCGAAATGAGGAAAACATTCTTTACACAGAGAGTGGTGAGTCTCTGGAATTCTCTGCCACAGAAGGTAGTTGAGGCCAGTTCATTGGCTATATTTAAGAGGGCGTTAGATGTGGCACTTGTGGCTAAAGGGATCAGGGGGTATGGAGAGAAGGCAGGTACGGGATACTGAGTTGGATGATCAGCCATGATCACATTGAATGGCGGTGCAGGCTCGAAGGGCCGAATGGCCTACTCCTGCACCTATTTTCTATGTTTCTATGTTTCTATGTAAGGGACAAGTGTTGACAGTGTTGACTGTAGAGAAAATGAGATTGAAGAAGAGAAGCAACATAGTCATCAATACTCTATTTCCCCCCATGTTTCTGCTGTGATCAAACAATCTCAGCTAGGAACAAAAGAAACCCTAGCATTGTCAGATGCCTCTTACACTGCTGATGTCAGTTAATGTAACGCAGAATCAGAATAGAAAACTGTTCTGATATGTTAGACTAGCCACAGTTCATTTCCTGAACACTTATCCAAATAACAAAGTAATGAAGTAGCTTTAATGTTAGGATCTTAATTCAAATTTCTATCGATTTATTAAAGATTTAACTTAAGCGGTGAGGAATATAGCCATCATGGGAAACTGGTTTCAATATAAGCATAATTGAAACTAGTGACCGATGTGTCAGTGTGACAGAATCATTAACGCAGATGCATCAGAGGGGTTTGGCATTATAACCGTAACTTATGCTGAGATCAGTAACCATTTCAAATGGCAAATAGTAAAACTTAAACTAATAAAAACAATATTTAGCAATATAGTATTTTATCATCTTCAAATAATGTAAAACATATACCGGTTTAACCTTTGTTCCTCATATTTGATGTGAAAAGAATGAAGCACAAGGATATCCTGGTGCTGAGGTTCGGTGAGGAATGTTACAAAGATTAATCTAAGCCAGTTACATGGAAGACTAAAAAGGAAGTTGCCATATTGGCAGAGGATGGACTTGTAGTGAAGAGAATCCTTGTAATTGACTCAGCATTGAAATTCAAGGCATTGAGAGTGTGGGCCAATGAAGAGGCGTGAGGACTGTGAAGGTGCACAAGTGTGGTGCAGCATTTGAGGCCTGAATGAGTTAGATGTTCTTGAGGACCACCAGGAGAAGGTACAACATACAAGTACAGTGATAAAAGCAAGCATGTAGTTTCAGCTGCAAATAATTAAGGTAGGAGCAGAGATAGAAGTAATGAATCTCTATGACTAAATATGAGGAAGCATCTGAAACTTAGCTTGAATTAGAAAGGGCATGGGGAGCATATATAGTCCTATTCATATTGAGGCTATGGGGAGCAAGCGGGAGGAATCAATAGCAAGAAAATTGGGTTTGTGCAGCTGAAGGCATCTTATGGCTGTTTTCAATGTGCATGTGGACCTTAATCCCATGACCCCAAATTCTACTGCTGAAGCAAACTGAGGAGAAAGTGGAGGGAGGGACTCGATCAACCCTCGGGATTTGTAGGGGCATGTGATGGAAAAGGAGGAGAAATCTTTGCTAGGGATTATCTGCTTACAAATTTATATATTCATTTGTGAAATCTGCCATGAAGGTGTAAAAAGAAGCAATTATTTGGGCATGGAGTCCTGTCAGTTTGGTGAGCTTACTGTCAATGGAATATTTTTAAACCCAGCACACACAGAAGCTAGATATGAACAGTATTTCTGAAATCTATTGCACCAGTTATGCTATCACAATTGGTTCTGAAGAACTAATGCAATTGATCAGAAACTCCAGGATGTTACATTTTTATGTGACACTAAATTGAGCAAAGAGAGTAGTCGAAATAGAATAAGCAGCAGAGACCTTAAAACATTGGATACAATGTTCAAATTGATATATCTGTGTAAATGCAGAAACATTATGATTGTGTGGATTGAAGGCAGAGTTGTTTTTTTAAACTGTAGCCTAGACCTTGAAGAAATGCCTAATGGTGTTATAAAGGACCTGTCCCACTTTAATGACATAAAACGCAACCTCTGACGACCTTAAACTACCTAAAAAAAATCAAGGCCTCAGTAACCTACGACCTCCTACGACCTTCCATGACTATGTCTATGACTTCCTACGACTATGTTGAAGGCCTATCACGACTATGTTGAAGACTGGCTTCGACCACGTACGTTTTACTGCTGTTTGCAGTAGCCCTTTTGCTTTAGCAGCCTTTTAAGAAAGGCAAAAGGGGAAGAGCAAGAGTGAAGAGGAAGCATAAGAAGAGGTCTCAATGGGTGAATGGAGATGATGTGATGGACTGTCCCTGTACACAAGATGACTGGAAGAGTGCAGCACTGTGCTTTGACAAAAGATGGAACTTTAAGCACACAAGAGGGGCAGTGGATGGCAAGCGGGCTGCCCTTGTGGAGGGTGTATAGTGTTAAAAGGCCGAAACACCCAGTGATGCAAGGGTACACTACTAATGATGTGTCCTGTGCCCAACTGTCCTGAAGGTTACCCAGGCCAAGATATACGTATACGTATCCCCCCCCCCTTCCCCTCCGATGTTGAGCGTCTACCACTCTGAACAATCAACGAATGTCGTGAAATGCTCCCCACCTACTGGCACAAGGGACTTCTTAACACCTTGTCCTGTGTATTTGATTCTGTCCTTGTACCCCTCATTTTCCTTTTCGTACAGGATGGCATTCTGCTGGAACCATTCCTCAAGGTCCTCCTCCTGCTGCCTGGTGAAGGTGTAGGGCATAACCTTCTTCCAGCCCTCCCTCACCAACAATGGGGCATCTGCCTCTGATGCTGTGTCAGACACAGGAGGAAGGGCTGCTTTGCTGCCTTCAAATGAGGCAGTGAAGGATGGGGTGGTGGTGGGGACATATACTACCACCCTGGTCTCCTCCTCCAGGGGTCTCTCATGCAGGGCTACCTCCTCCTGCACTATTGTCGTCTGTGAAATCACCTCCTGCCACTCCTCCTCCTGGGTGGGCAACACCTGCATGGCCGTTGTTTTCCAGGATTGTGCCCTCCCCCTGCACTGCTGCCTTCTTGGTGCCATCTCTAAAACACGTCGCCTCTCAAAAAAAAACTCTCCAGATATGAATGAACACGCCTTGGAGTGACAGAGGTGACGTTCTGCTGTTTAAATAACCTTTTTATTCTACTTACCTTTTTTTCACCCCGGAGCTATTACCTTCAACTGTCTCCGACCACCTACAACTACCTACGACTAGCATCACGACCTACTACGACCTACCTATGACCTACCTACGACCTACCTACGAGTTAAAAAGTATCAATTTTTTCCATGCTGACCTTTTTTTTTACTCATGGACATTTTTATCAAGCTAGAAAAAACGCCGCGACCTACTTGATGCCACAAGTACCTACAACTAGCATCACGACCTGCTACGACCTACCTACGACCTCCTACGACCTTGTGGCGACCATGCTGCGAGTACGAGTCAAGGGCAAACTCGGCAGAGGTCGTGAAATAGGTCGTGAAAGTGGGACAGGCCCTTAAGAAATTTGGGTTGCTGCAAAATTTGCATTATCCATGTTTGGTGTCATTTGCAAATTTACTAACAATATTACCTACACCATCAACCAAATTGTTAGTGTAGATAACAAAGAACAGCACTGACCCTGTATGGCATACCAATGGTCACAGGTCTCTTATCAGAAAAACAATCTTCCACCACGCCCCCATGGCTCCTTCCTCCAAGCCATTTTTGAATCCAATTGATTCCATGTGATCTAACTCTCCAGATTAGTCTACTCCCCAGGAATTTGTCAAAGGTTTTGCTAAAGTAGACAACATCCATTACCCTGTCCTCAAGGATCCTCTTGGTGTTCTCTTCAAAATTAATTGTAGTAAAATGGTAACACAGTAGGGAACTACAAGGCAGTCATCACCTTGTTTCAGTTAATGGGAACCTCAGTTCTAAATTCTGTGGATCCTGTGGGTTGGGCGGAATGGTGGCGCAGCAGTAGGGTTGTGGCCTTACAGCACTTGTCTGTACGGAGTTTGTATGTTCTCCCCGTGACCGTGTGAGTTTTCTCTGAGATCTTCAGTTTCCTCCTACACTCCAAAGACGTACAGGTTTGTAAGTAAATTGGCTTGCTGTAAAGTGTAAAAGTATCCCTAGTGTGTGTAGGATAGTGTTAATATACGGGGATCGCTGGTCAGTGCAGACTCGGTGGGACGAAGGGCCTATTTCCGTGCTGTGTCAATGAATAAAATTAAATAAACTTTAGAATTTGGCAACACAATTTAGAGTGATATTTCAGCACAGGATTGTTGAATACCATTTAATCATATATGCCATTTTTCTGCTGAGTTGGGAATCTTAGGCCCTCTTTTCCTAGGGTAGATAGGAAAGATTCTTCTGCTTGATTTGAAAAGTTATAAAGAATTTTACCGATGTTTTTCAACTTAAAGGAGTTCATTCATCTTGCTTTTTGATTATAAGATCTGCTGTCTTCATTGTTTTCTGCACATGGCCTACATGTAGCGTTGTTACAAAACCTACCATCAGCGGTATTACAGATCTAGTACTGCCTGTGTGTGCGGTTCCGGAGGCTTTGGAGGGGAGGGCGATTTAAATGCAGGTTTGTATTATTTGTCAGTGAAGGATTTCCTCGGGCTGCTACCAGATGAAGAAAAATAATTCATGCTTCCGTTCCCAGTTTAAAAAAAAAATTGCTGGACGATTGCATTGCTGGATTGAAGTTAAATGCAACTTCTAATGCGTTAATGCCTTCAACATCGCCGATCGCCATATCAGGACAAAACAAAAGGTATGTTGTTTATTTAACAAATTATCTTGCTTTTTGGTGTGGCTGCATTTTAATCTTATGATGCAAAAAAAAAAATTTTAGGCTCCCATACGAATCAGCCATGTCTTGCCTGCCAATATGGGCTTAACATTTATGGCAACAGCAACATTCCAATTGATCACATTCCAGAAACATCCACTCTCAAGATAATCAAATTCATTATTTTTTGCACTATCATGTCATAAGAACATCTAAATCATCTACATTTTGTGTTATTGTCTACCCATGATCAATATTTTCATACTGAATATCCAGAGTACAGTTTAAGTCAGATATATTGTGCAAATAATAATGATTTTGATTATCTTGAGAGTGGATGTTTCTGGATTAATTAATGTGAATTAAACATTAAATTCCTTCCACTTGCCATATAAATTCATGACAAAGTGAGATTTAAAAATCATGTTATATTGAATTCTTGTGTGAATGGGATCAGTTTGTTATTTGTTATTTGGATAGGCTATTTTTTTTTAAATAGCCTTTTCTTAAGAAATGTATAGATGTTTAGATCTAGTAATTGAATTTAGATAAATTTAATTGGTTAGATGAAACTGATGAATATGAATTTTTTGTTGGGTATTTACTATTTGTTTTAGCATTTAACTTTATCATTTCTACCTTTTTTTCTAAGACTGCAAATAGTAACTTGTTTCTGTTAATGCTGTTCAGTGTTTTTTTCCTTTACATATTAAACAGATGTCTCCGAAGAAGAAATGCAAAATTGTCAATCCAAATGCCCAGCAAAAGAGACTGACAGCATTCACAGAGATTATCCAAATTTGGACTACTCCAAATGTGATGATTAACAGGCCATTCTTAATGGGAAAGTAGTGGGAAGAAAGGCATGTCATGCGTGGTTTGAAGAGCAAAACTTGTAGTTTACAATGCCAAAATTGAAACGTTGGGGAAAAACAAGATGTACAGAGCTGCTAATTGGTAACAATCTGATGAGTGTGATGATGCTACTGATCTTCATCATAGCATCATGTCAATGTGGCAGCTAGCAACTGATCTTCTCCATAAAGACTTGGCCTATTGCTAGAAATTGTAATTTCTTTACCTGTCTGTTCTGGACTTACAGCATATAATACAATAATATTAAAGTTCTGATCTTGAGAATATCATATTTTTGAATTTTCAAGGCAGTATCGGTGTTTATTACTATTTCCGTCACTACGTCAACTTTGTAATTAGCTACAATTAGGTAACTAATTAATTATATGCTTTAATTTCAGATCATCCAAGTAAGATGTTTCATATTTGTTTCAGAATGCTTCAATCTATAATAACTGAAAATTTCATTCAGTTCTCTTAATTTTTAAGAAAGTTATGGGCTTTTGACTGTCCTCGATCACAGCTTTTGTGTTATGTCAATGGAAAAGCAATAGAGAACAAGATGCTAATTTCCAAGTATGAAAATGACCATAACTTTTTAAATACTGAAGACATGAAAGTGAATTAGGGAATCAAATTAAAGTTATTTTTATGCTTTATCCGATGTGCTTGATTTTTAAATTTTGTAACTTTCCTACTACATGGTAACCATGACTTCATTTCAAAAGAAATGCATTGAATATAAAAGGTTTTGAAAGTTATGAAGTTATGCAAATGCTTTATAAAAGGACAAGTTTTCTTTTGTGCCATTTGATAAACAGTGCAGATCAGTTGATTCTGAAACTTTAGTTAGAATTTTGCAGTACAACAGATTAAAGCATAACAGCAGCCTCTCTGTGCCAAGAAACATTCAACACTTGGACTGATATATTTGGTAGTAGAATTGGAGGCAAATACTATAGACCACAATAATGAATGAAGCAGTGGAATGGAAGCTTTCTTTCTGCATAGACTGGTTGTGCTGGATGTCCACTCATCTGGATCTATACTGGAATATGTTCAACTCTTAGTTATATCACAGTAAAACTGACATTAGCCTGTCGACAAATTTACTCACACTTGGTATTTTATGCAACACTGGCCAAAATCTACCATCATATTTTTCTCCTTATCATTACTGATCTCTTCAGGCAACTGTTTCATTTTTTACATCTGTAACTAATCAAGCTTTGTTAATCAGTCCAGAAAACCCATGCAGTCACAGGGAGAATGTACAAACTGTGCACAGGCAGCAGCTGTAGTCAGGATCAAACCTGGGTCTCTGGCACTGTAAGGCGACAACTCTACCACTGCTCCTCTGTGTTGCCCACCTTCTTTTTTGATTATTTTGAGGTACCTCTAGTAGTTACAGAAGATCAACTCCAAATATTGTACTATTGCCACAGTGACTTGACCAGGAGAGAGGGGCGAAGAGCGAATGACCGGGATGGATTAGGTGGACTAGGTCTCAATTATGTTCACTGCTTTCCTGAGTGAGTGTCAGGTATAGATGGAGTCGATGATGGGCTGTCTGGTCTGTGTGATAGACTGGGCAACATCACAACCCTCTGCAATTTCTTGCAGTCTTTGGCAGAGCTGTTCTCAAGCCAAGATGTGATGTAAAAGATGGTATACTTTCCACAATGTATCAGTAGAGGTTGGTAAGGGTTGTTGGAAACATGCCGAACTTCCTCAGTCTCCAGAGAAAGTAGTGGAATTGGTGTGCTTTTTTGACCCTAACTTCAATGCAGTTAGTTCAGGGCAGATTGCTGGGGATATTTCCAACTTTAAGAACTTGACTATTTCTACTTTGGTGCCTTTGTTGCTGAGTGGGGCATGTTCCCCACCATGTTTCCTGAAGTTCATACCTAGCTCCTTTTCCTGCCATTGATGGAGTGGTTGTTGTCTTGTCACCATGTTATTAAGCTTTCTGTCTCCTTCCTATACTCTGCCTCATCAATATTCGAGATCGCTGGTGATCTGACTGCCAAAAGTGGTGTAATTGGCGAACTTAAAGATCGAGTTTGTGCTGTACTTTGCCACGTATTCATGGGTGTAGAGTGAGTCGAGCGGGGGACTGAGCACGCAAAACTGCCAACCCCATTATTCAGGGTCTGAGTGGAGGACATTTCATAAACAATTCTATTCGACTGAAACCCGCTTGTCAGGAAATCCAGAAGCCAGTTGCAAATGGAAGCCCCAGGGCCAAGGTCTGTTTGTTTAGAGATGAGCTTAGTTGGTACTATGGTGAAGAAAATTGAGCTGTAGTCAATGAATAGCATCCATAGATTCTCCCATTGTCAAGGTGATACAGGGTTGAATGTAGTGCTGGAGGGACGACGTCCTCCAAACACTTTTTTCTGTATGTAGATTGTCTGAAAAACTGACACAGATGTACAAGACAGATCAATACCAAACTTTCAAAGCGCTTCATGTTAGAGCCACTAGGCAGTAGTCATTGAGACAGGTCATTTTATTTTTCTTGGTGAATGATGAAGCTTTCCTTGAAGCAGATTGAGACATTAGGCTGTAGAGGTGAAAGGTTGAAGATGCGAGTGAAGACTGGCCAAATGATTGGCACTGATTTGAGAACCTGTCCAGGGACGCCAATTAGGCCAACTGCTCTCTGAGAGTGTACCATTGTGAATGCAGATCTGGCTTCTGCAACCGACATACATTCACTCGGCTAAGGCATCTGAAGCAGGACTTACAGTTTCCAAATTAGGGATTGGTCATTCATGTCCAAGTTAGAGGAAATGTCATCACCCAGATGACAGTTAGTCTTTGGAATTCTTTAACCAAGAGGATAGTGCAGCTCATATATTATGCATATTCGCAACAGAAGTCAATAGATCTTTAGATATTATAAAGGAATCAGGGAAATCGGGTTGGTGCAGGACTGTGGCACTGAGGCAAAAGATCAGATGAGATCTTATTGGATGGCAAAACAAGCAGAAGAGACAAGAAGGAATATTTCTGTTTCAATTTCTTATGTTCTTAATCCTCTCTACTCCCTTGCACTTTCCACCTGGTCCTGCCAGTTATTTTTCTATTTAACTGTTCATCCAATTTCTTCGTGAAAGCTGCATCCACTATTCTTTTTGGCAGTTCATTGTAGGTGACTTCCCTGAAGTCCTTTCACTTTCTATTTATAATTATTGGGAATCCACGTTTTCAGATCGCTCGCCCACTCTCATTTGCAAACAGGTTCACATCTCACCAGGACTATTGTGATATGCTGTAATACAACTGGCCAAAGTTGAAGAAAATGGATTATAACTTTGGATGAAATTTTGTATTTCATTACCACTGGGGTGCGAAAACCATTTTGCAGTGTTCGCATGTCATTTTCAACCCAGTGATATAAACAAAGGGGAAATGGAATTTATATGTGGACTGCAGTTGAAAGGTCTTAGTTGCTGCTGTCTATTGTAAGCTACAGATACGCAAAAGAAGCATTCCATGACAGTGAGAAGGCAGGCATTTTCAAAAACTTAATTTTATTAAATAATTTACATGTAGAACATCTATCTCACTAAATTACATGTTAAAAATCATTTACCTGTTAAAATGGTCGTAGCAAACACTATTTTAAAAGAGTTTAATGATTTTTGTAATGTGTGCGGTAGCCTGAAGTTTTCATCTGGCAGGTAATTTTTCTTTAATGCTTGCTAGCTCATGACAAATTCTTTTTTTACAATAAGAATTAATTTCATCAGCCCGTGAAGGGGGTGATGGAGGACAAAGAATGAATAAGTTTATTGGCCAAGTAATTACATACAAGGAATTTGCCTTGGTGCTCCGCCCGCAAGTGACAACATGACATACAGCGACAATTAAGAATGATACATAAAACATTAATAATAAAACATTATTGATTAAACACGTGAATTAAATAAAATACCAGAGCAAAAGGAGGCTACAGATTTTTGTTATTGAGTAGAGCTACTACTTGTGGAAAAAGCTGTTTTTATGTCAGGCTGTGGAAGGTTTGACAGTCCGGAGTCGCCTTCCAGAGGGAAGTGATTCAAAGGGTTTGTGGCCAGGGTGAGAGGGGTCAGAGATGATCTTACCCGCTCGCTACCTGGCCCTTGCAGTGTACAGTTCGTCATTGGAGGGAAGGTTGAAGCCGATAACCTTCTCAGCTGATCGGACGATTCGCTGCAGCCTCCGGATGTCGTGCTTGGTGGCTGTGCCAAACCAGACCATGGTGGAGAAGGTGAGGACAGACTCTACGATGGCTATATAGAAATGGACCATTATTGCCTGTGGCAGATTGTGCTTCCTCAGCTGCCGCAGGAAGTACATCCTCTGTTGTGCCTTTTTGACTGTGGAGTTGATGGTGGACCCCCACTTAAGGTCCTTGGCTATGATGGTTCCCAGGAACTTAAAAGACTCCACAGATGTGACTGTGGTGTTGTTAACGGTGAGAGGGTGAGGAGAGGGGGAGCTCTCCTAAAGTCTACAATCAATTCCACTGTCTTAAGAGAATTGAGCTCCAGGTTGTTCCGATGGTACCATGATGTCAGCTGTGACACTTCCTGTAGGCAGATTCCTCTCCATACTGTTCAGTCCAATCAGGGTTGTGACATCTGCAAACTTGAGAAGTTTGACAGTGGAGGTGCAGTCATTGGTGTAGAGAGAGTGGAGGAGAGGGGAGAGTACACAGCCAAGCAGTGCTCCTCTGCTGAGGGTTTGCAGGTCTGAGGTGCTTTCCCAGCCTCACACGCTGCTTTCAAGGACATCTTAATGCATGGGCATGCATGGAAGTTGCCCAGGGCCCCACGAGCATTGGGGCCCATGCTAGTCTATGTAATGTTGTGACTTGCTGTCAATAAATAAATACTATACTCTACTAAACTATAAATCTTTGTTATTGGAAAATGCATATTTAGCATGTGTTTTACTAAAGATAATAAGTGAACATTGGCATTCGCTTCTGATTTAGTAGCATGGTCACATCTGCAACCACACGTGCATGTATGTGTACGTATCTCACGCGCTAAATAACGGGAAATCCTGGAAAAGGGAACCCATCGTATTTATCGGCAAACATATGTGAAGAATTTATTGAATTAATGGGACAACATGTTCTTTGTGCTATTCTTGAAGAAATAAAAGAGTCAAAGTATTATTCAATGTGTGGATTCCACTCCATACATCTTACACACTGATCAACTGACATTTACTGTCCGGTACATTCGAGGATGTGAGCCTGTGGAACGTTTCATTAAGTTCATCCCCATCTTTTCTCATGGAGCAAAGAATGTAGCAGACACTGTTGTGGATTTCCTTAATGAGAACTAAATTCCACTATCAAACTGCTGTGGTCAGTCGTATGACAATGCCTCAAATATGTCTGGACGCTATGGTGGATTGCAAGCACAGAATCATCAACTGAATGAGTTCGCCATCTATGTCCCCTCTGAACTTGGTGGGAGTAAAAGCGGCAGAGTGTTGTCTACAGACTGTAAAATTATTTGACTTTGTTCAATGTCTCTATTCCTTTTCTCTGCTTCTACACATCGATGGAATGTTCCGACATCATCTTTTAGAAAAAATGTTGTGGTCAGACGTCTGTCTGACACGAGATGGTCGTCACATTTTGATGCTGTTCAAGCTCTGTATGGGGGTTTCGAGAAAATTAAACAGGCACTGGATGCTCCATCAGATGACACTGAACAGGAAGTGAATACAAGGCGAGAGGCAGAAGGATTGAGCAAGAAAATGGAGAACCTGGCAACGATCTTTCTCACAATTCTTTGGAATGACATTCTTGACAGAGTGAACAAAACAAGTAAGGTCCTGCTGTCAGAGAATGTGAACATACTTGTTGCCATGAATCTTTTTGAGTCTCTGAAGACCTATCTTCAGGAAATTAGAGACAAATTTAGTGAATATGAATTGAAAGCCAGGAGTAGGTGTCCAGATTTAGATTATAGCGATGTGAAAAAATGGGAACGAAAACAAAATGTGTAGGTAGGGGCCCAAATGCGCTGCTTTGCCAGGGGGCCTATAATGCTTTTCAGACGGCCCTGGCTGCTTCCTGTCTGTCAGGAAGCTTGTGATCCACCGACAGAGAGGTTCAGGCACAGTCAACTCTGAAAGTTTAGTATGTAGTAGCTCTGGCACAATGGTGTTGAATGCAGAGCTAAAATCAACAAACAGGATCCTCGCATAGGTACCCTGGTGGTCTAGGTGCTGGAGGATGAAGTGCAGGCCCAGGTTGACTGCTTCATCCACAGATCTATTGGCCCGATATGCAAACTGCAAAGGCTCCAGCAGGGGATTCGTGATATTTTTCAGCTTCGCCAGCACAAGCCTTTCAAGGGTCTTCATGACTACAAAGGTCAGTGCGACAGGCCTGTAGTTATTAAGACCAGTAATTCTTGCCCTTTTGGGTAATGGGATAATAGTGAAGAATTTGAAGCAGGCAGGGGCCGTACAGGTTTGCAGGGACTGGTTGAAAATGTTTGTGTAGACCGGTGCCAGTTGTTGGGCACAGAGCTTGAGAGCAGAGGGGGAAACATTGACCCATCCTGGAGATTTCCAGCTTTTCTGTCTTCTGAATAGCCCCTTCACCTCCTCTATTGTTGATGATGGAAGTGATGTTGTGCAGCATGGAGGGGATGGGTAATTGAGTGTGAAGCGGTGATTGGAGAGGGGGGGATAGGAAAGGGTCCAGTCTTTTCAGACTGGAGGCTTGGTTTAAGCAAGACTCCAGACTCCTTGCTTTAAGAACAACCTCATTTTCCACTGCACATATTGATCGAGCAATAAAATATGGATCTATTCAGTATTTACATTGAAGCTTGAGTATTTATGTTAGAAAATCAGAGTTTGAGATACTCGGCATTCTTGATTATTTTAATTTCCAAACTTTAATCAACAAAGCATTATCTCAACTATCAAACTATTCATTGTTTTTGCCTCTTATGGTCTTGACAATTTACCAATATATTTTGAAGCCAGGGAATGAATAGTTACATTTCTCTACGCTTACTATGTGTAGCGAGTTGCTTCAGATGATGTGGCTAGGCATACAGAACTCTCTAAGCGCTACTGAAATCTGAGAGTACTATATATATCCCTAACTAATTCATTTCAAGGATTGTAAACACACAATTTGGAGCCCGAGTCCAAACATCAGTGGAAATTGTGAATAAATTCTAAATTATAATCAATGCCAACATCCAATCCTAGACTTTCCTTCTGATCCCAATACCCATTGTCAATCTCACCCCATCAAATCCCAATGCCCGGTGCCAACTTTCTTTCCCCTCGTACTCTATTTCCATTTTCTCACTATGATCTCATCACCCAGGGTCAGTCTTCCGCCCTGGGATCCCTGCATTCAGTGCCAGTCCTTTCCCTTCAAATCCCAACAACAATATCTCCCAATTTTAATCATCTCTAATTACCACTGTCACTCATCCCCCTCGGATCTCAACATTCCAGTTCCTCTCACTCCAATCCCATGATCCAATTCCTCTTTTATCACAATATAAATCCCCATCCCACCCTGTCTCCGATGCCTCTTGCACTCCAGCTTCTCCCTCTCTGATCCCCAACACCAAGTGCTGTGTATTTTCCTCCAAACCCAGCACTGTCAATCTGTTCTTCCTGGATCCCAAAAACAAATGGCATTCTCTCTGTCCCTTCCCGATCCTAATACCTTGTTAGTGACTTCCCACTCTCATCCCCAAACCACATGGTCTCACTCTCTGTCAACATCTTGCTAATGGATTTGTACAGGGAGAGTCCGGCACTATATTTTGGCTATTGTGCATTGGTGAAGGGACAGATACTGTTGAAATCAGTGTTGAAAACATTGGTACTTGGTACTGGGGATGTGAGTGAATCCTGCACTGGATGGTGTTGACAGAATGGATCCATTTATATCAAGTTCAGGATCTTAATCCAAAGTACGTCAATGGGAGGTGGTTCCATCTGGTCCCATACAACATCATGCAAAGTGCTGGCGAATACTGAAATCTGGAGTACGTTGGTCGGTAGTGGGCAACCACGAGGGCTCTGTGGCTGGTCAGAATATCAGGCTGGAAACTGTGGGCAATATGATTAATGCTGGTGGCATCAGTATAAGGAGGGGGGAGGGTGGGAGCTAGATGTTCAACTATTCGGACAGCAGTCAGGTGCAATTCTGGGACTGACAACAACGGGTGCTAATAATAAATGGACCAGTCCCAATGATCTTCTTAAGTTCCTAACAACACAAGAAGTCTACACCTTTTATCAGGGATCAGGAAAAATCCCTCCACCGGTGGAATCATACTTAGCACAAAGAGAGGTGTTCTTCATGGCTGGAGGTCAATCATCTCACCACAGGACACCTTAGCTGGAGTTCTTGACCCAATCATCTCCAATTGCTGCATCAATGGTCTTTCTTCAATCATAAGATTAGAAGCAGGGGTGTTTGCTGATGATTGCAAAATGTTCAGAACCATTCACGATTTTTCAGATAATGAATCAAGACCCTCCTGAAACATCACCCATTCCTTCTCTCCAGAGATGCTGCCTGTCCCGCTGATTTACTCCAGCCTTTTGTGTCTATATTTGGAATAAACGAGCACCTGCAGTTCCTTTCTACATTCCTCAAATAATAAAACAGTCCACATCTAAATCCAGCAAGACCTGTACAATAAGTAGACCTGGGCTGATAGGCATAAAGTTACATTCATGCCCCACAAGTGCCAGGCAATGCAGATATCCAATAAGAGAAATTCCAGCTATCAAGCCTTGACATTCAATAGCATTACCATCGCCAAATCTCCCGCTATAATTTCTGTAGGTAACCATTGTCCAGAAACTGAACTGGAGTAGCAATTACACAATATCTTTCGGAGCAGGCCCAGGAATCCTATGGCAAATAATTCACCTCCCAGTTGGTAACGGTATTAGTTTATTTTTTGTCGTTTAGTTTAGATTAGTTTAGTTTAGCTTAGCTTAGAGATACAGCATGGAAACATGTCCTTTTGCTCACCGGGTCCACACCAACCATCGATCACGCATGCACTAATTCTATGTTATCCCAGTGTCACATCCTACACATGGGACCATTTACAGAAGTCAATGAGCCCACAAACCTACATATTGTTAGAATGTGGGAGGAAACCGGAAAACCCAGAGAAAACCCACACGGTCACAGGGAGAACGTACAAACTCCATATGGACAGCACCCGTAGTCAGAATCGAAACCAGTCTCTGGTGCTGAAAGGCAGCAACTCTACCATTGCACCACTATGCCTCATGTGTTCGAGATACAGTGAAAAACGTTGTTTGTATGCTACTTCAGTGGTCAGAATATAGGTTCATAGTGTTTTAGTATTACATATACAGAGAAAGTGCAGATATAATAAAGTGCAAGGGCTGCAATCAGATTGTTGAAAGGTCTGGATTTCCCCTTTAGTTTATGAGTGGACTGATCTCTAGTCTAATAACAGTGAGTAAAATGCTTTTTCTGAACCTGGTGGTTCCATGTTTACAAAAAATCGTATTTTCTGCCATTCATCAAACTTCTTATACACTACCTTCAAAATCACTGACAGCTGCAAGGGCAAGGGCAGCAAAAACATGGAAATACCTTGACCTGGAAAAGACAAAGTGCTGGAGTAACTCAGCAGCATCTCTGAAGAACATGGATTGGTGATGTTTCGGGTCGGGACCCTTCTTCAGACTGATTGTACAGGAAGAAAGCTGGAAAAGAGGAGTGGCATAACAGAGCATGGCTGGTAATAAGTAGATGCAGGTGAGGGGGGTTGACAAGCAGATGGTTGTACAAAGGCCAGAGATAAAAAGACAGGAGGTGCGAGACGAAAGGATTGAAGAGTTGTGAATTATGAAGCTGGAGGAAGGAAAGTATGTGGAAGGGAAGGGGGAGAAATAGTTGCGAGTCCAGGTGGGAGGGGGGAAGAAAAGGGGGAAGAAAGGAAAGGGGGGGGGCTTGATTACCCTACAATTGGAGAATTTATTGTTTATACCATTGGTTTGTAAATTATTAGATGCAAAATATGAGGCGCTGTTGTCTCATGTGGCCTCACTATGGTATTGGAGGACGCCCAGGAGAGTTAGTATGAGAATGGGAAGGGGAGTTAATGTTGCTAGCAACTGGAGATCCAGTAGGCCTAGGCGGCTGAGTTACTCCAGTACTTCATGCCTTTTTTTTACACACGAACATCTACAGTTCCTTGTATCACCTTGACCTGGACGTTGTTTCCAAGCCACACACCATCCTGACTTGGAAATATATCTCCAGTCCTTCACCGTCGCTGAGTCAAAAGCCTGGCACTCTCCCTAACAGCACTGAGTATACCCGACACCTCAAAGCCTGCAGCGCTTCAAGTAGGCAGCTCATTACTACCTCCTCAAGGGCAACTAAGTAGGGGCAATTAAAAGTGGTTCATCCTATGAAGCTCAATTCCCTTGAATGATTTTTTTTTAAATAAAAGGACTCCATATTGTTTCTGCTAAGTTGAAGATTTTATGGCAAATATTGGGTAGCGATTTCTATATGTTTGAGTTTAACCACGCATGTGCCCTTACCTAAAACTTGTGCTGAAATAATCGTAACTCTCAGTCTTGCTTTGACTATAAATTTTGAGTCATTACATTGATAAAATATTGAAGGATATTGAACTCTGTGAGGTAAGGGAAAAAAGTAGAGTAGCTATGGAAACTATGAGATTCAAAGAGGAGGAAGTACTGACACTTTTGAAAAAATATAAAAGTGGATAAGTCTCCAGGTCCTGACAGGATATTCCCTAGGAAATTGAGGGAAGTTAGTGTAGAAATAGCAGGAGCTATGACAGAAATATTTCAAATGTCATTAGAAACGGGAATAGTGCCGGAGGATTGGCGTACTGCGCATGTTGTGCCATTGTTTAAAAAGGGTTCAAAGAATAAACCTATCAATTATAGACCTGCTAGTTTGACGTCAGTGGTGGGCAAATTAATGGAAAGGATACTTAGAGATAATATATATAAGCATCTAGATAAACAGGGTCTGATCAGGAACAGTCAACATGGATTTGTGCCTGGAAGGTCATGTTTGACAAACCTTCTTGAATTTTTTGAAGAGGTTACTAGGGAAATTGATGAGGGTAAAGCAGTGGATGTTGTCTATATGGATTTCAGTAAGGCCTTTGACAAGGTTCCCCATGGAAGGTTGGTTAAGAAGGTTCAACCTTTGGGTGTTAATGGCGGAGTAGCAAGATGGATTCAACAGTGGCTAAATGGGAGATGTCAGAGAGTAATGGTGGATGGCTGTTTATCAGGTTGGAAGCCGGTGACCAGTGGGGTGCCTCAGGGATCTGTGTTGGGTCCACTGTTGTTTGTCATGTACATCAATGATCTAGATGATGGGGTGGAAAATTGGATAAGTAAGTATGAGGATGATACTAAGATGGGTAGTGTTGTGGATAATGAAGTAGATTTTCAAAGTCTACAGAGAGATTTGGGCCATTTGGAAAAGTGGGCTGATAGATGGCACATGGAGTTTAATGCTGATAAGTGTGAAATGCTACATCTTGGCAGGACAAATCAAAATAGGACGTACATGGTAAATGGTAGGGAATTGAGGAATGCTGTGGAACAGAGGGATCTAGGAATAACTGTGCATAGTTCCCTGAAGGTGGAATCGCATGTAGATAGGGTGGTAAAGAAAGCTTTTGGTGTGCTGGCCTTTATAAATCAGTGCATTGAATATAGGAGTAGGGAAGTAATGTTAAAATTGTACAAGGCATTGGTAAGACCAATTCTGGAGTATGGTGTACAATTTTGGTCGCCTAATTATAGGAAGGATGTCAACAAAATAGAGAGAGTACAGAGGAGATTTAGTAGAATGTTGCCTAGGTTCCAGCAACTAAGCTACAGAGAAAGGTTGAACAAGTTAGGTCTTTATTCTTTGGAGCGCAGAAGGTTAAGGGGGGACTTGATTGAGGTCTTTAAAATGATGAAAGGGATAGACAGAGTTGACGTGAATAAGCTTTTCCCATTGAGGGTAGGGAAGATTCAAACAAGAGGGCATGACATGAGAATTAAGGGACAGAAGTTTCGGGGTAACGTGAGGGGGAACATCTTTATTCAGAGAGTGGTGGCTGTGTGGAATGAACTTCCAGCAGAAGTGTATGGAGGCAGGATTGATTTTAACATTTAAAAGTAAAGTGGATAGGTATATGGACAGGAAGGGAATGGAGGGGTATGGTCTGAGTGCAGGTGGATGGGACTAGGGGAAAATAAATGGTCGGCACGGACTGGAAGGGCCGAGAGTGCCTGTTTCCGTGCTGTAATTGTTATATGGTTATATGGTTATATGGTTAAAATTATCTTCAGTAAAATCTTGAATGTAAGTGCAGTTTACTCAAACTCTCGACCAAGAACTGAAACGTTGCCATTAATGGGACTGCAGAAAGGAGATCTGTGATAAAAAGTAATGACGCTGAACACAATAAAGACTAAAGTTACCACATTCAGCAAGCTATTCAAACGTGGCAATTAAATATAAAGGTAAATGGGACATAAATAATTGTTTCAAGAAAAAGAAAAAGAGGAAGTAAATACTTATGGAAATCCTGTAGTCCAATAAATTACCAATACAGTTTTAAAAGATGCTAGCAGAGAATTAGATAATGGAAAATCTGGTGGCAGATTGAAAAATTAACCACTGTCCCTGTTCCAGGAAGAGAGAAGAAATATTTTCTCATATAATGGCAACTGCTGTACGATTGTTTATTATAAGATTCTGCCTGATAATCCACCTGCAATCCTTCTTCCACTGCTTGGAATTCATAACCTCGCACATCACAGCTGAAGTCTTTGCATTCAAAATCAATTCACCGCATAAACTTGCCTCCTCCAAGTCATTGCAATGCTGCTGCAGTTTTTTTAAATAACTTTGGTGTTAAAAATTGAGAATGAAAGAGGTATAACAATTGACATATCAGTGCACAAATGCAAACACAAAGGAGAATTTTCAATTTATTGCCACTTGCACTGCTGTTTATTTTACAGATGGATAGCAGATACAATAGTCTGCTGGACTAAAGTGGGGGATACGACCGGAAATCTCAGGAACTGGGAGGCCACTTCAATCTGAAGGTGACAGAATGGCTGTTTTTCATCATGTTAATGCTAAACAGCCACCTAAAGCAGAATAAGCGAGTTCGGTATTACAACTGCGCATGCCCAGGTCATGGGTCATTCGGAATAAACATTCTCGCCAGCTGAGCTACTGTGTGTGTATGAACCTGCGTATTTTCCAGCTTTGCTTCTTCGAGGTAAAAAAATAATGCTTTCAAAACAATTAACTGGATGTATTTATGGTTCTTTTGTACAAAAACTATGATTTTGGTGGTTTTATTGCTTTATGCTTTGGTGAGTGAGCAAGATCTCGTAACGATGAATAGCAACCATTTTTTAGTCTTTTTGTTTGGGGGGTGGAGAATGAAATGAAATACCTATAGGCCTTGCCTTCTTTGCAGTCGCTAAGCAGGCGAAACTTCAGTGAAGTAGCTGGCTGGTTAGCCTCATCAGAACTGGCAAGATGATTTGACAGCTCAACGATGGATGTGGGAGGCCAGCAGTTTAGTCCTTCCGATTCTCCAAGCCACCCATCTTTCAGTTCGCTCATGGGATCGGGAAGAATTGTTTCTCCACATTTCAAGGGTTCCTTGTATTGATCAGCATGACGACGTTTTTCTTCACCGGCAGTCGGTAGCACGGGCTTCTTCATGTACGATGCAGCGTAAGCAAGAGCAGCAAGTTCGTCTTTTTGTCCTGTCTTGTTCAACCCACTGTCCGCTAAAATATGCTTTAAATCTTCGACTTTCCATCGCAGAAAATCATCCAGTGTCATCAGCCATAACCAATATAAGATTCAAAGAAGCCAAAAATTCAGACTGGAAATGTACTCACAGTATATACTGCGCTACGTTCACTTTTTTTTGAATACCAAATGACCTTTGACAAATCCCATGATTCCTTGCATTTATCGAGATACTGAACTCGTTTATACTGCACAGCTGCAAATGGTGGAGTGGCCCTGACCTCAACAGGAGCAAGCCAGCAGACCAAACTGCCACACTACTGGGAAATGGCACCATATGAGCACTAGAATAAGAAAAGTAGTAAGTAGGGCAAGTTTTAGAGACTTGCATAAGCACAATTTATAATTAAGCCCATTAGTTGTAGAAAGTATTAATATAAACTATTGTTTCTTTGAAATAAAAACACTGTGATTCAACACCTTTGTGAAGGCATCATAGGTCATGTCATCAAAATTCTACACCCATTATGCATTTGTCAGAGAGACATCCTGCATTGGCAGAGAGCTATCTTGGTAAAGAAATTAAAAGGAAGTAAACGTATATGAACGTTTAGGAAGATGGAATCTGACAAGGCTGCTGAGGACTAAAAAGAGAGCAGCAAAGTACCCAAGTAGGGAATTTGAAGGGCCAGAAGGGCCAAGAAATGTCACTGGCACATAAGATTAAAGAGATTCCCAAAGCTTTTTATATATGCATTAAAAATAAGAGGGTAATGAGGGGGGTGGAAGACCGCTCAAGAATAAAGGAAATAATTTCTGCTTGGAGTCAGATGGTGCAGGTGATGTGCTAAACGAGTACTTTGTGTTTTTACTGATCAAGAAGAAGGGCATGGGGAATAATGAGATTAGCGTGTGGAATATTAAAAGACTAGGGCATTGTGAGATCAAGCAGGAGACGGTGTTGGGTTTGTTGAAGAGCGGCATTGTGGGTTAATCCCTTGATGAGATCTATCTCATGTTATTGAGAAAAGCAAGATAGGAGATTGCTGGGACCATGAGTAAGATCTTAGTGTCCTCCCTAGCCACAGGCTGGGGGACTAGAGAGTAGCCAATGTTTTTCCTTTGTTAAGAAGTGAAAATGGATAATCCTGGAAATTATGGGCCAGTGCACCTCACTTCAGTGGTTTGGAAGCCTTTGGAGAGGATTCTTTGGGATAGGATTTACTCACATTTGTAAGGGAATTAGCTAATTAGGAACAGTCAGCATTGTTTTGTCAGTAGCAGGTCACGTCTTACAAACTTGATTGAGTTTTCGTGAGGAGGTGACAAAGGTGATTGATCAGGGTAGGGGTGTGGATATGGTCAACAGCCAATAAAGTATAATTTAATAATTGAGTCATTATGTAAAGTGTATGCTGATCTGGAAAACAAAAGGTGGGCAGGATCGAAGGTGACCTGGTAGTTTGGATTTACAACTGGGTACCACCAAAAGACAGGGGGAAGTGGGGGAAGATCATCATTCTGGGTGGAGGTCTGTTGACAGTGGTATTCTGCAGGGATTAATACTGCAAGCTCTATTGTTTGTGTTGTATATATATGTCTATGTATATATATATATATCTATATCTCTCTCTCTCTCTCTCTCTCTCTCTCTCTATATATATATATATATATATATATATATATATATATATATATATATATATATATATCTATATATCTCTCTCTCTCTCTATATATATATATATATATATATATATATATATATATATATATATATATATATATATATGTACACGAGACTATGTGGGACCCGTTGGGTCCCATGTTCACACATGAGGGCTGGAACCCGATGGAATATTCCACCTCTCCACCAATTCCAATATTGGTGGCCAGTAGGGCGGGGATGGGGGAGCTTTCTGGAGCTCTAGTATGGGTGTTGTTGGCTGCAGGGACTACTGGTCTCCAGAGGGCTAGTATGGACATTGTGGGCCAAATGGATTCTTGGGGTGGCAGCTCAGTCCCTCAAGCCTGTTGCGCTGGCAGCTCACTCACGGCTGGTGGGCTGGCAGTTGACTCACGGCTATTCCTTGAAATTCCATTTCAAGCAGAGTGCAAGGCCATCAAATGCAAATCCAATTTCCTACCATTTTAAGCAGGGTGCAAGGCCACCAAATTCAAGGGCAGTTTCTTACCACTTCAAGCAGGGTGCAAGGCCACAAAATTCAAGTGCAGTTTCACACCACTTCAAGCAGCGTGCAAGGCCACAAAATTCAAGTGCAGTTTCATACCATTTCAAGGAGTGTGCAAGGCCACCAAATTCAAGTGCAGTTTCATACCACTTCAAGCAGGGTGCAAGGCCACAAATTCAAGTCCAGTTTCATACCATTTCAAGGAGGATGCAAGGCCACCACATTCAACTGCAGTTTCATACCATTTCAAGCAGGGTGAAACCACCAAAACACCACACAAAACACCACACTCACAGTTCAGTAGACATTCAGTGTGTTCAGTTGATTCACAGCTCAGACAGAGCCATGACCTCTCCCTCCCCCATCATGCAGAGACTGAGCCACACCCACACTTCCGGCTTTTATAATCCCTCCCCCTCCCACTGGAAAAGGTGTGGCCTTCATGGCGTGATTGACAGCAGAGAGATTCTCAACATTTTTAAAACATTAATAACACTTTTATTTTTCATTGATGGGAAGAATCCTCTGCACCTGTTGAACGGAGGGGGGCTGAGTAAGATGGCCAAAAATCACAGCCATAAGTGGTAGCCTTTTATCTAAAATCAATATAGTGCAAACAGGAAGTTGTCAAGTTTAGACAAACTTGCAGTGCCTTTTCACTTCAACCCAAAACCCCCAAACAACCCTTTGAAGTGCCTTTTTCAACCCAAAACCCCCAAACAACCTTTTGCAGCGCCTTTTTACTTAACCCAAAACCCCCAAACAACCCTTTGCAGCGCCTTTTTACTTCAACTCAAAACCCCCAAACAATCCTTTGCAGCTCTTTTTACTTCAACCCAAAACCCCCAAACAATTCTTTGCAGCGCTTTTTACTTCAACCCAAATCCCCCAAACAACCATTTGCAGTACCTTTTTACTTCAACCCAAACCCCCCCCCAAACAACCATTTGTAGTGCCTTTTTACTTCAACCCAAACCCCCCAAACAACCATTTGCAGTGCCTTTTTATTTCAACCCAAAACCCCAAACAAACATTTGCAGTGCCTTTTTTAGTTCAACCCAAACCACCCAAACAACCATTTGCAGTGCCTTTTTACTTCAACCCAAACCCCCTAAACAACCATTTGCAGTGCCTTTTTACTTCAACCCAAACCCCCAAACAACCATTTGCAGTGCCTTTTTACTTTAACCCAAAAACCCCAAACAATCATTTGCTGTGTCTTTTTACTTCAAACCAACTATATTTTTATTTTCAAACCACATTAAGGGCACTCACAGTTGAGTAGACATGTGTTCAGTGTTATTCAGAGCTCAGAGAGATGTAACCATCTCACTTCCTCCATCTTACAGAAACTGACTGAGGCACACCATTTCCGAGGTTTTATAGTCCCTCCCCCCTCCCACCAGCAAGAGCAGCAGAGAGAATGGTGATTTTTTAAAAACATTAATATCTGTCTGAGTGGGAAAAATCCCCCGGTCCAGTCCGGTGGAGGGGGGCTCTGAGCGAGGTGGCCAAAATTAATGGCCATAATTCGCAGCGTTCTCTCAGAAATCACATTGCAGTGAGTCAAAAGCGGTCAAGATCTTACTTTGAGTAATATAGATGTACTATTAAAAGTCTCATCTTCTTTGTGTGTGTGTGTGTGTGTGTGTGTGTGTGTGTGTGTGTGTGTGTGTGTGTGTGTGTGTGTGTGTGTGTGTGTGTGTGTGTGATTGAGATGGTATCTACAGCAAAACGGTACACGGTGGCACTAAATATTTTGCACCACCTTACGCATCTTTGCCCCATGATCTATCTGGTCAAGTTTCCTTCAGATTTGATGTTATAATTCACAAGTTATTAACATTTTTAGATTTACAAAACACCAATTTGAGAAAAATGTCTTCCCTGTGCTTACAGCTATGACAACACAATGGGATTGTAGCCCTGCTCACAACATTGTTCTTATCCAAGTACACTTTAGCCCTAGCAGGTGCAAATGTTTTTTTTAAGTCACAGTACACTGAGTTCTGCTAGCTAGCAAGTGCAATTGCATTTATTTTAAAATGTAAAAATGAAGGAGGACGAATAAGGCAAAATGAGCAACCCCTGCACAGTTGGAGGCTATCGGTGATTGATGGAATATTGCTTTGGGGGAATGGGTTGTGTTGGAGAAACAGGTGACTGGTGGAATTTTGCCTTGGGGAATGGGTTGCGTTGGGGAACCGAGGCCTCCTGTGTAGGCTATGGCTGAGTGATGGAATATTGCCTTGGGTGGAATATTGCCCTGGGGAACAGGTTGCGTTGGGGGACCTGGCCTCCCGTAGGGGCTATGGGTGAGTGGAGAAATATTGCATGGGGGGAATGGGTTGCATTGGGGGACCAGGCCCCCCATGTGACAGGGACCCCACAGGTCCCACTTCGTCTATATATTACTAAAATGCTCATTTTGTATGTTTCTATCTATTTATGCGCTCCCATGTTATCCTGAAATTACACCAAAACAATACACAATAGTGCTAATTATTTTTTTTGCACCCCCTTACCATTGTCATGTGGTCGTTCGTGTCAAGTTTCGTTCAGATTGATGTTATATTTCACAAGTTTTTGACATTTTTAGGTGAACAAAACCCCAATTTGCAAAAAATATCTTCCCTGTGCTTACAGCTATGATGTCACGATGCGATTGTAACCCTGCTCACAACATTGTTGCTATCATAGTACAGTGAGTCCTGCTAACTCTAGAAGGTGCAAATGCATTTTTCTAAAAGTCACAGTAAGTGTGAGTGGGGGGGGGGGGGGGGGGTTAGTGTGTGTGTGTGTGGGGGGGGAGGGGTAGTGTGTGGGGGGGGGGTTAATGTGTGTGGGGGGATTAGTATGTGTGTGTGTTCAGAGGGGTTACTGTGTGGGGGGGGTTAGTGTGTGTGTGTGGAGGGGTTAGCATGTATGTGTGTGTGTGTGGGGGGGTTATGTCACTATGGGAACCCATCAGCCACGCCTGCGCAGTTGGGGGCTATTTGTGAGTGGTGGAATATTGTGTTCTGGGGGGGAGGGTTAGTGTGTGTGGGGGGGGGGTTAGTGTGTGTCTGGTGGGGTTATGTCACAACAGGAACCCGTCAGCCACCCTGCGCAGTTGGGAGCTATGTGTGAGTGGTGGAAAATTGTGTTCGGGGACAAGCCATCCCATGTGACACCACATTCCCCCTCCCCCATGTTGGGGGACAGGGCCCATCGGGCCCCACTTGGTCTAGTATGTAATTAAATCTCATCTTATATATATTTATTTGTATGTATATATATTTGTTTGTATGTATGTTCCCTGTGATGTATATGTAATGTAATACAGCTAAAATGGCACACAATAGCAAAATCTTAGGTCCACCTTTCTCACCATTCATCTGGGGTGTGCAGTAGCAAGTTTTGTTCGATTTGACAAAGTAATTCCCTTTATAAACTTAAATCAATTTTCTCCCACGAACGCCACTGCGTTCCCACTTGCCGGCCCAATCAGCCGTGTCTGCGCAGTTGGGGGAGGGTTGCCAAGTCTGCTGCCATTTTCAGATCGCCATTTTGACTGGCGTCACAACGGGGATCTATAAATATATAAATTAATTGGACAAAAATCTAGAAGGATTGCTTCGTAAATTTATAGATGACACAAAAAATGATGGAGTCTTGCACAGTGCAGAAGGCTGTCAAAAGCAGGATATAAATCAATTATAGATATGGGCAGATGAAATTGTGAGATGTTGTACACTGGGAGATCAAAAGTAAGGGGAAGTAACCCTTAAGTTACTGGGAAGATCCTTAACGGCAAATATGTACGAAGGTTCTTGGGATCCAGGTCCATAGTTCCCTGAAAGTAGCAACACAGATAGGTGGAATGATCAAAAGTCAAGTCAAGTCAAACAAACTTTATTGTCATTTAGAAATACATTGATATATGCAGTTCCAAACGAAATTACGTTGCATTTGGCTCCCTGTGCAACACAATAAATTAACCGAAGGATAGGTATGTATGAAAAGGATAAATAGACAATAGTGGCAGCCCATTTACATGGCATTCAGGAGTCTGATGGCTCGTGGGAAGAAGCTGTTGCGGAACCTTGATGTTCTGCTCCTCATGCTGCGGTATCTTTTTCCCGAGGGCAGCAGAGTGAACAGTCCGTGATGGAGATGTGTGCGGTCCTTTATGATACTGCTGGCCTTAGACACACAGCGTTTGGTCGCAATATCCCCGATTGAGGGGAGATAGGTCCCGATGATTTTTTCCGCTGTCCTCACCACTCTCTGCACAGACTTCCAGTCGGAGGCTCTACAGTCCCCAAACCATACAGAGATACAGCTGGTCAGAATACTCTCTATGGTGCCCCTGTAGAAAGTAGTGAGGATGGGATGGGGGAGATGAGCTCTTCTCATCCGGCGCAGAAAGTGCAACCGCTGCTGCGCTCTCTTAACAGTTGATGAGATGTTAGTCGACCAGGTCAGACTGTTAGTGACCTGCACCCCCAGGAACTTTGTGCTACTGACCACCTCCACATCGCTGTCATTGATGTGAAGTGGTGTGGGACTGTGCCGGGTTTTCCTGAAGTCGACGATAATCTCCTTTGTTTTCTCGACATTCAGGATCAGGTTGTTCGTATTGCACCAGTCCACCAGTTGTTCCACCTCCTCCCTGTAAGCCAGCTCATTGTCGTCCCTGATGAGGCCCACCACTGTTGTGTCATCTGCGTACTTCATGATGTGGTTTGTACTAAACCTGGCACAACAGTCGTGAGTCATCAGGGTGAACAGCAGTGGACTCAGGACACAGCCCTGAGGGGAGCCGGTGCTTAGAGAGATGGTATTGGAGGTGTTATTTCCAACCCTCACAGACTGAGGTCTGTCAGTGAGGAAGTCCAGTAGCCAGTTACACATGGGGGTGCCGAGGCCCAATGGAACCAGTTTGCTTATCAGGTGCTGGGGGATAATGGTGTTGAATGCTGAACTGAAATCCACGAACAGCATTCGCACATAGGTGTTTTTCTCCTCTAAATAAAGAAGGCATAAGAAACAGAAAAATCATGCTACAGCTTTATACAACTTTGGCCAGACTGCATTTGGAGTATTGCATGCAGTTCTGGTTGTCTCATTGCTGGAAGGATAGGGAGGCTTTGGAGAGTGTGCAACGGAGGTTCATATGGAAATAAGTTTTATCTGTTCAGCCTGTGATATTCCCAGGAACGTATTAAGCCCAGGAATAACTGACTGGGGTACTATCATATGTATCTACAGTGCATAGTTCCTGTGAAGGAGCTATAATTAATACCAATCCATTCTATGGGAGGTTTAACAGTATATTGCTGAAAGCAGCACAACAGGAAGATCTGTTCCACTGATGGATGAGCACACCATCAAGATCTATAATAGCAGGAGTAACTCGGCAAATTCAGTAAATCACACCAATTCAAGAAAATTCCATTTGAAGGGGCACTAAGAGACTGGAGACCACATAACTACAGTGCCCCTTATCTGGTGTGATCAAAACAGAATACAATTACTGTCACCTTCTTTATTGCTAGTTTCTGACTGTCACTTTGCTGCACGAAGTAGTCCTGTGAGTATAGACTCCATAATCATTCTCTGTTGTCAGATCAGTTTGTTGTTAATGTTTGTTCAAGGCTTCTACTTCACAGGCATGTTCTAAGCTGCAGCAGTGGGCAAAAATTAAATGTACCTGACTGACTTATTCAATGGAAATTTAGTGCAAAACAATTAATCCTCACAATATCATGGTGGAGCAGTACAGTAAGCTGGATTTAAAACATATTCCAATAATTTCTTCTTCAGATTCTCTTCCTCACTATGTTTAAATTAGTCCAATCATTTCAATAGTGGTTTGTCGGGGCATATTCCATGTACCAAACCCTGTAAACTGTGACTAAAATGAAAGAATGTGAACCTTTCACCCTCTTGCAATGTAGATAGCTTTGAACAGACAGCAAAAATCATTATACAAAGGCTTCTTAAGCACGTCATAAGAAAGCAGTATCGACTAAGAAAGCAGTAAAAATCCACGAGCAGACAAAATCTGTCCAAATAATTGTTAAGTGTCACTGTAGATTCTTATCAACCACTCAGCATCAGACATTGGTTGAAGCGGATTTAAGACACTATGTTGGAATATTTAGGTTTATTATTATTATTATTATTATTGTCACATATACCAAGGTACAGTGAAAGCTTTATTTTTGCATTCTATACAATCAAAATATAATCAAATCAAACGCAAGTAGAATACATAAAGCAAAGAGGAAGATACAGAATGCAGAATGTAATTCTCAGCTGTGTAGCACATCAGTTCCATAGACAAAGTCCAATATCACCAGTGGGGTTAGGTGAATTGGACAGTATACTTGATTAATCAAAGACCATTAAGAAGCCTGATAATAAAGGGGAAGGGAAACATAATTGTCCCTTAGTCTGGTGGTGCGCATTTTCAAGATTCTGTACCTTCTGTTGGATGGGAGCAGGGAGAAAAAGGATGACCGGGATATAATCTTTGATTTTATTGGCTGCTTTTTGTAAAGCAGCATGAAGTGTAGATGGAGTCAATGGTGGGAAGCCTGCTCTGTGTGATGGACTGGACTACATCTGCAATTCTCTGCAGTTTCTTGCTGTGTTGGGTAGAGCTGTTCCCAAGCCAAGCTGTGACGCACCTCAACAGTATGCTTTCTATGGTGTATTTGTAGAGGTTTGTAAGGCTTATGGAGACATGCTGAAATTCCTCTAGTCTTGGCTGGCACATCAATGTGGTTGGTCCACAACTGATGTTGAGTAATCGTTGAACATAGAGACCGAGGGACGCAAGTACATTGTGGCCACAGAGGATGGTGAGGAAGGCATACACTGTATGGCATATTTGCCTTCATCAGATGAAGCAATGAGTACAAGGGTCGTGGTGTAAATATAGTTTGTGAGGCCACACCTGGAGCAGTGTGTGCAGTTCTGGATGCCACATTACAGGAAAGTTGTGATTAAGCAAGAGAGGCTGCAGAAAAGATTCACAAATGTGTTGCTTGGATTGGAGGGCTTGAGTTAGAGAGACTGGGTAAGCTGTGCTTGTTTTCCATGAAGCATAGGATGTGGAGGCACAGATAAGATAGATAGTCTGAAGCTATTTCCTGTGGTGGGATGTTGAAAATTAGAAAGCTTTGGTTTAAGAGTGAGAGGGAGGAGGTTTAAAAAAGATCTGAGTGGCAAATATTTATCACAATGTTGCTGGTATCCGGAAATGGCAGCCACAGGTGGTGGTGGGGGCAGGAACAGTAACATCGCTGAAGGAGCATCTGTACAGATACTTGAATGAGCAGGCCGTAAAGGGACATGGAATTAATGCAGCCAAACATAGCTGTGCATGATGGTCTGCATGGTCCAAGTGGGCTGATGTTACTACATTGTTCAACTCTATGACACCTTAGAAACTAAAGTTGATTAAAATAGATTTTGGTAGATTTTGACAATTGAATAGTTTTTAGTGGAGTGCTCTATCCCTCCGCCCTGCTGGCAGAGGTTGTAAGTGGGAGTTCAATCCACACTTTGAAATCCCTGGAATAGTTGGAGAATACACATGGCTTTGTGTGGTTTTGGTGATCAAGGCTGACTGCACGTGGCCCAGGTGTTTTGTTTGGCAATGAAACCTATTTGCGTGCTTAAATAATTGGTTTATTATTGCCACATGAACTGAAATACAGTGAAAAACTTTGTATGGCATGCTATACGGGCAAATCATACTATACGTGAGTACATCATGAATTAATTCCCAGCATATGAAAAGTCTGTTCAGAAGTTTACTTTACTTTACTTGAGAGATAGATACAGCGTGGAAACAGGCCCTTCGGCTCACCGAGTCCACTCCGACGAGCAATCCTCTAATACCAGTACTAGCTTACATTCTAGGGATAATTTATAATTCTTACTGAAGCCAATTAACCTACAAACCTATACGTCTTTGGAGTGCAGGAGGAAGCTGGAGGTCAGGGAGAACGTATAGACTCCGTACAAGCAGCACCCGTAGTCAGGATTGAACTCGGGTCTCTGGCGCTGTAAGGAGGCAACTCCACCACTGCACCACCATGCCGCCCCATTGCTTGCAATTTTTCAAATTTTTGCAATTTCTTGCAGTCTTGGGTTGAGCAGTTGTCAAACCAAATTGTGATGCAAGTGGGTAGACAAAAATGCTGGAGAAACTCAGCGGGTGCAGCAGCATCTATGGAGCAAAGGAGATAGGCAACGTTTTGGGCCAAAACCCTTCTTCAGACTAATGCAGGGTCGGGGGGGCAGGAAGAAGAAAGGAAGAGGAGGAGCCAGAGGGCTGAGGAAGAGCTGAGAAGGCGAGGCAACAGCACGGCTACCGGAAATTGGAGAAGTCAATGTTCAGGCCACTGGGATGCAGACTGCCCAAACGGAAGATGAGGTGCTGCTCCTCCAGAGTGGTGCTCACTCTGGCATGGAGGAGGCCCAGGACAGAGAGGTTGGATTCGGAATGGGAGGGGGAGTTGAAGTGCTGAGCCACAGGGAGATCAGGTTGGTTAAGGCGGACTGAGCTGAGGTGTTCGGCAAAACGATCCCCAAGGCTATGCTTGGTCTCACCGATGTGGATCAGCTGACATCTAGAGCAGCGGATGCAATAGATGAGGTTGGAGGAGGTGCAGGTGAACCTCTGTCGTACCTGGAACGACTGCTTGGGTCCTTGAATGGAGTCGAGGGGGGAGGTAAAGCAACAAGTGTAGCATCTCTTGCGGTTGCAAGGGAAAGTGCCCAGGGAGGGGGTGGTGCGGGTGGGAAGGGAACAATTGGCCAGGGAGCTATGGAGTGAGCAGTCTTTGCGGAAAGCAGACAGGGTGCGAGATGGGAAGATGTGGCGAGTGGTGGGGCCACGTTGGAGGTGACGAAAATGACGGAGGACTATTTGTTGTATGGGGTGGCTAGTGGGGTAGAAGGTGAGGACTAGGGGGAATCTGCCCTTGTTCCGAGTAGGGGGATGGGGAGAGAGAGCAGTGTTGCGGGGTATTGAAGAGACCCCGGTGAGAGCCTCATCTATGGTAGGGGAGGGGAACCCCCGTTCCCTGAAGAATTAGGACATTTCCAATGCCCTGATGTGGAACACCTCATCCTGGGAGCAGATGTGGCGTAGATGGAGGAATTGGGAGTAGGGGATGGAGTCCTTACAGGAAGCAGGGTGGGAAGAAGTGAAGTCTAGATAGCCATGGGAGTCAGTGGGTGTATAGTGGATGTCGGTCAAAAGTCGATCACCTGCGATGGAGATAGTGAGGTCAAGAAATGGTAGGGAAGTGTCGGAAATGGTCCAGGTGTATTTGAGTGTCAGATGGAAAATTAGTGGCGAAGTTGATGAAGTTAGTGAGTTGTTTGTGGGTGCAGGAGGTAGCACCAATGTAATTGTCGATGTAATGGAGGTAGAGGTCAGTGTAGCGGAGGTAGAGGTAGATGGGGCCCTGGTACATCTTGAACAAGGATTGTTCGACGTACCCTACAAAGAGGCAGGCATAGCTGCGGCTCATGCGCGTGCCCTTTAGCCTTGTGTTTGGAGGAAATGGGAGGAGTCAATCGAAAAGTTATTGAGGGTAAGGACCAGCTCTGCTAGGCGGAGGAGAATATCAGTGGAAGGGTATTGGTTGGTTCTCCAGTTGATTAAGAACCAGAGGGCTTTGAGACCATCCTGGTGGGGGATGGAGGTGTAGAGTGAATGTGATGCAAGTGGATGGGATCCATCACAGACAACAACTTGAAAATTAATATTCCATTTATTCCATTTATATTCTTGAAGGTTGGTAAAACACACAATAATCTTGGAGTATGGGGAGATGCCAGAAAATATAAAAGGAGGCAACATTTCTCTTCATCAGCCAAGTATGGCATCTTTAATTGGGCAAATAAACGTATTACTATTTACTGGGAATACAAAATTTAGTTTCCACAGTTGAAACGTGCTATGATTCCAATTATTTTTAACAGATCTCCGAGGACTAATTAGAGGTTACATTTGTCCTCCAAATTTTGCTTGCATTTGATGATACAGTAATAGTGCTGGGCGTACAGTAAACCCTTGGTATTACTGACCTCTTCACAAAGTATTTTGGTTACAGCGGATGAAGCGTCCCCACAGTAATCCCCACAGGCCCACATGCCTCCCCAACCACTTCCAGGCTGGACCTTTTTTAGTTTTGGTGTTTTGTTTTTAGAGATGTTGTGGAAACAGGATCTTCAACCCACCAAGTCCATGCCAATCAATGAATACCAATATGCTATGTCTCTGCATGCGCTAGTTCAATCCTACACGCTAGTGACAATTTACAGAAGCCAATTAACTTAGGTTAAGTTAATTACCCAATTAATCAGGTCAGCCACCTGGGCCTACCTGATCTGCCGGTTGCCAAACACTTTAATTCCCCTTCCCATTCCACACTGATCTTTTTTGTCCTGGGCCTCATCCATTATCCGAGTGAGGACAAATGCAAATTAGAGGAACAGCACCTTATATTGCATTTGGGCAGCTTACAACCCAGTGGCATGAACATTGATTTCTCCATCTTTAACACACTCTCCCTCTCTCCCTCTCTCTCTCCCTCTCTCCCTCTCTCCCTCTCTCCCTCTCTCCCTCTCTCCCTCTCTCCCTCTCTCCCTCTCTCCCTCTCTCCCTCTCTCCCTCTCTCCCTCTCTCCCTCTCTCCCTCTCTCCCTCCCCCTCTCCCCCTCTCTCCCTCTCCTCCCCATGCAAGTGGTTGTACCAGCTTCAAATTATTGAGTAGCATTGTCTGTAACCCGTTTTCATCTATCCCACAGCTAACAATGGCCTGTTTCCTTTATCATCATTACTTTTTTGCATATCTTTCATTCATTTGTTCTATCTCTTTCTACATCACCATCTATATCTCTTGTTTCCCTTTCCCTGTCTCTCAATCTGAAGAAGGGTCTTGACCAGAAACGTCACCTATTCCGTTTCTCCAGAGATGTTGTCTGATCTGCTGAGTTACTCCAGCTTATCGTGTCTAACTTCCAACCCTGTATGTCCTTGCGATGTGGGAGGAAACCGGAACACCTGTCGAAAACTCATGCAATCAGGCATCACCCTGTAGTCAGAATTGAACTTGGGACTCTGAGGTAGCAACTCTACCACTTGTGCTGCAGTGCATCCCTGTGGACTTTGCCTGCAAGCCCAGGCTGCCAACTGCACCCCCGGCCTACACTGCCTCCCTGGATGCTTCTAGACCCCGCCAGTCCACACAGCTTCTATGACCAGTTGCAGACCGTGCCTCCCGTGGCCACCACCACCACCAACCCTTACCTGCAATCCGACTGCACACGGGCTGTGACCAATGAGCCTCGTTATTCCAGCACTCTGTATCTTTTGTGCATTGACCAGCATCTGCAGTTCTTGTTTCTACTAATTATGAAATAATACTCTATTACTCTGTAACCCCTTACTCGCACATAGCAGACAGTCAGCAAAAACAGACACCCTACGGTTCATTGTAACAAAGGTTTATTGTATATCCTTCTGCAGGGAATCCTTTCTGATTCCAGAAGTACATTGATTCCGTTTAATGAGGTGGAGAAGTGGGTGAACCTGAGTCTTTCTGGCAGCAGACGAGAGGGAGATCATAACTTGTGTTTTATGGCAATTGTTGAAACTTTCAGATTTACAGAGAGTAAAATGCCCATCCCAGAATACCCAAGTTTGAATTAACGACACATTTAGTACACAACACACATATCTGTAGAAATCTGGCTAATTCAGAAACAGCAGCTGGAAATAAATGTGTTCCTATTGAAGTGGATCTGAACTCAGCATATCTGAAAATTAAATCTTAACTGTTAGTTTTACATTTGCAACTGATATATTTTCTCTTTCTGTGACCATTTCTAATCAAGATTAAATAAATTAAAATCTGCATACAATTAGAATAAATTGTTTATCAGCAATTCTACTGCTAAATCGATCCATATGGCATTTTCTAAACAATCATAGGCAATTTTCAAAGCTACAAATACACAATAAATCATTGTTTATCACATACTTTTATTTTAGTTTTTTAGTTTAGTTTATTAGTGTCACGTTTACCGGGTACAAAGAAAAGCTTTTTTGTTGCATGCTATCCAGTCAATGAGTAGACTATACATGATTACAATAAAGTATATACAGATCCAGGATAGAGGGTATATTATTTAGTGCAATATAAGTCTTGTAAAGTCCGATTAAAGATAGTTCAAAAGTCTTCATTAAAAAAAAAGCATTAATGGTGCTCAAAGGTATTCGATTAAAAGTATTCCTCCTTAGATTTAAACCATCATCTGCAGTTCTTTCTCACACAATGGTGATCAAAGTCTAGCCAACTTTGCAGATTTATACTTTGCCATTTTACAAAGTATGTTTTTCACAGAAGATACTTATGAAAGGTGAGATCAAACTATTGAATGTGAATGACACTTTGAATGCAGTTAATCTGAATCTTCTTAGATCTCAGAATATTGAAACATTTGTCGTCTTGATCACAATCCAATTTTATACTGATTAGAATAAATCTTTCTGGAAAAGCAATATCTAGTACATGTTATCACGTGGCAATTTATTCTCACAAGGCTTGAAATTTTGCTGTGTTGCATTAGTAATAACCTAACATCAATGGATTTCTCTATAATTGTGAAAGCAGATTTCCATAAGTATTAGTGTATCCGGTACTGCTATTCTACTGTGCAATTTCAATGCAAACAAGCACTTATATGAAAAAACAAGAAAAAAAAACAATATCATACCTATTGTATATTGATCATATATTTTGAAGGACATTTTCTCAATATTACTCAAATTCTCTTAACCGCATAGAAGAATTAAGTGGTAACACTGACAAAACTTGGAAAATTCCCACAAGGATACATTATGACATCCTTGCCATAGAGGGGGTACAGAGAAGATTCACCAGACTGATTCCTGGGATGTCAGGACTTTCATATGAGGAAAGATTGGATAGACTCGGTTTGTACTCGATGGAATTTAGAAGATTGAGGGGGGATCTTATAGAAACCTACAAAATTCTTAAGGGGTTGGACAAGCTAGATGCTGGAAGATTGTTCCCGATGTTGGGGGAGTCCAGAACAAGGGGTCACAGTCTAAGGATAAGGGGGAATTCCTTTAGGACCGAAATGAGGAAAACATTCTTTACACAGAGAGTGGTGAGTCTCTGGAATTCTCTGCCACAGAAGGTAGTTGAGGCCAGTTCATTGGCTATATTTAAGAGGGCGTTAGATGTGGCACTTGTGGCTAAAGGGATCAGGGGGTATGGAGAGAAGGCAGGTACGGGATACTGAGTTGGATGATCAGCCATGATCACATTGAATGGCGGTGCAGGCTCGAAGGGCCGAATGGCCTACTCCTGCACCTATTTTCTATGTTTCTATGTGACAATATTAGGATTGCACTACAGTTTCTCATAAGTCAGCATACAAAAATTTGTTTCTATTTCCATTGGCAATATCTCTATTGTCAGAGAGTTTTCCCCTCTTTATGCTATCTATTATTTTAATACAGTCACATGTTTAATGTTCTTCAAATTCAGTTTTTTATGTATGCTGTGTAGTTCACCCCAATATCTTCCCTCGATTTTACATCATTTAAATTTCAGGAAATATTGAGAATGCTGAGAAAACGCATCTTTCATTTTGAATATGCTGTAGAATATCGTGTCTACGTCTGAGAGGGTGGCCATTGTACTTTTTTGGATTTAGCACAGATTTTTGCCTTCTGTGTCTGCAGGGTGACATGACTATGTGAAACCAAACCCATCACAGGAGACAATCACTTTTTCAAATTATCCTGTGTAGTGTTGCCTCAGTACTGGCCGCAGTTCTTGTGCATGAATTTTAAAATAGCAGAAATAGGAAAAAGATTATTTTTTCCTGGAAAAATCAAGAAGAGAGTGAGATTGAAGGTCTCATTGTGAATTACTAAATCGTAAGAAGTTCATAGAGGTAGAATGGCAGAAAATGGTTGGTGTTTTATGTGAACTAAAGTAAATAATAGTCTCCGATCTTCTCTGCAAACACTGATAATTGTATTTAAACACTGACAATACGTGACTCAATTGTAAGTATGTACTCTGAACTAAACCAAGCAACGAATGTAACTTAACCATGGAATGTGGTTAGTTTAGCTCAACAGGCAAAATGGAGAAAAAAGCAATTCTGACAACATTCGGAATAACAATTGTAATTTATTGGAGAGCCTTGAAGATCAGATGAGTTGAGGATGAGGGAAGATTAATGATGGGCTGTGAATATGTGTGTGGACCAGGTCATATAGTCACGACACATATGAAAATTAAGGTGTTGCAGAAGACAGCAAATGCTGGAAGAAGGTGTAAAAAGATAACATTGCTTGAGGAACTCAGAAGTTCAGCAGTATCTGTGAACCATTTGTCAGTCTGAAGAAGTGTCCTGACCTGAAACATCGCCTGTCCATTTCTCTCTATGGAATGAAGCTCTGGGATTGTCTCCCCATGAGTAGGTTCAGTAGCTCTGTATGTTCAAGGCAAAGATAGAGAGATTTGGGGATATTAAGGAATGGGGTTAGCGCAGGAATGTGATGCTTTGGTATTAAATAATATTATTTAAAGGGGCAGCATGCATTTGGGGCCAAATGGTCTACTATTTTTGATATTATTACTGGAAATGCTGCGAGAAAGGTGATTATGGTAAATGTATTTCTAAAGGGGCGGGGAAGCACTTCCACTCCTTCTACCCGTGAGGTTGGAACTGCAGTTTTCCACCCCATTCTTCAGAGTCCATGAATACTGTCCCAGGAGTGTGAACGAAATTTAGATGCATAGAGTTTTCAATTCTTAGGATTACCACCTGCATCCTAAAAACATAACAACTGACCCTGGAACCTCATGAGTTAAACTGGAATATAGAGGGTTCACAAGATTTTGTATCAGGCTTCCTGTTCTTAGTACTTGAATCCTTCCTTCCTGATCTCCAACCCCAACATCCTGACGTGTTCTTGGAATCGGTTAAATTTTGGCCATTGTATTAAGAGATAATGTCATAGAGGGAAAGAGTCATACATGGAAACAGCATGGAAACAGGTCCCTTGGCCCAACTTGCCCAGGCATATACAGGTTGTAGTACCACCTTCCTGCATTTGGCCCATATCCTTCTAAACCTTTCCTATCCACTTACCTGTCTAAATGTCTTTTATATGTTGTGATAGTACCTTCCTCTGGCAGCTCATTCCATATACCCACAACCCTCTGTGTGAAAAAGTTGCCCCTCAGGTTCCTATTAAATCTTTCCCACCTCACCTTAAATAAGGGATTTAAGATAAGGGAGGAAATGAGGGAAAAACATTTTGACTTTTAGATTTTCATCAAAGGTATTAACTTTCAGTTTGACTACTTAAGGAATTTAAAGCTAAACATAAATCCAAATTTCCAACTTAAAAAAAATACAGGAGCACCCGATCAGAGTTCAGGACCAGCATGTTCCAGTCAGGAGGAAGGATAAGGTTGGAAAAGGAACCTTGGATGTCCAGCGATTGCTAACTTGGTTTGAAAGAAAAAGGGATGGTATGTAAGATTGAGAAAGATGAAATCAGACTGGGCATTTGAGGCATATAAAACAATCAGGAAAGAAATCAAGCAGGCAATTAGAAAGACCAAAAGGGACCATGAAATATAATTGACGAGATGAATGAAAGAAAATTCCATGGCTTTTTATATGTACAATAAAAACAAGAGGGTAACCAAGGAATAGGTTGCTTCAGCAATTTGCATTAATTCAATGTTAAAGCAGGAAATCTATGCCTGAAGTTAAAGGATGAAGGTGTGGTACTAACCAAACATTGAGTACTTTACATTTGTATTCATGCAGAAGAAGGACATGGAGTCCAGTGAGATCAGTGTGGGGAATACTAAAATGCAAGGATAGTCTGAGATCAAGAAGAAAGTGGTATCGGGCACTTGAAGAGCATTAAGATGGATAAATCCCATGGGCCTGATGGGATGTATCTCAGGTTTTCGAGGGATGCAAGAGAAAGGGTTGCAGGGGCCTTGATTAAGATTTTTGCATCTTCTTTAGCCACAGGCAAGATCTCAAAGGGCTGGAGAGCAGCCAACGTTGTTCCTTTGTTTAAGAAGGAAAGTGGAGACAATCCAGGAAATTGTGATTATGGTTCATGAATCTTGGTTGTTTGTGAAATAAATACACAACTTGGATTAAATTGTAGAAGGGTTAGTTAGTAAATTTTGCATACCACACCAAAATTGGTGGAGTCGTGAACAGTGAGGAAGGTTGTCAAAGTATATACTGGGATACAGGTTAGCTACAGAAATGGGCAGAGAAATGGCAATTGTAGTTTAATCTTTGCAAGTGTGAGGTGAGCACTTTGTGCTAAGTCAAATGTAAGGGAAAATAATACAATAATGGCAAGACACTAATTGGCACTGATGTATAGAGGGATTTTGGAGTCCAAATTCATAGAGTCATGGAGATACAGCATGCACCCAGGCCCTTCTGCCCAACCTGCCCATGCCGGCCAAGACATCCCATCTACACTAGTCCCACATGCCTGAATTTGGCCCATATCCCTCTAAACATATCCTATACATGTACCTGTCTAAACGTTTCTTAAACATTGTGATAGCACTGGTTTCAACCACCTCCTCCAGCAACTTGATCCATGCACCCATAACTCTCTGACTGAAAAAGTTTTCCCGCAGGTTCCTATCAAATCTTTCCCCTCTCACCTTAAACCTATGTCCTCCGTTCTTGATTCCTCCTCACTGGGTAAATGATTCTGTGCATTTACCCAGTCTATTCCCCTGATGATCTTATACACCTCTACAAGGTCATCCCCCCCTGAGCTCCAAGGAATAAAGTCCCAGCTTTCCCAATCTCTTCCTACAGCTCAGGCCCTGAAGTCCTGGCAACATGGCAATGTCCAAATTCATAAATACCTGTACGTGGCAGCACAAGTAGTTAGAGTGTTTTTTTTGTGTGTTTTTTTTGTTAGAAGTAAGTACCGTAGTGTGGTACCTAAGTACCTAATACATACATACACATTACCATTCTTGTACAACTTCTTATTTTTAATTTAATAATAAAAGAACAGTGAGAGAAAAAGGGAAATAAAGGGTGTCAAAATAGATAGACAAGCGAGTAGAAACAGATAGCAAAAGAGACAGAGAGCAGAGATAAAATGCTAAGGAGATTGAGAGAAAAAGAGAAAATAGAAAGAAAATAAATTAGGAGAGATCTACCTATTTCGTATCTTTACCCATCCGTCACCCGGTTCTGAACCATAATTTCTAAGGTTATGTTATGTTGCACCATATGCTTGTAAAAAGTTGATAAAAGGAGACCAAATCTTTAAGAATTGGTCTACTTTGCCTAATAGGAGGAATCTCATTTCTTCAAGATGTAGCATTTCCGACATATTTGAAATCCACATTTTGAACGTTGGTGTGGTTGCATTTTTTCCAGAATTTGAGTATAAGTTTTTTTTGCTGTTATTAAACCATAATTAACAAGAGCTTCTTGGAACGCAGTTAATTTACGACCCTCTTCCATTGATCCAAAGATAATCAGTTCTGTATTGGGGTTCAATTTTGTGTTGAATAGTTTTGTAAAAGTTCCAAAGATTTCATTCCAAAATTTATGCAGTTTTGTACAAGGGACAAAGGAATGTGCTATAGTGGCATTTTGAGTTAGACATTTATCACAAATGGGGGAGACATTTGGAAATATTTTATTCAATCTGGTTTTTGAGTAATATAATTTATGTAAAATTTTAAATTGAATTAGGTTATGTCTTACATTAATCGAACATTTATGTACATATAATTTAAAAAATTCCCATCTGTCGTTCAGGATTTTTATCAATAACTCTTGTTCCCAGTCCTTCTAATTGCCTCTGTCGTTGGTGTTTCTATATTTAAAATTATATTATATAAATATGATATTAAATTGCTTGATTCTGCCTTTTCATTCCTTCCTCTAAGAAATCTAAGGTTAGAGTTTGGTATCCTTGTTTGTGTTTTTTCAAATAATCTTGAATTTGAAGATATTTGAAATATTGGTTACTTTTCAAGTTATATTTTAGTTGTAATTGTTGGAATTATAAAAAAATTTCCATTTCATACATATCTCCAATCATTTTAATTCCCATTCTTCCCCAGTGGATAAACGTTTTATCAATAATAGATGGTTTGAATGAGGGATTGTTAGCTATTGGAGAAAGAAGCGATCATTTTCTTAATTGTAAAGTTAATTTTATTTGTTTCCAGATTCGTATTATACTGTGAATAATTGGATTCTTCTTATATATTATATTGTTCAGTTTCATCGGGGAAAGAAGAATCGCTCCTATATTATAAGGGGAACACTCCTCTTTCTCCATTCTTATCCAATCTACTTGTTAGGCAGAACTGTCCAACCAATAGATTATATTTTTAATATTCACTGCCCAATAGTAGTACAACAAGTTAGGGAGTGTCAGTCCCCTTGATTCTTTAGATTTACACAAATGTTTTCTTTGAATTCTGTGTGATTTATAGTCCCATATGAAGTTTGTAATATCAGAGTCTAGTTTTTCAAAGATTTTCTTTGGTAAATATATTGGTATTGATTGAAATAGGTACAGTATTTGTGGTAAGAAGATCATTTTTATAGCATTTATTCTGCCTATTAAGGACATCGGCAGTGTTTTCCAGAATTTAATCAACCCATTTAATTTAGTTAGTAAAGGCATATAGTTTGCGTTGAGTAATTATTTATATTTCCTAGTAATTTGGATACCCAAATACTTGAATTTTTCTGTTGCAATTCTAAAAGGGAATTTCAAAAGATGAGTCAGCTCCTGAGGTTTTATTGTCATAACTTGACTTTTGTTCCAGTTTATTCTATATCCTGAGAAAGAACCAAATTCCTCTATTAAATTTAGTATATTTGGTATGCTCATTTGCAAATTTGTAATATATAATAATATGTCGTCTGCATATAATGAAATTTTATTATTTGAGTATATTAACCTTATACTTTCTGCTAAAGGCTCTATCACTAGTGCAAATAGCAGTGGCGATAATGCACACCACCGTCTATTGTCCCTTGATAATTGGAATTTCGGGGATAATATATTATTAGTCAGTATACTAGCCGGCAGCTTATCATATAATGATTTTACCCATGAGATAAAATTATCACCCATATTAAATTTTTGCAATACTTTGAATAAATATTGCCATTCTACTTGATCAAAAGCTTTTTCTGCATCCAATGAAATAATTGCTAAGTCTTCCTCAGTAGTTAGAGTGTTCAATAAGGCATATAATATGCTTGGTATCATCAGTCAGGGCAATGCGTATAAGAGCCAGGAAGTCACGTTGCAGCTCTATAGGACTTTGGTTTGCTGTGCTGCGGTCTGTAGTGCAGTTCTAGTCCACCAGTACAGAAAGGATGTGGAGACATGGGGTGGAGGTGGAGGCAGATACAATAGGGGCATTTAAGGACTTTTTGGATTGGCAGACGATGGATTTGCAGGGAATGGAGGGATATGGATCACTCAACTACTTCTGTTGCCACTTTCAGGTAGCTACGGATTTGGACCCCAAGGTCTCTCTGAACAGCAGTGCTGCTTAGGGTCTTGCCATTAACTGTATACTTTCGCCTTGCATTTGACTTTGCAGAGTGCAACACCTCTCACTTGCTCAGATTAAACTCCATCTGCCATTTCTCTGCCCAGTTCTGCAGCAATATGCTTGACATGGGCATGATGGGTCAAAGGGCCTGTTCTAATCTAATCTATAAACTGGAATACATTTTTACCCTTTTGAATGCATTCAATGTTACTTTCTCAATATTTTGTTGTTATTTCAAATACATCATAATCCCAAAGTATGGGTTTAGTATGCCTTGAAATTGATAAATTGGAGAACGAGTTTAAAATAGTTTTCAAATAATACTGTAACTGAAGACATTTTTTTTAAACTCTAGAAAAAGAATTGAACACTAATTTTTGACATTGAACATTAAATTTTGAAGGAAGTCTTCTTGTAATGTTATTTCTCCAGACATTATTATGAGAGTTAGCTCATAGTTTCTACTAACCATGGTTATGTTAATTAATCATTTTGGAGTGGAAAGCAGATGGAGACTGGAAGGAATAATTTATCACCTTGAGCCAGATGGCCTGAAACTCAGGTTGAACCTAACAATTTACATGAAGCAATTTATAACAGCAATATATGAAAAGGTAGTTGCACAGATATACTCATTAACATACCATAAACTGCGAAGAGCACAAGTTTTAATACTGTGGCCGAAGATTCCTTGCATTATTAATAACACAATGACGGCAACATTTATTGGGGCATATTTGGTTATGATAATTTGGAAGAGGAATTAAACTCAGCTGCATTTTTCCTATATCCTGGGCTAATAATTTCTTCAGTTCAATGCTACCTTGTAGATGGTGCAGCATCTTTAACTTGTCAGTACCTGATCTGCTTCCCCTTTAATCTACTCAAGCTATCATGGAACCCAGGAGCGTAACAACAGGATCCCCTTGTGATTGGAACAGGATATTAATGTCCTTGCTGGAAGATATGAGCAATCTCATGGTAGGATGGGGGCAAACTCAAATCAGGAAGCTGCTTTATTTTGTGGAATAGATTTGGCAAAATATTTTAAGTTCCAAGACAATTTGTATTCTTCTGACAATTCTTGCCATTATGAAAGGCAATAACAGTTCTGAAATAGCCCCATCATTTCTTCTGAAACGCCTCAATGAAAACCCATTTTAAGAATTTGCAGTCAAATTAGTGGCCTGGGTCGGCTGAATGAACTGAACAGAGCAGATAATTTAATTACCATAACAAAAAGTCCAGAAAGAAAGCATGCGAACATTGAATTCTGTGCCCAATTTAAGGGCCTGTCCCATTTGGGCGTCGTTTGCGTGTCATTTACACGACATCCTAAAAATTGGTTGGCGCGTCGTGACGCGCACATGGCGTGCATGGTGCGTTGTGAGGCTTGGTAGCATATGCAGTGACGCACGGTAGCACGCGGCGCCCCAGGATTTTGGGATGCTCAAAATCCTCGCGCGCCACCCGCGTGACGCACAAATGACGCCCAAGTGGGACAGGCCCTTAAACCAATTTACAAAGCTTTCAAGTTGATGACAAGTCAGTCATGCCTGAGATAAAGTGTAACATTCTTTTAAATATAGATTTTAGTTACAGAAATTAATGAACTGCCAGGAGCGTTATCTACAGAAATGTGTTTGCTTTAATTCCATAATGTTTTTTCCCAAATCCAAGCCCAGCCAGCCCTGAGCTCTCAGTATCCTTTTAAATTTATTTGCGTTTTCTCATTCCTACACACCTCATCTCATCGCACAATTCTGCTACCCTGCACCAGCTCAACTTTCATTTCCGTCACCTTAGTCTCCTGACCTTGTTTCTCTGTGCAAAGAGCGAATGCAGCCAGAGGTGGCATGACAAGCATTTATCCACTGTCAATCACCCTCATAGCAGTCCTTTCATTATTTCTTTCAAATATAGTGCTTCACAGAGGTGAGTGCAATAAGTTGTAATGCACTGTAAGCCTGGGCAATTTAAGTTGAGTGACATGTCCTTTTCCTTACTGTTTATTTCATTTAGAATTACACTTTACATATAAATTGCATTCATATAAGATTTGGGATTATTGTTTTCTTATTTTGGCCTATGGCCACATGAACTAATGGTTGTGCAAAGCAAATTTTATGACAACATTGAGATTTAAATGAGGGAATTGAAAATACAATTATTATGTATTTGGACTTACTCACATCTTTGGGAATTATATCCAACATGTATGGTATTGTTTGGATATTAGTGATGAAGCCCACGATACATGTTTAGAACACACACACACACGTAATTTGGTTGGAAGCACCATCATTCTTTGTTAATTATTTTTAAATATATTTTTCTACAAATTCTTGTTTCATATCATGAAAAAAATCATATACATACATGTGTATGTTTGTGTATTTTTTCATGGTATGAAAAAAAAATTGAAAATAATATATATATAAATATATATATATGTGAAAAAATCACATACGCATATCTAAAATATATGTGTGTGTGATTTTTTTCATGGTATGAAACAAGAGTATGTAGAAAAATATATTTTAAAATAATTAACAAAGAATTATGGTGCTCCCAACCAAATTAACCATCAAAAGACAGCATGGTTAGTGCTTAATGCTTAATGCATGGTTAATGCTTCCAACCAAATTAACCATCAAAAGACAGCAATAGGATTTTAATGCCCAAATAAATTAATACATTTAATTATCTTGATACTTGTGGAGACATAATGGTTAGAGTTACTGTTATTACAGTGTAAATTGGATAGTGAGACTGCACAATTATATACAGATGTTAGGAAACTGCTGTCTAATTTCTGCTGCAGAAGCTTTGCGATAACACCATATCATTAGAAGCTCTGCTGAAATGAATACCACAGAAAGGCAAGATATTATTGCTGTACATACGGCATAAATATTTGATGGGGATTATTTGATGGGAAATATTTTTGAAAAATAACCACTGGGACCAAAACTCAATATTTACATGGATAGCGCATCGTTCCCTCGGCTTTTAATTATTGTTGATTTTAAAAATATATAATGTTCTACTTTGTTTCCTTTATCTATCCCTCTTTTAAAATCATACTTCTTTTCCTCACTTTTTTTCCACTTCTTGCAACTGATTAAAGATTCCAACTGACCCATGTTCCGACACAGCTGCTCATTGACAAGTTGTCAATCCACTTGTTCGAGGAGATGAGCAGTTCCTTTGCCTTTCATAGAAACATAGAAAGTAGGTGCAGGAGTAGGGCATTCGGCCATTCGAGCCTGCACTGCCATTCAATATGATCATGGCTGATCATCCAACTCAGTATCCTGTACCTGCCTTCTCTCCATATCCCCTGATCCCTTTAGCCACAAGGGCCGCATCTAACTCCCTCTTAAATATAGCCAATGAACTGGCCTCAACTACCTTCTGTGGCAGAGAATTCCACAGATTCACCACTCTCCGTGTGAAAAATGTTGTTCTGATCTCGGTCCTAAAAGACTTCCCTCTTATCCTTAAACTGTGACCCCTTGTTCTGGACATCCCCAACATCGGGAATAATCTTCCTGCATCTAGCCTGTCCAACCCCTTAAGAATTTTGCAAGTTTCTATAAGATCCCCGCTCAATCTTCTAAATTCTAGCGAGTACAAGCCGAGTCTATCCAGTCTTTCTTCATAAGAAAGTCCTGACATCCCAGGAATCAGTCTGGTGAACCCTCTCTGTACTCCCTCTATGGCAAGAATGTATTTCCTCAGATTAGGAGACCAAAACTGTACGCAATACTCCAGGTGTGGTCTCACCAAGACCCTGTACAACTGCAGTAGAACCTCCCTGCTCCTATTCTCAAATGCTTTTGCTATGAATGCTAACATACCATTCGCTTTCTTCACTGCCTGCTGCACCTGCATGCCTACTTTCAATGACTGGTGTACCATGACACCCAGGTCTTGTTGCATCTCCCCTTTTCCTAATCGACCACCATTCAGATAATAGTCTCTGACATTCAGATAATAGCCAGATAACATTCACACAGATCCTGCTTCACCACTGGAAGATGGAACCCCTACAAAATTAATCTCTGATCTGCACAATGTTCCTGCACAAAATCTTACTCTACTTTACGCAAAAGTACGTGTACACAGTAAAAAAAGCTTGAAATACACAGCAGATCAGGCAACATCAGAAATGAAGTTAACATTTCAGGTCAAAGATTCTTCTTCAGAACAGGTAAGAATGTTAGGGCGACATACAATAGAATTAAGACCAATGTGTTATGAGAAGCTGAATATGGAGAAATCATTTACAGGTACAGTTCCCTGTATCTAAGGTGACAGCAGTGACTTTGCATTTGGTCTCTTCAAAGGAGAATGTGATGCCTGATTGGTTTCCATCAGTTCCTGGTGGACACCTTACATGAAGTAAAGAGAAAGCATTTGCTTCAATGTCCCTGTCATGGCTCAATTGTGGGTACATTTTAGAAGTATGCTCATATAACCATATAACAATTACAGCACGGAAACAGGCCATCTCGGCCCTTCAAGTCCGTGCCGAACAACTTTTTCCCCTTAGTCCCACCTGCCTGCACTCATACCATAACCCTCCATACCCTTCTCATCCATATGCCTATCCAATTTATTTTTAAATGATACCAACGAACCTGCCGCCACCACTTCCACTGGAAGCTCATTCCACACCGCTACCACTCTCTGAGTAAAGAAGTTCCCCCTCATGTTACCCCTAAACTTCTGTCCGTTAATTCTAAAGTCATATCCTCTTGTTTGAATCTTCCCTATTCTAAATAAAATGAAAAAAATACAGTCAACTTGAAAGCATATTAATGCAAAGTATCGAGGACAATATATCAAATGTCACAATAGTCAGCATCAATAGTAACCAATGGTTGTAGTTGATTATTACTCGTACTGTCAGTGACCTGGGTTTGATCCGTTACTACTGTTTGTGTGGAGTTTACATGTTCACACTAGGACCATGTGGATTTCCACCGGATGCTCCAGTTTCCTCTCACATCCCAAAGACATGTGGAGGGGGGGATGGGGTGAGGCGGGGAGGTTAATTGGCCTCCAAGCCTCTAGTATGTAAGGAATGGATGCAAAAGTGAGACAACGGATGTGTAAATGGATTATCGCTAGCCGGTGTGGATTGGTGGGTCGAAGGTCCTGTTTCCATGTCGTATCTTTGAATCAATTCAATAATTGGTTAAGATTGATTAGTAAAAATTGTTTCAGCAAATCAAAGGCAGACAGGAAAGTGGTAGACATACTATGGGGAAATCATGCAGAAATGTTTGAAGAGTATCCCTGCTGAGATAACAGGGTAAACTGCTCAATTCTATACCAGACTAGGTGAATAAAAAGACTTCTGTAAACTTAACCTGCTCCCTGTGCATTGGAGAAACAGGTGGAGGAATAATTAAATAAATCAAAATGAAATTGAGTTCTAATGAAGATGAGCCGGAGTGACTAGGCAATACCAATTGCAATAACACTTAAAGTGAATCAGACTCTTTGTGTAGTGTTTACAAGGTGACCTTGAGCAAAGGGCCGAATGGCCTACTTCTACACCTAGTTTCTAAAACATTAATAATGAGCAGAACCCTGTCCTATTTCAGGGAATGTAAATGCTGCAATGATAGGAGCCAACTAGTTTATCAAACTAAAGTAAAACCAGAAATTGCTGGAAGTAGAAACATAGAAAAATAGATGCAGGAGTGGCCATTTGGCCATTCGAGCCAGCACTGCCATTCAATATGATCATGGCTGATCATCTAAAATCAGTATCCCGTTCCTGCTTTTTTTCCCCATATCCCTTGGTTCCTTTAGCCCTAAGAGCTAAATCTAACTCTCTCTTGAAAATATCACAGATCAGTCCGTAACCTTATGCTCGTAATGCTCAGGTGAATGTATGTTTGAAAGTCTTCTGCACAAAAAAACTTAATATGTGATATTGTCACCTAAGGTGTTTCAAAGTGTAATTAACTAGATACCATAATCACAGTATGTGCAAAGAAGGTGATATACAACTGATCACAAGTCATGAAAAAGAGGAAACTCTTCACATATTGGAAGAGATGTTACAAAGCTACACAAATGTATGCTAAGATGGAAAAAAAGTAGAAGTGCCTTCACAGAGGAAATAATAGTTTGTCTTGGGCTCAAGGTCAATTCAAATGGATTGCAACCGGTCAAAAACAATGTGCAAGCAACTGTAAGATCAAGAAAACCTGAACCCAGTGCAGATCTGTCATGCTCACATATGGTATAGTATTATAGAAGGAACTGCAGATGCTGGAGAATCGAGGGTTACACAAAAAGCTGGAGAAACTCAGCGGGTGCAGCAGCATCTAAGGAGCGAAGGAAGAAGGGTCTCGACCCGAAACGTCGCCTATCTCCTTCACTCCTTAGATGCTGCTGCACCCGCTGAGTTTCTCCAGCTTTTTGTGTAAACCTGGTATAGTATTATGCCAGCTTTTAACTGGAACTTGCAACAGCGCTGATTTAATTATATGAGGTATGAAAGAAAGACGAAAATGCAGTTGGGGAAAGATCATCACATGGTTAATAACACACAGAGTGTGTTGAAGCATATGTGTTGCTTTGAATTATTGTTTGGGAACTGTGATCAGTCGTGCACTGATCAAGAAAAATACAATTGCATTTGAGAATCAAAAGAGTGTTTAATTGTCGCTTGTCTGGAAAAATACAATTGCATTTGAGAATTAAAAGAGTGTTTAATTGTCAAATGTACCAACAACAGAACAATGGAATTCTAACTTAAAGCAGATTAACAGGCTTGTAAACACAATTAACACAATCATTTGGACATGTTGGTTGAGTGGGGATAAGCAGATGAATATGTTTATCATTTGAATGGTAACATAGTGGGAAAAGAGAAGATATATCCAGACCAGGTGCCTCCGTTCCCCAATCGCTGACAGCAAATGTTCAGCATTTAGTACTGTATGTTAGTCTTCAATATGAGACTTTTTGAATACTGGAATAAAGGGAATAAGGTTGCCTTATTGCAGCTGTACAGGGCCTTGCTGAGACATCACCTGGAGCCTTTGTTTCCTTAACGTTAGAACGATGTCTTTGCCATGGAAGGAGTGCAGTGTTATTTTACTAGACTGACTCCTGGGATGGAAAGACTGGCATTTAAGAGATTAGGTCAATTGGGCCTATATTCATTGGCATACAGAAGAATAAAAGGGGATCTTGCAGAAGCCTATAAACATTTAACAAGACTGGGCAGATTAGGTACAGGGAGGATGTACTTGATGACTTGACCCGCAGTCACAGCCTGAAGAAATGAAATATGTCACTGAAAAGTAAGATCAGGTGACAATACCAAATAACACAAGGAAGCCAATTCATTAAATATGTTCAGAAGAATGTAAATATAGTTCTTAATACTAAAGAGTAGTAAGTTGGAACAGGATCAACCATGATTGTGTTGAGTAGTGGAACAGATCTGAAGAGGTGAATCCTTAGCTCCCGCTATAACATTTTTTATATGGTTTAGAAGTTCAACATTTTGGGTCCACTATTAAAACAGAGTGTGTGTGGGAAGAATTGAGATTTATTTTTTCATGCCATAGCTCATCAGATAAAATATTTTCAGTTGGCATTCTTTTGTTTTTGCCAATCTGAGGGCTTTATGGAACAATATGGTATTAAACAAAAAGCTAGAGTAACTCAGCGGGACAGGCAACATCTCTGGAGAGAAGGAATGGGTAACATTTCGGGTCGAGACGCTTCTTCAGCACATTCCTGCTCTCCAGAGATGCTGCCTATCCCTCTGAGTTACTCCAGCTTTTTGTGTCTATCTTCGGTCTAAACCAGCATTTGCAGTTCCTTCCTACACAATATGTATAAAATAGTGCAGCTGCAAGATTAGTAAGAATTGGCAAAGAATCACTGAAGAAACAAATATTGTAAGAGTGCTTGTTTAACAAGGGAATATTGATTAGAAACTGTTTTACTAAACTGTAGAACAAAGCTACATCACAGATAATACCTCTGCCAATCTGCGCCAATGCAAAAGACTCAGAACTCATAGAACAAAGAACCTAGAACTGTACAGCACAAAAAAAACAGTCACTTTGGGCCACAACTTCTGTGTTGAACATGATGCCAAGGCCAACTCTTTTCTGTCTGCACATAATCCATATTTCTCCATTCCCTGCATATCCATATATTTTTGCCTATCAAATCTCTTAAATGCCACTATCGTGCCTGGCTCAACCATCACCTCCGACTGTGTGTTCAAGGCATTCACCACCCTCTGTGTGAAAAAAAGGCCCCACACATCTCCTTTAAACTTTGCCCCACTCACCTTAAAGTTTTTCATTCTACTATTTGCTTTTTCCATCCCGGGAAAAAGGTAGTTACGGACTATCTTATCTATGCCCCTCATAATTTTATATATAACTCAGTTCTTATAGCCACTCTCTGCCTCCCAGGCTCTCTTCTCCCTCCTCCCAGGGCTCTCTTCTCTCCCCCCCCCCCCCCCCCCCCCCGGGCTCTCTTCTCCCCCCCCCCCCCCCCGGGCTCTCTTCTCTCCCCCCCCCAGGCTCTCTTCCCCGCCGGGCTCTCTTCCCCTCGGCCTCTCTCCCCCCACCTCACTTCCACCCCCCTCCCCCCCTCTTCCCCCACCTCTTGCCCCCCTCTCTTCCCCCTGTTCTTTCCACCCCCCTCTCCCTCCCCCTCTCCCTCCCCCTCCCCTCTCCCTCCCCCTCCCACCCTCACCCCCCTCTACCCCCTCTACCCCCCTCTCTCCACCTCCTCTCTCTCTCACCCCCCTACTCTCTAACCCCCCTCCTCTCTCTCCCCCACCTCTCTCTCCTGGCCTCTCTCTTGCTCCCCTAGCATCCCTCTTCCTGCCCCTCTCTCCCCCCTTTTCCTGCCCTTCTCTCCCCCCCCTTCTTCCCCCCTCTCCCCCTCCCTCTTCCCCTCCCTCTTCCCCTCCCTCTTCCCCTCCCTCTTCCCCTCCCTCTTCCCCTCCCTCTTCCCCTCCCCCTCCCCCTTCCCCCCCCCACCTCTCTCTCTCTCTCTCTCTCTCTCTCTCTCTCTCTTTTTTTCCTTTTCCAAAAACATTATTGGACACAATCATATAATACAGCACATCAAAACATAATCAAAAAATCACACTATAACAAACAAATCATTGTAGTACAACAGTACATTCATTGTTTACAATAGTCTCAACCCCACGCGGTGACCAGCGTTGACGGAAGGCCTCCAGAGTCCCCGTGGACATCGCGTGTTCCCTCTCCAGGGACACACGTGCACGGACGTAGGCCCGGAAGAGGGGCAGGCAGCCGACTCTTGCCTGACCATCGACTGCCCGCTGCCTGGACCCACGAATGGCCATCTTAGCCAGGCCCAGGAGCAAACTGACAGGTAAGTCCCCCCCCCCCACATTCGGCTCTCCCCACTCCCTGCCTTGTGTCCGAACACCAGGATTGTGGGGCTAAAATGCAGCCAAAACTTGAGGAACAACCCCTTCAGATATTGGTACAGGGGCAGTAACCTCTCACACTCCATATACACATGGAACACGGTCTCCTCCTCTCCGCAGAAAATACATGTGGCGGACGAGCCCGTGAACCGGCTCAAAAGTTTATTACAAACCATCGCTCCATGCACCACTCTCCACCCCAGGTCCCCAATATGAAGGGGTACGACTCCCTTATAGAAGGACCCCCACTGGGGACCTCCCCCGCCTTCGGATGGTAACACCGTCCGCCATGGTGTGTCGGGACGGGAGACGAAGGCAAGGAGGTTCAGAATGTGCAGGAGCATCCTACACAGTGCGCGTCTCTTCGCATCACGAAATGGCATGCTGGTCATCTCAGAAAGGCAGCTCAGATTATGTGGAGCCGGAGGCCGAGAAATATCCCGGAGCCTAGGCCCAATGAGCAGATCTGACGGAGCGGGGGTAAGCTCTATCTGAACCACTCTAGGCTCGCGCCTCTCCTCGACACCCACCATGACAGGATGAGGACCGGCCACACCCGCAGCCACAACATCCCCCTCCCCTCGTGGAGCAACACTCTGGCTGAAAACAGCCAAAGTCCTCACTCTTAGCACATCCCGGTAGAAGACAGGCAAGCCCCTTAGAGCGGGTCGACTGATGCCCGCCACCGGGAGCCGTGAGACCCCCCTTAGGCAACGACCCTGACGGAAAAAATACGTGGCCAGAGCGTGCCATCTGGGAGGGTTCTATACATACATGTATCTCCGCAGAGTACTGTCGGAGAGCCGCCACCTGGGTACGCACGCATACCAAGGACTGGCTGCCCTCCTCTAACGGGAGACTCAGGACCGCCGCGGAAACCCAGTGCTTCCTATTTCCCCAAAAGAAATCTACCAGCTTCTTCTGTAAAGCAGTTACAAATATAGAGGGTGGGACAAGAGTAGCCAGCTGGTACCATAACATGGAGGCCACCAGCTGGTTTATAACCAGCACCCTCCCCCGAAAGGAAAAAACTCCAAGCAGGCCTGACCAGCGCCCCAGCCGGGCAACCACTTTCGTCTCCAACTCCTGCCAGTTTGCCGGCCAAGCATCCTCAGTGGGACTCAGGTTCACCCCCAGATAGAGGAGGTGTGTGGTGCTCCACGCATACTGTAAAGAACATGCATGTACACAGAGAATTCTTTACTATAGTTTTTATTACCTAAACACACATCACTGCCCTAGTTTTTATTACCTAAACACACATCACTGCCCTAGGACGGAGGCCCCCGACCACGGTGGAACAGTGGGGAACATCAGGGGAAGAGACTGACTTTGGTGCCTTCCCACACAGTAGGACATTTTGACCCTGCTGTGGGGGGATGTTTTATGTTGAATTCTATCTACTCCATGTTGTGTTCTTTATTTTTTTTAATGTATGGCTGTATGGCGATTTAATTTCGCTGTGCCAATTGGCACAGTGACAAATAAATGCATCTCATCATCTCATCTCATCTCATCTCTCAGCTGTACATGGTCTGTCACGTTCACTAGAGAGAGAGCTAGGGATGGGGAGGACACAGTTATACTTGATTATAGGGGAGTGGTTAGCAGGGGCTATGTCACGACTATTAAAGGGACATGCACATAACATCTACATCCTTCCTCTACAAAAGAAAGAAAAGTGACAGGCGACCATGTCTCATGCGCTAGGGAAATTACACAACAGATAAGTAACAAAGTGACACCGAATTATACATAATCGCCATAACGGTCTGGCGGCTTCACAAGACGGCCAGATCGAGTCCGCATCTCGCTATCACCTCCTCCCCCCACGGGAACGAGAGGGACTGGCGCAGGCGGCGAGCACTTAGCAGGAGAAACCCGGGGCGAGAAGCGCGGCGGGGATGAAGGAGAGGCGGGAGGTGAGACGGCCGGAGAGCCAGGGACAATCCTGGGAAGAACTACCGGGAGAGGCCGAGGGGACGGTGGACTGGGTAAGGCAGGACGCGGCAGTGAGGACATAGGGGAAGCATGCGGAACAGCAGGAGGGGGACAAGGTTCATTCACCAGGCGCAGGTGCTGACGTGACCTGCGGTAGACCGTGCCATCGTGGTAAACCAGATAGGAACGAGGCGACCCGGCAGAACCGACGACAACAGCAAGCCTATGATGACCGGAGGAAGACCGCATACGGACAACCTGGCCAGGATATAGAGGATAGAGGACGCGGCAGGACCTGTCATGGGAGGGCTTTTGGATAAGTTGCTTGTTAGCAATACGCTCCCGGACCACGGCAGGTTTGAGCACAGAGGGAGCAAGGGTTTGTTGAGCAACCGGGATGGGAGGGCGCGTGACACGGGACATGAGGCACTGCGCCGGGGACCCCAGAGTATGGTCGCGGGGAATATTGCGGAGGTTCAGGAGGGCAAGGTAAATTTCCGAACGAGACAGGCGACAGCGCTCCAGCAACCCCTTAGCACTGCGGACCGCGCGCTCAGCCAGGCCGTTGCTCTGCGGGTATTCTGGACTGCTGGTGTAGTGCCGAAAGTTCCAATGGTGAGCAATGTCATCATCGAAGATCAGCGAGTCAGACTTACGACAGGAGGAAGCCATCGTGATTCAGGGAGGGGGTACTGGGACTAAAGAAATAAAACCCGATACACAGGAGACGCAGGAAAAGAAACTTCTGACGCCATGTAAAGAACATGCACGTACACAGAGAATTCTTTACTATAGTTTTTATTACCTAAACACACATCACTGCCCTAGCTGTACATGGTCTGTCACGTTCACTAGAGAGAGAGCTAGGGATGGGGAGGACACAGTTATACTTGATTATAGGGGAGTGGTTAGCAGGGGCTTCGTCACTACTATTAAAGGGACATGCACATAACATCTACACATACAATGCCATCTCCTCCGGCAGAGAGTCTACCTGCCACTGACCCACTAAAAGTCCAGAGCACTTACTCCAGTTAATCCTAGCAGAAGATGCAGCCAAGAAAATCTCCTGGCAGTCACGCATCCTCCGCAGGTCACCAGGATCAGTGAACATAAGAAGTACATCATCGGCATACGCCGATAGAACCACCTCAACCCGAGGGCCAGGTAGGGCCAGGCCTGTCAACCTCCTCCGAAGAAGACACAGGAATGGCTCCACACAGACCGAGTACAACTGGCCCAACATAGGGCACCCCTGACGGACCCCCCTCCCAAAATGAAAAGGAGACAACAACGCGCCATTAACCTTCACAAGGCACTCCGTAGCAGCGTACAAAAGCCGGACCCGGGCCACGAAAAGCGGTCCAAACCCAAACGCTTGCAACGTCCCAAATAGGTATTCATGCTCTACCCTATCAAAAGCCTTCTCCTGATCAAGAGACAGAAAAGCAGCTGACTCACCAATACCCTGGGCTAGATGAATCATGTCCCTAACCAGGTGGATGTTATCCTGGATGGACTGGCCAGGGACTGTATAAGATTGGTCAGGATGAATCAATTGATGCAGCACGGAGCCCAGGCGATTTGCCATTGCCCGTGCAAAAACTTTATACTCTGTGCATAGGAGAGAGACTGGACGCCAGTTCTTCAACAAACGGAGTTCGCCCTTCTTAGGCAGCAAGCCAACAACTGCCCTACGCCACGAGAGAGGCATCTCCCCGGTCACCAGGCTCTCCCCCAGAACCAACATGTAGTCATCCCCTAGGATATCCCAGAAAGCTCCAACAAACTCCACCGTCAACCCATCCAGCCCGGGGGACTTACCCCTCCTGAGCTGATGCAAGGCACGAGTCAACTCCTCCAAAGATAAGGAGCCATCAAGAAGATCAGCCACCTCCCTATCTACAGTTGGTAGACCCTCCCACAGATCTTGCTGAGCCTCCACGCTGAATCCATCCGCAGAGAACAGGGACCCATAAAAGGACCTAACCAAGGCATTGATCCTCTCTGGATCAGTGACAGAGGAGCCGTCATCTGCAAGCAACTCCACAAGCTGTTTTCAAGCTCCCCGCCCCTTCTACAGAGAGAAAAAGAAAGGCGAAGCTCGGTCCAGATCATGCAGCATCTGGACCCGAGACCTCACGTAAGCGCCTCGGGACCGCTCAAGCAGCAGGCCCCTCAAAACCTCCTTCTTCCTCTGAAACTCCCCCATTCACTGGAGTCTTCACCAAACTGACCCAGGCGAGACTCAGCGTCCAGTATCTGCCTCTCAAGCTTATCGACCGCTGAGTCCCGCCTTCCAGTCGACCCCCACGTATATTCCTTGCAAAAGAGATGGATGTGAGCTTTACCCACATCCCACCACTGCCTAAGGGAAGAGAAGCACCTCTGCCTCTCTCTCCACTTCACCCAAAACCGACTGAATGACTCCCGGAAACACCGATCCTCCAGCAGCCTGTTGTTGAAGTGCCAGTACGCGGACCCAGCCCGAGCGCACGCTGGATTAAAATCCACACGCACCAGACAGTGGTCTGAGCACGGCACCAGCCGCATTGAGGCTGCTGAGACACGGGAAACAAACGCTCGGAAAATATAAAACCGATCAATGCGGGAACCACCACCCTCAGACCTCCGCGAAAAAGCAGTGGAATCCGGGTGGAGGTCCCGCCAAGCATCAACCAACTCAAAGGAGTCAATCAACCCTGTCAGCTTCTTTGCTACAGCAGGCGCACACTGAGCACCAGAACGGTCCCGCACCTCAAGTGTGCAATTAAAGTCCCCACCAAGGAAGACACACTCTCCCCTATCAATAGTGCTCAACAGAGCATTCACCTCCTGAAGTAGGCTGGCCTGCATCGTGCCGAAGCTAGGGGCATACACGTTAATAAAATGCAACGGCATGCCATCCAGGCTCACGGCCAGATGGAGCAAACGTCCTGGCACCACTACCTCCACTTTTAAAACGCTTGGCAGAAAATTTGAAGCCAACAGAAAAGCCACCCCACTCGAATTTGAGATGGCTCATATAAACCCCCCCTTCCCACTCCAGTCGCCAGGTGGGTTCGTCACTAACAACGGTATGTGTCTCTTGCAGAAAACACACCACAAATTTCCCCTCTCTTAGGGCTGATAAGAGCTGAAATCTATGAAAACGCGCTCTACGCCCATTTAAATTTAATGTAGCTACTGTGAATGTGCAGGCACACTAGATTGAGATCCTCACACTCCACTTAGACTCAAAAACTCTTCCTCTGAGGAACTCCAAAAAATCCCCAAACTGTCTCTTCTCAGAGTCAGGAAGACCACTATCCTTGTTGCCAAGGATAGCCTCGTGACTCTTAATCAAAGCTGGCCAGTCCTCCCACCGTCTTTTAGCAGCATCCTTTTTGGTTTTGATGGTACGGCTTGTTTTTAGGAACTCTTGCATCTCATGGATAACACTTGCCTGAGACACGGCCTTGGAGCCTGGGCGCGCAGCCAACCCGCTTGCACCTGAATCAACAAGCTCAGAAAGACCAGAACTCTCTCTCAGTTCGCTATCCCCACTACACAAACTGGCCCTGTCACTCTCCCCCTCCTCTGCCACGACACAACCCCCAGGATCAATGCCGGGGAAGGGTCCCGAAACCCCTGACTGAAACACGCAGTCCACTGAATAGCTGGGCTCCTGCACTCTACCATCACCCTCCACGTCTGGGCCTGGGGAAGCAAAAATAAGAGTCATCCCCAGGGCCTGTGGTGCACTGGCACCCTCGGAATCTGAAAGAGGATCACGACCCAAAACAGCCCCGACCTCCACATCATCTAGAGTACCCTCTCCACAGGCAACACCCAGAGAATCCCCACCTGCTTTTAAACTCTCCCCAGACAATCATCCGGTGAGGCATCACGCCCCCCAGCACCTCCACTGGCACTGATATGGAGCACAGACTTGAACGACAATACCCCCGAACCTCCCCCCTCGGGCTGACTCTGCTCATCCCCCGTCTCAGGGGGCACACTACAAGGGGAGCCAACCACATCAACAAACGTGCTAGCACCCTCAGTAGGCCTCTGAAACGAGGGGACCTCGTCCGACCCAGAGGGCACACACACAAGGGAGCTAACTCGATGAGATAACTCCCTCGGAGGGCCCCTGAGATGAAGGGACAAACTCACGCCCAGAGGACACAACTCCACCGGAATCAACCCCAGCACCTGGTCTTGTGACACCCGCTGAAGATCCATGAAAAGGAGGCCCAACCACCGACCCAGAAGACACCAGTTCAAGACCACTTTCAGCCACATCAGTGGTGGAAAGTCTGGAGAAAGACATCCCCCTAGCTTTGGACCCATGCCCTTGCTCATCTTCACCAGGCAAATGCTTCCTTTTTGTCCCGCTAGCATGCGGAGGTACGGTAACCTCCATAAGGGAAGGGTCATCCGCCTCCACAATACCCCCATCCACTTTGCCACCCGCACGTTTTAGCTTCCCTGCCCCCTTCTGAACCACCTCAGCTCCTTGCTGGGCCACAGCAGGTGCAATCTGCACCTCACCGGCAGGTGCACACCCGATTGCATTTTACTCGCCCGGGCGGCCTTTCTCCTCTCCTTCCTCTTGATCTTCCTCCCCTGCTTCTCCCAAATCCCCCCCTCTTCTCTTCCCTCCCCCTGTGCCCCACCTTCATCTACCACCACAGGCGCAGGACGTGGGGGGCGTGGGCTTTCGCTGCCCAGGGTCCCCAACGCGGAACCTGCAGACCCAGATGGACTATCTCTGCCGCCCCGGATCACCAAGGCAGAGCTGGCAGCCCTAGCCGGGTCAGCAGTAGCACCCCGCGCCACTGAGGTTTGACGAACCACCCCAGATGGGCCAGCAGTGCATTCCTGGGCCACTGCGCTAGAACTTCTAGCAGTGACCCTGCGAATAAAGCACTCCCTACGGAGATGTCCAAATTCGCCGCACGCATGACACCGTGCCTTTCCCCAACTCCAACGCACGGTTCTGGGGATACCCTTATACTCCACCTCAAAACTCCCTCAGCACCATCCCCCTCACCCACCTTCATGAACACCCTCCTCTTGAAACTGAAGACCCTTTTTTCCTCCGGGTCCCCCCCGGGATGCAAGAGCCTAAAGCATTTAGACTGCACCTCCCCAAACTTGGACAGGTGTGGAATAAGTAACGCATCCGAAATATATGTGGGGCAGCTCCGCAGGAGAGCCGGTCTCACCCTAGATACCCACGGATCCACCTGTATGTGGACCCCCCCCCCCCCCCCCCCCCACTGAGATCCCCATCTCCAACACTCGGGCCACACACTCCCGGGTCTTAAGTATCATCTCAACCTTTCCTCTTTCGAGCTCGGAAGAGACAATAGCCCCCCTCCCAAGAAGTTCATTCATGGCCTTCGTAATTGCTCCCCTAGACATCATAGGCCCAGTTTGAACCGAGATACCAAAACTGTCCCCATCCAAGTCAACATGAGGCTCAAGCTCAGATGGCCTCGTACCCGCCACTGATGCCATCGCTGCGTAGGTCCGGACCTTCGGCTGCGTCCCTTCCATAGCCCTCCTAACAGAGGCACAAACCAGCTCCAGGCACCCCAGTAGCTCAGCTCCAAGTTAAGTCCCAGAGACAGTCACAGTCAAAGACAGGCAGCAGAAAACAGAAACTTCCAGCTGAAGCAGGAAAGTCCCCAGGTTCGTCCACAGCCGAGAGCAGCTTTTGGGAAGCTCTATCCCAGTCTCGCCGGAAGCAAAAGTACCTTCTTCACATTAAGCCAGGCAGCCGCACTGTGCAAAATGACTTTAGGGGAGAGAAACGGTGCTAAAAACGACAAAGACACCGCTATCTTCCTACCCACGATCTCCAGGCACTCTTGGCAGTCCGCCAACGACAACCGCACCCTCGACAATGTAGAGAAAACTCAGGAATTTTCACACTGGTAGAGGATTCCCAGACCAGAGGAAGGCTTCAACAGTCCAACAATGTTAAACTATGAAACCCCTCTGCCTCTGTACCTTCTCCAACGGCAAAAACCCCTCCCCCTCCCCCTCCCCATATGCGCCTGTGAGTTGGGAGCTATGCTTGAGTGGATAAGGCGAAGATGGGGTAAAAGGAGCGAATTAATAATATTAATATAATATCAAGAGGGGTGGTTAGTGTGTGTGGGTAGTTAGAATGTGTGTGACGCCACAGGCCACAGCCCCCCCCCCCCCCCACCTATTAAAAGTCTGATCTTGGATGTGTATTTATTTGTGTGCGTTTGTTCGTGTGTAATCACATCTTCTAGAATAAATGGCGTGGTAACAGTAAAGTTTTTACATTATCCAGTAGAGATTTTTCCCCTGGAGTCCAAAAACTACTTATCTGAAAATGTCAGCCTTAATTTCTCGACTTATTACTGAAAATGCTTAAAAACACTTTGTATTTTAAATGTTAAAAATCGTTCCTCACAGCTTCCAACACACTTTGTTACAAAGTTGCAAGACGGGAACACTGGCAGCAACACTCTGAACTTCATCTCACAGCAAGTGCACCCAACATTTGCAACAATGTTGCCATCATAGCTCCTGGCAGGACAGGAGGGGGAAGGTCAATTGGTATTGCAATTGGGGATTGGGACTTTATTTTTAACTGCAGTGCTGGGGGTGGCTCACGAGCTATGATCTTTGCTGAGGAGTGCTCGAATCTTACCTTCGGCAATGGGTTGCGTTGGAGGACCATGCCTCCCCTGGGGCTGTGGTTCGGCGATGGGTGCATTGGGTGAGCAGACCCAATGGGTCTGTACTTGGTCTAGTACTCTTCTAAAGTTATATCTTTCTCAAGACAATAAGTGGATGAACCCTGGCAACAAATTCATTTGGGAAGATCAAAGAGATTTAGAAAAAGTGTGAATAGATTCAGTATGTAAATTATATGTGTACATGTATATGAATCACACTTTTCAAAAAGAAGGAAGCAGCGTGGTGCAAGTGGTGCATGCCATACCTTGAAGATGGATGTTTACCTGCACAGTGTAGTTGGAGAACTGAATTGATTAGCTGCACACATTCTCCTTGTGTTTCTTTAAATACTCTGCATTGCTTAGGTTCCACTTAAGGAATCTCAAGGAATATGTGCATGTTGCAAAGATATTTAAACTTTCTTCATTAATTATTTAATAATAATAATAATAATAATAATAATAATAATAATAATAATAATAATAATAATAATAATAATAATAATAAAATAAATAGATATTTATCGAAATAAATTAAGAAGAACCTAACTTAAATTATCTTTTAAATTATCCTAAATGTACTTTCAGGTGAGGAAATGCTAATAAAAATGAATGGGAATTCTAATCTTATGTTAAATCATATAGGTATGATTAGCCAGAATCACTCTAGTGAATCCCAGAACAGTTAAGGGCCTGTCCCACTTGGCCATCATTTGCTCGCCATTTACACGACTTCCAAAAATGTGGTCGTCGCGTTGTGATGCATGGGTAGCGTGGGACGGGCGCATGGAGAGGTGTGGTGGAGTCTGGTGTTGCATGCAGTATCGTGCAGCGGGAGCTCCAGGATTTGGTGCTGCACGAAATCCTCGCGTGCCACTTGCGTGACATATCGCGTATGCACGCTGACGCATTTGGTACACACGCTGACACATTGGCGTCGCATGCTGGCATCCTGACGTCTCATGTGTAACGTGTGGTGACGCATGGTTACGTCACTGTGCGTAACCATGCATAACCATGCGTCACCAAGTGCCGCAGGGTATTCTAATGACGTCACGTGCTCCAGACGACATGATGCCGCGTGATTTGCGCACAATGTCGCACGTAAAAACGCGTCAACCTATTTTACATATGACGCGTAAATGAGGCACAAATGACGGCCAAGTGGGATAGGCCCTTTAAATTCTGCTATTGAATTCCATTTAAAAAATCAGTGTGCTGGAGGAACTCAGCAGGTCAGGCAGCATCTGTGGAGGGAATCGACTGATAATGTTTTGGATCTTTCTGCGGACTCTGAAATCTAAAGCAGGGTCTCGACCTAAAACATTGTCTGTTGATGCTGCTTGATCCGCTGAGTTCCTCCAGCAATTTGTGCTTTGCTGAAGATTCCAGTTTCTGCAGTTTCTTGTGCAGGCCCATGAGTTAATCCTTTCAAGGAAAGAGCAAAATGAATGTGGAATATTAGAGGTAAAACCCGTAGCACTCTAATCCATTGTCAGAGTTGGTGACTGATCCTCACGTTTTTCCGCCTACCCTTCAGCAGCTTGTCTCATATGTAACTAAAAGGATCAAACGATCAAGTAATGAAGTGAGCGTATGCACAGAGCAGGATTTTGGAACGACTCTGTAATATGTCACTCTGCTGCTTGGTTACTCTTAATACCATATTTTTAATCAGGAGCACGTTCATCAGCTTCTCGTGTGATTTACTTACCTTGTTGTGTCAAACCGTTCCTAATCCCTTTAGGCTGTAACTGATATTTAAGAAAAATGTTCAGCATTAATCTTCATTTGGACTGTGCTTTCCAGATTATTTACTTATATCCTTGGCTCTCTGATTTTGGTTCCTCATGGGATCATCTCAGTTTTCAGTAATTAAGTTTCACAATCCTCTTTCCATTTAAATTTGAATCTGCCCGCCTACTCTTTTTCCTGAGTTAATGGACTAAATGATACATCTTCCCAATTGTCATACACTGAATTACATAGCTTACATTGCCAGATTGTGAGTTGGCCGATGCTGAGCTAAATTATTTCTAGACTACCCCAGGACACCACCAAGTTGTCAAGAAGTCCAGAGACATGTAGGCATGAATCATATGCCTGATCTCTAGTATTATGGGGTAAGGGTATCAAATGTAATCTTGTAGAAATGTAGGCTTGCATAACTTAAGTTGTGGGTGTTGTGTGTGTAACTGCTTGTAGGAGAGGCAAAGAGATTTAGTGGTGAGGACAAGCTTCTTTTTGGCTGTGGTTGGTATCTTGAGGGGTTCAAAATATGATCCCAAGCTTTAATTTGCCTAAAAATTGAGCGGCACGGTGGCGCAGCGGTGGAGTTGCTGCTTTAAGGGCCTGTCCCACAATGCAACCTTATTTGCGAGTTTAGGAGAGTTTGCGCTTGCCACAGGCTCGCGGCATGGTCGACACATGGTCGTAGGTGGTCGCTGGTAAGTCTCCTTCATGGTCGAGAAGAGTTCCCGCATAGTCGTTACTACTCGCAGCCTCAGTTTGGTTGAGGAAAATTTTTCAACAAGCTGAAAAGTATTCTGTGAGTAAAAATTGGTCGGCATGGAGAAAATCGATACTTTTGAACTTAGTGCAGTGGTAGTGGGGTTGCCATGTCGTTGTAAGTAGTCGAGGTAGCCGTAGGAAATCTCCTTTTCTGACTGGGCATTTAATTGGCTCATTGAGGGGAAAAAACGTAAGCACGAGTTTTCAGAACCAAGGAAAACTGACCGGTAATGTTAAATGACTGCTAAACTGTGTATCTCTGGCTTAGTAAAAGTTGTCTGGCTTCTTAAAAGTGTCTCCACTCCGTCCCCCACCCCCCCATCTCTCCCCCTCTCCCCCCCCTTCCTCCCCTCTCCTCCCCCCTCCTCTCCCACCCCCACCTCCCAACTCTTTTAAAGGACTTACCGTACACTGTGCCAGCTGTCTTTAACCTTCCTGTTCATCGCGGGTATCACCTTGGCTTTGCACCGTGTGAATTTCAGACAGCACTCCCTCGCTTTCCCTGGCCCCCGACTTTGCGATGTTTGTGTGTGTGTGTGTTCAGCGCTGACGGTCGATCCAGCTCGCGGTGTTTCAGGCGAGTGCCCCCGAGCTTGAAGGTCGCAGACAGTTTGCCGAAAGGTCACGTAAGTGGGACAGGCCCTTTACAGCGCTTGCAGCGCCGGAGACCCGGGTTCAATCCAGACTACAGGATGCTGTCTGTACGGAATTTGTACGTTCTCTCCGTGACCTGCGTTGGTTTCCTCCGAGATCTTCAATTTCCTCCCACACTTCAAAGACGCACAGCTTTGTGGGTTAATTGGCTTGGTGTTCGTGTAAATTCTCCCCAGTGTGTGTAGGATAGTGTTAATGTGCGGATCAATGATCGGCATAGACTCGGTGGGCCGAAGGGCCTGTTTCTGCGCTGTATCTCTAAACTAAACTAAGCTAAACAAACAAATTCTTCACACCTGCATTTTTGTTTAGTTGGGTAAGCTGGCCAGGAATGTAAAGAAGGACGGTAAAAGCGTCTTTAGATATGTTAAGGGAAAAAGAACAACAAAGTCAAATGTGGGTCCCTTGAAGGCAGACAAGGGTGAATTTATTATAGGCAACAAGGAAATGGCAGAAGAGTTGAACAGGTACTTCAGATCTGTCTTCACTAAGGAAGACACAAACAATCTCCCAGAAGCACTGGAGGACAGAGGATCTAAGGGGGTAGAGGGACTGAAAGAAATGTTCATTAGGCGAGAAATAGTATTGGGTAGGCTAATGGGACTGAAGGATGATAAATCCCCTGGGCCTGATGGTCTGCATCCCAGGGTCCTCAGGGAGGTGGCTCTAAAAATATTAGATGCATTTGTGATCATTTTCAAAAGTTCAATAGATTCAGGATCAGTTCCTGTGGATTGGAGGATAGTTATCCCACTTTTCACGAAAGGAGCGAGAGAGAAAATGGGGAATTACAGACCAGTTAGCCTGATTTCGGTGGTGGGAAAGATGCTGGTGTCAATTATTAAAGAGGTAATAATGGGGCATTTGAATAGCAGTAAAAGGATTAGTCCAAGTCAGCATGGATTTATGAAAGGAAAATCATGCTTGACTAATTATTTGAGGATGTGACAAGTAAAATGGATGAAGGGGTGCCAGTGGATGTAGTGTATATAGACTTTCAGAAAGTCTTTGATAAGGTCCCGCACGGGAGACTGATAGAATGAGATAGGGCATGTCAGATAGAACACCTTTCCCTATGAGGGATTCACTGGAACTAGGATGCATTGTTTTGCAATGAGAGGTCATCCATTTTGGACAACGTGGAGGGGGAGATCAGACTCCTCACCATTGGCTCCATCTGCACTTCATGCTGCCTCAGAAAAGCAACTAATATAATCAAAGACTTGTCCCAACTCAGTAATTGCTTCATCTCCCTGTTATCCTTATGCAAAAGCACACATCACCAACCCCAGGCTTCCCATAAGCTAGGTACTGTCTGATTCACCTCTACCCCATTGAGGACATCGGATGTTATATATGGAACTGATGTGCAACCATGCTTAGAAATATACTCAGTACTGACAAATCTTCCCTTTTGCTCTACCTATTATCCTTGAGTTTGACCTGATTGTATTTATGTATAGTATTATCTGGTCTGATTGAATGGCAGGCTGTTAGTGTTTAACAGTCAACGCTTTTGACTGTTCCTCAGAATATGTGACAATAATAAAGCTAAACCTATTTCCACATGTTAACATTTATTATAAATAAATCAACCACTAGAAAGTAGATATCCTGGGCTGAATTGTGCTAAAGCATCCCACTGCCTGCACTTGGCCATCATGCTCATGCCACAGCCACAATAACTTGCTGCAATAAATGTTGGACAGGCTGTTTTTGTTGGACATGTTGGACAGGCTGTTTTTGAGGCCTTTGTTCTGTGCCTTCCCCGTGAAATGATACACAAGCACAGACAAGACCTCAAGTGATTGAACTTGAGCTCCTGCCACCAGCTACAGCTCGACAGCATTTGACAGCTTGAGATAATAAAACAAGTAACCAAACATATCTTTTTAAGGTCGAACCCATCACATTACTATTAATCAATTAAATCCATAAATGTCAGTGAAGTAAGAAAAAAAGGCCAGCAATTTACCTAAACCTACCTGTTTATTGAAGGTTGATGACCCAAATCAAATGAATGGGGTTGTTGCTTGTCTGTCACCCCTGTCTGGTGTAGGGTTGAGGGACAGAGTTCAATGTGCATCCAGCCCCTCAACTCAGCTCAGTATGTTCTGGAGTCTGCATCTTACCCCAACAAATCTCCAGCATCGGTGCTGCAGAGCACGGGCATGGAAATTGATGATGTGCTGGTCAATGGGTGTGCAACAGTTCCCCATAGAAACTTTCTCCACGATAGAGCATGATCCAGCCCAGCCCAGTGCTGGGAGAAACCTGTGTGAAATCAGACCTAATATATAATAAATAACCTATATACATAGAGAAATATAAACATTAAGGTATTTATATTAAGGTATATTACCTTAATATAAGATATATCATTGTAGTATAATATAATAATACCGTATATTAAGGTATAGCAGTATACAGGGACGTTTTCAAAACCCGACACAGCGTTGCATAGATTACAATAGTGTCTGTCAATGTGAACGTGCTTTTGATATCATCAATGTTAATGTAGTTTTCATTGTTGCACTTTTCAGTGATTTAATAGTGAGGAACAAATCTTTTAATTTATTTAATCAGTGTCAATCCTCTTCATGGCTAATTATGCATATATTTTCTTTCTGATTCCACTCACGCAAGATGTGGGGCTGTTCACAAGTGGAAGCCAAGTTGGATATTATTGAGCGATGTGCTGCAATTCCAGTCATTTTCAATCACCTGAAGAGGACAGAATAAATTTCACTTGAAATTTCATTTTCCAATATTCTAGGGAGCAGAATACTCAATAACTTAAGAAACGTAATTTATTTCTCTTCACAAAAGGGGTAGATTATCAAGTACCTATGTGTCAACAGATATATTAGACAATATCAATAACATTTTAATTAAGAAAAGGAGAACGGAGCTTGATCGCAATATATGGGATAAATGCCAGATGTAAATAAGTTATAGTCAAGGTTAATATCCTCTGAGATGATGCTATTGAAATTTTCAACATAGTTTAATCTTAATAATTTATTTTAGAAGTTGCACAAAGACCTATTGTCTTTTCAGAGATGCAATATGTGAGATTTTATAACAGCTGCTACACTCTGCCAGGGATGCAATTTAAAGCAAAATGGCATTATTGTTTACCTCCATCAGTCAAAACACACATTTCCGAAATATAAATCAATAATTTGTGACTTAATGCCCCCGATCATGTACACATATTAAAACATGGAAGAACAATGTGCTGAACGCCACAGTAGATTAACGAGAAAATACCTGAAAAGGGCAGTGCAAAGCCATTTAACCTACTAGTCTGCACGTCTCTGGAATGTGGGAGGAAAACAGAGCACTCAAAGAAAACCCACACAGTCACAGGGAGGATGCACAAACTTCACACAGACAGCATTCGTAGTCAGGATCGAGCCTGGGTCTCTGGTGCTGTAAGACAACAACTCTACTATTGTGTCACTGTGCGATCGTAAAAAGGGACCTTTTCTGCGAAACCTTTAATGTGGTCATTTTCTCCTTTAATGTGATCATTTAGTTTAGTAGAGCTTAGTTTAGAGATACAGCATGGAAAAGGACCCTTTGGCCCACCAAGTCCACGCCGACCAATGATCACCCATACATTAGTTCTATCCTACTCACTAGGGATAATATACAGAAGACAATTAACGTATTAACTGAAGTATCTGGAGAAAGGCCATGCGGCCACAATGTGAAGATGCTGTTCAAGATGCTCTAGCACATTGATCTATCACCTCACCTAAGCGTAATATCAATACTCCAATAACTTCATAATTCAGTTGATTTTCAGGCAATTACCAGATGGAACCAATGAGTATGGAGATGGGAGCAGTTGCTCATAGCATGTTGTGTTTCGTAGTGGATTCACAGAGGCAGGGTTGGTGCTAAGGACTGCATCTTGGTATCACTGTTCACAATTTCTCCCAGAAAGTGCAAGCTTGGCAGTATTCAATCTGTGTTTATCCAAGCGCTGGCCAATCTGAACCTTGTAACTGGAAGGGCTGGGCCTCTGAATTTTCTGAAAGAACATTTTAACCTTCATTGAAAAAATTCTCACTGCAAATAACTCTTCAGAATATCTTGTGAAAGCTGCCTACTGTAGAGTTGGGGAAGATTGCAAACTTTTCAAAGTTGCCATTAATCTTCAACAGAGAGTTCTTTGCAATTATTCAGAAAGCAGGTGTGTGATGAGGCCAGCTCCAAAAACATTCTCTCTCAGAAACAAGTCTTTGGAGGTACTGCAGGAAATCTGGAATGCATGGTGATGCCAGGTATTGAGGAGTTAAGTCTCCGTTGGAATAATCATCTGATAAATCGTGGTTTTATGGTTCTAATTCCATTCCCCTTATTTTGCCATCATGAGTTTTTTTTTAAATGATGGGGTGATTGTTCAGTGCAATGAAGAGGAAAGGAAACAAGAGAGGTAAAGAGTCTTAGTCTAAATCAAGAAGTGCTGAGTTCATCAATGGTCCAGCTCTCTGTTGAAGCATACGGGCAAACATAATTCTAATTATCTGGAGTTATTTAGCATGTTCTGGCTACGACACACTGTAGCTTATTTATCTTGTTTTCAAAAACATCTAACAGCTAACTCTGTTAAATTGCCTGTGAAGATAAAGATGTTTATGAACACAGCCCAACATTGTAATTATTCAGGATATAATCTGCTCTGCTCCTTACCCTGTCAATGGAACAACAAAGGCTTCTCCAGTAATCTCTACCCCCGTTTTGTAGAATCTTATGCCCTGTCCCGCTTAGGAAACCTGAACGGAAACCTCTGGAGACTTTGCACCCCACCCAAGGTTTCATGCTGTTCCTGGAGGTTCCCGGAGGTTTTTGTCCTCCGGCAACCACCTTCAACTAGCATCGCAACCGGCTTCGACTAAAAAATTACCGATTTTTAAAACGGAAACCACTTTCGACCATTAGGGAGACTGACAAAAACCTCCGGGAACCGCACAGAAACCGTGGGTGGGGCGCAAAGTTTCCAGGGGTTTCCGTTCAGGTTTCCTAAGTGGGACAGGGGCTTTACAGTTTACACAGAATTATTGCAAACTGACTGCAGTGATAGCTCTTAAAAATAAATGTTCCAAGTACTTATATCTGCTCTGCTATGTTGTGAGACTACAGATACTCAACCAGAATTTTAATTGGAGGAAGGTTATGAACATTGAACTGTGAGCCCAAATGGTTTCTTGGCTTGGCGATGGTTGTTTTCCATCAGTTTGACACACAGACTGTCAGGTCCACAAGGAATTTTATGTCCCTTGCTTGAGCTTTGCAACACTGTTCATTTTCTTCTCCATCATACAATACGTTCCCTGAGTTGCTTTGCCCACTTGTTTTGTGCATTTGATTTGAAATTCCCAAGCTGCCCCCTCAGATTCCATTACTCTTGTAGAATGTGGCAAATTTGCATTGAGCTTTTGAATCCAAGTTGTCAATGGAAATGAGAAATAATGAGGATCTCAAAGTCAGTCTCTGGGGCAATTCAGCCTGCAGTTTGATGTGATCATTGTTGCTTCTTTGTTGCCAAACTACTGAAACTCAGTGTTTTGAGAACTTGCTGTGAAATCTGTGAAGATGAAACTGTCACATGACACATATTAAACTTGAAAATTATCATACGTTTCTCGTCTTTGGGATATTATGGCTGAATTGTAATTATTCTGGATTTAATCTGCCCTGTTCTCTACAGCAAGACTACAATCAGAACAGCTTTGCCAAAGTATTTGCATTGCATTGAATTCTTGGACCAGCAGCAATACTGGGCCAAATCAAGCTGGATTCAGCCTAACACTAGACCTGCTGTTTGTGGCCCACTTTAACAGGGCTGGGTTGCAGAGGACTGCATCAATTAACTCGCCACCTCTGCTGCCCTGCATACCAAGACCTCAGTGGACCCTCAGCTGGCATGGTGCTGAGGTCCTATCGCAGAACATCCTGACAGTTTTTGAAGTGGGCAAGGCTGGCGGTAGACCTTTGCCTTAATTCTTCTGACGTTCAGTCAAATATAAGTCTGGGGTATGACCAAAACTAGCATAAAACCGGGGTGTTCTGCTTGTGGATTCAAATCCAATGAAGGAGAAACGTGACAAATGTAGTGAAGAAGGAAAGTGACAAAAAGAGGACAGTATCTGTCGCTCACCGTCACCTAGACTTACAGTGGGTCCTTTAAATATAGGATGAGTTTACCCATGATTGATTCAATACAGCTCAGATACAGTTTATTCATTAGGTCATGAGTGAAAGGAGTAGAATTAGGCCATTCATATGTCATGTCATGTATGTCATGTTGTTACTTGTGGGCGGAGCACCAAGGCAAATTCCTTGTATGTGAATACTTGGGCAATAAACTTACTTACTTAAGCCCATCAATTCTACTCCACCATTCAATCATGACTGATCTATCTCTCCCTCCTAACCCCATTCTCCTGCCTTCTCCCAATAACCCCTGACAACTTTATTAATCAAGAATCTATCTATCTCTACCTTAAAAATATCCACTGACAGCCTCCAAAGCCTTCTGTGGCAAAGAATTCCACAAAATCACCACCCTCTGACTAAAGACATTTCTCTTCATCTCCTTCCTAAAATAATGTCCTTTAATTCTGAGGCTATGACCTCTAGTCCTAGTAGTCCTAGACTCTCCCACTAGTGGAAACATCCTCTCCACATCAAGCTAATAGGTCTGCGCTGGTGCATCATTCCCACACAAGTCTCCTCACAACTTACACAGGGCTCCAGGAAGGGAGAGCCCTGTTTTTGTTCAAGGTTGGAATTCCAATTAATCATCCTTCTGGGAAAGCACTTATTAAACACCAAAATGTTCAAAGTGCAGATGGTTGTGCCCACATTCTGTGATATTATATAAACAGTGAAAGTGTTTTAGAAACGGGAATAAGGTCCAAACAACTTGGATAATTTTAATTGCCCTCTCATCATAATTCTGTCAGGTATACATGATTCAATAACCTCAGTGGTATCTCAGATCTACAGTGTAGATGTACAGTATCTACACTGCCCCACAGTACAGTGGTGTCACCTCTGAAATCACATTCAGTGGTGTCTACAAATTACTCTACAAGTGTAAGGTATAACACACCACCTGGAGGGAAGCTGCTCAATATTCCCTCAAATAATTGGGATGTGCTTCACACCAGTACTCCACCAGTCAGTGATTGGAAATACTCCCCATAGGACTTTAACCATGTAAGATGGATAATCTCTGTTGGATCATCTATTGCTTATGTTTCAATGCACAAAGGAACAAAACAATTTTGTATACCCTCTGAAAGAACCATATTGCAGTGAATAACTGTCGAAGTAGTTAATTTAATTAAGCGGCGTCTGTGCACCAAGGCTCATATCTTTCTCATTACATTCAGTGTGTTAAGTCTCCAGTGCCACAGTAGGAAGAAGTCGTGACAGTTTTTTTAATTAGTAAATTATATACAATATGAATTCCTTTTTAATTAAATGTCCATTACAATGGGTACATTAAACTGTGTGACACTCAGCATTCAGATACTCATATTGTAAATATGAGCTACTTTCTCAACTTTTGATTGTGCACTGGCTTTTCTGTGTGTTGATATGTTTGTTTCCACATTATATAACTCAGTATATAAGAGGAGGATTTCTTGCATAGATTTAAATGAATAGGAGAGCATGTGACTGGATGCAAGAATCTGTGCAGTTGTTGAATACCTCCAGGCTATCGTCCTTAGCATGGAAGCCCTAGTTATTCCCAGTCTGCGACATTGGACAGGTGATATAATTCGCATAGCAACAGCAGATTAGCAGATTCCAAAAACAGATATTCCATTATGATCTTTGATAAGAGATTACCAGATGATCAGAGTAAAAGATTCTTGATGTTCTCAAAGCTTTCTTCAAGAAGTGCAACATCCTATTGACTCCTGGGAACAACTGTCCCACTGAGTGGAAACAATATGGATGGTATTAAGGACCTCAAGGCTAGGCATTGGAAAAAAAAGTGGGGGTGGGGGGTGGAGTGGGTTGTTACCGGAAATTGCCCACCCCCTCCCCCTCCCCCCCATGCCCTTCCTACTGCCCCAGCTGACGGAAGAAAAACACCTATATCCCATCCTATTGCTTGACATTTCACTTCCCTTGTCCCCATATCCTACACTCTTTTGCCTTCTTTTCCTCTGGTTTTTGTTCAGGCATCTGTCAATGATACTCCCCTCATCTGTATTCACTTACCAGGCTCTGTCCTGCTCCCCGCTCTTTTACAGTTTTCTCCCAACAAGTTCAATCTGTCTGAAGAAGGGACCTAATGAAGGAGGGTCCTCCAGAGATGCTGCCTGGCCCACCAAGTTACTCCAGCATTAGAAGGGGCATCTTGGTTGACATGGGCCTGTTTACATGCTGTATGACTATAACTGCTGAAATCGTAAAACGTGGCGATGAAGAGCTATAGTCACAAATTCGCAATATCATTGCCTGCATCTAGGAAGTGGAAGATATTCCAGGGAACCTTAGAGATGCTAGAATCAAGACCATCTTCAAGAAAAATGGGCTGCACAGTGGTAAAATTATGGCACCAGGAGCCCGGGTTCGATCCTGACTATGGCTGCTTGTATGTACAGAGTTTGTACGTTTTCCCTGTGACCTGTGTGGGTTTTTTCCCAAGATCTCTGGTTTCCTCCCACACTCCAAAGACGTACATATTTATAGGTTATTTGGCTTGGTATAATTGTGAATTGTCCGTAGTGTAAGTGTTAATGTGCAGGGATCGCTGCTGGTTGGCTCAGACTCGGTGGGCCAAAGGGCCTGTTTCCGTGCTGTATCTCTAAACTGACATTAACTAAACTACTGACAGGTCAACCTGTGGTAATTACAAAGGGGTGTTCCTGCTCCTTAACACAGGGAAAGTCCTCAACAGTGGCCAGGGAGCTGCACCTGGATCACAGTGCAGATTCCATACATCCAGAGACACAGCTGATATGATCTTCACCATGCATCCACACAGAGTAACATGCAGGGAAGAATATCAGTCTTTATACATGCCTTTTTTTTTTAACCTTACCAGTACCTTGGAGTCCATCAGATGGTGTGATAAAACATTGAATTTTCCAATTTTGGTAACGTTCCCTTCTGGTGTGTTTACCTCTCCTCCCCTTCCCCCTCACCCACCCCTCCATCCCCACTTTCTCCTTCCCATCCTCATCTGATCCTCCCACTCAGCACACCCACTCCCTCCAGCTTCCCATCCTCATCTTTGTCCCCCTCTCCCTCCATTCTCCAGTTTCTCCCCAATGTGGCTTTGGTTCCACCTGTCCTTCACCTCTCCCTTAACAGCCCCCATTATCACGTTCCTTGCTTATACTGCAGCACTGGCAGCCTTATCCCCCTCCAGCAGCTGTGTCCACTTCACCCTCCCTTTCCCCCATCTGCCCCTACCATTTTTTGTCTGTCTCCATCTATCATTCTACCTTTATGATCATTTCTTTTGGCCCCAGGATTTTCGCTGAGCCCTGTGCCTGTGGAGCTGTTTCCTTTCCCTTTATTCAAGATTATGCTTTCATTCGATCTCCTTATCATTCTTATCATGATTAATACCAAACTGTTTAACATCTGGGTCCGTTTCTCAATTCCAGTAAGTAATTTGCCCTTTCAGAAAAGGCTTAACTGTCATCCATCAATGGACTTCAGACTTCCATGTCAATGTTCCCAGAAACCAAATTATTAATTTATTTGCCAACCTAGTGTTTTTATACTGAGTGGATGCATAATATATGGCAAATTGTATTTGATTTTAAGCCTTCCAAAGGAATTCCAAATAAGAATGGAAATGAAATAGTTACTTGTGATATTCTAGATATTGTAAAATTCATCAATTTCTCTTCCTTACCAGTTTTATGTCTTTTAAGTATGACAACACGCCTTGGCTATTTTTCATGGCCTGCATTGCATCTCAAGTACCTTGTTCAAATGTGCTGAGGTGTCAATTGTCGCGTGGCTATATAACTGTTGACAGCATTGCAGCTTGGAACAATTCTTTCCTCCCCTGATATCCTGCCACCAACCCTTGCAACTGACTCTCCATTGCGAGCTCTTTCGTGGAAAAAGATTACTAGTTGGGACAGAGACAAGAATATGCTCAAAGCTTCCTGGCGGTAATGCAACATCCCCACTGGCTATTGGGAACCTCTGGCTTTTGACTGCTCAGATGGGAGGAACATTCAGGATGGTGTTGAGAAGCTGGAGACCATGCATCAGAAATATTCAGAGGACTTGCATATGCAGCATTACAAGTGCACCACCACAAATCTATTCCAGAAGAAGACAAAGTTTCTGCATGTTATAATTGCCATTGTAAAACATACTTTCTTATTTTGGTCCATTGACATTTCAAGTCAAGAACCTTCATTTGGACCATCCAGAGGGATAGTGTCAACCCCAAACTTCGAATTCCCTTCACGGATGTTGGCTTACCCGCTGAGTTCCTGCAACAGATTGTATTTTGCTCCAGATTCCAGTATCTGCAGTCTCTTGCGATCCCAATGACAGTTACATTAGTGCAATATGCAAAGTTCCTCCCCAGTGGGACTTTCATCACTGATCTGAAACATAGTGTCTTAATTACTAACACAACAATCCAATGAAAGTCTTGCTGGGGAGGAATTTTGCACGTTGCACTATTGTAATTGTCATTAAGTAATTCAATTTCCTCTGAATCTATGCTGTTGGTAGTGCCAATTTGCGCTGGGCCTCACTCTGACATTGGAGGAGGCCCAGGACAGAAAGGTCAGTGTGGGAATGGGAGCGGGAGTTAAAGTGTTGAGCAACTGGTTGTCCAGCGCAAATTGGAAACTGGTTGCTTAACACTTTAACTCCCCCTCTCATTCCCATACTGACGTTTTGGTCGTGGGCCTCCTCCATTGTCAGAGTGAGGCCCAGCGCAAATTGGAGGAACAGCACTTCATATTTCGCTTGGGTAGTTTACACCCCAGCATTATGAATATTGACTTCTCTAACTTCAACAACCTTGCTTTCCCTTTCTCTCCATCCCCTCCCCTTCCGAGTTCTCCGACCAGTCTTACTGTCTCCGACTACATTTTATCCCTGTACTGCCCACTCCCCTCACATCAGTCTGAAGAAGGGTCTTGACCCGAAACGTCACCCATTCCTTCTCTCCAGAGATGCTGCCTGTCCCACTGAGTTACTCCAGTATTTTGTGTCTATCTTCGATTTAAAGCAGCATCTGCAGTTCCTTCCTACACAGGCTTTCTGTAGATTTGGATTCCTGGTAACCAACATAAGCCTTTTTTTTTTCCTACCTTATTCTATTCTCAATCAACCTTCCCAAATAGAGGCTCCAGATTTAGCATTCTTGCCTGTTTTTCATGGGTTCATGTTTACCATGATCCTCTTGTATTTTGAGAGTGATTAACTGTCAGGTGCCACTTCCACTCCAGGTTGGCTAAATCATTTTGCTGTCTAAAACATGTCCCACTTAAAATTTTTACTCCTCTCTTCTATCATCCTAACAAATATTCTATTAAAATAACAGTATATAGCTCATAAATCTCTGAATGCTCCGAGCCCATTGATTATTTTATTACATTGTAATCCATCTTACGTAAGTGTTGTTTTGTATTGACTGCTGAAAGCAGAATTACTAATAATAAAAAGATACATGGGTTTAGTTACACAGCTTTAATCAATGCGATTTCTTAAGAGTTCTGTGTTTTCAAGACCTTAAACTGCACCCAACCTCATTTAAATAGCATTATTGATAGAACCTTATAATCTAGAAGGAATAAACCATGGAGACAGAAGAATTTTAAATTTGAGGTCTTGGAAGAACAGAAAGCAATTTACAGGGAAATATATGGGGTTGGGAGGACAAGATACTTCTCGGGACATTGCCACACGGTTTTTATCAAAGGTATTAAGAAATATGCAATTATCATGTATACAATGTAATTATCATAAAATCATGCATCAGGGTCTGGTCTGTGCAGAGTTTGTACTTTCTCCCCTTGACAGCGTGGGTTTTCTCCGAGATCTTCGGTCTCCTCCCATACTCCAAAGACATACAGGTTTGTGGGTTAATTAGTTTGGTGTATGTGTAAACTGTTCCTCATGTGTGTAGAAAAGTGTCAATGTGCGGGGATCACTGGTCGGTGCGGACTCAATAGGCCGAAAGGCCTGTTTCCATGCTGTATCTCTAAACTTAACCAAACTAGAATGTCCAGGAACGAAAAAGATTGCAAAACATGGTGAACACTGCCCAGTCTGCCCAGAAGACTATTGGGACACAGCTACCAGCCTTGGAGGGCATCTACTATACTCAGTGCATCAGGAAGGCCGTCAGCATCCACAATGACTCCTCACACCCTTGTAATAGTCTGTTCGAACTCCTACCCTCCAGCAGACGTTACAAGGCCTTCTGCGGCCGCACCTCCAGACTCAGGAACAGCTTCATCCCCAGAGCTATAGCTGCTCTAAACCGGCCCTGCTGAGTGCCCCCCACCCCCATGAACTGTCTCCCTCGGATGGTCACATCGAACCGGCACAGACCTATTTGCACTTTAGACTGTTTTACTGTTTTTTACTGTTCTTTTTTATAAATCATGTTTCTCGGGGTATCTAAATTTTAGTTATTTAAGTTATGACATCGGATAGAAGCTGCATACCAAATCTCATTGCACCTATGTGCAATGAAAATAAAATATATGATTATTATTATTATTAGTATCATGGGTACGGACCTCCCCCCCATCAAAGGGATCTACAGAAGCCACTGTCTCAAAAAGGCAGTCAGCATCGTCAGAGAACCACATAAATTTCATTCCTGCCATTGGGAAGGTGGTATAGGAGCATGAAAACTGTAAAGGGCCTGTCCTACAAGCATCCGACTCCATGCGATGAGCGCAATCAAACTAGAAGTGGGGGCCACGCGGAGGTCGGGTGATCCCCTGTACAGGGCCGTTCCCACCAGCATGCACCTGCATGCGGCAAGCGCGACGAAACCGGCAGCGAGGGCCGCGCGGAGGTCGGGTGAGTGGCGCAACGCGGCGCAAAGTGAGGCGAACTTGGAGCGAAGTCTTAAGGTAAGTTCGCCAGGACAGAGAGGGGCACCCAGAGAGGGGCACCCAGAGAGGGGCACAGAGGCGCACACACAGAGGGCCACGGAGCCACACACATAGAGGGTCACGGAGGCACGACGTTGAGGCGACTGCGAGCCGACAAGCCGTTGCCGCGCGGAATTTTTGAACAATGTCAGTTTTTCGGAGCCCCGCGCGATGTCGGGACGAACTCCGCACAATTCCGCACGGCACCGGCGATCGAAGTGGGACCGGCCCCGCGACGCCAGACGGCTCAAGCGACCACGTTAGGTCGCACTCATCGCATGGAGTTGCATGCTTGAAGGACAGGCCCTTTACGTCCAAGTTCAGAAGCGGCTTCTTCCCTACACCCATCAGGCCATTAAACACTCCAAATAAGCTCCAAACTACATAGACTTGGGGCATTATTTTTGCCTGTGCGCTATTATTGTTTGTAGGGGAGTCTACCTCATTTTGTGATGAAGGTTCTTGTTCTGTGGAAAACATGCCGTGTAAACTTACAGCAAGGTAATTGAATTTAGGGAGAAAAGCATTAAGAAGTTTGAAGAATGTGCAGCTAAGTGGGTAGAAGTGGAAGAAAGCCTTGAAAGCAAAGTCGCTGCTGAGATGCTGCAACACAAATAGGACACACAAGTTGTGAAACCAGTGAAACATTGTGAATCAACTGGAACTGAAAGGTAAGATCTAAAGTCTGAATTTATGAAAATTAATCTGTATGGACTTTCATTAATTTAATTGCACACTTTTATAATGTGAAAAAATGATATTTGGAGGCTGTACATTCACTCATTCATTCATTCACTCATTCATGGGCCTAAACTATGTGTATCCATAACAAAGTAAAATAAACATTTTCATTAATGCCAGTTTGTTGTCGTCTAATAAGTCTTTAACATCTAATCTCTGAGCTGCCTGTGATCACTTACTGAGTAAAAGTGCTCCGACCGTGGGGCCTATACGCGGAGTGTGTTTGGATCGTCTCCGCGGGGGGGAGGCTGTACATAGTGCCGTCCGTTTCCAGGCCCCGACCACAGGAGAAAAACGGAGGAATATTGACTGCACTTTATAGGCTTCCATCAGAGTGATAAATGGTCAGAAATGGTTGATGTTTATGTAGAAAAGAATTGGTGTATGTGAACTTGAACTTGGGGTAATTTATCTATGGTAGTAACTTAGTGTTAGTCTCATTAACATTAAGAAGAGGTTGAAATTTTATGAATTGAAGTCCATGCATACTAGATGACCATGAGATGTTTTTTTCTGGAGCCTCTGCCCCTCCATTTGACCTTGAACTAACTTATCTATGGTAGTAAATTACAGTGTAATTCTCATTGACATTAAGAAGATGTTGATATTTTACTTCGGAGTCACGTGAGTGACTATGTGAAAAACTCCGATCGCCCGCAGTGCGCGTCATTACGACGCATGCATTTGCGAAGCAACGGTCTGGCAGGCACATCGCTCCTGCCAGCGGTAAGTTTAAACACCAGGTAAGTATTTCTTACCTGTTTTTTGATGTCCTGCAGGAACCCTTTCTTCCACAAGAGGTTCCTGCCGGGTGCTTCGCGGATGCCGACGAGGGAACCAGCTGCGGGCTGTGGGGAAACCCCGGTCCTACCGTGGAAGCGGGTAGCTGGAGAATGTCGGGCTCGCGGAGTTCAGTCACGGACAAAACGGTCAGTGACTTCTGAACGCTGGGTTGCCGGGGAGGGGAGCTGCAGCAGAAGTGCGGTTCTCAGACCGCAGCGGCCCACGATGTGGGGTTGAAGCTGACCAAAACGGTCAGCCCGGGTGCCGTAGGGGGGTGGGGGGGGGGGGGGGGTTCACCTTGGTAAGGCACACATATGCTAGGGGAGGGGAAACCCAGCAGCAATGCGGTGTCCAGACAGCAGTAGTTCTAGGATAGGGGGTGAAGCGACTAATATGGTCAGGCCTGATGCCAGAAGATTTCCCCTCCAGGTAATGTAAAAAAATTTAGGTTGACCAGGATGGAGCCCTTGTGGAGAGGAGGCTCCATCTACATACACTCCAACTACAGGAGTTGTGACAATGCCGGTCATATGGGTGAGCCTGAGCCAGCAGCGCCTTTGCACAGGGCTGCTTTAGGAGATGTCGATTCAATGGGGCTGCTTTATGGGATGCCGAATCTATGGCAATGCCAGGCATATATGTGAGCCCGAGTCAGCAGCACCTATTGCACGGGGCTGCTTGATGGGATGCCATGTTTATGGCAATACTGGACATACGCCAGCAGCACCTGTTGCACAGGGCTGCTTTATGAGGTACCGAGTCTATGGCAGCGCCGGCCTATGGGAGAGGCCATACCAGCAGCACCATGTAACAGGACTGTTTTATGTTGCGGCCGAGGCTATGGCAGCACCGGCATATGAGAGAGCCACGCTAACAGCACCTTGTAGAAGGGCTGCATAATGTTTCCCTCATGGGAGAGGTGAGCTTCCCGGGGCAGTTTGTTCTTACACTGAAGTTCTACAGCTTAAAGACCATTTACAAGTGGATAAGATTTACACTTGGTTGAACAATACAAATGATCAAGACATCTTCATCAATTTAAAGGCATCTAACCATGCAAAATTGGACAATACTAGCATTCTAAGCAGGCTGGAACTGGGCCAGAATTGTGTTTAGGTAGGCGCAGTACTTTGACCACGGTTGCCTTCAAGATAGGTTCAAAAATATGGGTAGAATTGTCTTTCGAGACAGGTCAGAATTATGGTTAGAATTGTTTTAGACAAATTAGAATTAGCCGATACAAGTTGTCTTACAAGACAAGCTTGGGAATCATGCCAGAGTTGCCGTTGAAGGCAGACGGGAAGGATGACAGGCGTGGCCTGTTCATTATGAAATATGGCTGATTAACAACTGGATTCATAGGGTGTGCCCATTTACAGTATCATTGGAGATATTTGGAGGAGGCATTGCTGTGATGAGACAATAAAGCATTCAAAAAAGACTAGTCAGAGTTCCAAAACATTTGTTAAGTCTGGATGATAATTTTAACGCTGTATTTTGATAAAATCCACTGTTTCTGTCATAAACCATGTTTGAGAAATTGGGCTCCACTATTCAATTAAAATTAAGTTGTTATCAAATAGACTTATTGGAGGTGTTGCAGAGCAGCATACCCCAACACACGAAAGCCAACGGGTCAGTATTAGTCTGTAGCAGTGTTGGTCAATTTAAGAGGACGCGCCAGCAGCGCCTTGTAGTAGGGCTGTTTAATATCTTCCTCATGAAGGAGGCGAGCATACCGAGTCTGATGGTATATCCGTGAACATACCCAAAGGGATGACGGTCACCTGTCAGAGATTATTACTGACAGCAAGATTTGCCATCACAACACATATGCAGTGAACACTGCTGTCAGGGGGACATTAGACCCAGCCGTTGAATCTGTTCATCAGGTAAGACCTATTCAACAGGCAAATCCTGCAGGGTGAAGGTAAGCGATTCACTGAAGCTGGTAGCAGCATGAAAGCTGGCCAGAGGTTCCACGCACTCTATCAGGTCATTACGATTTACATTGAGTTATCAATTGGCTTATGACGATGTCCTAGGCAACAAATTGGAGTCAATAGAAGCCTGTTACAGCTTTGTTGTTATAAAGCAGCAGTCTATTCATTAAGACTAATTGGCAATATAATAGATGTGGTTCAGCTGTGCAAGTGGGAAAATTGAAATCATCCTAAATGGAGAACTCTAAAGTGCCATGTAGGTCATGGTTGACACACTTGGCTATTATCAGCTGAAGCTGCCAAAGTCACAATGATGGATAGACATTGTTCAGCATTGTTCCAGTAGGTTAATCAGTAAATATCTCATTATATTGCAAAATAATGCTAATTGCCTAAGAATGGGAAATTGCGAATATCATCTCTGGTTTGGAGGTGGAGGAGATTTGCATGAGTTGCCAATTCTTCATTTATTGGTGTCAAATATCTATAGACCCTACGGGCATTTTGTGGGTTAAGAGTAATTGAGCGGATATGCATATCTGCATGCTCAACTTCATGTTGAGACGTTATGGTGGTGGCATATGTTAGTACATGTGGGCGGGATCAAGTAAACAATCCTGTTATGGTTACATAATCTCGTTTACCACTGGAGTAACAACACGTATAGGTCAATGACAACACAGAATGGGTGTTGAATCACACCATATTTATGAAATTCTGGTTCAATGGAACACCAAATATACATATGGTTGTTTCATGCTTATTCACAGGTTGCAAAATATGTGGCATAACAGTGGCAAAAGGTACATTCTCGCTACAAGGAGAAGGAAGGTCTTTTGTGTCTTCCTCCATTTTGCTTCATTAAGCGGGACTTCAAATTAAGTCATTAAGAGCCGTTTAGGTTCTTATTGTGTGATTGGCCTATGCAACTTTGATTCCCGGTTGTCGGGAATAGTAATATAACCTTATATGGTTATTTTTGAACGTAATTTGCTGGTTCAGTCTGTGGCTTGAGAAATCAGCTGTTGCATTTAAAATCAAATTATGTTCTTCAGATTCAATAGACTGCTCTATGGCTTGGGTTGTGACATCAGTCCTTGTATATGTTCAGTGTGCTGCGATAGCACCAAAAGCAGGACTTTATTTTCCAGGAGATGGAAAGCGTTTGTTGAATGTTAATGTTGCATTGAAGACGGTGCAAATTACTGATGTTTTGGAGTTAATTTTAAATGATCTTTGTCAATAATTGAGTTGTACGGCCATTAGCTGTGCCAACGTGCCTTCTCATTGTATTGGCTGCAGCAAACAAGACCCGCTCTGTCGGGTTCACCCTGGATATCAAGTTTGTAAGCATATCTTTAACACAATGTTTCCTAGGACAAGTACAATGCAGTATGGGATGTCAACATTGTGTGAACACTATTTCACCGGGGGGGTCCAGCTACATCCTTAGTTTCACCGGATCTCATAAGGTGGTTATCCTCCTAGCGCTGGTTAGCGCAACAGGTTTAGTCGCTACATAATTGCGACGGACCAGGATGGTTACGTCTGTAAATAATATATAATATTTATGCTTATAATTCACTTAAGCAGAGCAGAAGGGGTGTCAGGTCTCAAAATAGTTAAAGGCATACCCAGGGACCTTTGGTAAAGTGAGGACACGCATATATAACAATACGTTAAGGTCACTGAGAGTCTTCGAGGCCTTGAACTAGCTATGTTTGTTAGTCACAAAAACTTATAAGAATGTATCTGTTCAGGTCACTTCCAGAGGATAAAATGGACTTTGATTTATGTAGGAGTCGATACTGATTCTAATATCTCTGATTCTGATTCTACACTCCATGAGGGCTGCTATAACATCAGCAGCAAGGGTCGTATGTGCCGTTGGACCATGTCCTAACGCTTGCAGCAGGGTAAAGCGAACAAATTTTCAAACATTTATAATAACCTATTACTAGACCAGGGGTATTTGTCAACCCTATTTTCATTTGATTACAGTTTCCATCCGAGTGAAAGGTGGGACTATTATTATTACTTCTTTAATAACATCAGCATGTTTAAATCTATGTCATAGAAACATAGAAAATAGGTGCAGGAGTAGGCCATTCGGCCCTTCGAGCCTGCACCGCCATTCAATATGATCATGGCTGATCATCCAACTCAGTATCCTGTACCTGCCTTCTCTCCATACCCCCTGAACCCTTTAGCCACAAGGGCCACATCTAGCTCCCTCTTAAATATAGCCAATGAACTGGTCTCAACTACCTTCTGTGGCAGAGAATTCCACAGACTCACCACTCTCTGTGTGAAAAAAGATCTTCTCATCTAGGTCCTAAAAGACTTCCCCCTTATCCTTAAACTGTGACCCCTTGTTGAGAACTTCCCAAACATAGGGAACAATCTTCCTGCATCTAGCCTATCCAACCCCTTAAGAATTTTGTACGCCTCTATAAGATCCCCCCTCAATCTCCTAAATTCCAGCGAGTACAAACCGAGTCTATCCAGTCTTCCTTCATATGGAAGTCCTGCCATCCCAGGAATCAGTCTGGTGAACCTTCTCTGTACTCCCTCTATGGCAAGAATGTCTTTCCTCAGATTAGGAGACCCAAACTGTACGCAATACTCCAGGTGTGGCCTCACCAAGACCCTGTACAACTGCAGTAGAACCTCCCTGCTCTTGTATTCAAATCCTTTTGCTATGAATGCCAACATACCATTCGCTTTCTTCACAGCCTGCTGCACCTGCATGCCTACTTTCAATGACTGGTGTACCATGACACGCAGGTCTCGTTGCATCTCTCCTTTTCCTAATCGGCCACCATTCAGATAATAATCCACCCTCCTGTTTTTGCCGCCAAAGTGGATAACCTCACATTTATCCACATTATACTGCATCTGCCATGCATTTGCCCACACACCCAACTTATCCAAGTCACCTTGCAGCCTCCTAGCATCCTCCTCACAGCTAACTCTGCCCCCCCAGCTTCGTATCATCCGCAAACTTGGAGATGTTGCGTTCAATTCCCTCATCCAGATCATTAATATATATTGTAAATAGCTGGGGTCCCAGCACTGAGTCTTATGGTACCCCACTAGTCACTGCCTGCCATTCTGAAAATGACCCGTTTACTCCTACTCTTTGCTTCCTGTCTGCCAGCCAGTTCTCTATCCACATCAATACTGAACCCCCAATACCGTGTGCTTTAAGTTTGTATGCTAACCTCTTATGTGGGACCTTGTCAAAAGCCTTCTGAAAGTCCAGATATAACACAACCACTGGTTCTCCCTTATCCGCTCTACTAGTTACATCCTCAAAAAATTCTATAAGATTCGTCATACATGATTTACCTTTCATAAATCCATGCTGACTTTGTCCAATGATTTCCCCGCTTTCCAAATGTGCTGCTATCCCATCTTTAATAACTAGCATTTTCCCCACTACTGATGTTTGACTAATTGGTCTGTAATTCCCTGTTTTCTCTCTCTCTCTCTCTCTCTCTCCCTTTTTAAAAAGTGGGGTTACATTAGCTACCCTCCAATCCTCAGGAACTACTCCAGAATCTAAAGAGTTTTGAAAAATTATCAGTAATGCATCCCCTATTTCTGGGGCTACTTCCTTAAGTATTCTGGGATGCAGCCTATCTGGCCCTGGGGATTTATCGGCCTTTAATCCATTCAATTTACCTAACACCACTTCCTGGCTAACCTGGATTTCACTCAGTTCCTCCATCTCATTTGACCCTTGGTCCCCTGCTATTTCCGGCAGATTATTTATGTCTTCCTTTGTGAAGACAGAACCAAAGTAGTTATTCAATTCACCATGATCATTTCACCAGTTTCTGACTGCAAGGGACCTACATTTGTTTTAACTAACCTTTTTCTCCTCACACATCTACAAAAACTTTTTCAGTCTTTTTTTATGTTCCGTGCCAGTTTTCTTTCATAATCTATTTTCCCTTTCCTAATTAAGCACTTTGTCCTCCTCTCCTGGACTGAATTTCTCCCAGTCCTCTGATAGGCTGCTTTTAGTGGCTAATTTGTATGCATCTTTAGTTTTGATATTATCCCCGATTTCCCTTGTTATCCACGGATGCACTACCTTCCCTGATTTATTCTTTTGCCAAACTGGGAAGAACAATTGTTGTAATTCATCCATACAGTCTTTAAATGCCTTTCATTGCATATCCACCGTCAACCCTTTAAGAATCACTTGCCAGTCTATCTTGGCCAATTCACGTCTCATATCCTCAAAGTTACCTTTCTTTAAGTTCAGAACCCTTGTTTCTGAATTAACAATGTCACTCTCCATCCTAATGAAGAACTCCACCATATTATGGTCACTCTTGCCCAAGGGGCCACGTACAACAAGACTGCTAACTAACCCTTCCTCATTACTCAGTACCCAGTCTAGAATAGGCTGCTCTCTCGTTGGTTCCTCTACATGTTGGTTTAGAAAACTATCCCGCATACATTTCAAGAAATCCTCTTCCCCTGCCAATTTGATTCACCCAACCTATATGTTGATTGATGTCATTATTGTGTGTATTATGACTATTTTTTCCTTCATTTGTCAATGAAGCAGTTGTGGCTGTGTAGACTTGTTTCTTACAGCATAAAATCGCAGAGCTTTAAAATCTTCACGTGGTCACTTACGTGACTCTGAAGTAAAATAGTAAGATTAAATGAGAACTTACCAGTTTGAAGTTTGATCTTTATTTTATGAGGAATTTCGATGAGGGATTGCGTGCCCTCCACTCTCGGCCCTCATAATCGCAAAGATCATCTGAGTCTTACTATATTACTTAGACTATAGTTTCTGTGTTTTCAAGCCGCTGCTTTGAAGTATGACGCGCATGCGCCTGGCGGGGCTTCTTCACGTAATCCCTCATCGTAACTCCTCATAAAATAAAGATCAAACATCAAACTGGTAAGTTCCCTCTGCTCCCAGCTCTTATTAAGATCATCTGGTAGTTCTAGTCTTCCATATTCTAACTTTGTTACTTCAATTATTGTTATCTGTGATTTCACACCGCTGCTTTGAAGATTGACGCGCACTGCGGGCGATCAGGGTTCTTTAGGGTTGTTGTCCCTCAACGTAACTCATAAAATAAAGATAAAACTTCAAACTGGTAAGTTCTCGTTTAATCTTACTATTTTATGAATTGAAGTCCATGCAGACCTAAATACTATGAGATATTTTTTTCTGCAGCTTCTGCCCCTCCACTCTTCAGAGCCTGATGAACACTAATTTGATCATTTGCAGACTTGCTATCCCATCTACCTGGACATGCGTACATGTATAATTTCCCCATTGATATGTTGATATACTCCCTGACACATTTCATCTTCTATTATTAGGAGACAGCAGTGTATCCTAGGTTATCATGCAGAGTGCTATCGTCACTTCTGCAACATAACAATAAATCGAGCTATCACTAGAAGGAAAAAAGGTAATGATTGGACTCACACAACAATTATTTTTAATTAAGGTCATATGATGTTACTTTGAAAAATGAAAAGATATATCTGAGGATGTTGATTTATTTTAATTTTCATTCCTTTTCTGTTTTCTTTTTCCTCTTTCAATTGAGTTCAAGATGCTGAAAAGCCTGAAGCAGGTGAATCACCTCAAGAGACTGTTTCTGATGGTGAAGCAGATGAGCCGGCCCCAGAGACTGCTTCAATCCAAGACAAGTGATGATCATCAAAAATGGACATGGGTGGAAAATTATAGGTGGTGAATTGGGCATTGACTGGGGTGATCTGCCTCCAGCACCTTGCTAGAATTAACATACTGTTCATGCAAGAAAATAAACTGTGAGAAATCAAATGTAGGTAAAGGAAGATGCTCATGTCAACAGCATGGTGTGCCATGTACAGATTTATGTAAGTGTGTTGACTGCAGAAACTATATTTCTGCAAAAGGCTTGGAATCTGATGAAGAATATTCAGATGAAGATCAGATATAATGTAAACAGCCTATAGGTATATTCAAGAGGGTTTCTTGAAACAGTATATAGATCATCCAAATAGAGGAGAGGCCAAATGATTGTTGTATCAATGAGAGAACATTCTGGGGACAATTATCATAACTCCATAGGGGTAGGCAAATTACAACATTATTAGCCAGGAGCTAGTGAGAGTAAATTGGTTATCTCCACATTTGACAGATAGGAGAAATTTAGCTGATCAGAGTTTGTATCTAGCATGTTCAGTAAGGAGGAGAGACAAGGATGGCAATTTGAGGGAATCCTGGATGATGAGAGAGGTTGTTAATGTGGTCAAAGAGAAAATGGAAGCATATGTAAGCTTTAGAAAGATTAAATCAGAAATAGCCTTTGAGAAATAAACAAAGAAGAAAATAACTCAAGCAGAAAATTAGGTGGGCCAGAAGGGGGCATGAAATGTCTTTGGCAAGTTGGATTAAAGAGAATCCCAAGGCATTTTATACATACATTAACAAAAGAATAATTAGTGAGAGGATAGGACCACTCATGGGTATAGAAGGGAATTTGGGCTTGGAGTCAGGGGATATAGGCAAGCTACTAAATAAGTACTTTGCATCTGTATTCAGCAAGGAGACAGACATGGAGGAGTGTGAAATCAGTGTGGGGGTATAGCTATATGTTGGGGTAGTTTGAGATCGATAAGGAGGCAGTATTGGGTCTCTTAGAGAGCTGTAAAGTGGATATCCACAAGACCTGATGTGACCGACCTGTAGATATTGTCAAGAACATTATTTCCCTCCAGGGTGGAAATATCAAGGGCATAGCTTTAATGTCAGAGGGTGAAAGTTTAAAGGAGATGTTTGGAACAAGTTTATTTTTACACAAAGGTGCCTGGAACACACTTCCAGGAGTGGTAATGGAAGCATAGATGATAGCTGTTTTTAAGAAGCTTTTAGATAGACACATGAATATGTAGGGAATGGATTGATATGTGCAGGCAGAAGGCATTAGTTTAATTTGTCATCATGTTTGGCACAGTAAGTCTGGACCAAAGGGCATGTTCCTGATCAGAACTATGCTATATTCTCTGAAGGGCCAGTAAACACAATTTATCCTATTTTTTCTTTAGGTCATTAGCTTCAACTGAAAGAACAGGACAATCTATACATAACTAAAACTCTGATCTTGTTATCTTCCGGTTTGCGCGGTCATTCTATTGCGCTAAAACGGTACGCGGTAGCGCTACGATTTTTTTTGCCAGCTTATTCACCGTTCTCCTGTGCTGCGATTGCACCAAGTTTCGTTCCGATCGGTGGTCTCATGTAATAGTTAGCAAGGTTTAAAGATTGCGCGTGCGCAGATCCATCGACTCTAGTGCCAGTCGGCACCCCGTGGATTGGTCTTTTCTCCTGTCACTCGGCGAGATGGTCCGCCCCTTCCTGCACCATCGCGTCTTTACTGGAGCTGTGGGAGGCTCTGCATGGCTGACGGAGGTCTCCAACCGGACACACGATTTTCGGAGGGAGCGGAAGTGGCCCAACCCGGCTCGGAGACGGAAAACGGAGACTCTGATCTCAGAGGAGGATAACGTCCAGCGATCAGGGCCCGCTGTGAGTCCACATCGTTTGCTGTGAGTCCAGATCGCCCACAGCGAGTCCTCCAGCCCCTTTGCCTCTGGTCCCTCTCGCTGACTCGTGCCCCCCTCACCCGTGATACTGCCCCCACAACCCCCGTCTTTTCTCTGACCTCTCGCCTCCACACCCCTCTCCCTCCTTCCCGCCTCCGCACCCCTCCCCCCCCTCACACATCCCTCCCCGGCTCCACAGCGTTTGCTGCCCCCCACCCGCACACCCCCCCGCCCCCCACCACTCCCCCACACCCTTCCACCCCACTCCTCCCTCTGAACACACAACCCTCCCCCTCTGCCGCCCCCTCCGGCTCCACAATGCTTGCTGCACCCCATAACCCCCCCACCCACCCAACCCTCTGCCCCCTCCACTACCCCCCCTTGCCCCCACCCACAAGCCCTCCACCACAAGCCCTTCCCGCCCACACACACCCCACCCCAGCCCCACTCACCCCCTCACCACCCTCCTACACTCACCCAGCCACACACATCCCCCCTCCCATCCCACACCCCCCTTGTCACACACCCCCCACCCTCCCCTCCCACACATGAAGATGAGAGGGAGGGAGTGCTGGAGAATGACGGGAAAATGAGCCACGCCTGCACAGTGAGGGGCTATGGGTGAGTGGTGGAATATTTTGTTGGGGGAACGGGTTAGTTGTAGAATATTGCGTTGGGGAATGGGTTGTGTTGAGGGACCAGGCCTCCTGTGTGACTGGGACCGAATAGGTCCCACTTAGTCTAGTAATGAATAGAATTAGATGTCACCATTTTCAATTTATTTTGTCCATAATTATCACTCAAGTAAACCAAGCCTCCATGGTATTTCCCCATTCATGAACCCAGTTATGGCCTAATGGAACATGCCGCTGTGTGAGTAGAAGCAGAAGAGTGGAATCACCACTGGACCATACTTATTACACATCTGGAGTTTCTAACCCTTCAATCTTTTAAATAAAAATAAACAAATAACATGCCAGAAAATTATTATGCAAACTTAGCTGGCAAATTAATCTAGTGGAAAACTGTAGAATTCACTTGAAAATCATAAAGGAGCTGATGTTGGAAATCTGCAGAACAAAATCTACTGGAAATAATTAGGCAACATTGGCAGAGTGAGAAAAACAAAGTTAATGTTTCTTTTCGGAAAAGAATAAGAGAAAAAAACAGGTGCATTTTAAGTTGCAGAGAGGGAAATGTGGGGAGAATGTAAAATAAATTAGTTTAGAGATACAGCGTGGAAACAGGCCCTTCGGCCCACTGAATCCACACCAACCAATGATCACCTATACACTAGTTCTATCCTACACACTTGGGACAATTTACAAAAGCCAATTAATCTACAAACCTGCACGTCTTTGGAATGTGGGAGAGAACCAAAGCACCCAAAGAAAACCAGCGTGGTCACGGGGAGAACGAACAAACTCCGTACGGGCAACACCTAAGGTCATGATTGAACCCGGCTCTCTGGCAGCAATTCTATATGGCAGCCTCCATAAGGCAGCAATTCTACCGCTGTGCCACCTGCTATGTTAAATGTCTAGGATTGGGAGGGAAAGAGGTGACACTATGGTTTTGGAGCCATCTGGTTAATAGATGAATGAGGACAGGTAGAGCAAGAGCAAAAAATCAAAATAATTAGCTGGAAATGGGAGTTGGGAAAAATGGGAAAACAAACTAAACCCAGGAAATATGAAACAAAAGAATGTACTGGAAATACCCAGTATGTCAGGCAGCATCTGTAAAGGGAGAGAAATAAACAGAGCAGGAGAAACGAAGAATTGCAGATGCTGGTTGACAATAAAATACATTGCCACAGCAAACCAGTGGGTCAGCAGCACCTATGAAGAACATTGATAAGTGATGTGTTGGGTCAGGACCCTTCAGTACATAGAATAGACTTTCATTGATACAAATGTAGTAGACAATTTGGCAAAGAAAAACGATCTTGCAAATATTTAAATCAAAATTGCTATATTCCAACATTGTATGATGCAGTTTTAGTTGTTAAAGTTATGCACATATTTAACCAGTACAAACATTTTTTTGGAGTAACTGTCTCCCAAATATATTTATATACTATTTCTATTTTCAATTTCTTAAATTTCTTTCAATCAATAGTCACAGCATTCTGGCAATCAGAATGAATTCATTAAAAACTTTAAACAAAACTATAACCCTGTTAGTGCACACTTTAATAAGCACAATTGTCAAGCAACCGGTTATTTCCCCATAGATCTTTATGATGGAACTATTCTATTACTAACTGTTTAGGATGTAGTGATCTAATAAATGAAAAGATGTGAGCACTTGAAACAAAGGTGAAAGTTAATTTATTCGCATATGATATACAGCTCTGCAGGGACTTGAAGTATTGTTTTATAAATTAATTAGGTGGTTTGGTTGTTTCAATTCTTTTTCAAATATTATTCTCCTCTTGCCAGAGGACAAACTAATCTCTGGCAAGATTAATGTGCTCTCATGCTGCATAGCTTAACAAAGAAATTAAACTGTTATTTACAGGAAAGCAAACCTTGGGGTGCTGCATTGCACTTCACGCCTGCCTGAACATTCAATATGATCATGGCTAATCTGTCTCAGGTCTTCTTTCTTCTTCTGTACCAGTTTTACATAGCTCTCATTTCCCTGATCTTTAAAATAAAATCTACTTCTTTAAATACCCCAATGATCTAAATCTCATCAACTGTCTGCATAGAGAGTCCCAAAGGTTTATCACCTACTGACAGAACAAGTTCACATGCCAGTTTTAAATGATCTCTCACTCATCATGTAGCTGCTTCCCCTTGAATGAGAATTCACTCCCACCCCATCCATGGTAACAGCTTGACAGCTACCTAAGTGTGCTTGTGATCTTGCATATTTCAATAATATCACCTCTTACTCTTTTAAATTCCAAAGAATATAGATTTGTTTCTATCTGCTTGTAATAAGTAAAGCATCTTATCCCATAAAGTAGCCCATAGAATCTTTTCTGCAATCCCTCCAAAGTAAATGCATTCTTTCTTGAATAACGATACAGCAACTGCAGAGTATTTGCAATATGATCTCACTAATGAGATGTGGAATTATAACATACTACAATTTAAACTCCAACTCCTTAACAATCATGGCCAATGTGCCTTCTTAATTGCTTGCTGCACCTGTCTGCCTCATGCACAAAAACACCAAGATCCCACTGAGTCTCTTATTTGCAGTCTCTCTTGATTCCTCCAACCAAAGTACATAATATCACACTTTAATCTTGTTTCCCCACTCACTCAACTTGCAAAATAAAAGTATTCTCATCACAGCATATCCTTGCAACAGTTGTGTTATAAGTGAACAAGCGAACATAGACACTTGCTCTCTGCTCCTCTAATGCAAATGGTAAATAATTGAGGGCCAAGAACTGATCCTTGGGGCGGTAGGTGCATCTTCCCAGTGTGAAAGACTCATTTCTTCCAGATCTCAGTTGCATTAGCCTTTTAGGTGGCTTCTGATTGAAAGCATATTGGAAACCCAAATATGCAACATCAATATGATCCTCCACTATAGGCTCTGTTTGTTATATCATAGAATCATACAGAATGGAAAGAAACACTTTGGCACAACTCTAATGCTAATCCCATTTGCTCATGTTTGGCCCATCTCCCTCTAAACTTTTCAGATCCATGTACCTGTCCTTTAAATATTGTTATTGTACCTGCCTCAATAATTTCTCTGGCAGTTAGTTCATTATACCACCACACTCTGTGCGAAAGATTTGCCCCTCAAGTTCCTATTAAATCTTTCCCCTCTCACCATAAACCTCTACATAGAACAGTACAGCACAGGAACAGGCCATTTGGCTGAATGCAATGCCAACACCAACCCTTATTTACCTGCAGATAATCCACGTCCTCCCCTTTCCCTGCATATCCAGGTGCTTGTGTAAAAGTCTCTTAATTGCCACTTTCATATCTGCACCCACCTCCATCCTGGCAACATGTACCAGGCACTCGCCAACCTCTGTGTAAAACAAAATTTGTCCTGCATATCTGCTTTACACTATGCTCCTTTTACCCTCAATTATTTGATATTTCCATCCAGGGCAATTGGTTCTGACTGTCTATCCTATCCTTACCACTCGTATACTCCAAGGAATAAGGTCCTGGCTTACCCCTCTCCTCCCTATAGCTCAGGCTATTGTGTCCTGGCAACATCCTCAAATTGTCACTATCCCTTTCCAGCTTAATGGCATCTTTCCCACAGCAGAATGATGGAAACTGAACGCAACACTTCAAGTACAGCCTCAACAATGTCTTGTACAACTGTAACGTAACTTCTATACTAAATTTCCTGACTGATGAAAGCCAGTGTGCCAAAAGCCTCCCTCACAACCCTATCCAGCTGCAATGCCACTTTCAGGGAATTATGCACTTGTACTCCTGGATCCCCAAATCCTTAAGAACTCTAGCAAATTTGTCAAGGATGATTTTATGAAAGGTAAATTATGTTGACTTGGTTTAATTGCATACTTATCTAAATGACTTGCTGCTTTTTCCTTGATCATAGACTCCAGCATTTTGCTAACAATAAATGTTAAGTAAATTGGCCCATTGTTTCTATTTTTTGCCTCACTCCCCGTTGAACAACTGAGTCACATTTGCGTTTTCAAATTTGCTGGTACCTCAATGGTTCCTTGGTCTACTTTTTTCTTTAATGCCCGTTGGTGCATGCCACAGAGTCTTAGTTGTGTGTCCAATTCGTTTTTTCCAATTTTTTTTTAATGTCCCGCACAATAGGAATTGCTACAAGTCCTTCCTTCTTGAAACTAGCTCATCTGTTTTCTTAAGAACATTTATGCAAGCAAGACCAAGTTATCTTCATACCTTTGTAATTTCCTTTATTAAGATAGTGGACACTGGAAAAAGACCCAGAATCAAATAAAGGTACAGCAAGGGAACAGGCACTTTGGGCCATCAAGTCCACATCAACAATCAACAACCCATTTATACTAATCCATAGGAGTTTTCTTGAAGTCACCTCCGGCAATACTTCTTTAACTTCTTAAAAGAGCGTTAAGGTACTCTACTCCCTCAGAACCTAGCACAGACTGCATTTGCCATCAAAGCATATCCAAGTATAATTAAAGATTATTAAGGGAAATACTTCGTAAAATCAAACAAATCTTGCTACTGCACACCGCGGGCGAATGGTGAGTAAGGTGCCCCTAAAATTGTCATGCTATTGTGTACCATTTGGTTGTATTTCGGGAATATACATACATACAAGATGAGACTTTTAATTATATACTATACCAAGTGGGACCCGTTGGGTCTCGTCCCCTCAACGTGTGGTAGCATATTGTTTGGGAACAGCAATCAGGAATACTGAGTTCCCTGTCCTGGTCCCTTGCAACCATAACATGGATATTAAATAAAAGAGATGTGGCCCTATTTGTGTCGTATCTTTGCTATCGTGTAACAATGCTGCTTGGGTTCAGACAAAGAGTAATCAACTTAGACATTTATAACTTTTACTTACTCCGAATTCAAGTTCTGCTGGACACTTCAACATGCAATTTCTGCCCCTTCATATCACATTTGGTTTTCATTGTCCCCCTGACTTTGCTACTGCTTAATATTATCATTGCTGAATGTCCTTAGCACCCTCTCCATCTTTATCTGTTCTGTCATCTTTAGAGTTCTATGCACTTGTGCACTAATACCTCTGTCTCAATACTCCTTACCATTCATGGTTCATGTCCTGCTCTTATTAGACCTCCTGAAATGCATTAACTCACACTTATGTGGATGAAATGGAATCTACTATTGCTCTGTACAATTTACGAGCTAATTAACATCTTTCTTAAACCAGGTCTGTTCCCCTTACTATCAACAAAACACCAGTTTCCATGCAGGCTTGCTGATCATAGTCCCTATATACATATCCAAATTGAAAACGTACATGACAACCAGTAAGGGTCCCAGTACTAATACCCGTGGTACACCACTGTTCACAGGGTAACATTCACATAAGGTAACCCTCGAAAATCATCCTGTTTCTTATTACCAAGACACTTTTGCATACGATTTGCTAACATTGGATCAATTTTTGCCAACGTGCCCTTCATCCCATTACTCAATCCTTTTAGACTGGCTTTGCATGTGGGATCTTGTCGAGGGGCTGACTGAAATACACAAATTTTAATTTTCAAACACTACATTTAAAAATGATACTTTATTACAAATAGATGAATATTGTCATTATGGTGAGGAAAATAAGAGCCAAAGATCTCAGAAAATACTTATGGAAGAAACAATTAATTCCATTCATTATTTCAACATTCAATAGTTTATGTACAACTGATGATAGTTTTTGGCATTCTTAGTTATCAAACTGTAGAGCTCTATTTTCTGCTCCTCGGATAAAAGTTCGGAAAGTTTGCCATGCAGCTCTTTCGGAGGTTCCCAAAATGGAGCTTGGGGAATTCCACATCCCATTTGGCTCATGTAACATGCCCCTCTGTGGAAGGTCAATAACGAGGCACCTTTATCTAAGTCCAAAGAGATGCATTTCCACGAGTGTTTAACAGCAGCGTGATACCCTTGCCCCCAAGACAAAGCTTAAGTCTATGTTACTGAGATCTACAATAGGGAAACCAAACGTACAAAACACCTACACAAAAATGCTATGGCTTATGGCTGAATTTTAATTCAGAGCAGGAGAACCAGTATGAATTTTATGAAAATGCTGTATTTTGGATTGAGATTAATGGTCGGCATAAACAATGCACAAATTATAATGAAGACATTTACTTTTGCAGGCTCTTCAAGCAAAGCTAAACACAAAAACCCAGAGGGTGGCTGTGGCTCTACTCTGGGCCACTATATTATTATCTTAATAGATTCAGCATTTATGATTGTGATGATTGGGGAGGAGGGGGTCACCAATTGCCAAAATTATATCATGGAATAGACACCAATTTAATGCATCCACCCTTATAATTTAACAGAGATCCCAGTGGTGCTATCAGAGACTTGGTGCTGGAGTGGGGAATAGATTAAGAGCTTGGACTAACTGGCCTTCAATTGCAAAACATTTTAAAGAGGTTTGGGTTGGAAAGGGGCAGGGATCCTCAACGTTCCTTTGCCAGTTCTCAATTGAGGTACTAGAAGATGATTAGAGTCATAGAGCCATACAGCAGAGAAACAGGCCCTTCAACCCAACTTGCCCGTGCCGACCAAGCTGCCCAATCTACACTAGTCTCACCTGGCCATGTTTGGCCCATATCCCTCCCACTCAACCTCTCCTGTCCATGTACCTGTCCAAATGTCTTTTAAATATTATAGTTTCTGCATCAACTACCTCCTCTGGCAGCTCATATATGCACCTTCCTTATGGAAGACAATCTTACAAATGGCAATGTATTACCTAGGGATCAGATATTTTTATGTATCTTGCTAATTTTATTTGTCCATAACAGTTATGACTCTTTGAAAGGTGTTAAGTTTTTTCACATGAAAGTACTTTACAATTTTATTCATACATTTGCAACTACTATTTTCCCACAACTCTGGAACTTCAAAAGAGCGTTGTTTAAAAAAAAAGACTTTAAAAGTTACACATGTGATTTTTTTCTATTACAAAAATCTCAAATTGTAGAGTACAGAGGCAAATAAATAAATGATGGGTTGTCCCAAACATTATGAGGGCACTGTATGCACCAGCACATAGGAAACTATGTTTGGTAATAATTATTGGCAATTAACCCAGGAATACCCTGGTGGTAATGTTGCACACACTAACATTTGAAGAGTGGCTGCAAATATTGCTTTGTTTTATATTGAGGTTGAGGCTTCCCTTGTATGATATCTGGGTGTTTCTGGCCTTCACCGTGACCAGAAGGAGGAGTGGGTTCAAAAGCAAGGCCACTCCATTGAAGGAGGGACAGAGAAGAGCTCCGGTACAGTGGGTGCATGGTGGCACAGCAGTAGAGTTGCTGCCTTACAGTGCCAAAAGCCCGCATTCGATCCTGACTATCGGTGCAGTCTGTACGGCATTTGTATGTTCTCCCTGTGACCTGCATGGGTTTTCTCCGGGATCTCCAGATTCTTTCCACACTCCAAAGCCATACAGCTTTGTAAGTGACTAAAGTAAAATTGTAAATTGTCCCTAGTGTGTGTAGAATAGTGTTAGTGTGTGGAGATCGCTGGTCTTCGCCGATCTGTGGTTCTCTGCGGTGGGCCTGTTTTCATGCTATTTGTGTATCTCTAAACCAAACAAAGCTCCTGCCTGAAGAATATCCAATAATATGTCTGATTCCACCTGGTCTTGCATCCATCTGACAGAAACAATGTATTCAGAGGATGAGATTTTACTGCAGTCTGCCACCAACTGCACCCTAAAGCCTGCAGCGGACTTGAATTCCTTGATTTCCAGATTGTTACAGGATAATTTAAACAACATTTCATAGTTTGCAACCCATATTTTACAATGGGGTTTTAATCTTTGGACTGGAGACTTGAAGCCAGAAAGGATAAATTACATTTAAGCATGCAGTTAAATTAGAAGCATTAAGAGTGATTGAATTGAGGGAGAGAAATAAGACAGAGCAAAAATAACATATTTTGTATTCCAAATATCAATTCAATTTTGAAGGAAAGTGACTTCAGGGTTAATTCCCAATAATTATCCAGCATCATGAAAAATATACTTTTACTTGTATGGACTTGTGATTTCTCGTTGGCCATTAATTGACATTTCACACTTTTGCTGCCACACTTCTGTTTGGCAGCAAGTAGCAGGATAAAAAGACACAGCTGCAACTAATCTTGGGTAATTTGCTGAACAAACACTTTCTGAAAAAACAGACATTTGCTGCCTACAGTATTCCTTAACTTAATAAAACTTAGAATACAAACAGCATCAAATCTAGACACATCTCTAAGAAAAAGCAAAACTGGCAGGAAGGAAATAAATGTGTAAGAAGGAACTGCATATGCATTCCTATAAACCAAAGATAGACACAAAAAGCTGGAGTAACTCAAAGGGACATGCAGCATCTCAGAAGGAATGGATGACGTTTCGGGTTGAGACCCTTCTTCAGACTATGAAGGAATGGGTGACATTTTGGGTCGAGACCCTTCTTCAGACTGAAAACGACCTGAAACGTCACCATTCCTTCTCCAGAGATGCTGCCTGTCCTGCTGAGTTGTTCCAGCTTTTTGTGTCTATCTTAGAAATGAAATAAATTTGCCTAAAGTATTGCCAATGGAAAGAAGAAGTAATTAACTTACTGAAAAAATACTTTTAAAGTCTTTTTTTTAAAAACAACGCTCTTTTGAAGTTCCAGAGTTGTGGGAAAATAGTAGTTGCAAATGTATGAATAAAATTGTAAAGTACTTTCAAAATGTATAAAAATTGCCTTTAATAAAATCTGACAATGTAACCTACGGCATCACTTACTGGTTCGGGAGCTGCAAAGCATACGAGCGGCACCAACTAGACAGGATTGTGAAGACCACCAGCAGGATTATTGGTGTTCCACTCCCTTTCCTGCTGGACATATACAGGAAGAGATGTATCAACAGAGCCATCTCCATCATCCACATCACATATTCTCCATCCTGTCATCTGGGAAGAGGTAGAGGAGCATCAGCTGCAAAACCAGCAGGATGCTCCTCAGCTTCTTTCCGCAGGCTATAAGACTGATAAACGGACTTTGCCCCCTGCCAAAGTATCGCTCACCAACCACCAACCTGGACACACAGAAGCAGAGCCATTGTCGTGCCACTGCCGATTGGTACTCATGATGATATATGTATTTTTGTTTTTATTTCTATTTCTTTTTTACCGCACACTGAATGGACACTGGTTGAGCAATGCTTTTTTCGTTTTCTCTGGGTATGTAAGTACTCAGGAAAATGATAATAAAGATTTTCAATATTTCAATAAAGAAAAATCCCCAAACACCTGTCCGGCAGACCAGAAACACTCTTCAGGTGTGGATTTGTCAATGACCACTGCCAGCAAAAGATTTCATGAACAGAAATACAGAGGCTACACTGCAAGAAGCAAAACCACTGGTTAGCCGCAAAAATAGGATGATCTGGTTACAATTTGCCAAGAAGTATTTAAAAGAGCAACCACAGTTCTGGAAAAAAGGTCATGGACAGATGAGACAAAGATTAACATATCAGTGTTATGGCAAGAGCAAAGTATGGAGGAGAAAAGGAACTGCCCAAGATCCAAAGCATACCGCCTCATCCGTGATGGGGGTGTTATGGCCTGGGCATGCATGGTTGCTGAAGGTACTGGCTCACTTATCTTCATTGATGATACAACTGCTGATGGTAGTAACATAATGAATTCTTAAGTGTATAGACCCATCCTACCTGTTCAAGTTCAAACAAATGCCTCAAAACTCATTGGCCAGCAGTTCATTCTACAGCAAGACAATGATCCCTAACATACTGTTAAATCAAAGCTAAAACATGGTCAATTCTTGAGTGGCCAAGTCAATCACCTGATCTGAACCCAATTCAGTATGCCATTTATATGCTGAAGAGAAAACTGTAGGGGACTAGCCCCCAAAACAAGCTAAAGATGGCTGCAATACAGGTCTGGCAGAGCATCACCAGAGAAAACACCCAGCAACTGGTGATATCCATGAATCACAGACTTCAAGCAGTCATTGCATGCAAAGGATATCCAACAAAATACTAAACATGACTACTTTCATTTTCATGACATTGCTGTGTGCCAAACATTATGGTGCCTGAAATGGGGGGCTATGTATAAACACAGATGTAATTTGTACATGGTGAAACCAAAATGTATAAAAATGGCCTTTATTAAAATCTGACAATGTGCACTTCTATTACAACTCTCAAATTGTGGAGTACAGTGGCAAATAAATAAATAATAGGTCTTTGTCCCAAACATTATGGAGGGCACTGTATATCCACCCCGTTTGGAGCGAAAATGTCAAATAATACTGCAGTCTATTTTGCATACTTTCTGTGTATGCAGAATTATAATACGGCAATTGCAAATTGCAATTTAAATTCCTCACAAATTACAATCTATGGCCTTGAAAAAGATTATGTCAGCATGTGATGCAGTTCCTGCAGGAGTACGACTCAGTGAAGATATTTTCCAACCTGGCTCAAGAGACGCATTGTGTCTCGTATATATTTCCTTAGGAGGCAAAATTACATTGTTGATAAGCCAGTTGGCATTACCTGCACTGCTGCTCCCACAAATAACTGCAAAATCGAGATTGTGCTAGATGTTTGAATTGTGAATTGCTTCTGTAGTCTATGTTATACTACTTACTTTGCAAGCAGTAATAGTTTATTGATTCAAGTATATTATTCTTGAGCTTGTCCAACATCAAGTTGCTAACATCAACTTCTTTCATAACTGCACACGGTTATAAGAGATCATATGCCAAGCATTCATGTGCAGAACTCATAGACAAATGAATAAAGCATGAATCCCAAAAGATTTTGAATATAACATACAGACGTATGGTGGAAAGTATCCACTTGGTTGCATAAAGGTCTGGCTTGGAACTTCCAACACGCAGGAATGTAAGAGGCAGCAGAAAGTAGGGGGCTCAGCTTGGTCCATCACAGACACAGCTCTCCCCACCATCGAAAGCATCTATTCGAGGTGTTGCTTCAAGCCAGCCCCCCCATGCTCGCTTCTCACGGCTACCATCGGGCAGGAGGTCCAGACTTCTGAAGTTTCATGCCACCAGATTCAGGAATAACAATTTCCCACAACTGTGAGGTTCCTGAAAAAAACTTCACAATCCTAATCAGACCTCAACAATGGAACACCTCAGACCATCTCTTACACGTCTTTTTTGCACACTTTTTTTATTTTAAATGTTAAATAATGTATTATTTATATTTTAGTGCATTTGTCCAAGTCTGTGATGCTGTTACAAACAAGTGTTTTATAGTATCTCTACCTCACAATTTTTGTGCATAAACAACTTGATTCAACATATATAAAGAAACAGCAAACTTAAATATACAACTTCAAATTAAAAGCATTTTAACATTTTGAGATGGACACACAGGAACACAAACCTAAAGAATGCTGTAATCCAATTATAAATCAACAGACCTTTATGATCTTCATGTGATCAACTCTTCAAATGTTAAAAATTAGGCAATGCATCTGCATGTGTTATGCTGCTTTGAAAGTAATGAAATAAGTAAGGATTGTTTATTTCCATTGCTTCAAGATTACAAAGGTTACAAATGGGGCAACACAGTGATGCTTCACTACTCCAGGGACCTGGGTTTATTCCTTATGGGGTTTGCACCTGCTCCTTGCAGCTGCATAGGTTCCCATAGATGCTCCAGTTTCCTCCAACGTTAAAACTGGCTATTGTCGATGACCCCTTGTGTAGATGTGTGGATGAGAAACAATGGAGAGTTGAACTTAGAGAAGGAAAGTAGGTGCAGGAATGGAACTGATGGATTGTTCCATTCCTGTGGTTTTTGTGGTTGGTTGCAACAGAGATAGTACAGAAGAGATTCATCAGAATGAAGGGCCATGGTTATAAGAAGAGATTGGATAGGCTGCATTTATTCCTCTTGCAACATAGGAGGCTGAGGGATGACATTATTGAGGCTTATAAAATTATGAGGGGCATAGAAACATAGAAATTAGGTGCAGGAGTAGGCCATTCGGCCCTTCGAGCCTGCACTGCCATTCAATATGATCATGGCTGATCATCCAACTCAGTATCCCGTACCTGCCTTCTCGCCGTACCCTCTGATCCCCTTAGCCACAAGGGCCACATCTAACTTCCTCTTAAATATAGCCAATGAACTGGCCTCAACTACCCTCTGTGGCAGAGAGTTCCAGAGACCCACCACTCTGTGTGTGAAAAAAGTCCTTCTCATCTCGGTCCTAAAGGATTTCCCCCTTATCCTTAAGCTGTGACCCCATGTCCTGGACCTCCCCAATAGATAGTAGGATAGTCAGAATCTTGTTCATAAGTCGGAGGAACAGATTTAGGCTATTTGGCCCATTGAGTCCACTCCGCCATTCAATCACGGCTGATCTATCCTTCCCTCCTAATCTCACTCTCTTGCCTTCATCCCATAACCCTTCACACTATTACCAATCAAGAATCTGTCAATCTCTGCGTTGAAAATACCAAATGACATGGCCTATCAGCAATGAATTCCACGGATTCACCACCCTCTGACAAAATAAATTCCTCCTCGAGACCTTTCTAAAGGTATGTCCTTTTATTCTGAGGCTGCAGCCTCTGGTCATCGACTCTCCCGTTAATGGAAACATTCTCTCCACATTCACTCTATCCAGGTCTTTTACTGTTTGTTAAGTTTCAATGAGGTTCCCCCTCATCCTCCTAAACTCCATCGAGTAGAGGCCAAGTGCTGTGAAACGCTCATCATATGTTAACCCAACCCTCATCCCCGTGCTCATTCTCATAAATCTCCCCTGGACCATCTCCAACAGCAGCACATCCTTCCTCAGATATGGGGGCCAATACTGCTCACAATACTTCAAATGTGGTCAGTCTTATAATCCCAGGCATTCGCCCTGTTTTTATATTCTCAAGCAGAAGAGTCCAGAATTGGAGGGCTCAGGTTTATGTTGATAGGGGAGACACTTAAAGGAAATCTGAACAATAAGTTGTTCAATACGGAGGAGTGGTGGTTATCTAGAACAAGCTGCCAGAAAGAGGTGGATGCTATTACAGCATTTACCTGTAGATATTATTATGACAGGTGTTAAGATGGGAAAGTAATTGAGGGATACGAGCCTTATGCAAGCATGTTGGATTAGCATAAATAGGTATAGCAGCTGACATGGACGAGGTGGGCAGAAAGGTTCTGTTTCTGTGCTGCATTATTTTTTTGCAGCTATGATAAAATTGTGGCAAGATAAACTGTAATCCCACTGTTTTTTTTCTCAATGAAATGACTGACCAAAACAATTTGGTGCCTCGGTCAAAGGTGCAGAATAATGAGAACATGATGAATATAATGGTAAATGTACAAAAACAGTGGTCATGACTATTCCTGAGAATTTCTAAAAATAAAATTTGCATAACCTGCTGCAGATGTCCTGAAACTGCTGGAGTCAGAGACCTCATCAGAATTCTAGGCAGTCTTCAATTATACTTATGTGTTGCCTATAACTGAACGTTAATAAAGGCTTCAAATGGCATACCTTAAAAATTGCATAAATATTACTCCTATATCGATTTTGTCAAATTTGACGTTAGGGGCTATCGAAAGGGAGAGAAACTACTGTTTTACGGACTCGTCCATTAAAGAGCAAAAAGACACCCACCTTCAGCAACTCTTAAAAGCAGTGTTTACATTTAGTAGAAGATCGTGTGGAAAGATGTTTCATAAGCGTTTATCATTTGCTTCTGTCAAAGCAATGTTCATGGAGAAGATGGACATCACCATTATCCTCAATTAATGTCTTTAACATGGAACTGTGCTGAAAAAAATTCAAATATTTTGCCCAAGAAAAGTCTTTCAAATACTTTCCAGATTTATAATTGGTTATAAATCTCTCTGTTCTTTGCAAATAAAAGGTTAAATAAAATCACACAATTGGGTTTGTATTCTCTTCTTAAGGCTCTTTAACTCCAGACATCCTGCAGGTAACGATTCTCTTCACGAAGACTGGCGACAACTCTCATGGCTTCCAGCGTATTAACTCCTAACTTTTCCGATATAATCTCAGTCAGAGTCGTGGTCACATCTTTAGCCATATTCTTGCCATCTCTGTTGCAAGAATAAAAATAAAATCAGTAAATCACGAGATACATTAGTCTCATTAGAAATCATAGACCTTTCCAAAGACTAGTCATATTTAAGCTCCCATGCCTGTCTTTTGACTGCAGTCCTTTATGTTCCTCATCCTCACCCAGAGAGTTGTGAATTTGTGGAATTCTCTGCCACAGAAGGCAGGAGGGGCCAATTCACTGGTTGAATTTAAAAGAGGGTTAGATAGAGCTCTAGGGGTAGCGGAATCAAGGGATATGGGGAGAAGGCAGACACGGGTTACAAATTATGGATGATCAGCCATGATCACAATGAATGGCGGTGCTGGCTCTAAGGGCTAAATGGCCTCCTCCTGCACCTATTTTCTATGTTTCTATGTTTCAATCCCTCATCCTCAATACCTGAGCAACTCCCTTTTTAAATTATTTATGGAATCCATACTCCGAATCAGATCTTAGCAACTTTCAATTAATATATACAGGAGTTTCTGTGCGGTCTAAGGCCAGTTTAAGTGCAGAAATTCATCATACCCAATAAATTAGAAAGAATGCAAAAATATTTTACAATTATACTGTTGCGTGTGGTGGGTCCAGTAATAAGGAGAGGTTGCAAAGACTAGACCTTATAGGAAGCTGAGAGATGACCATATATAGTTATATAAAATCATGAGGGGCTTAAATAAGGTCAATAGCCACAATAGTCTTCCCCCCAGGTTAGGGGAATCTAAAACTAGAGGGCACAGGTTTAAGGTGAAAGCATAAAGCTTTAAAAAGGACACAAAAGGCAACTTTTTCCACACAGAGGTTGGCACGTACATGGAATGAGCTGCCTGAGGAAGTGCTAGAAGTGAGCACAATTACAACATCTAAAAGACACTTGAACAGGTTCATGGATATGAAGAGTTTGGTAGATTCTGGGCCAGACATATGTTGAGACAAGTTAAATATCTACTTCGATTTGACTCTGTGTCAGCAGGTAGTGATGTTGTTTGCTGGACATTCGACAAGGGAGCAGATGTGGAACTTGATACAGGAAACCAAGGTGATTGTTTGGGTGTTACTTTCAAGTTCAGTGAACAGCAGTGACTGCGTTGATACCAGGGAAGGTAGTGGATCGGCATGTTACTCATGCTCGGGACGTGTTTTTCCATGTTGGTTTTATGTCTGCCAGGTGATTTCATCCACTCCTCAGGAAGTAGGGGAGGAACTTCGGCTGGAATAGGCAAAAGACAATAGGTGCAGGAGTAGGCCATTTGGCACTTCAACCAGCACCACCATTCAAGTGATCATGGCTCATCAACCACAATCAGTACCCCGTTCCTGCCTTCTCCCCATATGCCCTGACTCCACTACTTTCAAGAGCCCTATCTAGCTCTCTCTTGAAAGTATCCAGAGAACCGGCCTCCACCGCCCTCTGAGGCAGAGAATTCCACAGACTCACAACTCTGTGCGAAAAAGTGTTTCCTCATTTCTGTTCTAAATGGTTTACCCCTTATTCTTAAACTGCGGCCCCTGGTTCTGGACTCCCCCAACATCGGGTACACGTTTCCTGCCTCTAGCGTGTCCAATCCTTAATAATCTTATATGTTTTAATAAGATCTCCTCTCATCATTCTAAATTCCAGAGTATACAAGCCCAGCCGCTACATTCTCTCAGCATATGACAGTCCCGCCATCCCGGGAGTTAACCTTGTGAACCTATGCTGCACTCCATCAATAACAAGAATGTCCTTCCTCAAATTTGGAGACCAAAGCTGCACACAATACTCCAGGTGTGGACTCACTAGGGCCCTGTACAACTGCAGAAGGACCTTTTTGCTCCTATACTCAGCTCCTCCAACATGCCATTCGCTTTGTTCACTGCCTGCTGTACCTGCATGCTTATTTTCATTGATTGATGAACAAGGACCCCCAGATCCCTTTGTACTTCCCCTTTTCCCGACTTGACACAATTTAGATAATCTGCCTTCCTGTTTTTGCTACCAAAGTGGATAACCTCACATTTATCCACATTAAACTGCATCTGCCATGCATCTGCCCACTCACCCAACCTGCCCAAGTCACCCTGCATTCTCAAAGCATCCTCCTCAGAGTTCACACTGCCACCCAGCTTTGTGTCATCATTTTCTAATGTTACTTGTAATCCCTTCATCTAAATCATTAATATATATTGTAAATAGCTGTGGTCCCAGCACTGAGCCTTGCGGGACCCCACTAGTCACTGCCTGCCATTCCGCTTAACCCATTAATCCCTATCCTGTCTGCCAACCAATTTTTTATCCATGTCAGCACTACCCCCAATACCATGTGCCATAATTTTGCCCACTAATTTTCTATGTAGGACCTTATCAAATGTTTTCTGAAAGTCCAGGTACACAACATCCGCTGGCTCTCCCTTGTCCATTTTCCTAGTTACATCTTCAAAAATACTTGTTCCGGGCTTAGTTGTTGAACTTGACTGCCTGCTGGAGGCAGGCTGTGAAAGTCAGCAAGGGAGCAGGATGGACTTTGCATGGGGCTTGTGGAGTGCCTGCTCAGCCATCTATTTCAACTTGGAGGGTCTCGACCCGAAACGTCGCCTATCTCCTTCGCTCCTTAGAGGCTGCTGCACCCGCTGAGTTTCTCCAACTTTTTGTGTAACCTTCGATTCTCCAGCATCTGCAGTTCCTTCTTTAACATGTAGTAATATCTACTGAGGGAGTGGGTGGGAAATAGTTTCAGAGTATGGATGAGACACGAGAAAGACTGGAGGACTTCTCTCATAAGTGGGTGTCGTCTGGTTTGGTGCAAATATCTGGGCTCAATATTCTGTACTATGACTGAGAATAGTTATGGACGGATTATACATGCGTACGTACTGCCATCTTGGCAGTAATAGAGCGTTGAGTCTGTAATGCCTTATTGTCATCTTATTAATGTTTAAGAAAATAAACTATTACATTTTAATTATATCATATTCCCCTTGCTCAGAATTCATCATTCAATAAATATTTTAAATGCTTTATTTGCTCGGGGCCTTTAAAATAAATTGTATTATGAAGCTGAGAAACTTATTTTCTTTTCAGCTAAATTAGATTTCAGCAATTTCAGATTGGATTCCAAAATTATCCTGCCACATTGCAAAGCATTTATTTTCAATAATGTATGTTGACAATAGCATCTACCTCAACCGAATGAATTCAATAGAATAACTATCCACCAGCTGATAAGATCCTGTTGCGACTTTTTGGAACAGATTGTAGCATGAACAGATGATATAACCATAAATATTTGTCCTATGATAGAATTATGAATACACTGTATGCTCTATTCTTTACAGTTCTGAAATTTGCAATCATACAGCTACAGACATAATTAATTTGAATCTATCCATTTCACTCACCCACAAACATACAAGCAGCCATTTTCACTTAACAAAACTTTTGTGACAACATGAGTCAAGTGTTGGAGTAAATGTTGAACATATTTTGGTTTCTGAACTGTAGCTTCTCTGGAGAAACAGACTTCCAGTTGGGTTAAGGTGCCATTACTTAGAAAATGTCTCAATTCGTTTCTGCAAAGAAAGAAAAAAAGAGTTTTTGGCATTAAGTACTTAATTTTATTTCAGTTCATGTGTATGCATGTAGGTATTTAGGTCTTATTTTGGATGTTACTTCCATTATTCCCATTTTTAAATGTGTCCAAATAATTCGAGTTATCAAACAAATAAAACTTCTGAAAGGCAAAACTCTGCTCTCAGCTTCCTTCAAAAACTACCATGTCTGTTCCAGGTGTAGGATTTCTACACCATGTACCCATAACCCAGTTACCATGCAGACTTCTCCACTGGATGCTGGTGTTCAAAGCACCAGTGATAACAACCTTTTGTGTGTGAACATGGGAAAATTCAGGATGAAAACTCTGTGAGGTTATATATATAAAGTTTGATTACATTTCATCCCAGAAAGAAGCAGCTTTAATAATGCTACCCTATTCAATTCCTAAATATATACAGCAAATGAAATTTCATCTGACGATTTGAAACAAAAAATATTCAATCAGAATTCCACAATAACAAGCTTTGTAAAGTGCGTGCAGAATTTTTGTTCCAATAACAGATGAAGGAATAATATTTTGAAAATATCAAGTGTTTGTTAAATAATTTTGTTAAATCAATAATTTGTTAAAGGAGGTAGATGGAACAGTGCACTCTGTAAGTGTATCCTCCACTGCAGAAAGATTGAGCTGTGGTGCAAATAAAATAAAATCATTGTGCTTACCGAAACAGATAGTCTCGATCGTGATGTCGGCAGCCATAGAATAGCCACATTTCCCCAAAAGTACACTCAGGATTCTCTTCTCTTTGTTTCTGTCTGAATCAAAAAGCAAACTGATGAATAATGAAATCCACATTGGCGGTCACCCAACAGTCACCTTCAGTGGCCTAGGCTCCAAGATTGACTTTCTGCCTCCAAACCTCAAAGACAGTTTAAAATGTACATCCTGTGCCAAGATTTTTTTTTCTAAATTAAAGGCTCAAAGTAAAGGCAAATATTTGTTGCAGATAATTGAAAGCAATCAAAACTGACATGGTTTTGTCAATGTAGGAAGGAACTGCAAATGCGGGATTACACCGAAGATAAACCCAAAATGCTTGAGTAACTCGGCGGGACAGGCAGCATTTCTGGCGAGAAGAAATGGGTGACACTTCGAGTCGAGACCCTGTTTCAGACCTGAAGAGTCGGGTCTCGACCCGAAACATCAGCCATTTCATCTTTCCAGAGATGCTGCCTGTCTCAATGGATTTGTCAGTGATTTTACTGTTTTAACCACTATTGAAGTGCCTCATTTGAGCTATGTTTGTTTTTCCCTGGTCCATGGAATTCCCTGGTGCACAAAATTCCTTGGGCAGATTTGCAACTGAACCTAGCATTTTCAGTTGACAGCAACATGCCAGTACATTGGAGAGGCTATGCGTTTATCAAGAGTAGACAAAATCTCCTATCGACACATGGCAAATCAAATATAGAACTCCCCCTTCTGCCTCAGGTATGATCAGCTAAGTCAATATCAAGAGTAAATCTGGCTTCTGCAAAATTAAAAAAAAAACAACTTACTGAGCAGTCAGGAAGGCAGAAAACATCATTCCATAAAATATAAAACATTTTAAAGTAATTAGTTTCTACCTCAAAATTCTTTTTAAAAAATTCTGATTTAAAGATTACTTTCATGTGTAACTTTCCCTGCCTTTTAAATGATTCTAATTGCCTCAGGCTGTGTTTCAAACACACCAATTCATGCAGTCCTCCCACCTACTGTCTCTCAGTAAGCCCAACATAATTCCATTAACTGCCACAGTCCTGCTAGCTACATACACCCTCTCACTAACTCCCATGGTCCTATCACTTATACTCTCTGTAAAGCTCCGCTAGCAAATAAGAAAAAAACACAATATTTTGTTTCAGAAAAAATCTGTGTCACTGAAAATCAGTTTTAACAAAAAATGAGAAAACTTATTTTCAAATTTTCAGTACCATGCCATTAATCTTACAAGGACTCAAACAGGCAATTAAGAATTCAAGCAAGCAATTGGAAGGGCTAAAGGGGACCATGAGAAGTCACAGGCAAATCAGATAAAATAAAATCCCAAGGCATTTCATATGACACTAAAACCAAGAGGGAATTTATACTTAGAGTCAAAGGATGCAGGCAAGGTACGAAACAAGTATTTTGCATCTGTATTCACTAAAGAGAAGGACGTGGGGGACAGTGAGATGACTGTGGGGAATACTAATGTGCAAGGACAGTTTGAGATCAAGAAGAAGATGGTGTTGGGATTCATGAAGACCATTAAAATGGATGAATCCCCCGGGCCTGCTAGGATCTATCCCTGGTTATTAAGAGCAGCATTAGAGAAGATTGCAAAGGCTTTGACAAAAATCTTTGCATCTAATTTAGCCACAGGCAAGTCCTGGAGAGTAGCCACTGCTTTTCATTTGTCAAAGAAGGGAAGTAGAGATAATCCAATAAAGTATTGGCTGGTAAGGAATCTATTGCAGAGGATCCTTTGGAATAGGATTTCTTGCATTTGGAGAATGGGATAATTAGAAACAGTGCAGGATGTAGGTAAATGAGCTTGGTATAAGTGAAAATTATTCCTGGTGTGTGTAGGAGAGTGTTCATTTGCAGGGTTAGCTGAGCCGAAGTTTCCGTGCTGTATCTCTAACTCTAGAACTAAAAAAAACTAAAACAATCTGTTCAAACGAAAAGCAGGTCGATTAATTTTAAGAGCTTAGAGAATTGAGGCTTTGTGGACCAGAAACTGAAGTGAAGTCACGGCCAAGGGTAGATCAGCCATGATGGTATTGAAAGATGGGACAATCTTGAAATGGCCAGAGAGCCCCCTTCTCTCCTATGCATTTATATTCTTGTGAGCCGTTTCTGCAACAAATACCAAATGCTATTCACCAAACACTGGGTGGCAATTTAATTGTCACCTACTGCTATATTTCAAAGCAACTATAATTTGAATAATAATCCCCAGAGAAATTAAGCTTTCAAAACCTATATCTTGCACCTTATTTGTCAAGTGCTTGATGAACTCGAAATCTACAGGTATCCTTTGAATGTATGGGTAAAGAGAAATACTAATATAATGATCTTCAAGCATATGCCCACTCTGCTAATAATTTAGTTGTCTTCTCCTAGAAACTCCATGACTCAATTCTCATAGTAGTAGCTCATTTCCTTCCATGCTGCGCATAGCAATTTTAGCTCAATATGGCCCGAGGATATGTTCAAACATTATTCTCACTTAATAAGGAGAATGTATCTTGTCAAGTTAAAAATCACGAAATCTTTGCACAGATTGAAAACCTCCATTGGGGACAAATATGCCTTCAATGACAGCTACAAATAATCCTTTATCCATCGTGCCCATGAAACAAGTACTATTCCTCGCTGTGAGGAGTTTGTTTTAGCTATGCCATTGTACTAATTTATTCCATGACTCAAGAACAAAGGCAGCAAGAATGGAATATGTTTTTCAAGGATTCCATTGACTGTTTTCAAAATGTGAATTTTGTGTTCTGTCCCACAATTAAACCCGTTTCATCCCATTTCTATCCCATTCTTTCTTATGGTATTGAAATGCAAGTGGGAGTTTCATATGCACAAAAATCAGAAATCGGAGATGCAAAGGGACTTGTGAGAGCTGATGCAGTATCCCTAAAAGGTTAATTATTTCAGGTTGAGTGGGCTGTGAGAAAGGCAAATGATATGCTTGCAATCATTTTGAGGGACTAGAATTCTGGGGCTTTATCAAGTGCTGGTGCAGCCACATTTGGAATATTGGGAACAGTTTTGGCCCCCCAAACCTGAGGAAGGATGTGATGGCTAAGTTTTATCTCAGAGTTTTCTTGATACAAAACTCAAACGGTTGAGGCCTGATATGGCAGCAGTTGCAGGCGATTGAGTTTACCTGTTCCGCTGCTGTGAATTTCAGGGCATCCTTCACCTTGGAAGTTACGCCCCTGTCCCACTTAGGCGATTTTTTAGGTATCTACAGGCAACTCAGCTGTCGCCACATGGTCGCCAGGGTGTCACATGTATGGTCTTGAGTAGTTTCCTCAGTTGCCCAAAGAATTGTAACGTTCTTCTGGTCCCCGCTGGTTTTTGAAATGTTTAAAAAATTTTGCCGACAGTCGGCTTGTCGTAGGTTGTCGCCAGGATGACGTAGGTTGTCGCCAGGTGCTGGCTTTGGTGAATTCCATTGGCGACTACCTACGTCAATCTACGTCAACTGGCGACAGGTTGGGGAACTTATGGACATGTAATTCAGTACTGAATTATCTGAATTGTCTTAAGTTGTCGCTGACAGGGTCATACCTTGTCGCGGGTGGACGTAGGTTGTCGTCCGAATGGGTCGCCGGTTGTCGGTAGCTTGCCATTGTCTAGGTGGTAGGTTGTTGTAGACATTGTCATGGACATTGTCGTAGGGGAGTCCAGTCGCCAGTTGTTCGGTGACCTGCAACGATGACAGCCGCCGAACAAAAATCGCCTAAGTGGGACAGGCCCATAAGTTCCCCAATTTTGCTTAATTTAGCCCCCACCTACCCCTTGTTACTGATGCCTTCCATTCTCGATTAGACAGTTGAACATCTGATCCAGACCCATTTGCCTGGTTGACATGCACTCTCCCTGTCCAAATGTCATACTTCACCTCGTTACATGTCTGAAACCCACTCTCACCACACAATCATTTGTCCATCTCCCTGATGCTCTCACTTCTTCCTACCTCACCTCACACTCATCTCTTACTCAGCAAACCACAAGCCTATTTAAGTTGTCACACCTGCAATTGAGAGTTTCCGGAAGAATTACCACTCTGTGTGGTAATGGTGTTGGCATACTTGCACAAAACCAGCATAGGCCTTGACCAACTCCATTCTCATGTTCTTTTCCTGGCTTGGAAAGTCTTCCAGTATATATATTTTTTACAAGATACAAGATTTCATGTTTGAATATAAACATCTATCTTAACAGTATAGCTTTTGTAGATGTGTATAGCAATTACACAGATGTTTGGATAGAATACATACATGTGATTACCAAGAGTCATCTTTTGAAAACCCTCAGATCTTCATATTCAGACATGGCACTGTTTGATACAGATGTGCTAACAATAATCATCAAATGTGGCTGTCCCCATCATTATTTTGTTCTCTATATCAAAATGGTTGGCCTTCAAACGATGTTTTCATTATTCTATAATATTATTAAAACATAATATTAGTTATGGAATCCAATTGCTTTTGTATGCTGATACACAAAATCTCATGGGAAAATTACCAATTGTACCCAACACTGCAAATTCAAGTACCTCTGAGAAATGTCCTGATTTCCACCAAGCATTACAACCTTGGGTTTCCTGATTTTTATCCAGAATGAGTATAAAAAAACTCATTAAAATTATTTTTAAAATGAACGAAAACGCAATACCATAAATGTTGGGAAAGTAAAAACAATTTAAATTGAGGCCATTGATGTCCACATTCAACATTTGTCAAGGTATATTATAGTCTGTCTTTGCAGTGGTGCAGATCATGAAACCTGCAAACAATTCAGTGAAATTAAGTTATTTTTTAAATGAATGGCTTGTTTTAAAATAGATGTAGAACTTGTTGTGCCATATAAAACTTGTTTGTACTCGAGGCATTCAACCAAAATGATAAAGGGACTTTATGTTTCAGCATGAATCAACTGCAATCTTTAGAAAGCAATCACACTACAGCATTATTGACTGTCGTTATATTATTCCTAGAGCCCCTGGAAGCAGTTTCTTAACAGCAGAATGTTAATCACTGATAAAAATATTAAATGTAATAGGTTGTCAAATCATAGTGTCTGCTCGCTTGCTCAGTGACCTGCTGACAACTCCTTTATCATTCACGCTATCCCTTGATCGTCTTCCTGCCTCACTTCAAATCTTTCCATCAATACGTCGCCAATGGAGCCTTATTCCTATAACCGTGGATTCAACCATCTCAATCACCTGCTGCCAAAACGCAGACGGAGACGGAGACACGAGCAGCTTCCATCTCATAGTGACATGATAAATTTGGCACAAGTGCCTTCCAAGTCTAGAATTTAAGAGACAAATACTTATGTGAAACCAATAAGTGTTTTCTTCCTGCTTTACAATAGTATCAAATTTCAGATTTGCATTACTCATACTTAGCATTGGTATAAACCGATCACCAGATACTTTGAAATGTAAAGCCTCCACCCACCACCACCCCAACCAGAGCTGCAGAATGGCAGGGGCAGAGATAGGATAGTCAAAGGAAACGTTTCCCCTTAGTAGCGGTGTAAAGGTGTATAACATTAGAGGGCTTAGGTTTAGAATGAAGAGATCTGAGGAAGAACTTTTTCACACAGTGGTTCATTGGAATCTATGACACACTGCCTGAGTGAGTGGTGAAAGCAGGTGATCTCACAACATTTCAGCACTAGCTTGATGAGCACTTAAATTTCCAATGCATAGAATGATACAGAACAAGGACTGGCAAGTGATACAGACATGCTGTCCCAGGGGACCTGTCCTGCACTGTGTGGTTCTTAGTCTAAAATATTTACACAACAAAGGGAAAATGTTGAAATGTGATGTCCAAATCTTCTCACTGAAATTTATTCCAGCAGTAATAAAGGAGGTGGAGACAATTAATAGCTTTCCAATTCTTTCATCTGTTTAGACACTCATGTTCATCGTCACCCAGCTTCGGTCAAACTCCATGTCTGCCACAACTGTAATTATTTTGGATGACCGATGTTAACGTTAGCACCCATGGAACCATCAACTTCTATCACTCTCTCTAGCGATCGTTTTGGTTTTTCAAAACCTGAGCTTCTGATCCCATCAACCTCCCCAAATTCCATTCATTTACATCTCTGCCACATATTCCACTATCTTAATCATCCGGTGCCAAAATGCTCATTCACACATTTCTCTCTGGACATAATCATCTCAAAGATTCCATCATCCATTACAACTCCGTCTTCCTATTGTTGGAAAGTAGAGTTTGGAGGTTCTCCCTGTTACGTCGCTGGGTTTTGATGACATTGTAAAGATATAAGGAGCTACGGAAGTGGCGGCGCTGCCCTAGCAGCTGTGGCTCGCCTGCAGTCCGTCTGTGTTTTTCTTTTGTATTTGTTTTCTTTTGACTTGTTGGCTTATGTTTTGGTTTGTTTTTGGCTGTGTGTGTGGGGGGATCGGGGAGGCCTGTTTTGGTCTCTCCCTTCAGGGGGATGCAACCTTTTCTCTGTTGTGTCCCCATCTCCATCTGCGCGGAGGCCTAGTTGCAGAGCTGGCGGCCTCCAGCTGGGGCCGACCTCGGGGCTCCGGGGGCAGAGCCTGGACTCACCGTCACGAGACTGGCCAACTTCGGGGATGCGGTGGCGCTGGGGCGGTGGCCTGACTTCGGAGACTCGGAGGCTTCGGCCGTGGGCCCAGTGGACGACAGCATTGTGAGCTCGCAGGTCCCAGGTTGGTGACCGATTCTCCGGAGCTCCCGCAACGACAGCTTCATCCGCTGGACTGGAAAGGGACAGCTTCGTCCGCCCCGGGCCGCGGAGCTCAGATTTGGCCGCAGAACTTACCATCACCCGGCGGGGGGGGCCCCCAACATCGAAAGCCTGGATCGCCTCATCGCAGAGGGCGAACAAGGACGGAAGAGACAAGGACTTTAAGACTTTTGCCTTCCATCACAATGAGGAGGCAAAAGTGATGAGGAAGTGTCTGGTAGACTCACTGTGCTGGATGTTAAACTGTGTTCATTGTGTGTTCTGTTATTTTGTTCTCTGTCATGACTGCAAGGCATGTAATGTCGTTCAAACCAAGAGTTTGAATGACAATATAGGATATTCTATACTTTATAAGCTGGCTGATAGAGGGGGGGGGGGGAGGGGGAGAGGGAGAGGGAGAGAAAGAGAAGAGAATGGGATTGAGAATTAAAAGAAACAGATGCTGGAAAAACTCAATGGGTAAGGCAGCATCCGTGGACGCAAAAGACATGTCTACATTTTGGGTTGTGCCCCAGCTTAAGGAAATTGGAGGGAAATTGAATTGTTGGGGTGCTCTGAGACCCAGCATAGATTTGGTAGATCAAATGACTTTCCACTGTGCTGCAAGAAAATATTAAAATTACTCTTAAGCATTATCCTTTTCCAACTGAACTATGCTTAACATTCAGGGGATTGTGGAGACAAATAATATTGTATTCAAATCCTTTGTTAGCACACTCATCCGTGCTTCAGACCTGCAACCTCTCCCCCATCAAAATGTGTTCCCCACTCCAGGCTTTCCTGATCCCCTTCGGATTCCACAAAGGTACCTAGGGACCCCCTGCTTCTTCATCTAACCTGTTCTACAAGATGCTTTTTATAAATCCCAGGTCATTCTTCAGCACTTCTAGCCCTTCTTTCTTTGGTATGGCATCCATTATGTTCTTTAGAATGTTCTGCACATTAAATGCTGCTATAAAAAAATACCAGTGGCTTTGTCACAATCCCACGTACAAAATAGAATAGGTCTAGGGAGAACTCTGGTGGTGATAACTGAAATTACAAGTGAAGCAAATTAACAGGATGGGACAGAGACTTCAAGAGTGTTTTATTGTCATATGTCCTAGATAGAAAATAAAATTCTTACTTGCTGCAGCACAACAGAATATGTAAACATAGTATACTGTAAACAATATGATAAACGAGAGAGAAAGGAGAGAAAAAATAAATAAAAATAATTATAATTTATATTAGATAATTATTTTTTTTGGAGAGCCATCCATACAAGGCATTTCAATCAACTGCATGCTATGGTTGGTGGAGATTTCAAAGAATAATTGCCAATCCATCACAAATAGAAACCCTGACTCCGAGATAACTCTGAAGTTCCTCAGCACCCAAGCCCATTTCACTGCTCTTGGTATAACTACATTGTACTTTTGCATCAGCATAACATTATTCAGATGAGGCAGTGCTGCAGTGCAGGGATATGAAGACATAGTCTGCTGGCGACCACCACACAGCTCATCGTCTGCTACTCTGCCAACACGGATCCAAAGCACATACCAGCACTGTCTGTCATGTAAGTGTGCCAAGCCTTGTAGATATACCTGGTTACATTTAGGCAGAAGCAACTGCTTAACCTCAGATCATAAAGGCATATCTTCTTTAATTTAATGCTTGACAGGTAATGAAAGGAAGACTCTGACCATCCATCACAACAGGAACTTGAACCCACTTGTACAGTTATGAAAAGAAGCATCCACTCATGTGAGTTACTTTTTGAAGAACTCTCCATTGCCAAATAAATAAAAAAATAATGTTTTCCTTTCAAAGCAAACCTGACCCATTCCACACCACCTTTTTCATTCATGTAATTTGGAGATTAAAAATTACTATACATAAGCCACAGGTGATTGAAAAGCATTCACCTTGACCTCCATGGGGTTAGTAATTGTCCTTCCACCCACTGCAATGTCTACCAGATGTCTTCTTCAGCCTTCCCAAGCTACTAGCTACGGTATACAGCAGATCCCTTTTTAGTATTGAGGCTCCCATCCATATTGCGAGCATTGGAAAAATATCCTTTTTCAGGAAAGCTCTTGAAATACTGGAACATAGTCAAATGGAGCAAACATGGCTAAATTCTGGCCATTAATATTAGTTCTCCAGAATGCCACACAAAGCATGGAACTTCTGTATCATTGATTATTTCCATGGCAAATATTATTATGAGTTGTGTTGCCAATAATCAGAATAAGAAATTCTTGGCAACTTTCAGTATGAACAATATAGATGCTTTTGCTCTGCTCTACCCATCTTTCCTTCATTTCAAATAAGAAATGGGTTGCACTTTTATACAGTTCTGGAGATTTAAAGCTCTTAGAGTATTCTGTATTCAATTCACAGTGGCATAATTATGTTAATGAACTAATAACACAGGAGCAATGGCTAAAATCCTGACACTGGGGCTGAAAAATCTCACCACAGCAGCTGGGTAATTAATTAAAAATCTGATACTTGTAAAACTTCATATGGTTCATTAATCGTCATTTGAGAAGGAAATGTACTGCCTTCACCCAATTTTCTCTCTTAGTAATTCTTGATCAATAGTAATTTGGGTGACTTTCAACCGTAATCCCAAATGATTTATAAATCTACTCAAATTATATGCATGCAACAGCAAACCATATGCCAAATTCTGTCCCAACAAAAGGCATTGCAAAATCTCCTCAAGGTATGCCTACTTTGAAGGTTCTAGTAGTCTGAAGAAGGGTCCAGACCTGAAACGTCACCTATCCTTTTCCTCCAGAGATACTGCCTGACCTGCTGAGTTACTCCAGCATTTTGTGTCTATCTTTGGTACAAACCAGCATCTGCAGTTCTTTGTTTGTACATTTTGTCTGCTCTACTGCTAAAGAAACATCAAACCAATTTGTGCCGCGACTGGGAGCAACGTTGGCCTGATGTGCACCCTCAGAATCAGCCTTTTGAAAGCTTCCCAAGCTGCTGAAATCATCAAGCCTTGAAATCTCTTGCCTCACTGAAAGGGCAGATTAACCATAGACAATTGTTTATGATGACAATCCTCATAATTTCCTCTTGATGCCATGACATACAAAGGAGACGGTCATGAGCATAATGTCCTCCAGTTGCTTAGTAATTGCTATCTTACACAACATGAAACATAATGAAGCAACATCATGGAAGCTTAAAAATATACCTTGGATAGAGGATGTTAGTAACAACACAGCACAGGAACAGTTCCATTGGCCCATTACATCTGTGCCAAACATGCTGCCAATTTAAAATGCATATCTGCCTGCACATGGTTTATATATCCCAATTAAAGACCTGATCATGCGTATTCATTATCAAGGGTAATTCAGTAACACCATCCCCAATGCAGGACACAGCTGTGGCAGATGATGGAGGATAAAAAACACATGATTACATGTGGAGCAATGGAAGTTAGTGCTTTCACCACATGGACAGCAACAAATCAAGGGAACAACTCACTGCCAACTTCAGGCACAATGTGTAACAATTGCCATCCTTGCCAGAACTATCCCATTTCAAGAATGAACAATTTAAAATGAATCAAAATGGAAAGTGACTTCTCTTCCACCTAAGAGAAATATACAAAAGGATAAATAGAATAACTTTTCCTATTACTTTCAATAGTAACTACGAGTTACTTGACAGGCATGGAATCCAAGGAGTGTAAAAGCTATGACTGTTATTCTTTTTCTTCAAAAGCCATGAAAGGCCACATAGCAATGGCATGTAAACCAATGGTTAAATTTGGCCATTTTTCTGAACAGAACTTTGACTAGCTACACAGATAAAAATAATATTTTGATTTCACATCCAGAGCACCATTTGACTAAGTAGTCGAGAAATTGGATGCATTTTGTTATTTACAAATCAAATACAAAGCAGTTTTGTACAGCAAATGACACTTCTGGACAAGCATGTACATCATGGGCAAATGGCCTGGACATGCCCATGCAATAGTCATCCCAGCAGGGATTTGCCGTACATCAGTCACAGACCTAATGACTTCACTGGTCATAAACCAATTTTTCTTCCATTGCGGGGACTCAAAACATTTAATGATTGTTGACAGAGAAACTCACATTCCGTCAGAGAGGAATTGGAAATTAGACAGCGATTACTAGGTTTGTGTAGCCAGAATGATGTATTGCACCCAGCATCGGCCAGCCTCACTTTTGATGAGAGGCTTTATGTAAAATGATCCACTGGCACTCTACTTTAGAGATACAGCGTGGAAAGAGGACCTTCGGCCCACCGAGTCCACACCAACAGGCGATCACCCCTCATATACTGTGACTATCCTACACACTAGGGACAATTTACAATTTACAGAAGCCAATTAACCTACAAACCTGTTCGTCTTTGGAGTGTGGGAAGAAACTGGAGCACCCAGAGAAAACCCACATGGTCACAGGGAGAATGTACAATCTCCGTACAGACAGAACCCGTAGTCAGGATCGAACCCGTGTCTCAGGCGCTGTAATGCAGCAACTCTACTGCTGCGCCACTGTGCCACTCCTCCCATGCACTTTTTGTTCAGAACTGCATGCTGATATCAATGGCTCCCGACCTGCCTACATCACACTGTACATTGGAGCCCATCCTTTGTGGTGGAGCCCGCACACATCCTCATCAGACACACCTATCCTCATCCTCACATCCCTCATCTACCCTCACTTCTGTAGATAGACACAAAAATGCTGGAGTAACTCAGCGGGACAGGCAGCATCTCCGAAGAGAAGGAGTGGGTGACGTTTCGGGTTCGACCCTTCTTCAGACTAGGAAGGGTCTCGACCCGAATCGTCGCCCATTCCTTCTCTCCAAAGATGCTGCCTGTCCTGCTATGTTACTCCAGCCTTTTCTGTCTATCTTCGGTTTAAACCAGCATCTGCAGTTCCTTCCTACCCTCACTTCTGTGGCAGGGCTTTTCTGCCATTGTATCATGGTTGCCACAGGAACTGTCCACGCTCTGAAACTTCATTTATTGTACTTTCATCATGAGACCACAGGCAAGAGAGAAACAGACAAATGGGATACAATTAATATTATATATCTCTAAGATTATTCCTGTCACTTTATTTCACAGTCAAGCAGAATATTTTAAACACTCTAATGCAATCATATACTTGAGAATAATAAGCTCTGAAAACATGTAAACTACAATCAATCCATCAAACTTCTCAGCAGAAAATCTCCTCATTATAAAGATTATTCTAGTGAAGATCCCAGGGGCAGGTTGAACAATGGTTTTTAAACAAACGGTTTGGAATTAACTGATTTATCGCAGTCGCTGCCTCAAAAAGGCTGGCAGCATCATGAAGGACCCACACCACCCTGGCCACACACTCAACTCCCTGCTACCTTCGGGTAGAAGGTACAGGAGCCTGAAGACTGCAACAACCCGGTTTAGGAATAGCTACTTCCCCACAGCCATCAGGCTATTAAACTTAGCTCGGAACTCTGAACATTAATATCCCTCCATCTGTTATTTGCACTTTATTAATTTATTAATTCATGGGTGTATTTACGTATAGAATTGTAGTCAATGCCTTCTATGTTCTGTTGTGCTATGCAAAGAAAGATTTTCATTGTCCTGTCAGGGACACATGACAATAAACTCTTTTGACTTTGACTTTGAACTGAAAGCTCAGAAATATGTTTGAAGGGAAATTTGGCATATGTAAAGGTGAAAATATTGCAGGATCTTTGGATAATATGGTGAAATGTCCATAAGATCCAACGTTTCCATTATAATAAATAGCATCATCCAGTGTCAGTAGTTGATTGTTTTTTTTCCCCTTTTTCCCAGGATGGAAATAATAGAGGTCATAGCTTTAATGTAAGAGGGGAAATGTTTAAAGGCGATTTGCCGGGCTGTTTTTTTGTTTTACACAGAGGGTGGTGCATGTCTGTTACTCATTGCCAGGTTGGTGGTGGAGGCAGCTACGATTGCGACATTTGAGAGAAGTTTGAATGGCCACATGAAAGGATATGGATTATGTGCAGGTAGACAAGCGTTGATCTTGGCATCATGTTTGGCACAGACATTGTGGGCCGAAAGGCCTGTTCCTGTGCTGTTCTTTGTTCTATGTAACTGCTCATTATCTTTGCTAGCAATGGCCATCCATTTGCCAACTTCCATCAAAAGCCTTTTCCCCTTTCTAATTAATCTAATTAACCTTGTATGCTGAACTAAATGTATCCATAAGTTGCTCCAAGCAATGCAAAAGCAGCTCGTCCAATCGTCTTGAAAAATAAAAAATATATACTCCCTGGCCATTCCTGCATTTGTGTTATCAAATCTGTTATAAACCATATATACTTAAATATACACTCCACATTCCTTGATAGCAGGTTCTCGCAACAAATAATGTTATCAAAAAAGAGGCTACCTACCGGTTTTGCAAGAAACCTATGAAGGGAGCAATACCAGTTCCAGGCCCCACCATGATGATAGGAACTGCAGTGTCAATGGGTAAACGGAAAAACGTGTTCTGCCGTCTGAAAATAGACACCTGCAATAGAAAGTTCATTCAGTATTGGGAAGTTCTTTCTCGAAATTTAAATGAAATGTATCAACCAAGCTACTTTCCACAAAATGTCTTCAAAAGCAGCCTCATTCCTCCTTTGTTATCTTTTCCTGAAAGTAACCATGAGTGTTATGGTTCCAAATAGATTCAAATTTTTACCACCAACGAGTTCTTCAATACTACGCAACAGTAACCTCCGCAACTAGGATCTTCAATCGACTGTCTCTGGTTGCACTACAGAATTAATTTTTTTTAAAGCATCATTATAGTTACCTAATATTACAATGACTAATCTATCATTTTTTAAAAACTTTATATATTATTATCTGTGTGTTTTAATGTTTATGGACCTGTTAAACTGCAGCAAATAAGAATTTTAGTGTTCCATTCTCGGGGCATTTGACAATTAAACACTCTTGATATCTTTGAACGTTAGAAACAAATATTAAAATTCTGGCTATTCCATAGAATCATAAAATCCTGGAGCGAAACAGCTTGGAAAAAAGGCCCAACTTGTTCATGCTAACTTCAGCATTCTGGGCTTCTTCTTTTTGTCCGCATTTAGCCTATTTCCTTCACAATCCTTCCTATCCATATATCCTGGCAGCTAAAGAATCTTCCAGATTCCACACTTATTTACTGAACATTTTCTCAAGCTGAAGGTAGGGGTGGGGTACGGAGAAGAAAGGCTGGAAATTTTCAACAACTCCAAACAAAATTCTAGCTCATCACATTTCCAACACAATGAATCTGAAAATAGTGTAATTGGAACATGGCTACATTTTTTAAGTAAGAACGAGGAACTACAGATGCTGGTTTACAAAAATAGGACACAAAGAGTTGGAGTAACAGAGCGGGTCAGCAAAATCTCTGGAGAACATGGAGAAGAGTCTGAATGTTTGAGACCATCAGTCTGAAGTAGGATCCCACCCCGAAACATTACCTTTCCATGTTCTCCAGAGAAGCTGCCAGTTCCGCTGAATTACTCCAGCATTCTGTGCCCTACATTTCTATTGTTTTAGCTCACGGTACCCACCTGTGTTGGTGCAAACTCATTTGACAAACAATCACCAATTGCAGCTTCACTGTCATAGCTTTGAAGCACAGCTGTAACCTGCTGAGCCAGCCATCCCGTGCAAACTCCCCTCCGAGCAATCGGCTGCACAGGTGTGGATGGAAACTCAACAATGTTGAAGACAAAATGAAGTTTCCCTGGCAAATATCTGGATGAGCTGCACAGTGATTAAACAAAAAATACACACCCATTCAGCATTTATTTCTGTCCATTGTCATATTGTACTTAACCCTGTAAATCAGTTCCTAATTATTCATTTTATAATTCACCAACAAAATTATTTACAGGGGTGGGGGAGCAAAGATAATGGATATAATCACCATTTTTAGGACATATCAAATATACATCGTGATTTTGATGAAAACCAGCATTTTATGACAACTAATTCATTCATTACATGTTCTGCATTATAACTGGTTTCAAAGCCTCACTCGCTGGTGATCCATGTTTTCACCCAGGTTTCCCTTAACATACCCTACTTTATTGTTCAATATATATTCAATGTGGCTGATTTTCATTCAGAAAATGTATCTCAGAATCGGTAGTTTTAGGATGGAGAGAATGGTATTCTCAGCACATTAAGTTATAACGAATTATGTTTTTGTATATATTTAAAGTACAATGTGTAAGACATTCATAATTTATTAATTTTCATTCCAAGACAATAAAAGTCATTGAATGAAGAAACTCTTGGATGGCAGTTACCATAATACACCAGATATTAATTATCATTTAATTTGACATTCAATTAAGGAATGGAGATATAAAGCACATTCGGGGATCGAACTATATGTAGAAAGAATGAGTGGAAGCAATATTGTTTTGAAAATGGTTAACCCAAAGGTGGCATCAATTAGGTTTTTCACAGCAATGACAGCAGAAGAAAATTAACACCTAGTAAAAGGAAATTATATTTGTAGAACAACAAAAATTTGTTTAAAGAGAAGTTTAAATGAGGAGATTGCAACAGGAGGCACATTTTTATAAATAATGACAAAGATTTATAGCTGGAATGGTGGAGTTAAAGGATTTTGTTATGCACAGAAGATCAAAGTTGGTGGAATTTGGAGGTATCAGGGGATTGCAAGAATGCAGTGAGTCAAAAGACGGAGAATAAGCAAAAATTTGGGGTGGAAGATTGCAACCTTCACGTGGTCCACCCTGTTTCGACTAATGCAATCAACTCGACGTGCACAAACGGAAGATCAAATAGAACAAGTTGTCCTACAACTTTAGGCTGTGCACGCCACACGAAAGAAGAATTGAATGGCGGTGCAGGCTCGAAGGGCCGAATGGCCTACTCCTGCACCTAATTTCCATGTTTCTATGTTTCTAAGAAGCAAAAATTGGAATTAAGTATGAACATTTTGAATTTGGACATATTGGAAGAATTAGACACAAAATGGTGATAATCTATTGGTTGCAAGGGAGTGATGATACCTAAAATATCGAATTCTGGAAGAGTTGGAAGACGGGAGATCAGCCATGGGATATTTGGCCTGCTGTTGACAAAGTTGATTGATGAGGACTTTTGCAGCAGATAAGCTGTAAAAGTGCAGGAGTCCATGATGCAGCATAATTACAAGCAGATGACTTTATGATAAGGTTTTGGATTGTAAGTTTAGCTTTATGTCATGTAGATGCTGAGCTTACAGTTAACTTGTCTCAACAGAGAGAGAAAGAGATCAAATCAGCAGTATGGACATCCAGATTTTAGAGTTTAAAAAAACATGATGGCTTGGTTCTTCCCAATGACTAACTTGGGTAATATATGAAATTTGGTGGAATAAGTTTGTTCTGGATTTTAGTGATCAGATATTTACTGCCTTAAAGGTGACACTTATTACCAATATTCATTTCTATAATTCATTCATAAAATACTACCTTGCAGCTGAATAAGATCTTGCTTGTAGCTTTGGTAAATGTTCTGGAAGAGAAGAGATTTTAGAAATGTAATCTAAGGTCAAGAATGGACAATGAAAAAAAAGTTAAGCTTTTTTTGTACTTTTGACTCATTAATTCCTTTTATTTTACGGTGCAGAACTAAGATTTCAGCCTTATCTTTCAGGGGCAGCTTTAAGTTTCAGATCACGGCTGATCTTGAAGGGTTAGAAGATATATGATAATCACATTCTCTAAATGAGCCTTGGAGATATCATCAAAACATTCCAGCTACAATAAAACACTACATCTACTGCATTTCATGGCCTGAGCATATTTTTAAACAAAGGGATTCCATCCGAATACAAGCTGCACTAGCCCAATTAAACCTCAAATAACTAAAGATTTCAAAGGTTTCAAAGGTCTTTTATTGTCACGGGTGCCAATTAAGGTACAGTGATATGCGAATTAACACACAGCCATACTAACAAATCAACAAGACACACAACTACATAAAGGTTAACATAAACATCCACCTCAGTGGATTCCCCACATTCCTGTGATGGAAGGCAATAAAGTCTAATCTTCTTCTCTCATTTGTCTCCCGTGGTCGGGGCAGTCGAACCATCCCTCGGGGCGATCGAAGCTCCCGCAGCCGGCAGTCGAAGCGCCTGCGTCGAGGTGATTGAAACTCCTGCGGCTTGGAGTTCCCAAAGTCGGTTTCTGACCAGAGACCGCGGGCTCCGTGATGTTAAAGTCCACAGGCACCCGCAGTAGAGCAGAGGTCAACCCCTGGCAAACTGATCGTGGGCTCCGCGATGTTAAATCCACAGGCACCCGCGGTGGAGCTCTCGAAGTCAGTCTCCAGCAAAGACTGCCAACTCCTCGATGTTAGGCCGCTGCACGGATGGAGATACGATATGAGGGAAAAAATCACATCTCCGTCGAGGCAAGAGATTAAAAAGGTTATAATGATTAAAATTCAAACACATATGCATGGTTTTATTCACAAAGAATTGCAGATGTTGGTTTACAAAATAAAACGATGTTGGAGTTTCTCAGCTAGTCAATAAGATAACCCACTAATTTACTGTAAAATTTGCATATTTTTAATTCAATTGCTATTCCAAAATTCACGAGATGGGTACCTTGACAATACACAGTGGCTGGGTTTTCCATTCCTGAGTTTACCAGCTTGTGATATTCTTATTGGGAGTTTGCTGGAGAGGGTGTAGAGGAAGACTAATGAATATGGAACCACACAAGTAGAAAGCTCTCACGTAATTAAAAAGTTATAGGCATTATATTCATACCGATTGAATGCAAAGTGCAAAGAGACAATGGAGTGGGTTGGTTTTCCATCAATGAAAACACATTCATGGTTTTCACGAATGGAATTAATAATTAACCAGAATGAACAGCAAATTTTAAATTCTTCACACCATACTGCTGGAAGAGACTTGTCACATGAGTTTGTAGAGGTGTAATAAGACCCATTTCAAGGTGCTTGGTCACATTTCATTGTACCTTAATTACATAAATAATTGAATTAATAAAATCTGTTCTCTCTAAAAGTGATAAAACTGCAAATTGTACTTGAACTCTTTATCTATTTGAAACATTTCTGCCTTCAAAATCACAAATCATTTGATTATCATTTTTTGTAATATAACTTTATGGCCTAATCAAATTATTATTGGCAAAATTGTGAGCTTTTATGTCTTTGGTGTACATTTCTAAAAACATTCAATTTACAATAAACTTTTATCATTTAAACAAAATAATGTACAAAAATAATAAGTGCAGTGACATACTGGCTTTAGTCCAAAGTAACAATTTAACCAGATGTAAATTTGATGGTGTTACTGGCCTATATTCATCCTGCTCTCAAGAATTACTAATTATCGTGAGCTTAAGAAATTAGTTTTCGACAGTGGCAACAGCACAAGCTTGGAAGTAAGATGATTAAATTATCTGTTTCTGAATCACTTGAAGAAATACACCTGCATTTTACTGACATATTTCTTTATTAGCCAGATTAGTAATAGAAACATAGAAACATAGAAAATAGGTGCAGGAGTAGGCCATTCGGCCCTTCAAGCCTGCACCGCCATTCAATGTGATCATGGCTGATCATCCAACTCAGTATCCCGTATCTGCCTTCTCTCCATACCCCCTGATCCCTTTAGCCACAAGTGCCACATCTAACGCCCTCTTAAATATAGCCAATAAACTGGCCTCAACTACCTTCTGTGGCAGAGAATTCCAGAGACTCACCACTCTCTGTGTAAAGAATGTTTTCCTCATGTCAGTCCTAAAGGAATTCCCCCTTATCCTTAGACTATGACCCCTTGTTCTGGACTCCCCCAACATCGGGAACAATCTCCCAGCATCTAGCCTGTCCAACCCCTTAAGAATTTTGTAAGTTTCTATAAGATCCCCCCTCAATCTTCTAAATTCCAGCGAGTACAAGCCGAGTGTATCCAATCGTTCCTCATATGAAAGTCCTGACATCCCAGGAATCAGTCTGGTGAATCTTCTCTGTACCCCCTCTATGGCAAGGATGTCTTTCCTCAGATTTGGAGACCAAAACTGTATGCAATACTCCAGGTGTGGCCTCACCAAAACCCTGTACAACTGCAGTAGAACCTCCCTGCTCCTATACTCAAATCCTTTCGCTATGAATGCTAACATACCATTTGCTTTCTTCACTGCCTGCTGCACCTGCATGCCTACTTTCAATGACTGGTGTACCATGACTCCCAGGTCTCGTTGCATCTCCCCCTTTCCTAATCTGCCACCATTCAGATAATAGTCTACCCTCATGTTTTTGCCACCAAAATGGATAACCTCACATTTATCCACATTATACTGCATCTGCCATGCATCTGCCCATTCACTCAGCCTATCCAAATCACCCTGCAGCCTCCAAGCATCCTCCTCACACCTAACTATACCCCCCAGCTTGGTATCATCTGCAAATTTGGAGATGTTGCATTGAATTCCCTCGTCCAAATCATTAATATATATTGTAAATAGCTGGGGTCCCAGTACTGAGCCTTGCGGCACCCCACTAGTCACTGCCTGCCATTCTGAAAAGGACCCGTTTACTCCTACCCTTTGCCTCCTGTCTGCTAGCCAGTTCTCTATCCACATCAATACTGAACCCGCAATACAGTGTGCTTTAAGTTTGTATGCTAATCTCTTATGCAGGACCTTGTCGAAAGCCTTCTGAAAGTCTAGATATAACACATCCACTGGTTCTCCCTTATCCACTCTACTAGTTACATCCTCGAAAAATTCTATCAGATTTGTCAGACATGATTTACCTTCCGTAAATCCATGCTGACTTTGTCCAATGATTTCACCACTTTCCAAATGCGCTGCTATCCCATCTTTAATAACCGACTCTAGCAGTTTCCCCACTACCGATGTTAGACTAACTGGTCTGTAATTCCCCGCTTTCTCTCTCCCTCCTTTTTTAAAAAGTGGGGTTACATTAGCTACCCTCCAATCCTCAGGAACTACTCCAGAATCTAAGGAATTTTGAAAAATTATCACTAATGCATCCACTATTTCTGTGGCTACCTCCTTGAGTACTCTGGGATGCAGACTATCTGGCCCTGGGGATTTATCGGCCTTCAATCCGTTCAATTTACCCAACACCACCTCCCGGCTAACCTGGATTTCACTCAGTTCCTCCATCTTATTTGACCCCCGTTCCACTGCTATTTCCGGCAGATTATTTATGTCTTCCTTAGTGAAGACAGAACCAAAGTAGTTATTCAATTGGTCTGCCATGTCCTTGTTCCCAATGATCAATTCACCTGTTTCTGACTGCAAGGGACCAACATTTGTTTTAACTAGTCTCTTTCTCTTCACATATCTATAAAAACGTTTGCAGTCAGTTTTTATGTTCCCTGCCAGTTTCCTTTCATAATCTATTTTCCCTTTCCTAATTAAGCCCTTTGTCCTCCTCTGCTGCATTCTGAATTTCTCCCAGTCCTCCGGTAGGCTGCTTTTTCTGGCTAATTTGTATGCCTCATCTTTTGTTTTTATACTATCCCTGATTTCCCTTGTTATCCATGGATGCACACCTTCCCCGATTTATTCTTTTGCCAAACTGGTATGAACAACTTTTGTACTTCATCCATGCAGTCTTTAAATACCTTCCATTGCACATCCACGGTCAACCCTTTAAGAATCACCTGCCAGTCTATCTTGGCCAATTCACATCTCATACCTTCAAAGTTACCTTTGTTCAAGTTCAGAACCCTTGTTTCTGACTTAATTTTGTCACTCTCCATCCTAATGACGAACTCAACCATATTATTGTCACTCTTGCCCAAGGGGCCACGCACAACAAGACTGCTAACTAACCCTTCCTCATTACTCAATACCCAGTCTAGAATAGCCTGCTCTCTCGTTGGTTCCTCCACATGTTGGTTGAGAAAACTATCCCGCATACATTCCAGGAAATCCTCTTCCTCAGCACCCCTGCCAATTTGATTCACCCAATCTACATGCAGATTGAAGTCACCCATTATAACCGTGTTACCCTTGTTGCACGCATTTCTAATTTCCTGTTTGATGCCATCCCCAACTCCAATACTACTGTTCGGTGGCCTGTACACAGCTCCCACTAGCGTTTTCTGCCCCTTAGAGTTTCGCAGCTCTACCCATATCGATTCCACATCCTCCACGCTAATGTCCTTCCTTTCTATTGCATTAATCTCCTCTCTCACCAGCAACGTTACCCCACCTCCTTTTCCTTTTCGTCTATCCCTCCTGAATATTGAATATCCCTGGATGTTCAGCTCCCAGCCTTGGTCATCCTGGAGCCATGTCTCCGTGATCCCAACTATAGCATAGTCATTAATCGCTATCTGCACCTTCAACTCATCCACCTTATTACAAATGCTCCTCGCATTGAGACACAAAGCCTTCAGGCTTGTTTTTACAACACTTTACTCCTTATACAATTATGTTGACAAGTGGCCCCTTTCACATCGATCCCTATTACACTTGGCCATACTCTCCTATCCCTTTGTGAGCTTTCTTTCCCGTTAATTCTGGGGTCATTAACCATCCCTTTACTCTCTTTCCCTTTAACTCCGTTCTCGATTATCCCATTTGACACCCCACCCCCCTTATTCAGTTTAAAACCATCCGTGTAGCAGTGGCAAACCTGCCGGCCAGAATGCTGGTCCCCCACCTGTTAAGATGCAATCCGTCCCTTTTGTACAGTTCCCCCTTACTCCAAAACAGATCCCAGTGATCTAAGAATCTAAATCCCTGCCCCCTGCACCAGTTCCTCAGCCACACATTCAGGTCCCGTATCTCCCTGTTCCTGCTCTCGCCAGCACGAGGAACTGGAAGCAAACCGGAGATAACAACCCTGGAAGTCCTGTTTTTCAGCATTTTTCCAAGCTCTCTGAAGTCCCGCTGCAAAATATTCATCCCCTTCTTTCCAACATCATTTGTGCCAACATGCACGACCACTTCCGGCTGTTCACCTTCGCCCTTGAGGATTGTCTGCACTCTGTCCGTAACATCCTGGATCCTGGCACCAGGAAGGCAGCACACCATCCTGGAATCCCGTCTGTTGCCGCAAAAACCCCTGTCCGTACCTCTCACAATGGAGTCTCCAACTACAATGGCATTGCCCGACTTTGGCCTCTTTGGTTTTGGCTGATCAGCCCTTTTTGTTTTGCAAGCCAGTCCGCCGCTCAGTGAGATACCGTCTTCTGTCCCGGCAGCTTCCACGTGGGTGAACCTGTTCACAAGAGGTACAACACCCGGGGACCTTTGCATTCGATGTTTTCCTCCCTTTCTCACCGTCACCCACCTTCTCTCTTCTAGTGCCTTGGGTGTAACAATCTTACTGAAGGACTTGTCGAGGAACGACTCAGTTTCTCGGATGAACCTGAGGTCATCCACTTGTTTCTCCAGTTCCCCAACACGGTCCTTCAGGAGCTGTACCTGTATGCACTTCTCACATTTGTAGCATCCAGAGGCACCAGCAGTGTCCTTGACCTCCCACATACTGCAAGCATCGCACTGCATCAGCTTGCTTGACATCTCCTTCTTTTGCCTCGGTCTCTCCCTATCCAGTGTTTTGCGCAGCCTCCTCTCGGAAGACTCTCGAGCCAAAGACTCACACTTTACTCACAGGGCACTTCCCTCACAAGGATGCTCCCCAAGAGCTGCCTTGCTTATATTGACTGTTAAATTGCCTAATTTACAAACCAAATTCCTCAGTTTTCAACTGCTTTCCCCCTCTGACTCACTGAGAACTCTCCTCCCACTTGGGCTAGAGCCAATCAGTGCTTTCTCCTGCTTCTCTTTGTTGCTGTTGCTTCAAAATCCACGGGAACACTGAATAATACTTTAATCTCTGCATTATTTTGCCTCACAGAGCCAGAGACCTAGATTTGATTCTGTCCTTGGCGTTTCCATGTTGTCGCTGTGATCACATCGGTTTGGTCCGGGTGCTCCGGTTTCGTCCCACATCCCAAAGATGTGCGGATTTATAGATTAATTGGCCTCTGTAAATTTCCACTATTGTGTGCAGGTAGTGGATGCAAAAATGGAATAATGCAGAACAGGCGATTAATGGTTATTGAAGACTAGGTGGGCCAAAAAGCCTGTTCCACTCCATTATGTGTCTTTCAAATCGATCAATAATTTTTGTCAATGCTTATAATGAATCTATCCAGGTTTCAATCTGTTGCTAAACTAAATATTAAAAGCATCAGCACAAATTGTTAATATCACTCAGATTTATAAATAAACTAAGTATTTCAGAATTTACAGATTCCCTTGCAGTTCCCTGTACAGTTCACAAATAGCACTGCAATCATTTTGTAAAGATATTTTGCCATTATATTGCTTTATTGTCCTGTTCTCAGTAATGGTCCCTCCTGGAGATGTGCCGACCTAGGCTTATTACTTCAAAGATATCCAAAGATACTTCAATAATAAGTGGGTGGATCTGACAGCATCTTGTTCTCTCATTGTCCATAATCTAGAATGACAACGTTTATCACTCTGGTTGCCAACTTTATTACTATTTAATGGAAATCCTATAACTAGCAGCAAATAGAGAGACTTCAGAAATTTTCTCCGCTGTCTCCAATGCTCATAGTTCTCATTAAATTATAATTAAATCTTAATTCTACACTTTACTTCAAAAATGTTGTGACATTCTTATTGTATGTTTATAATTAAATCAAACACTGCTAATTCTGGCCATCATATCCAATAACAACTCATTGCATCCAGCTTCTAATGTTGGCAAGTATTCAAATTTGAAAATTCATATTGGCAAAAAATTCTTTGAGAGATGGAGAACGAGGGACATACATATTATAAAAACAACGTTTGTGTGTTGTCCATTGACCATAGGGGTCATTCAAGTTTTAGAACACACAATGTTCCTTTTATTATATATAACCATATAACCATATAACAATTACAGCACGGAAACAGGCCATCTCGGCCCTTCAAGTCCGTGCCGAACAACTTTTTTCTCTTAGTCCCACCTGCCTGCACTCATACCATAACCCTCCATACCCTTCTCATCCATATGCCTATCCAATTTATTTTTAAATGATACCAACGAACCTGCCGCCACCACTTCCACTGGAAGCTCATTCCACACCGCTACCACTCTCTGAGTAAAGAAGTTCCCCCTCATGTTACCCCTAAACCTCTGTCCCTTAATTCTAAAGTCATGTCCTCGTGTTTGAATCTTCCCTATTCTCAAAGGGAAAAGCTTGTCCACATTAACTCTGTCTATCCCTCTCATCATTTTAAAGACCTCTATCAAGTCCCCCCTTAACCTTCTGCGCTCCAGAGAATAGAGACCTAACTTATTTAACCTATCTCTGTAACTTAGCTGTTGAAACCCAGGCAACATTCTAGTAAATCTCCTCTGTACCCTCTCTATTTTGTTGACATCCTTCCTATAATTGGGTGACCAAAACTGCACACCATACTCCAGATTTGGTCTCACCAACGCCTTGTACAATTTTAACATTACATCCCAGCTTCTATACTCAATGCTCTGATTTATAAAGGCTAGCATACCAAAAGCTTTCTTTACCACCCTATCTATATGAGATTCCACCTTCAAGGAACTATGCACGGTTATTCCCAGATCCCTCTGTTCAACTGTATTCTTCAATTCCCTACCGTTTACCATGTACGTCCTATTTTGATTTGTCCTGCCAAGGTGTAGCACCTCACATTTATCAGCATTAAACTCCATCTGCCATCTTTCAGCCCATTTTTCCAACTGGCCTAAATCACTCTGTAGACTTTGGAAATCCTCTTCATTATCCACAACACCCCCTATCTTGGTATCATCTGCATACTTACTAATCCAATTTACCACCCCTTCATCCAGATCATTGATGTACATGACAAACAACAAAGGACCCAACACAGATCCCTGAGGCACCCCACTAGTCACCTGCCTCCAACCCGACAAACAGCCATCCACCATTACTCTCTGGCTTCTCCCATTCAGCCACTGTTGAATCCATCTTGCTATTCCTGCATTTATACCCAACAGTTGAACCTTCTTAACCAACCTTCCATGAGGAACCTTGTCAAAGGCCTTACTGAAGTCCATATAGACAACATCCACTGCTTTACCCTCGTCAATTTCCCTAGTAACCTCTTCAATATCAAAACGTTCAACTGTGATAAATGTTTGAAGCTGCCACAGTTGTATCCAATTTTGATGCAATAATTCAACCTATGATGGCTTCACCAATCCCATCTCCCCACTCCACTAAATGCTCTGACTTACCTGTACAGGTTTTTGTTTGCTCAGACCATTGCAAGTCATTCTAAGTGGCAATTCATTTTGTTCTGGATAATTGTCTCTAAAGTTTCCCCACCATCAATATTAGGCTAACAACCGGGAGTTTATCTTTCTTTCTTTAAACGGGCATTTTTCATTTGCAAACCTCCAGCTTCCTGGTACAGCAAAACACCAAGCTAATTTGCAAGCAGAAAGAAATCAGGCACAGCAGCAAAATAAATGTTTAGATCATTACTGATCAAAGTATATCAGGAGAATTCCCTTGATCATTATCAAAGGGTAGAAGAGTGAGGCTCGGACCATGGAAAGTTTGTAGAAGGCCCTGTCCAAACATTAGAAAGAAGGGCAAGTCAGCACATTGGTAAAAGTACTAGACAGAGGACTTGAGGACTGGTGGGCATAAAGACATGCAGTACATGAAAGTACACAAATGGCATCCAACATTGTGCAAGGACATTGTTGTGTGTTAGAGCTCTCTGTGCCGCACATTGCCAGATCCACCGGAAGGAACCAAAGGGAAAATTATATACCAGGTATTTCACACTGTGCCCTGCTTTCCTTTACATTTCACGATGCAGTGTTATTGAACTGTGCAGTGCATCAAGTCATGGGAACTATCATATCTCATTTTTTAAAGTTCTCCAAGTGCTTTTTAAAATTTAGATACAATTATTTTTCAGCTGTATTCTAAAATGGCATCACTAAATTTATGATTATTGCAACATATTGTAATCAGATCTAAGTATCCATAAAAACAGTAGAAATTCTCAGAATCATCTGAAAATATAATTGCATATATATGCTCTCAGTGTGACTTTTAACTATGAAGTGTTTTTGCTGGAGATCATGATGCAAGACAACGCAGTTTGCCTCAATGTTGGATCACCTGAATTTGGTGTAAACTTTGGTTCTAGTCTCAATGTTCTTGGAGAATACCAAGTTCATGATGAGTGGACTGGCCTCAACTGTGGTAAATAAATATCTACTCACTTCTCAGAGTAAAAACAAACATTTGAAAGAGGACCAACAAGATTACTCCTTTGTGGCAGAATGCATAAAGATCCATTCGTACCATTAACACTTGGTCTCAAAGGGATCTGACGAGTACTCTTTGTGTAGAAGGGAAGAGCGGCCTGCGGACAAAATCCATGCATAGGTGATGTAATGCCCGGCTCAAACTGTACACCCCAAATCGGAAACTACAATGGGCTTGGAGCTTTAAGCTTCAATAGGTCATTAACCTTCAGAAGATCCTGACAGCGGCAAATGCATGAGAAATCAAACCGTGCTGCAATGTAAAAGCTGGTTTGAGACAAACTTGTTTTTATTCAGAATACTCAGTTGTGGTAAGCAACTGGATGTCTCCTTTGCAACAGTTATCATCCACGTTCAGCACAAGTACGAACTCTAGCACAGAATCACAATCAGCACTAGAAAAGATAACAGTAATGGAACACACAACTCGTATGATTACTCAGCTAGAGCAGAGTATATAAACAGTCGCTTGACAGCCATGATAACGTGACCTTGAAAGAGACAAATAGTCAAAAATTGCTGGAACAAATCAGTGGGTTGAGCAGATTTCTCCAGCAATGTGTTTTTGCACCAGATTCTAGCATTTGCAGTCTCGAGTCCCATATTAATTAGGAACGATGTGCAGATATATTTCTTAATGTTGCTATATAAATCAGTGATGAACATTAATGCAGAGGACTCTGGAAAACTGTTTAAAATGCATATGCTAAATTACAAGCTTAACACGTTCCCCAGCAGTATATACTCTTCCAATTAGAGATTTAATTGAGACAAAACCAAAATATTACAAAATAAAATTAAGACTTCACAGCCATAGACAATACTGCAACATGCTCACTAATATTTTCTTACACTTTAATAATACAAGGAAAATAAGGGTTAAAAACATACCTATAAGTAGGCTAAATGGTGGATGGCACGATGGCAGTGATCTAAGAATATCAAGAAGGCAAACATTGAAGTCTCTAATATGCCGGTTGTAGTCTGCTGCACCCTGTTTGCTGCTTAGTTCTTGCAATCGCCGTTTCTCACGAAGGTCAGAGGTGTATTCAACTAATGCTCGCAAACACGCCTAAAACATAAAACATTAAACTACAATCAAAATTCCTACATTGAAAAACTGTGAGCATTTAATTTCAATTTATTCTCAAAGAGATTAAGATTAGTCATGAGGATGGCAGGTTACTGCTAACAGTTAGTACTGATCTCTGGTGTGTGTGTGGAGATTGTACATTCTACACACAAATGGATATGTTTCCTCATAGTGCAGTCCCCAGCCTCATCCCATAGATGTGCAGGTTGGATGGTTAGTTGGCTGTTCTGAATTGCTCATGGTCAAGTGGAGGTGGCGGCGCTGCTAGGCAGCTGCGGCTCACCTGCAGTCCGTCTGTCTTTTATTTTATGTTTGTCTTCGTGCCTGTTTTTAGGGATTATTTTTGGTTTGTTAGGTTGTGTATTTGTGGGGGGGGGGGGGGGGGGGAAACGGGGTTTTAGTCTCTCCCTTCGGGGGGGATGCGACTTTTCTTGTGTCCCCCCGACACCGTCTCCGTCTGTGCTGAAGCCCTAATGGCGGAGCTGGCGGCCTCCAGCTTCCAGCGGCGGCGACACGACTTTCGGAGCTTCAGAGGCGACCTGGCTTTCGGGGCTGCGGTGCTCCAGTGGCGTTCCTGCGGCGACCTGGTTTCGGAGCTGCGGTGCTCCAGCGACGGCCTGGCTTTCGGGGCTGCGGTGCTCCAGCGACGTTCCGGCGGCGACCTGGCTTTCGGGGCTGTGGTGCTCCAGCGGCGACCTGGCTTCGGGGATGCGGTGCTCCAGCGACATTCCGGCGGCGGGCCCGGTGGCGGTGTTCCGGCATTCCAGCGACAGCAGTGGCGGCGGCCCGGTTTCGGAGGCTCGGCCGCGGGCCTGGTGGACGGCAGCATCGGAGGCCTGGATCTCCTCAGCGCAGAGGGAGAATAAGGAGGGAGAAGACAGAGACTCTAAGACTTTTGCCTTCCACCACAGTGAAGAGGTGTTTGGTGAACTCACTGTGGTGGATGTTAATTTTTTGTGTTTATTGTGTGGTTTTGTTATTTTTATATATGTATGACTGCAGGCACGAAATTTCGTTCAGACCGAAAGGTCTGAATGACAATAAAGGCTATTCATTCATTCATTCAAGTTTGGTGAGATGTTTACAGGCAAGCAAGAAAGAATAAGGTACAAGAAAATGGGTTGGGGAATAGGATTAGTGGGAGTCTTCACATAGCCGGCATAGATTTGGTGAGCCAAATGTCCTTCTCCAAGGTCGTAAGAAAATAGCATCATGAACAGCACAGATATCGTGGGAAGTGTGTTGTTGAGCTGTTCCATGTTTCATGCTGGTGTTCCCCATATGGTCTTTCACAGCACTCATTACACCAGGGTCATTTCTCAGTTTGTTGGCAATGACTTGTTGAATGTTATGCCAGTTCACACGCTACGGTGGAATACAATTCTGCTGCTGCTGATAATCAATGTGCTTCATGGATGCTTGGCTTTTGAAATACCAGAAAAACAGTAAATGATGGAAATCTTCAGGTGAGGCAACATCAATGGAGAGGGATACAGAGTAAATTTTTCTGTTTAATAGCCTTTCATTATCTGATGAAAGATTGTACACCTGAAAGTCAGTCAATAGCAATCAAAACTTCCTTACATAGACAAAAGTGCAGCATACTGTTAATCCACTAATCCTTTGGACTAGTCTCCCAAACCTGGCACTGAATCCCAGAGGCAAGCAACAGAAATTTGGGGATTAATTGGGATCTTTGCCATGACTGAAGTCAAGGTCTGGATTGGGTAGCCTGCCCAGTTTTATTTTAAATTGAAGATAGTAGTCATTATAGGAAAACTATATAAATTCAGCTTGCTCAGTACTTTGGTGGTATCAGTGAATCTGGTAGGTTTCAACAGACCAGGAAACTATTCCCCAGTGAGTCAGGGGAAAAATGAAAATAAATCTCATGAGCCAGATGGTGAACAATCTGGATTTTACACGTGGATATTGGAGCATCAGCATTTTACTGCATTAGGAGTATTAAGATCTGGTGTAGTTTTAGGTGATTTATATGCAATATTTTGGCCACATGGGTCAACAATAGATTGTTCTTCGAGTTTCGGCGGCTGATCCCTATACTTCATTTGGCATGTTAGGCATAGTGTCTATTAATTGTTACAATCTCTACATAAATCTTTAATACCATCTTGGTCATAGAAGCGGTGAGCTGCATCACCCTATTTGTATACAGGTAGCCCATTAATCAATTCCTAATCTACTACGTTTGCTCCATGTTAAATGATTATTCACCCGAATCTGGAGGTATTATTTGTTTTAAGCTGCTTCAATTTGTATAAGATTTTACTTCGGAGTCACGTGAGTGACTACGTGAAGACCCCGCCAGCACGCATGCGCGACATCCTCATAGTGGGGGAGAATTTGGAAATGGCTACTTTGGCAGTTACAGCCACAAAACATCTTTTTCAGAAGCTGGGGTTTACGATACATCCAGACAAATCAATATTGGAACCTTCTACCACCATGAGATATCTGGGGTTCATTATTGACTCAGTGCAAATGTCTGTCACGTTGCCACCAAGCAAGGTGGAAGACCTGATAGAGGCTTGCAGGAGCCTCATTGGCATTAAGGTCCCATCCATTCGGCAGGTGGCCAGAGTGATTGGGAAGATAGTAGCTGCATTTCCTGCAGCACAATTTGGGCCCTTACATTACCAAAACTTACAAAGAGCCAAAATTACAGCGCTCAAAAATCATGCTGGCCATTTCGACAGGCCTATGAAAATTTCGGGAAAGGCAAAAGCCGAATTATATTGGTGGATGGGTAATGCCCAAAATTGTTCTAAACCTATCAATATCATCAATCCCTCGATCATCTTACAAACCGATGCCAGTGCCAAAGGGTGGGGAGCTACTAACACTACCTCTAGTTGTGGAGGTAGATGGAGTGCACCAGAGTTAACCCTATTCAAAAACTTGGGGATTAACTATTCAGAAATGCTGGCAGCATTTCACGGCCTTAAAGCATACTGCACTAATATGCACAAAGTTCATATTAGAATACAAATTGACAACACCACGGTGGTAGCATATATTAACCATATGGGCGGTATAAAGTCGATATCGTGTGATGAATTGGCTAACAATATCTGGCACTGGTGTCTGCAAAGAGAAATTTGGATCTCAGCTACTTACCTTCCAGGTAAGCTAAATACAGTGGCAGACACCAGATCACGTAAATTCAACGACAACATAGAATGGATGTTGGATCGGAATGTGTTTTCAGATATTGTAGAACGTTATGGAACACCAGATATCGACCTTTTCGCGTCCAGGCTAAATCACCAACTACCAACATATGTTGCTTGGGAGCCAGACCCGGGGGCAGTAGCGATGGATGCCTTCTCGCTACATTGGGGGGATCTATTTTGCTACGCATTTCCTCCTTTCTGCCTCATCAGTCGGGTCTTGCAGAAAATAAAGCAAGACTCAGCATCGGGTATTTTGGTGGTGCCCGACTGGCCTACCCAACCATGGTTCCCTATGGTACAGAAGATGGCCACAGAACCCTGTATCAGGGTGAACAAAAGACCAAGCCTGCTCGTTCATCCTGTTACAGGAGAATGTCATCCATGTCATGACCGCATGGACTTGTTAATTTGCAGATTTTAAAACGGCCACTTCACGGATTCGGGCTCTCCAACAGGACCATTGATACTATCACAGCAGCCTGCAGAGAGTCCACAAGAAAGCAGTACCTGACCTACATCAGGAAATGGGAAGGATACTGCGTCACAGCCAACACGACATATGAAACCGCCACCATAACGGAAGTGCTGGAATTTTTGGCTACCCTTCATTTCGATGAGGGTTTGAGTTACAGTGCCATTAACTGTGCCAGGAGTGCCCTATCGTCCTATTTGGGCAAGGGGAGTGACCAATTGGGAATTGGGTCACATCCTCTAGTATCCAAATTTATGAGGGGAATATTCAATTCTAATCCCCCCAGGGCTAGATATAGCCATATTTGGGATATCAGCACAGTCTTGACTATGCTGCGAGGATGGACACCTAACACGGGACTCCCATTGGCGAAACTCACCTACAAGATGGTCATGATTATGGCACTTATCACGGCACAACGGGTCCAGTCCCTGCACAAACTTAACCTGGATGATATGGCAATCACCAGTGACAAAATCACTTTCTATGTACAGGGACTGCTGAAACAAGATCGACCCGGAGTGTCTGGACATACTTTGGAGTTTCTGGCTTACCCAGCAGATCCTCGTCTTTGTATCGTCTCAATAATATTACGATACATTACAGTCACTAAAAATCTTAGGGGCTCGGAAACAGCTTTGCTTGTTAGTCACAAGAAGCCCCATCACAGAGTCACGGTGCAAACCATTTCCAGATGGTTAAGGGTGGTACTGGATGCAGCGGGGGTGGATACTAACAAATTTAAATCTCACTCCACCAGGGCAGCATCCACCTCGGCGGCTAGAAGGATGGAGGTACCATTGGATCACATCCTGGCTACAGCGGGTTGGAGTAACGAAAAGACCTTCCACCGCTTTTACTATAAACCCGTGACCTCCCCTGACACTTATGCAGGGAGGATTTTAAGTGCTGCCAGATAGTTACCCTTAGGGGACACTATTTTTGTTTGGTATGAATAAATACCTGATTTTGTTTTTCAGCCAGTGTCTTGTCTGAATTACGTTCATCCTCTTATCCCAACTTTAGCGGTGTGTGAGCATGGAGCTTCCAGGGCATGAAATCACAGAGCTTTGAAATCTTCACGTAATCACTCACGTGACTCCGAAGTAAAATAGTAAGATTAAACGAGAACTTACCAGTTTGAAGTTTGATCTTTATTTTATGAGGAGTTACGATGAGGGATTACGTGCCCTCCGCTCCCAACCCTCTATTATAAAGATCACCTGGTATGGAAGTTCTCTTGTTTATCTTACTATATTAGTCATTGTGACTGTATTTCTGTGATTTCACACCACTGCTTTGAAGAAATGTCGCGCATGCGTGCTGGCGGGGTCTTCACGTAATCCCTCATCGTAACTCCTCATAAAATAAAGATCAAACTTCAAACTGGTAAGTTCTCATTTAATCTTACTATTTATCACCGTTTAAATGACATTAGGAATTTTGGCATGTGTTTCTTTGTCGTTAAGGAGAGATACCCTTTGTATGCATTTTAGTAAATAAAATAACATGGTATATTTACTGTTCAATCCAAATCGACATTTTTTTGCTATTTTCTTTTTTCTCAAAAGCGTGATATTGACTTATTTCGATATTACATTTTCTAAATTTAAATCAGCTTCTTTAGTGTACAATATTGTATACTTCCACAAGATCTGACCACATACCTTTTTAGGAACTGCTCGTATTTCCAGACACCAAGTCAGAATGAACTGCAGGGTACTTCTTTTTGGTATGTGATCTGGCAGATGTGCACCTAAAAAAAGTACATATTTGGTAAGCCTTGCAAACAGAATTTTCACATAGATAAAAACAGCAATGCAAAATTTAATTTCAACTCTGAACACAAAATAAAAGATCTTCTATACTTATGTTTACGTCAATTATATATGGCAAACAACAGAGGTCACAGCATAGATCCTTGTGGGACTCCACTGTTCACGGACCTCCAGCCTGAATATTTGCCATAACACATTGATTAAAAAACTTGAGACAGTTGTCCAGCAAGCAGTAGAGTTTGGGTCAGTAACGACGTGGTGAATAGGAACGAGACCTGGAGCGCGATCTACAACTCTCTTGTCTTCTATCAGTAAGCATGTTCTGTATCCATAAAACCAAGTCACTGTTAAGCTTGTGCAGCTTAATCTTCTGGAAAAGTCTACCATGGGGGAATTTATCAAATGCCAAACGTTAATGAGCATAGCAAGTGAATAGAGTATAGGGGGATCTACATATTCTTCATGAAACACGAAGAAGTGAGAACGTAATGGAGGTATATAGCATATTATACAGGGGTTTGGAAAGTAGAAGCACAAGTACTGACACAGTAGTGTAGGATGCTGGGTGAGCCCACACCTAGAATACAGTGTAGAATGTGTGTTTTTTATTTAAGAATGCATAGCATTTTAAAAGATCAGGGAATTAAAAGCAACGTGGAAATGGCATAGAAGAGGAGATGAAACCGGAGGCAGATCAGCCACAACCGTACTGACTGGTGAGGCAACTTGAGAAGCTATGCTTTCTACACCTGTTTTTGTGCTCTCATGTTTCCTGATGTTGTAGAGTACAATATCAAGTCCAGAAGGCTGCAACATGCCCAGATAGAAAATGGGCTTGAAGCTCTGCAAAGCAGGTGTCTAACATGCATTTGATTTCTCCATTTCTCTTCAAATTTTAGAAACGTCAAACCACATGGTCAGATTTACCTTTTTTCTTGCTGTTTGGTCGAATGTATAATTCAACAATATGGTCTCTCTTGTCTCCAAGGCCAAGTCTTTGAATCAAGTATTCCACTTCGCTTCCATTATTAGGGCATATAATGCTGAAAGAGTCACCAGGCTCGTAAGTCATTGATGTATTCTGCAAAGTAACAATAAGCCTACTTTATTATGTTCGTAACAGCTCAAGGATTATTCAAGCAATAACTTTTTTCACAATCAAACTTGTTTGGGGAGATGCAAATTGGGGCCTTTGATCAAAAGTCAAGTAACGTTTCATTCCAAGAGCACAATGCTTACATTATTTCTAATAGTCTGAAACTATACAATTTAAAAATAACACAGTAGTTTGGGATAATTTTTGTACCTTAGTAATTCTCAAATTTCATTCAATATATGAAGGGATCTGGTCTGATCAAAACTTAATATGAGAACACAACAAAGATGCAATCAGTTTCATAAGGCTTTGAAGCTTTTGTGTCTTCTGCCTGACAGGGGAGGAACAGGAAAGACGGGGTGAAAGTGGTCATTGATTATGTTGGCTGATTTCCCGAGACAGGGAGATGGAGTCGATGGAAGGGAGGTCGGTTTGTGTGACAGTCTGGGGGACTTCATCATCTCTCTGTAATTTCTTGCTTTGGGCAGAGCAGTTGCCAAATCATGTTGTGATCATCCTGATAGGATGATAGTCTATCTACAGTGCATTCAGAAAGTATTCAGACCCCTTCATTTTTTTCACATTTTGTTATGTTATAGCCTTATTTAAAAATTCTTTTTTTTTTTCATCAATCTACACACAATACCCCAGAATGAAGAAGCAAAAACAGGTGTTTAGAAATTTTTGTATTTCTAAAAATAAATAACTGAAATATCACATTTACATAAGTATTCAGACCCTTTGCTATGACACTCAAAATTGAGCTTAGGTTCATCCTGTTTCCATTGATTATCCTTGAGATGTTTATACAACTTGATTGCACCATTGATAAATTAAATTGATTGGACATGATTTGGAAAGGCACACACCTGTCTATATAAGGTTCCACAGTTGACAGTGCATATCAGAGCAAAAACCAACCCATGAAGACGAAGGAATTGTCCGTAAACCTCCGAGACAGGATTGTGTCGAGACTCAGATCTGGTGAAGGATATGAAATAATTTCTGCAGCATTGTAGATCGCGAAGAGCACAGTGGCCTCCGTCATTCTTAAATCGAAAAACTTTGAAACAACCAGGACTCCTCATAGAGCTGGCCGCCCGGCCAAACTGAGCTATTGGGGGAGAAGGGCCTTGGTCAGGGAGGTGACCAAGAACCTGATGGTCACTCTGACAGAGCTCCAGAGTTCCTCTGTGAAGATGGGAGAACATAGAAACATAGAAAATGGAAAATAGGTGCAGGAAGCCATTCGGCCCTTCGAGCCAGCACCGCCATTCATTGTGATCATGGCTGATCGACCCCAATCAATAACCCATGCCTGCCTTCTCCCCATATCCCTTGATTCCACTAGCCCCTAGAGCTTTATCTAACTCTCTTAAATCGATCCATTGATATGGCCTCCACTGCCCTCTGTGGCAGGGAATTCCTCTCTCTGGGTGAAAAAGTTTTTTCTCACCTCTGTCTTAAATGACCTCCCCTTTATTCTAAGATTGTGGCCTCTGGTTCTGGACTCGCCCAACATTGGGACCATTTCCTTCATCTAGCTTGTCCAGTCCTGTTATAATTTTATATGTTGCTATAACATCCCCCTCATCCTTCTAAACTCCATACAAGTCTAGTCTTTTCAATCTTTCCTCATATGACAGTCCCGCTATCCCAGGGATCAATCTTGTGAACTTACGCTGCACTGCCTCAATCACAAGGATGTCCTTCCTCAAATTAGGACACCAAAACTGTACACAATACTCCAGATGTGGTCTTACCTTCTGGAAGGACAACTATATCTACGGCACTCCACCAATCAGGCCTTTATGGTAGAGTGGCCGGACGGAAGCCACTCCTCAGTAAAAGGCACTTGGAGTTTGCCAAAAGGGTTGTTTTCACTGGTGCTCTGGTCTAATGAAACCAAGATTGAACTCTTTGGCCTGAATGCCAAGTGTCACGTCTGGATGAAACCAGGCACCGCCAATACCATACCTACAGTGAAGCATGGTGGTGGCAGCATCATGCCGTGGGGATGGTTTTCAGCGGCAGAAACTGTGAAACTAATCAGGATCGAGGGAAAGATGAACGGAGCAAAGTAGAGAGAGATCCTTGATGAAAACCTGCTCCAGAGCATACTGGACCTCAGACTTGGGCGGAGGTTCATCTTCCAACAGGACAATGACCCTAAACACACAGCCAAGACAACACTTCGTGACAGGTCTGTGATTGTCCTTGAGTGGCCCAGCCAGTACCCGGACTTGAACCCGAGCAAACATCTCTGGAGGGACCTGAAAATAGTTGTGCATCGATGCTCCCCATCCAACCTGACAGAGCTTGAGAGCATCTGCAGAGAAGAATGGGAGAAATTACCCAAATACAGGCATGCCAGGTTTGTAGCGTCATACCCAAGAAGACTTGAGGCTGTAATCACTGCCAAAGGTGCCGCAACAAAGTTTTGAGTAAAGGGTCTGAATACTTGTGCAAATGTGATATTTCAGTCATTTCTTTTTAATTACTTGGCAAAAATTTCTAACCACCTGTTTACACTTTTTTATTATGGGGTATTGTGTGTAGATTGATGATAAAAAAAATAATTTAATCCATTTTAGAATGAGGCTGTAACATAACAAAATGTGAAAAAAGTGAAGGTGCCTGAATATTTTCTGAATGCACTGTATAGAAATTGCGGAGACTTTGGAGACATGCTAAATTTCCTTAGTCTTCCAAGGAAATAGACACTTTTAACATTTCCATTGATGTTGCATTTCCTTCATTTTCTGTTTTCATTTTGGATTTCCATCATATATATTTCTAATATTCCAATTTGAGGATACAATTCAAATTCTCCACAATTTGATTCCTTAAATGACAGCATATAGTAAATATGAATGTTAAAATTAAAATGTTTCCTCTCTCTTACACATTAATTAATAATTCTCTCTAGCTTCAACTAAACACAACAAATATAATCACGGTGTTAAAGAAGGAACTGCAGATGCTGGAGAATCGAGGGTTACACAAAAAGCTGGAGAAACTCAGCGGGTGCAGCAGCATCTAAGGAGTGAAGGAGATAGGCGACGTTTCGGGTCGAGAGAAGGGTCTCGACCCGAAACGTCGCCTATCTCCTTCACTCCTTAGATGCTGCTGCACCCGCTGAGTTTCTCCAGCTTTTTGTGTAACCCCAAATATAATCACGGTATTAGTACTTAAATAATTAGGAAGTTAGTCTTTCGATGGCAATAAATTACAAACAAAATAGCAATGCAACATAACCCACAACATGTGCTGTGTAGATAATGAATGGTATTACATGTAGCAAGGCCAAGCCTGTGTTTAGAACCATCATCTGTCATATTTGAAATACAAAATAATGAGTATTTGAAACCAAGTATAATTTTAAAAATCTGTCAACCGAAGATTAAACCAAATATATTCACTGCAACAATACCATCCTTCTTATCAACAACACGTTATCAATGTTTTCATTCTTTGTGCAAGTGCATCAATTTTTTTATTTAAAAAAAAAAGTAGAATTCAAAATAATATTTTGGTTATCCATGGCTAACAAAATAAAGTGAAAATAGAGATGATTGAATACTCCTTGGTATCCTATATGAACATGAAGATTCATAAAAGCTATCCAATCAATTTATTACTAAAAAGGTAGACAAATGCTGGAGAAACTCAGCGGGTGAGGCAGCATCTATGGAGCGAAGGAAATAGGTGATGTTTCGGGTCGATACCCTTCTTCAGACTGATGTGGGGGTGGGGGGGAGGAAAGAAGAAAGGAGAGGGGGAGACAGTGGGTTGTGGGAGAGCTGGGAAGAGGAGGGGAAGGAGGGAGAATGCAATGACTACCTGAAATTGGAGAAGTCAATGTTCATACCACCGGGGTGTAAACTACCCAAGCAAAATATGAGGCGCTGCTCCTCCAATTTGCGGTGGAACTCACTCTGCCCATGGAGGAGGCCTAGGACAGAAAGGTCGGATCCGAAACGTCACCTATTCCTTCGCTCCATAAATGCTCCCTCACCCGCTGAGTTTCTCCAGCATTTTTGTCTACTTTTGATTTTTCCAGCATCTGCAGTTCTTTCTTAATTAATAAAAAGAACATTATTTCACATTAGTACATTGTATTTACTGTCATGAAATTATAGTTATAGACTGTTTTATAATAAAACACTTTCCAATGATTGACACTCATGAAGTTAGGTCCTGGGCAGAGCAGTTGCCAAAGCAAGTTGTGATGGTATGATGGTATGTATAGTGCCTCTATAGAAATAGGTAAGTCAGTGGAGACATTCCAACATGAGACATATGGAGTTGAGGTGGAGATGCAAAGTATTTCAGATCATCTTTGCTCATTTGTCATGAAAAAATAAAATGAACAGTTTTGCAAAACTTTTTGGAAATTATTTAATAGGAGTCAGAATATTCATGAATGCGTGATCTTGTCATTTAAGGGCCTGTCCCACCAGCATGCAACTCTATGCGATGAATGCGATCAAACTGGAAGCGGGGGCCGCGCGGAGGTCGGGTGATCCCCTGTACAGGGCCGTTCCCACCAGCATGCGCCTGCATGCGGCAAGAGCAAACAAACCGGCAGTCGGGGCTGCGCGGAGGTCGGGTGAGTGGCGCAACGCAGCGCAAAGTGAGGCGAACTTGGAGCGAAGTCTAAGGTAAGTTCGCCAGGACAGAGGGGGGCACACATAGAGTGTCACGGAGGCACTTACAAATAGGTTCACGGAGGCACGATGTCGGGGCGGTGTGTAAATGCCGACAAGCCGTTGCCGCGCGGAATTTTTGGACATTGTCAGTTTTTCGGAGCCCCGCGCGGTGTCGGGACGAACTCCGCACAATTCCGCACGGCTCCGGCGATCGAAGTGGGACCGGCCCCGCGACGCCGGACGGCTCAAGCGACCACGTTAGGTCGCGCTAATCGCATAGAGTTGCATTCTGGTGGGACAGGCTCTTTACTTCCAACCTTGAGAAGTGGCAACTCAAGTAGGTGGGCTGGTTTAAAACAAAAGACATACGATATGCTTGTCTTCAGCCTGGGCACTGAAATTAAAACTTGGCTAATCACATTGCAGCTGAATAAAACTTTGGAGTATTATGGAGTATTAATACTTGGAGTATTATGTGCAGTTCTGGTTCTCCCCGCAGAGAAAGGATTTGGAGGCCTTGAAAATGGTGCAGAAGACTTCATGGGGATTTTGCTTGGACCTGAGAGTATTAACTAAAATGAGAGACAAATGAGGATTCTCTTCACTGGAGTGTCAGTAGATGAAGGGTGAACTGATGGGTGTGTAAAATTATAAGAGGTGAGAAAGGATAGTCAGATTTTTTGTTTCAGCATTGAAATGAAAAATAATAGAAAGCATAGCTTTACAATAAGAGAGGGCAAAGTTTACAGAGAGGTGATAGGTATCTGGAGTGTGCGCCAGGGAAGATGATGGAAGCAGAAGATAGCTTCTAGACAGCCATATGGGAGAAAGGAGTGGTATACACCATATGCAGGCAACGGGGTTTAGTTTAAATTGGCTTTATGGTTGGCACAGACTTTGTGTTCGAATGCTGGACTGTCTATGTTCTTTGCAAGGCTTAAGAATGGAGTTCATCATGTTTTTTTTCCCCTTTACTGATTCATTATCTTGACAATCCTGTTCCAAGAAACACATAATTCAAAACAGAAAGATAAAGATAGCAGGTAATATTTTGCATGACAGTAATAGAGTTAACCTTCCCACATTTAACTTCTCATCACCTTAGGCCAGTTGTTGAATTGATTGACTGCCCTGCCAAAAGAATTGAACTACTTCACATTTTTCAATTGTTTGGCTTAGAACTCCTTGTCTGCTTCTTCCATTCCTTTTCTATTTGTAAGTTCAGTACCAGAACCATTAAGTATGCACACCACTAAACATGATACCACATTGGTGACAAGCTGATCATTCAAATTTTTGAATTATGTTCAAGTTTAAAATAATCGAATATTTAAATCATTTAATTATTCAAGGTGTTCCATAATAGTGCAATAAATGTTTCTGTGAATCCAGCTAGTTTAAAGAGGACATGAAAACACAGCCAGCAAATAGGAAACAAGGCGCTGCTGAGCTTTATGGGCAGCACAGTGACACAGCTGGTGGAGTTGCTGCCTCACAGCACCAGAGACCCGGATTCAATCCCAACATTCGCTCCAGTTTCCTCCCACATCCCAAAGACAAGTGGGTTTGTACGTTAATCGGCCACTGTAAATTGTCCATGGTGTGTAGAAAGGGCATGTGAAAGTGGGATAACATAAAACTAATATGAACGGTGAACCAGATGCTGAACCTTTGAGACTTGAGAACAATGGGTAGCAATGTTACAAAATTTTGAGATTTAAAAAATCAAGTCTGCAATTTATCCCATCAGATAAAGCGTAAAAAGTTTAATTTGACACCTAATTTACTTTCATATCTTCAGTATTAAGAAAGTTATGGCCATTTTCATACTCGGAAATTAGCATCTTGCTCCCCATTGCCTTTCAATTGACTAAACTCAAAAGCTGTGATCTGGAAAAGTTAAAAGCCCATAACTTTCTTAAAAATTAAGAGAACTCAATGAAATTTTCAGTTATTATAGATTGAAGCATTCTGAAACAAATATTAAACAATCTTACTTGGATTACCTGAAATTAAAGCATATAATTAGTTAGTTATCTAATTGTAGCTAATTACAAAATTCAATGAGTAGATCTAAACATCTATCCATTTCTTAAGAAAAGATAAACTTTTTTTAAATTGCCTAAGTGTCCAAATAACATTCACACAATAATCCACAATATAACATAATTTTTAAATCTCATTTTCATGAATTTCTGGGCCAAATAGAAGGAATTTAGTGTTTGATTCCTGTAAATTAATGGCCATTTAAATCAACTAGCGAGTGGGTTTTAGTGGAATGCGGTGGATTGGAACGTTGCGGTTTGCGGTGAAGTCGGGGGGGAAAAATACCGTTTGTTCATACATTTTTTGGGACCCCATTTCGCAACATAAAAATATTATTAAAGCCTCCCGAAAAACCAACTTTTAATATAAAAATAAACTACCTTTTTTTCTCCCCTACGGAAAATCCTTCCCGTTGTCGGTGCTCACGGCTTTTGAAGGTGATTTTTAAATTACTCTAGTTAATAAATAATCTAGAGTAATTTAAAAATACCTTCATTGATGAAATGTTGGAGCGATTTTTCTTCCGCAACGAAATCGCCCGACATTCATCGATTATCCCAGTCTGTCAAAAAACGGCACTTTAAGCCTGCCCCCCTCTGAAAGGCGCCAAAGTCGCGCACACGGGGAGCGGCAGAACTGCAGCGCTGCTCAAGGTAAGTTTTGCAACATACCTACAATGGGTTAAATGCAGCAATGTTATAAAATGTTGAAATTTTAAAAATCAAGTCTGCAATTTAACCCATCAGATAAAGCATAAAAAGAAGTTTGATTTTCAGTATTAAAAAATGTTATGGCCATTTTCATCGTCGGAAATTAGCATCTTGTTCCCTATTGTTTTTCAATTGACTAAACTCAAAAGCTGTGATCTGGAAAAGTTAAAAGCCCATAACTTTTTTTAAAAATTAAGAGAACTGAAAGAAATTTTCAGTTATTATAGATTGAAGCATTCTGAAACAAAAATTAAACAATCTTACTTGGATGACCTGAAATTAAAGCATATAATTAGTTAGTTACCCAATTGTAGCTAATTACATAATTCAATTACTAGATCTAAACATCTATCCATTTCTTAAGAAAATATTAACATTTTTAAAAAAACCTAAATGTCCAAATAACATTCACACAAGAATTCACAATATAACATGATTTTTAAATCTCATTGTTATGAATTTATAGGCCAAATTGAAGGAATTTAGTGTTTAATGCCCGTAAATTAATGGCCATTTAAATCAACTTGCGAGTGTATGGATTGTATGGAACGCGATGGATTGGAACGTTGCGGTTGCGGTGAATTTAAACCCCATATCATTGGTATGTTGCAAAACTTACCTTTAGCGGCGCTGCAGTTTTGCCGCTTCCCGTGTGCGCGACTTTAGCGCCTTTCAGAGGGGGGGCGGGCTTAAAGTGCCGTTTTTCCACAGGCAGGGATAATCGATGAATGTCGGGCGATTTCGTTGCGGAAGAAAAATCGCTCTGACATTTCATCAATGAAGGTATTTTTAAATTACTCTAAACTATTTGTTAACTAGAGTAATTTAAAAATCACCTTCAAAAGCCGTGAGCACTGACAACCGGAACGATTTTCCGTAGGGGAGAAAAAAAGGTAAATAGTTTATTTTTATATTAAAAGTTGGTTTTTCGGGAGGCTTTAATAACATTTTTATGTTGCGAAATGGGGTCCCAAAAAATGTATGAACAAACAGTATTTTTCCCCCCAACTTCACCGCTAACCGCAACGTTCCAATCCACCGCATTCCACTAAAACCCACTCGCTAGTTGATTTAAATGGCCATTAATTTACAGGCATAATACACTAAATTCCTTCCATTTGGCCCAGAAATTCATGAAAATGAGATTTAAAAATTATGTTATATTGTGGATTATTGTGTGAATGTTATTTGGACACTTAGGCAATTTAAAAAAAGTTTATATTTTCTTAAGAAATGGATAGATGTTTAGATCTACTCATTGAATTTTGTAATTAGCTACAATTAGATAACTAACTAATTATATGCTTTAATTTCAGGTAATCCAAGTAAGATTGTTTAATATTTGTTTCAGAATGCTTCAATCTATAATAACTGAAAATTTCATTGAGTTCTCTTAATTTTTAAGAAAGATATGGGCTTTTAACTTCCAGATCACAGCTTTTGAGTTAAGTCAATTGAAAGGCAATGGGGAGCAAGATGCTAATTTCCGAGTATGAAAATGGCCATAACTTTCTTAATACTGAAGATATGAAAGTAAATTAGGTGTCAAATTAAACTTCTTTTTATGCTTTATCTGATGGGATAAATTGCAGACTTGACTTTTTAAATCTCAAAATTTTGTAACATTGCTACATATCGGCAGGAAAAATAGGGCCGGTTCGTATGGGGAATAAATCACCGTTTCACAACATGAAATGTTGATTAAGGTCATCTTACCAAACAAGTTCATATGAAAAAATATACGGCTTTCATTTGCCTGTCCCCTACGTAAAATCTGTCCCCGTTGTCGGCGTTCACGGCATTAGAAGCTAATTTTTATTTTACTCCAGCGCTGAAATAGTCGGGCGATTAAAAAAAAAAAAATTCATAGTCAGAACGAATCTCCAGCAAAAGCTTGCACCCCGAGAAAATATAACTCCCGAAGGCTGGGGAAAACCGCATTTTAACCCCCCCCCCCCGCCCCCCTCAAAGGCGCCAAAGTCACGCACACGGCCAGTGACAGAACTGCAGCGCCGCTAAAGGTAAGTTTTGTAACATACCTAGTTAATGGTTTATCTCAGTTTTACTGTACAAGAGGTGAGTCAGCGTGCATCTGTATTGCTTGGAGTTTAGAAAAAGATGGTTCCCCTCGCGGGAGAGTGAGGTATAAGGTGGTAAATCTGCAGTTTGCTATTTTAACTCCATCTCAACAGTTATAGGTAGACACAAAGTGATAGAATAACTCAGCAGCATCTCTGGAGAACGTAGATAGATGACATTTTGGGTCAGAAGAAGGGTCCCGACCCGAAACGGTGCCGATCCACATTCTCCAGATATGCTGCCTGAATAGCTGAATTACTAAAGCACTTTGGGTCTTTCTATGTAAATCAGCATCTGCAGTTCCTAGTGTCAACAGATATGGGGTTTGGTAGCCTAATTAACATGATACTGGATCAGTAACATTGCAATTGTGTGCTCAAATGTTAACTAGCAGGTTAAGATTTTGAATGAATTAAATCAAATGGATTTCTAATGATAGTAGATGATATTGAATAACAGCTTTACTGTCCTTTGAAAAGAGAATTTAACTGATCACTGGTCTGCCCTATTTGTCAGCCTTCATTGGAATAGAAGAGAGATTGGATAGTTGGCCTTAACATGCCTAGGCAGAGAAGAGAAAGATTGCAATCACTGTACAGCAAACTGGAATAATTAATGTTTATCAGTACATTTAGGGTTAAAAGAGCTCAATATTCTGATTGGAGTCGTGAACATTAATTTGGTACAAAAAAGATATCTGCACCACATAAGTGCGTGTACTAAACCATTGTTATTTGTTGAAAGATAACAAAATTTCCCTTCTTCACTTTTCACGACTAGCTAAATTGCTGTATATTAAGCTTGCTAGGCTGTAGTCTTATTTCTCCTTTGAAAATTAATAAAGAGAATAATTCCAAGGACTTCTTTACAGATAAAATGGTCATGAACTGCTAAATACTGTAGATAGCCCAGAATCTGCAAGAACCAAGGAAGCTAAGAACATGGATAAGAACACGGAACAGGGATATGTCAGTCTCACAGAGCCCCACAACTCTGTACATGATGGGAAAGCACAAGGAAAAGCAATTGTCAAGGTTCTGGTTTTTGGGGGAATACAACATGGACCTCTAGACTCTCACAGCATAAAGGATTAAGGCGAGGAAAATAACAAAAGGCTTCAGGAGGAACAAAATCACCAGTTCTATCCAAAAGTGGAATATCATTCTCAACTGTATGCTGCTGCATAAACATAGTAATGTATTGATCCTTGCACTTGTCAAGTCTCCTGAATTAAAGAACCATTCACAATGCAGAGTCAGCACTAAACAATTGAACTACGAGCCCTGTGATATAAATCTATCTGGCACCACATTTATAATTGTAATGTCTCACTGCTACCCGACATTTTCTGGACTCGAGTCAAATGCAGCACTCCGAGCTAAATATGCCAATAATAGAGCTACTGATGTCTGTCGACAGGGGAAACAGTGTGGCTTATTTATTCCAATCAGGATAGGAGTGACAAGGAGTTGAAAGACATAGGAACTGCTAGCAATAACCAACGTGATTTGGCATATCAACCGTCCTCATTGTTAACCATCATGCATCACTTAATAATCCCATCTGCCACCCATCCACGCATTCTGTAAATTTCTGTCTATTTCCATATTCCTCACTTTTTTAAAACATATTTGAGATTTGCCCACAGACCACATGATCATAAAATGCTGTGTTGCTAGTTCTGACCATTGGGAATCTCCTCTGCCCAACGTCTTAAAAAAACTAAAATATAATCAGTTTATCATGATTTTGTAGTTCTGGTTGAGTAGGCTATGACTCTATTCCTTGGAGCACAAGAGGATGAGGTGTGATCGTACACAGGTGTACAGTCATGAGGGGAATAGATCGAGTAAATGCGCAGTCTCTTGCCCAGAGTAGGGACATCAAGAGCCAGAGGATGTAGGGGGGAAAGATTTAATAGGAACCGAGAGGTAACCTATTGGGCCTGTCCCACTTAGGCGATTTTTCAGCGTGTCAAGTTGCCGGCAGTCGCCTGAAAAACCGGGAACTGGAACGGCGACTGTCAGAGTGGAACACAGACACATACACAAACACATCGCAAAGGCGGGGGCCAGGGCAAGCGGGGGGAGCACTGTCTGAAATTCACACGGTACAAAGCCAAGACACACACCGCGATGAACAGGAAGGTTGCCCCTTTAATTAAGACAGCTAGCACAGTGTACGGCAAGTCTTTTAAAAGAGGGGGGCGGGGGGGAAACAACTTGAAGAAGCCAGACAACTTATAATTAGCCAGAGATACACAGCTGTGAAGTTCGGCGGACATTTAACGTTACCGGTCAGTTCTCCTTGGCTCTGAAAACTCCTGCTTACGTTTTTTTTCCCCCCAATGAGCCAATGAAAATGACCGGTCAGCAAAGGCGATTAACTAAAACTACCTACGACTAGCTCGACTACCTAGAACTACATGGCGACCCCACTACAACTGCACCTACGACTACAGGATTATCGATTATCTCCATGGCGACCACTTTTTTGGTCGCAGAAAATGTTTTAACATGCTGAAAAATTTGCGGTGACCATACCGAGGCCGCGACTAGTTCCCAGAATGTGGGAACTCCTCACGACCACGAAGGAGACTCACCAGAGACCACCAGCGAATGTGTTGCGATCATGTGGAGAGCGCCGAGTCTCCTGCAATCGCCTAAAAGGGACAGGCCCATTACTACCTGTGATGCCACTTTCAAGGAACTATATACTCCTAGATCCCTCTGGTCTACAACACTCCCCAGAACCCTACTATTCACCGTGTAGGTCCTACCCTTGTTACACTTCCCAAAATGCAACACCTCACATTTCTCTGTATTAAATTCCATCAACCATTCCTCAGCCCACCTGCCCAACCGATCAAGATCCTGCTGCAATTTTTGACAAATCTTCACCATCTAGAATACCGCCCACGTTAATGTTACCTGCAACCTGGTTAATCTTGCCTTGTACGTTCTCATCCAAATCCTTGATATAGATGACAAACAACAATGGGCCCAGCACCAAACGCTGAGGCACACCACTAGTTACAGGCCTCCAGTCTGAGAAGCAACCTTCCACCATCACACTCTGCTTTCTTCAATTAAGCTAATTTTTTATCCGTTCATCTATTTCTCATTGGATCCCATGGTACCTAACCTTCCAATGCAGCCTACCATGTGGAACACTATAAAATGCCTTGCTGAAAGTCATATGTACAAAGTCTACAGCTCTGCCCTCCAACCAATTTGGTCACATGTTAAAAAAACTCAGATTAGTGAGATACGACTTCCCATGTACAAAAACATGTTGACCATCGCTAATCAGCCCTTGTCCATCTAAGTACACATGTATCTTATTCTTCCGAATACTCCCTAGTATCCAACCACAGATATTAGGCTCATTGGCCTGTAGTTCGCAGGATTTTCCATGCAGCATTTCCCAAAATGGAGGCACAACATTTGCCAACCCCCCCAGTCTTCCGGCATCTCACCTGTATTTAATGACAACTTGTAAATCTCAGCCAGGGCACCTTCAATTTCCACTCTAGCTTCCCACTAGTGTCCTTGGATATATCTGATTGGGCCTGAGAGATTTGTTTACCTTCATATGCTTTAGGTACGTTCAGCACTTTCTCAACCCTAATACTGACTGCTCTCAAGACACTTCCACTGCCTGCCGCAGGTTCCTCAGTCCACATGTACACAGCACAAACAGAGGAAAAATACTAATTGAGGACCTTACGCATCTCCTGTGGCTTTACACCGATTCCTGATGGGTCTCATTCTCTCTCTGGTTACCTTTTTCCCCTTTATGTACATACAATCTCTTGGGATAATCCTTAATATTATTTGCCAGAGCCATCTCCTGTCCCATTTTTGCCCTCCTGAATTCCTTTTTTAGTTTGCTCCTCAGTTCCCAAAACTCCTCCAGAAATACACCTGATCCCAGCTGACTATATCTGCTCAATGCCTCCTTCTTACTCTTGACCAGAACCACAATTTATCTCGACGTACAAGCTTCCATATGCTCACCTGCCTTGCCCTTCACCATGCATCTTGTCAGCACACTTTTTAAAAAATGTCCACTTTCCTGACATTTCTTTTCCTTCAAACCACCTGCTCCAATCAACCTGAACAAGTTCCTGTCCAATATACAATCGATGGCCATGCCCCAATTTAGAATTTTACCTTATGGGCCCACCCTGTCTCTATCTATAACTATCTTAAACCTAATAGAACAGTGGTTGCTGTTCCAAAAGGCTCATCCACAAACATGTCATCTAATTACCTCTCCCAATTTCCCAAGACTAGATCAGGCTTTGCCATCTTTCATGCGGGGCCCTCTATATATTGCTGGAGGAAACTTTCCTGAACACATTTGACAAATTCCACCCTGTCTAAACCTTTTGCACTATGACATTCCCAGTCAATATTGGGAAAGTTAAAATTACCTATTACAACAACCTTATTAGACTTGCAGCTGCCTGCAATCTCCTGGCATATTTACTTTTTTAATTCACTTTGACTATTTTGGGGCCTGTTGTACACTCCCAGCAATGTGATCACCCCATTCTTGTTCCTCAGCTCCACTCATATAGCCTCACTAGATGAACCATCCATAATGTCACTTCTGACCACTGCTGTGACATGCTTAATCAATAATGCACCATTACTCCCTGATCTCCCTGCCAGATTCTGTGATCTCTGTCATCAAGATAAATTGCAAATAGACATCTGTCACGATTAGTGTGCGAGGTTCAAGTCTATTGTCTATGGCCAGATTTGATAGCGGACAAGGTTGTGGTACTAACAAAGCAAAGTGATTTTATAAACCAAACTTTGTAAATTTACTATCTTAGGTTATGAGAAAAAAAACAGGTTGCCCTGAAACAAAATTCATAGCTTCACACCACTACGTTCAGTCCTGTGTTTGCAAATCACAGCTCTATATTTTCCCTTCGTTTTCCCCCTCCAGTAGATCTGGTCATCATTTAGTAGGCACAAAGCAGAGGGATGGAGCCAGCTCAGAGACCTTTGCTAACATCATTCTGAACTCTATTTTAGAGCAACTGCATTGTGACATAATGTTATTATAATTTTATTTTCTATGCAGGATCACACAACTAATGAAAAAAGAAAAAGGAAGAATTTTGCATATACATCATCAATACAGGCCCTTCACAACCGTGGCATATTCCAGAGCACTTTAATGTCAATTAAATAATATAATCACCGCTTTAACAGGTAAATTGGTGGCAAATTTGCACACAACTAAGGTCCACAAATAACAGCGAGATAATGTGTTGGAGTGATACTGGAAAACGTCATTCTCGCAGCAAATGCTCACATCCTTTCTCTTTTCTCCAGCACAGTTTTCACGCTGGTGGAAATACCAAAAGGTACATCCACAGAACTTACAGAAATATCCAGTTCTAAGAGTAGTGCAGTTTTCACTGCATCCTCCCGAGTCAGAGCAATTGCTTTCGTTACTGGTACTTGAAACACAGTTAAATTTGATGCAAGGGAGAACCATTCTTGCGTAGAATTCTGAGGATAAAATTAGGGAGAAAAATTTAGAAAGAGCAGCCAACTCATCATAAATAAAAAAAAGTTATGTAATTAAATCCTTCCTAAACCAATTACTATTACATTCATTAACACATTTATAAAGAACTGATAAAATCTTTAGTCATAGGAGGACTGAATGATGTACAAATATAACCATATTCAGATGAAATTGCAACTAGTAAGATTTGTGATAAAGCAACAAAAATGTGATCCTATACTGGACTTCAGGGCTCCTATTGACATTTTTAACATTAAAAAAATTGAATATATCCACCAGTGACTTCTGCTTTGATGGTTTGGAATTATATTGGAACTGGTAATACAAGGAAGTTATGTCAGAAATGTATCTTAACAATATGAAGTATCAGCAAGAGGCTAGTATTTGGAAATGACAACATTTGCCTGTGACCAATTGTTTGTTTCCTCTGGATCATTTGCCTGTTACCATTAAAAAAAGGACCAATTTTACAAGGAATGTATCAGGATCCTTATGTCAGGAAGAAATAAAGGACCAAATATGTAGAAAATTATTGATTTATTGAGTAGGTCAGACACCATCTGTTGAGAGAAGAAAATGTTCATTTCAGGTCAGTGGCAAAATCTTAATTGAAGCTCAAATGTTAAATCTCTCCCTTCACAGCTGCTGCCTGAAGAAGGGTCTTGACACGCAAACGTTACCTATTTCCTTCACTCCATAGATGCTGCCTCACCCACTGCTTTCATCCGATGCACTGATATCAGTGTGAATGAAATGAGGTTTAAACTTCTTTCAGAGTCCACTCAACTGCTTAAATGAAGCTAATAAACATGTAGGAAATTTTTTTGAATTACGTGGCCTTACCTGTTCTGCATCTTTCTGAAATTGCACATTTAGATACTCTATTGGCAGAGTTGGGATATTTAAAGCACTTTCTGACAGTTGTTTCTCACTCTGTACCCAGGCGGCCACTGGCCCAGGCTCCTGTGACCCTGCTGCCAATGTGTCCTGTACCAAACTCTCAGATGTAGTATTTGAGTCTTCAGTCTCTGTTGACACAGTTGTATCTATTCTTAAAAGCTGAATTACTGTCGAAACACCAGGATTTTCAACCTCACGTGTATTTGTTCTTGAACCATCACTTGTGTCTAACATCCTCTCTCCATCACCATTCATTTTGTTTTGCTCCTGGCACACATTTTTCAAGGCATCCCAAAGACCATCAATCCAAGGATCAACAACCAATTCCAATCTAAAAGTAAATAAATGTAATTAAAACTATAACCAAAGGGAAAACATTTATATACAAACATAAAACCACCCAGGAAAGAGAGGCACTAAATTTCCTTGGTTGCAACCATTTTCGTTTGGAAATTTAATGACTTGTTTCAATGGATTTTATTTAAAAAACAGTCTTAGTTGGCAAATTAGTCTTTAAGTTAGATATTTGTATCATCGTGAACCAGGAGTGAGGTGCCAGAAGATTGTAAGTGGCTAAGTGTTGTGCCGCTATTTAAGAAAGACTTCAAGGAAAAGCTTGGAGCTACAAACCAGTGAGCCTAATATCAGTCTGAGGAAGGGTCTCAACCAGAATGTCACCTATCCAGTTCCTTGTTTCTAGCCTAATATCTGTGGTGGGTGAGTTCTTGGTGGTGAATCTGCAAGACTGGATCTACATGAATTTGTAACACAGGTAGATATGGTAGCAAAGGTGGTTTTTAGCATGTTTGCCTCCCTTGTTCAGTATATCGAGTTGAAACATCATGTCACAGTTGTACAAAGTGTTGATTTGACCACATTTGGAGTACCTTAAAAGGGTGCTAAAAGATTTACGAAGACATTAATAGGTCTGCAAGGTTTGAGTTTAAGAAAAGGCCGGATCATTTTTCCCTGGAGTGTAGAAGGCTGAGGGGGGCATAGAGATTTATAAAAGCATGACAGGCATGGAGAATGTGAATAACCAGCCACTTCTACAGGATAGGGGAGATCAAAACAAAAGTGCATAGGTTTAGAGTGCGAGGGGATAGAATTAAAAGGGACTTGAAGAACGGCTCTTTCATACAAAGGGTGGTACGTACATGGAACGAATTGCCAGAGGCAGTGGTAGAGGTAGGTACAATTACAACATTTGAAATATATTTGGACAAGTAAATGGATAGGACAGGTTGAACAGTAGGAATGTTTGGAGGGATATGGGCCAAGATCAAGGGAGATGAGCTGGGTTAGACAATCTGGCTGAAGTTAACAAGTTGGACTGAAAGCCCCTTTTCCTTGCCATCCACCTCTACGACTAGCAAATAATTGCTATACAGAAAGGATTGAAAAGAGCATGTAACACTCTCTTGCAAATGGCAATCGGTTCCATGTTAATGTTCCAGGTTCCATGTTGATTTTTAATTTGAGATGGATTGATTTTTGTCGTCTAAATTCGGAACTGAATGTCCATTCCTCTTATGGTAGGAGGTGTTAGTTCACAGATCAACCATGAATATGCTTGAAATATTTCATATTCTTGTTTTTTCAAACAAATGGGTAGTAGAAGTAATAATCTTCCTGCATGACTGGTTAAACTGATCAGTAGCTGGCAAACGTTGTCGTTATTTGGCTTACCCAACACTGTCATCTGCATATCCAGTTGCATAGAAGTGTTCTGCACCAAGTTGCTGCAACTGCATATCAATCATCTTCCCAGCATTGGCAAAATAACAGTAAGTGGAATCTCCAAGAGCTGCAGAGAACAAATTATTTTAAAGGAGTATAAACAAAATTAAAGGTAAAATAGTTAACAGTCATCTTTAGATATCAGAGAATCTCTTACCTAATACTGCATATTTTATGTGTGCATAGTGATGAGGTGCCAAAATGCCACTAACTTCCTGGAAAAATTTTGTTGCTGTATCTGGAAGATCCCCAGTACCAGTCGTGGAGGTAATTATAACAACTGGAGCACGCTCTCTCTCCAAGTCAAACTGAAAGAATAAGAACATTAAATTAAATTTCTTCAAACATTAATAATCTGCTTCTGGCACCAATCTCAGGCTGTCCATCAGAATCAATAATGAACTAAATTCACACCAGAATTCACACCAATAATATATACAGATATTCTGCCCTATTAGCATTCCTTTGTAAAAAGATCTTTAAATATGATTTAGTATCAAATACGGTTCATAAGAAATATATTCAATAATGCTGTTGTTATGAAAGGTAAAGCATTTAAGGAAAGTTGTACAAATTCAAGGCAACTGTACTCCTTGTGGAGAACTACAACAAAAAGGAAACTCAAGTCCGTGAATCAGTCATCAATATCCTTATATTTTACAACAGTTCACACTAAGAGACTGAGTTTGACTTAACATATCAGATTATACCATATTGTAGAGTTTGAGTAACAAGGAGAGTAACCCAGGGGAATTGGTTATTTTGATAATAGGTTTTATGATTCAATCCAAAAATAGCACCACCCCTACAACATTTCAATAGTAAGTGCTATTGGTACTCAGATATTGGGAAAGGGAAATCCAGCATCAGTCACGGCTCAGTGGGAGCGTGTGGCTTGGTTTATTTCCACTATCTCCATTTGATTATTCATAGAATCAAGGTATTGTTACAGAGCAGACGATTATTCATCGTGTCAAATCTATATCAACACCTTGTAGAACAATCCTGTCAGTGCCATTTACCAGGTCCTTTCCTATACCCTTCAAATTAATCTCTCAACCGCATCTCCCGATTCACTTTTGAAATGCTTTACACAGCAAGATTATCACAGTTCATTTTTCCACAACCACTATTGCACCTTTTTCCTGTTTTTTAAAAGAAATCTGCACCACTAACTCTTGAATCATCTGCTAATGGAAGCACTTTCCTACATTATACCCCATCTAAACCAATTATGATCTGTAAACCTTTAGCTAACCTCCTTTCAACTTTACTGGAGTATCTCAGCAAGGCAGGTAGCCATCACCTCTGGAGAACATGGATAGGTGACATTTCGAGTCGGACCACTTCTTCAGACTGGATAGGTGTTTCCAGCACTTTTTGGTCCAGATTCTAGCATCTGCAGTTCCTTGCATCTCCTTTTAACTTTCATTGGGTGAATGAGAACTAGCTCAGCTTCTCCAGTCCTTGTATCTGAAATCCATCATATCTGGAAGCATTCAAGCTATCTTTTTTCTGAATCAGGAACTGATTGGGGAAGGAGGGAACTGGTCCGATGGATGGACTCTATGTGAACCCAGCAGGGACCAGAGTCCTGGCAAACCACATAACTAGGGCCGTAGATAGGGCTTTAAAGTTAAAGGGAAGGAGAGTGCAGGAGAGGTTATTGAAGTCTCCAGAAGTAATAGGACGGAAAGTTTAAGAAAGGATAGGAGTCTAAGGTCAGGCAAAATGAGGACTAATGTGAGAAGAGGGGTGGTGAATACTGGTACGCAGTATACAGAATAAAATGGAGGAGCATAGTTAGCGCAGTTAGAAATCGGTACATAAGACGGTTATATCATGGGCATCATGGAGACGTGCCTGAGAAAGGATCAGAGCTCAAAACTGAATATCCAAGATTACACGTCCCATCGAAAAGACAGAGGTGAGTCGAGGGGGTGGGGTAGCTCTGCTGTTAAGGAATGATATTCAGTCCTTAGCAAGGGATGACATAGGATCGGAAGACGTTGAATCCTTGTGAGTAGAGCTAAGAAACTCTAAGGGTAAAAAGACCCTGATGGGAGTTATATACAGGCCTCCGAACAGTAGGCAGGATGTGGTATACAAATTACATCAGGAGATACAAACGGCGTAAGAAAAGCATGTTATAGGTGATGTTACACGGGGGATTACAATATGGAGATGGATTACAAAAAAAAAAATCAGGTTTGTAATGGACCTCAAAAAAAGGAATTTGTGGAGTGCCCATGAGATGGCTTCTTCGATCAGCTTGTTGTTAGTTATAGGAGTTATAGCAAAAGGCTTTCTTTTGCATGCTATCCAATCAAATCAGATAAAACTATACATAACTACAATCAAACCAAATGCAAGGTAAAGCAAAGGAAAAGATACAGGGTGAAGAACATGATTCTCAGCATTATAGTGCAATAGTCCCAGACACTATGTCCAATGTCCACAATGAGGTAGAGATAAGTCATATTGTACCCCAGCTTATGGAAGCTAACGGTGCCTCAAGAACTCTTCATTGACTTTAATGTGACTCTCAGAAGTAAATGTCTATGTTTTGGTTCAGTAATAAGACATTTGCCAAAGGTGCACCATCAAAACATCAAATAAAAAAATTATAATACGAAACAAAACACATCATTCAACAAATGTTGTCAAAAAGGTTAATTTTCAGTTACCTCTTCCAGTTGACTCAGACAATGGAGATCAGCTACAAATCCTTTGCTGTCTGCCTTTTCACTAATTTCCTCAGCAATAGCTTTTGCTTGTCCTTTTTGAGTGGCGTAAAGCAACAAAAATCGGCAATTGCCTTCCAACGGCATCACACTGCACCAGCTGCTTGGAGACAAAATATTTGCTAGTCACAATGACCACTGAGCCAGTTGCAGAACTTTATTGAACAAATGCAATTTACTCAATGTTTGCAAAAAAATAAACTTGCACTCCAATGGCAGCCGTAATAACAAATAATGTCCTGAAGTTCTGTTTAAGTGTAGTCAATATTGCTGTGCTGAAAACGAACTACCAATTTGCTCACGCCAAATTGGTAGCTGCGGTTTTGGTCCTTCAAGTATCATTAAGGGAAATGACTTAATAGCTTATTTTAGTAATCCAGCCATTGATTAAGCACAGCTCAATTTTTAAATTCTCAACCTTATTTTCCCAAACCCCTCCATGAGCTTCCCATCTCAGTAATTTCCTGCAGCCTTTCAACAACTCACTTGAAAGTTCTGGGTAATTCAAATCTACTGTCTATGCTTATTGATCCTTCATTTTAATGTAGATTTGCTGGATCTACTATTGATCGTTGTGGACAATTAAATAGTGTGGGATTGTAACTGGGGTGGGGGTAGGGCATAGGAGTTAGGAGGCTCCAGAACATTCTAACTTTCAACATATGGCAAAATCCAAAGTGTTCATGAAAAATAAGACTGGAGCACTTACAAGAAAAGATTTTGAGTAGAATGATCCATTTCAAATGCTTCCTAAAAAGCTGACCATTATTGAAGCCTGACTTCAGTCAATAAAAAACAACATATAACATCAAAAACAGTTGAGTGCATTGGATGCAGCAAAAAGCTTTGCACTGTATCATCACTGTGATGCCACTTGGTCAATATAGCTACAACATTAATATACAATCAAAACAAGTTTTTGAGTTTATGATTATATGCACTAGAACTGAGAGGTACGGATGCAATGAAAATCTTGCTGTTTTTACCCCCACTCGCTTAATCGAGCAACATGCATGCCATGGTAGCTTCACTGTGATCTCTTCACAATGCATCTTCCTACCAATCAGCAAATTTCGTAACTATATATAATCGCCTGTATACGTCATTTATATAATTTATGCAACTTTATGGACCCAGCATCAAACCCTGTGGCATATCATTTGGTACCAAAGACTAAACAAAAAATAAACCGTTTTCTGACAGGTCACTAATCTTCCACCCACAACACATTAACATGAGCTTTTAATATTCCCCGAGTACCTTTCTTTAGCACCTTATCAACTGCCCTCTGAAAACTATGATATGAAGGGGTTGTATTTCTGAAAAACTGTACATATTCACAATTTTTAAAAATGCTAACCATTTTCCCTCCCATTGAATCCCATATGATGTGAAGATACATTCCTGTGTGAAATGTTTTCTCTGAATGGTAATGTTTTCACAGTGCACCCACTGTAGACTATGGATTCTGATTGTATTGCAAGCAAAAAAGGAAGTTGGTACTTTAATTAATTAGAAATTGATATATATTTTTCTAACAGCTCAAAGTTGTACAAGTATCAATAGAACATTTTGCCTTGTCAATTTGCCTAGCAAATCTCTTATGTGGCCTTGCACTGTGAACTGACAGCCTACAATCTTTGTCTTTAGTAAATAAGTTAAGTTCTCTGTATATACTTTGTCTGTCATATCAATTCAATAAAAGCACCTTTTTGTGTGGGAAAGAACTGCAGATGCTAGTTTAAACCGAAGATCGACACAAAAAGCTGGAGTAACTCAGCGGACAGGCAGCATCTCTGGAGAGACAGAATGGGTGACCTTTCGGGTCGAGACCCTTCTTCAGACTGATGTCAGGGGAGAGCAAGATACATGGATAAGGAAGTGTAAGGTGTGAAAATAAACAGCACCTCATATTTCATTTGGGCAGCTTACACCCCAGCGGTATGAACATTGACTTCTCTAACTTCAAGTAACACTTGCTTTCCTCTCTCTCCATCCCTCCCCCAACCAGTCTTACTGTCTCCAACTACATTTTCTCTGTTTGCTTTGTTGTTGTTGTTAACTTCCTCCAGCTAACAATGACCTATTCTACATTTTCCTCATTTTATATATATTCCTAACACTCATTTTTTTTATTTTTCCAGTTATATTAATCAATTTCTGCAATAATCATCAATATCAAAGACATTTTTAAATATGATTCTCAGTTTTCTGATTTGCCATCCGACATTGCACAATGAAGTTGTTTCCTTAAATCTACAAAGGGTGGTGGGTGTATGGAACGAGTTGCCAAAGGAGATAGTTGAGGCAGGTATAATAAAAGATATTTGGACAGGTACATATATAATAAAGATTTAGAGGAATATAAAGGCCAAACGCAGGCAGGTGGGACTAGAATAGATGAAGCGTCTTGGTCCATATTTAGCATGTGTTTTATGAACAATATTAATGTTAATTTTTATGATAATAAGTGGACATTGGCATTCGCTTCTGATTTAGTAGCACAGTCACCTCTGCAACCACACGTGCAAGTTTGTGTACGTATCTCACGCGCTAAATAACTGGAACTCCTGGAAAAGGGAACCCATCGTATTTATCAGCGAACATTTGTGAGGAATTTATTGAATTAATGGGACAACATGTTCTTAAAGCTTTTCTTTAAGAAATAAGTCAAAGTATTTTTTAATGTGTGGATTCCACTCCATACATCTCACACACTGATCAACTGACATTTACTGTCCGTTACATTCGAGGATGTGAGCCTGTGGAACGTTTCATTAAGTTCATCCCCATCTTTTCTCATGGAGCAAAGAATCTAGCAGACACTGTTGTGGATTTCCTTAAATGAGAACTAAATTCCACTATCAAACTGCTGTGGTCAGTCGTATGACAATGCCTCAAATATGTCTGGACGCTATAGTGGATTGCAAGCACGGATTCATCAACTGAATGAGTTCGCCATCTATGTCCCCTCTGCTGGACACAGCCTGAACTTGGTGGGAGTAAAAGCGGCGTAAAAGAGTGTTGTCTACAGACTGTAACATTCTTTGACTTTGTTCAGTGTCTCTATTCCTTTTCTCTGCTTCTACACATCGATGGAATGTTCCGGCATAATCTTTAAGAAAAAATGTTGTGGTCAGGCGTCTGGCAGGAGATGGTCATCACATTTTGATGCTGTTCAAGCTCTGTATGGGGGTTTCAAGAAAATTAAACAGGCACTGGATGCTCCATCAGATGACACTGAACAGGAAGTGAATACAAGGCGAGAGGCAGAAGGATTGAGCGAGAAAAGGGAGAACCTGGCAACTTTCTCACTATTCTTTGGAATGACATTCTTGAAAGAGTGAACAAAACAAGTGAGGTCCTGCTGTCAGAGGACGTGAACATACTTGTTGCCATGAACCTTCTTGAGTCTCCGAAAACCTATCTTCAGAAAATTAGAGACAAATTTATTGAATACAAATTGATAGCCAGGAGTAGGTGTCCAGATTCAGATTATAGCTATGCGAAAAAACAGGAACGAAAACGAAATGCGTAGATAGGGGTCCCAGTGCACTGCTTTGCCTGGGGGTCTATAATGCTGTTAAGACGGCCCTGCACCCAATAGAGTAAGATTTCTTCTCAGGTTTTCTGCAAATGCCTCCAGATCAGGTAATGGCAAATCATAGGAATCCAGGCTTGGTTCAAGAAGGAACTGCAGGTGCAGAGTCGAGGGAGGAGGAAACAAACAGATGGGGGAGGAAGAGGAAAGATGCAACACCTGTCCCTATACCTCCTCCCTCGACTCTGTCCAGGGACCCCGACAGTCCTTTCATGCTAGGCAGAGGTTCCCTCGCACCTCCTCCAACCTCATCTACTGTATCCGTTGTTCAAGATGTGGACTCTTATACATCGGCGAGACCATATGCAGACTGGGCGATTGTTTTGCGGAACAACTTCACTCAGCCTGCTTGTAGATGATATGTGTATATGCCTTTAACAGTAGTGACGTAGCCCTTGCTAACCACTCCCCTATAATCGAGTATAACTGTGTCCTCCCCATCCTTAGCTCTCTCTCTGGTGATCGTGACAGACCACGTACAGCTAGGGCAGTGATGTGTATTTAGTTAATAAAGTTATAGTAAAGAACTCTCTGTGTACGTGCATGTTCTTTACATGGCGTCAGAAGTTTCTTATACTGCGTCTCCTGTGTATCGGGTTTTATTTCTTTAGTCCCAGTACCCCCTCCTCGAATCGCGATGGCTTCTTCCTGTCGTAAGCCTGACATTCTGATCTTCGATGATGACATTGCTCACTGCTGGAACGTCTTCCGACGTGATTTTGAGCACTACGTTACAATCGCTCACCCTGCGGTTGCCCCTGTGGTCAAAGCCTCCCTCCTGCTCAACCTGGCCGGTCCGGAAGCTCTGGAACGATCGGAGTCGTTCGTCTACGGGGTCAACGAGAACGCTCAGGACCCGGTATGTCTGCTTGCTAAATTTACCGAAATGTGTGACATTCCCACTAACTGTATCCTGGAGCATTTCAAATTTTTCGGCTGCCGCCAGCACCTTAGTGAATCTGTGGACAATTTCATCGCCGCGTTGCGGCACCTGGCTCGACGCTGCACGCTGGATGCTGTAACCCCTGAGACTTTGACCCGGGATATTTTGTGTATGGCCTCCGAGACCAGAAGCTGCGATCTGAGCTCCTCCGCAAGCCCGATTTGACCTTTAACGAGGCTCTGCACGCCTCTCGTTTGGCGGAGGCTGTCTCCTCTGCCGTGTCGCCGCCAGACCATGAGGTCCACGCGGCCAGTTTCGCCGGCCGCCAGACCCCTGCCCCGCAGCGACAGAGGGTGAGCCCTGCGCCCAGCTCAAGACCCCGTCAGCGCTGTCCGAATTGCAACTTAGCGTCGCATCGTTTCAATGTGTGCCCTGCGCTGGGAAAGACTTGCAACTTCTGCCACAAGCAAAACCATTTCTCAGCGGCATGTCGTTCCTGTGGGAAGCCTGCGCTGCCACAGCAAAAGCCCTCAAACTACCTGGCACGTGATGATACTGTGTCTGGTTCCCATCACCAGCAGGACGAACTCCCACTGTCTGATTCGGGCTCTTCCCAGAGCGAGCTGAGCATGTTTTCGCTGCGAGGTGCACCTGCGCTGATAACGGACCCGACCGTACAAGTTACTGTGAATGGCACCACTTTCTCTGCTAAGGTCGACACGGGGGCTTATTCAAGAAGATAAGAAATAATGAGCTCGTTACCACTGAACGCTCTGTTCTGCGTGCCTATGGGGGAGGCTTGCTTGTTCCTGTGGGGAAGGCCACTCTCCACTGCAAGGTACTGAAGGCCTCTCTCTTTCTTTCTGCTGGACAGCAAATGTGCCCCCCTGCTCGGCATTCGGGCCTGCCAAGACCTCGGGTTGGTCAACTTCCATCGTGACATCCGCATGGTGCAGTCACCCCTGGACCCGCTGGCCGAATACCCAGACCGTTTCGATACCAAGCTGGGAAAGCTCCCCTGCAGCTACAAAATCGCTCTCAATCCGGATATCGAACCCGTCATCCGCCCACCACACCGGGTGTCATTCACGATGAAAGGCAAAGTCGAGTCTACACTTCGTGAAATGGTGGCCATGGGCATCCTGAAGGAAGTGAGTGAGCCCACTCGGTGGGTCTCCACCATGGTTGTCGCTGCGAAGAAGGATAAGAGTGAACTGCGGATTTGCATAAACCCGAAGGATCTGAACCTGGCCATCAAGCGCCCGCACTACCCCATGCGAACTGTTAAAGATGTTGCTGCACAAGTCGGTCCAGCCACCGTGTTTTCGGTTCTCGACGCCAAGAGTTCGTTCTGGCAGATACCACTTGACGAACGGTCCTCATACCTAACAACGTTCAGCACGCCCTTCGGGAGGTTTCGTTTTCTCCGCATGCCGTTCGGGATCAACTCTGCCAGTGAGGTGTTCCAAAGGACAATGGAACAACTGTTCGCCGGGCTCCCATGTGCTATCATCGTCGACGACATCCTAGTCTACGGGAAGGATGTCACGGAGCATGACCATAACCTCCGCCAGGTCCTGGAACGAGCCCGGGAAGTTAACCTAAAGCTCAACCCAAAAAAAAAAGCTGATTTCGTGTCCCGGAGGTCACCTACGTGGGACATGTTTTCACAGCATCGGGGCTGAAGCCCGACCCGCTGAAGACAGCTGCAATATCTGAGATGCCTGCACCTGCTGATGTGCCGAGCCTCCAGCATTTCCTGGGCATGGTCAACTACCTGGGGAAGTTCATCCCTGACTTGAGTGAATTGAGCGCTCCTCTGAGAGACCTGGTGAAAAAGGACACTGCCTGGGCCTGGTTCCCGCAACACAAGAAAGCCTTTGACATTCTCAAGTCCAGGTTGGTCAGCACCCCAACGCTAAAGTATTTTGACTTCAAGCGCCCCATCGTCCTCACATGTGATGCGTCCAAGTTTGGCCTCGGGGCCGCCTGCTTGCAGGTCCATGATGGAGTACAACTGCTTGTGTCATACGCATCCCGTACAATGACGAGCAGTGCTATGCCCAAATTGAAAAAGAACTGCTGGCTGTTGTCTTCGCCTGCTCGAAGTTCAAAGACTATATTCTGGGCACCTGTTTTTCTATTGAGACGGACCACCAACCTCTGGTTACCATCCTCAACAAGCCAATACACGTGGCCTCCTCCCGGCTTCAGCGCATGATGCTTCAGCTACAACAATTTACTTTCACTGTGGTTTATCGCAAAGGCAAGGACATGTTTGTTGCCGACACGCTGTCTCGGGCGCCTCTCGCATCCACCGCCCGTCACCCTTACGAGGCGTCCGATCTGATAGTGCTCAACGTGAATTTCGTGCCTTCAAATCAGATGAAGTCTCTGGTCAAGCACACGGCAGCTGACGCTTCGCTCCAAAAGCTAGCCGCGGTTATCAAGTGGGGCTGGCCAGACCGCCGTTCTTCCCTGCCGGCTGCAGCGGTGCTCTACTTCCTGATTCGTGACGAGCTGGTGTTGATTGATGGTGTGATTATGAAGGGGCACAAGGTGGTAGTGCCCGCAGCACTTCGTGAACAATATTTTGAAACTGCTCATCGTGGCCATCCCGGGGCCGAAGCCACTCTTTCCATCGCTCAGAGCCAGTTCTACTGGCCTGATATGGCTCGTTTTTTCCGGGACAGGGTCTCCTCGTGCCCTACGTGCAACAGCCTCGCCCCGCAACAGCAGCGGTAGCCCCTTTTGCAGCAGCCCGCTCCCGACCTTCCCTGGTCTGCGCTGGTGACTGACATTTTCGAATGGCGCGGCAAGCATTTCCTGGTGCTTGTCGATTCCTACTCCAGCTGGTTTGAGGTTGACCAGCTCCCCTCTCTGTCTTCTTCTGCTGTCATCGAGAATCTGCGCCGTCACTTCGCTACTGTTGGGTCCCCGGCAAGCCTGCAGTCGGACAACGGCAGTCAATTCACTAGTGCTGAGTTTCGTGCTTTTGCTGATCGCTGGAACTTTCGACACTACACTAGCAGCCCGGAGTACCCGCAGAGCTACGGCCTGGCTGAGCGCGCGGTCCGCAGTGCTAAAGGATTGCTGGAACGTTGTCGCTTGTCTCGCTCTGACATTTACCTTGCCCTCCTGAACCTCCGCAACATCTCACGCGACCATGCCCTGGGGTCCCCAGCTCAGCGCCTCATGTCCCGTGTCACGCGCCCTCCGATCCCTGTTGCGCAACAGTCCCTTGCTCCCTCCGTGCTCAAACCTGCCATGGTCCGGAAGCGCATTGCCCACAAACACTGTATCCAAAAGCGCTCCCATGACAAGTCCTGTCCTCCGTCCTCTATATCCTGGCCAGGTCGTCCGTATGTGGTCTGCCTCCGGCCATCCTAGACTCGCCATTGTCGTCGGTTCTGCCGGATCACCTCGTTCCTACCTGGTCAACCATGACAGTACGATCTACCGCAGGTCTCGTCAGCACCTGCGGCTGGTGAATGAACCTCGTCCCCCTCCAGCTGCTCCGTATGCTCCCCCTGTGCCAACTTTGCCGCCGCGTCCCGTGCCCGCCTTGCCCAGTCCACCTTCCCCTCGGCCTTCCCCGGTAGTTCTTCCCGCTGTTGTCCCTGGTTCTCCGGCTTTCTCGCCTCCCGCATCTCCATCCTCCCCGCCGCGTTCATCGCCCCGGGGCACTCCTGTTAAGTGCTCCCCACCCGCGCCGGTCCCTCTCGTTCCCGTGGGGGGAGGAGGTGATGGCGAGGTGCGGACCCGATCTGGTCGCCTTGTAAGGCCGCCAGACCGTTATGGCGATTATGTGTGATTCTGTGTTCCTTCATTACTGTTGTTTACTTTCCACTAGCGCATGAGACGTGGTCGTTTGTCACTGTTCTTTATTTTGTTTTTGTAGAGGAAGGATGTAGATGATATGTGTATATCCCTTTAACAGTAGTGACGTAGCCCTTGCTAACCACTCCCCTATAATCGAGTATAACTGTGTCCTCCCCGTCCTTAGCTCTCTCTCTAGTGATCGTGACAGACCACGTACAGCTAGGGCAGTGATGTGTGTTTAGTTAATAAAGTTATAGTAAAGAACTCTCTGTGTACGTGCATGTTCTTTACACCACCTGAACCTACCGGTTGCTGGACACTTTAATTCTCCTTCCCATTCCAACACAGACCTTTCAGTCCTAGATCTCCTCCATTGTCAGAAAGAGGCTACATGCAAATTGGAGGAACAGCATCTCATATTTCGCTTGGGTAGCTTATAGCCCAGTGGTATGAATAATGATTTCTCTCACTTCAGGTAGCCCCGGCATTCCCTCTATCTCTCTCCCACCCAAGTCGCATTAGCTTCTCATTTTCGCCGTACAAACAGCTAACAATAGCCTGTTTCCTTTATCATCATTACTTTTTTGCATACCTTTCATTCATTGTTCATTATTTCTCCACGTAACCGTCTATATCTCTCATTTCCCTTATCCCTAACCAATCTGAAGAAGGGTCTCGACCCGAAATGTCACCCATTCCTTCTCTCCAGAGATGCTGCCTGTCCTGCTGAGTTACTCCAGCTTTTTGTGTCTATCCTGGCTTGGTTTAAACAGAATTATAAAACTAGCAGAGTAATCAACAAAATTATTCTATTGATAACCATGTTTTTAGCTACCTTGGTAGAATGGCCTTTGTCCATGTTTCTGTTACTCTCCTTAGAGCCACTTCCTTTCAACACATTTTTGGAATACTGCCTTGTGTTCACACTTAAATAACATGAATACTGCCCTGTGTAAAGTTCTATGGTGTTCAACTAATTTGCAAAGGATGCTGTCTAAAAGTATGCCTCATTTTCTTTTGAATTACCTCCATAAAATCTTCCACGTGAGCCAGATGACCATTATAAACTTAATTGAAATACCCCATGCATAAGATGACAAATCCAAAACAATGGCATTCTCACACTGGAGTCTGCTGCCTGGATTCAAGCTCTTTCTTCTCTGGAGCAAGCTCTCCCAGATGAATGTTGGCTAATACTGCTGTCCATCTACTAATAATAAACACATCAGCTCCGAGATGATAAGTTACATCTATTACAGTACCACACAGCGCTGAAGAAACTGGGTCAGATTTCAACTCGGTACAGTTGAAATGTGTACATCTGTTATTTCTAAATATTTTAAACAGTGATCAGAAACAGAACACTGCCACCATCATTTCAACTCTGTCTTATCACCAATCCTTCCCATGTCTGAATCTCCTTTCCTTCAGTGTTCCTCTCCCCACCCAATTCTCTAATCTCCCCATAATACATAAAGACATCCATATTGATCAATTGACATTACATAACACTGCAGTTTGTTAAATAAATTGTAGTCCATTATGAAAATATGAACTATCATCCATGTTGGTTGAATAAAGTAATACAGCTGGCAAAACACTAACTGCTGAAAGAACTCAGTAGGTTAGGCAGCATTTGTGGAGTGAATGGACAGGCAATGTTTCGGGTGGGAACCTTTCCTGGGACTGATTGTTGTAAAGCTGAATAAAGCAAAGGGAAAAAAGAGGTGGTGTTTAGTTTAAAAAATACAACATGGAAACAGGCCCTTCGGCCCACCAGGTCCATGCCCCACCATCAATCGTCAACCATTCACACACTAGTTTTACACACTGCCTACACAATTGGAGGCACAACCCTGTGTCGGATCTTCTTCGCAATTTATTAAGTTACAGTGTGATTCAAACGAGTGCAAATTCTTTATAAGTGTACCCTGGCAAATCATCGACAATCCCAAACTCAACGCAGCATAAACCGCAGCCCTCAGTACAAGTCGGAAACAACACGCGGTAATTCGAATTTCTTAATAAGCGAGTTCGGTATTCCGACTGCACATGCCCAGATCATGGGTCACTCGCGATAATCATTCTCTGCGTGGGTGCAGACCTGCTTTTCGTCTGTGGTCGTGATCAGGCCCGGGTCTCCGGCACTGTTGAGTTACTGCTGGGCTGTTCCCATCCCCTCCCAGGTGTCCCGTCCCTGTCCGGGAGCGGCCGGGGATGTCCGGGGTGGCCCTGGTATGGCGGGACGCTGGCCCATTGCGGTGGCGGCCCGGGCTTGCAGCCGGTGCGGAGGTTAAGCGCTAGTAAAGGGCTGTCGGTTAACCCAACAGGACAGGCAGAGTTGAATTGGCACTTCTTCTCTACGCTGACTGTGGGCCTGGGCCACCACTGCAGCGGGCTGGTGTCCTGTTGGTCCGGGGTCACCCCAGTCATCTCTGGTCGCCCCTGGACGGGGATGGGGCGCCCCGGGGGGGGGGGAACGGGGATGGTACAGCGGCGGTACGGTGGTGCCGAAGGCCCGGGTTCGATCCTGGTTGTGATTGGGCGCGGGTTCGTGTGCATGCAGCGGCACGGTTGCCGGGGGTGTTTTGGTCGCGAGTGACCTTTGACAAATCCCATGATTCCTTGCGTTTTTCAGAATACCAAACTCGCTTATTGGTGCATGTGACAATAAACTGACCTTGAAACCTTGTCACTTAAGATAGACGCAAGAAGCTGGAGTAACTCAGTGGGTCAGGCAGCAAATCTTGAGAAAAAGAATAGGTGCAGAAGGGTCGCCGAAATGTCACCTACTCCTTTTCACCAGAGATGTTGCCCAACCCTGAGTTATTCCAGTTTTTGCCAGTTACTCCAGCACTTTGTGTCTTTCTTCTGTGTAAACCAGCATCTGCAGTTCCTTTCCTACACGTGTGTTACTTACGTTGGTGGACTGATTGCGACAAATGTCCTTTTCGTGGGAGCCGCGGGAAGAAGTGCCCTCAGGCTGAGAAACGTTTTACAATAGTGAACCCCGCTGGGCTGAGAAAGACGGCACTGGGCGGCACGACGGCGGCGGCTGATGAACGGCTTGTGTGTGAACAGTGAGAGCAGATGAGAACTCCCCCTGGATACACTCAACGTTCCACTCACTCGCAACATCGACACCAGGCGGAAGTGCACAATGGCTGGCTGGCCCGCCGGCCCGCCCGCCCGCCCACCCCCTGATGGACAGCATCACTCTCCAATCACGTCTGGAGGACGACGGTATTGAGCCAATGAGCGAAGGGGGGGGGCGGGTGCAGCGCGTTGACGTCAGGCGGGTGTCTGGATTTCCCGGATAGGATCAGTTACGTAGGTGCTGGGGCTATCTCGGGCGGTGCAGGGCGCTGTTATCTGCAACCTTGCTGCTAAAACATGCGGGAAGATATGCCAAATGATGCAGGCAGAACAGAGTGAGCCAACACATACCCTGAAGATATTAACAGCTGGAGTTTTATCTGTGTGCCGGGTGGGCGGAATGTTTTCCGGGCTAACATGATCCGTAAATGAAGCTCATCTTCCAACTCTTTCACCCAGAGAGTTGTGCATCTGTGGAATTCTCTGCCACAGAAGGCAGTGGAGGCCAATTCACTGGAAGTTTTCAAGAGAGAGTTAGATTTACCTCTTTGGTCTAAGGGAATCAAGGGATATGGGTAAAAGCAGGAACGGGGTACTGATTGTGGATGATCAGCCATGATCATATTGAATGGCTGTGCTGGCTGGAAGGGCCGAATGGCCTACTCCTACACCTATTTTCTATATAAAAGGTGCAGTTATCGTTATTATTTCCGTTTCAGTCGATTTTGTCCTGTGACCTACAAAAAAAAAAAAATTTTATGAACAAACAGCAGAAAGAACATACAACAACCCAGAATCCGTTCTATCAAGCAACAAGATGTTGAATTTTGTGAATCTCGCATAGTAATCACTTGTACTCACAACCATGGTAGAAGCAAATCATCCTTAATCAAGAGAGAGATTTTAAACTGATGGAATGGAGATGTTGGAAGGCTGTAAAGTAACTTAATAACAATGGCTCAAAACAATTCATAATCTGAACCACGTGAATAAAAGGAAAATTGTTCACAGTGATGAATGTTTTGAATACAAATGACACTGATTTAAGGTAAATAAATCATGGGGGCGAGAGATTTTTTTTGTCAGGTCTCCAATGATCTAAAACTCAACTCAAAAAAATGTTAGGAGCTGATTCAATCATTACATTAAAAAAAACTAATAGATAATTGAGGCGGAACCCTATTGCAGAACTACTAGGTGAAGTAGAGCAGACTGCTGTTTTAGGGGACTGGTTTATGTTGGATGGGTAGAATGATCATCATCCATGCTATTACAATACTATAGTTCTACACCTTCATGTAAATATTTGATTGCTTATATTGCAAATCTAATTTACTTGATGGAATACATTGGATTAAATGGTAGTTTTGGTATCTTTATTGATTTTTACATAGATAAGTTTAAATTAGAACATTCAAGCGAATATATGAGGCCTGCACACTCGCTGTTATCAGGTTTGCTTATCATAGCAAACCAGAGAAGCAGAGGTTTGAATTTTATAAGCCCCTCCCTTTCCATGAAAATGACATGGAAAATGTTCCTGGTTTGTTTATTTTGACCTTGCAGAAACAGTCTACTCTTTATATTCTTTCCTGACAACTTACGGTATTGACTTCCACTGGGATAAAGTTCCATGGCTCTTCACAGACTTTCTGTAACTCATCCAAATGAGCATTACTTATAATGTAAGCAAAGAACATTGCAACATAAGGTGTAGACCATTCAGACTGTGGCACATTTCAATATAATCACTCCTGATACACAGACGTGTCCACTTTCCCTTCATAGTCAGCCCAGAATGCATTTGATCACTAAAAGTCAATTAAATACACTGATGTAAGCTAAATGTACTCAAATGTACATGTAAATTACCTGAAACTGGACTTTCTCTTTATAGTCATGCCCTTCATTGAAATGAATTGAGTTACTGAAGCTGTGCAGGTCTAACCTGCAGCAGGTTTTCCAGCATAAAAAGAAAATTACCAGCTAACAGACTTCCACGGGCATCCCAAACTCCCTGCGATGACAATGGAGGTAAATCCTGGCAGGTTTGAGGATTCTGAAACTAAGGACTTCACACTGGAAAACTCAGCAATGCAATTCTGGACACCTTCATCTGAGGAGGTTTGAAGAAGATTTGATCATTTAAAAAACTGCAGTCTGAATATCTGGAAATGTAAGTGGATATCCAATAGTTAAATATAACTTTTATTTAATGTTGTAAGCTGTGATTCGGTTTCAGAGTAAATTCAGTAGTAACCCTTCTTCAGACTGATGGAGTAGGGGGAGAAAGATGGGAAAGAGATCTAGGTTGAGACAAAGCTTGTCAAGTGATAGAAGATTACACATTTAGGAGGTGTGATTGGCAGTCGGGTGGAGAACTTGACATAGGTTGGAGGTAAAATGGAAACATCAGATTTCACCTCCATCTATGGAAACATAAAATTCTTACAGGATAGGACAGGCTAGATGCAGGAAAAATGTCCAGAACCAGGGGTCACAGTTTAACAATAAGGGGTAGGCCATTTAGGACTGAGATGAGGAAACACTTTTTCACCCAGAGAGTTGTGAATCTGTGGAATTCTCTGCCACAGAAGGCAGTGGAGGCCAATTCACTGGATGTTTTCAAGAGAGAGTTAGATATAGCTCTTAGGGCTAAAATGAATCAAGGGATATGGGGAAAAAGCAGGAAAAACTGTTTTTAGATGATCAGTCATGATCATATTGAACGGCAGTGCTGGTTCGAAGGGCCAAATGGCCTATTCCTGCACCTATTTTTCTATGTTTCTATCGTTTGTTACCCCTATCACCCATCTGACAATCAACACCAAACACTCCTCACCTGTAACATGTGGTACGGTAAGGTAGAGTCAAGTCAAGTCACATTTATTTATATAGCACATTTAAAAAACAACTCTCGTTGACCAAAGTGCTTTACATTTGTTATAAGAGTAGTATACACAAGCAGGCTACATACATATATACAAATAGCCCTCGCTCAGAGGACGTCAGGAAAGGCTTGGGAGAACAGATACGTTTTTAGTCTAGACTTAAAGGAGTCGATGGAGGGGGCAGTTCTATTGGGGAGGGGGATGCTGTTTCACAGTCTAGGAGCTGCGACCGCAAAGGAGCAGTCGCCCCTGAGCTTATGCCTAGACTGCGGGATGTTCAGCAACCCCAAGTCGGCCGATCTGAGGGACCTGGAGGTGGTGTAGTGGGTGAGTAGACTTTTAATGTAGGTGGGTGCAAGCCCATTGAGGGCTTTGTAGACAAAGAGGAGGGTCTTGAAATTTATTCGGAACCACACAGGGAGCCAGTGGAGAGAGGCCAGGATCGGGGTGACGTGATCGGGTGCCCGTCAGCAGTCTCGCTGCGGCGTTTTGGACCAGTTGCAGGCGGGACAGGGAAGATTGGCTCATGCCAGTGTAAAGGGAGTTGCAGTAATCTAGGCAGGAGGAGATAAACGTATGAATGATCTTTTCGAGGTCATCAAACTGGAGGAATTGTTTTATTTTAGCTATCATTCGAAGCTGAAAGCTAGCTTTTACCACGGCATTGACTTGTTTGTCAAATTTCAGTGGTGAGTCAAATATCACGCCAAGGTTTTTGTACGTGAGGTTTGAGTAGTGGGGTAAGGCTTCCAAGGCTGCCTGCTATCATTTTGATTGAGTCCGAGGGGCCGAGAAGGATGACCTCAGACTTACTCTCGTTTAGTTGGAGGAAGTTCTGGGCCATCCAGCACTTTATATCCTTGAGGCAGCGAGTAAGGTTAAGCAGATTTGATTGTTATTTGGGCTTCAGGGGGAGATAGAGTTGTGTATCGTCTGCGTAGCAATGGAAGGAAATGCCGTGCCTTTCAATGACTTAGCCTAAGGGGAGCATATACAGGGAGAAGAGAATGAGGCCAAGGATGGAACCTTGTAGAACCCCACACCAGAGACTAGCTGGGGAGGAGAAAGAGTTTCCTATGTTGGTAGACAAACTCCTACCTTTGAGGTAGGAGATGAACCAGCTCAGGGCAGTGCCATCAATACCAACCCCGTACTGGAGATGGTCAATTAGGATGGTGTGGTCGACAGTATCAAATGCTGCGCTGAGGTCAAGAAGGAGTAGGATTGTACAGTCGCCGGAGTCAACGTGAGCAGTAAGTCATTAGGTACCTTCAACAAGGCAGACTCTGTGCTCTGTTGAGCCCTGAAACCTGATTGGAAAGTTTCCAAGATAGTATTTTGGTGAAGGTAAAGGTAGAGGTGAAGGTAGAGGAAGGAACAGGTCATTTGGCCCACATTTCCCAGGCTTTGTCCCACCCCCACTTCTTTTCGCACTTGATCTCCCCTACTCCATCAGTCTGATGAAGAATCCCTACTCAAAACGGTGTCTGTCCATTCCTTCCACGGATGCTGTCAGACAAGAGCTCCTCCAGCACTTTGTTTCTTGATCAAGATTCCAGCATCTGCAGTCTCTTGTGTCTTTATGTTAGATGAATATCACAAACGTGCATTGTGACTATCTTCTGCTGTTGCAATGTCCGCAAACACAGAGAATGCAATAGCTGCAAAGGAATGCAGAATTATTTGGGTTACGCTGGTATTTCACTAATTTTGTTGTTAAATACCACTCCTTCAGATCACCCAGTGTCACCTTATTTCTCGTGTGAGCACGATCAGCAAAGTTGATCAGCCAGCCCTTTGCCTTCACATATGCTTCTCGACACACTGAGTTCCTCCAACAGTTTTTTTTTTACCACAGCTCCCGGCGGCAGCAACTTCCAACGTGGAGGGTGGGGGGGGGGGGTGGGGGGCTGGTGTTCGCAGTCAGTCCGCCGCGCTGCAAACTCCGGGAAAGCCGCCAGTCCGCCGCGCTGCAAACTCCGGGAAAGCGCTCAGTGCATGGACGAGAGGAGCGGACCTCGGGCAAGGCTTTGAAGAAGGGTTTCGGCCCGAAACGTCGCCTATCTCCTTCGCTCCATAGATGCTGCTGCACCCGCTGAGTTTCCCCAGCACTTGTGTCTACACTCGGGGAAGGCTGTCGGTTGGCCGCGGATGCGCCGGTGAGGGTGAGGGTGAGGGTGAGGACCGGGGGCGAGTCAGAAGGGGGAGGACTGGGGTCTGGGGGGTGGAGGAGGTCTGGGGGAGAGAGAGAGGGAGAGGTGGTCTGGGTGAGAAATGGGTGGGGGGAGTGTAAAATATCAACTAGTTCAGGCAACATCAATGGAGAGAGAATCCGAGCGGCCCAGCACCGATAGAGGCCCCTATCTATCCCCACCATCCCCATGCCAACCCTCCCTCCCTCTGCTGATCCATCGCCTCCAATGTCAAGCCCATTCGTCCAGTTACATCGCAAAGCCTCTGCCTCAACCACACCCTCAACACACAGCCTCATTCCACTGAAAACAATCTTCCTCAGATCTCTAATCCTCACCGAAATCCTGTTCCCCCTGGTGGGGTGGGGGAGAAGCCTCTTGCAGTGTACCCAATCCGTGCCCCTCATCATTTTGTAAACTTCCACCAGGATCCATGTCTGTCCCAAGGGGAACATCCAGTCTCCCCTCAATCCCAGGTGACAGCCTGGAGGATCTACTCTGCCCCCTTTTCAGTGCACTCATCCCCATCCTGTAATGTGCACACAATATTCCAACTGTGGTCCAACCAAAGATTGTACCATTACATACTCTTTCTATTCCCAACTTAATGAAAGCAGATACCCAATATTAATTTTAAACCAGTCTGAAGAAGGGTTTCGGCCGGAAACGTTGCCTATTTCCTTTGCTCCATTGATGCTTCTGCACCCGCTGAGTTTCTCCAGCACTTTTGTTCACCATTCATTTTAAACCTCTTATCTACCTGTTCTCAGGGATTGTTGGGCATATATTTGAAGATGTTTCAGTTCCTCAGTACTTCCTCGGGTCTGACTATTCATCACATATATCCTAGCCTAAGGATTCTTTCCAATATGCATTAGATCACCTTAGGATTAAATTCCACCTGCTGTGAGGAGGATGCTTGGAGGCTGCAGGGTGATTTGGATAGGCTGAGTGAATGGGCAGATGCATGGCAGATGCAGTACAATGTGGATAAATGTGAGGTTATCCACTTTGGTGGCAAAAACATGAGGGTAGACTATTATCTGAATGGTGGCAGATTAGGTAAGGGGGAGATGCAACGAGACCTGGGTGTCATGGTACACCAGTCATTGAAAGTAGGCATGCAGGTGCAGCAGGCAGTGAAGAAAGCAAATGGTATGTTAGCATTCATAGCGAAAGGATTTGAGTATAGGAGCAGGGAGGTTCTACTGCAGTTGTACAGGGTTTTGGTGAGGCCACACCTGGAGTACTGCGTACAGTTTTGGTCTCCAAATCTGAGGAAAGACATCCTTGCCATAGAGGGGGTACAGAGAAGATTCACCAGACTGATTCCTGGGATGTCAGGACTTTCATATGAGGAAAGATTGGATAGACTCGGTTTGTACTCGATGGAATTTAGAAGATTGAGGGGGGATCTTATAGAAACCTACAAAATTCTTAAGGGGTTGGACAAGCTAGATGCTGGAAGATTGTTCCCGATGTTGGGGGAGTCCAGAACAAGGGGTCACAGTCTAAGGATAAGGGGGAATTCCTTTAGGACCGAAATGAGGAAAACATTCTTTACACAGAGAGTGGTGAGTCTCTGGAATTCTCTGCCACAGAAGGTAGTTGAGGCCAGTTCATTGGCTATATTTAAGAGGGCGTTAGATGTGGCACTTGTGGCTAAAGGGATCAGGGGGTATGGAGAGAAGGCAGGTACGGGATACTGAGTTGGATGATCAGCCATGATCACATTGAATGGCGGTGCAGGCTCGAAGGGCCGAATGGCCTACTCCTGCACCTATTTTCTATGTTTCTATGTTTCTATGTTACTCTGTCTTCCCAATTCATTAAGAGGCACTGTCTACCCTCCACATTATCAACAGCACAACCAGTTTTCACATCACCTGAAAAGTGAACATGAAGTTGAAGTTGGGATGTTATGTTACAGTTGCTCTAGATGTTGTTGAGCCTCAGTTGGAATATTGCATTCCTGCTACAGGAAGGGTGCTCTTAAGCTGGAAAGAGTGCAGAGAAAATTTACGAGGATATTGCCAGGACTCAAGGGCCTGAGCTTTCTGGAAAGGTTCGGTAGGCTAGGAATTTATTCCTTGTAGTGCAGGAGACTGACGGGTGATCTTATTATTATTAAGGTTTATTTAAATAGGGACAGATACAAAAACATAGATACACTTGAAACAGTCATCTGATGTATGCATCATAGTGTTTTTAGCCAAAGCTAATTCGCAACACTTGTTTAAACTCATTAGGGAAAGATCTTTCCTCCCAGGATCAGGGAATCAAGAAGGGCACAGGTTGAAGATGAGAGGGAAAGGATTTCAAGAAAGTGAAGGGCAATTTTTTAACTCCGAGGATGCTGGTTTATATGTAATGAGCTGTCAGAGGAGATAGTTGAGGGAGGTAATTTAGGAGCATTTAAACCACATTTACACAGATACATGGAAAGAAAAGATTTGGAGGAATATGGGTCATCCACAGGCAAATGGGACTATTTTAATGTGGCATCTTTGTAGGCCAGGATGAGTTGGACAGAAAGGCCTATTTCCATGCTGTATGGTTGGGCCAGGTTATTGATTCTCTATTTATCAGCAATTATTGTACAAATGGAATTGTAAATTATTGTGATAAAGATTACATTGAGATATATTTTTGGTCATTACTTATTAATTAAATCTTGAGTTTAGGCCATTATATTATGGAAATATGTAAGAGTATGTAATTTGTTTTTAACCTAAACCTTTGACTTTCTTAAAAATAACTGCAAATTATAACTACAGTGCATATGTGCATGGACCTTTTCGCTATTCCTAAAGCTCATTTTTGTTCCTTTTTGCGTTATAGGAAGCTGCTGCTATGGCATTGAATTTGTTAAGATTCTTTGATTTCCTTTCATCTAAATTTCAAACCTGCAACATCTTACAAATTATGAAATGGAAATTGTACCCTTGCAAACGTTTTAACATAATTCTGTACCCACAATATGGCCCGATTTTATCGACAGGACGTCTAAAGATATGCCATCAATGGGTCCCTCATAACGGATACCACAGTGTGATCAGGGATCAGCCTGATTTCACTTCAGGGACAGTGTGCCTTCATGGAGATGCTGCGGCCAGTTTGGAGATGGGCAGCAATCAGTTGTCCTACGAACAGAATTTTTTAAAATATTTGAACAATAGTAAAACAGCCAAACAGATCTTTAAACTACTGAAATCCTCAAAGTCCATTACAGGCAGAATGGCTGCTTCTGCCTTGCTTAAAATATCACAGGTTGAAAGGGATGAGAATGACCTGGGAAAGTCTGCAATCCTGTTGGAGAATGAGACAGTCAAGGCTTTGTGCTTCCAGTTTGAGCAGGAGTCTCAGAGGCTGAGCACCACGGCGTTGGTTACTGCACTATATGCCTGTATCCAATTGTACGTTGACCCGCAGAGCACACTTATGACGAGAATGTTGTGCGAAAGTCGAGAGCGGCTTGGCAAAGGTCAGATGCTCATTAAGGACTTGTGTTTGCTGGGTGAGGCTCTGCTGAATTTGGAGGGCCCAGAATGTGGAACATTAAAGGAAATAATGGAGCAAGTTCAAGGACAGACATTGGAGAACTGGACATCTGAAGAGCTACCAATGGTTTATAACCTGCTGGGGGCTGGTGTGGGAAAAGGAGGAAAATACCAGGAGCTGCTAAACAAAATGAATTCTCGTTCCCTTCATTTCACTTCCAGAATGAGCCACAAAGCCAAATGCGACATACTCAATGCAATGGTTGTTCTCAAGCAAACCCAAGCAATTCCTTTGGTAATTAATCTCTGCAAACATTCAGTACGACATGTTCCTCATTTCTCTGACCGGGAGCTCATAATAGTACTGAACGCTCTAATATGCTTTGGACTCAGCGACAGGTTTTTTATTAATGCCCTTGAGCAAAATATCCCGAAAAAAGCCTTTATCATGGAGCCTGAAGCAATCAGTAAGATGATGCAACATTGCAACCAGCAGCGGATCCTTTCACCACCCATATTTGATGCAGTTGCTGAGAGTTTTGTTTACAATTCAGACAACTTTACAACTAAAGAAATTGCCTTACAAATAATGCCATTTGGCAGGTTAAATTATTTGCCTCCAAATGTAGGTCAGCTGTTTAGAAAGGTTGAAGACCTATTAAGGGGACGATTTTCACAATTCCAGCCTCGAACTCTACTGAACTTACTTCACTCCTGTATATTAATAGGACGATTTCCTGTGAATTTTGTGTCCAAAATCTTTAGTCCCTACTTTCTGCAGCTGCTGGAAGGTGAGCCTACTTGTTTTATTACAACCTTTCCATACCTTGCTTACCATCAGGTTCAGGGGAACCAAAGTCATCTTTTATTCATACTTGAATAAAAATAATTACCAAAGTAATTATTTTATTGTGAAATATTAATTATTTCAGTTTAGAAAATGTAAAGTAATATTTTGATTATTAGATTATTGGAGTGTTTTGGAAGATTTGAAAGTTGGTTGCAGCCGTGAGGTGTTATTTAGTCGATTTAGTTGCATAAGTGTACACTGGTGTCAGACCTAGTAGTAAGCCAATATTTATCATGCTATAGCTGATGGTGTGAATTTTTTCATCATTGCATCCTTGTGAATTTTGTAATGCATGATATCCTCCGATTCCATCTCCTCACCCTACCTGAACTGATGCGAACCCTAATTAGCCCATTCTTTTCCAAATGTTTGTAAATCCTATCGCAAAGAATCCTCTCCAATTGATTTCCAACCACTGGCATGAGAGTCACCATTCCCATAATTCCATGGATTCTCTCTATCCTTCTTAAATAAAGGAACAACATTAACTACTCTCCAGTCCTCTGGGATCTCGCCTGTGGCTAGACAAGGTGCAAAAACTTTTGTCAAGGCTCCCCTAATCTCCTTTTTTACCTCTCTCAATAACCTTGGATAAATCCTGTCAGGTTCTTTAGATTTAAACATCTTAATGCTCTTCAAGAGCCCCAACACCTACTCCTTAATATCCTACTGCATTCGCATTTAAGTATTCTCCACACTAATCTCACTGTCATCCATGTCTTTCTCCTTGGTGAAAACAGATGCAAAGTGCTCATTTACTACCTCGCCTAATTTCCACAGCCACACAGTTTCATTCTTGATCTTTGAGTGGTCCTACCTTCTCCCTGTTTACCCTCGTGTTTTTAATAAAGGTTAAATAGCTTTGGGACTTTCTTTAATCTGACTCGCAAAGGAATTTTATGGCCCTTGTTGGCTGTTCTGATCCCCCACTCGAGTTCTTTCCCCCACTATTTTTCACAAAGTCCACGTCTGATTCCATCCTCTTAAACTTTGCATGTGCTCCTTTTTCTTATTGACCAGATTTACAACTTTTTTGGTCATTCAAGGTTCTCTTTGATATCCTTATCCCTCTCCTCACTGGAACATGCCGATTCTGAACTTCGATCAACTAGTCTTTAAATGACTCCCACATATCAGATGTGGTCATGCTCAATAAAAATTGCTCCCAGTATACCCTTCTGAGCTCCTGCCTAAAAGTTGTAGTTTGCCTTGCTCCAATTTGGCACTTTCCCGCAAGGTCCACCCCTCTTGAATACACTGCGGAAAGTCGGTTGGCTTGGCTTCTGTTCTTCTATCTCCCGCTCACTTTTTGGGGGGGGGGGGGGGGCTATAGTACAATCCCATTAGAGGGCTTGCATCTTTCTTATTTCTAAGCTATACCCATATTGCCTCAGGGGACAAATCCTCCAGTATATCCTGAGTATCGTCGTGACTCCTGATTAGTAGCGCAATCCATCCACCTTTTTTATCTTCCATTCAATCACGTCTGAAACATCGAGACCCCTGAACATTGATTATTATTTGCAGCCAGTCATGCCCCTCTCACAGCACATTTCTCCAATGGCCACACACCATATTCCAAAGCACTGATCCAAGCTCTAGGTTAATTTGCTTTCTCCACAATCCTCCTTGGATTGAAGTGAACATATTCAGCGCATCCGTGTTACAATATTCCCCCATCTCTACCCTGCCTACCCTCCATTTGTTGATCAAAACTTCTACCTTCCCATCACTCGTTCCAATTTCTGACTTACTACTCAAGTTCCAACCATTGAAACTGATAATGAACTAAAGGTGCTCATTAGCTCGGGCAACATATGTGGATAGAGTGCTCAGTGACCTTTCATCAAAACCCACAAAGAATACCGACTCAACATTATTTCTGTTATTTAGATATTTAGAAATTAGTAACTTCTAAATATCAATCAAATTCTGTAATCCCTCAGAATTTGTAAATGATTTAGTGTCTCTTCCCTTATGGCCGTTCAGGTTACAGAAATTCGCCCTTACAGGATTCACAAATCACAACCAAAGAATCCAAGATATGGAATAAAATACGCTCCAGTGAAAATTCTGTGTGTGCATGGGAGGGTTGGGTGGAATAAATAAATAATCACATAATGCAAGTTCTCTCAGTTGGTTTGGTTTTAAATTTAGTTGCTTCTATTTTTAATAGCCCAAGGAACTGGACTAGACAAATTTGTTCTCGGCCAACTAACCCAGCTGTTCATGACAATGAAACTAGAGTGCCGAATTTATGAGGTAAGGTTTTTGTTAAATTAACAGTCGTTTTTTGTTCTTGTGCGTTGCTCATGTGAAGTTAAGACCAAATGCTGCCCCCAGGTGGTAAGGGTGGGAGGAAGTATGATCTGTGAACGTCGAGGCTGTCCCCAAGATGGAGATGTAAAATTGAAGAAAGGGAAGGGAAGAGTCTACAATGGATCATGACAGGCAAGAACAAGGTGGAACCTGACAGTAAAATATATTCTTTGTTTTGCGTGGGTTCATGAAGTAGTACCAATGCAGTCAAATGTACTGGGGGAAAAAGTCGGGGGAAACTCCTGGCCCAAAAGAATATGTGCAGTGAAAGAAGTGGCAGAAGCAAAAATGTTCATATTATGGGAGGTTTGGAATGCATTTAGATGTGAACATAAGGGGAAGAATGAGGAGGACATTGTGGTGGATCAGTGTAGGAAAGATCAAAAAGGATGGTAAAAGTCCTCGGCTGGTAAGAGTAGAAGCAGGAAGTTCTAGGCGTTCTCCCTCCCTTCCTGCTCCACAAATAATGTCCAGAGCTGTTACTAGGTGGAAATTTTTCAGTCTTCCTTAACATATTGGAAGCATATTACATTCTGTGGTATCATTCACAATGTGCTGTTTTGTGATTTTTATATGCTGCCAATATAAATCTTCAAAGTATCAATTTCATTTGCTGATAAAACTATGGTTTAATAGTTATTGGCTTGTAGCAATAAGATTGCTCTGTATTGCAATAACCTAATAGTTTGCTAATGGCATTTTAAATGTACAAAAATTGCTATCTGTTTCTCAACAGGGTCACAGTCTTCCTCCCAAGTATCGGGTAAAATCATTTTTAACAGCAGGACAGTCGATAGAAAGCTTGGTGGATGAACATCTCTATGGCAAAGTAAAGAATGCCCTGACTGATCTTCTAGGAGCAAGGAATTACTTTGCTTCTCGAGTGCTGACACCATATGGGTATACATTAGGTACTGCAAGCATTTGCCAAAGTTATTTGGAATTACATACAGATCTAGAAATCATAGGATTTCTGTAAGATAACCTGCATGCTGGTACATATGTAAGGAAAGTTGCCTCTTTAAGTCTAAATGGCGTAAAAGATAATTTTTTTTTTTTTAAGTTGAATATTTGTCATGAACAAATATGAGGGGAAAGAATGGATTAATATGAATCCACAGATGACCAAAAAGGAGAAACACTAGGGACAATTTACATTTTTACCATGGCAATTCACCTACAAACCTTTGGAGTGCGGGAGGAAACCAAAGACCTCGGAGAAAACCCACGCAGCTCACGAGGAGAATCTACAAACTCCGTACAGGCAGCACCTGTAGTCAGGATTGAACCCAGGTGCTCTAAGGCAGCAACTCTGCCACTGCACCGTCCTTATTTCTTCACAGACCTTCTGCCAAATCTGTTCTGTAATCATTTAGAAACAGGTTTGCAAAAGAAATAACTCTTCTCCCCATTCTTTCCATCTTGGGAATCTGCTTAACAAAGGCTCTTTTATTAGCTAAACTAGACTAAGTGGGACCCATTGGGTCCCCCATGTTCACACGGGAGGGCTGGTACCCCAACACAATATTCCACCTCAACAGCAATTCCAATATTGGTGGCCAGTGGGTGGGGGGGGGCCTTTCTGGAGCGCCGAAGGGACTGGTTTCCAGAGGGCTAGTATGGACATTGTGGGCCGAATGGATTAGTGGGCTGGCAGCTCAGTCACTCGGGCCTGGTGGGCTGGCAGCTGACTTACTCACGGTTGGTGGGCTGGCAGCCGACTCACTCACACAAACACCCTTCATCTCTCATACACACACTCACTTACACACCCTCCATCTCTCACACACCATCTCTCACACTCACACCATCCATCACACTCTCACACATAACATATGACAGTAAAACTCTCTTGAATCTATTCACGTGGTTGAGCGCGGCCTCTCCCGAGCGGGAATTCCGGAATGAGCGTGACATTCAGTTCAAGCAGCACAGTGCAGACCAACCCTTCCATTCACTTCAAGCAGCACAGTGCAGACCAACCCATCCATTCAGTTCAAGCAGCACAGTGCAGACCAACCCGTCCATTCAGTTCAAGCAGCACAGTGTAGACCAACCCATCCATTCAGTTCAAGCAGCACAGTGCAGACCAACCCATCCATTCAGTTCAAGCAGCACAGTGCAGACCAACCCGTCCATTCAGTTCAGGCAGCACAGTGCAGACCAACCCATCCATTCAGTTCAAGCAGCACAGTGCAGACCAACCCATCCATTCAGTTCAAGCAGCACAGTGCAGACTCAACTCTCACTCACAGTCTTCTGGGGTGACCGACTCACGTGCAGCCTCTGGGGCTTTATTCTCCTGCCCGCCCGCCCCCCCTCCTGGAAGGGGCGTTACCTTCATCATGGTGACAGACATGCGTGAAGACCAATCTGCTCATCTCACCATTTTTTAATCATTTATAACATTTTTATTATTTCACTGATCGGAAAAAAACCTTGGGGCGGTTGGAGAGGACAGCGAGTAAGATGGCGAAAAAAAATCATTGCGATAGAGGGTAGCATTTTTTCTAAAATGTATTTACAAACTAGATAGGAAGTGGTCAAGATCAGACTTTTAGTAATAGTTTTGATGTAGTTCGACCGAATGTGCCCATACACAATCTTAATGGATTCATCACAGTCTGTACGAAATTAACTAACACTTTGATTTTAGCATTACCTTTTCGTGAAAAAAAATCTAATCTTTTTTTAGATGCAGAGATTCAATTGGATGAAGAAGGATATGTGCTCCCTGCCTCCTGGCGTGATGAGGTATTCCAGAGGTTAGAGTCTTAATTTGTTTGAAATCATGGAACTGCTGGCCATCAACTTTTAATTTCTTCGTCAGAGTGCAAGAGTAAGGGAATGATGGAAAAGGAACTTGGTAATTTAAATGGTTCAAAAAAGAAACCTGGAACACACTGCCAGGGACGGTCATGGAAGTGGATACGATATTGGCATTTAAGGCTGTTAGATAGGCACATAGATAAGTAGGAATGGAGGGATACGGATAATGTGCAGGCTGAGGGTTTAGTTTAACTTAGCATCATATTCTGTGCAGAAATTGTGGCCGAAGGGCCTGTTCCTGTGCAGTACTGTTTTATATTCTATATCTTGGAGATGTTTAAATGTAGATATTGAATTCAGAATTGAACAATGATCCATGTCATGAACTCCAGCCTTATGGTCAAACCCGACTAGTATTTATTTTGCATTAATTTCAAATACCATAGCCCTAATGCTGTGGAATATATTCTAATCAGACACTTAGCTTCATTTTGACAAAATCGGATCTTCCTTCTAAAAGGATAATAAAACTTTTTTTTTTCCAGAATAGCACTGTGCATTGATGACCAGAGAAGATTCTCAATAAATAGTCAAAATCTCCTTGGAAAAGAAGCTATCAAGCAGAGGCAACTGCGGCTGCTGGGCTACGATGTTGTACAGGTTTGAACTCTAGTTAGATACCTCATCTTCGGGGAAAAATACAAAACTATTAAACACTCTTATGCATGATGTAAAAAGCTGCAATTTGTTTCATCCAGATTCCATTCTATGAATTTGACAAGCTGCAGACCCAAAAGGATATGGTAGAATATCTTCACAAGAAGATATTTCCACACAGCTACAGACTTGCTTGGTGAAGACAATAAAATGAAGAGTCAACCACCATCTCAAACCCCAGTGTCTACCAGGAGACCACAAATGAAGGCACACGTGCAAACTGGCACTCCATTGAAAACTAATGCACGGCAACTCAACAGGATGAATAAGTCCCAATGTTTCAGATGAGCATATAATTGTGATTTTGGTTACCATATTTTAAATCAATGAACTAAAGACCAAATGAATAAAATGAAATATTTTATTAAATGCAGATTGTATTTTGAATTACTACATGTAAACACTAACATACTGCTACAATAAAAGCAATGGTGACATTTTCTTTGGTCGTGAGTTCAGGTATTGGACATAACTAGCACAGAGGTATTTTTTACAATAAACCCAGGAACAGGAGTAATCTAAGGAGTCAGCATAGAAGACAAAATTAGAATAGACACAGATTATTGTCCAGGAAAGTAGTTGGTTACATTTATTGCAAAGTTTCCTGCTTTCAAATTATTATTTACACCAGTTTGTAAATAATTTAGGTTCTGTAGATGGGCAGGCTTACAACCGCATTCTTTTCAAAATGTCAGTCAGCAAGAGCAAGATTCTTTGATTGAAGTTTCTCCAATTCTTGTGAAATGTGTGTTTCAATGGCATCGCACCGGGCCAAGTGAGTCTGTTGCCAAAACAAATTCATGCATCACCAATAAAAGTAAAATCATTTGGTAACATCATCATTATTTTGGTTAATTTAAAACAAAGATCAAATGTTGAAAGTTTTGTGCCGTTGGTACTATACTAAAGGTATAAATTTGCTATTGGGTTCACTTGTTTTGTCTATGACATTTGAATGAGTTTCATTCTATTTCTTATTAGTCAACAAATGTGAAAGTCTATAAAGGCACAAATCCATACTAATGCCAGATTGCACACAATGCACAGGTTCATCCGCAACACTTTTGGCTGCTGGCTCAAGCAGAACAATTGTATAGTCATCCAGTTGTAGCTATTATCGGAGGAAGACGCCACTTGCTTATACGGAATGAGTGGCAATATCCGATTGGCATGATGTATTGGTGAGTCCAGTGCAATATCAAATTTCCTCAGATCTCATATTTTATACGCTAAATATTTGAAAATGCTCTAATCCAGAGATCTCTTCTGCCATCACTTGGGGAAATATAGCTAACAATTGTTCCCATCCAGATCAAATACTGAACCCAAATAGGAAATTTGAGATATTCAGATACATGGATGATGTTGGTAAAACTAACTGCTGCTTATTCCAGGATTTTTATCTTTACTAAATCTGAGCACATTGCATGATTTTCAAAATTTCCTGAATTAGTTCTAAATTTATCATTTAAATTGAAGCAGTTTTCTCCTTTTCTAATCTTGCAATTAAAAATTCGATGCCTTCTAATAATTTCCTGACTCTTATCTACATCCATAATCACCTCTTGGATCCACCTTTTACAAGCTGAGAAACCAAACCAACTTTTTCCTTGTATTATAGAGTCCTGAATAGAATTACAAACCCACAAACTCAGTATACAAAAAGAAAATCTCACCTGTATATTCTTTACTAGACCTTTTCTTCTGTGCCTGCAGTCAGTAAATTCGTCTGGCAAATTCTGAAATAAAAAATGAAATATTTTATTTGTAAGAAATAAAAATCACAAACTGCACATAAGTCCTGTTTAAAATGAAGCTTAGTTTAGACATTCCTGAAAGAGACCAATTCACTGTGACTATCTAACGTTTTGTAAAATTTGCTGAGATTATATCCAAATCTATGTTCCTCCAAACTACAATGAATCAAAACAGCGCTGATGGCATTGTTCCATATGAAACAAAATCTCTAGTTAATAAAAATATCCTTTTCTCAATATGTTCATTATTAAGTGTCAGTACTGTACAGCACAGAACTAAGCCCTTAAGCCAATCATGTGCAAGCCTGCCTTTTTGCCGATCTACACTAATTCCATCTGCCCTCATAGGGACTATATCCTTCTGTCTTGCTACCTTTATTAAAATGACATCCATAATATCAGTACCCAAGAAGAGCAAAGTGTTATGCCTCAACAAACTACCAACGCGCTGCACATACGTCCATTATGATGACGTGCGTTGGGTGGTTGGTTGCCACAAATCAACTCCTGCCTTAGAGATATCCTGGATCCCCACCACCCCCAGCCTTTGACACTGCTAGTAAAAAAGTGTCGAGCCCACCCAATCTCCACATAACTAAAATCTTACGATCCAGGCAACTTCCTGGTGAATCTCTTCTGCACTCTCTCTCTCTCTAGCACAATCACATCATTCCTAAAGGGTGGTGATGTGGCAATCAGAATTGCACACAGAATTCCAAATATGGCCTAACCAGTCTTGTAAAATTGCAACATAACATCTCAACTCTTATATTCTATGCCCCCGATCTGTGAAGGCAAGCACACCCTTGGCCACTTTCACCACCCTATTGACTGGTATTGTCACTGACAGGGAACTATTGCCTTAGAGCCGTATGTCCCACTGTTCATCAACATTCCTTTGTGCCGTACCATTCATACATATGTCCTACCCCGATTTGACTTAGCAAAAGAATCACCTTCCACGTCAACATTAAATTCCATCTTCCACTGCTTTGCCCAACTTTCCATCTGATCTATATCCTGCTTTAGCCTTTGAAAACCTTCCTCGCTATAAATTGCCCATCAGTTTCATAATTTATAAGAAGGTTCCACCATCTCATGTTTAATCAACACGCATGGTATTTAGCTTAAAGTCATACAAAATCATAGTACCAATCCCAGATTTACAATTGTAGCGAAAGCTTTTGGGGTGAAATACAAGTTATGTTACTGTATATTTGTATATCAATCAACTGAAGATAAGCAGTGAGATTCATTACAATCCGTTTGTCTAGTACCAAGAAAGATGACTGCCTTAAAAAAAGTCACATTATTGCTTTTAAAATGTTATTGCACATTAGTGCACTACATGTTTATACTTTAATTGAAAAAAAAAAGGTAATAGCAGACCAGTCCTCTGAAAATAATGCCCAACATACATGGTTTGTTGATGAATGGAATGAGGATCATGAATAGAACTGAAATAGAGACAAATCATAACCAAGGAAACCCTCAGGTTCTCAAGCCCTTCTCACCGGTCTACCAGATTATGGAATAGGCAAATAGAGTACCTCAACTCCATTTACCTATTTTGGTTTATACGAGTCCTAATGAAGGTTTTGTATTACCTCAAGATGACATGATGAGATTTGAACACATCTCTGGATTATTAGCCGAACCTTGAGAATGCCAATTCCATCCATAATCACTTATTACTTAGTCGATTTTGGATCCAATTTGTAAATATGTAATATCATAGGTCCCTGGAGCACCTAATTGCTCACCATTTAGAAAATACTTAGATTTGCCCTTCAAGAACCCTTGATGTCTTTCAATTTTCCCATTGTCTGGTTGCTGTTCCCAAGCACATAACTGAACCATGCCAAATGTGCTCAATTTACTCTTCCTCTGCAAATCCAAACCATCTTTGTGTTACATAATTACAATTTCCACATAAATCTGCAGGATTTAACTAAATTGACAGCAGTTGTATTTCTCTTGTCAAACATCTACAATAAAATTAATTTCAAAAATACTGACAATTCAGGGAGGTAAAAAATATTTAAACAGAAAGAAATGCTACTTAGCTAGACATATAACAATGATCAGACCTACAATTATTTACCTAAAATCTAGAAAATTATAGTCTGCGAATAGTTAATTGCAGCACAATCTCAGACATAGCATCCCAAACATATTACCCGTCACAAATGCTTGAAAACTAACTAATTAATCAAAGTCCTGTCCATTTGAATGCAAAAGTAAGTGTCTGAATGAACATTTAAACAATGATTTAAATAGAAAAATATTTAATTTAAGCTAATGAGAAACACTCATTTTTAGTTAAACAACGTTAAACAACATTCTTAGGTCAATTATATGGATAAATCATTAACATGCAGTCATTTATTCTCTTACCCACCATAGCATCAATCTGTTCAAGAAACCTCATATACTGTTCGGATATGCTTTTCTCTTTCTTCTCTAACTTACTTAATGCAGCAGATCGAAGATCACGAGCTAGGAACCCCTGGGTGACATGGGAATAAAAAAAAACTCAACATTTTTCCCCTAAACAACATGTGAACATCCAACATAACATGCTAAACCAAAAACAAAACTACTCGAGGAACTTAGCATCAGACCCTGTATCATGACCCTGGTAGGGAACCTATATGACAGGATATTGAGCCCGTCTTACACTTATAATGCCATATTTGCTCAGCTGCAAATACATCATTAAATCCATCTCCTCCACTCACAACACCAACAAGTACAAGCAGTTTATTGACTTATTTTGCAACCAACCATAGCTTATCTTCTTATGCCCATGCTGATAAGTCTATTTCTTTCGCATCTACATACCTTCCCTTGGCAACAGCATCAAAAGTGTATGTTTCTTCATCTACTTGTGTATTTCAACAAGGCTCTGAGGTAAATAAGCATATTCTTTTTAATGCCTTCTGCAGCTCAGCAGCCCTGAATGTCTGATTTTCAAAGCATTTTTCCCATATTTAAACATTCTTATAAATTAAGCTCTTTGACTAAGCCTATAGTTATCTACCCAAATGTAAATTTTCCACTAAAATGCTCAATTGTTTAATAAATCCAGGTCATTATACAGAAGAAACAAGGAACAGCAGATGCTGGTTTGCACAAAAGGACACAAAATGTTGGAGTCAGGTCAGGCAGCATCTCTGGAGAAGAAGGTTAGGTGATATCTCAGGTTGGGACGCTTCTTCAGTCTGGAGGATCCGTGTTCTCTCGAGATGCTGCTGAGTGACTAGCACTGTGTCTTTTCAGGTCCGTATACTGCTCCCAAAAGGAGTGAAACTTTTAACCATATATTCACACCACTGCTGGTGAGCTAAATATGGAAGCAATTATTTGCACACTAGAAACAAAATAACAGCAGTTTTATTATTTTCATTTCAGATACCAAAAGGTGGAAGCAAAAACATATGCTCACATTCTGAATGCCCGTCAGCTCCACATTAATTTCTTCAAGCTTACGTGATAACGGTTCTATAGATTTTTCCAACTCCTTTAACTTCTTTAATTCAGCTTCTTCCTCGGGACTGTTCTGTGAATTCAGAGAAAACAACCCAATCAGACAGCCTAGTTCATTAAGGACTTAGCATTGAAACCCGAAGAACTAAAAACAGTACGTTCAGAAAAATATAATTGTTATGTATGTACTTTCAAGTAAAAAGGTACACACACTCTGATAAAATTAAAACTACATCTGTTTTTGGTGAAATTTGGCCACGTTTGAATATTGCCCCAAATTTCTTTATTTTCCAAATTAATTTTCTTATTGTCCTCTAAACAATAGAATAGACTTTAGGCCCTAGTTTATCGTTTAAATTGTGGGATGGTATCTTAATAATTCACCTCTTATACTGACATGAAGTGCCTGCCTAAATAATGGCCCAGGAAATGCATCAACATAAGGGAAAGCTATCACAAACAAGCTGAATAGTAAATAAAATCTTTCACAGTCAGCTAATACATGTGTCCAGCTTTCAATCTCAATGATTCTATCATCCATAAACATACTAGTAAAACCATTCAAACAAGGCTCTTCTTAAGCATTGCTTTTCACTGATTTTTTTTTAAAGTACATTCCACCGGCTATAGAATCCAACAAAACAAAACCCAAATAACTGCCTGCACCTTCACACATACATGGAGCCCTTCTAAACCCCCACAAATTTGAATCAACATAGTATCCTTCTCATTCAGAGGCACAAGAGCTACATATAAACAAAAGCAAAACACCATATTTATTAATAAATTAACCAGTCTTGCCATTAATACTAATTTAGTGACCATGAACTTACAAGAGTTGAAGGAAGATCAGAATATGTAAACCACTTTCAGGAGGTTTAATGACGCAGTAAAAGGAACAAGTTGACCGGAGTATCATTGGCTCTTTAATCAAAATAAGCTTTACTATCCTGATAGATTATAAAAGAGATACTTTTTAAATTCTGAAAGTCAAAACATCCAATTTTAGAAATTCATTGTATTGATGAATAAGCTGACATGTAGAACACAAGAAACAGGAGTTGTCCATGCAGTTCCTTAACTTGATCCAACAAGTGTGTCCTCTAACTCACACCCACATTCCCGAAAATCCTCAGTGTTTCAGTGTCCAAAAATATATCACTCTCAACTGCAAATATTCAACTACAGAATATCCACAGTACCCTGGTGCAGGGATATTCAAAGTAACCCAACTGAGTAAAGAAATATATCCGCTTTCCTCGACCACATAATAAATCTCTAGTCTAGAAATTCTGCCTCCAGTTCCAGATGTCTCAGAAACAACATATCAGCATCTACCTTCTCGGAATCTATATATTTCAGTGAGATTGTTTCACATTTTTCTAAACTCCAATCAACATAGGCCAATCTCACTAAATTTCTCCTCATGCCAGGAATCTGGCAAAGCTCTGCTGCATTCCTTGGTATGGTGACCAAATTGTGCACAATAGTACATATGAATTTGCAGCAAGACTTCCTGCACCTGTACTCAATGTTAACACACTTGCATTAAAAGACAACTTCGTGTATATCTTCTTAATGTTTGCTGTACCTACGCATAAACTAACTTTGTTTCATGGTAGAAAGAAAGTACGCCAATTATTTACTATTTAAAGCATTGTTTCACTTTACTTCTCACCTGAAAGGGCCATGATAGTTTCTCAGCTGGATAAAGTGCCAGATAGAGCACAAATTATGGGGCTCATTATTAATTAGCTCTCGCAGTTACTGTGTACAACATATAGCCATATATAACTGGATGGGACATTACTTTGCAGTATAACTATGCGAGTCGATAAGTTGGACTTTCAGTGATGCTGTACTTCACTACAGCAATAGGAAGAAGTCACAGACCTTGTCACTCTAGATTATCCTTGTTCACGTTATGAACTTAGAGCATTAGATCAGATAGTTTCCATGTATATACTGAGAAAAACAAATAAGCTAGTCTTGGTAAACACAGAAGAAGGAACAAAATCGAAAAGCATTTCCTTAAATAGGTATACATAAATTATACTGACAAACCGCAGGCAAGGTTTCCTAAAACATTCTACGAAGCAAAGAAAGATAGATTTGTACCTTTTTACCAATCATCATTATTTTGCAGCCATTTTTAACACCAAGAACTGACAATGGTTGTTCCATCTCTTTAAGAGATTTACCTATGACACAGAAACAAAAAAAACATTAAAATGTTGTTACTTCCACTCACACATTTTAGGAAACAATTTTGTTGATCATTTGCATGCAATATTTGAATTATATAAAAGCTTTTGGCACCCTGCCTGTTACAGTACTGCATTAATATTCAGCGTGTCTTTGAATTATAAAAGGAATGGTATACCAAAAAGATGGATGATCTTACCAAGTACAACCTAGTGATTTGAAATAACAGAACATGCAGAGAAAATGTTATCAGGCAACATCTGTGAAGGGAGAAATATGGTTAATCTTTCAGGTTGAGGAAAGTCGATGACCTGAACCATATGAACCATTCGCTCTAAACCAATTCCGCCTTACCTATCTATCAAGTATTTCCAGCATTTTCTGTTTTTAATTCCAGATTTTCAGCAACTGCAGTATTTTGCTTTGGGACATGAGGCAATTTGGTGGTCCAGACAGAGTGAAAAGTCATTTTTGTTAGCTATCCAGTAAAATGCTGGGATACAGTGCCCTCCATAATGTTTGGGATGAAGACCCATCATTTATTTATTTGTCTCTGTATTCCACAATTTGAGATTTGTAATAGAAAAAAAAATCACATGTGGTTAAAGTGCACATTGTCAGATTTTAATAAAGGCCATTTTTATACATTTTGCTTTCACCATGTAGAAATTACGTCTCTTCTCTCTAATGATTTTGCCACCAACGAAAGTGTAACTTACAGTGGCAATTAATATATAAACCAACACACCTTCAGGATGAGAGGAAATTGAACCACATGAGAAAAAACATACACAGTTACCTGGAGAAACTCAACAGATAACATTGAAGCAAAAAATCAAACGGGACATGGAGCTGAGAGGCACCCGCAACCCCGCTGTAGCTAGTTTGTTTCATATTATCATGCCTAAAATGCGAGATGGGTTGAGCGCTTACTCTGCAACGTGTTATGAACACAATTTAAATCTTAACGTGTAATCTTCTAAATTACAGATCATGGTGCGGAGAGGCTTCAAGAACGCCCAATAGAATTTTTTTTTTTTAAACTGTGTGTTAATGTTTCATTACAATTACATAATATAGCACCCCGCTCCTGCCTTCTCCCCATATCCCATGACTCCGCTATCTTTAAGAACCCTATCTAGCTCTCTCTTGGAAGTATCCAGAGAACCGGCCTCCACCGCCCTCTGAGGCAGAGAATTCCACAGACTCACAACTCTCTGTGAGAAAAAGTGTTTCCTCGTCTCCGTTCTAAATGGCTTACCCCTTATTCTTAAACTGTGGCCCCTGGTTCTGGACTCCCCCAACATCAGGAACAAGTTTCCTGCCTCTAGCGTGTCCAAATCCTTAACAATCTTATATGTTTCAATAAGATCCCCTCTCATCCTTCTAAATTCCAGACTGTACAAGCCCAGCCGCTCCATTCTCTCAGCATATGACAGTCCCGCCATCCCGAGAATTAACCGTGTAAATCTGTGCTGCACTCGCTCAATAGAAAGAATGTCCTTCCTCAAATCTTGAACCTTGGTGGGCCTTGTTTTTCTTTTTTCAAACCAGCGCTCATGGATTGAATGTCTTCCAACCTCACAAATTTTCTATAATAAAACCTTAATAATACTAGAACATCAAATAGTACAGTAAAGGAATGGGTACTTTGGCCCACAATGTTCCTGTTGAATATGATGCCCAGCTAAACTGATCTAATCTGCCTGCACATGATCCATATCTATTCCCTGCATTTCCATGTGCCCATCTAAAAGCCACTTAAATGCCACTAAGGTATACGCCTCCACCACCACCCCGGGCAATGCTTTTCAGGCCCCTACCGCCCTTTGCATAAAACATGTGCCCTGCATATCTCCATTAAACCTTCCCCCTCTCACCTTGTAACTATGCCCTTTAGTGCTGCACATTTCCATCCTGGTAAAAAGGTCTATGCCTCTCATCATTTAAATACTTCCATCAAGTCTCCCCTCAACCTCTGACATTCCAGAGAAAACAATCCATGTCTATCCAGCCCCTCCCTGTAGCTGAAACCCTCTTATCCAGCCAGCATTTTGGTAAACCACCTCTGTACACACCAAAAAGCTTCTACATCTTTCCTGTAAAAGGGCGACAAAAACTGCACATAATATTCCAAACGCGGCCTAACTAAAGTCCTATAGAGCTGCATCATGACATTGACTATTATATTCAATGCCCTTAACAATGAAGGCAAGCATACCATAAGCCTTTTTTTAACCACCCTATCTACTTGTGTTGACACCTTTAGTGAACTATGACCTTGGACTCCAAGGTCCTTCTGCACATCAATGCTGTTATGGGGTTTTGCCATTATTGTATATTCTCTCCTTACATTCAACCTCTCAACACCTCACACTTTTGCTCAGGTTGAACTCCATCAGCCATTTCTCCGCCCATTTCTGCTACTGATCTATATCACACTGTATTTTCTGACAGCCTTCCTCACTGTCTGCATCTCCTCCAATTTTGTCATCAGCAAACTTAGTAATCAACCCATCTACATTTACATCAAGGTCATTTATATATATATATATATATATATATATATATATCATAAACAGCAGATCCCTGTGGAACTCTGGTCACAGACTTCCAATTAGAATATCAACTTTCCACCACAACCCTCCGTCTTCGTCATCATGAATCCCATACAACTTCATCGTCTACAACAGCCTACCATGAGGTCATTATCAAAAACCTTCCTGAAATCCATGTATATAACATCCATCCACCAATTATATCTGAATATCCTTATCATCATTTCACAGATCAGCCCAATTTGGAAACACAGAACTAGCGAACAACGGTCAAGGCATGTTAGCATATACACCGTGCATCCTACCAGTAGAACACACAGACCTTTACAGATCAGTTTCTGCAATTGCTGGGGTACCCCGGTAACTTGCGCAATGACTGCTGCCATGTCCTGTAGCGTTGGCTCACCGCCTTCCCGTCCTGCTGCAATCTCGATCTTATGTTTCGAACTACCTAACAATGAAACACACATCCACATCAGTAGACATCTTTGCATTTTATTACATTTACTAATTTTGCAATGCATATTTTGGCGGCACAATTCCCATATATTGCAAACACAATGACATTTAAGGATTAGGTTTAAGTGTCTTTTTGCCCGTGTTCCTATATTTTACGACGAGTATTCATCGGCGACAAATGAATTTGCATTCAGACTCCCCAAAGAGTACTCCACCCCTCCATCTCTCCCCTGAAATGCAGATTAGTTTCTGCACCAGTCGCTCTCTGCTGCAGAGGTGTTGCAGCTGTGCCGGGTGCGGGCATGACCCGGGAGCTGCCCTCGGGCCAGGCTCCCGGGTCATGCCCGCCCGCAACCCTGTGCTCCTCAGTCGGCAACGGCAGCTCTTGTTGCAGCAGGAGAGCCACCGTGGGGCGTGCATCAGAGTCAGGGCCATCATTACCGTGTATCAGAGTCAGCCCCACCACGTCGCCAGCCATCGCTGCTCCGCGCCCGCGCCCACACCGGCTTCGTGGCGGAAATGATGGGCCGCGCGGACCTGAAGGAGCTCCGGAGCGGCCGCCATCTTTGTGCGGGGCAGTCCCGGGCGTTCATGGGGGACCCGAGTGGAGGGGGCAAAGGGTCGTGTTGTTTCAACTTACCTGGTCCATGCAGCCCAGCATCCTCACAAACAAGGAGAGCAACTGTTCCAGACATCACGCCCTCCTTCACCAAACAGCGACAAGTAAAATTATTAAAAAACTACAAAATCAAAACATAAAAATCAATTTATTTTTTTTAAAACAAATATAAACAAAATTAAAAGCTGGAAATTTGAAATTAAAACAAAATGTCAAAATCAGTCAGATGGTCAGACAATATTTGCGAAAAAGTGTTGTTATTTCAGATTTCTGGTATCTGCAACTTTTTTATTTCCAGTTCATGATGAGTTCTAATGAAGGGTCTTCAACCTGCAACATTAACTCACGATTTCAAGTCAAGTCAAGTCAAAAGAGTTTATTGTCATGTGTCCCTGACAGGACAATGAAAATCTTTCTTTGCATAGCACAACAGAACATAGAAGGCATTGACTACAATTCTATACATAAATACACCCATGAATTAATAAAGTGCAAATAACAGATGGAGGGATATTAATGTTCAGAGTTCCGAGCCAGGTTTAATAGCCTGATGGCTGTGGGGAAGTAGCTATTCTTAAACCGGGTTGTTGCAGTCTTCAGGCTTCTGTACCTTCTACCTGAAGGTAGCAGGGAGATGAGTGTGTGGCTAGGGTGGTGTGGGTCCTTGATGATGCTGCCAGCCTTTTTGAGGCAGCGACTGTGATAAATCCCCTCGATGGAAGGAAGGTCAGAGCCGATGATGGACTGGGCAGTGTTTACTACTTTTTGGAATCTTTTCCTCTCCAGGGCGCTCAAGTTGCCAAACCAAGCCACGATGCAACCAGTCAGCAAGCTCTCTACTGTACACCTGTAGAAGTTAGAGAGAGTCCTCCTTGACAGACCAACTCTCCGTAATCTTCTCAGGAAGTAGAGGCGCTGATGAGCTTTCTTAATAATTGCATCTGTGTTCTCAGACCAGGAAAGATCTTCACAGATGTGCACACCCAGGAATTTGAAGCTCTTGACCCTTTCAACCATCGACCCGTTGATATAAACAGGACTGTGGGTTCCCATCCTACTCCTTCCAAAGTCCACAATCAGTTCCTTGGTTTTGCTGGTGTTGAGGGCCAGGTTGTTGTCTGGCACCATATGGACAGTCGCTCAATCTCTCTTCTATACTCTGACTCATCCCCATCAGTGATACGTCCCACAACAGTGGTGTCATCAGCGAACTTGATGATGGAGTTCGCGCTATGACCAGCTACGCAGTCATGAGTATAGAGCGAGTACAGCAGGGGGCTGAGCACGCAGCCCTGAGGTGCTCCCGTGCTGATTGTTATCGAGTCTGACACATTTCCGCCAATACGAACAGACTGTGGTCTGTGGATGAGGAAGTCGAATAACAGATGGAGGGATATTAATGTTCAGAGTTCCGAGCCAGGTGCAGAGGGATGCGCAAAGACCCAGTTCTGCGAGTTTGGTAACCAGCTTGGAGGGGATGATTGTGTTAAATGCCGAGCTGTAGTCAATAAATAGCAGCCTGACATATGAGGTTTTGTTGTCCAAGTGGTCCAGAGCGGAGTGGAGGGCCAGCGAGATCGCATCCACCATTGATCTGTTGTGGTGGTAAGCGAACTGCAGTGGGTCCAGGTTTTTGTCGAGGTAGGAGTTGATTTGCGCCATGATCAACCTCTCGAAGCACTTCATCACCACAGGCGTTAGTGCCACAGGTCGATAGTCATTGAGGCACGTCACCTTGCTCTTCTTGGGCACCAGTATTATTGATGCCCTTTTGAAGCAGGTGGGAACCTCAGACCTCAGAAGTGACAGGTTGAAAATGTCCGTAAAAACTCCAGCCAGTTGGTCCGCACAGGTTTTTAGGACACGACCAGGTATGCCATCAGGTCCAGACGCTTTTCGAGGGTTCACCCCTCTGAAGGATTTCCTGACGTCGGCCTCTGTGACTGAGACTGAAATACCATCACAGCGAATAGGGGCTCGGGTAGGCACATCGGTGTTCTCCCTATCAAAGCGTGCGTAAAATGCATTGAGCTCATCAGGGAGTGATGTATCGCCGACATCAGAGCTGCCTCCTGGTTTCGCCTTGTAAGAGGTGATTGCATTCAGATTGATTTTCAGGATTCATTTATATATAACCTTATGATACAATGGGCACACATGCCTGGACTGTGTTATGAGCATCGCATGGAATGTTTATGGATGGAAATTACACGCAACACCTTTCACAGTTTATCTCTAAAAGTTCAATTTGCTTAACACCTTCCTGGTCAGCCGGTCAGGTGGTACCCCTGTGGAATACATCAAAGATTCACATCGTCTCATTCAATAGGATCACACTGGCACCTCCCATGTTTTTCTTCTCCATATATTTGTGTCCTCTCTCTGGCATTCAGGTCATGTCAAGTAGATACATGAATACAGTTAGACAATTCAAATATTGCTCGCAGTAGCGTCACAGGCACATAAATTCAGACTCTAGAAACTTCTTTCCCATTCCAGAAACTGCCCTATCCGCCTTCGGCAATGGATTCCACATCTCCTGTTGTAACATCTCAAATTCTAAATTCCAACTCCTTGTGCCCATATGTAAAACCTGCTTGTACATCTTTGGTTATGTGTCACACGATCACTACACGTGTGGTGAATATGCTTATAAAATTACATTATTTAAAATAAATCTTAGTTGTTGTCAATGGGGAGTGCAGAAACTCTCAGAGCATAGAAAATGCCTTTCAGCCCAACTTGCCCATGCTGACCCAGATGCCCATATCCATGTAAACCTTTTCTATCCATGTACATAGATTTAGAGTCATAGAGTGATACAGTGTAGAAACTGGCCCTTCGGCCCAACTCGCCCACACTGGCCAACAATGTCCCAGCTACACCAAGTCCCACCTGCCAGCATTTGGTCCATATCCCTCCAAACCTGTCCTATCCATGTACCTGTCAAACTGTACATATCCAAATGTCTTTTAAGTGATGTTATAATATAGTATATAGAGCCTCAACTACCTCCTATTGCTGTTCATCACAAATGCCCACCACCCTCCATGTAGAAAAGTTGCCTCGCAGGTTCCTATTAAATCTTTCTCATCTCTCCTTAAACCTATGCCCTCAGGTTCTCTATTCCCCTACTTCCTTTTTTTTAAAATTGTATATTCACCCTATCTATACCTTTCATGATTTTATACACTTCTACAAGAGCACCCAGCAGCCCCCTGTGCTCCAAGGAATAAAGTTCCAGTCTGCCCAACATCGCCCTTTCGTTAAGGGCCTTGAGTCCTGGCAAAATCCTCGTAAATCTTCTCTACACCTTTTCCAGTTTAACAACATCCTATTGCATGGTAACTAAAGCTGAACACAATACTCCAAATGTGGCCTCACTAACATCTTGTACAGCTGTAACATAACATGCCAACTTCTATACTCAATACCCTGACTGATGAGGGCCAATGTACCAAAAGTCTTCTTGACGACAGTATCTACCTGTGACGCCACTTTCAAGGAATTATGCACCTGCAATCCTAGATTCCTCTGCTCTAGAGCACTCGCCAGAGGCATGCCACCCACTGTGGAGGAGCTGCCTTAGTTCCCAAAATGTCAAACGCACACTTATCTATACTAAACTCCATTTTACTTCGGAGTCACGTGAGTGACTTCGTGAAGACCCCGCCAACACGCATGCGCGGCCATATCGTCGCGCGCATTTGCTCACGGCAGCTGGGGGGGGGAGTGCGCTCCCTCAACCGGCTCCTTCAAAAAGGTAAGCAGCTGCAGGTAAGTTAACCTTGAGCTGGTTTACCGTTTTTTGTGTGGTCTGTGTGTTTTTTCAGAACCATGGAAGGAGGAAGAAGTGGGAGTCGCGTTCAGCGAGTGAAGTCCTCGGAGCTGCCCGCTACATCGGGAGCAGCTGAGACACCACCGAGGAAGAAGTCGCGGCAGTCGGGGAGCTCTGAGCAGCTGACCAAACCCGGCACAACCCCTCTGGCTAAGAAGAGGGTGTCCGCGCAGGAGCAAGGGCTGGGAGACCCTGACTCCAGAACTCCAGTGCCCAAGACCAGGGCTGGAGGTAAGGCACGTGGGGCTCTTGGAGCAAGCGTGTCCGCGAGTGCATCCCCCCCTTTAAAGGTCCCTCGCGGGCAGAACAGGGGGGAAGCCTCGCTAAAGTCCAGCCTTGTCGGTACGGCAGGCAGGGACAAGCCACTGGGGAAACCTGCAAGGAAGCAGACCAGTGGCAATGCTGGCGTGCCGAGGATCCCTGTGGGGGCAGGATGTACCGGCACACCACCGGAACAGGCTGCCGTAGTGCGGGCCGGTGGCAGCAAAGTACGGTCCAGCGCCCCTGCTGAGGCGGGTAAAGCAGACCATGCGCCGCCACAGTCCCGTTTATATGTGGAACGCTGTGGTGGTAAGCCCGCACGGACATCAGAGAGTCCAGTTTCTGGTGCAAGTACTGACTCTAGCCCTCTTCCCTCCCATCAGACAGAGGGGCCGCTGCTGTCCAAACGACGGCGGACCAGCGGTGTGTCCGTGTGGGAGTCGCACAGCCCCGCTGGAGTGGGAGCTGGCGACTTCCCGGCAGTACATTCCGTGGGGGTGTTGACAACTGCTGGAAGCCCCGGTTCCTCTGGAGAGGCTGGGGAAGACGACCAGTGGCCCGCGTACAGCGGTGACGGTCGTATCGGCCGGTTGGAGCATATGGTGGAGGTGCTATATCAACGGGACCTGGAGCGTCAGGAACGGGAATCCCAGAGGTCTGGGAGCTACATGCAGCCGCCACCTTCTATCTCCCCGTCGCTTGAGAGCCAGCAAGGAAGTATGGGTGAGCCTGAGGAGGGAGAAGAGGTCCATAACCCACAGGAAATGTTGGAGGCGGTGTCGAAATTTGGGTCACCTGCGGCGGCAGGAGGACCACTACATCCCAAAATAGCGGCGTCAATCGATTTCCTGACTACGCACCAGCTTCAGGATACCGTGCTCTCGGAAACAGTGGGGAAGTATAAGGCACCAGCAAACTGTAACTCCCTCAACGTACCGAAAGTGAATGCAGCAATATGGGGGAACATGTCGGTGAACACAAGGGTCAAGGAGGGCAAGCTCCAGAAAATCTTAAAGCTGCTGACAGCAGGTATCACGGCTTTTGCTCGGTCGCTGGATGCCACGAATGTGTCCGAGGAGCAGCAGGATGCGCTAGCACTTCTGTGCACCACACAGTTTGAGATAAACTGTTTCAGGAAGAGCTCCATCCGGCCAAATTTGAATCCCAAATTTGCGGGATTATGCAGCACCTCCACCGCACCACCACCACCAAGGCAGTTGTTTGGGGAAGACCTGCCTAAACGCGTAAAGGAACTGGACGAGGAAGCCAAGACTGTGGGGATGATGAGACAGTCTTATTCATCCAAAACTCCCGGTTACACCAGGCAGCAGCCACGTGCCTCGTTCAGGCCCCACACATCGGTGGACCAAGGCCCCAGAACATATTCACAAACATATTCCTCGGCGGGGGCCCAACAGCAGAGGCCTTTTTTAGTCCAAGGCCAGCCCAAGCCAGCTTGGAAGATGCGGCAACAGGGCCGCGCCACACGAGGAGCAAAGACACCACAGTCCAGACCCCGGCGCTAACCTTGGAGGTAAGGGGGCTTGGGTCCGTCCACAACGTAGCATTAGTAACCTCACCGGTGGGGGGACGGCTTCGGGGTTTCCGGTCTGCTTGGGATACCCTAACTACGGATCCTTTTATTTTACAAAGCATTCAGGGTTATGAGATAGAGTTTATTAATGGCAGAGATCCCCCTTCGCAACATGAGCCTAGTCGCAGATTTGCACTCTCTCAGTCAGAGAAGGAGCGGGCTCATGTTGAAATACTACGATTAGAAAAGAAAGGGGTGATACAAAAAACGACGCACGAGCCATTGGAGTTTGTTTCCAACATCTTTACTAGGGTTAAGAAGGATGGAGGCTGTCGGATTATCATCGACTTAACCCAGTTGAATGCTTTCATACAATATACCCATTTTAAGATGGAGACGTTTGAGACGGCCAAGCAGTTGGTTAGTCATGGGTACTTTATGGCTTGCATTGACCTGAAGGATGCATACTATACAGTCCCTATTGCTAAACAACATCGGAGGTTCTTGAAATTTGTCTGGGAAGGTCAATTATGGCAATATATGGCTTTGCCTAATGGGATTACAACAGCGCCGAGACTATTTACTAAAATTGTCAAACCTTTATTGGCACATCTCAGGAAACAAAACCATATTATAATGGCATATTTAGATGACATTTTCATAGCAGGGAAAACCCTAGAGCACGCCCAGTTGGCAGTCTCGGCCGCTATATCTTTGTTTCAAAGAATGGGGTTTGTAATCCATCCAGACAAATCCAAGCTCAACCCTTCGCAGGTCATGGACTATTTGGGGTTCACTATAGACACTAACCAGATGAAAATCACGGTCCCAGTTGACAAAGTGGTGGACGTTCAACAAGCATGCATCAGTTTACTTGACAACAACAGGCCAACCATTCGGCAGGTTGCTAAGGTAATTGGCAAGCTGGTTGCCACATTCCCGGCCGTAAATTATGGTCCGTTGCATTACCAAAACTTACAAAAAAGTAAAATTCTGGCGTTAAAATTGAATACCGGACATTTTGACAGACCTATGCGCTTAGGCATAGGGGAGCAAACTGAGCTGGAATGGTGGGTTCATAATATTGGAGTAAGTTCCAAACCCATCATTCTCCCGAATCCCACGGTTCTGTTGCAAACTGATGCGAGTGCACAAGGCTGGGGGGCAACTGACACTATAACCAGCTGTGGTGGCAGATGGGACGCTCATGAGTTCACGCTTCTCCAAGTGCAAGGCATTAATTATTTGGAAATGCTGGGGGTCTTTCATGGACTGCGGGCATATTGCAGTAATTTGCGTCATGCACATGTCCGCCTTCAAATCGATAACACCACGGTGGTAGCCTATATAAATCATATGGGTGGTATCAGGTCAGTATCTTGTAATGATTTGGCAAATACAATTTGGCTCTGGTGCATCAAAAGGGGTATTTGGATATCAGCAACGTACCTTCCGGGGATACTCAATACGGTGGCGGACACCAGGTCACGAGTTTTTAATGATAACATTGAGTGGATGCTGAATCCCCTTGTGTTTGCTGAAATTGTGACAAAATTCGGTATGCCAGATATTGACCTATTTGCGTCTAGACTGAACCATCAGATACCAACATATGTATCGTGGGAACCAGATCCTGGGGCAGTGGCTTTGGATGCTTTTTCGCTCCACTGGGGGAAATGGTGTTGCTACGCTTTTCCCCCATTCTGCCTCATCAGTCGGGTATTACAGAAGATTAAATTAGACTCTGCATCAGGCATTCTGGTAATACCCGACTGGCCGACACAACCGTGGTACCCGGTGGTCTCTCAGATGCTGAAGCACCCGTGGGTGCGAATAGGAAACAACCCACAATTGGTTACTAATCCTGTCACTGGCGAGCCGCATCCGTGCCACGCCTATTTAAACCTGTTGGTCTGCAGGTTCTGAAAAGGCCTTTGCTGAACACGGGGATCTCACCGAGGGCCATGGATTTAATCGCTGCATCATGCAGAGCATCTACAAGGCGGCAGTACCTGACCCAGATCAGGAAATGGGAACTATTCTGTTTAAGGAAGAGTGTTACCTATGATTCTGCCACAATACCTGACGTCCTGGAATTCCTGGCGGGCCTCCACTATGATGAAGGGCTCAGCTATAGTACCATCAATAGCGCCAGGAGTGCGCTGTCCTCGTACCTTCCGGTAGGAGTGGGGACCAACAATCTGGTGTCGAAGTTTATGAGGGGTGTATTTAACACAAACCCTCCACGGCCCAGATATAACGTTGTCTGGGATGCAGGAGTGGTCCTGTCCCTGTTAAGATCATGGTCCCCCATGGCGGGGTTACCTCTTCACCAGCTCACCCTGAAGGTGGTCATGTTGATGGCGCTCACGTCTGCTCAGCGGGTACAGGCGCTTCAAAAGTTGCGCATTGACAATATGCTCTCTACCCCTGGGAAAATAACGTTTTACGTTGCAGACCTGCTGAAGCAGCATCGACCCGGATCTTTGGGGCTGCAGTTGGAATTCCAGGCGTACCCCTCTGATGCCACACTCTGCACAGTCACCCATCTCCGTTGCTACATTGAGTTGACCCGGTCGATCAAGAATTCGGAACAAGGACTGCTTATAAGCCACAAAAAACCACATCGCCGGGTGACAGTGCAGACGATCTCCAGGTGGCTCAGGGAAGTGTTGGATGCAGCGGGTATTGACACTAACTTGTTTAAATCTCATTCCACCAGGGCTGCATCCACATCAACAGCGAGGGCCATGGAGGTGCCCATGGATCACGTCCTCGCTACGGCAGGATGGGCCAGTGAGTCAACCTTTCAACGGTTCTACCATAAGCCATTGGCCGGACCTGCAACATATGCGGATGCAGTACTCAGGGCTGCTCCCTAATATCATTTGTCCCCAGTCAGGGGGTTTGTTTATGATTTGTGTTTAATAAATGTTAATTATTTTCAGATCGTCCAGTCTGGATTGCTTTAACAAACTTCCTCCATCAGGATTGCGGCAGTGTGGTAGCATGGGCGTTGTCCAGGGCGTGTAATCACAGAGCTTTGAAGTCTTCACGAAGTCACTCACGTGACTCCGAAGTAAAATAGTAAGATTAAACGAGAACTTACCAGTTCGAAGGTTGATCTTTATTTTATGAGGAGTTGCGATGAGGGATTTCGTGCCCTCCGCTCCCAACCCTCGATCATTATGTTCAGCTGGTTAGTTCGCAGTTTAATCTTAATATCCTTACTTTTCGTCGAGTCTGTGATTCCACACCACTGCTTTGAAGGATGCCGCGCATGCGTGTTGGCGGGGTCTTCACGAAATCCCTCATCACAACTCCTCATAAAATAAAGATCAACCTTCGAACTGGTAAGTTCTCGTTTAATCTTACTATTAACTATTCCTCCTCCCGCTTTGACTTTCCATGTTATGCCCAGTCCTAATTATTCAGTTCATTGCTTCCCACTGCCTAGCGGGAAAACTCTTGGATCTTCTGCAGCTCCTGGATCTCCCGTGCTGCATAGGGGTTACATTGATTTATCAAAAGATACATCAGACCCTTCGCCCCACCGAGTCGATGCCCATCATCAAGCAGACGTTCCCATTAGTTCTGCAATGCAACCTGCATACTCGGGTCTGAAGAAGGATTTCGGCCCGAAACGTCGCCTATCTCCTTCGCTCCTTAGATGCTGCTGCACCCGCTGAGTTTCTCCAGTCTTTTGTGTACCCACATTAGTTCTATGTTATTCCAATACTCGCATTATTCGCATCTACAACCTGCAAACTTGGTGGAAACCCACGCGGTCACAGAGAGAATACGCAAACTCGACAGCACCCGAGGCGCGGATCGAACCCGGGTGTCTGGCGCTGTGAAGCAGCAACTCTGCCACTGTGCCGTCCTTAACACGGATTTGAAATGCGCCAAAATATCGGACGGATCATGTTGCGACTCCCATTTGCCTTTCTGTGAAATAAATCAGGTTGTCGATATGTTCACACCACCGGCGCCATGTCGGTGTGAACGTCACAGACTGTTTTGAGGTGAAAGCCAGTCTTGAGCAGCAGCAGCGGATGCCACCTCCAGCCGGCCGATACAGACCGCACACTGGCTCAGCATCAAGCCGCCAGGACCAGGGCTCGCACTGCACCCGCCCCAGGGCCAGGGCTCGCACTGCACCCGGCCCCGGCCCCGGCCCCGCTCTCAACAAATGCTGACTACCGCCCCGGTCCGCCCGACCTTACCCCACCCGGCCCAGAGACAACTGCCTTAAAATGTGCAGGTGGGGCTGCACCGAAATAAACACGGTAAATATCTTTATCTCTCTTGGGCGTGGGTTCTAATTTAACATCGAACCAATGAATGCGAGTGCTCCTGTTTCTGTAGTGATTAAAGGCAAGCTGGGAACCTTGTAAATTACAACGAGGTAAAGATTTTGTTACCTCGGGGATTCATGTTTCTATATAGAACGGAAAGGGATGAATATATTATTTCGTCAACAAGACTCGATTCTGCAGACACAAGGAATTGCACGAGATGGAAACTTGAGTAGAACACAAAGTGATGGAGTCAGTCGGTGATCGGGCAGCATCTGTAGAGGAAATGGACAGACAGACAGACGATGTTTCGGGCCGGGACCGTTCAGAATCAGCAGCGGGTGGAACTTAATAAAATATACGAACTTGTACAAATCAGACCTGGTTACTCTTAAGAAAGTTGACACCAATGTTTCAAAGTGCAGGCCATTGATGCCGTAGAAAACATCGTTAGAAAAGGAAGAACAACAGCCAGAGGTGGCCACGCGCTTATGATGGCTCATGTGAAAACAGGTTTACATGGAGAAGCGCAGATATTTTGATAATTGTTTAGAAGAGGTTTGGGAATGTTCATACTGAAACACTGTTGCTCGCGATCAGTTAATTGAAGTGTGTTATTAGAACGGGGTTTCCTTTTGAATTTTTATAACACCTTGAACATTACACAACACCTCCAAAGTGCCTTCACTGTCAACATTGCATTCTGACTGAGCTTATAGGAGATCTGAGGGCCAGCGACACGAACAACTGCAGATGATGGAATCTTGAACAAACCACAACGTGTTGGAGGAACATAACGGATCAGGCAGCCTATGTGGGAATGGACACAAAGGGAATTATTCCATATAGGGAGGGTAGTTTTATACACGATGGAGGAGAGAATAATTTATATTTTAGATTGCAAATGTAGTTAAGACATGTTAACCTGATGAAAATAGTAGATATAGAATGAAAGCAGAATGAAAATAGCAACATTGCAATACAATATGGAAATTATGTTACATTCGCAAATGCTAATTATTTGTGACCTGGGCTGAAATACGAAATGCAATTGATATTAAAGCAGGATCCTATATATACTGTCACTTCTTCCTCTTTTTGTTCAGACCTATATGTGTAAATGGTGCGGGACCCGTTACTGTAAGGAATGTGGTAAGGGCGAATTTGTTGGCGAGATGTCCGCACCAACTAAATGTAGAGTATGCTTTCAGGTGAGAAAAAAATCAAAATCAATGCAACCTGCAATTCCAGCCAAAATCAAATATTTCCTGACCAGACCTCTGTCTACTTGAGTGAAGATATATATTTTAAATGGCATTGGGTAATAAATAGGTTGTGCGTTTACTATTTATGTGTAGGTATTTATAAATGTATTTCTTACACTTTGGCAGACCTATTCCCAACCTCATGGGTTAGAAGGTAGACACAAAATGCTGTAACTCAGTGGGACAGGCAGCATCTCTGGAGAGAAGGAATGGGTAACCTTTCGGGTGGAGACCCTTCTTCAGACTGATCACCCGAAATGTCACCCATTCCTTCTCTCATGAGTTGTACAGCATGAATATAAGCCCTTTAGTCTGACTCATCCGTGCCAACCAACCAAGATGCTGGTCTACGCTCATCATATTTTCCTGAATTTAGCCTATTTCTCTGTTCCTCTATCCATGTAACAGTCCAAATGCCTTTTTTTTTTAAACATTGTGATTGTACCTGCTCTTGTTACCTCCTTTGTCCTCTTCATTATTCTACCAAGCCTTGAATCATCAGCAAATGTAGCACCAATACCTTTGCTTCTTCCACATCCTTCATATAAATGGTAAAGACATTAACCATTATGGCACACCGCCCATAACAACTTGCCAACCAAAAAAATGGCCCATTGGAGGCTCTCCAATTCCCTATTTGTCAACAAATCTTCTATCCATTTCAATATATCACTTCCTGATCAATCACTTAATTTTCTGCAATAACCTTTTAAAGTGGCATAATTTCAAGTGTTTTTTTTAAATTAAGTATCACACATGCACCATTTATTACATCTTCAAGGATCTCAAAAAAATTGAACTAATAGGATTTCCCTTTTGTAAATTAACACTGTCTTTACATGATTCTTTGAACTATGCTAAGTGCCCTGCTAAAACAAATTCAATATTACCTTCCAATGTTCCTATGAAGGATATCAAGCTGGCGTTTAGTATCATGCTTTCTGTCTTCCAACTTTTGTAATAATGGAATTACATTTGCTATTTTCCAATTTAATAGAACCTTACCCAGATTCAAGGATTTTTTTTCAGAATTTGAAAATCAATGCACCAACTATCTTATTAGTCACTTCTTTTAAGACCCGAGGATGAAATCCATCAGGATCCAAAGACTAATTAGCACACAGCTCCAGCAACTTGCTCAGTATCACTCCATCAGTATCAATTTCCTGATTTTCTCTTTAGTTCCCAATTCCTGGTTTATATTTATGTCTGTGATGTTGCTTGAATCCTTACAAAACTGATACAAATACCCAGGTATTTCATCTGCCTGATCTTTTTTGCTACTAGTTGTTCAGACGCACTTTCTAAAGGAACAAAGCTCTCAGTGATTACTTTAAAAAAGATACTTTATATTTTTATTTTAGCTAGTATTATCTTGTATTCTAATGTTACCCAATCCAGTCATTTTTGACCCAGGGTGGCAGATCAGAAGACTAGACAATATATTAAAATATGTGTATTCATATGTATTTTCTTTCAATGTGATACTATCTTTAACTGCTTTAAATAAGTCGACAGTGAGTTCTCCCCTTCAAATTTCTTTTGAGTTGAAATTTATTTATTTACGACATAATTAAAAAATCCACTTAAATGTATAGAATCATAGAAAATAGGTGCAGGAGTAGGCCATTCGGCCATTCGAGCCTGCACCGCCATTCAATATGATCATGGCTGATCATCCAACTCAGTATCCTGTACCTGCCTTCTCTCCATACCCCCTGATCCCTTTAGCCACAAGGGCCACATCTAGCTCCCTCTTAAATATAGCCAATGAACTGGTCTCAACTACCTTCTGTGGCAGATAATTCCACAGACTCACCACTCTCTGTGTGAAAAAAGATCTTTTCATCTTGGTCCTAAAAGACTTCCCCCTTATCCTTAAAAGGTGACCCCTTGTTCTGGACTTCCCTAACATCAGGAACAATCTTCCTGCATCTAGCTTGTCCAACCCCTTAAGAATTTTGTACGCCTCTATAAGATCCCCCCTCAATCTCCTAAATTCCAGCGAGTACAAGCCGAGTCTATCCAGTCTTTCTTCATATGGAAGTCCTGCAATCCCAGGAATCAGTCTGGTGAACCTTCTCTGTACTCCCTCTATGGCAAGAATGTATTTCCTCAGATTAGGAGACCAAAATTGTACGCAATACTCCAGGTGTGGCCTCACCAAGACCCTGTACAACAGCAGTAGAATCTCCCTGCTCTTGTACTCAAATCCTTTTGCTATGAATGCCAACATACCATTCGCTTTCTTCACAGCCTGCTGCATCTGCATGCCTACTTTCAATGACTGGTGTACCATGACACCCAGTTCTCGTTGCATCTCCCCTTTTCCTAATCAGCCACCATTCAGATAATAATCTACCCTCCTGTTTTTGCCACCAAAGTGGATAGCCTCACATTTATCCACATTATACTGCATCTGCCATGCATTTGCCCACTCACCCAACCTATCCAAGTCACCTTACAGCCTCCTAACATCCTCCTCACAGCTAACACTGCCCCCCAGCTTTGTGTCATCCGCAAACTCGGAGATGTTGCTTTCAATCCTTCATCCAGATCATTAATATATATTGTAAATAGCTGGGGTCCCAGCACTGAGCCTTGCGGTACCCCACTAGTCACTGCCTGCCATTCTGAAAATGACCCGTTTACTCCTACTCTTTGCTTCCTGTCTGCCAGCCAGTTCTCTATCCACATCAATACTGAACCCCCAATACCGTGTGCTTTAAGTTTGTATGCTAATCTCTTAAGTGGGACCTTGTCAAAAGCCTTCTGAAAGTCCAGATACAACACATCCACAGGTTCTCCCTTATCCACTCTACTAGTTAAATCCTCAAAAAATTCTATAAGATTCGTCAGACATGATTTACCTTTCATAAATCCATGCTGACTTTGTCCAATGATTTCACTGTTTTCCAAATGTGCTGCTATCCCATCTTTAATAACTTCATGTCGAACTGATAGCATCTAACTGATTCACTTTTTAATCTAACAATTTGCTTCAACTAGCTTTGTTTTCATGCCTCATGGTTGCCCTTCTCTACGTTCAAAATACCAGTGGTGTATCTTAACTCCGCTAACATAAATGAGCTATCATAGCTCTTCACTCCCACCATGTCGATAGGAAGCAGCGTAAAATTCAGACCTATTTGTTTATATTAGTCTGGTAAAATTGCACTTTGGAAATATTAATGCTGTCCTCCACTGCTTTCCATTCACTCCATCATATATTTTCTGCAGACAGGGAGGATTGCTGTCTCCTTTCCTAATCTAAAACATGCTGAACTCGCTCCGAATTTATATGTAGTGAATCCTTCCAGCCTCCTACAATTCTGATGAATTCTCTTTGTCATACAATAATCAGTACCGAGCCATTTAAATAGGGTGTGAAAATTAGCTGAGCCTGACACTAAAGTTGCTGTTTAGTTTGGATCTCCTGCTGATTCCATTCTTGAGTTAAAAGCTGCAGGATTGGATTCCATGAGCTGTAAGGAGAAGAGTGGGATGATTACGTAATGAAAAGTGGAAGCATCTAACATACCTCTTCCGTAATTCTTAAAAAGACTGCAATTGAAAATATTTATTTTCCAGCAATGATTCTTTTTCAGGTCTTGTTCCTTCAAAGGGAATTTTTGATTTGGTTTTATTTATTCTCTTGAATTTGTAGTGGAAATGTCAGGGGGCATTGGTGGAATTTTCACCAAAAGGAAAGAGCACATCCCCCACCAGAACCGAAAAATCGGCAAAAAGTAAGAGCACTTCCTCCAAAAAATCTACAAAAAGCACCAAGGTAAGTATATACAATAATATACTAAGCATATATAATAATTTAGAGGCAATTAAATGAAACAGCTGCAGAATTCTAAGTCACTAATACCTACCAAAGAGTTTTCATAAGTATATGTTTTTCAAATGTTCTTTCACCAAACCAGCATCTAATTCAAAACTGGCCATACTCTCAGTTCGGAATGATCAGTTTACATAAATTATACCCATTTGAGAACAGTGAACACATTGTGCCCAGTCTTGGGCATTAGGTAGCTGTGTTTAAATTATTTTGCAAACTGATAACATTAAACTTAGACCTGATTGGGAACAACACAGCAAGGTACTTAAGTACAAAATTGGAAAAAGACCAAGAACATTCAGACCCACGAGGTCTGATTTTTCTTGGTATCCCATCTTTCTGCATGGTACTGGAGGATAAACTATTAAATCATGCACCAGTCACTAATTGGTTGCAATCAATACCCTCCTTAATTGCATTTTCATTGGTCATTAAACATTCAAATTATGTTGATGAGTACTTATATATAACTTGACAACATTGGGTGGCACAGTGGAGCAACTAGAGAGCCACTGCAATACAGCACGAGACCTAGACCATCTCGACCTTGGGTGTTATGTGTTTGTGGAATCTGCATGTTCTCCCTGTGATTGTATAGGTTTCCTCCAGTTGCTCTGGTTTTTTTCTCCATGTATTCTTCCAAAATACATGCAAATCTTATCTGTCAGAATTCTCTCCAGCAACATTCTTACTACAGACATTAGGCTTGTTTCATTGCAATAAAATTCAAAGCTCTGAACGACAATTTATTCAAATGTATCATAAAAGTTGCAAAATAATTGTGTGCAAGAAACAGAACTCAAGTTCAAATAAAAATAAATACCTTTGGCATGTCTAAGTTTTTTTTATTTTTACATTTAAAACATTTTAGGTAGACAATCTTTTCATTAATCCAAGTTGATAAAGTAAGTTTTTGTACAAGGCTATATATTAATACTACAGGATTACTCCAATGTTATAAAATATTCCCAACGTAAAAAATAATGATGTCAGATGTAAAACTCTGCTTTAATTTGAATCACACCATCATCTTGATTCCCGCATTAATGTGCTCCTACTTCAGATCACTGACTTTAATTTCCCCCAAAATAATTAAATGAAATAGATTTGACAAATATCACCTATATTATGGGAAGAATCGGTCAATTGATTGAAAAAATACAGTGTTCATGAAGAAAAAAGCCATGTTGAGCCAATGCTCCTGTACATTAAAATATTTCAGAATCAATCACTGCCAGCATATAGTAAATAGAATCGGAGTGCCACAGTCAAAACTAGTGTCACAAAATCATTTCTTCTTGCTCGCTTGGGCAAGCTAACATCTAAGTGCAACTTATTTCAACCACACCAAATAGATTTTCAATATTTTACATAAATTTGTTTCATTCAATTCAGCAAAACTGATTAAAAGTTAGTTCTTTAGTTGTAAATATGTGTTTATTAATTAGAAGGCTACAATTGTCTGAAAATAATTATTTATTGCAATAATAAGGAAGAGAGATTTACAGAGCTTAAATATTTGTCTCTGCAGTCAGTTTATTAAAGTACAGGTCAGCAAATTGCGATCCCACGTATTTTCCACAAATCAGTTTTTGTATAATAATGCTTAGTATCCATTGCAAGCAAAATAGTACACAAGTGTTAATCAAAGTACACAGACTTTAAGAGGGCAATTCTACAAGATATTTCTTGCACATTAGTTAAAGGAATTAAATAGAAACCCATGTTATGATATCAAATATGTTTTCCAAGCCACATTCCATAATGCAGTGAAGGTCGTGACATTTTGATTTGAAATAATACCTCAAGAAATGATGGCATATGTACAAAAAAAATCATTTAATTACAAATTTGCTTGAGAGCCATTAGTTAAGTTGCAGGGATCTGTGGCAAGCCAAATTCGTCCACTAGTACACCATCCTGAAAATACAAATAATTTTTGGTATTAGTTAGTGAAATAAAATACACTTTGCTGCCCACATGGAGTACATTTAACTGTTTATTTTGCTAAATGACTACAAGCATTAGGTGCAAAATTCAATGCAGAAGTAAGAAAAATAGAAATTATGAAAGAAATGTCAATTGGAACAGTACAGCACAAGAACAGGCCCTTCGACCCAGAATATCAGTGCCAAACATGATGCCAACTGTCTGCACATAATCCAATTTCCTCCATTGCCTGTACGTCCATATGCCTATCCAAGACACTTAAATGCCACTATCATATCTGCCTCAATCACTACCCTCGGCAGCTCTTTCCAGGCACTCACTGTAAAAAGGTTTACCTGCATACCTCCTTTAAATCTTGCCCTCCTCACCTTAAAGTTATGCCCTCTAGTATTTTATTTTTCCTTCCTGGGAATAGGGTTCTGAATGTCTACCCTTTGTCTACCAATCTTTGTTTCATTGTATATACTACTATCAGGTCTCCCCACAACTTCTGACATTGTAGAGAAAACTATTATTATTTCATTATCACTCATTAAAAATGTTAAAGTGCAGCTTTTATATTATTCAATACATTGGAGATGAAGCCGGCAGGTGCATGCACATGTTAACATATGTTATGTTAATAGGTGCATCCACAATGTTAACATATCACATGTGGCAATTAAATACAAATATATAATCCGCTGTAAACAACAGAATGCATGAATGCAAAGGGGGAGCACTAGCAGATTATAACGAAGCATACCTTGTTGGTTTTTGCGTCACTTGGAACACCCTCAGGAATAGACGGTGCAGATGCAGCCTCGTCCAAATAGGAAGAGTCTTCATCAGCTAGAAGCTCGTCACCAAGTGCATCCAGTTCTAAACGTACAAAACAGTACAGAAACAAGCATTAAAAAAAAAAATCACACTATTCATTGTATAATGCTTTGACTGGGATAAGCATGTACCCCATTCTCACATCAAATCCTTTGACAACAATCCACACCACATATCCCCAGGTAACAGGAATTTCTTGTGCACACTGTCAGATACAGGGTGGGCAAAAATAATCAACCAATCATGCGCAAGGAACAGGAGATTGCAGGCAGCTGCAGGGCTAATAAGGTTGTCGTAGTAGGAATTTTTAAACTTTCCCATGATGGAAGTGCTAAAACTAGAGGGCAAAGGAATAAGGTTAGAGATTTAAAAAAATCAGAGGGGTCTGAGGGGGATTATTTTCCCCATGGAGTGTGGTTAGAACCATGAGCGCACTGCTTGATGTGGTGGTCAAATAATAACTCTTTGTCATTGTAAATACATACAATGAAATTTCAGAGCAAGTTTCAAAGCAATTACTTTTACCACATTTCACCAGCATCTGGACAAGCACCTGCATTGTCAAAACATAGAAGGCACATAAGTGACAAATGTACATAAATGGGATTAGAATAGATAAAAACTCTGGATATTGTGGGCTGAAGTGGCTTTTTTCATGCTGTATGACTGAACTTTAAAACAATAGACAATAGACAATAGGTGCAGGAGTAGGCCATTCGGCCCTTCGAGCTAGCACCGCCATTCAATGTGATCATGGCTGATCATCCCCAATCAGTACCCCCCCGTTCCTGCCTTCTCCTCATATCCCATGACTCCACTATCTTTAAGAGCCCTATCTAGCTCCCTCTTAAAAGTATCCAGAGAACCGGCTTCCACCGCCCTCTGAGGCAGAGAACTCCACATACTCACAACTCTCTGAGAAAAGTGTTTCCTCGTCTCCGTTTTAAATGGCTTACCCCTTATTCTTAAACTGTGGCCCTTGGTTCTGGACTCCCCCAACATCGGGAACATGTTTCCTGCCTCTAGCGCGTCCAAACCCTTAATAATCTTATAAGTTTCAATAAGATCCCCCTCATCCTCCTAAACTCCAGTTTAGAAGTCCAAGCGCTCCATTCTCTCAGCATATGACAGTCCCGCCATCCCGGGAATTAACCTTGTAAACCTATGCTGCACTCCCTCAATAGCAAGAATGTCCTTCCTCAAATTAGGGGACCAAAACTGCACACAATACTCCAGGTGTGGTCTCACTAGGACCCCTATACAACTGCAGAAAGACCTCTTTGCTCCTATACTCAACTCCTCTTGTCATGAAGGCCAACATTCACATTCTTCACTGCCTCCTGTATCTGCATGCTATTTGCAATGTGGAACATATAGAGCAATTCACTGCTGATATATTCACAGAAAAACATTTAAATAGAGCATTAACCCGCCAAACTAACAATATACACAATGTGATCCTTTGTTGTTGGATCAAGCTAAAGTATATTTATTTGTGCTCCAATATTCAACATTTAGAAAAAAAATTGTATTGTTTAAAATGCATCCAGCACTTTCAACATTGTAATGCAATTGCAACTACCCAAAATATGTTATCTTTTAAGTTTCCACTACCAGCAATTAGCTCTGGTGGATTCAATTATACTCTTATTACTACTGCAATAAATTATGGGGAGTTCATCCTCACCTGCTTCCAAATCATCTTCATCAATTTCCGGTGTTCCATAGCTGCGACTCAAGGCTTCCTGCACATCATTTGCTTCTTCCATCATGTCTTCTAATTGATCTTGTATGTTCTATGGAGGCCAATAGTGAATAAACTACAATGTAACTTTTTGCATCAAAACCTACGAATCATACAGCAGGCAAACAGGCATTTCAGCTCAACTTGTCCATGCTGTCAATCTAAGCTAGTCACATTTGGCAGCATTTTGGCCCACATCCATCTTAACCTTTCCTATCCATGTACCTGTCCAAATGTCTTTTAAATGTTGTTATTGTATCTGCCTCAACTACTTCCTCTGGCGACTCATTCCACATACCCACCATCCTTCATGTGGAAAACGTTTGCCCCTCGGGTTTTTATAAAAGTTTCCCTTCTTACCGTAAAGTTTTGCCTCTAGTTCTTGATTCCCCTACCCTGGGAAAAGACTGTACATTCACCACAACAAATCTCATCATTTTATACACCTCTACAAAATCACCCTTCAGCCTCCTGCACTCCAAGGAAATAAAGTCCCAGCCTGCCCAATCTCTCCCTATAGTTCAGGCCCTCGAGTCCTGGCAACAGCCTCTCAAATCTTCGCTGCGCTCTTTCCAGCTTAATGGTATCTTTCCTATTGCAACAGGGGACGGAAATGGAATATAATACTTCCAACTGCAGCCTCACCAACATCTTGTAGAACTATGACATAATGTTCCAACACTTAATTAACTGACTGATGAAGGCAAACGTGCCAAAAGCCTTCTTCACTACCCCATCCACCCTCGGTGCTACTTTCTGGGACTTACTCAGTACGCCTATATATCTCTCCTTTACAACACCCTGAGGCGCACCCTTAATCACAGGCCTCCAGTCAAAAATAAACCTTTCACATCACCCTTTGCTTCTTACAACAAAGCCAATTCTGTATTCAGCTAGCTAGTTCACCCTGGATACCATGAAAACCTCCAGAGGACCCAGCATGTAAAAACTTATCAAAGGCATTGCTGAAGTCCATATAGACCAAACCCATGGTTCCACCCTCATCAACCTTCTTGATCAATTCACAAGACAGTCAACTGAAATAAGGATTGTCACTTTCTACATTTCCCTCGTCTTCACATCTTTCTCCGCAGTAAAACCAGTGGAGAAGTATTCATCGAGGACCTTGCCAGTCTCCTGCAGCTCCACATATAGATTACAACTTTAATTTCTGAGTGGCCATGCACATTTTTCCCCCTTAATATATCTTGTCAAATCCTTAAGGATTCTCCTTAATCTCACCAGCCAGTGTTATTCCTTGTCTCCTTTTTGCCCTCCTGATTTCCTCTAGTATGCTCCTCACTCCCCTGTACTCCTCCACAGATACACGATCCCAGCTGCCTATATCTAACCCATGCCTCCTTTTTTCTTGATCAGCCCTAATTTCTCTCCTCATCCAGGGTTCTGTACTCCCACCAGCCTTGCCCTTCACCAACAAGAACTCTCACTATCTCACTTTTACAAACACCACACTTTCCAGATGCCCCTTTACCCGCAAACGACCTACTCCAATTAACTTTAACCAGTTCCTGTCTCACACTATAACAGTTGATCTTATTTAATGATACTTTAACATCCTTATCCAAACTATTTTATAGCTAATATAATGATGGGTGCTCATCTCAAAAGGTTCATCCACTGACACTTCAATCACTTGCCTTGCCCACTTCCTTAAGAATAGGTCAAGCTTGGGTAGAGGTCCTTACCCAATAAACATTTCTGAACACACTTGACAAATCACACTTCAACTAAGCCATTAGTACTATGGCAATCCCAATTTACATTGGGAAAGTTAAAATCCCCTGGTATGACAATGCTATTAGTCTTGCAGCTGTCTAAAATTTTCGACACATTTGTTCTTCCGATTCCTGTTGACTATTAGGGGGCCTATAGTACAATTCCAACAGGTGATCATCCTCTTTTTTTTTTATTTCTCAGCTCCACCCATACAGCCTCACTGGACAATCTTTCAGTAATGTCAGACTATTGCCATGATAAAGTAATACCTTAATAAAGTTACTCCCCTTCTTTTACCTCTATAAACAGTAAGCTGTCAGTCCTGGCTCTCGCTGAGCCAGGTTTCTGCAATGCCTTTAGGAGTGACCAGTAAGGTGGATGAACTAAGGGTGATCCCAATGTGCGACTGGGATGTTAAAGGCATTGCAGAAACCTGACTAATAGAGAGCCAGGGCTAGCAGCTTACTGTTAATAGAGGTAAAAGAAGCGGATTACTTTATTACGGTACTTTATCGCGGAAATAGTCTGACATTTAGCACGGAAATAAATGCAATTCAACCGTCTTTCCTCGCTCACATCTAGGGAATTTGCTGTCATCAAATGTACCGACCTCCAGCCTCCCACTTGCCTCCTGATGGCATTGGATCTCATCCTTCTGCAGAACTGGTTTAAATCCTTCCATGTAACACTGGCAATCTTGCCCACCGAGATATTTGTCCCCCTCCAGTTCAGATGCAACCCCATCCCTCTTGTACGGGTGTCATCAGCCCGAAAAGAGATCCAATGTCCAGAAATCTGAATTCCAACCCCATCCTCCACCAACTACTCAGCCACGCATTCACCTGTACTATATTCCTACTCTCACTAGCACATGGCATCGGGAGGAATCCGGGGAATGCTACCCTCAAGGTTGTTCTTTTTAACTTTTTGCAACACACCATCAGTCTCTTTAGCGGCCACAGATTCTCTTGCCTGTCCTCCTAACTAATGAGTTTCCTCTCACTATATTCAGAAAAACAAAAGTAATTTTCCACAACAAATCTATAAAATGTTATCTTATACACCTCAAAAGTTTATTTTCAGCAATTCTTTAAACACAATATACATCACCTCAATCTGATCGATCTTGACTTGTTTGTAAGCTTTCTTCATTTCCTTGACACCAGTTTTCATTGCATCCACCTGCACAATAGATCAAATGTCAAAAACCATACCACTAGTGAGGTTTAATTTAATTTGTGTCTGTTCATTTTAGTAAACGGCACTGCTACATTACAAATTAACTGAGAATTTACTTAATTGCACTACAAAGATATTGTATTCATATTAAACATGGTTTTATTCCATTAAAACAGGAAATATAGCAGACAAGCAGAGATCTTCTGTTGTTACCGTAGTCTTTGTGTCTTTCAATGACTGTATGGTATAGTTGGCTTGTTCCATATTGAATGACTGCTGCATTAGGTTGTCCCTCTGTTGCTCATACCTGTAAATAATAACCACATATATTCCAAAACATTTACTGGTCAAATTATTTTGAACAAACTAATCTATACAGAAAATAAATACAGAAAAAACTCAGGGGAAAAAAAAGGAAAAAACTCCCAGACAAAAATTACTCACATCCTCTTCTGCTTTAAAATACGCATTGCTTTTTGCTTTACCATGTTCTGGAAAGTAAACAAAAAGCCATTTTGAGTATTTGTATTGTTAATGGAGTCAAAGGCCCAAGTGCTGATTTACAACAAAAACATGATGAAATCATAGCTACATCTTAAGATCCTTTGTGCAGCACTTAAATTCTCAAATAATAACCCCTTCATTTAATAAATGACCCCTGTTACTAGTTACAGTTCTACGGATACCCTTTGTCTTAAATTATAAATACTTCTATACGGAATATGCCTTTTTTTAAAAATGCCAATTTGTAATAATAGGCAGAACTTAATGTCATATTTTAAACACTTGCCTTTGATCCACCGTCTCTCATTTTCTTCATCTGGTCTTTGTATTTGGCCAATTCAACATCAAGTCTGGCGATCTTCTTATCGATAGATTCTGCTCTTCCATCAACCTGAACAAAAAATTAAACAAACAATTCCTTTGAATGAAACCTACTGTATTGGAAGAAAAAGGCTGCAATAATTTTATAATGCTTAATCAAACATGGGGGGGGGGGGGGGGGGGGTACGAGTGCAAAATGTTCAAACACGGAGCAATGCAGCACAGACAACCCCTCACAGTGCTAATGAACTCCTCATAAAGGCATTGAGGACAGAACATGAGGAAGGAAAATAGGATGCAGTGTGTTTGATGGCAGAGCTGTAACTTATACATACTGTAGACGACCACTGAACAGGACATATTAAACACACACACAAATTCACACAGCTAAACTGTATGTCTAAAACATTTCTATTATATCTCATACATTAGGTCACAAAACTCAATCTTTGCTAAAAGAGCCGGAATTACTGAGACAAAATGTGTAAGAAGGAATTGCAGATGTTGGTTTAAACCGAAGATAGACACAAAAAGCTGGAGTAACTCAGCGGGACATGCAGCATCCGTTTCCCTTACCCTTAACCAGTCTGAAGAAGGGTCGCGACCCGAAACGTCATCCATTCCTTCTTTCCAGAGATGCTGCCTGTCCCGCTGAGTAACTCCAGCTTTTGTGTTTGAGTGTGCCAGCACAGTTTAACCATTAGCTTGTTTTGTTGCTGCCTCTCAAAATACTAATGTTACCAGGTACAGCAAACACATGCTAATACATGGTAACCCATGCTAAACAGAACCAAAAAAAGGGCTAAAGTTGAGTTTCATGTACTGAAATATATGGTTGTCTAATGGGAGAAATAATCTTGCTCCAGCAGCAGTGAAAATAGACATACCTTCTGAACAATAGGTCAAGACTAAATAAAACCATGCCGTGTATCTGCAGTGACTTAAATAATGCTCATTCCCATCAATTCAGCCTCCGACACTAGTATACAAAAAGATTAGGTGACATAGATGCAATTTATGTGAACTAGGTGGAAAGAGTATATACCCTTGGTTTCAATACAAAGCTATTTAAATTATTTATGGTGCAGAGATCATAGTATCATATAGTCCAAATCAAATCAGGTGTGAATTTATCAACATGCCTTGTTTGACTGAAAAATGTTAACAGGATGCTGTTACAAATGGAGCTTCACACAAGGGCAAAGCCGGCAAATGGAGCTCACGAAGAAGCACAATTTACACTCTGATAACCAATTAGAAGTACAGCTTATGCTACCTGACCAACATTAAAAGAGAACAATGTATCAATGCAAATCACATCATACTTTCCAGAATGAGAGAGTGGACACTCCTGAATGAAAATACAATATTTGAAAGTCAGGAGATGAAGGCTCATCTAATAATATCTAGAATTCCACTAACTGAATGAAGATCAATGTTCTTTGTTGATGGATTTGAGAAGAAAGCAACCAGTTAGTAGCAGTCTCGGCTTCCTGAATGAACTCTTCTGTTTACATGCCATGGCAAGGTTTATTCTGATGTTCTCAGTAAAACGTGAGCTTTATTTAAGAAAATCAAAGGATTTACCCACATACAATTAGAATCACCTTGCTACTGTTTTGTCTCGTCATGAATGTCAAATTCCAGTTTTATGCAAGTTTTTTTGTTTTACCATTTAAAGGATGTGCATGCTACATAATTTAGCCTCGGGTATCGTATGGTGCTGGATTCTGATTCAGAAACCTCCCCTCCACAGGTTGTAACCCACCCTGCTCCTCCTTCCCTATACTGAATAATTTGCCATTGTGTTGTCATTGTGAATATATATATATTTTTAAATAGAATAGAAAATTGTCTACGTTCCTCAAAATGGTAAAACAATCAAATGTTATGAGTAAGTAGGAAGGAGGTATACTATAAATCCAAAAATGCAATCTTTCTCTTGATCATAGAAATCCTAGAAATATAAAAATCATCAGTCACTGAAAGTACGCATGCACGTACAGCAGGCAGTGAAGAAAGCCAATGGCATGTTGGCCTTCATTGCGAGTGGATTTGAATATAGGAGCAAGGAGGTCATTCTGCAGTTGTACAGGGCCCTGGTGAGACTTCACCTGGAGTATAATGTGAAAGAATGGGTTGACTGGGCTTGTATTCACTGGAATTTACAAGGATGAGTGGGAATCTTATAGAAAATATATAAAAATCTTAAAGATTTGGACAGGCGAGATGCAGGAAAAATGTTCCCAAAGTTGGGGGAGTCCAGAACCAAGGGTCACAGTTTAAGAATAAGGACTTATTTAGGATTGAGATGAGGAAATATTTCTTCACCCAGAGAGTTGTGAATCTGTGGAATTATCTGCCACAGAAGGCTGTGGAGGCCAACTCACTGGATATTTTCAAGAGATAGTTAGATTTAGCTCTTAGGGCTAAAGGGACATGGGGAGAAAGCAGGAACGGGGTACTGATTTTAGATGATTAGCCATGATCAAATTGAATGGCGACGCCGGCTCAAAGGGCCGAATGGCCTGCTCCTACACCTATTTTTCTACGTTTCTATGTGTGAAACTCAATTTTTTACAGCGCTAATCAAATAATTTTCTAAACAGTTGACATGGGATCAATAAGTAAAGATTTGTTATGTTTTACGGAAATGGTCGCAGAAATCACACACCATTCCAAAATTCGAATCCAATTGAAATTCGGTGATCTGAAACTTGTGATTGCTTTTCTTTTACTCTATAGAAATAAGGAAACAAAGGGAGAAGTAAAGATACAAATGAAGAAATTAAGGCAAAAATCAAAGAATAAAAGAGGTAAAAATATGCATAATCTCATGTGACAGATGTACGAGGTTGTTGGTGTGTAGATTAATGTCACTGCTGAAATTCTTTTTTCAATTTTTATTGACAAAAGTAGTGTCTTCTGTCCATTTGTTTATCAGTCACCCTCAACAGCACGTTCACTCAGATGTGAATTTGAAGAGCATGGTTCAGGATTGCTAATTTCATCTTGCAACATTAAAATTTTGAGTACCAAAACTCTACACAGAAATAGAACTATATATTCAACTTGACTTCTCAATTGCTTCATATATTTGCTTTTTTAATTTTAAAAATATTAAGCCTAGTGGTAGTGGTAAAACTATCCAGATACCATGTGTTCCTGGCATCATCTGCATTGCCAGTTGTATGTGTAGGTAGTTCTGGTATAATATTGTTTCCATTAATGCAACTGATGAAATAGGGAATATTGTATTATGCAGGCTAAATTGGTTTGAGTGCAATTTCAATTGGGAATTAAAAAGTTACTTTGGAAATTAACAAACAGTCCTGATTAAAAGAAAGTCTAGATTTCGGTTTCCATGTAACCTCTCCATAATAATTAGATTCCATTGTCGCTTAAGAATATAGGGTGCTGATTTCACTGTGCAATTGACAACATTGCTTCTATTGACACTTGAGCAATAACACTCTGATATTTTTAGCCTGCAGTATCTCAGATAAATGTATACCTATCAAAAAGCAAGATACAACATACATTTAAAACGAGACACGAACAGCTTTCCCCCCCACTTATCAAACTACTGTTTGACACTCCCATAAACTAGAGTGTAATCCCGATCTTCCAAACTAACTCCTTGCGGACTTTGGACTTTTTCCACTGTAACCAATGCAATAATACTGTAACACTGTATTCTGTTGGTAATTTTTCATTTTGCACTACCTGTTATACTATGAATGGCTTGATTGTACTCACGAACTGTATGATTTGTCCGGATAGATCGCAAAGTTTTCAGTGCATCTTAGTACACATGACAACAATACTAAATTCTTATTTTTCAAATTCAACCAATACTACATTCTTATTTTTCAAATTCCTGCAGGAAAGATAACTTTGTTACCCTTTTCCCCATTGACCCAATTTTCTTTAAGACATTTTCTGTGACACAAGGTTTCTTAGGAATTGTACCTATTGTATTACAGCAAAGCCAGCTGTGAGCAACTCCATGAGAACTGAAAAGATACACAAATTCTTCGTCTGAAGAAGGGCCTCGACCCGAAACATCACCCTTTCCGTCTCTCCAGAGATGCTGCCTGTCCCGCTGAGTTATTCCAGCATCTTTAGTTCTTTCCTACACCTCCTCTATAAGCATTGTTTCAAATTTCCTTCCATCCAATCAGAAAAAATGTTTTTGTTTGTGCACTACAAATACATTTACAATGTAATACATTTGTCATGTCCTCTACCTATCTCTGAGGATCACATAACCTGAAGAAATTTGGTTGATGCAACTATTATTTCTATGGCATTTTCCTTTCCAAACCCTTTTCCACGATGTCCTTCCAAAGCAGTTCTCGGTACCTGGTTCCATTACAAATCAATGCATACAAATTCTAGTTCAGATTTTACCCATGAATACGGAAAACTCGATTACATTCATTGCTCCTTTAACTGTTGTTCGCAGAATTTGTCCTCTGCTACTTACAAATATCCCCTCCTTGGCAATACAGATTTGTCCTCATTCTGACCTCCACATCAAACTCTGCTTCATCCAGCAATTCAACCAAATGATTCGATTATTTTGTAACATTCATAGCACTGGAGTTAGTCAACAGCCCAGGCAGCATCTCTGGAAGACTTGGATAGGCAATGTTGTGGGTCGGGACCCTTCTTGGACATGGAAAGGCGATGCTTCTATATTTTTGCGCACCAGAAACATAAGCTTAAGTAAAGTGAAGAAGGGTCTCGACCCGAAACGTCACCTATTCCTTTGCTCCATAGATGCTGTCTCACCCGCTGAGATTCTCCAGCATTTTTGTCTACATAAGCTCAAGTAAATGTTAGCTCACAGCTTTACCTTCCTATATAACTTCTTCCAAATCCATGTTTCCTTCCAAACCAAATCCACGTGAATTTCACTGAACTCCCTGATGTATTCATCCAAGATTAAACAATTCTTTAGCGATGGCTTAAGCGCCACTTCTCCTGGATTGCATATTTTCTGCTGGCCTTTCTGCACCAGCCTTCTCATTTAATCTGAGAGTACGGTAGTTCTTATGGCAGTGAAGCCGTCCCATCAGCGAATGTACATAACACAAATTGGGTGGTATCTTTTCAAATATCTCTACTCTGTCCATTAAGCTCAACTCCTCTACCTGGTCACATTCCTTAAATTCCTATCCTCACTCATAAATTTTGACTTTGCATGTTGTCTCAATATAAAAATAAGAAATGCACTAGGATAACTTACCAATGACTCTACTTCCTCAGAAGTTTTGAGGAGAGTCAGCATGTCACCAAACACTATCACTTCTACAAGTGTCTGATGGAGAGCCTACTGACTGGTTGCATCATGACTTGATTTTGAAATTCGAATATTCAAGACGAAAGGAGGCTGCAGACAGTGATGGACTTAGCCCATTCCACCACAGGTGCTGATTGCCCCATCATCAAAGGAATGTACAGAATGTGCTGCCTCCAGTAGATAGCAACAATGTCTCACACCACCCTGTCCATGCTTTCTTCTTGCTGCCATCTTTGAGAGGTTGGTACACGAGCCTGAGACTAGCAACCTCCAGGTCCAAGAACAGCTTCGCCCCATCAACCATCAGATTCTTGAACCACTCTGTGCAATCCTACTTCAGCACCGAACCACTACAGACTTTGCATTATTGGGGTTGTTCTATGTACTTTGGGTTTTGCAGACATGCCCTAGTTTACTTGGAATAACTAATAATTTATTGTAAATCTTATTAATTATTGTTACATCCATTGTGCCGGAAAAGCTGCAGCAAGTTAAAAATGTAATTGTTCCGGTTCATGCCCAGTACACAAGACGAGGCAAACAGTGTTGGCTCTTGAAAAACCTGTAAGATTACCTCAGAGGTGCTGGAATGTGCTCCTCCTTCCTTTTGAGCTTTAAATGCAACGCATGTGCAATATCATTAAGTTCAGACCTAATAGATGCACCAGAATAACTAACTTGTCTATATTATCCACAGATGCTTTGCGGCCCGAGTATTTCCTGCATTCCAACTTTACAGTTTTCTGTTTGCAACAACCAAACATTAAGAACTAATGCAATGTACTTGAGGTATGCTGAAAATGAAGAGAGCTTGGCAACATTGTTGTTATAAGGGCAAAACCAGTGTGCTGGTACAATAAATAAAACCACCTTTGCAAGATCCTTCAAACTTAGATTCCTGCCTGTGTCTCACCGAATCAGAATAACCCATTGTGTATACAAAATTCAATCCACAGTGGGGTGTGGAGGGACAGGGAGGAGTTAGAATTGTTATTAACACTACTTCCTTTACTACCTGAGATAGCGCATTCAGATAAGAAAATATATGGTTAGCAGGTTAATTTCAATATATAAATCTAAATAGGACGGGAGAAGCAAAGGAACCTGGGAATACAAAATTATAAAAATAGATCAGTAAATTTTAAAAAAAGCAAGAGAATTTATTTCTAAAGAGAAAGGACTGAATTTAGACTACTTTCTATTGTTCTGGTCTTAAAGTCATAGCGTTAGTCATACCGCATGGAATAGGCCCTGCTGCCCAAATTGCCCACACCAGCCAACATGTCCCAACCACACTAGTAGTCCCACCTGCCTGCATTTGGTCCATATCCCTCTAAACCAGTCCTACCCAGGTACCTGTCTAAATGCTTCTTAAACGTTGCAATACCTGCCTCAACGACCTCCTCTAGCAGTTCATTCCATACACCCACCACCCTTTGTGTGAAACAGTTACCCCTTAGATTCCTATTAAAAAAGAGCCTCTGTGCAACTACCCAATCTATTGCTATCTTGATTTTGTACACCTCTATAAGATCACTCTTCACCCTCCTGCACTCTAAGGAATAGAGTCCTAGACTGCCCAACTTCTCCCTAGCTCAGGCCCTCGAGTCCTGGAAACATCCTTGTAAATCCTGTCTGCACCCTTTACAACATCATTCTTACAACATGATGCTCAAAACTGAACACAATACTCTAAATGCAGCCTTACTAACATCTTATACATCTGACCTCCCAACTTTTATACTAAATGCTCTGACTGATGATGGCCAATGTGCCAAAAGCCTTTTTGACCAACCTATCTACATGTACTGCCACTTTCAATGAACTATGTACCTGTACTTGGAGATCCCTCTGCTCTACACTCCCCAGAGCCCTATCGTTCACTGTGTACGTTCTGCCCATGTTAGTGCTCCCAAAATGCAACATCTTACATTTCTCTGTATTAAATTCCATCAACCAATCTTCAGCCCTCCTGCCCAACTGATCAAGATCCTGGTGTAATTTTTGACAATCATCTTCACTAACTACAATACCACCCAATTTTGTGTCACCTGCAAACTTGCTAACCATGCCACATACGTGCTCATCCAAATCATTGCTATAGATGACAAAGAGCAGTGGGTCCAGCATCGTACCTTGAGGCACACCATTAGTCACAGGCCTCCAGTCCAAAAAGCAACTTTCCACCATCACCCTTGGCTTCTTTCCATGAAGCTAATTTTCTATCCATCGTAAAAAATCTTTCAAGAAGTGGAGTTCATCTTAACAAACTAACTAAAAACATTAAGTCTATGGTGACTACACTTCAGACCCCCGATCATTTGGACCTCAGTAGGCAAGCTGCAGCACACAGGACATTTGTAGTTTGCAGACATTCAGAGGCTGAGCAGGTGGCCGCATTCACTGACGCCTAAAGCGCATGTGCATGACAATGCATTATCAACACGTGGAGGAGAAAGATTCTCCACCAGCCTACCCTCACTCTATAAAATTTAACAGAAATCATGGACCACGTCATATGCCCGAAATATCTCTCAGTGAAAGCAGGCACAGTTGATGCTGGTTGATGCCACAGCACAGCCCGTGATCAATTGATCAAAGGGATGTATGGACCTCAGACCTTATACCAAACTCATGGTCTAGCTGGCACATTGTTCCCTCCATAATGTTTTGAGACAAGGACCAGAGAATCAAGAGTGTTTTATTGTCATATGTCCCAGATAGGACAATGACATTCTTACTGCAGCACAACAGTATATGTAAACTATCTAAGCAATGACCCCAAAATACTGGAAAGACAGAAGTAAAGCAAAATTTTCCGTATTCACTAGGTAGGATAAGCAATCCAATGTCAATGCCACCCACAAACCAAAGTAAAGCACTGGGGATTTAATTAGCCTCCGCTGGCTTTATTGGCCATGCTATTTGCCTGCCCAACTCTAGACAACTGTAACAGACACTCTACTCTACCCTTTCACAGAAACCCAATTGAAAAGGAGATTCAAAGACGTGCTCAACGCCTTCTTAAAAGAGACCAACATAAATGGCCGAAGGAACAAACTACCTTTCATTTTCTCCATCAGACAACTCCTGTGCCATCTGTAGATCTACAATCATCTTAAAATTTACCAAATCATAATTGAACAAATCATCCTTAATACAAAAGGAATGCCCAAGTAAAATAAGATACGAAGCAGTAGAAGGGGCACAAAAAAAACGTTTAAATAGACAAAAGCAGATTTCGATTATACATATCAACTGAGGCCATTTGAGTACAGGAAGACATGATTTCGTAAGTTTGCTACTGTAATCAAGTCCATGTACAGATGTTATTCCCAGTGATCCCTCTACCCACCCCTGAACTCTTCAACATATACCGCCTTCTGGCTTTACATTTCAGTCCTCTCTTCAACTGACACTCTTTTGTTTCCTTTGTATCTTTAGCCTTTGTCCACCATCAGCCAATAAATGCCCTCTTACCTGTGTCCACCCATCATTAGCAAGGGTCCCAACCCGAAATGTCACCCATCCATTCTCTCCAGAGATGCTGCCTGACCCGCTGAGTTACTCCAGCATTTTGTGTCTATCTTTGGCCCGCCCCCACATCTCTTCCAGCTTCCTGTAGATGGGTCCTGACCCCGAAACGTCGCCTGTCCATGATCTCCAGAGATGCGGGCAGACCCGATGGGTCACTCCAGCACTTTGTGTTTGGCTCTAAATGTCAGCATCTGCAGTTATTTGTGCCTCCACCACAAAATCTGGGACGGTCACGGAGAAATCGGGAGACAAGGAGAGAGGTGGGGACGGGTTGAGGTTTACTTCTGCTCATCCAGTGTGGACTGAACACGGGCCTCCGCGGCCTCTCCGTCCGTGCCACCCCCCCCGGGGCCGCGTCCTCTCCGTCCGTGCCACCCCCCCCCCCCCCCCCCGGGGCCGCGGCCTCTCCGTCCGTGCCACCCCCCCCCCCCCCCCCACCCACCCGGGGCCGCGGCCTCTCCGTCCGTGCCACCCCCCCCCCCCCCCCGGGGCCGCGGCCTCTCCGTCCGTGCCACCCCCCCACCCACCCACCCGGGGCCGCGGCCTCTCCGTCCGTGCCACCCCCCCACCCACCCACCCGGGGCCGCGGCCTCTCCGTCCGTGCCACCCCCCCACCCACCCACCCGGGGCCGCGGCCGACTGCAGCCCCTCACCGGGCGGCTCCGTCACTCACTCCCCCGGGGCCGCGCCGCGCCGCGCCCCGCTCTAACCCAGCCCGGGCCCAGTGCGCTGGTCCCCTCCCCTCCCCGTCCTGCCCGCGGTTGGAGCACTCACGCTGCCGATGCAGTCCGTCAGGTTCGGCGGGGGCCCCTTGGGCTTGGCGCGACCGAACAGCCGGTTCATGGCGACGGAGACGGGGCGACGAGAGCAAAACAAATCCTCACCCGACCCCGCGACAGCGGCGGCGGCAGCGTCACAGTGGGCGTGGGCGTGGGCGAAACCACGGGATTAATGACGCGACACGCACGGTAACCCTTCCGGCGGACGTCCGTCGCGTCACCCACTGCGTTGCGAGTGGCTGCCACAGGGGGCAGTGTAGATGCTGAAATCCTGAGCACGTTTAGTTCATCTGTCTGTCTGTCCATCCATCCAACTGTCGGTCTGTCCATCCGTCTGTCTGTCTATCTATCCATCCATCTATCCATTTGTCATCCAACCGTCCGTCCTTTATCTATATCTTCTAGTTATACTATTACTAAAACTCTCATCTTGTCTCTTCCGGTTTGCGTTTTTTTTAAATGTGCACAAAAACGGTACCCTATGTCGCTAGGATTTATTCGCCACATTACTCACCGTTCTCTGTTCCAAGCGCACCAAGTTTTGTTCCAGTCGGTGGAAGATTACAAAAGTTATGAAGGTTTTAAAAATTGTGAGATCAGCAGATTGGTCTTCTCGCCCGTCAGTCACCATGAAGGTGACTCCCCTTCCAGCACCCACAGTTAATCAGGGCGAGGAGAGTAAAACCCCGGAGGCGGGGCTGAGTCCAGAAGCCATGCTGATTGAGTCTGCGAGCCATGCGGAGGAGAACAACCAGCGAAGCGACCAGCGCTCACTATGAGTTCCCATTGCACCCCCAACCACTTCCCCTCTGGCCTCCCTTGCTGGCTCCCGTCCCCCTACCCCGTAATATCGCACACTCCCCCATGGCTATTCCCCTGTCTTTTTTCCAAGCTCTCTCCCCCCCCCCCACAAAACTCATCCTACCAACACCCAAACACCCCCCCCCCACCCCAACCCCTCCCTCCCACACACACCTCACAACCCTCCCTGTGCCCACACACCCCTCACAACCCTCCCCCTGCCCACACACACACCCCGAGTTCTCTCCCCTGCCCTGCGTCTTTACTGCAGCTGCGGGAGGCTCTGGATGGCCTGGCCCAGCCCGACCCAGCCTAGCCAGCGCCGAGTCGCCAAACAGAAAGCGGAGACTCCCGGCAGAGGAGAACAACCAGCGATGAGGCCAGCGAAGCGACCAGCGCCAGCTGTGAGTCCCCATCACATCCCCAACCCCTTCCCCTCATGTCCCCCTCGCTGGCTCCTGCACCCCCTCCCTCGTAATACCGCACTCTCCCCATGGCTCTTCCCCCCTGCCCCCACACCCCTCCCCCCCTTCCCCACACCCGTGTGTGGGCGGGGGGGGGGGGGTGTGTGTAGGTGGTGGGGGTTGTGAGGGTGGGGGAATGTGTGAGCGGGGGGCCCTGTGGGTGGGGGGGGGCGTATGGGTGGGAGGATGTATGGGCGGGGGGGCGGGGAGGCTGAATGAGCAGGGGGAGGCTGCGTGGGCGGGCTGTGAGGGCAGGGGGGGCTGTGAGGGCGGGGGGGTGCTGTGTGGGCGGGGGGGTGCTGTGTGGGCGGGGGGGTGCTGTGTGGGCGGGGGGGTGCTGTGTGGGCGGGGGGGTGCTGTGTGGGCGGGGGGGTGCTGTGTGGGCGGGGGGGTGCTGTGTGGGCGGGGGGGTGCTGTGTGGGCGGGGGGGTGCTGTGTGGGCGGGGGGGTGCTGTGTGGGCGGGGGGGTGCTGTGTGGGCGGGGGGGGGGTGCTGTGTGGGCGGGGGGGGGGTGCTGTGTGGGCGGGGGGGGGTGCTGTGTGGGCGGGGGGGGTGCTGTGTGGGCGGGGGGGTGCTGTGTGGGCGGGGTGGGTGGGGGTTGGATGGGGGAGAGAGCTTGGAGAAAAGACGGGGAAGAGCCATGGGGGAGAGGGGGGCAGGAGCTGGGATCAGAGTCGCCACTTTCTGTTTGGCGACACCTCTTACTCCGGTCACTCCGGAAATTGTTGGAGACCTCGCCGGCCATCCCCAGCTCCAGTAAATATACACGATGGCGCAGGAAGGGGCGGACAGTCCCGTGGAGTGTCACCCCCTTTGTCTAGTTTTCACACCGTTTCTTTCCTTATCTCCCTCTTCCCTGAATCAGTCTGAAGAAGGGTCGTGACTCAATACGTCACCCAATCCTTCTCTATCCAGAGATGCAGCATATCTCCAGCATAAGTGACTCCAGCATTTTATTCCTTTACTTTAGTTTAATGATACGGTGTGAAAACAGACCCTTCCAGTTCCACGGACAGTAGGTGCAGGGGTAGGCCATTCGGCCCTTCGTGCCAGCACCGCCATTCAATGTGATCGTGGTTGATCATTCACAATCAATAACCCATTCCTGCCTTCTCCCCATACCCCTTGATTCCACTAGCCCCAAGAGCTCTATCTAACTCTCCCTTGAGTGCATCCAGTGAATTGGCCTCCACTGCCTTCTGCGGCAGAGAATTCCACAAATTCACAATTCTCTGTGTGAAAACGTTTTTCCTCATCTCAGTCTAAATGGCCTACCCCTTATTCTTAAACTGTGGCCCCTGGTTCTGGACACCCCCAACATCAGGAACATGTTTCCTGCATTTAGCGTGTCCAATCCCTTAATAATTTTCCATAAGACCTCCTCTCATCCTTCTAAATTCCAGTGAATACAAGCCCAGTTGCTCCATCCTTTCATCATATGACAATCCTGCCATCCCGGGAATTAACCTCGTCAGCCTATGCAGAACTCCCTCAATAGCACAAATATCCTTCCTCAAATTAGGAGACCAAAACTGCACACAATACTCCAGGTGTGGTCTCACCAGGGTCCTGCACAACTGCAGAAGGACCTCTTTGCTCCTTACTCAACTCCTCGTTATGAAGGCCGACATGTCATTAGCTTTCTTCGCTGCCTGTTGTGCCTGCATTCTTACTTTCAGTGACTAATATACAAGGGCAGGTAGACAAAAATGCTGGAGAAACTGAGCGGGTGAGGCAGCATCTATGGAGCAAAGGAAATAGGCAACATTTCGGGTTGAAACCCTTCTTCAGACTTTGTCTTGCCTTCGATTTTCCAGCATCTGCAGTTCCTTCTTAAACATCTTAAATATACAAGGACACCCAGGTCTAATTGTACTTCCCCTTTTCCTAACCTGACACCATTCAGATAATAATCTGCCTTCCCATTCTTGCCACCAAAGTGGATAACCTCATATTTATCCAATGTGAACATTTTACTCATGTATCCAGTATCTGCGGTTGCTTGTGTCCCCACCTATCCCTTACCAGTTTTTGCCTCAACACCACCTCCCTTTTCCAGCTTTTTTCCCCATTCCACTCAGTCTGAAGTAGGGTTTGGAACTGAAATGATGTCTGTCCATTCTGTCCACAGATGCTGCCTATCCCGTATTGGTTGACTCAGGGAAGCAAGTCCTGAGCTATCAAAGTGCTTCTTAAGATATAATTAAGTGCTTAGCAGATCGATAAGCATTAGACGAATGCTCTGACTTACAATTCTTCTTTGGCAATGCCATGGGTCTAAGGATGACAGTGAGTAAAGTGCCAGGAAATACTGGGATGGCCTCCATTGTGTACGGATATGTGACTGACTGACAGGATTGCAGGTAAGACTGAAGTGCCGGCAACTTCAGTTTTACCTACCTCTACCCCGCCCTCCCTGAAGGAAGAATTTCATTGTTCTATTTCGGGATATATGACAATAAAACACTCTTGACTTTTGACTTGCTTCCAATTCAGTCTGTGTGTTCGGAGGTGGCTGAGGAATCGAGAATACAACACAGGAACAGAATAATGAGCCCAGGATGTGTGTGCCACAATGCCAGATTAAACTAATCCCTTCTGTGTCCATGCAATCTATATTCCCCAGTTACCTGCATATTCATGCATCTATTTATAAGAATCTCAATCTATCAGATCTACTTCCCCCACCACCTCTGACAGCACATTCCAGGCAACCCCACTATCCTCTGTGTGAAAAAAGTGCCATGCACATCTCCTTTAAACTTTCCCTCTCTCACTTTAAAGCTATGTCTTCTAAACTTTGATAATTCCATCCTGGGAAAAGGATTTGGTAACCAGAAATACCAAAACTCCAAATGCGGCCTCACCAAATTTTCATAAAGCAGCACCATGACTTCCAGATTCTGATTCTCAATTCCCTGACCAATGAAGGCAAGCATATCAAACACCTTATTTTCCACACTCTCGACTTGAGTGCCACTTTCCGGGAACTATGATCTTGGGTCCCAAGATCTCTCTCAACATCAATGCTGTTAAGACTCTTGCCCTTAACTGTAAGCTTTCTCCTTACATTGATTGCCCAAAGTGCAACACCTAACACCTTGCTTGGATTAAACTCAGTCTGCTATTTCTCACCCCATTTCTCTAGCTGATCTACATCCAGCTATATGCTGACAGCCTTTCCCATGGTCCACAGCTCGCCAATTTTGCTGTCATCTGCACACTTACTATCTAATTAATCTAGGTTTATGTCCAAGTCATTTATATATGTGACAATCAACAGATCCCTGCAGAGCCACTGGTCACACACCTCCAACCGGAATAACATCCTTCCACCACTACCTTCTGTTTTCTATGGGTAAGCCAGTTTTGAATCCAATCTACCGTCAAGAAAGGAACACAAGGACTGCAGATTACCTGAAATTGGAAAATTCTATCTTCATACCGTTGGGTTGATGACTGCCCAGATAGAAAATTAGGTTTTGTTCTTCTAGTTTAGGAATGCCTCAGCCTCACAATGGAGAAGAACAAAGTCAGAAAGGTCGGTGTGAGAATGGGAAAGGGGGAACTGGAAATTATGGAAAGAGTGCAAGTGCTCTGCAAAACCTATTGTGGATTCATCAAGATGGTAGACTGACGATGCACTGAGTGCCACATTAGCATCGCTATTGAAGTCCATGAAAATGCTTGAAAGAAGTGTTCAGAGCACCAATCCACCACTGAAACCCAGTCCCTCTGGCTCTTCATTGGAAACAAACCAGGACTGAAGAAAGCTCAAAAGGTCATAAGGTGTAGTACATGTGGCATGTCTAGAAGACTTTCTGAAATGTTCATGTTTCAGAACAACACCTCATTCTCTGTTTGGGCAGTTTTCAACCCTGGTATGATTATGAAGAAACAAAGAACTGCAGATGTGGGCTTACAAAAAAAACACAAAAATGCTGGAGTAACTTGACAGGTCGGGCAGCTTCCCTGGAGAACATGGATAGGTAACATTTTAGCTCAGAACCCTTCTTCAGTCTCATTGTGTGTGTGGGGGGTAGGAGGGGGTTAGGGAAGGAAGGTAGAAAAGAGAAGGTGCAAGACAAAGCATGGCAGGTAATAGGCGAACACTGGTGAGGGGGAGAGGAGGGGGGTTGATGGACAAATTTTGGACAATGGCCAGAGGTAAAAAAGTGCAAAACAAAAGGATTGTAGAGTTGCAGATTGTGAAGCCAGAGGAGGGAATGTAAGTGGTGGGGGATGGGAGAGCAAGGTGCGAGTAAAGGTGGAGCAGTGGGAAGGGCGTGAGGGGTGAGGGGAGAGATTGTTAGAGGATACCTGAAATTAGAGAATTCAATTATCATACCGTTGGGTTGTAAGCTGCCTGACCTGTGAATCACTCCAGCACAATGTGTCTTTTCTTGGTATGATTATGACTTTTGCTGTCAAAGTTTTGTGCATAGTTTTCTTCACTGACATCAAGTTGCACAGGAGCTTATGTAGCTATGAACTTCATAGCCATGTGGAACATCTGCTTTCAACAATGACTGTTTTGTGGATTTAATTGATGAGAAGTCTTTCGTTATAACACATGTCGCTTTGCTGCCTTGTGATCAGAACTGTGCTTAAAGATTGCCCTGCAGCTCCCTCGCAACAGAAGTCTGTAACCATGCTGGTGCTATCTTCATGTAATTGCTTCTCCTGTCTCATGCTACTCAGTTTCTCAGTCAGTCTTTTCTCATAATCTTACTTTGAAAGATGTTTTGCTCTATCTATTTTACTCGAGTCAGAACTCATCGGCCTATGAATAGTTTAACTGGTCTGTTTGGATAGCACGCAAAACAAAGCTTTTCACTGCACCTCTGTAAATGTAACAATAATAAACCTAAATCTAAACACTAGAACATTAGAAAGAGGAGGAGTGGGCTATTCTGTCATTTTAGCTTCCTCTGCCACTTGTAAGATTATGGCTGATCTTTTGCATCAACATCATTTTCCTGTGCTGTCTTTCCATCTATTTATTTAATTGACAATCCATTTATCTGCCTTGAATATACGTAGTAACTATGCAATCCCACTGGGGGAGAGAATTTCAAAAATTCACAACTCTGCGAGGAAATAAATTACTTTCCATCTCTGTCCTAACTGACTGACTCCTGATTTTGAGACAGTGCCTCCTGCTTCTAGACATACTCGCCTGTGGAATCACTATTACTGTCAATCCCCATGAAAAGGCAGTATATAGGACTGTTCGGTGAACGTTTGTAGCTTTGTCAGCGCCAAAACATGGCGATACTTGTGTACTGCCTAGGTGAGACCTGTTGTATGATTTTACCGGGTTATATGGTAAACATAGCATTTCACTGTACCCAGGCACATGTGACAATAAACTAAAATTAATTTCCCTAGTTGAAAGTGGATCAAGGAGAAACACAGTTGTCTTCCATATTGTGTGTACAAATAACAAATTTGTAAGACACTGCCTCAGATATTTTATAGTTACTAAAAATAGCTACAAAGTGATGGATGTCAGGGATTATGGGGAGAAGGCATGAGAATGAGGTTAGGAGGGAGAGATAGATCAGCCATGATTGAATGGCAGAGTAGACTTGATGAATGGCCTAATTCTGCTCCCTTATGAACTTATGAAGATATAATTTCATGAAAGTATAATTAATAAAGCAATTCACAAATTTACAGTGAAAGAGAATAAATTCAGAGAACATAACATTATTTAAGTTATTTACATTACGATTTTAAGATATATAGAAGTACATCTAGAAACAAATAATAGTCAACATATTTAAAAAAGGAATTTCATGCTTGTCAAATGTAACTGAATGGTAAATAAATAACTTATGTATAGTTGGAATAAACGGAAATTATTGGGTTATTACACCAGTGCCAATTTTCTTTGAATAGACTATTGAATTACTTTTATTCCCACATCGATTGGATTCTCCATTGGCAGAAGGTGGGATCTACACTGGCAGTGGCGTGATCACCATTGACATGAACAGGACTCCAGAATAAGAAAAACGATTTCAACACGTGTTATTTGCAACACATTGAGGTTATTAGTTAATAAAAAGGAAGGCTGTAGCAGGGCCATTTAGAGTGAGGTGAAGAGAAAGTTCATTCGGATGGTGAAATTCTCAAACCTGGAGGTCAGTGAAGCCACAGTCATTGGTGATGTTCATTTATCCACATTAAAGCAGTTGAGGAAATGGTGCAGAAAAATGGTACGGTGGTATATTGGCCGTGAATGGGACGAATAGTGGAGCAGGCTTAAGTGGTCAAAGAACCCATTCCTTCCCTTCATTATGTTTTTTTCTGCTTAAATACAGCGTTGCCTCCGTTCACAAACGCAAACAAATTTCTCCAAATAATTAAAAACGACTTTCCAATTCCACAGTGAAACACTGCAAATGGCAGTTAATATCTTTGTTCGATTCTTTCACTGGCAGCTCGAAGATCCTCCTGAATCCTGTGAGAACGTCCTGGGCGTGCGGTTGCTAAAGTGGGAATGAGGGCATGAGTGAATTCACTCGAATTAGTGAATGTTAGAGAGATTCACTTTAACAGGCGATGGGAACATTTTAAAACTACTGGCGGTCTCCTAATTAAACTTATAAAGCGAATTAACTATCTGCAAAATAAAGTTTAATTGAGAACCAAAAATAGGAAATTACTCTTAATGTAGCTGTGATAGGTTAGCTTCATTTTTCTATTATATTCGGGAACAATTACCGAGTTAGAGTTATTCGGGTAAGAGCTTGCAGGAAACGGTCTTAAACAGGCAGTCTGCCCAGAATTTCAGCCATTTAGGAAATATCTACAGTTTAGGCTATATTGTCGAAGCATTTGCTTAAAATCGCTCCGTCTTGTCGGCTGGGGCGATTTTTATTTCCACAGCTTTCCTCTTGAAGTTGTGTGGAGATGAGTATGGAGTCAGTTTATGTTGAAAGCAGTTTCCTGTTCTGGAGAGACGATCACGAAACCGCCCATCCCACACCAGGCTGATTATACTGGGGCAGGGGGATGCCTCAAGCTGCCCTTCCCTTCCTTTAGTCCCACCGCTGTGAGCAGCCAAACAGGTCGCCTTGCTTCAGCCATCAGGTCCATGCTGTTTCAGATCTTACACTTTCCCCTTTACGTTTTTATTAGAGCAGTACTTCGTGCAACATGCAGTCGATTTAAAATAAACCCCTCTGATGTTTTGTTCCCGTTCGAACACGGTTAGTTCTTAATCTGTTTTTGCTTCTAGAATGCTTCTCTTGCTGGTCGCGTTGGCGCTGTCGCCCATCGTGTGTCCTGTTTCAGCTCAGCGGCCAACTTGCGCTTACTACCTGAACAGTAAGTAGTTTTCGTGCTGTTTTCTGTTTTACCAAGTGGTTATCGGATTATCAATACTTAGTCGCAACGTGCCAATTAAGTCCAGCGCTCCAACTACTGTACAATAGTACAGTAACAAATTTGTAAGACACTGTCTCAGATATTTTATAGTTACTAAAAATAGCTACAAAGTGATGGATGTCAGGGATTATGGGGAGAAGGCATGAGAATGGGGTTCGGAGGGAGAGATAGATCAGCCATGATTGAATGGCAGAGTAGACTTGATGAATGGCCGAATGGCCTAATTCTGCTCCCTTATGAACTTATGAAGATATAATTCCATGAAAGTATAATTAATAAAGCAATTCACAAATTTACAGTGAAAGAGAATAAATTCAGAAACTTAATTCAGAAACGAATGGCCGTAACTATAGTAAAATCATCTTACAAAGTGCTGGAGTAACTCCGCGGGTCGGGCAGCATCTCGGAAGTATGTAAAAATATCGTTTTACGCCACAGACTGTGTTCACCTTTCAAAATAAGAGCAAGCACTGGAAGTTAAATTTGCCTTAACTGTTTTATCTTTCTGCATGTTAAGAATACCCAATGTTATTTCCCCATGAGACAGGGGACCATTTTGACGCATCAAGTATATCTGGCTCGCAGACCAATCCCATTCCCGGACTTAATTTCCATGTAACCTATTTTACCCACATTCCCATCAACACAGCTCAGATTCGCCTACTCATTGACGATCATTTATTGCGGCCAATTAACCTGCCAGGCACACAGCTTTGGTATGTGGGAGTAAACGAGAGTCCCCAGGGTAAACCCATCTATTCACAGGTAGAATGTGCAAATTCCATTCAGGAATTCCATTCCATTCAGGCAGCAACTCTCCGATGTTGCCACTGAGTTGCCCAGTTATAGAACAAATACATGGGCACGTTTACAATATTTATATTAATTACATGGAAGACAATGTTGATCAGTATAAGTATCACCAACAATTTGTCCTGGCTCAATCATATTACCGCGATGGCCAAGAAAACACATTATTTCCACAGATGACCAAGGAAATTTGTCATGTCTCCAATAACTCTTTCTAATTTTGACATATATAGCATACAAATCATCCTATCCAGATGCATCACAGTCTGGTATTGCAACTCTCTGCCCTAAACTGCAAGAAACATAGAGCTATGAGCACCATCATGCAAACCAGATCAGTCTGAAGAGGGGTCCGGATCCATATTCTCCAGAGATGCTGCCTGACCTGAGTTATTCCAGCACTTTGTGTTTTTTTGTATACCAGCATCTGCAGTTCCTTGTTTCAACATGCAAACCTCACCCATTGACACCATCTGCACTTCATACTGCTTCAGGAAAGCAGCCAGCGTATTCACGGACAGCTCACACAATGGTATTCTCTCTTTTTACATTAGGCAGAAGATAAAAAAGCTTGAATTAGATATAGTGACAGATTTTCATTTCGTTCAAGGAATCTTTCCTTTAGTCACTATGATTGAAGACGGGTTTAGGAGATAATCGAAACGTACTCACAAGCTCTCTACGAGACATTCAATGCCGTCGAAAGATAAATCTTCCAAACACAGTCTCTTAATTAATAGTTTCTTTATTGTAGTAGTAAAAACAGTAAGATATTCATCCAAACTTCTTCTTGTATAAGTACATTTTGATCTTACTCGTAGTCAGACTCGTGCATGGTGGAAAGCTGTGACCTCTCCCCCATGCTTCCTCAAACTAAACTAAAACTATTAGCGAGTTTGCGTGAGAATCTCAGCCGCAAACACGCCTCAGACTACATATAAATCCCACCCACATAATTATAGGCAGATAACATTTAAAGGTAACTGGTTATAGTTATAACATACTCTTTGTTGGACAATTATCACACTCCTTGTTGGACAAATTCCCGATCTTCCAATCTACCTTGTTGTGGCCCTTGCTCTATGTTTTTATCTGTGCTTTCTCTGCAGCTGGAACACTACATTCTGCACTTTTTTTTCTCTCCTTTGCACTACCTTCTGTATTCACATATGGCATGCTTGCACCCGTATATGGTATAATTTGCCTCGGGAGCAGAAAGCAAAGTTACATATTCTCAAAGCAGATGTATTTTGCTACATATGGTAATAAACCAAAAGCAATATCAGTGACGAAGAGATGGATGGGTGAATGGGTCAGTGTAATTTGGGACAGTCAATATAATGTGTTGATCTCTAGTTTCAGAGGGGTTGTTGTCCAGGCTAGAGGTAGAATGGTTCGGTTCAAGGTTTCTGCAGCAGCATCTGTGAAGGAACTGAGTAAGACAATAATATGGAGAGCAAATGAGATAGTCTTATATATGGCACGATTATCAGGTTTAAAGCTCAGTCCAAGGCCAAATATAACACCAAGGTTGTGAACATAGTTCAGCCTCAGATAATTTCCTAGGAGAAAGCTAAAGACAATGGCTTTATTTTCCAAAACCTTTGGAGGAGATTTCTGCTTTCTGTTCCAACATAGCTCTGCAATGGTAGTGTCAAGAGAGGGCCAATGAAATGGTTATGGGCATTTTTATGTAGTTGTACAATCTAATGGTGTGTTTTTTTTAGAAGCACTATATATATGTATACTGTATATGTGAAATCGGAGAGGCTAAGGATCTTTATTTTTTGGAGGACCTTGGCAATTATATTTTGGGGTAAGAAGGGACAGTTTAGCCTATGTCACAGATTTGCATGATACAATTTGTGACTTGATGTGAAGCTATTTTACTTCGGAGTCACGTGAGTGACTTTGTGAAGACCCCGCCAGCACGCATGCGCGACATATAGTCGCTCACATTTGCAGTCGACAGCTGGGGGGGGGGAGTGCGCTCCTCTGCCGGCAGCTTCAAAAAGCCCTCGGGTAAGTTTTCACTAACCTTGAGCTGGTTGTTTTTTCAGTACTTGATTATACCTACAGGAAAACGATGGATAGGAGGACAAAAAAGAAGGCTGCGTTGAAGCATGCCTCTCAGGACTGCGGGACTTCAGAGCAAAGTCAGCAGCCAACGTCCCCGGAGCTGACCGCAGAACTGGCAGCACCCATAACACAGGCCGGGAAAAAAGCGCGGAAGTCAGGGAGCGCCGCTCAGTCGGCAGGACCCGACTCTCCACCACAGCAGTCCAGGGAGCTGCATACTGGTATGAGGACCGCGCGGGAGCAGGGTAGACAAGACCCCGACTCCCTACCGCTTCAGTCTGAACATAAACGGACCAGCGGTAAAAAGGCAGGGCCTGCCTCTTCGGCACACCCCAACTCTCCACCGTTACAGTTCGTAAGAGGGTGGACCAGTGGGAAAACTGCACCAAAGTCGCGCAGCCCCGCTGGAGCGGCTGGCACCGACTCTTCACTGCTTCAGTCTGCTAAATTGCGGACCGGTGGGATAACAACACAGGAGTCGTGTAGCCCCGTAGGAGCAGCTGGCACCGACTCTCCACCGCTTCAGTTTGCTAGATTGCGGACCGGTGGAAAAACACACAAGTCGAGTAGCCCCGTAGGAGCGGCAGGCACCGGCTTTGCGTCGCATCAGTCCCGAAGACCCGGGACTGGCGGCAAGCCCGCGCGGATGTCGTGTAACCCCGCTGGAGCGGCTGGCACCGACTCCTCACCGCCGCAGTCGAGACAGACAGGTGGCAGATCTACCAGGAAGTTGTGTAGCCCCTCTCCGTTCTCGCTACATTGGGGGAAATTGTTCTTCTATGCATTTTCCCCTTTCTGCCTCATCAGTCAGGTATTACAGAAAAACCAGCTAGACTCTGCATCTGGCATTCTGATAATACCCGACTGGCCCACACAACCATGGTACCCGGTGGTCTTCGATATGGTGAAGGAACCATGGGTGCAGGTTCCTAAATGCCCAAATCTAGTGACCCATAACAGGGGAAAGTCATCCGTGCCATGGTCATCTGAACCTGTTGGCTTCCAGGTTCTGAAGAGGCCATTACTGGGATTTGGGCTGTCAACAAGGACCATGGATATCATCACGGCATCGTGCAGAGAGTCCACAAGGAAGCAGTACCTCACCCACATAAGGAAATGGGAGGCTTTCTGTTCCCGGACCAATACCACCTACAACTATGCCACGATCACCGATGTGCTGGAATTCCTCGCGGGCCTTCACTATGATGAGGGCCTTAGCTACAGTGCCATCAACAGTGCCAGAAACGCATTGTCATCCTACCTCAATATCGGAGTTGGATCCCACCAGCTGGTATCGAAACTTATGAGGGGTATTTTTAATACCCCTCCCCGCTCACGCTATAATATGACCTGGGACATTGGGGTTGTGTTGTCCCTTCTCAGGAGGTGGTCACCAGTTTCAGATCTACCACTGGATAAACTCACCTTCTAAGTGGTGATGTTAATGGCACTGATCACAGCTCAATGGGTCCAGACCCTCCACAAACTAAAACTGGACAGGATGGTCTCGACCCCCACCAAAGTAACCTTCTTTATAGATGAGTTACTCAAACATCATAGACCTGGGACAACAGGTCTGAAATTGGAATTCCGAGCATACCCCGTTGATGTATGACTCTGCATAACCACTGACATTATCTCCGACATTACATTAATGTCACCCAAAGCATCAGGAGAATGGAAACGGGTCTGTTCATCAGTTTCACATCACAGGGTGATGAATGCAGACTATTTCCAGGTGGCTCTGGGTGGTATTGGGTGCAGCAGGTGTAGACACTGACATTTTAAAATCTCATTCTACTAGGGCTGCATCCACATCAGCGGCGAGGACCATGGAGGTACCCATGGACCATGTCCTCGCAACAGCGGGCTGGGCCAGTGAAGGAATATTTCAACGTTTCCATGACAAACCTGTGGCCGCTCCCGCAATGTTTGCGGATTCAGTTTTAAGTGCTGTTCCCTAAACGTTTCCCCGAATTCAGGGATTTTTTGTTTGTATTAATAAATACCTTATTATTTTTCAGCTTTGTTCAAGTCTCAAATACGTTAACATACTTCTTCCATCACTGAATATGGCAGTGGGTGAGCATGGACGTGGTCCAGGGCATGAAATCACAGAGATTTGAAATCTTCACAAAGTCACTCACGTGACTCCAAAGTAAAATAGTAAGATTAAACGAGAACTTACCAGTTGAGGGATTTCGTGCCCTCCGCTCCCAACCCTCTATAATAAGGTCAACTGGTATATTAGTGTCTCTTAATCTTACTATCTCCAGTCAGTGCTGCAATCTGTGATTTCACACCTCTGCGTTGAAGAATGTCGCGCATGCGTGCTGGCGGGGTCTTCACGAAATCCCTCATCGTAACTCCTCATAAAATAAGGATCAAACTTCAAACTGGTAAGTTCTCGTTTAATCTTACTATTTTAGTGCAGTGGCATGGGTAGAAATTTAATTGGAGGGATAGAGTTTCAGTAATGATTGGGATACTATAGTAATGTAATAGTCAAAGAGTTCAAGGACTGTTATTTTTGAGGAATAGAGTGATTAAGGTAGTTTGAAATAGAGGAAATGGGATCATTAACAATGTCAACTGGTATGCAAACCAAGGAGAGAAGATAAATGGATATCTGTTTAATGGGGATAGAGTTGTGAAGCAAGAACAAAGTTTCACAGATAGGGAAACTCATCCAAAAATTAGGAAAAGCCACAAAATTGTTACCAGCACGTATGGCAGGGTACGTTGTGAGGCTAGAGTCAGGTATGGGGGTTATAAAAGAGTAAGAATCATAAATCCAGCATGAACAGCCATTATTTACCATTTTGTGACTAAAGTTTTCTTATACTCCCGACTCTCTTAAAGCGGCATATAGTTAAACTTTAGTGACCTCTATTACTTTATCATTCTTCTTTAGAAAGAGTTCATACGTAGTAAAGCACTCCCTTCATCAGTTCTCTATCCTTTGCTTCCTGCTTCTGGTAGTTATGTAAAATCATAGAATTAGCTTTCCATTTCACAATGCTGAAGAAATATAAGAATCTCATGCAGTTAAATATCCACAGAGTGACACTAAGTCCTAAGCTGTCCAACAGAAGGGTGGAAAACAGTGCATTTTCAAGTAATTGGAATGACTTCATTTATTTGGAAATTAGAGATCAAGTTGACGTTATCAATCGTGTAATGCTAACCTCTTATTATGCTCTACTTTTTTTTGTTTATTTTCCAGTGTGTTTTTAATGTTGTAGCTGTTAGCATGTAATTTTAAAAAGTCCTAAAACAAGGAACCTTAATAAAAAATAGATAATGACCCACTAAAAACTGCAAAATACCAAGTTGCCAATTCCAAATTAAGTCTGCTGATTTTTCTTTAGTCTACAATGTAATAATAATTTCTCAAGTTCTACTTTATAATTGTTATATTTTCTGAACATACTTATGTCTATATCCAAATATGCTCAGACTGAGTTTGTCTTGAAATTCACTCATATTGAAGGATTGAGATGATAAAAACAGAAATGTAATATGAATCACCAAGTCTCATCTGAATGCAATACCACCTGGCATTCCAAGATGAGGCCTGGGAATTCTTATTTTACTGCTGTTTTTATAATCTCAGTGACTTTTTTTTTGTTTGGTTTTAAAAGAAAAAAGGCAGATCCATAATGAAAGAAATGCTGAAAAGTAGAATATATGTTTAGTATTTATTGTGCTCTTACACTGGAGTAAGTCCATCATTAGCTATTTCCAACTATGCCCCGTGAGATTTTAAGTCATTGCATACTAAATGCTATAACTTGTCATCCTGAGTTTTACATCTGTGTGACTGTATTAGAAAAATAGGTACAGTACCTTGAATTGTCAGAATATGCATTATTTATATTTAGCAGATCTTATTTTAGTTTTGCCTTAATTGCAAAATGATAAACTATTAACGATTGTAACAAGGTTATGTCTCAATATAGAATTTAATTGTGGAAGTAGATCATGAAAATGTAATGACAAAAAATATCCCTTAAGGGGATGTATCAAATACATTTTTCGTGTGCATATTTTTAAATGACATGCTTCCTTTCCTGCAGGGCGTAAGAGTGGTGTGTTTCATTATGATCGATGGAATCGTTATTCTTTGACTTTTCCTGCCGCCAAACTGGCTTGTGAACAAGACTTTGGAGCTATGATGGCAACTAGGGATCAACTTCATGCCGCTTGCCTTTCTGGTCTAGAGGAGTGCAGGGCAGGCTGGCTGTTGTCAGGAGAAGTAGGTTACCCGAGGATTCACAGAAGCTGGAACTGTGGCTTAAACAAAGTAGGCATAATATCATATGGTGTCAAAAAAAACCTGCAGGAAAAATGGGATGTGTATTGTTATAAACCTGATGATGACTGCTCTAATTATAATAAATTACTACAACTGGAAGACAACATTTTAAACAGCAAATCAGTGAACACGTCACTAATCAGAACATTAGCTTCCTCAAGGAAGAATGTTTCCAAGAAACAAGAAATGCCTAAACTAAATCAGATCAGGACACAGAAAGATATAAATGTTCAGTTTTCCAGTATAGCAAAACCATTGTTTCTAAGTGAGCACAGTACACATCTATATAACATGGAAACATCAACTTCTGTCCTATCTGTAAAATCGTCAACTGCTTTTCAGATCAACAATCTGGAAGCAGAGAGCAGTAAGGAACCATTGCACATTGAGAACTCTGATAAATGTTCAAATTGTAAGCATTCATTCGAGACTGAAGAAATAGGCAAAGTTACGGCAGCTTTTGATACAAGTGCAAATTGTACTATGTCTGAAATCGTGAACAACTTGACAAGTGGAACTAAAAATGAAAACCAAACTGAAGTGATAAATTCATCGACATCTTCCACTGCAGAGTTGTTACACATTTGGAATGTGCCTGTGGATGGATTTACAACCTCTACAATCAATAATGATGCAGGAGATGAAGATATTAGATCTTCTCAAGGTTCTTTCAATCAGCAAAAACGTGTTGGGGTTGCTATCCCAACGGCTGGCCATGAATCTGCTAAAACCAAATCCGTGACTTCACAAACTGTGCAACCAAATATGCATTTAGTGACTTTAAAATCTAAATCTCAAATATCACCAGTTATAAGATTTATTACAGAAACCAGTAATACATTACAAAGACCTGGGACAAACATATTTGACACTGAGTTACCTTCATCCTCTGTTGGGGCGATAACACCTGGACTGTCCGTGGAGGATGTGAGTAATGGCAAAATGGGTCAACATCATCAAACTGTCTTGAAACTAATAGCGGATTCTCTGAATGGGTTAAGACGGTTCCCTTCAACAGATTCAAATGCTACAGAATGGAAAAGTGAGCGTGCTGATGTAATTAATAGCACACACTCAGAGTTGAACATGGAGAAGCCCTTTATAGAAAAGAAGAAAGGGAAAAAAATCAAATTTGCTTTTCAAGGAGAAGTCGCCCAATTAGACTCTGTAAACACAAATGGGGTAACGCAAGTGGAAGAAGCTCAAGTACTCACTACAGATATTCAAAATTTTCAAGGTATAAAATACAATACAGCATTGCCAGAAATAACAAATGCAGGAAATGTTTTTCATCTTAAGACAGCTAGGATTGATAACATCCGGTATCCAAATGAAACAAATCAGAAGAATCAAGGAATAGACCAAATTGATTTCATCAGGAAAGATAATAAATCTCTTTCAGAAACAGGACACAATTATGGGGCAGTAATGAACCATCTGAAAATAACTGAGGCAAGTCTTCCACAAACTGCAGTCACCAATATACGGCTGGCTACATCTGGCCCAGATGAAGTAACTTTTTCAGTAACGTTCACGTCAGGGATAAATGTAGAGTCTGCTACCTTCAAAGTAAGTGGCTTTTCACAAGCAGAGATGTCCAACAAAGATCAGGTGGAGAAAGTAAACAAAAAATGTAACCTACTTCTAAATAACAATGAAGAATCATTTGGATCCAGAAAGGATGGTGGGACGAAACCAAATGCAGCTATTCCACACAACCCAGAATCACAAACAACTGTTACAGACAAAAATAGACACAAAGATGCAATCAGTGAAGTAAATACATCACCACAAACTGCATACAGTGTGGATAATGCATTAAGATTGGTGCCAACAGCAAGTGGTTCAATCCTGTTCAGAATAACTACTCAAAACAGATTTCTGACATCCACAAAAAGTGAAAAAATGGTATCTACCATATCTAATGTTCAGTTAACTGTTTCCAGCGAAGATGCAAAAACAAGGCAAAAAGGTGTGACTCATCAGAAAACAACCCAAAGCAGTCTTCCTCAGATATTCATACACTCTAAAAAGGTACAGCAGGATGTAACCTCAGATAAAAATTCTATCAGCATAGCGACCAGTAAGAATTACTTGCATATGATCAGAAATGAGAACGATATTCACCTTCTAACAAATGCAGATCCAACTCCAATGCAGCCAGTTAAAACTAATCCCAATATCTCGGAGCCATCTCTCATAATTAGTGAAAACAGCACAGTGCTGCTAAATTCTTCTGAAGACTCTGGTGAAGTGGGGACAGAAGGAGTTCCAACACCAACAGAGCAGTCTGGCTCACATGTTGTGACACGTTTAATGGTGGAGGGTTTTGCCTCTTTGGATGTAACCAATGTTGCCAACGTCACAGATGACAGCACTGAATCTCCATTGCCAGCTACATCATTTATGAGCCCTGCTTCTGTACAAATACCTGCCACCGATGAACCATTGCAGCTCCATCAGATGAGCACTTTGAGCTTTCCAGCTGTCACCACAGTAATAACACCAAAAGGAGATACTCTACTTCCATTCACTTCCTCATTTATGTCCTCAGGTAAATCAATATACGCTTCAGTCATTAAATGTACCATTTTTTAAGTGTAAGGTTCCTGATCCAGATTATATACCAAAGCACATCTACCTCCTTTTGGTTTACGTTGTATGCTACATGGTTACAAAATAATAATTAAATATGAAATCCTATGCAATGTACTATCATACTTGCGTAACCACTGAATTTCCATGGCTGTTCTAGTGTAGTTAATGACTTTCAAGATATTGATACTGACAGTGGGGGACTAGGCGAGCTAATTGAATATAAAGGACAGATGGTCGGACTCTCTCGTTGGAGATGGTTATTGCCTGGCTTTTTTGCGGATTCATTATCATACTTCACTTATCACCATTTGCCTGAATGTTATCCAGGTTCTTGTTGCATACAGACATGGACTGCTTCATTTGCTGAAGATTTGTGAAGTTATTCGTGCACTGCATCATCAGCAAGCAGCCTGACTTCTAACCATCTGATGAAAGAAGAGTCAATGATGGTGCAGCTGAAGATAGTTGATCTGAGTAATTCTAATTAGTTGAGTGTTTTTCCCTTTGATCGCTAACAAGTTTTACCAGGAAACCTTTATGCCTCCCTTGGTCAAATGTTGCCTTGATGTCAAGGACAGTTAGTGTCACCCTGCCTCCTTGTCTTCATCCCTTTGGTATATGCTGATAACAACTTTCATTGTCATAGAGTTATACAGTGTGGAAATAGGCCCTTCGGCCTAACTTGCCCCCGCCGACCAACATGCCCCATCTACATATGTCTGCCTGCGTTTGGCCCATATCCCTCTAAACCTAGTCTATCCATGTACCTGTCTAAACGTTGCAATGATACCTGTCTCAACAACCTCTTCCGGCAGCTTGTTCCATATACCTGCCACACTTTGTGTAATAAAGAAAGGTTAGGTTCCCATTGAATCTATCCCCCCTCACTATGTCCTCTGGTGTTCGATTCCCCTACTCTTGTGCAAGAGACTCTGTGTGTTTACCCAATCTATTCCTCTCATGATTTTGTACACTCTATAAGATCACCCCTCATCTTCTTACTCTCCAAGAAATATAGCCTTATCCTGCTCAATCTCACTCTGTAGTTCAGTTCCTTGAGTCCTGGCAACATCATGGTAAATCCTCTCTGAACTATTTCAAGCTTGACAACATCATTCCGAATACACGGTGACCAAAACTGAACACAATACTCTAAACGTGGCCTTACCAACATCTTGTATAACTGTAACATGACCACCCAACTTCTACACTCTATATTCTGATTGATGAAGGCCTTTGTGCCAAAATCTATCTTGACCACCCTATCCAGAAGTGCAGCGAATTTTGGAATACATGCCTTCAGTACCACAGCTGTGATGTTATCCAGTCCTGTAGCTCCTGCTGTGCCAATTCTCTCAGCTGCTTCATAATAACAGGCGGAGTGAATCAAATTAGTTGGAGATTGAGAAACAATTAGACAGGTACATTGATTAGGTATGTTACAAAACTTACCTTGAGCAGCGCTGCAGTTCTGCCGCTCCCTGTGTGCGTGACTTTGGCGCCTTTCAGAGGGGGCGGGCTTAAAGTGCCGTTTTTCAACAGACAGGGAAAATTGATCCATGTCGGGCGATTTCGTTGCGGAAGAAAAATCGCTCCGACATTTCATTCATGAAGGTATTTTTAAATGACGCTAGATTATTTATTAACCAGAGTAATTTAAAAATCACCTTCAAAAGCCGTGAGCGCCGACAACGGGAAGGATTTTGCGTAGGGGAGAAAAAAAGGTACACAGTTTATTTTTATATTAAAAGTTGGTTTTTATGGAGGCTTTAATCATATTTTCATGTTGCGAAATCGGGTCCAAAAAAATGTATGAACAAACAGTATTTTTCATACTGACTTCACCGCAAACTGCAACGTTCCAATCCACCGCATTCCACTAAAACCCACTCGCTAGTTGATTTAAATGGCCATTAATTTACAGGCATTAAACACTAAATTCCTTCCATTTGGCCCAGAAATTCATGAAAATGAGATTTCAAAATTATTTTATATTGTGGATTATTGTGTGAATGTTATTTGGACACTAAGGCAATTTAAATTTTTTTTTTTAAGTTTTCTTAAGAAATGGATAGATGTTTAGATCTACTCATTGAATTTTGTAATTAGCTACAATTAGATAACTAACTAGCTATATGCTTTAATTTCAGGTCATCCAGGTAAGATTGTTTCATATTTGTTTCAGAATGCTTCAATCTATAATAACTGAAAATTTCATTGAGTTCTCTTAATTTTTAAGAAAGATATGGGCTTTTAACTGTTCTAGATCACAGCTTTTGAGTTAAGTCAATTGAAAGGCAATGGGGAACAAGATGCTAATTTCCGAGTATGAAAATGGTCATAACTTTCTTAATACTGAAGATATGAAAGTGAATTGGGTGTCAAATTAAACTTCTTTTTATGCTTTATCTGATGGGATAAATTGCAGACTTGATTTTTTAAATCTCAAAATTTTGTAACATTGCTACATTGATAGGACAGGTTTGGAGGGATATGGACCAAATATGAGTTGAAGGTGGTTGCCGGTGGTTGCAGGTAGTGGAAGGCAAGACCTTTTTTTCACCCAGTTTTATTCCTCCAGGGAGGTCTTATCTTCCACTACCTGCAACCTCTGGCAACCACCTTCAACTAGCATCGCAACCGGCTTCAACTAAAAAATTACCGATTTTTAAAACGGCAACCTATTTTAGTCGTGGCCGGTTTTGAATTTTTTGAAATAATCGCCGGAACATAGAAGATGCAGAAACCACGTTCGACCATTAGGGAGACTGACAAAAACCTCCAGGAACTACACGGAAACCTTGGGTGGGGTGCAAAGTCTCCAGAGGTTTCCGTTCAGGTTTCCTAAGTGGGACAGGGGCAAAAGGGTGCAAGTCGAGAAGAATGAATGAGAACAGTAGAGAGAGATTTTAAAAGTGATGTAAATGGGAAAAAGGACACATCCCCTGCTAGAAATCTGAAATAAATGCTGGAACTGCTCTGCAGATTAGATGTCTGGCATCTAAAACTGTTGGCTTTTGGGGTATAATGTTCATTTTCACGGAATCCTTTGAATTTGATGAGAACGGTATTGGATCCAATAATCCATTGAGATCATGCTTTTTAAGTAAAGGAACAAACTGTGAATCATAAGTAAGAGAAATTTGTGATCTTGTTAATCTGTCCAATATTGAAAATATTTGTTCAGTGATAATTGCTCTCGGTATCACATTTTGAATGTACATAGTATATTATATAGATCATAAGGTGCACTGTATGAAGGATCACCCATATGACCAAGCACACTCTGCCTCCTGCTAGATTCATGCGGTGGTGTGATGAGACAAACTGAGGGAAGATTTCAGACACCACACTATCCACAATCCTACCCAAGTAACATGGACTGCACCTGGGAGATTGAAGCTCCTTGGGGATATCTCGTCCGTTTGGATTTTATTTCTTTGTTTATCGAAGAGCACAGAACGTGCAAGTACGACTATGTGGTTGTTTACGACGGCAAAGGACCCAGCAAAGTGGAAATGGGCAGGTAACCACTGGACTTGAGATTCATGAACTTGTGTGTCTATAAGAAACTCAAAAATAATAATTAAGATGTGCAAAAAATAAATAATATTTGAAAAATAAATGAATGCGGTTTTAGGAGTATGTACGGAGTATTTGTTCTTCATGCACGGTTTATGAATTTGATAATAAATTCCATCGTATTATAAATGGGGATGATCAGCCATGATCACATTGAATGGCGGTGCTGGCTCGAAGGGCCAAATGTCCTACTCCTGCACCTATTATCTATTGTCTAAATATAGTCATATTATAAATATTTAAGGGACAAAGTCATTCACGGCTATCTCTACAGAAACATTTTGTACAGCCATCTAATGGTTCTAGTACTCAGGAGCATCTTAAAATTCGGACTCAATGATTTGATAGATTGGAAGATCGGGAATTCTAATTTGGCAAAAGAGTGGTCTGATCAGTAATCTGATTACAGTGGGGGAAGAAGCTGTTCCTGAATTTAATTCCTGTTCTTTATTTTGTGGTTCTCTCTTAATGATCGTTAAGTAGGCAGAAGAAAACATTTAAGAAATGATTAAAACCAACCATTTTGGCACTGGTATGAGTAGCTTACAAATTAATGTAATGTGATTCAATTTATGATTAATTATGTCTTTATTTACATAAAATAATTTCCTGCATACTAAAATGTTGTCTTTGCTGTTCAATCATATAAATCAGATTCTGTGGATCTAAAGTGCCACCACGGCTCCAGGGATCGTCCACCATAATGAGCATCACCATGCGGTCTGACTCTTCCATGGAACTAGAGGGATTTTCGGCACAGTTCAGCACCTTCCAAATCCCTACAGGTAAATGTCAATCCAATGGAAGTCAGCAATCTCTCCACATGCTGCTGATTTGGAATTCTCCTCGTTATGCTAGACTTGGAAGCTGCCAATTACATTAGCAGAACCTAAAGCTCATGGCGTGTTTTCTCTCCTGCTCTGTTACTTGCAGGTTATATTCGTCTGGTTGGAGGAAAGACTATTTATGATGGCGTAATAGAAATTGAGTCTGATGGACAATGGGGTGGAATATGTGCTAAGCAGTGGACCAATAGAGATGCCACTGTAGTGTGCCACCAACTCGGCTTCAGTGGACCCGCTTTATCTGCAAGGTAAATGCAGATGCTGGTTTAAACCAAATATAGACACAAAATGCTGGAGTAACTCAGCGGGACAGGCAACATCTCTGGAGAGAAGGAATGGGTGATGTTTTAGGTCACGTTTTGGGTTGAGACCCTTCTTCAGACTAGAGTCATATAAGATATGAGCTGTATGATATAAGAGTTAAGTGTGACACCTGAAAGGCTGTTTTCATTGTTAATACTAAAACTATAGCCTGTGGCCTAGAATTTCCTTTGCTCAACTCCAAAATATATGTTAAATTAAAACCCAAGCAAATTGTAGACTGTGGAAATCTGAGAGGATAAGAACAAATCCAGGAAAAGCTCAGAAGATCAGACAGCATCTGTGAAAAGAAAAGCAATCCGCATCTTGGCTCTGAAATGTTCTGCCCGTTTTACTTCTCTCTTGCTATTTACAGACTCCTGGCATTCTCCTCATAACCTGCTTTCCCAATTATTTTGCACTCTCAGTAAATTTAGCTGTTTCCCTGCTGTATGACTCCAAGTATTTAAGGAAGCTTGAAATGGATAGTGTTGGACGGGATAAATTGTGTATTTCAAATCAAAAGGTGGAGCTGAGGAGGTTAAACATTTAAAGAGCAAGGTAGCACTGCAGAGCAGTTGACATCAGTGTAATGAGGAGGGATAGATGGCTGTTGGAAATGTATCTAGTGCTGGTAGCACTAAATACGCAATTAAGTAGCAGCTACATTTTGCATTCAACTTCTGCAATTCGGCACCGTTGATTTCAATGACTCCTGCTTTAATCTTCCCATGTTTCTGTTTTGTTTTCAGGGTTGATGGAAGTGGGCTTGAGAGTCAACAGGCAATCTCTTATATTAAATGTAGGGGAAGTGAGGTGACGGTGCAGGACTGTGACGTTAAAAGGAATGGCACCTGTGCAATGGGACAACATGCTGCAGTCATCTGCCTGGGTAAGTCACTCTCTCAGCTTAGTTTGTAGCATAACGGAAAGTTCTGAGATCTGTAAATGGAACTTACTGTTGGCATAGACAATAGGTTCACAACATCCGTTTTGGAACCAGTTCTCATCTGTTATCCCACAATGTACAAATGAAACATACAAAGGAGCTTAATTTACGCATTGTGTGACACTATTTTAAGTAAATGTTTAAAAGGAGGTAAAAAGGAGAAAAGTCTTCCACACCTCTTGTTTAATTAATCAAGCAGTTTAGTTCTTTATGACACACTGAAGCTTCTTCCTAGGTTTTCCATTGCAATAAATGTCCATGGGGAGAGTTAAACAACCTGTGAGCTAAAACCAATGCAGGAAGCATCTGTCAAGTTACAAAGTTTGTACATTTTCTTTGCTGGGTTAGAAAGCAGACAGATTGAAATCCTCCTCCTGCACCTCTTACTTGCAGAGATAAACCGTAGCAGGTCTGATTGCTTATCTGCCCTGGGTATAAGGATGAAAGGGTAATTGAACCATCTAGTGGCTGCTTTTCTCCAAACTGTGGAGGGAACCCGCTACCTCTGCCAGTTTCCCTTGGGATAGCTGGCACTCATTCCCCACGCAGTTTTATGTGGATGTGTTAGATGTGCTGTGCATTTAGTTCAGAGATACAGCATAGAAACATAGAAAATAGGTGCAGGAATAGGCCATTCAGCCCTTTGAGCCAGCACTGACATTCAATATGATCGTGGCTGATCATCCAGAATCAGTACCCTGTTCCTGCTATCTTCCCATATCACTATATTCCGTTAGCCCTAAGAGCTATATCTAACTCTGTGGCAGATAATTCCATGGATTCACAACTCTGAAAGTTGAAAAGGTTTTTCCTCAGCCCTAAATGGCTTACCCTTATTCTTAATTGGTGATTCCTGGTTCTGGGCTCTCCCAGCATGGGGAATATTTTTCCTGCATTTAGCCTGTCCAATTCCTAAAGAATCTGATATGTTTCTATAAGATTCACTCTCTAAATATGTTTATATGTTTCTATAAGATCTTCTAAATTCCAGTGAATATAAGCCATTCTTTCATCATATGTCCTGTTCGTCAAACTGACGCTTGCATGCAAGGGGATGGACTCAAGTTTCTCTGCTGGAGAAACTTGTTTCATTGTCTCAGAGATGGTGGTGACTGGCTGAGCACCAGAGACAGAATCAGAACATTCAGGCTACCCCCCCAGTGCACGTCTCTCCCCAAAATATAAGGCCTTATGTGAATAGTAACCAGAAATCTGATCCAATTTCAGCCGAGATGTCTGGAGCTGTATCATCTGTGTCAAACATGCATATAATAACTTGAGTACAAAATAGTAGCTTCAATTGCAGCCAGCTGTTCTTCTGTTAATGCCAAGACTGTTTCCTTGCACCTTGACTGTAGTTCAGTGTTGGGATAATGGAATTAAATGCATAGAGTTACATTGTGGAAACAGACCCTTCGGACCAACTTGCAAACACCGACCCTTCTATACTAGTCCCACCTGCCTGCATATTTGGTCCATATCCGTGTAAATCTGCCCTATCCAAGTACTTGTCTAAATGTTACTTAATGTTGTGATAGCACCTGCTTCCTCTGACAGCTCGTTCATACACCCACCACTCTTTGTGTGAAAAAGTTACCCCTCGGGTTCCTATTAAATCTTTCACCCCCTCACCTTAAATCACAATGAATGTGGAACATGTTTTCATCTCCAAAACCTGTTTGCCAGATTGTCGGAAACTCTGGAGTGGGCGGTGGCACTGTACCTTTTTTTTGATAAAACTGTAGGGTACAAAGATATTCCTCACATCTTACTTTGAATTTGTCACAGTTATGGAGTCCTGTGCAGCCTTAAAGAGTGCCGGCGTTCAGGAGTCTGGGACGTTCACCATAGATCCCGATGGCATGGACACTGGAGTTGATCCTTTCCCTGTGGAATGTGACATGACGTCTGACTCTACAACGGGTTAGTCATCTACGGAGACCAGTTTCTAACTTATGGCAATAGCACGTGGAGTATTCTTCAACAAAAGCATGCTTATATGGGTTTCAAATTTTATCAGTTAATTAATTGTAATGCTTTGTTGAAATGGTACGTAGGAAAGAGCAAGGTAAATTCTCCCTGGCATAGAATGTGTTTGTGATCAGGTTCATATAAAATACTGTCATATAAATGGAATCTTGACCTTTGGTTCCTGGAAGAAGCAAATTTACAACTAATGCCCAACTATAGAAAATAGACATAGACAATAGGTGCAGGAGTAGGCCACCCGGCCCTTCGAGCCAGCACCGCCATTCAATGTGATCATGGCTGATCATCCCCAATCAGTACCCCATTCCTGCCTTCTCCCCATATCCCCTGACTCCGCTATCTTTAAGAGCCCTATCTTGCTCTCTCTTAAAAGTATCCAGAGAACCGGCCTCCACTGCCCTCTGAGCAGAGAATTCCATAGACTCACAACTCTCTGGGTGAAAAAGTGTTTCCTCGTCTCTGTTCTAAATAGCTTACCCCTTTTTCTTAAACTGTGGCCCCTGGTTCTGGACTCCCTACAACTAGTAATATTAATTCTATTGAGTGAAGAAATAAATGGATCTGTCAATATAAAGGGTGTCCCTTATTGGGTACTCCCTGTGTTGGCTTTAGTTTTTTTTAGTTTGGAGATACAGCGTGGAAACAGCCCTTTCGGCCCACTGAGTCCGCACCTTGCACATTAACACTAACCTACACACACTAGGGACAATTTACAATTATACCAAGCCAATTAACCTTCAAACCTGTAAGTCTTTGGAGTGTGGGAGGAAACCGGAGATCCCGAAGAAAACCCACGCAGCTCACAGGGAGAACGTACAAACTCCATATAAACAGCACCCATAGTCAGGATTGAACCCAGGTCTCTGGCACTGTAAGGCAGCAACTCCACCTCTGCCCTGCTGCGCCACCGTGCCACTTCCACTGAGGAGTATGAGGTGGCAGTGTTGTGTAGTGTTGGCAGGTTACCAAAGGCCTTTTATACTGCAAGTGATCAGGCCCATATTTTCTCATGCCTCAGTGATGCCTTGGAGCTTGCGTCCAAATATGTGCACTTGTTATCAGCACACTGCAGTTCAATGACTGATGATTGAGGGATCTTGGTTCTGAAGTAATCCTGTTTATTAAAAAAAAAACAAAAGATGAGAATTTTAGGCAACGTGGGGTGGTTTTGTATGTTTTGTTTAAAGTAAAATTTGATGGCAGGCCTAATATATTTCATTTTAACTTTTTGGTATTTTGTTTAGTTGCAATTTTAGTAATTAAATTTTTTTCTGGATCATTGTCAACTCCAAGTGAAAAATTAAGTGGAGTTTAACATTTTGTTTATGTACACTGAGTTCTAGTTTTTCTGATGAATTCTGATGAAAGTTTTTTGCAATATGTTGCAACAGCTTGAGTGATACAATGCACGTATCAGATGCTTGTCGTAAAGAGCTCTACAGGCCAATATTTGAGATTAAATAATGAAAGCACATTAATGCTCATGTTAATAGAGAACCAAAAGGCTGATGTATTTGTTTTTCAGTGACCAGTTTCAGTATTGAAAGTCATGATTTCTGTGTCTGTTAAGGTATCACAGTGATAGGTCATGATTCGGAGGGACGAAAGCGTGTAACTCCTTGTGAAGAGGCTGGGTGCTATTCCCAAATCATTAGTTACAATCAGGCATCACTTGATCAACTTGAGGCTTTGACAAGTATCTCAAAATCCTGTGAACAGTATATCAGCGTAAGTCATTCACATCATTACCGACATCTCATGCATTGTGGCACCAGACTGTGTGGCAGATTCTATGTTTATTTGTTATCTTTAATTAAAGATGTGTTATCCTTTCAATAATCCAGGTTACGTCCTGTATCCCTGTTGACTGCTTTTGCAGTTAGTGACCTGCAAATTGAAACAAACAGTTGTCCTTGAGGAATAAGAAGAAAAAAAGGAATATTGGGTACTGCTTAGTGGCTGAAGTCTTTACTCCAAACTTTCCTTTTTTAACAAATAAGAATAATTTAAATCAGTTTTCAGTTTTTTTGGGTTTTCTTGCATCATCTATTCACAGTCCTCTTTTAATTTCTATAGCCCTACTCTTCATTTTTGAAGTGGAAACAAAATGCAAAAATTGTTGTTTGATCATCTTCAAAATGTTTCAAAATGGCAGAGGCATCAATGTCTGATGGGTAGCTTCCAAATATAGATGTGATGATTTTGCTGCACTGTAACTATAGAGACAGCAGCCTATACGTGTATTTGATGCAGTTTTGACAGTCCCTGTATGTGACTGCATTAAAGCAGCTTCAGCATGTTTCCATGTTTTCACTTGACATTTTTATCTGTGAGGAAATACTATTATACACAAGGTACCGACAGGAAAAGAAATGAACAGACACAGTTATCTGCTACATCTGAGTTCAGTGAAGGATATGGTTCAAGAAACTTTAACTCATTAAACAATTGTTTATATCTTTGTCCTGGATAGTTGGAGTGTCGCCATATCCGCTTCCTCGGGGAACACTGGGGTTGGTGGGTGTCGAAGGATGGACGTAAAATAAACTCTTGGGGTGGAGCTTCAACTAACAGTGGAAAATGTGCATGTGGAAACAATGGTAAGAGCTATAGATAATCATTAAAAAAAAAACCCAGAAAATCCATTCTTTGTGTGAATGTCTGAACCATGACTTATTTTTGTGAATTGAACACTTTCCCTTTTTTCTTAAATGACAACAGGCTTAAAAATGACATAAGGAATAGGAGTAGAATTAGGCCTTATGCCCATTAAGTCTACTACACCATTCAATCATGGCTGATCTATCTCTCCCTGCTAACCCCATTCTCCTGCCTTCCCCCACCCAAAACATGCTATTTGGTTCTCAAATAATATTACAAGATGAGATGATTCATGATAATCGGACCAATCCAGACCTGTGATGGGGAAATCTCTCTAAATATTGTTTGTAAATTATAGCTCCTTTAAGCCTCTGGCAGCCATGGTATAACATGTCTAAATAAAAACATGACCAGTGTGTAGGATTTGAGCCTTGGAGCAGACTGAAAGTTGCAGCAACCGAAACAAGCAAACAATGCATATCTTTCTCTTGAGGAAGTGTGAAAACTCTATTAAATTATTTAACTGGATTGAATGATCTTGTAAAGATTTATGAATATCATGGCAGTCACTGGTAAATATATAGTTATATTAACGTGTTTATATATCCTAAATGTTATGAATAGAAAAAATGTTCTAATATTTTGATGCATTAAGGCAAGCGAACATATTTTTCTCCACAGGCACCTGTGCTCTTGGTCTTTCCACCTGCAATTGCGATGCAAATGATGCTGTTTGGAGGCAAGACGAAGGACATCTGATGGACAAAACTGTTCTTCCTGTACAAGAAGTGAGGTTTGGAGACACACAAGATTTACCCATTGAGATGGCATTTCACAGAATTGGTCCACTTCGTTGTTTTGGGCAGAGTAAGGCTTCTTGGAAAACAAATGGGTTACTTCATTTTATCCAACGCAGTGTTTCAAGTTTGTTGAACTAGACTGAAATTCAATGTCACATGTTAAGTAATAATATTGAATAAATATGATTAGTAAAGGAATTGGTGTTAGCTGAGTATTAGAGATAATCAAACACTCCCATTTACCAGTGCTTGGTCCATAGACCTCTATACCCAAGCAATTCACATGCCCATCGAAGCAGCACTTACATACTGTTAGGGACCCAACGTCAAACAAGTGTTTGACGGCACTGGGCCTGTACTCACTAAACTGGTGTTTAGAAGGATGAGGGGGACCTCATTAAAACTTAACGAATAGTGAAGGGCTTGGATACAGTGGATGTGGAGAGGACTCTTTCTACTAGTGGGAGAGTCTAGGACTGGGGATCATAGCCTTAGAATGAAAGGGCTTTCCTTTAGGACAAAGATGAGGAGGAATTTCTTTAGCCAAAGGGTGGTGAATCTGTGGAATTCTTTGCCACAGAAGTCTGTGGAAGCCAAGTCAATGGATATTTTTAAGCTAGAGATAGATTCTTAATTAGTACGGGTTTCAGGGCTTATGGGGAGAAGTCAGGAGCATGGGGTTAGGGTGGAGAGATAGATTAGCCATGATTGAATGGCAGATTAGACTTGATGGGCCAAGTGGCCTAATTCTGCCCCTATAACTTATGACCTGATGACTCTCTGGATAAATACACAGACAGAGAAACACATCCTGGACTTCCTATGAACTCAGCACATTGCTGATTATTGCATGCAAATCCCATTCACTGTGATCTCTGACTGGAAGCGATCCTGGAACATGTACTCAGGTAATTGATCACCTGTATATCTCAACTTTTTATACTCTTCAATTATGTCCCCTCTCTGCTCTGCTCCAGGGAGAACACACCCAATCTCTTCAGTCTCTCCTACTGATTAAAATGCTCCATCGCAGGAAATATTTTGATGTATCTCCCACACTAATGCATCTTTCCTACACATTGGTGACCAGAGCAGCATGAAGTACTCCAGCTGAGGTCTGACCAAGGTTTTATAAAGTTGGAGCGTAACCTCCCTACTTCTGCATACAACACCCTGACTAAGAAAGACAAGTATCCAGATGCCTTGAAGGTTAATTAGTAATAATCAGAAAAAATGATTAGCAGGCCTTTCTAGAAAACATTCTTTATGTAGTATTGCATACTATCAAAAGATTTTATGCAAGGATAATTTGTTTGAATTGATCAATTTTCCAAATACAATTCCAAGCACAATCCTCTAACTCAGATTCCAGGCACTGTATCTGCTCCAAGTTGTTCTTGTGTCAGTAGTGAAATGAACAGCTGGAAGCTGGGGATAGACAAAAAAGCTGGAGTAACTCTGCGTGATAGACAGCATCTCTGGAGAAAAGGAATAGGTGACGTTTCGGGTTGAGACCCTTCTTCAGACTGAGAGTCAGGGGAAAGGGAAATGAGAGAAATAGATGGTGATATAGAGAGATAAAGAACAAATGAAAGAAAGATATGCAAAAAAGACTCCGGTTTAATTGGCTTCTGTGTTTACTTCCTGTTCGGTTGATTGGCTCTTTATCTGTGGCTCCATGGAAATTACATTATGTTAAGATCCTTTAGGGCCTGTCCTACTTGGCCGTCATTTACGCGACAAGCCGGTAGTGACTGACGCGCGACAGTCGTGCGCATCATCATGTGTCCGCACAGCCATTTGGAGTGCGTGACGTTATGTGAATACCCAGTTTATGATATTTACCCAGTTTATGATATTTATGGTGATTTTCTAAAATGTTCCAGTTTCTTGAGTGGTGCTAGCAATTGGAAAAACTGCAGATGTAATGCCCCTATTCAAGAAGAGGTGAATGAAAGGTAGCAAGCTGCAGACCAAATTAATCTGTGGGAAGGAACTGCAGATGCTGGTTTAAATTGAAGATAGACATAAAATGCAGGAGTAACTCAGCGGGACCGGCAGCATCTCTGGAGAGAAGGAATGGATGATTTTTCAGTCTGAAGAAGGGTCTTGACCTGAAACGTCACCCATTCGACCCGAAACGTCACTCTGTCCCACTTGGACATCATTTACATGACAGGCTGGTGGCGCGCGAAGATTTAGTGCAGCACGAACTCCTGGCCTGCTGCGCGATACCGCGTGCAACTCCACACTCCACCATGACACTCCATGCGCCCGTCCCACGCTACCCACACGCTACCAGGTCAGCGTAAATGGCGCGCAAATAGACGGCCAAGTGTGACAGGCCCTTTTCTTTCCAGAAAAGTTTGGGTATCATGATAGCACTGAGCTAAAAGGTAATTTTATTCAGACAAAAATGATATATATTAGAGAGAACTCATTACATCGGTAACATTGAACTCTGGTTCATATGTGTAATTTATACTTTAATTAATGTGGCCAAGTGCCACTTTTCGACTATTGCCACAAATGTTCACAGTTTGTAACATATGGGAGAGGGAAAGAATGATCCGTCAGGATCCTGCCAACTGATAGATAATCGAGAGTTGAATAGTGAAATGAGATTGGGGTAAGAAGGCGATTGATCACAAAATAAGGTAGAAGAGAACCTCAGGCATCCAGCATCCAGAAAGGCTAATGATTCGTAAGGGCCACGAGCCCAGGAGGGTAACCAGGAGTGAGACCATTTTTGGGGAGAAGTAAACCATTCAGTAGAGAGCACATGATAGCAATCTTCTTACTTGGAGAAAATGAAATAAAAACTGACAAGGTTAGAAGAACACAACAGGTCAAGCGGCATTTGTAGGGAGAGAAAAGGAGTTAACATTTCGAATGGAAGTACTTCCATTAGCTTCTGGAGTAATAGTTATTTTGTTCTCTCCACCTGACCTGTTACTTTCCAGGTTGTTTTAAAATAAATCCAGAACATGCAATTGTTTTTGTTTCTTCTTACCTAGGTGAAAGCATGTGATAAGGGATCTTATTTTATAGTACAATGCAAGAGGGCTCTTTTGAAAGAGGTGAAAGCATGTGGGGCAGAGCAATTGGGATCCTGGAACGGTGTACAAATGGTATTTGGAAAGAGCAAATGGTCCAGTCCCTTGCATGGAATCAATATTCGAAGGCCAGCCAAGCATAGACAACGGTGACATGCAGGGCATTTAATTGTGATTTGGATAAAAGCATGTTATGAGAATTAAGTATTGTTATGAGATTGTGATTTTTTTCTAGTCGAACACTAAAGTAGGTGATGTCATCGACAGTAACGATGGTTATCTAAAATGTTAGCACGATCTTGATCAGCTGGGCAAGTGGGCTGAGGAAAGGCTAATGAAGTTCAATGCAGATAAACATGAGGTGTTATATTTTGGGAAGTCAAACCAAGGCATGATCTTCACACTGAATGGTAGTGCCCTGGGGAGTGTTGTAGAGCAGAAGGATCTCGGAATAGAAGAACATAGTTCCCAGAAAGTGACGTCATGGGTAGATAGGGTGTTAAATAAGACATTTGGTACATTAGCAATCAGTAGTCAGTATTGTACATGACGTTGGTGAGGCCACATTTGCAGTATTGTGTTCTGTTTTGATCACCGTTGTAGGAAGGAAGTCATTAAGCTGGAAAGGCTGCCTAGAACAAATTATGAGAATGTTGCCAGGACTCAAGGGCCTGAGCCATGGGGAGAGGCTGAGCAGGCTAGGACTTTATTCCCTTGGAACACAGGAGGCTGAGGGGTGATCTTACAGAGGTGTACACGATCATAGAAACATAGAAACAGAAAATAGGTGCAGGAGTAGGCCATTCGGCCCTTCGAGCCTGCTCCGCCATTCAATATGGCTGATCATCCATCTCAGTATCCTGTACCTGCCTTCTCTCTGCCTAATTATGAGAGAAATTAATGCACAAAGTCCTTCACGCAGATTTGAGAATCAAGAAATAGAGGACAAAGGTTTAAGGTAAGAGGGGAAAGTTTTAATAGTAATTTGAGGGGGAACTTTTACATTAAAATAATGGGTATATGGAACGAGCTTCCAGAGGAGTTGGTTTAGGCAGGTATTATAACAACATTTTGAGACCATATAACCATATAACAATTACAGCACGGAAACAGGCCATCTCGGCCCTTCAAGTCCATGTCGAACAACTTTTTTCCCTTAGTCCCACCTGCCTGCACTCATACCATAACCCTCCATACCCTTCTCATCCATATGCCTATCCAATTTATTTTTAAATGATACCAACGAACCTGCCGCCACCACTTCCACTGGAAGCTCATTCCACACCGCTACCACTCTCTGAGTAAAGAGGTTCCCCCTCATGTTACCCCTAAACTTCTGTCCCTTAATCCTAAAGTCATGTCCTCTTGTTTGAATCTTCCCTATTCTCAAAGGGAAAAGCTTGTCCACATCAACTCTGTCTATCCCTCTCATCATTTTAAAGACCTCTATCAAGTCCCCCCTTAACCTTCTGCGCTCCAGAGAATAAAGACCTAACTTATTCAACCTATCTCTGTAACTTAGCTGTTGAAACCCAGGCAACATTCTAGTAAATCTCCTCTGTACCCTCTCTATTTTGTCACTTGGAGAGAGACAAGGATAGGATAAGTTTAGATGGATATGGGCCAAATGCAGGGATATGGGATCAGCTTAGATGGGGCATCATTGTTGGCATGGATGAGTTGGGCTGAGGGGCCTGTTTCTGTGATGTAGGACTCTGACTAAAATAAAAGCACAAGGTTCACCATGTACACTTTCACAATTCTAAACAATGCAGACAAAATGAATGTTTTGTTTTTAATGTCTGCTGCAATAAAAAGGCACAAAGTTTGAAGAAAGAGGATGAGAATACTTCATGCAGCAGTTGAAACATCATGTCAAAACAGGCTAGATGCCGAGTCCTGGAAATGGGATGAGTGTACACGGGCACAGAAGTCCGTCATGTCCTTTGATCTCCCGGTTGCCAAACACTTTAACTCTCCTTTCTATTCCAATACTGAGCTCTCCATATTCCACTGCCAGAGTGAGGCCACATGCGAATTGGAGGAACAGCACCATATATTTTGCTTGGGCAGCTTAAAACCCAGTGGTATGAATGAAGGTTCTCAACCAGAAACATCACCTATTACTTTTCTCCAGAGATGCTGTCTGACCCAGCTGAGTTACTCTAGCTTTTTGTGTCTATCTTTGATTTCTCTAATTTCAAGTAACTCCTGCATTCTTTTCCCCGCCCCCTCTCTCCCCGTCCCCCACCCTAGTTGCCCACTGTTTGCATCCTTGTATCCCTGTATCCGATGTAAATGTATGGATATGCAGTGAACCATATGGAAATGCAGGGAATGGAGGGATATGGAATATATGTACAGGCAGTAAAGAGTTGGTCTTGGCATCCTGTTCGACACAGTCATTATGGGCTGATTGGCCTGTTCTTGTACTGTACCGAACTATGTTTATTAAACATGTAAATCCTTGTGACAATGTTATTGCCGACAGTTTGCAAATCTGATTAATGGCAGAGATTGAAGCTGATAATTCTGTTTTGCTAATTCAATGATGTACAGTGGCTTGCAAAAGTTTTCATACCCCTTGAACTTTTCCACATTTTGTCACATTACAACCACAAACGTAAATGTATTTAATTGGGATTTTATGTGATAGACCAATACAAAGTGGTGTATAATCGTGAAGTGGAAGGAAAATGATACATGATTTCCATATTTTATTACAAATAAAAAACTGAAAAGTGTGGCGTGCAAAAGTATACTGCCCCCGAGTCAATACTTTGTAGAACCACCTTTCGCTGCAATTACAGCTGTAGGTCTTTTGGGGTATGTCTCTATCAGCTTTGCACTTCTAGAAACTGAAATTGTTGCCCATTCTTCTTTGCAAAATAGCTCAAGCTCAGTCAGATTGGACGGAGAGCGTCTGTGAACAGCAATTTTCAAGCCTTGCCAGAGATTCTCAATTGGATTTAGGTCTGGACTTTGACTGGGCCATTCTAACACATGAATATGCTTTGATCTAAACCATTCCATTGTACTTCTGGCTGTATGTTTAGGGTCGTTGTCCTGCTGGAAGGTGAACCTCCACCCCAGTCTCAAGTCTTTTGCAGACTCTAACAAGTTTTCTTCCAAGATTGCCCTGTATTTGGCTCCATCCATCTTCCCATCAACTCTGACCAACTTCCCTGTCCCTGCTGAAGAAAAGCATCCCCACAGCATGATGCTGCCACCACCATCTTTCACAGTGGGGATGGTGTGTTCAGGATGATGTGCAGTGTTAGTTTTCCGCCACACATAGCATTTTGCATTTAAGCCAAAAACTTCAATTTTTGTCTCATCAGATCAGAGCACCTTCCTCCACATGTTTGCTGTGTCCCCCACATGGCTTGTGGCAAACTGCAAATGGGACTTCTTATTGCTTTGTTTCAACAATGGCTTTCTTCTTGCCACTCTTCCATAAAGGCCCGATTTGTGGAGTGCGCGACTAATAGTTGTCCTGTGGACAGATTCTCCCACCTGAGCTGTGGATCTCTGCAGCTCCTCCAGAGTTACCATGGGCCTCTTGGCAACTTCTCTGATCAATGCTCTCCTTGCCCGGCCTGTCAGATTAGGTGGACGGCCATGTCTTGGCAGGTTTGCAGTTGTGCCATACTCTGTTCAAAGCTTGGGATTTTTTTTATAACCTAACCCTGCTTTAAACTTCTCCACAACTTTATCCCTGACCTGTCTGGTGTGTTCCTTGGGGTTCATGATGCTGTTTGTTCACTAATGTTCTCTAACAAACCTCTGAGGCCTTCACAGAACAGCTGTATTTATACTGAGATTAGATTACACACAAGTGGACTCTATTTACTAATTAGGTGACTTCTGAAGGCAATTGGTTGCACTGGATTTCATTTAAGGGTATCATAGTAAAGGGGGCTGAATACTTTTGCACGCCACACTTTTCAGTTTTTTATTTGTAAAAAAATTTGAAAACCATGTATCATTTTCCTTCCACGTCACAATTATGTGCCACTTTGTGTTGTTCTACCTCATAAAATCCCAATAAAATACATTTACGTTTGTGGTTGTAACGTGCCAAAATGTGGAAAAGTTCAAGGGGTATGAAAACTTTTGCAAGCCACTGTACACAGAAAATAGGTGCAGATGTAGGCCATTCGCCCCTTCGAGCCAGCACCGCCATCCAATATCATGGCTGATCATCCAAAATCAGTACCCCGTTCATGCTTTCTCCCCATATCCTTTGATTCCGTTAGCACTAAGAGCTATATTTAATTATCTCTTGAATACATCCAGTGAATTGGCCTTCATTGCCTTCTGTGAATTTCACAGATTCACACCTCTCTGGCTGAAAACCACAGATTTACAACTCTCTGGGTGAAAAACACATATGAAATACAATGGCAGTAATTTTAATCCAGTCAACCTGACAACTGGCCTGCAGGGATTTGGTGACGCTGTTGGTTTTGGCCTGTGGTTGCAGGTTCCCTTGTGCCAGTGCTGGAGTCGTGTGTGGCCTTGAAAGAGGCAGGATTCCAAGTGTCGGATCACTATGTCATTGATCCAGATGGAGTTGGAACAGGAGTTCAAGAGTTTCAAGTCTTCTGTGACATGACATCTCATCCATCAAGTGGTAATTGGTATTTATTTGCAAGATACGTAATCTTAAGCTGAGATAAAAATCTTACTATTATGTCACCTTGCCTAGCAAAAACATGTACAGAAAGGTCAAGGTAGAGTCACAGACAATTCTAATGAATCACATCTGTAACTCTCCTCCTTTGTTGAAAATCATTCATATTTCAACTCAAATTTAATATCTAAACTCAAATTTGCTAAGATCGATTGGCCTTCATTTTAACAATTATTTTATCTCGTATCGGCTGACAGTAAATCAATGGAATCCCCTGGATTGTTTAAATGATACAATTTACATTAAAAACATCCATCTGGGCAAGAAAATCAAAAATGTTTGCGGCTAGGCTACTAATACTATCAATTATAACCTTTGAGTTTTTGGTGAGGCACTGACTGTCATGTGTCTGGTGCAGCTCTAACCGTGGTGGGCCATGACAGTGAAGGACGCATACGAGTTGCCCCCTGTGAGGGACCGGGCTGTTACAGCAGGAAGATCAAATATGCTGCAGAACTGATCCAGTTGAATGCCCTGACGCTTATTTCTGACTCCTGTGAGCAATATGTCAAGGTGAGAATACCATACAAGACTTAATGAACTGAATTATTTTAATCCATAGAATAGTGGTTGAGGAAACTTTTCTGAACACATTTGACAAATTACTCCGTATCTAAGCCTTTGGATTCTTCTGATTCCATCAGGAACTCCGACTGGAAAACAGGAATTTTCCATCGAATGGTTCTCTAATTTTCAGCTTTCCTCTCTCAAAATCTCCTGGCACCTAATAGGGTTTGGCAGTTAACTTTGATTTCTCAATAAGATAAAAAGGCATAGCTTGTTCCAATTCAAGGAATAAATATGGAAAATAATATGGTTGTGTGTGCGCTCATCAACAGTCTGGAAACTAGATACTGATCAGCCACCATTCTATCTTTGCAACTGTGGCATTATATTTCCACAGAATACTGACCCCACTGTTAGGTAATAGGAACTGAAGAGTAAAAGACTATTACTATTTAAAGTCTAAAATATTCAACAAATCAGGTGGCAGCTGTAGAAATGACCTTTAATCTTCTTTCTTCACAACTGTTGCCTGACCTACTTGCCAAATTTCCTGCTATTGTTTTCGATATCCTGTACCTGCAGTTCTGTTCTCAAGCAGTTTTGATCGTGATATTCTGAGTCATTAGAAAATTGTACAGTGGGAGGTGTTTTTGCCTGTCCTGACATGTGCAAAAATTATCCAACCTATCTGTATCACACATGTAGATAATAACACTGAGCATGACTTGGGGATAATTGCTTGATAAGCTTTTGCTGCTGACTCACCATTTCCTATTGTGCCTCCAGTTGGACTGTCGCCACATTCGCTTCATACAAGCCGGCTGGGGCTGGTGGACATCGTGGGATGGGAAGAAAATGTTCAACTGGGGAGGTGCAACCTCCAATAGTGGTCGCTGTGCTTGTGGAATTACAGGTACCCAAGAACTCAGCCAAACACTTGGTCTTTAACCTGAAATATTTTCCTCTTTTCCCATTGACACCCAAATTATTCTTCCTATAGTGTTTATCCACTTACTGCTTGAGGTCACTGGTTGATTTTGTTTCCTTCATCCCATTCCTCAGTGAATTCCAAATCATAAATACTCTATGATTTAAAAAAAAACTGTTCCTCAGCCCTAAACTTTTTGCCCCAATTTTTCAATCTTTGCTCCTATTGGTTAACCTATGATGAGTGTTTGTCGGCACTAGGCCTGTACTCACTGGAGTTTAGAAGCATGAGGGGGGGAACCATTGAGACATACAGAATAGTGAAAGACTTGGATAGAGTGGATGTGGAGAAGATGTTTCCACTTGTGGGAGAGTCTAGGACTAGAGATCATAGCCTCAGAATTAAAGGACATTCTTTTAGGAAGGAGATGAAGATTTCTTTAGTCAGAGGGTGGGGAATCTCTGGAAGCCTTAGCCACAGAAGGCTATGGAGGCCAAGTCAGTGGATATTTTTAAGGCAGATAGATTCTTGGTTAGTACAGGTGTCAGAGGCTATGGGGAAAAGGGGGTTAGGAGGGAGAGATAGATCAGCCATGATTGAATGGCGGAGTAGATTTTATGGGCCGAATATACTAATTCTACTTCTATTCCTTATGACCTTATTTTGTTGTTCCATGTACTATTAGGAACAGTGATCCTCCATCTACTCCAGCTAAACTGGACCTCGGTAATGTGCTCTCAAAATTCTGTGGTTCAAGGAAAGCAATTCCAGCTTTATCAGACTAACTTTGCAGCTGAAATGCCTTATATTTAAATATTAAAATAATACGTCAATTAATTTTATTTGAATAGCATACTGCCCTCTGGTGACTTAAAATGTTTTCCCTTCTGTGGCTTCAGTCCATAACTAGTATAGTTTTGTTTAGTTTCAGATCTGCATAAATGTTATTAATGTAGACAATACATATAGTTATATACAAAATGCTGGAGAAACTCAGCGGGACAGGCAGCGTCTCTGGAGGGAAGGAATAGGTGATGTTTCAGGTCGAGACCCTTCTTCAGACTGATGTCAGGGGAGTGGGCGGGACAGAGATAGAATGTGGTCGGAGGCAGTGATACTGGTGAAGAGGAGAGATCCTCCATCCTCTCCCATTAACTTGTTTTCCAATGGCAATAAACCAGCGGTTAAATAGTGATCAATAGTGAATCATTTCAGATGTAAAATTCACATGTAACAATTGTGTCGTGGGAATATAAAAATTCTGAATGCTGAAAATCTTTGAATTTTGAGCGTTTCCCATTGTATAAGGCCTTGAATAAACCAACTTTTTTGAGAAACTTGCCACTGCTTTACGAGATGCTCTATGTGTCTGTCCCTATCTAAGCTGTAGGGTAACTGGGCCCCACCTGAGGCCAGGGTATAGGTTAAACGCAAAATTCCCTCCAACAGTTTGTTTGAGTTGATTTGGAGCTTTCAAGAGGGAAGAAGCAATAGTAGGAATTAACTAGTTAACTATAAAATAGTGAAGAATCCATATACTCTTTTCTCTTTGTGGAGATACAACAGTGAACCTATTGAAGGGAAATGCTTGCAATTAGCTCAGTATAGTTTATTGTCACGTGTACCGAGATACAGTGAAAAGCTTTACAGGGAAGAACAAGGTCATGATGTTGTTTGAGGTAATTTAAGTATTCTAGGTAAAATGTAAATGATGTAGGCTGAAGTTGAAGAGAATTTTAAAAATTTCACCGTGATGATCAAGCTGATAAATGAACTTGGCAGAAGAGCTTCCTTCTAATATATATCATTGAGTCAAAATATCGCTTAATTATTGTATCAATTGATGTTTTTTTTGTTATTCGTACAGAATCTTGTTCTGCTCCAGGCATACTCTGCAATTGTGACAGCAATGACAATATCTGGAGAGTAGATGAAGGGATCCTGCGAGATAAATTATCATTGCCCATCCAAGCGGTATACTTTGGCGATACGGAGGATGCACCATTAGAGATGGCCTTTCATACCATAGGAAGACTCCAGTGCAAAGGAAAAGATGGGACACAGAACAATCATCAGTCATTATGATGGTTTTCGCAACTGTGAAAAAAAAAATCATATCTTATGTTTGTCACGAGAGAAATGCTTTAAGCTGGAATTAACTTACTCAGATAAGATTTAGCTGCCACTTTACTAACATTTTTAAACAGAAACCGCCCATTCAGCGAAACAGGTCGGTGACAATCTTTACCCCCCCCAAGCTTGCTGTCCTGATCTTTCATCATCCTTATTGAAATACCCTTCTATCCCTTTCTTCCTCCTGTACTTTTCCATCTCCTTTTTATTGATTTGTGTAGAGAGACCAGCAGTTAACATCTTTTTTTCTGAATATTTTGTTCCTTTGGTCCAAGCCTAAAGAAGTGATCAGAATATCTATTGTCTCTCCCCGCATTACCGTTAAAATGTACCCAATGATTTGTATTGGTTCTATAAATTCTTCCCAAAACTTATCACTTCATAATTTGCTGCTTTAAATTAAATCTAATTTCTCCAGTCTCTCTTATTAGGTCTGAAACTGATGTCTCAAACTAAAAAAAGAGGTGGGAAAGTAGAGTTGGCTACGTTTACATATCGGTTGTGCTGCTGCATGTAACAATTTCATTGTTCTGTTTCACGACATATGACAATAAAAACATCCCCTCACTCTCATTCAATGGATTTAATCCATTAATAAAGAGCAAGCTTTCAAGAAATCCAAACAGTACAAGTCTGTGAAAAGAAAGGAACATGGTCTTGGGATGGTTGGCAAGGTGAAAAGTAAAGGTGGCAGGCAGAAAGATCCAGGGCAAAAATCAAAAAGGGCTCCTTTTCAACATAATTGTATAAGGGGTAAGAGTGTTGTAAAAACAAGCCTGAAGGCTTTGTGTCTCAATGCAAGGAACATTCGTAATAAGGTGGATGAGTTGAATGTGCAGATAGTTATTAATGAATATGATAAAGTTGGGATCATGGAGACATGGCTCCAGGGTGACCAAGGCTGGGAGCTGAACATCCAGGGATATTCAATATTCAGGAGGGATAGACAGAAAGGAAAAGGAGGTGGAGTAGTGTTGCTGGTTAGAGAGGAGATTAACGCAATAGAAAGGAAGGACATTAGCTTGGAGGATGTGGAATCGATATGGGTAGAGCTGCAAAACACTAAGGGGCAGAAAACGCTAGTGGGAGTTGCGTACAGGCCACCTAACAGTAGTAGTGGAGTTGAGGATGGCATCAAACATGAAATTAGAAATGCGTGTAACAAAGGTAAAACAGTTAAAATGGGTGACTTCAATCTACATATAGATTGGGTGAGTCAAATTGGCATGGGTGCTGAGGAAAAGGATTTATTGGAATGTATGCGGGATAGTTTTCTAAACCAACATGTAGAGGAACCAACGAGAGAGCAGGCTATTCTTGACTGGGTATTGAGTAATGAGGAAGGGTTAGTTAGCAGTCTTGTTGTGCATGGCCCCTTGGGCAAGGGTGACCATAATATGATTGAATTCTTCATTAGGATGGAGAGTGACATTGATAATTCATAAACAAGGGTTCTAAACTTAAAGAAAGGTAACTTTGAAGGTATGAGACGTGAATTGGCCAAGATAGACTGGCAAGTGATTCTTAAAGGGTTGACGGTGGATATGCATTTAAAGACTGCATGGATGAACTACAACAATTATTCATCCCAGTTTGGCAAAAGAATAAATCAGGGAAGGTAGTGCATCCGTGGATAACAAGGGAAATCAGGGATAGTATCAAAACAAAAGATGAAGCATACAAATTAGCCAGATAAAGCAGCCTACCAGAGGACTGGGAGAAATTCAGAGTCCAGCAGAGGAGGACAAAGGGCTTAATTAGGAAAGGGAAAATAGATTATGAAAGAAAACTGGCTGGGAACATAAAAACTGTCTGCAAAAGTTTTTATAGATATGTGAAGAGAAAAAGGTTAGTTAACACAAATGTAGGTCCCTTGCAGTCAGAAACTGGTGAATTGATCATGGGGAACAAGGACATGGCAGACCAATTGAATAACTACTTTGGTTCTGTCTTCACTAAGGAAGACATAAATAATCTGCCGGAAATAGCAGGGGACCGGGGGTCAAATGAGATGGAGGAACTGAGTGAAATCCAGTTTAGCCGGGAAGTGGTGTTAGGTAAATTGAATGGAGTAAAGGCCGATAAATCCCCAGGGCCAGATAGGCTGCATCCCAGAGTACTTAAGGAAGTAGCCCCAGTGGATGCATTAGTGATCATTTTTCAAAATTCTTTGGATTCTGGAGTAGTTCCTGAGGATTGGAGGGTAGCTAATGTAACCCCGCCTTTTAAAAAGGGAGGGAGAGAGAAAGCGGGGAATTACAGACCAGTTAGTCTACCAGCGGTAGTGGGGAAAATGCTAGAGTCAGTTATTAAAGATGGGATAGCAGCACATTTGGAAAGTGGTGAAATCATTGGACAAAGTCAGCATGGACTTACGAAAGATAAATCATGTCTGATGAATCTTATGGAATTTTTCGAGGATGTAACTAGTAGAGTGGATAAGGGAGAACCTGTGGATGCGTTATATCTGGACTTTCAGAAGGCTTTCGACAAGGTCCCACATAAGAGATTAGTATTCAAACTTAAAGCACACGGTATTGGGGGTTCAGTGTTGATGTGGATAGAGAACTGGCTGGCAGACAGAAAGCAAAGAGTAAGAGTAAACGGGTCATTTTCAGAATGGCAGGCAGTGACTAGTGGGGTACCGCAAGGCTCAGTGCTGGGACCCCAGCTATTTACAATATATATTAATGATCTGGACGAGGGAATTGAATGCAACATCTCCAAGTTTGCGGATGACACGAAGCTGGGGGGCAGTGTTAGCTGTGAGGAGGATGCTAGGAGGCTGCAAGGTGACTTAGATAGGTTGGGTGAGTGGGAAAATACAAGGTAGATGCAGTATAATGTGGATAAATGTGAGGTTATCCACTTTGGTGGCAAAAACAGGAAAGTAGACTTATCTGAATGCTGGCCGATTAGGAAAAGAGGAGATGCAACGAGACCTGCGTGTCATGGTACACCAGTCATTGAAAGTAGGCATGCAGGTGCAGCAGGCAGTGAAGAAAGCAAATGGTATGTTGGCATTCATAGCAAAAGGATTTGAGTACAGGAGCAGGGAGGTTCTACTGCAGTTGTACAGGGTCTTGGTGAGGCCACACCTGGAGTATTGCTAACAGTTTTGGTCTCCTAATCTGAGGAAAGACATTCTTGCCATAGAGGGAGTACAGAAAAGGTTCACCAGACTGATTCCTGAGATGGCAGGACTTCCATATGAAGAAAGACTGGATAGACTCGGCTTGTACTCGCTGGAATTTAGAAGATTGAGGGGGGATCTTATAGAGACTTACAAAATTCTTAAGGGGTTGGACAGGCTACATGCAGGAAGATTGTTCCCGATGTTGGGAAGTTCAGAACATGGGGGTCACAGTTTAAGGATAAGGGGGAAGTGTTTTAGGACCGAGATGAGAAAATCATTTTTCACACAGAGAGTGGTGAGTCTGTGGAATTCTCTGCCACAGAAGGTAGTTGAGGCCAGTTCATAGAGGGGGTTAGATGTGGCCCTTTTGGCTAAAGGGAACAGGGGGTATAGAGAGAAGGCAGGTACAGGATACTGAGATGGATAATCAGCCACAATGATATTGAATGGCGGTGTAGGCTCGAAGGGCTGAATGGCCTACTCCTGCACCTATTTTCTATGTTTCTATGTTAGACTGAGAAATAAAGAAACAGCAGAAACTTTGAATGCATTTTGCTTACACCCGACGCAGCAAAAACCTATGGTTGCAAGGATACAATGCAAACTAATAAGATTAAAATCCACAAGACCCTGGACTTGATGACTGCATTCTAGGATCATAAAAAGTGTCAGTAGATTGGACAATTGCCAATGCAATCACGACAGGAGGGATAAAGCAAGAAAGTAAATGTCAGTCAGCCTGATACATGTTATTGGGAAAATTAGTTTTTTAGTTTGATAGAGGGAGGAAACAGGCCCTGTGGTCCACTGAGTCAGTGCCAACCAGCCATCCCAATATACTAGTACTATCCTACACACGAGGCACCATTTACAATCTTTACCAATGCCAATTATCCTACAAACCTGTACGTCTTTCGAGTGTGGGAGGAAACTGGAGCATCCAGGTAAAACCCACGCAGTCACGGGGAGAACGTACATACTCCATACAAACAGCCCGTTGTCAGGTTCAAAACCGGGTCCCTGGTGCTGTAAGACAGCAACTCTACTGTTGCGCCACTGTGCTGCCCCAATGGTCCAATTTGTTTAGTAACAAAACTTGTAATACAGTTAAATGGAGTTAATGTGGTTTAATAAAAGGGAAATGTAACAAGCAGGATGCATAGAGGACCCAATGTATTTCCCTTATTTGGAATTTGGACATTCTTTGCATCCATGTCACAACATCCTCTGACCTATCTTTGTATTGTCAGCAAATTTTGCTCAGTGCACTCATCCCTGTATTTTCACCATTAATGTAGATTGTAAATAGTTAAGGTGCCAATACATTAGGTGCACTGCAATATTCTACAAGTTAACCCTTACTAACAGACAAATTATCAATTTATCCTGACCAGGTTTCTGCAAGTTACCTGACCCTCATTCCTCAGATTTTCAGAAGGCATTAAACTGTGCATTGTAAAAGGCTACTACACAAGGTAAGATCTCACAGCAATTAGATAATATATGCAATTATCTAAAAATTCAGCAAAGGAAACGGTATGACTCATTGAATCAGTCATAGAGAAAATGTTTAAACAGTGCACAACCAATGGGCCTGGGTAATTACAGGGTGAAAAGTTTCAAATGAAGAATCATCCTTTAATGCTTAACTACTTACCACTACATCCATTCCGAGGACTAGGTTTCCATGCGTTGGTTCAAACACAGTTAACAACGGAAGACTGCATCATTCATATGTTCAAAGTAATTTCATTTTTATTGAGTGCAATAATTACACAACTACCTTTAACATTATCACGCTGAAGCAGATTTATCAAAAGCCCAAACCAAGGGAGAAAACAATTAAGTCTTAAATCAGCATTGTCTGCAGCAGCAACACAGAGGCTGACTGAAACACACAGTACACAATTCATCCCATTGATTTTGCTCCTTTCACTTGTTTCCCATGTAATTCTGATATTCTACAGTGTAGATTTGCATCCCAATTTGTAATCAGTTGAATTGAATTTATGATTTGACAAAACTGTCTCTCCTTACTTAACCAGCTCTCTTATTCATTACTGATTCGGTTACTTCTTGTCCTATAATTTGTATAGGATATGTGGTCCAAATATAATCAGAAACCAGCATTCTTTAGTCTTGAACATCAAAGTAATCAATGATTGCTTCCTCCTTGAATGGCTTTTGCAGGGCTATTGTTCCATTGTCAATCCTGGATGATTAAAGAAAATTATTTTAATTTCAGCATTTTGCAATTAGCAATGTGCATGTAACATTTAAGTTGAACTGTTGTGCATCGTACCAATGCATACTTACATGTGTCTTCCTCTTTCCTCAACTGCAACAATTCAGCCAACTGTGAGCTGTGTGCCCTCATCAAGACAATAGACAATAGGTGCAGGAGTAGGCCATTCGGCCCTTCGAGCCAGCACCGCCATTCAATGTGATCATGGCGATCATCCCCAATCAGTACCCCATTCCTACCTTTTCCTCATATCCCCTGACTCCGCTATCTTTTAGAGCCCTATCCAGATCTCTCTTTAAAGCATCAAGAGAGTTATCTACAATAACTCCCAGATAAAGAGAGTAAATTCCAGATTCTTACATGGACTGGCCTATATACAACTCTAAAATCACATGTATGGTTGTTTTGTAAATGCCTCCTCAGTTCAGCAACAATTAGAGAAGAGTGGTAAATAGCAGTGATTTCCTCATCACATAAATAAATTAATGGTAAGAAAGGGTCATGGCTCAGTTTTCTCATTCTTTTAAAATCCCTCACCTTATTTTGCCTTATTTGACTAAAGGTCAAATTTCATTTGCTAATTTGCCCTGGTAGATTTTACTGTGTGATGATTTCCTCTCGGTGAATTTCCAGAGTGCCCAAGATCCCATAACATCAAATTATATAATGAAATAAGCCAAGATCTTAACTGTGACTATACAGAAACAACTCAACAGTTCTGGGGGAAAAGATTGATAAGATTAAATGTTTTCATTGGAGCTGAGGAGATCATGGCAGACTTAAATGAGGTTCATAAAATATGAGGGTCTTCGACAGAGTAGGTAGGAGTACTATTTTTCCTAAGCAGAGGTGTAGGAACACCAGGGGTCAAGGATTTAAAGTAATTGGTAGAAGTACTGGTGCAGGAGATGAGATCAAGTCTGAGCTCATTGCTTAAATTACCTTCTTTCTGTGTTTGCACATTTTCAATGATATCTGACAGCTCCCTCTGCCTTTGGGTGTTGCTCTGATCCCATCTAGTAATATTCCCGTCGCAGGTACGAGGCACTAGAAAGGCAGCACCTCTACCCGAAGCTAAAAATATACACACACGCACACAAAGACTGGCCACCACGATAATCCATAGATTGTCAGCATTGCCTCTCCAAGCCCAAAGCTAAACTGCCAGGAAGAAACCTGTACCATCAGTCACTCCTCTCAAGGTTGGGGCAAACTGCAAGAAGCATGAGATCGCCATGCTTCCCATTCGAAGACGAGGACTAAGCCACTGCGACAAAACAGAGATTGCCAACGCCATTGCACTGGCGAAGGACAGTACCCCCATGGTGTCCTGTACTTTCTTACCACTAAATAGAATAAAGCATGGGAGTTCTCCCTGCTGCGTGTTACGGTGCGGCCTATGCCGAACCTGGTATTATCCTTGACGACACAGATGTTAAAGTATAGCCTTTCACAATGGACCAAGACTAGGTTGAACATTCACATGCAGGGTTGTGTAGAAGAGATTATAATAACTAAAACTAATGATTGTAAGGAGCTTCCATGTCCCTAGACCTTTAATGGTGCTATGATTTAATTCCAGATAATAGGTTCAGGTGAGAGTTTAACTAAATGGCAGAATTTGAAAACGTTGGGGCATCGATCAGCCTTGAGTAAACTATTAACTGTAAACAATGCATGATGTAGCACTGACTCTTCTAGTATAGCCAAAAGTCTGGCATCACTGACCTTTCGGCAACACTGCTTTCTGAATATGCAACAGATGTTATTAATCCATTAAAACAAATAGCATCTCTGAGATTTACACTTGGTTCCAATTCTGATAATTTCAGAGGTTCCAAAAGATGAATATCATTTTACATAATTACATTTTTCTTTCTTTTAGAATTAGCTTGTTATTGTTGATAATAAATTTTATTAGTAAGATCATAGTTGGTAGATTAAAGCAAATGCATATCCTGGTACTTACTTGGGTATTTGTTGCCTGTAGTGGGCAATCGGTGGTGGTGGTCTAGTTGACATTTCTCTCTCTATCAAAGTAGTTAATGAAACACTTGGACAGACAGATTTTCCTCTATAAAGAAGAAGAATTTATTGAAATAGTTCAATGAAAGAAAAACTGCAACACATCCCATCGTTTCCAAAGTTAAAGTACTAATCTGGGAATAAATGATTAAAATTGATTCAACCAATTACTTTTCCAATTCCACACCATACGTCAGCTTCAGCACACTATCTAATTTATGAACCACTGTCTACAAATCAAAACCAAAAGTGCTGGAGGAACTCAGTGGGTCAGGCAGCATCCGTGGAGGGAATGGACAGATGACGTTTCAGATTGGGTCCTGAAATGTTGTTTCTCTATTACCTCCACAAATGCTACGAGATCCGCTGAGTTCCTCCAGCACTTATTTTGATCAAGGTTACAGCATTTGCAGTTTCTTGTGTCAACAAATGTGTTTTTGGAAATACCATTGGGTTCCTGCTGTTCTTCCTCCACCAGTTTTGAAATGTTGTACTCAAATGTTGTTAATGTTGTACAGGTAATTGCAGAGGCATTCACGTGTTCTTGAAATGGTGTCTCAGCTTTAATGCTACATTTGCTGGAAGCCAAATAGGATGCCTGAGATGTGTAAGAAGATATTCGGGCAATCTTTTGTCAAGACTTCACTAACACTAAACCAACATTGAGTACTTCAATTAAAAGTAATAAAGGCCATTCATTTTCTATTGACTTTCATTCTCCACTTTGAATGTAATCTTCTTGTGGGCTCTTCAAGAAATCATCAATTAGTTCCAAGTTAAATTGGGCCCAAGTTCAATAAAGAACTAATAGAATTCCTACATATAAACAAAATGAAGGCCACTCTTCCCCATTGGCGTGCAGGTCATTTCAGAGGCATTTAACAGTGGATAGTGTCTTAGCCTTAATGCTTCACTTGCAGGATGTGAAGCAAGTGAGGACTTTAAGGAGACATGTAAGAAGATTTTCAGGCATTTAACCTCAAAAGGAAATTGAAACATATTTTTCAACTGAGCCAAATATGAACAGCAAAAGATTAATATGTATTTTTAAAGCCAGCAAAAGTATTCTCACACTCACTTTACAGCAGTGATAACAACATTGCGCTTGGGCTCACTGTCATAGCTGACACTTTCAACACCATAGACCTCAGCCAGCTCATGAATGATCCTACGATGCTCCCTGTTCATTGGGGGATAGCAGCGGCTTTTCTTCTGCTGTTTGCCCTGGATTTTAAAAAAAAAAACATCCACTTAAGATTTTCAAATAAAAATGGTTTGTGTTGACTAATAACTGTTTACCTTTACTCCCACGCTACCTTGGCAACATTTCAATTCGAAGAGAGTGGAAATATTGATGCAATCCTAATAAATTAACATGATAATGATTTTGTAGATTTTTCATGCACGTCTTTGCTTCATTGAAAGGATAACAAGGCAACGGATCCTCAAGCCTTAGGCAATGTTATTTTACATGGTCCAATGAGAAAGAGAAGACTTAACCAATTTTCTCTCTCTCCAGCGAAGAATTTGATATTCCCATAGAAACAGAAACTCTAATTGACCAATTTTCTCCAAATGCATTTCACTGCAGAAACTCCTAGATACCCTGAGCAGAGTTTTAAACTAAGGCAGTGGTACTGCACAAGACTTGCTGGTTGCTTAAGGTGGACCTAAGGGATGTGTAGGAATATTTTCAGGCTATATTTTACCAAGACTTCGCTAACACTAATCAACATTCATTTCTGAATTCTGAATCAACAATTCCCTGTGTACTTCAACCAAAGAGAATGAATTGTATTGGCTTGCCTGCCTGGATGCTTTATAGGAGTTACCAGGAGAAAGGAAGTGCTTGTTCTTGCTAAATGTCTGCTGAGTGAACACAAATGATAATGCAAAGCGTGTTTGCAGTAGAGAGAAATATGGATACTATCCTACATGTGCTTGTAGGACACTTCTCTTCTGGACTGCATTGACCAGGTCACCTAGTTCCACATCAGAGGAATTTTGCACCTCCTCATTTAGCCATCTGATACTTCCCATGTGCTAATGTGGTAGTAGCTGAGTACTGACTACACAAGCTCCATTGTTAGGACTTTAAATCAATCATCGCTTGAGTGCTCATAGGACCCCATGTTTTAGCAACCCCATGTAAAATAAAAATTAACTAATTTGCAATTTGGTTAAAATGAGTATCTCAAACGGACATTTTAAGCACAATACCAATCTTGCATCTCTTCATACTTTCACCATAGTAAAAGCCGAAGCCCTTTAAAATCTACGCCTCAAACTATAGGGCCTGTCCCACTTGGGCAACCTAATCCACAAGTTCTTGGGAGTTTGCCCTCGACTCATACTCGCAGCATGGTCGACACGAGGTTGTAGGAGGTCTTTGTAACTCTCCTTCATGCTCGAGAGTGGTCTCCGCATACTCAAAGCCTCAGCTAGGTTGCGGCGCTTTTTCAATATGTTATAAAATGCCGGCGAGTAAAAAAAGGCCGCCATGGAAAAAAAACAATACTTTTTTTACTCATCGGTTTAGTCGTAGTAGGTCGGCATGTTAGTCGTAGGTAATCGAGGGTAGTCGAAGGTAGTCGTAGATAGTCTTAATCATAGACGAAGGGAGCTCGGAGCTCGTCTTCACTCTCCACTATTCGGTGTCCAATTTTCCCGAAGTTAGTCGTAGCTAGTCGAAGCTGGTCTTCAACATAGTCGAAGGCGGTCTTCTACATAGTCGAAGGAGGTCTTCAACATGTCATTTTTTCAAACTCTTCTAAACTCACCAATTAGGTCGCCCAAGTGGGACAGCCCCTTAAGAATGTATCATATCATGTCATAGAAAACATTGTGAGCTATTTTATGCCCCATATTTGAGGAAGGATGTGCTACCGCTGGAGAGGGTCCAGAGGAGGTTTACTAGAATGATCCCAGGAATGAGTGTGTTGACATATGATGAGCGCTTGACGAGCCTCTGCTCGCTGGAGTTTGGAACAATGAGGAGTACCCTCATTTGAAATTTGAAACATACCAAATAGTCAAAGGCCTGAATAGAGTAGATGTGGAGAGAATGTTTCCACTTTTGGGAGAGTGCAGGATCCGAGGTCATAGCCTCAGAATTAAAAAAACTTTCCTTTAGGAAAGAGATGATGAGGAATTTCATGTCAGAGGATGGTGAATCTGTGGAATTCATTGCCACAGAAGGGCAGTGGAGGCCAAGTCAATCAATATTTTTCAAGGCATAGATAGATTCTTGATTAGTACGGTGTCAGGGGTTATGGGGAGAAGGCAGGAGTATGTGTTTAGGAGATAGTTCAGCCATGGCAGAGTAGACTTGATGGGGCGAATGGCCTAATTCTGCTCCTATCATTTATGAACTACTAAACCAATTTTAAGTCATTCTGACTATTTTAGGAAAAAGACAATTAAATATTCACCATAATTTCTCAATTTTTTGCATTTAGAAAAATAAATGTTCAGATTGTAATAATCTTGTTTTGAGGTAGAATCCACTAAAGCTGTGTCTCCCCTCCCCCTTCTGAACATCATCAGATTTTGACCTAATCTATCCATAAGGTACATTATCACAAAAATATCCCACTATTACCAAAAGAGCACAGTAGTTGATTTGCAGAACACTGGTACCATTTTCCTGTGTGTATTTAGCTTTGTCCCAGACAACCTTCCATCTCTGAATTCTACCTGCCCTTTGGAGCAAAGCTTTCAGGGAATTTACATTTGAGAGAATTTTAATAATAAAAGCAAATTGTTAACTTGAGAACTAACCTTATTGACACCTTCCACAAGAGCATTAATTTCTTCTTCAACTTCAGTCACAAACTTTAAATCTTTTCTTCAGTCAGGAGGAAAACATACATATGATTTAAGCACACATTAACATACATCTCATGGATTTACTATTTAAGTGCATGCATATAATTATATATTTCACGAACCACGCAGGTTTGTACTTTCCACTACTGACTACTACAAATTGATTTTTTTTACAGGTATGCACCATCTCATTTTAATTGATCAGTACTTGAATCTTATGAATTCTAGTCATAACTTTTAGGGTTTGACATTTTTCAGTAAAAACCTGGAACAAGAGAGCGAATTCATCTCTGTATTCAGAAAACAAAATAACTTTTTTGGTCTTTCCTATTTTAGTGAAGAAACCAGTTAAAAAAAAACAGAAGGTTGAGTGACGCATTTGAATTGTGTAATGGTGTAGGGAAACATTTTTTAAACAAACTGCACTATATTAACATAACTCTCAGTAATATGACCATGATGACATGTGCATAACAATAGTAGTTCAAAGGCAAGATATATTCTGGCTTCCCGATGGAAAGAAAAACTAAAATCACCATATTTGACATAAAAACGATTGAAAAATAAAACAAACAGGAAATGTTTAAGTCTGGCAGAAATACAAACATTTGAAAGCATTGTTTTGAGGGCGATTTTTCCAGAATTGTGTAAGCGGTTTAATTAAAAAATGTGATCAAATTATCTGTGTAATGCCAGCATATTCTGCCACTTCGAGCTATGATAATTATATATTTAACTAAGACAGCAACTATAGATACATTAACCTATGTATTTTGTAGCCTGGATGCCACACATCCAAATATAGTTTGAACATTAACTCTTGTATATTTTTACTTGATTTCAACACAGATAATCAATCACTGTTTATCTACCTTGCATCCTCCTTCAGACTGTCACTGTACTTGGATCCAAAACTGCGAGTGTGAAATGGATCTGAGGCAGGGTTAATATTTAAAGCATCTGCTACCCGTCTGTGAAAAAGATAAACATTAGGCATTGTTATGCACTGTGACAAAGAATAATGTAATAGATTATGTGATGACATCTGAGCAACTGAAATATCTGAGCCAAATTATGCAATGGAACCTTATACTCACAAACCTAATTCAATGGATCCCACACATAGTTATAGCCCAATGATAAAAAATAATAAAGGCGAAGAAAACTCACTTATTCAAAAGGTTAATTTTTCTAATATTTCAGTCTGGTCAGTTTAATGATTGATTGCATTAGAATTTTCAAGACATGTTTGACTTAACAAACTTGCAGATTTTTCTAAATGTTAATGACTTTTAAATGTATCATTGCTTTTATTTTTCAGTTTAAATTTACCAATCACAAACTGAAGATTCTATTTTACACGTTATAAGCTTCCATTAAACAATGGGTTCATATTATCCTCACAATAATTCATGTAACTTAGTGATATATTTTCTCCTTATCCTTTGACATTGTTCTTGCTAGATATTCGGACACAAGCTTCTCTAATCTTTCCAAAACCATTTGCACTTCTTGTTCATTACAAGTAAAATTATTATTGTAGCAAGGAATGTTTCCTCTGATAGTCTTATGTATGCTGAAAATCTACACACCAAGTTAGGCTTAGGCAGTTTTCATATTTCAACAAAAGTATCAGAACATACATTATGCTGAATACACAAGTTTGAATTCACGATGTTTCAGAACACACCTGTTTCTCTCCAGTGTTGCACATTCGTGATCACATTCCAATCTGAAAGGAAAAGCAGCAATTTAATTACCCAATAGCCATTTTGACCATTGAACCTTGATTCCACCTTGTTTCCACCTTGAGCGTTAACTTAATGACCCATACAAATTTGCAAAATGTGCTCATGTCAGTAAAATAGGGTTCGCTATAAATAGTACAGTCATAGACTATGGAAACAGGTTATTTGGCCCAACTTGACCATGTCGACCAAGATGCCCCATCTAAGTTAATCCCATCTGCCTGTGTTTGGCACATCCCTCCAAACTTTTCTTGCACATGTACCCATCCCAAGTATCTTTTATATACTGTTATCATACCTGCCTCAATTAACTGCTGTGACAGTTCATTCCATACATACCCACTACCTTTGGAGGTAAAAGGTGCTTCCCCAGGTTCCTATTAATTCTTGCCCCTCTAGCTATAAACCCATGTCCTCACATGTTTGATTCCCCAACCCTTGATAAAACATTGTGCATTGATCCCATCTATTCCCCTCATGATTTTATACAGCCTTGTCAGATCACCCCTTGGCCATGTGTGCACCTAGGTATACTGGCCTAACCAACCTCCCCCTCAAGTCCAAGCAACATCCTTGTAAATCTGCTGAATTACATATTTCTTATAGCAGAGTGACCAAAACTGAATACCGTACTCCAAATGTGGCTTCACCAACGTCTTGTATAACCAAAATATAACATCCCAACTTCTATACTCAATACCCTGACTGATAAATGCCAATGCTCCAAAACCCTTCTGTACCATCCCATCTACCCGTGGCACCACATTCTGGGATCTATGTACCTGTACTCCTGGATCCCACTGTTGTACAGGGGCCCTACCATTCATTGTGAAGGTCCTGTCCTGGTTTGACTAACCAAAATGCTACACCTCACACTTATCTGCATTAAACTCCAAGCAACAAACATGATGTATATTGAGAGCAATACAAAAATGATCTGGCTCACTTTGATTATACAGTCCAATAAATTGACAAAATATGGTTTGTCATTTGTAATTACTTTCAGTTTATACTCTCAGATTGCCAAATTACTACCAATGATTACCAAATTACTATTCCTTTATAACTTGTGTTCTGAGACTACCCACACTGTTCAAGATTGATTTACCTGGTTTGTTTAATTTCTTTCTTAGAAACAAGTCGACTGATTTCCACAGTGTCTCCAAGTTGCATATCAGAGAGTTTACTAGCCATGGAAATAGCAGTTATTCTATAAAGAGGACAAGCAAAAGAACATAAAACTAGGCGACATAATATCACTTATTGTAAGTCATAATTTTTACGTGAAAAAAAATCACAAGTAGAGGGAATACAATCAATTTCATTTGCAAAAATATTACATTACCATCTGATGTTTTAAAGATTTACCGAAAGTGGTCATTTCTAACATTCTCAATGTGCATCACATTGTATATAACATGCAGTATGGAGATGAGCCAGCTTTAGCCTAAGTTGCATCAGTGAGCAATACTTATTCACTGACAAGTAGCTAAATAGGGGACTGTAGACATGCCTAGCCAAGGTATTAGATTAAGAAGGCCACAGTTAAGTGGTGAGACAATTATGAACTTCCACCAACAAACATTACTTTGGAATCAATGTTAAAAGCTTTCATATCCTTTTATTATTATTTATAGCTTAAAAATGGTATTGGTATTTGTTTATTATTATTGTTGAAGAGAGTGAAAATGTGTTTTTGGGTGCTATCCAGACAAATCATGCATGGGTACAAACAAGCTATACACAAGTACCAACAAGGGCAAAGAGAATACCCATGGATGGCTGTGGAGGTCAAGTCTTTGGGTATTTTTAAAAGCAGAGATTGACAAGTTTATGATTAGTAAGGGTGTCAAATGTTATGGGATGAAAGCAGGAGAATGGGGTTGTGAGGGAAAGATAGATCAGTCACGATTATACTCAGTTGGCTGAATGGCCAACTTCTACTCCCATGACATATGAAAAATACCAGAATGCAGAATACTGTGTGACAGCATTATAGCATTAACAGTTAGAGAAAGTGCAGATAAAAACATGCAAGATTCGTAAAGGTATGAATATTGAATTCTTCAGCTTTAGGTAACTAACCAAATCATCCTGCCACTCCTCCTTCACACCCTCCTCTTTTCTTACCCCCTTCTCTTCCCTGTGCCCCACCTGGGCTCACACAGTTTTGTCCTCTCCCCTACCACTTCCACCCACATTTCTTCTCCGGCTTCACAATTTGCAACTCTTCTATCTCACACCTTCTGTCTTTTTATCTCTGGCTTTTGCCCGACCATCAACCCTTGCCCCCCCCCCCTCCTGCCTGTATCTCAGCACTTTGTGTTTTTTTTTTGTAAATAGCATCTGCAGTTCCTTGTTTCTAGCAACATTTTGTTTCAGTGGACTGATCATGAGAAAAGACACATCTTGTCCTCTAATTGATCTTTTCTTGACACTAATAGCGAAGAAGAAAGTGATGCTATCAAGAGAAAGATGATCCGTGAGCCACTGAAGTGCTATCTGGGAAGCTAGTGCAACATCATTAGCTTGAGAAATAACAACCTTGAAAACAAAATTGGCTTATTCTGTAGAAAAGAACATTTCAGATACAATAGACAAAAGACAATAGGTGCAAGAGTAGGCCATTCAGCCCTTCATGCCATGACAGCCATTCAATGTGATCATGGCTGATCATCCACAATCAGTACCCGGTTCCTGCCTTCTCCCCATATCCCCAGACTATCTTTAAGAGCCCCATCTAGCTCTCTCTTGAAAGTATCCTCAGACCTGGCCTCCGCCGCCCTCCGAGGCAGAATATTCCACAGACTCATAACTCTCTGTGTGAAAAAGTGTTTCCTCATCTCCATTCTAAATGGCTTACCCCTTATTCTTAAACTGTGCCCCCTGGGTCTGGACTCCACGAACTTCGGGAACACGTTTCCTGCCTCTAACGTGTCCAAACCCTTAATAATCTTATATGTTTCAATAAGATCCCCTCTCATCCGTCTAAATTCCAGAGTATACAAGCCCAGCCGCTCCATTCTCTCAGCATATGACAGTCCCGCCATCCCGGGAATTAACCTTGTGAACCTACGCTGCACTCCCCCAATAGCAAGAATGTCCTTCCTCAAATTTGGAGACCAAAACTGCACACAATATTCCAAGTGCGGTCTCGCAAGGGCCCGGTACAACTGCAGAAGGACCTCTTAGCTCCTGCACTAAACTCCTTCTGTTATGAAGGCCAACATGCCATTCACTTTCTTCACTGCCTGCTGTACCTACATGCTTACTTTCATTGACTGATGAACAAGGACCCTCAGATCCCGTTGTACTTCCACTTTTCCCAACTTGACACTATTTAGACAATAATCTGCCTTCCTGTTTTAGCTACCAAAGTAGATAACCTCACATTTATCCACATTAAACTGCATCTGCCATGCATCTGCCCACTCACCCAACCTGTTTATCCTACATTATCATATCATCCTCCTCACAGTTCACACTGCCACCCAGCTTTGTGTCATCTGCAAATTTGCTAATGTTACTTTGAATCCCTTCATCCAAATCATTGATGCATATTGTAAATAGCTGCGGTCCCAGCACCGAGCCTTGTGGTACCCCACTAGTCACTGCCTGCATACTGAAAGGGACCCGTTAATCCCTACTCTTGGGTTTCCTGTCTACCAACTAATTTCCTATCCATGTCAGCACTCTACCTCCAATACCATGTGCCCTAATTTTTCCCACTAATCTCTCTGTGAGACCTTATCAAATGCTTTCTGAAAGTCCAGGTACACTACATCCACTGGCTCTCCCTTGTCCATTTTCCTAGTTACATCCTGAAATAATTCCCGAAGATCAGTCAAGCATGATTTTCCCTTCGTAAATCCATGCTGATTCGGACCGATCCTGCTACTGCTATACAAATGTGCCGCTATTTCATCTTTTATAATTGACTCCAGCATCTTTCCCACCACCGATGTCAGGCTAACTGGTCTATAATTCCGTTTTCCCTCTCCCGCCTTTCTTAAAAAGTGGGATAACATTAGCAACCCTCCAATCCACAGGAAATGATCCTGAATCTATAGAACATTGGAAAATGATCACAAATGCATCCGCGATTTCCAGCGCCACCTCCTTAAGTACCCTGGGATGCAGACCATCAGTCCCTGGGGATTTATCAGTCTTCAGTCACATCAGTCTACCCAACACCATTTCCTGCCTAATGTGCATTTTGTTCAGTTCCTCCGTCACCCTAGATCTTCTGGCCACTAGTACATCAGGCAGATTGTTTGTGTCCTCCTTAGTGAAGATGGATCCAAAGTACCTGTTCAACTTGTCTGCCATTTCCTTGTTCCCTATAATAAATTCACCTTTTGCAGTCTTCAATGGACCCCCTTTGGCCTTAACTAATTTTTTCCTCTTCACATACCTAAAGAAGCATTTACTATCCTCATTTATATTATTGGCTAGCTTACCTTCGTACCTCATCTTCTCTCCCCGTATTGCCTTTTCAGTTTTCTTCTGTTGCTCTTTAAAGGTTACCTAATCCTCTGGCTTCCAACTCACCTTTGCTATGTTATACTTCTCCTCCTTTATTTTTATACTCTCCCTGACTTCCCTTGTCAGCCACGGTCGCGTCTTACTCCCCTTGGAATCTTTTTTTCTCTTTGGAATGAACTGATCCAGCACCTTCTGTATTATTCCCAGAAATACCTGCCATTGTTGTTCAACTGTCATCCCTGCTAGGGTATCTTTACTGTCAACTTTGGCCAGCTCCTCCCTCATGGCTCCATAGTCCCCTTCAAATGTAATGCTGACACCTCTGATTTACCCTTCTCCCTCTCCAATTGTAGATTAAAACTTATCATATTATAGTCACTATCTCCTAATGGCTCCTTTACCTCAAGTTCCCTTTATCAAATTCGGTTCATTACCCAACACTAAATCCAGAATTGCCTTCTCCCTAGTAGGCTCCAGTGCAAGCTGCTCTAAGAAGCCATCACGGAGATGCTGTTCCTTAACACTATCAGTTACTCATCAATTAATTAGGCTTCGTATTCAATATTGCATTCTGGAAGCAATACAAACCTCTGGTAATTACTGGAAGCTTCACTGCAAATCATGACCTCTTTTCTTCGTTGACAACTGCAATATAATATCACCTGCAATACAACAGCTGTAATAGTTAGCAATACTAATTACAAAATAAAAAATATACAACTAATTCATTGATAATTTGAATATTTTTAACTGTTAAACTAGATTTCAGTCACATAGTTTCCCTGTTGTTAAAACACTCAAAATCTGACTACATAATGCTGGAGTCAGTTAATGTAATAATTTTGTTCAACTTTGATTTTGTAACACTTTGTTACACCCCATTACAACTCTTCAAAACTAAAGATAATACAGGCCCATGAGTGTACACATGCCTCTGGTGAGCCTTGTGGAAGGTTGCAGTGATACTCTAACAATTTGCTCTTTGACCATTGAGATATCCCTGTGGATCAGCATCAGGCTCACCAGGTGATGTTTGTTGTGCTCCCTTTCCACTCACTAGGACCCTGCATCCTGTGCTCTCTTTAAACTTAGTTGGTTCAACGGATTTTGTTTTATAATAGTAGGCAACATCTAAAAAAGTGAATTAAAAGTGTACTGAAGTTATCAATAAAAATAATATCCAATAGGCTGGAAAATCTGGCAGCATTTTGGGGGGGGGGGGGGGGGGGGGGGGGGGCGTTTGGAGTTAACAACGTGGAAGTGTTTGCGAGCAGTTAAAGGGAAAGAGAGTGTAGGAAAGGTCACCCTAATCCTAACCGGGCAGGGGGATGGGAACTAATGCAAGGAGACAGAGGGCCATAAAAGGACAGAAGCAAAAGGTAGGAGGGAGATTAAAAAAGCCTGAAACGTTGTGCCTTAATGCGAGGAACATTCATAATAAGGTGGATGAGTTGAATGTGCAATTAGTATTTAAGCAATAAGATATAGTTGGAATTGCAAAGACATGGCTCCAAGGTGACCAGGGCTGGGAGCTAAACATGCAGGGGTATTCGATATTCAGGAAGGATATATTCAGGAAGTCCAAAACTAGGGGCCACAGTCTAAGAATAAAGGGGAGGCCATATAAAACTGAGATGAGGCGAGGTGAAAAACCTTTTCACCCAGAGAGTTGTGAATTTGTGGAATTCTCTGCCACAGAAGGCAGTAGAGGCCAATTCACTGGATAAATTAAAAAGAGAGTTAGATAGAACTCTAGGGGCTAACGGAATCAAGGGATATGGGGAGAAGGCAGGCACGGGTTACTGATCGTGGATGATCAGCCATGATCACAATGAATGGCGGAGCTGGCTCGAAGAGCCAAATGGTCTCCTCCTGCACCAATTTTCTATGTTTCTATGATAGGCAGAAAGCAAGAGGGATGGCATTGCTGCTTAAAGAGAAGATTAATGAAATAGCAAGGAGAGAGCTTGGATGCTGTAGAATCGGTATGGGTAGAACTGCGAAAAAGCCAATGACAGAAAACTATTGTTGGACTTATATAGACCATCAAACAGCAGTAGAGAGGTTGGGGATAGCATCAAGCAGGACATTAGGGATGCCTAAGCAAAGGTACAGCAGTTATAATGGGTGACTTTAATAGATATGTAGATTGTGCCAACCAAATTAGTAACAGCGCTGAGGACGATTTCCTGGAATGTATGGTTTTTTTAAACCAACATGTAGAAGAACCGACTAGAGGGCAAGCCACCACAGACTGGGTATTGTGTAATGAGGAAGTATTAGTTAGGTGAATATATAATGGGAAACAAGGAAATTGCAGAACAGTTAAACAAGGAAGACACAAACAATCTCCCAGAAATACTAGGTAGGCAAAAATGCTGGAGAACCTCAGCGGGTGAGGCAGCATCTATGGAGCGAAGGAAATAGGCAACGTTTCGGGTCGAAACCCTTCTTCAGATTGGACCCAGGATCTAATGGGAGGGAGAAACTGAAGGGAATCCACATTAGTCAGGAAATGGTGTTAGGTAAACTGTTGGGACTGAAGGCAGATAAATCCCCAGGGCTCGAGTACTCAAGGAGGCAACCCTAAAAAATTGTGGATGCATTGGTGAACATTTTCCAATGTTTTCTGGACTCTGGATCAGTTCCTGTGGACTGGAGGGTAGCCAATGTAACTCCACTTTTTAAGGAGGGCGAGAGAAAATGGGTAATTATAGACCAGTTTGCCTTACATCGGTAGTGGGGAAGATGCTAGAGTCCATTATTAAAGATGTTATGGCAGCGCATTTGGAAAGCAGTGACAGGATCGGTCAAAGTCACCAAGGATTTATGATGGGGAAATCATGCTTAACTAATCTTTTAGAATGTTTTGAGGATGTAACAAGTAGAATGGAGAAGGGAGAGCCAGTGGATGTGGTGTATCTGGACTTTCAAAAAGCCTTTGACAAGGTCCCACACAAGAGATTAGTATACAAAATTAGAGCGATTGGTATTGGGGGGGTAGGGTATTGACATGGTTGGCAGGCAGGAAGCAAAGAGTAGGAATTAACGCATCCTTTTCAGAATGGCAGATAGCGACTAGTGGGCTGCCGCAAGGCTCGTTGCTGCAACCCCAATTGTTGCAATATATATTAATGATTTAGATGAGAGAATTAAATGTAACAACTCTAAGTTTGCGGATGACACAAAGCTGGCGGCAGTGTGAGCTGCAAGGAGGATGCTAGAAGGCTGCAGGGTGACTTGGATAAGTTGGGTGAGTGAGCAGAAGCATGGCAGATGCGGTATAATGTGGATATATATGAGATTATCCGTTTTGGTGGCAAGAACAGGAAGGCAGATTATTATCTGGTGTCAGATTAGGAGAAGGGGAGGTGCAACGAGACCTGGGTGTGCTTGTACATCAGTCACTGAAAGTAAGCATGCACATACAGCAGGCAGTGAAGAAAGCCAATGGCATGTTGGTCTTCATTGCGAGAGGATTTGAGTTTAGGAGCAAGGAGGTCCTTCTGCAGTTGTACAGGGCCCTGGTGAGACCGCACCTGGAATATTGTGTGCAATTTTAGTCTTCTTATTTGAGGAAGGACATTATTGCTATTGAGGGAGTGCAGCATAGGTTCACGAGGTTAATTCCCAGGATGGCGGGACTGACGTATGATGAAAGAATGGGTCGACTGGGCTTGTATTCGCTGGAATTTAGAAGGATGAGAGGGCATCTCATGGAAACATATAAAACTCTTAAGAGGATTGGATAGGGTAGATGCAGGAAAAATGTTCCCAATGTTGGGGGAATCCAGAACCAGGGGTCAGTTTAAGAATAAGGGGTGGGCCATTTAGGACTGAGATGAGGAAAAACTTTTTCACCCAGAGAGTAGTGAATCTGTGGAATTCTCTGCCACAGAAGGCAGTGGAGCCAAATCACTGGATGTTTTCAAGAGAGAGTTAGATTTAGTTCTTAGGGCGAAGGGAATCAAGGGATATGAGTAAAAAGCCGAAATGGGGTACTGATTTTGGTTGATCAGCCATGAATGAATGACAGTGCTGGCTTGAAGGGCCGAATGGCCTACTAATGCACCTATTTTTCTATGTTTCTACTTCACCACCAAGCATGCCTGATTATTGGAGTTTTAGTCACAGTTGTACAGCATAGAAACAGATTCATCAGCCCACTGCATCAATGCCAACCATCATGACAATTTACACTAATTCCACTTACCTACTTCCATGTCATAATATTCCTTGCTCATTCAGGTGCCTGTCCAGATGCCTCTTCGATGTTGTTACTGTTCCAACCTCCATCACCTCCCATGGTAGCTCAATCCAGATACCAACTACTGTGTGAAATATTTACCACATGGATTCCCTTTAAATCTCCTCCCTCTTACCTTAACCTATGTTCTCTAGTTCTGGGAACCCTGACCATGTATTTGGAGATGTTAAACAAGGACCTATTTGCCTGCCCTGGGATGAATAGAATTTCTCCTTGCCTCCTGGCTGGAATTCCTTCCTCAGACACAGTTATGAAAATACTTTAATCTTCATTTGCCAAATAGGTACATTGGCTGGTATGCTATCTTGCAAAACAACATGGAATACAATTAAAAATTTCACACATGGTCTTCAATGTTCCTTGAGATGTCACCAGATATTATTCAAATACAACTTTTCTCATTCAAAAGACTTATTTGATTTTTTGAACAGTAACAGTGCTTTGTGATCATACCTCTGCATGACATGGTACCTTCGGACATGGTGAACCTGGGTGGCATGGAGACGAACATGGATGATTACAGTCAGGTCGTGGAGTGATACATAGCTGTTTACATTGCTCCTCAGTACCACAGTCGCCTTTATGACAAATCTTCTTACATTTGTGCATTCCACAAGGCAAGAGCTTGTTACACACAAGCCCGCAGGAAATGCCAGAAATGTGACATGGAATGTTGCTTCGCATCTGGAAATAAAAGCACTGTTTTAAATCCATGCGCCAACAAATCCACAGATATGGTACGCACCATCATTCACATGCAAGTTTCCAAACAGTCATCCTTGCGTGCTGATGCATTTTGCAAAATCAAATAGGACAACACAACTTGTCAGAAACTATCAATATGCTTTTTTTTCCCATACTTCTGTTTATTTACTCCCAACCAATTATTAACCTAAGGTTTCCCCAAATGTCTATACTTTCATTTCTGCATATAATCACTTCTACAAAGCTTTAGGATGGTCCTTGGAGACACCATTCAATAGAAATTCAAGTTGAAGACAGAAAGCTGGAAGAATTCAGTGGATCAAGTAGCACAGGTGGTGTCAAAAGAGTGTAAACCGACATTGTGTCAAGATCCTAAATCAGGAGACTGAAGGGGAACGGAAAGATTGCCAGTATTTATCAAAGGTCAGTTTATTGTCACATGTACCAATTAAGGTAGAGTGAAACTTGAATTATCACACAGTCATACTAAAAGAAAGCAACAAGACACACAAATACATTAAAGTTAACATAAACATCCACCACAGCGGATTCCCTACATTCCTCACTGTGATTGAAGGCAATAAAGTTCAAACTTCTTCCTCATGATTCTCCCGCGGTCGGGGCAGTCGAACCATCCGCAGTCGGGGCAATCGTAGCTCCTGTGGCTTGCAACTCCTGAAGTCGGTCTCCAACCAGGGACTGCGAGGTCCACGATGTTAAAGTTCCCAGGTTGGAGCTCTGAGGTCGATCCCCGACAGGGACTGCCAGCTCCCGCAGTCGAAGATCCCAAAGACGACTCCCGGAGAGGCCACCAACTCTTCTATGTTAGTCCGCAATGCGGACGGAGATACGATACGGAAAAAAATTGCATCTCCGTCGAGGCAAGAGATTTTTTTAAAGTTTCCCCCAACCCCCCCCCCCCACCCCACATAAAACAAGCTGAAGAACACCAAAACATAAGTTTAACACATACTAAAAATACAGCAAAGGAAGGGACAGACTCTGTTGATGAGGCGGCCACACCACCAGCAGGCGCACGACGGGTGCCTCGCAAGTGGTCTGTCTTCGTCTTTTTCCTTCTTTGTGCTTTTAGTTTGTTGTAAAATGTATGTTTCAGTTTATCTTTAGTTTTGTATTGGTGGGGGAAAACTCTTATCTCTTTCCTCGACGGAGATGCAATTTTTTCCGTGTCGTATCTCCGTCTGCACTGCGACCTAACATCGTGGAGTTGGCGGTCTCTTGTTTGGGACTTCCAGAGTTCCAAAACCACAGAGCCTGTGGATTTTTAACATTTTGGAGCAGGCGATCCCTTTGCCAGGGGCGGCCTTTAGTGCTCCAACCTGCGGGAGCTGCGGACTTTAACATTGTGAAGCTCGTGGTCCCTGGTTAGGGAGCGACTTCAGGGACTCCAAGCCGCAGGAGTTTCGACCGCCCCGACGTGGGAGCTTGATCATCGGCTGCGGATGCTTCGACTCCCCCGACCACAGGAGGAAAGGAGACAAGACTTTATTGCCTTCCATCACAGTGGGGAACATGGAGGAGCCGCTGTGGTGGATGTTTATGTCAAATTTTTATGTGGTTGTGTGTCTTGTTGCTTTTTCGGTATGACTGTATTGGCAAACCAAATTCCTCGTTAAGAAAGTTAGCGTTTCAGGCTGATGACCTTACATTAAAATGAAACATCAACTCTTTTTCACTTTACATATGCTATCGGACCACATCACTGAGTATTTACAGCAGTTTGTATTTTTTTCAGATTTCCAGCTTCTGCAGTTTTTGCTACTACACTGATTAAGGCCGATTTGCTTAAACCAGTGCTTTCCTGTTCTAATGCTCAGTTACATTATCCCTGAGTCCAATAAATTCCATGCAATGAGGTTAAACGGACCATCTGTCCATTTCTCTCCACAAATGCTGCCTGATCTACTTTTCCAATGAGGTTTTTATGCTCATGTTTCCAGCATCTGCAGTCACTTGCGCCTGAATGTTAGATTAATGTTAACTGTCCAATGTCTTGGATTTTAAAATAATCTAATAACTTTTGTAATTTTCTACTTTAGTCAGTACAAATCCTGCATTTGAGTACTTCACAAAATTATAAATAAACCATTTGCAATTTTCCCCATTTGCTTAAGAGTGGAAATCATTCAGCAGCCTATTAGTTCCTCAATGACCACATATTTACTTTCAATTTATAATTTGGGAGAATAACTTTATGTATAATATATTCCATTATATTGCAGGTATTTGTATAGTTCCTCTCTTGTAAAAATGGATGCAAAGTATTCAATACCAATGTTTCTCTCATTGTGTGACACGGGACCGATACTCTATTCTCATAAAACATGCATAAAAATCTGTGCTGCATCAAAGTTCAGAGAGCCATACAACATACGGGAACAGACAGATTTCACTATGAACATCAGGCATACACCAATTCCCATTACTATGTCAACTCTCCCCAGATGTTACTCCCACTAAGAGCAATTTAGAGTAGTCAATTAACCCACCAAGCCACAATCATTTGGGATGTGAAAGGAGACCAGAACAGGATTTCTCAGTGGTCGCTGGGAGAATGTGCAAACTTGACTTGGACAATACTGGAGGTCACTAATGAATCCGGAATGTAGGAATTTTGAGTTAGTCGTCCAGTTTGATATATCTTGCATTAGACTTTAAAAAATATTTTTGTGCTTTTCGTTGTTATACATGGATCTCTCAGTTTGTTGGATCTCCACTTTTACTCAATTACATTTTGTGCCTGCAGGCACTAATATCACCAAAGCTACAGCCATATATGGGGGGGCAAATTTAGCAGTTTTCTTTTAAATGCATTGGATGTCGTGGAGGTCCAAATCTCACAGCAAGTCATTTTCTTCAGCTATACTTACCTCATGTTTCCCCATGCACCACTTTTGAGTGAGGTAGGTACAAGGCGGGCACTTCTCTTCACTGTGGCAATTGTGGAACACTATAAATGCAGAAGGAAATGCACATGTATGACATCCTGAAGCATTTATGTATTTACATACTTACTATAGTAAACAACAAAGGTTACAATTGAAGGAATAATGTGAAAATAATAATTTTTTTTTAACATTTAACTCAACCTGCTTTTTGGAAACATGGAAATCCTGGAAACAGGCTGCATATATCTTGTCTGTAGGGGACAATCTTATCAAAACATGGTGTGGGATTTGAATGCGACAGCCTGAATGATTGTGCTTTGCTGGAGAAAATCCTTAAAACATCAGAACAGCATTGATTCCAAGTTATAAAGTAAGAGAGTCTCTTTAATCTTTAACAGAATGCAGTTTGGTGAGAATGTGGTTTTGTTTCAGAGGGCAAGGTTTGGAAAGAACATATGAATGACAACTGGTGCAAGCTTGTGAAGTAAGGGCAATACATTTGCTATTTAATTTTGGATTAAACCCAAAATGATCTTTGTAATGGGACCCCACAACCTATCACACATAAACTAACTCATTCTGAACTCCGCTTTCTCCAGGTAAGTCCTCATCTTTGTTGACCTCCACTGGCACAGTGTTCGCCAATGTACTCCTTTTAATTAAAATGCAAATATGTCCAAAGCCCCCTTTCTTATGACATTGTGCTATCCTCACAAATCCCACATCTCTGCCCCATCCCTTCCAAGTCATGCTCAGTGCACGTTCTCACTGTTTCTCGTGATTTGTGCAAATTCTTTTGTAAATTTATGTTTTTTGTGTTTTTTTAAAAAATTGTATGTGATGTTAACTTTTATACTTACAATAACAAAATGTTTGTAATTTAATAGACAGCTTGAAATTATTCATCCATACTAAATGTATTCAATCAATTCTAAAAGGCAATCAATTCTAAAAGGGTTGACGATGGATACGCAATGGAAGACATTTAAAGACTGCATGGATGAACTACAAAAATTGTTCATCCCAATTAGGCAAAATAGATCAGGGAAAGTAGTGCATCCGTGGATAACAAGGGAAATCAGGGATAGTATCAAAGCAAAGGATGATGCGTACAAAGTAGCCAGAAAAAGCAGCATACCAGAGGACTGGGAGAAATTCAGAGACCAGCAGAGAAGGACAAAGGGCTTGATTAGGAAAGGAAAAATAGATTATGAAAGAAAACTGGCAGGGAACATAAAAACTGACTGCAAAAGTTTTTATAGATATGTGAAGAGAAAGAGATTAGTTAAAACAAATGTAGGTCCCTTGCAGTCAGAAACAGGCGAGTTGATCATGGGGAACAAGGATATGGCGGACCAATTGAATAACTACTTTGGTTCCGTCTTCACTAAGGAAGACATAAATAATCTGCCGGAAATAGCAGGGGACCGCAGGCCAAAGGAGTACTTGAGTGAAATCCAGGTTAGTCGGGAAGTGGTGTTGGGTAAATTGAATGGATTAAAGGCCGATAAATCCCCAGGGCCAGATAGGCTGCATCCCAGAGTACTTAAGGAAGTAGCTCCGGAAATAGTGGATGCATTAGTGATAATCTTTCAAAACTCTTTAGATTCTGGAGTAGTTCCTGAGGATTGGCGGGTAGCAAACGTAACCCCTCTTTTTAAGAAGGGGGGGCAGAGAGAAAACGGGGAATTACAGACCAGTTAGTCTAACATCGGTAGTGGGGAAACTGCTAGAGTCAGTTATTAAAGATGGGATAGCAGCACATTTGGAAAGTGGTGAAATCATTGGACAAAGTCAGCATGGATTTACAAAAGGTAAATCATGTCTGACGAATCTTGTGGAATTTTTCGAGGATGCAAGTAGTAGCGTGGATGGGGGAGAACCAGTGGATGTGCTGTATCTGGACTTCCAGAAGGCTTTCGACAAGGTCCCACATAAGCGATTAGTATATAAACTTAAAGCATATGGCATTGGGGGTTCAGTATTGATGTGGATAGAGAACTGGCTGGCAAACAGGAAGCAAAGAGTAGGAGTTAACATTGTTTTCACAATGGCAGGCAGTGACTAGTGGGGTACCGCAAGGCTCAGTGCTGGGACCCCAGCTATTTACAATATACATAAATGATCTGGATGATGGAATTGAAGGCAATATCTCCAAGTTTGCGGATGACACAAAGCTGGGGGGCAGTGTTAGCTGTGAGGAGGATGCTAGGAGAATGCAAGGTGACTTGGATAGGCTGGGTGAGTGGGCAAATGTTTGGCAGATGCAGTATAATGTGGATAAATGTGAGGTTATCCACTTTGGTGGCAAAAATAGGAAAACCAACTACTATCTAAATGGTGGCCGATTAGGAAAAGGGGAGATGCAACGCGACCTGGGTGTCATGGTACACCAGTCATTGAAAGTAGGCATGCAGGTACAGCAGGCAGTGAAGAAAGCCAATGGTATGTTAGCTTTCATAGCAAAAGGATTTGAGTATAGGAGCAGGGAGGTTCTACTTCAGTTGTATAGGGTCTTGGTGAGGCCACACCTGGAGTATTGCGTACAGTTCTGGTCTCCAAATCTGAGGAAGGACATTATTGCCATAGAGGGAGTGCAGCGAAGGTTCACCAGACTGATTCCTGGGATGTCAGGACTGTCTTATGAACAAAGACTACATAGACTCGGTTTATACTCTCTAGAATTTAGGAGATTGAGAGGGGATCTTATAGAAACTTACAAGATTCTTAAGGGGTTGGACAGGCTAGATGCAGGAAGATTGTTCCCGATGTTGGGGAGGTCCAGGACAAGGGGTCACAGCTTAAGGATAAGGGGGAAATCCTTTAGGACGGTGATGAGAAGGAATTTTTTCACACAGAGAGTGGTGGGTCTCTGGAACTCTCTGCCACAGAGGGTAGTTGAGGCCAGTTCATTGGCTATATTTAAGAGGGAGTTAGATGTGGCCCTTGTGGCTAAGGGGATCAGAGGGTATGGAGAGAAGGCAGGTATGGGATACTGAGTTGGATGATCAGCCATGATCATATTGAATGGCGGTGCAGGCTCGAAGGGCCGAATGGCCTACTCCTGCACCTAATTTCTATGTTTCTATACCTGGATGATCACACTCATGTTTCCTGATGCATGGGTTTTTGCACTCGGGAGGTCGGGTACCACAAGGCACTGGAGGATAGATTATAGATGCTCCACAATGACACGTCAGTTCATCAAAACCTAAACAGCAAACGTTGAATTAGTTGTGAGAGAGCAACGTGATAAGGCATGTAAAGTCAAATACTGGAAACACATGTAGTTTACACATAAAAGGGATGTGTTTGATCAAAATAACGCGCAGTAAGAAAATTAAAGAATTACCAATACTTTTTTAATTTTCAGCAACATACTGAAGGAGACCATTCAAATTTTAACCAACTAGCTACACTTCTCTCTGGAACTGGCATATAAAATTGCAGAGATTTACTTTGGGAGCTTATGTTGATATTTCAGGTAAGTCGTGTGCGATCGATTTTGGAATTGTCTTGGCAAAAGATAGTCCACATGAGAAGCCAAGTGGTATTCTTGGCCACAAAAAAATAATTTAATTGGGTTTGGCTGGCAAAAAGAAAGGTAAATTGCAATTGACTTTTATTGCAAAAGCATGTAAGCATAACAAGATCTAATTACAAAGAATCCTAGTGAGATCACATCTAGAATATTAGTTTGGTCTGGTCTCACTACCGAAGGAAGGATATACTTGCACCAGAGGGGCACAGTGAAGGATCAGCAGATTGATAGACTGATTCCTGGAATGGCAGGTTTACTGCATGAGGAAAAATCAAGTAGACTATGCTGTCCTAAGATAGAGGAATGGGAGATGATCTGACAGGGTGGGTGCAAAGCTGATGGTTTATTTGGCTGGGGTCTCTAGAAACTGGGAACGTAGCCTCAAAATAAGAGTCATCGTTTTGGGAAGAAACTTTTTTTGCCATTGGGTAGGGATCTTACAAATTCTCTACCCAGGAGGGAACATGTGGTCACTCAATAACAAGAGATAAATATATTTTTAGACATTAGATCATCAAGCAAATTAAGGCTGAGATAAATCTGGTCTACTTCTGTTTCTATCTCGTATGTCTTCAGTCAAGGTTTCTTCTGCCTTCATTCCAGCTGCAGATTATACAGTGTATTCGAAGCATTAGCTTTATTTCAGACTATAGGGAAACCTAAAAAATAATTGAAGGCCTTATTTACTGCTATAAGTAAATTGAAGATTTATTTCCTCAGACTCACAAGTATTACCAATTCCAAATTCTGCAGTGTAACAGATTTAAAAGCTTGGAACACCTCCCAAGTCATTGAAAAGATTACAAAATCTTGTGAAGAAATTGCTTCACAAATTGCAAAAAATTAGAGTAGTTATCACAATAGATAATCTGTCTCTTATTACCTTAATGCAATTTTAGACTGTATTTATAAAGATAGTTGCTCGGGATCAGTATTTGTTTTCCCTGTACGTGTTGGGCAAATTATATATAAACCTTCTAATAAATTATTACATGGTTCATGGATATTAAATTAAAATAATGTTGAAACCATCATTTATGACAGCCTACGTACTACTTTGCCAGCAATTCTGACAGTTTCCACGGTGGCAAGGCTCCTCGCACTTATGTTGTCCACAGTTAAGCTTGCGTCCACAGAGAAGAAGGCACTTGTGTTCAGTGTCCTTGGGGAAATGAGAAGGAAATGAATCGATCATGTTACAAAAGGCCTTACAATGTCTAAACTTTTCCAAATTTAGTGGAAACTGCCTATCCGAAGAATTCAAATGGTTCAGTTAATGCTTTTATAGAAACATATGAGAGTTGTTTGATATTCATTGAAGCAGAAAACAAGGGAGAACAATGCAGTATGCAGCATCAAGATCATACCAAGAGCTGAAAAGGTAGGCAGCACAGATGGAAAGTACGTTGATGTTGAGTAACAAAGGGTAAATGTTGGGATATGCCCTGCATCTTTGCCATTCTGCACATTTGCCACAACAGTCCAAATGCTCCAAATTAACAGTTTGCCTTACATTTTTAACAGTTATTTTGTGTCTTGCACATAATACACATTTTTGTTTTAGGAGTCATTCAATATTTCTTTATTATTCTTATAAATGTGTTTCAAAATGCAATGAGTAGGTAGATACATCATAATGGTGAGCACAAAGAGATGAACACCACACACATTGTAATTTGTGTTTTATTTTTTTTACTATGGAATAAATGAGTTCTCAGTTTGTCCTGTTGTTTTTCTTAATACCTGGTCTTATGGCTGGTGCCAATGTAACAATTCAAATACATAAGAACTTTGGTTATGACTGCACTTGTCCAGTGATAATCATCAATTAATGAAATTATAAATCCCATTTATTGTCCTTTGTCAAAAACGCATATACTATCAGAAAAGTTAATATTTATCACAATACATTATTTTGTCACTATATTTGGACTTTGTATTAAACAAATAAAACTAGCATTAATGACATCTCAAACATATTTTGTTCTACTTACCACACAACAAATTTCATTACACTTATGGCGGCCACAAGAACGCTTCTTATTACAGCGCTTGTCACATAAGAACAGCAGATCTGCTATACAAGAGAATTTATTTTTAGTATAGGGAGAATGTATAAAAAAGTGATATGATACAGGAGCTTCAAAAGACTTAGTCCTACATAATGGATAATACTCTTCCAGTGGCACAATTACAGTCACTACAAGAAGATTAGTAACATCTGCAACAATGACAAAAAATATATTTTGTAATGTGATCGAAAAACTGACATTTGAATGCTAAAGAACAGCCAATCCTTCCATATTTCTCAACAAATAGCCTAGTTAATTTGGTATTCGGTATATGAAGCAGAGCAAAACAAATTTAAATGTGTGCATTCTTATGCAAGATTTCATAAGAATATTAGTTGTGGATTCTTAGAAATGTAATAAAACAGTTTTAAGAATGTTTCACTTTAAGCAGTATTTCCAAAATTAATTAACAAATCATAGAGCGGTTCATGTAGAATTCACTTTAAAAAATCCCCATCAGATCAGTAGCCTGGATCTTCATGGTCAAAAACACAATAAGACTGTACTGTTGTCTGCAATTAGCTATAAAACTGATCTGTACACAAGTCTTAGATGCACTTCTAAACGTTAGCAACATTAAAAGGAAACCCCCCCCCCCCCCAATATCCATTATATTTACATTGGATCATAATCAGTGATCATAATAATGGAAATTCAATGCTTGATGATGCCTGCTCTGTAAGTGGAGTTCATTTCTGTAATTCCGCTTACACCGAAGAACAAGACAGCATGGAAACAGACCGTTCAGGCCACCCTATCCATGCCGACCAAGTTGGCATAGTGAGCTAGTGCCATTTGCCTGTAATTGCCCATAGCCATCCAAAACCTTCCTAATCATAAATCTTGCAAGGTCCAAGCTAGGCGGCATTGCTTGGAAGTTGGTTGTAGGGTAAAAATAACATACATTACTAACATATGTAATTGCAGTGCATGCAAGCTTGGAGTTAAGTAATTGAATGATAAAGTAAAGACAAAGGCTCTTCGACCAAACTCATCCACACTGATCAAGATGCCCCAACTAGACTAGTCCCATTTACCCACATTTAGTCCATTGCTCTCTAAACCTTTCCTCTCAGTGTATCTGTCCAAATGGATTTTAAATGTTATTATATTTGCCTAAACTTCTTCCTTTGGCACCACATTGAATACACCCACCACCTACTATCTGAAAATGTTGTCCCTCGGGTTCCTATTAAATTTTGCTCCTCTCTCCTTAAACCCCTCAACCTCCTGCATTCCGACCTGTAGATCTGGCCCTCAAGTCCTGGCAACACATCTTCAATATTATTCTCAGCATCCTTTCCACCTTGATTGCATATTTCCCACGGTAGGGTGACAATACACTACTCCCAGTGCGGCTTCACCAACTTTAACATAACACCCCAACTTCTACACTCAGTTCCCTGAGTGTCAAAGACATTCTTCATCTATCTACCTGTGACACCACCTTCAGGGAATGATGTACATGCATTTGTAGATCCCGCTGCTTTACAACATTCCCCAGGGTCATGCTGTTCACTGTGAAAGTCCTATCCTAGTTTGACTTACAAAATACAACCCTTCACACTTGTATGATTTAAACTTCATTAACATTTTCCTGCCACAGTGGCCCAGCTGATCAAACTCTTGCTGTAATTTTAGATAACCATCTTCACTGCCAACGAAATCACCTATTTTTGCATCATCTGCAAACTTATTAATCATGCCTTGTACATTTTCACCAAAATTGTTGATATAGATGACAAATACCAATGGGCTCATCACCGATCCCCGAGGCACACCACTGGTCACAGGCCTTCCACCACTAAGTTCTGCCTTCTACCATGAAGCCTATACTCTATCCCTTCTTCTTCTTTTGTGTGGCGTGCACAGCCTAAAGTTGTTGGACAACTTGGTCTATTTGATCTATACTCTATCCCGTTATCCATGGATACAAAGCGATTAGTACATTATTTCAGTTCTTCGCAATAAATCCTTAATTAAACATTTACTGGATGGCGAGAACAAAACTTTCAAAAGTAATCTTTATGCTATAAAAATCTGCTCAGAGGGATTGGATGGAGGAAAAATAATGCAACTACCATGAGCACTTTTACATGAACAATTTCATAATAGTTCTGGAGGACACTTGGTTCATCTGAAAATCACAATCATAAAGTCATTGAGACTGACAAAATGGAAATAGACTCATTGTCCTACAGTCCACACTAACCAGTGCCCATCCATTTACACCAATGCTACATTAATCCCAGTTTTTAAAAAGATTACTCTCACATTCTCATTAACTCCCTTCAGATTCTTTTCACAGTGGCTTGCAAAAGTTTTCATACCCCTTGAACTTTTCCACATTTTGTCACGTTACAACCACAAACGTAAATGTATTTTATTGGAATTTTATGTGAGAGACCAACACAAAGTGGCACATAATTGTGAACTGGAAGGAAAATGATACATGGTTTTCAAATTTTTTTACAAATAAAAAACTGAAAAGTGTGGCATGCAAAAGTATTCAGCCCCCTTTACTCTGATACCCCTAAATAAAATCCAGTGCAACCAATTGCCTTCAGAAGTCACCTAATTAGTAAATAGAGTCCACTTGTGTGTAATCTAATCTCAGTATAAATACAGCTGTTCTGTGAAGGCCTCAGAGGTTTGTTAGAAAACATTAGTGAACAAACAGCATCATGAAGCCCAAGGAACACACCAGACATATCAGGGATAAAGTTGTGGAGAAGTTTAAAGCAGGGTTAGGTTATAAAAAAATATCCCAAGCTTTGAACATCTCACGGAGCACTATTCAATCCATCATCTGAAAATGAAAAGAGTATGGCACAACTGCAAACCTACCAAGACATGGCCGTTCACCTAAACTGACAGGCCGGGCAAGGAGAGCATTGATCAGAGAAGCAGCCAAGAGGCCCATCGTAACTCTGTAGGAGCTGCAGAGATCCACAGCTCAGGTGGGAGAATCTGTCCACAGGACAACTATTAGTCGTGCACTTTATGGAAGAGCACAAAAAGAAAGCCATTGTTGAAACAAAGCCATAAGAAGTCCCGTTTGCAGTTTGCCACAAGCCATTTGGGGGACACAGCAAACATGTGGAGGAAGGTGCTTTGGTCTGATGAGACCAAAATGGAAGTTTTTGGCCTAAATGCAAAACGCTATGTGTGGCGGAAAACTAACACTGCAGATCACCCTGAACACACCATCCCCACTGTGAAACATGGTGGTGGCAGCATCATGCTGTGGGGATGCTTTTCTTCAGCATAGACAGAGAAGCTGGTCAGAGTTGATGGGAAGATGGATGGAGCCAAATACAGTGCAATCTTGGAAGAAAACCTGTTAAGAGTCTGCAAAAGACTTGAGACTAGGGCGGCACCTTCCAGCAGGACAACGACCCTAAACATACAGCCAGAGCTACAATGGAATGGTTTAGATCAAAGCATATTCATGTGTTAGAATGGCCCAGTCAAAGTCCAGACCTAAATCCAATTGAGAATCTCTGGCAAGACTTGAAAATTGCTGTTCACAGAAGCTCTCCATCCAATCTAACTGAGCTTGAGCTATTTTGCAAAGAAGAATGGGCAAACGTTTCAGTCTCTAGATGTGCAAAGCTGGTAGAGCCATACCCCAAAAGACTTGCAGCTGTGATTGCAGCGAAAGGTGGTTCTACAAAGTATTGACTCAGGGGGGCCGAATACTTTTGCACGCCACACTTTTCAGTTTTTTATTTGTAATAAAATTTGGAAGCCATGTATCATTTTCCTTCCACTTCACAATTATGCGCCACTTTGTGTTGGTCTATCACATAAAATCGCAATAAAATACATTTACATTTGTGGTTGTAACGTGACAAAATGTGGAAAAGTTCAAGGGGTATGAAAACTTTTGCAAGCCACTGTATCCACATCCTAGTGACATTTTTGTGGTCTATTAACCCACACATCTTTGGGACATAGGAAGAAAAACACAGGGAGAACGTGTAAACTCTACACAGACAGAAGCAGAGGTCAGGATTGAACCTGTGTCTCTGGTCCTGTGAGGCAGCAGCGATAGTTACTACATCACTTTGCTGTCAATATAACAGTTTAAGAAAGAGAAATTTAAAATACAAACGTCTCTTCATCCCATTTTAAATAACTTTAAATTAAAAAAAATAGCACATTTCGAACATCTTTTTATCCAAATTAAAAGATACATGAAACAAATTAAAGCTTTAGACATCTCAGAGCTTACCTTCCTTAGTGATATTGGCACAAGGAACATCCTATGGAGAAGATGACCAATCATTACTCAAGCTGAAATCTTAATATTGATTTTAAATTATTTTTATTGAACTATGCAGGCTAACTGCAAGATCATGAGTAACTAATATTAAAGTTAATATCACTAATATTAAAGTGGAGATTAACAGCAAATCTGATGTTATAATGGACAATAATGCTAATTTAATTGGTGTCAATTTAATGTTTTTTTGGTTTAGACAGTTTATTAGAACTATTTACCATCTATAATTCTGTTCATTTCAGTAATTTTATGTGACACTGCAGCTGATCTTGAATCTTCCTGCATCTCCAGCAGGTCATTCACCAAAATTAACAATATTATACAGATTTAATATTCAATTCCATAAGTGCCTTAGTATTGCTAATGATGCAAATAAATTTAAATTGATACATTACACATCTATCCTTTTACTGACCTTTTTCTTAAATCCACACCGACAGTTAATGTTTGAAGTTCCTGCACATGGTCCACATTCACCTTCATGGCACAGATCACTACAGGTATGAATTACATCTAGATTTCAAGTTAAAACAATGCGTTAATTTCTACATGAAGCCTCATTTCACATGGTCTGTAGTTCAGCACTCACCTGAATAACACAGAGAGGAAGCAGTATATTCAGAAAGTGAAAGAGAGATAAATAAATCGAATGATGATATGCTCGTTATGATCTCCCAGATTGATCTTTTCAGCGCAAGGCTGATATATCTTCTCTACGATGAAAGTAAAATTAGTCTGAGGGTAGTCACCAAGTCACAACTCCTTGTAGCCGAGAAGCAGACCCTTCATTTTCTGAATGTCACAGAATGCAACTGCCATATGCCAAATACATTCAAAATAATGTTTGCTTAAGACTTTTAATGCACTGCATCAGATCCTGTCAATGTGTAGAAAGTTCCCAAATTTTCCCCAATTTGGCCACATTTACTTGGATGACTGACTGCTCCTAATGAGCACCTGAATTGACTAATGAATTACACTGCCCTTTTGTTCAGGAATAAGAGATTATACTTGCAGTGGTAGTCTGCCCTTTTGATGTTCAGGGTTAATTGATTATAGTTTGAATGGTAGCCTAGCCCAAGGTAGGCTCTGCATAAAATTTGTTTTTTTGACAATAAACTCTGTATTTTATTTCATGTGTTATATAATTAGTTCATTTATGTTTTGTACAGAAGGACAGTGCAGTTGTCAGCTTATTAGCAGAAGCATCCTCTTTAAAGATTTGGCATATGATGGTGGGTATAGTCATTCATTTGATTTATTTTTGTTGTATTTTACATTAACCCTGCATAGGATTAAAATACAGAATTGCAGTACTCAGGCTACCAGCACAACCCTATTCTTATGGAAGCCAGATGGATGAGAGTAAACTGTACATAGATTTGTCAAGGTATTGAATCATGAAAAGGAGAAAGTAAAAAATCTTCAATTAATAAACTTTAATAATTAAGATTGAAATCATATTTTAAATAGTTAAAAAATATATTTAGAACATAACTCAAAAACAATCTATTCTCCTCACCATCAGAACGGCAGGGCAGGGGTTTGCAACAAGTCTTCCCACATGATGGCATTAGTTCGATGCAGTTCCTACGTTCAGGGTAACCAAGTTCTAAAAGCTTGGACAAAGGGGTTTGCCCACAAGGACAACTGTGCACCAGTTTTGGCAAGCGAGGACAGAGCTGACATGCAGATGGATGGCAGAGCTGGAGACAATTATGGTTTTCACAGGTGAGCATCCTAAGAAAGTGAACATGTTTAGAATCCATGAAAATGTTTCAAGGTAAAATAGGTGTAAAAATTGCAACAGTCACGTTAACAGAACATACCAGGCTGATACTTTCTTTAATACTGATAACCACAATGATAGGTCCCATACATTATGAACATAAATTAGAATAGAAATGTAAAACCTTCAGCACATAATCTGCAGGATTATGGTACTGCATTTGCGGTAATCAAGTGTGAAAAACTGAAAACTTTTCAAACCATTAATCTAGTCACCTTGCTTAATTTAGGTTGGATAACAACATGGCACATGCAAGTAAACTTGGTAGATAACATTTCACAATTTTGTGAAGACATAAAATAATTTTGAAATATTACATTGGAATGTTTTTCATCTCAAGAGTGATTACAATGATGCAGATGTGCAAATGGCACTTATCACCAAAATGAAAACAAAAATATCTGGAAATATTCAAGCCGTGAACTTTACGTGCAGAGAGAGAGTTTAGCAACTCAGGTCATAAGACATGGTCAAAGTTAGAAATCAAATAAGTTGAAGAAAAGGGAGAGGTGTGAATGGCTTTGTCAATGTATAATACGCTATTCCCAGACTGCATTTAGTAAATCTGATCACCTGACAGTGCTTCGACTCCTTGTTTACCAGTAGAAACTGAAGTGGGAGGATCCGGTACAGAAAGTTGAGCAGTGCTGGTCCGACAAACCAAATGACAAATGCTTTGAGTTGGTGGACTGGTCCGTATTCAAGGATTCTGCAGCTAACCTAGATGAATTTGCCACTGGGCTCACACTTCATCAGCACTGCATACCTACGAGAAAGATAGGTGCGCTCCCCAACTGAAAAACATACATGAACCTTGAGGTCCACTCACAGGTGAAGTTCAAATCTGCACCATTCAAATCAAATGATCCCGCAGGATACAAAAAAATCTGTTACCTTTGGAGGACTATTAAGGATGCAGAGAAATTCCAAACCAAGTTGGAGTCTGGAGGAAAAGACACGGATACCCCTAGATTACGGCAAGGTTTGCACGCCATAATCGGCTACAAAGCAAAGGTGGACATAGTGTCTGGCAACAATGGGGCCCTCCTGATGAACTCAATACATTATACGCCCGCATTGAACAGAAGGTTTGTGGAGGAACATCACCCGCCTTGCACATCTCGGTTGGCCTGTATCAACAGACCCAATTTTTTTACCACAGGGCTACCTGAGAGTGAACCCACAGAAAGTAACTGGCCCAGAAGGTGTCACTGGCCACGTCCTCAGGACCTGTATGGATAATCTCTAACTTCTCACTACTCCATTCAATGGTCCCCACCTGCTTCAGGAAGACCACTGTCATCCCGGTGCCAAAGAAAAATAAGGTAGTGGGCCTAAATGATGACTGCCCAGTGGCTCCAACATCCACCATCATGAAGAGTGTTGAGTCTGGTGAGTGTGCGCATTAACTCCAGCCTCACAGCCAGCCTTGACCCACTGCAATTTGCTTACCATCACAACAGGTCCACAGCGAATGCCATCTCCATGGCCCTAATCAGCAAAGACTTGCGCTAGACTCCCATTTATCGACCAAAGTTCCGCCCTCAACACCATAATCCCATCCAAACTCATCACCGTACTCCTGGATTTAGGAATCAACACCGCCGTCCCCTCCCCCCCCCCCCCCCCCCCCCACCACCCCCGTTGACATTGGATCAACTTTCTGATCCACAGACCACAATCAGTAAGGATAGGTGACAACACCTTCTCCACAATAATGCCCCATAGGATGCGTTTTTAATCCCTCACTATGCTCCCTATACACACATGATTGTGCATCCAAAATCGGTGCTAACGCCATCCAGACGTTTGCAGAAGACACCACTGTGGTGGGTCGAATTATGAACAATGATGAGACCGAGTATAGGAAGGAGTCAGAGTACTTAATAACATGATTCCAGAACACCACCCTCCTTCAATGTCAGAAAAATTGAGCTAGTTATTGAGCTAGGACGTGTGGTGGAGTACATGCCCCAATCAGCATAAATGGTGCCGATGCAGAAATGGTTGAGAACTTCATGTTCCTTGCTGCTAATATTACCAACGAACTGTCATGGACCATCCTGTGTTCACCTATTACCAGCCATGCTCAGTCCTGCCCCCTTCTCTCTCAGCTTTCTTATTCACAACCGCCCCCCACCCCCAATCAGTCTGAAGAAGAGTTACGCAAACTATCCATGTTCTCCAGAGATGCAAGATGGACAGACAGAAAATGCTGGAGTAACTCAGCGGAACAGGTAGCATCTCTGGATAGAAGGAATGGGTGACGTTACAAGTCGAGGGTCTTATTCAGACCTGAATAAGACCTGAAGACTTCTTCAGATGTTCTGAAGCAGGGTCTCGACCCAAAAAGACACCCATTCCTTCTATCCACAAATCCTGCATGACCCACTGAATTACTGCAGCATTTTCTGTCTATATAACGCATGTCTCCAATGAATCTTACAAACTTCTGCAGAAGCACCACAGAAAGCATACTGCCAGGTTGCATAACATCTTGGTTGGGGAACAGCTCTGCCCAAGACCTCAGAAAATTTCAGTGTTGTAGATTCCATCACACAGATCAGACTTCCCACCATTGACTCCATCTACACTTCACACTACTTTGGAACAGCAACCAAACATAATCAAAGACTTGTCCCACCCTAGGAAGACACAAAATGCTGGAGTAACGCAATGGGTCAGGCAGCATCTCTGGAGAGAAGGAATGGGTGACGCTTCCGGTCGAGATCCTTCTCCACCCTAATCATTCCTTCTTCTCACTACTCCCATCCTACAGATGATACAGAAATGTGAAAAGTACATCACCAGACTCAAGAACAGCTTCTTCCCCTGTTATCAGGCTTCTGAATGGTCCTTCCATAAGGTACTGTCCGATTCATATCTACCTCATTGTGGACATTGGACTTTTTCTATGGAACTGTGCTACAATGCCGAGAACTTATTCTGCAAACTGTATCTACCCCTTGTTCCATCTATTATACTTGAGTATGACTTGATTCTATTTATGTATAATATTATATGATCTGTTTGGATTGAATGTAAAACAAAATTTCAACTGTACTTTGGTGCATGTGATATTAATAAACCTAAACCTGAGTTGGTGCTGATGAATAGTGAAGCTGAACAGAATTTCTGTGCCTTTTATTAAAACTTTATCACCCATAATGGCTTCATTTTACCCTTTTTGTTTTAGCTGAGTGTTAACCAAAACCAATTGTAGAAGTCACATTTTGTTCCTTAAGGAAGGCATTTAACTATACAGCCTATTATAGATATTAATTTATTCTTTTCACCCGTTCCTCTTCACTGCAACCTAAAATATGTCCAACTTTTTCCAGTTAGGTTCAACGGCTAATAAACTGATGTGTAAGAAATATTTTCCCAGTGAGTTTAAAAGGAGAGCAAGAAACAGAGATCTGGTGGTTAAATAGGAATTTGGTTTAAGTAAGGAGATGGAGAATTTTAAAAGTAATTGTTACACAAGATAATTTGATTATAACACAGGATAATCAAATAGTGACTAACGTATAATATTCTGGGGTAACTCAGCAGGTCACATAGCCTATGTGGAGGGAATGGACAGGTGATGTTTCGGGTCGGGACTCTTTATTCAGACCCAAACCGAAATGTCACCTGTCCATTCCCACCACAGATGTTGCCTGGCTAGTTGAGTTACTCCAGCTCTTTGTGTTCTGCTCAAGATTCATGCACGTATAACCAGTTAATATTTAAAGAATATCCTTTGTTTATTGAATTAATTTGATAATATTAGATTGCTGGGAAAAACTTCAGCTGGAAGAGCTTATGCTGAGACTGAGCAACAGCTGGAGTCACTACTGTACCTCCATGAGGTTGAGTATTTTTCAAGAATGAAGATGAGATGGAGCGTGACATTTTGAGAGCACCTTGCTTTCTAAACCCTATGTAGTTCGGATTACTGATTAAAGTAATGTAGACTGAGCGAAGAGTATTACACTGAGTTTATGTGGTTGCAGAAATAATTTATGATGGCATATTGCTTCCTTAGCACCAGGTTGAAATAAATTTATAATGCAATTGCAGAAAATCCTGGAGTTGCAAAGTAAACAGCAATAAATTGTAATCCACGTTGGTATCAAACATGCGAGTGTGTAGAGCAACAAAAAGAAAATGCAGATAGATGAGGGATAGTATGAAGGAGAACATTAGATTTCAAAGATGCCATGTTCTCGGGTTGGCAAGAGCAGTACGGATCTAATGGAGCTGGGATTAATGCCCATGAAGGAAGGTTCATTGGCACCACAAAGTAGATTTAAACTAACATGACAGGAGATGGGGCAGAGGAAGTCAGCAAAAAAAGGTATAAATCAGGAGGAACAAAATGCTGCAGAACAAGAAACAAAGTTTTGTGGTAGAAACAGATCAAGAGATAGTACAAGACAGTCAAAGATATATTGTGACAATACAATTTCAAGAAGCATATTATAAAGGTTGGTGTAATTAACTACGTGGGAATGAATTAGTGTCTATAACAGAGACATGGTAAAAATGGGCACAATTAGGTTCTAGCACAAAGCACAATTAGGTTTGAGCACAAAGCTGCCGGCCCCGACGGCATCCCCGGGCGTGAGCTCAGGGCATGTGCTGGACAACTATCCCTGGTCTTCACTGACATCCTCAATCTATCACTGGCCCAGGGTGTCGTCCCTACATGCCTCAAGACCACAACCATCGTGCCAATGCCCAAACAGTCAGCTTCAGGGAGTCTCAACGACTTCTTCCCAGTGGCACTCACCCCCATCATCGCGAAGTGCTTCGAGAGACTGACCCTTGGCTCACCTCAAATCCAGCCTCCCTCCCACATTGGACCCCCATCAGTTTGCCTATCGACCCAACAGGTCAACAGAGGATGCTATATCGGCGGCTCTTCACTCTGCCCTGACCCACCTGGACAATAACAACTCCTACATCAGGTTGTTATTCATTGACTTCAGCTCTGCATTTAATACTGTCATCCCCGCCAGTCTGATCACCAAACTCAGTGGCCTTGGCATCAACACCTCCCTCTGCAACTGGACACTGGATTTCCTCACTAACAGACCCCAGTCTGTTACGATTAACAACCTCACCTCCTCCACTCTGACACTGAACACCGACGTGCCACAGGGCTATGTGCTAGCCCTCTCCTCTACTCCCTCTTCACCCACGACTGCATCCCTATGCATGGCTCCAACTCCATCATAAAATTCGCTGACGACACCACGGTGGTAGGACTGATCAGTGACAACAACGAATCAGCCTACAGGGAGGAGGTCCAGCACTTGGCAGCTTGGTGTACCAACAACAACCTTGTCCTCAACAGAAGGACTACCGGAAGACCAGAGGCAGCAGACACACCCCCATCCACATAAATGGGACTGAGGTGGAGTGCGTCTCCAACTTCAAATTCCTCGGGGTACACATCCCTGAGGATCTGTCCTGGTCCCTCAACACCGCCAAACTGATTAAAAAGGTGCAGCAGCGCCTTTACTTTCTGAGGAGGCTTAAGAAAGCTCACCTGTCCCCTTAGATCCTGTCCAACTTCTACCGCTGTACCATAGAAAGCATCCTGACCACCTGCTTCACAGTGTGGTACAGCGGCTGCACCACAGCTGATGGGAAGGCACTGCAACAGGTAATGAAAACCGCCCATCACATCATCGGTGCCCCGCTCCCTGCCATGGCTGTCTTTCACCGCACACGGTGTCTGAGACGGGCTGGCAAAATCATTAAGGACCCCTCACACCCCAACCATGGACTGTTTGCCCTCTTCCCATCAGGGAGGCAGTACAGGAGCCTCAGGTCTCGCAGGTTCCTCAACACCATACTTAGGCTTGAGCTTGAACAGTCAGAAAAATCCTAGCTATAGTGGTAGAAATTACTTCTACTTTCAAACTCTCATTATAAAACAACATTCCTTGATTCATTGTAAGCATTGCCTCAGAAAAGTCCCCTACATTAAATTATTAAAGTTAGAGTTAGATAGAGCTCTTAAAGATAGCGGAGTCAAGGGATATGGGGAGAAGGCAGGAACGGGGTACTGATTGTGGATGGTTAGCCATGATCACAGTGAATGGCGGTACTGGCTCGAATGGCCTACTCCTGCACCTATTGTCTATTATTGAAAAATCGTACAATATACTTACTTCGCACAAGGTTTCTGACATGAAAAGTAGCCTTTGCCATCGAATGATTCTTCATCAGTCCCACAAAGCACTTCTCGAAAAATGTTTTCACAGAAGCAGGCTGGAAAGAGGCAAATGAACAATAATCTTAACACTACAGGACATAATAGTTCAGCTACTGTTTCCCTTGATGGAAAGTAGAAAATTACTGAATTACTGTACCTCAACAGCTTCAAAATGCAGAATAGAACTTGAAGAAATTGAAGCACCATGGTGTTCAAGTCTTCTCAGCCCACGTTTTCATTCCATCAGTCTCTTTCTACTGGTCTTTAGCATGTTAATCTATTTATTTCTCTCTCGGGTACATTTATACTATTTGTCTTCATTGATCTGTACAGTGCAATGTTCCACATTCCCTCTGGCTAACGTATTTTCTTATGGATTAATGGTGACCATTTTATGTGCTACATCATCCATCCAAAAGAAAGTAGTTTTATCAGGACCGATCTGGTTTTCTCCATGCAAGCCCTAGTTTCTTGCATTTGAGCCAGAAGCAACAATAAGTTCTGCTAAAGCACACCATACTTAAATATAATATATCTATGAAGAGTGAATTTGAGTGAGTCAAGGGAAAAGGCGCAGTTATATATTTATAAAGATCAATAAAATAACGTGGAACAGTACAAGAAAAGCAATGTGTTGTAGCTGCAATATGTGGGAGCTGATTAAACAACAAGTTCCCTGGAAACCAATCTGTAGCTTGAGGAATGGTGCCTCAGAGTTGTTTATCTAGAACCTGGCATTTGGTCACTGAAAAGCATCAGGACAGCAGAAAAGTAACTGGAATGTGTTGTTCCAGGAGACAGCCACAGCCTTGTGATAAAATAAATAATAAGTCAAAAGGAAAAGGAAGGCGAGACTAAATGAAGTAGATATGGGGATCTGGAATGTGGCACTGGAGAAGAATTGCATCTTGCACTTGTTCAGAAATACAGTAGTGATAGGGCATAGTACAGTTTGGGGAATAGATTCTGTTCTCTGCAGTTATGCACGAGTGCTGAAGGCCTGTATGGTGCCAGAATCAATGATATCACCTTATAACTAGTCAGAAATTTGGAGTGGAATAAGAAAGATCCACTTGCCAAATTCGATCCAGAAATCAATGACTAAGATAGGAGTAAAAGGATGGTTCTGCTGGTGTAGTGTGAGCAGCTTGGGTCCAAATTTAAAAAGCAGACCATAAAGGTAAAGATCTTGGATTAGACGGAGCCAGATGCAAATTGATGCAAACTCAATAAGATTAAAAACCTGAATGCATGGCTCAAAGACTGGTGCGGACTAGGTGCGATTCAATTCATTGTGCACTGGCACCAATATTGGGGAAAGAGATAGCTGCTTAATTTGAATGTGCTTTACTGGGATTGGGCTATTAGATAGAATGATCATGATTGTGGATAAGGCTTTAAACTAGGGACGGTTCTGGTGAGGGGATATTTAGAAAATTAAACAGAAAGGACGAGACAACAGTGCAGGGTGGTGAAAAAGGCAATGATATCCATTGTGCTGAACAAAACGACATAAGAGCATAGCAACAGCAAGGGTATAAATACACACATGTGGGCACTAGGGTTGGTGATACATCAAAAATAATTAAAAACATTAAAATGAAGTAAAACAAATCAATCCTTCCTTTTGATGAGGATTTAAATGTTTAATTAATGTGATGGATTACCGCATTCACATGCCAGCCCCACCTTGCACAAAGCAAAGGTTTGTGCTTCTGCAGCCTTAACCTCAGCAAGCCATCCCTCCATCCCTGCCTCAATGGCAAGTCTGGTGATGGAGCAGATAGTCAAATGTATGCACATCTGACTCTTAGCTCATCTTGGGTTTCTGCATTTGATTGCAGATGTGTCCAGTCTCAGGTATGATACACTAATATCCGCTATCTGTGTTTCCCTTTGGACCCATTTGGGTATCAATCAGCATGATCAAGCCTACTCTTTGGTTACTTTTCAGTTATATCTCAAATTTCAACCCACTCTATGCATTTTATAATTTGATAATAGGTTTATCAGCCTCCAATGTTTTTAAAAAAAAATCCAAATTTGTGCAAATGGCTAATAAATCCCAATTCAGTTACTAATATTTGTTTTACTAAGTAGGTAACAAGGTCCTTAAACATTTATTTATTCTGTCTATATTCTCTTAAGGTCTCTTTGCTTCCTTCTTATAACCTACTGTTTCATTAACGAAATTGGGATACTTTATTTTGCTTCATCCAACTCAATAACATAAATTGTGAACTGCATCCTACTGTACCCCGCATGTTACAGCCTCCTGACTTTAAAGTGACGCACCTGTTCCTACTCTCTTTTTTGTCCATAAAACAATCCTTAATCCTTACCTGTATATTACCGATAATCCCTCTCATTTTGTGAATTGTCCTTTGTATGGCACCTTATTGAGGTCCGAAAGTCTAAATGCATCACATCTGCTGATTTCTATTTATGGTGTCATGGAGTCATGCAGCAAGGAACAAGGCCCAACTGGTCCAACTTGCCCACGTCACCAAAGACGTCACCACATCTACACTTGTCCCACCTGCTTACAGTTTTTCTCTCTAAGTGGTCTGTTATCACTTCTAGCGTCCTGTTTCTCACATCATGCGAACGGGACTGTAGTTCCCTGATTTTTATTTCTCTCCTTTTCTTTTACAGTGTGGTTACATTTGCTATATTCCTATCTGTGAGAATCATTCTAGAATCTACAAAGGCAGGTGTGGAAATCTAGCAAAAAAAAAGTAAGAAACAGAATTTGGATACATAATTATAGGAGAAGTTCAGAATCTCTGATAATATTTAAAATAAATTATTCACAATTTGTACTTAAATAACTTTTCACTGTTCCTTGTAACCTATTAATGAAAATAAAAGAATGACAAAACATTTGAAAACTTCTCCAACTCTAGATGGAAGTACAACTCTGACCCAATCTGCTATTGCAATGGCCAATTCCTAAATAAGGGCTTTAAAATTAGCTGATAAAAGTCTACCATGCAGCCAATTGATAATTGTTTGAGTGATAACATCTGGAAACACCTACCTTGTTGAACTGTAAGTGGACATGGCTGGCACTTTCCTGTATGGCAAACTTGAACACATGTATGCTTTCCACAATTCAGTTGATTTCCACATATGTTTTTGCACTGAATGGTTCCAGGCTGACCACAGCGAACTGACTGACTGTTGGAAAGAGAAACATGTAAACAAAATAAACATAATGGAGCATTAATACATTACAAATTAGTGATTGAAATTTTTGTTTAAAAAAAGTTCCATTTAACAGTTATTTTAAGGAAGTCAACAAGAATATGATTAATGCAACAGAATAAGTATGGACTAATGAAATAGGACTTTATTGTCACATGCGACTAGGCAGTGAAATTCGTTGCTTGCATACCCGATGTATACAAATAGCAGTCACCTACGGCGCTGACAAAGCCACACAACACACCAGCTCCTCCTTTTTCCCCCCCACCCCCAAAAGCCACCATTGTCCTTCCAAATTGTCCATTGTTCGGGTCCCCCATTGTTCTTCCCCCCATCTCTCTCACGGCGGTCCGCCCATGCTTGGTCCCCCATTGTTCTCCCCCCCCCCACCCATCTCCCTCACGGCGGTCCGCCCATGCTCCATTGTTCTCCCTTCCCCCCCCCACGGTGGTCTTCCACGCACTCATCATAATTTGTTCAGATTTGGGTACCACATCGAGATGTGTGCCAATGTCTTGCAAAAGATGCAGAAGAGATTCAGTAGTATACGAGGTAGATAATGATTGGGTCTTCAAACTTTTTTTTTGGATACTAGGGGGTTAAGGGAATATTTAACCCTCCAACAGAGTCCCAGCACTGACTAGCCAACATGGCCTTTTCAATTTATTGTTCCACGTAGTTTTGATAGTAATGATAAGTACAAAAAAAAGAGATTAAGGAATACATATAACTCATCATAACGAGTTGCTTACCTTGTTCTGCCACATTCACATGCTTTTGTCACAAATGCTGGACAGGATGGACATGGTCCAGGATGGCACAAGCTGAAAAGATAAATTATGTTTCAAAGGATTTTACTTGTAATTGAAATAGAAATTTAATTCATCTAAGCTGTGCTTTTGTTTTAGTGTGTGCGTGTTTCAAAAGTAAACTCTTGGTTTATTTGGTGGGGAAAGTGGCTGATATATTTGTACTTATAAAAATACCAGCTCGTCCTTATTCGGGTTATGAAAGCCCCAGAGATCTGGTGCAAATTTGACAAGGGAATTTAAAATCCTGCCATGTGCATTAAACATATTCTCGGTTATCAAATCTTCCCTGATTTGCCATATATTTATCAGAATGGACCTCGTTATACAACATATATATATATATATATATATATATTAATGCACACACATATACATAACACAAACCTGTCACTGTTTAGATTTCTGAGCTTCATTTAGCCTTCAGAGATGATTTTCAGTCAGAGGCCAAGACTTTCAATGTTGGTTGAAACAGGGTACATTGGAAATAAAGCAAAGGTTAAAATAAATAAAGGAGGATGGACAAAAGGAGGAAACGGGGGGGAAAAGGTAAGACAAGGTGAGAAGTTCAAATAGTTTTGGTTCTTTATTTAAAGTTGCTTACAAGTGTATAGTTCACTTGTGTAAAGTTAGTCTGGACATTTAGTAGCTTTCTAACTGTAAACACGTTAGGATAAATAAATAATCTAATGTTAAAAAAAACTTTCAGTTATTCTAAGACTGCTGTATTAACCTTATCAGTGGACGTGTGCACAGAGGTTAGTGTTGGTTAATGGTTACTACCCAATTCCACAAAGCTTTAATAATACTAGGGACAATTTAATAATAAGCAAAAAAAAAACAATGAACTAAGGCAGTTTTGTCAACATGGATTGTTAGAACAGAATTGTTAGAACAGCGGGGAAGATAATTTCAATTAACTCTCATTGGATCTTATAATAGGATCATTTAGTCATTCTACACTAGAACTGTTGGATGTTCAGAGGGATTAATTCCTCTAAATTTTGAATTTTTCCCGTGGCCATTTAAACGTGCGAATAATCTGTGGGCACAGTGAAAATCTAGCTATCGGAATGGTTAATAGACCTTAAATCAATGATGTGATGTAATTTTCTTTTAGTTTTATTAAAGATAGTTTAGTTTTCAGAAGTTCAATCGTTGTCCTAATTCACCAGTTTGAGCAAAAGCTCAATCGAGCACAGTTCTTGTTGATCATCTCGTCTGAATTTTGTTTACATTGTTGATTAAAAAAATATTTAATGGTCTTAAATGATTATTCAAATGTCCATTAATTGCGCGAAATATTATCAATATTTAACCCTGTTTATTAAGTATTCAACTATTTAAAACATCGTTTGCGAGACTGAGCTTTGTTGGAAGAGTAAAGGCATCTGAACTGGGGAGAGAATTGTTTACTTTGCTTTCCTATTGGAATGTAATGGTGTATATTAAGTAGAGCAGCCATGACAATATAGTGGGATTGAGTGATATTACTTTTGAGTGTGATACTGGAACTTAAACTGTTGTTTTGTTACTTTAGAGTCTCGACAAATGGCAGGACTGCAGCAAACCAGATAGTTGAATTGCAAATCAATATATATTAATCAAAAAATCTACAGCGTCGAATATACGTTTTGAACGCTGTGATTACGATCCAAGTTCCATCATAATTAAATAAATATGACAATATTTTCTAAACAGCATAAATAATAGTACATTTTAAAAATGCCACCTCTCTAAGTGAAAGCAGGCACCATTGATAGATTATACCAAATATTTTTCATGTATTAGGTTAGATAACAGAGGCAGACGAGGTAATTCAGAATTTCATGCCAGCTATTTCTTTCAATAATGTCACAGCGATCTACTATCTCAATGTCACTTTCCTCCATCAATCCCACATCTCATTTCCTTAATAAACAAAAATCTCTTTATCGCTGTCTTTTCACACACTCAGAAACTAAACCCCCATTTTATCATGGGTAGAGAACTCTAAACCTTGATGGTAAAAAAAATAATTTCATGACTAAACTGAATGGGCAACCCCTTTTAGTTTTCCTTTAGTTATAGAAATACAGCTCGGAAACAGGACTACCAAGTTCGCAATCTCGATCAGCGATCACCCCGTACACAAACACAATCCCACACACTGGGGACAATTTACAATTTTACCTCAGCTAAATAATCTACAAACCTCCTTGTCTTTGGAGTGTTGGAGGAAACCACACAGGGAGAATGTACAAACTCTGCACATTATGCCCCTGTCCCACTTAGGAAACCTGAACGGAAACCTCTGGAGACTTTGCGCCCCACCCAAGGTTTCCGGAGGTTTTTGTTCTCCGGCAACCACCTTCAACTAGCATCACAACCGTCTTAGACTAAAAAAATCACCGATTTTTAAAACGGAAACCATTAGGGAGACTAACAAAAACCTCCGGGAACCGCACGGAAACCTTGGGTGGGGCGCAAAGTCTCCAGAGGTTCCCGTTCAGGTTTCCCAAGTGGGACAGGGGCATTAGTCAGAATCAAACTCGGGTCTCCGGCACTGTAAATTAGCAACTCTACCACTACGCCACTGTGCCGCCCTGCTTTTGATATTAAACCTCTACTTCAGGTCATTTTATTCCAAGGAAACTGCAACTTTGGTTGTTCTCCAAAGAAACTTAACAATTTCATACAGTTAATGAAATCACTTCTCCATTTAAACCCTACGGAGTGAGAGATGACCGTTTAATCTTTCAATGTATGATAAATCTGAAATGTAGTATCATTCTAGTGAACTGTTGCTGCATTCTCTCTTTCTGAATTGCATCCTTTATTTTAAATCCCATATTTATAAAGACTGCCTGGTTCAAAAATATTACAAAGATTTTAAATACTCGCAAAAACTGAGTATTTCAATAACAATATTTCACAACTAAGGGTCTTTTTATGATCAAGCAAATCTGTTAATTTTTGAATTTCCTTTTCAATGTCTTTTTTAAAACAAATTACACTATAATTAATCTTACTCTGATTATCAAATATCTCCCAATTATTGAGCGAGTGCGAGTTCCCAAATCGCAAATTTTGTAAAAACCAAATGGACTATTGCCCAATGTTAATTTCATACCCAAGGTACAGTGAAAAATGGAACTGAAAATAGCATACAGAAAAATAAAATAATGCATTTGCTCTTATACAGAAACAATTTTTTTAAAAAAAGCTTGTCCAAAGGATATGTAAAAAAGAAACAAGCAGTGTATCAAATGCAAAGTACAGTAACAATACAAGCCCAGGGAATGCAGGTGTTATATATTTGTTGTGCTTACATGTTACATGAATGAGGACAATCACTTCCAGCTCGTTTCTTTCCACAGAGCTCCCCACAGCTGTGAGGTATTTCATTTCTGTTCCACTCCGGATTGTTCACCTTGCCTTACATAGAACACAAATGGAACATAATCTAAGCCTCAGTTGTGAATCCTTAAAAATAAAAGCACTGCAAAAACATCTGGAGAAAATCTAAACAGCATATCTCAGGAGTACTTCCACATTACAAGTATAACTCATTGCAAGGTGGTTTACCAAGATAATTAAATATGAGGAAATGTATTCTCTGGATTTAAAAGGAGAATACTGATTAATAATACACTATATCTTTGAACATAAGAATACAGTTGAACTCTGAAAAGCTGCTAAGAACCGATAAAGGAGAAAATAAGAGGAGGCATTGGCAGTTTTGAAACACATTAATGTGAATAAATCCCCAGGGTCTGACCAGTGCATCCTCAGACTTTGTGGGAGCTAGGGCGGAAATTGTGGAGGCACTTGCAAAGACATTTGCATCATATTTCACCACAGATAAAGTTCCAGAAGTTTGGGGATAGGGTGGCTGATGTACCACTTTTCAAGAAAGGCAGTAAGAACAAGCCAGGGAACTACAGGTGGTGAGACTAATATCAGTGGTGGGTAAGCTGTTGGAGGGGATTCTTAGGGACAGGATCTACCAGCATTTGGATGGGCAGATTGATTGGGGATAATCAGCATGGCTTTGTCTATGGGAAATCATATCTCACAAATCAGAAAGAGTTTTTTCTGAAGAGGTAACCAAGAAAATTGACGAGGGTGAAGCAGAAGACTGTCTATATGGACTTTAGCAAAGGCCTTTATCAAAGTCCTCCACGGCACGCCTATCTGGAATGTTAGAGCGCATGGAATCTTAGCTGAGCCAGCTAATTGGATTAAATATTGACTTGGAAGAAAGTGTCAAAAGGTAGCTGTGGATGGGGTGTTTTACTGATTGGAGGCCATGGTGTATCATGGGGGCTGGTACTGGATCCATTGCTGTTTGTTATACACATTGACAATTTGGATAACAATTTAGTTAACATATTTAGTACATTTGCAGGTGTCAACAGAATTAGTGGCATTATAGACAGCGAGGAAGTATATTTAAGTTTTCCATTAGATAGCAATGTTACAAAATTTTGAGATTTTAAAAATCAAGTCTGCAATTTATCCCATCAGATAAAGCATAAAAAGAAGTTTAATTTGACACCTAATTCACTTTCATATCTTCAGTATTAAAAAGGTTATGGCCATTTTCATACTCAGAAATTAGCATTTAGTTCCCCATTGTCTTTCCATTGACTTAACACAAAAGCTGTGATCTAGGACAGTCAAAAGCCCATAAATTTCTTAAAAATAAAGAGAATTAAATTTTCAGTTATTATAGATTGAATCATTCTGAAACAAATATGAAACAATATTATTTGGATGACCTGAAATTAAAGCATATAATTAGTTAGTTATCTAATTGTAGCTAATTACAAAATTCAATGAGTAGATCTAAACATCTATCCATTTCTTAAGAAAAAATAAACTTTTTTCAAATTGCCTAAGTGTCCAAATAACATTCACACAATAATCCACAATATAACATAATTTTTAAATCTAATTTTCATGAATTTCTGGGCCAAATGGAAGGAATTTAGTGTTTGATTCCTGTAAATTAATGGCCATTTAAATCAACTAGTGAGTGGGTTTTAGTAGAATGCGGTGGATTGGAACGTTGCAGTTTGCGGTGAAGTCGGCATGAAAAACACTGCCGGTTCATACATTTTTTTTTGTCCCCATTTCGCAACATGAAAATGTGATTAAAGTCTTCCTAAAAACCAAGATTTAATGTAAAAATAAACTGTGCACTTTTATTTTCTCTCCTACGTAAAATCCTTCCCGTTATTGGCGCTCACGGCTTTAGAAGATGATTTTTAAATTACTCTAGTTAATAAATAATCTAGCGTAATTTAAAAATACCTTCATGAATGAAATGTCGGAGCGATTTTTCTTCAGCACCGAAATCGCCCGACATGGATTGATTTGCCCTGTCTGTAGAAAAACGGCACTTTAAACACGCCCCCCTCTGAAAGGCAAATGGAATTTAACTAAGTGTGAGGTGTTGCACTTTGCCATGACAAAGCAGGGCTCGACTTGCACAGCAATGGTAGATTCCTGGAGAGTGTTGAGGAACAGAGAGTTTGAGTACAGGTGCATGTTTCCTTCAAAGTGGCGAGTCAGGTAGATAGGATGGTGTACGCGGCATCTGAAAGGGTATTGAGTACAAATGTAGGGGCATTAAGTTGCAGCTTTATCAGTTAATAGCGAGACTACATTTGAGATGTAGGGGAGACTAATAGCGAGACTACATTATGTATGTAAGTCATGATGCCCAGCTATATAGGAAGGATGTCATTAAGCTGGATAGGATGCAAAAGAGATTCACTAGGATGTTACCTAGGCTTGCGGCCTTGAGTTGTAGGGAGACGTTGGGAAGGCTGGGACATTTTTCTTTGTGGTGTAGGACGTTGCGGGGTGACCTTATTAAGGAACAAGATCAGAGGGAGTATGAATGAGGTGAACACTCACAGTTTAATTCCCCAATGTAGAGGATCCAAACACTAGAGGCATTGACTTAATGTAAGATGGACTTCAGGGGCAACTTTCTTACTCAGTAGGAGGTCCATACCTGGAATGAGTGGAGGTAAACTACAGAAGTGGATACAATCACGACACTAAAAAAAAAAAGAGGCATTTGGACAGATATATGGATAGAAAAGATTTAGAGGGCCATGGGCCAAATGCAGGCAAATGGAAAGAATGGAATATGCAAACGTGGTCAGCTCAGTTAAACGTGGGCTGAGGGCCTAATCACATGCTGCACAGCTCCATGACTCTCAGGTTCAATCAATAACTTGTGCACATTGAATATTTTCACGCAGTTATACACTTACCACAAAAACACATGTAAGTGTTAGGGACCCGTACCGAAACATTCTGGCATGCAGGACATCGCCAACCACCATTTGTATCTAGCAAGTTAAAAAAAAAATACCAAGCACATCATTAAGAAAACAACTTATTACAGAATTATTCACTGTATGAAGATATGAACAGTTTACATTATCTAAGTGCAGAGGTAATTTACACGCTGATGGGTTTTCTTTCCCAGAGGGTTGCAAAAATGTATCATCTTGTCCATTAAGTGTTGAAGCACTGGAAATGTCAAGCCAGCAGCTGAGTCAGATAGTTATACAAGCTAAAAGGAGTTAGAGTGTTTGGTAACATTGGACGCATGGAATCAGTCTTGCTGCTCTTCGGTTTGGTGTTTTCAAGTATTTACTTTTCCTGCCCACTCCCATATCACCACAATTTTTCAAAACTTTCCACACCTTCCCTAAAATCTGGGACATTACATGGCTACTGGTTCAGAGAGAATTTCAAGTCTTTAAAGACTGAAATGCAAAATATGCATAATAATGCTGAATGACAGATGCACTGTAATCTGTTCCTGAGCCCATCCCAGATTTAACTGTGGGGGAATGGCCAAACATATCCCATTGGACATTTTGGTCCATTATATAGGTATGTTACAAAACTTACTTTGCGCAGCGCTGCAGTTCTGCCGCTCCCCGTGTGCGCGACTTTGGCGCCTTTCAGAGGGAGGGCGGGCTTAAAGTGCCGTTTTTCCACAGGCAGGAAAAATCGATCAATGTCGGGCGATTTTGTTGCGGAAGAAAAATCGCTCTGACATTTCATGAATGAAGGAATTTTTAAATTACTCTAAATTATTTATTAACTAGAGTAATTTAAAAATCACCTTCAAAAGCCGTGAGAACCGACAACCGGAAGGATTTTGCTTAGGGGAGAAAAAAAGGTAAATAGTTTATTTTTATATTAAAAGTTGGTTTTTCGGGAGGCTTTAATAACATTTTCATGTTGCGAAATGGGGTCCAAAAAAATGTATGAACAAACAGTATTTTTCCTCCCGACCTCACCGCTAACCGCAACGTTCCAATACACCGCATTCTACTAAAACCCACTCGCTAGTTGATTTAAATGGCCATTAATTTACAGGAATCAAACACTAAATTCCTTCTATTTGGCCCAGAAATTCATGAAAATTAGATTTAAAAATTATGTTATATTGTGGATTATTGTGTGAATGTTATTTGGACACTTTGGCAATTTAAAAAAAGTTTATCTTTTCTTAAGAAATGGATAGATGTTTAGATCTACTCATTGAATTTTGTAATTAGCTACAATTAGATAACTAACTAATTATATGCTTTAATTTCAGGTCATCCAACTAAGATTGTTTCATATTTATTTCAGAATGCTTCAATCTATAATAAGTGAAAATTTCATTGAGTTCTCTTAATTTTTAAGAAAGTTATGGGGTTTTAACTGATCCAGATCACAGCTTTTGAGTTAAGTCAATTGAAAGGCAATGGGGAACAAGATGCTAATTTCCGAGTATGAAAATGGCCATACCTTTCCTAATACTGAAGATATGAAAGTGAATTAGGTGTCAAATTAAACTTCTTTTTATGCTTTATCTGATGGGATAAATTGCAGACTTGATTTTTAAAATCTCAAAATTTTGTAACATTGCTACATTATAAGGGCCATAGGGATTACATGTGTACAAATTTGCTATTGTACTTACACTGCAACAGTGCCCATACATCAAAGATACTTAATTAGCTTTATGCATTGTGAGACATGTTCTGAATAGGAAGCAGTCTTTTAACATTATTAATGAATTACAATGGAAATTGGACATTTACAGGGGGCATAAATGGATGCTCCCTGTATTGTAGATTTTAATTTGCCATTAGCAGAACCCAACATCAGATTTCTCATATGTATTTGACCTTGCACCATGTTTCCCTCCTTTCCCTCGACTTGCACCATTTTTCAATGGATGCACAATTCGCAACTTTTCAATCCTTGAGCATAATAATTCACAACTCTTTATCCTCTCAGGTTCATGCCTGTCTTTTCATCCCTGCTTTTTGTCCAACAATCTGACTATCAGATAACCCCCTCGCCTGGGGTCACCCATTACTGGCCATGATCTGTCATATCCTTTCTCTATCCTAGCTTTCTTTCCCCCCCCCCAGCAGTCTGAAGAAAGGTTCCTTGTCCATGTTCTCCAAGGATACTGCCTGACCCACTGAGTTACTCCCGCATTTTGTGTCAGATTTCTTACGCCTAATTTAGTGCATTAACAATCTGCACTATAAACTCACCCAAATAATTATAAATCGTGTGCCTAATATTGTTTGAAACAGCCAAAAATAACTTAAAAACGTTGTACATGAAAGCTAACCTTCAGCCTGAGAAGCTGGTGATCTTGCCCATTTTTTAATGCAGTTCAAGTGGAATGCGTGGTAACAGCTTTGACAGCTCCAGATTGGCACCATCACACGGATTACCTCACAGCAAACCATACATTCATATTTCTCAGTTGTAAGGTGTTCAATCAGTAAACCTGAAAAAAAAAAACAGATGAAGAAAATAATACTCGTGGCCAGAGAAGAAAATTACCAGTGAATGGTGAATGAATATTTAAACTTGCTGCTCAACTGATAGTGGACTGAAGAAAAAGTGCATTTTAATATGTCACATTGCAATGTACTCAATGTTACAATTTATTGATTTGAATAAACTATATTAAAAATAGGGGATGATGTCACATTAAAAGAAAGTAAATTATAAAGCAATAGGAAAAATGACATACGATTATTTCACCATTTCAAATTGCTCTCACGTCACTGACCATAACCCTGTCAATTAATTATAGGAATGTAAACATAGCATGGCACAGAAACAAAGCAATTATGATGTGGTCAAGCAATCTGGAGGAGAGTTCACATCCTGGTGTGCAATTTGAGAGAATATATTCTACTGATTCTGGCGAAGTAACTGCACAAAATAATTGAAAGTTTGCTGGACAGTTACAAAAACACAAATTTGGTCAATAATTTTCTTCAGTGTTCCACAGGCTGGATATCTAGGTTCTTGGTTCTTGGTTACTTGGTCCTCCAAAATATTCCAACTGGAATTTAAACTGGAGGTGGTGAAGGGAGGGGTTTAGCCAGAGAGGGTTATTGGGAAGAAAGTGCCACTTTAAATTTAGTTGCATCTGGCTGGGCAACCGTGGCTTGGTGGAGATTATTCCATGCTTTAATAGTGCTTGGAAAGAACAAATTGCTGTACACATCTGTCTTTGAAGCTGGGAACACAAATTGGATCGAATGCCCTTGTCTGCTCCTAATTGGTTTGAGGTTGGTGTAGGTCTTGTGATCTATGTCTAACTGACCATTTAACATTTTGTAAAAACAGGTCAAACGGTGAGCTTCATGTCTGTCTTGGAGAGGGTTCCACCCCAGAGAATTCAGAAGTTTGGTAACACTTGCTTCTCTCTCGTAGGTGTTAGTTACAAATCGAGCGGCCTGTCTTTGGACACGTTCGATGGATTAAATGTTTTTATCTGTGTACGAGTCCCAAGCTGCAACTGCGTAGTCCAGATAAGGTCTAACGAGGGTGAAATACAGCTTCACCCTCGATATGGGATCCAATGGAAGACACAAATTGCTGGAATAACTCAGTGAATCAGTCAACATCTCCGGAGAACAAGAATCGGTAACGTTTCAGGTAGGGAGCCATAGCTGAAGATTTAATCATGCAAGAATTTTCGCAAGAGATAAAAAAATACTTATTAGTATTGTTTCTTCAAAAACAAATATCCAGTGCCAAATAAAAATTGAACAAAAACCCCACAAAAGAGCAAAATCGATCCCGAATAATCATTTTTGCTAATGAAAATATTAAAATTACTTTGGAATTTCTGAAGAAAACGACAAGAAAATATACATTTTTTTTAGGCTCAAATATTTTAGCCTGCAGTAATTATGCTCAGTGCATCATTAACACATTCATTTAATTCAGAGGTTATAGTTTAGTACGACTGCTTTGTAAATACCCAAATATACGCTCTTGTGATTTCAATTTGGTAATCACAGAGCAGGCTGCAAATTGCACTACCCAAAGCAGTTGTCAGTTTCATGGAATGACATGGGTAAACAATAGTAATTTCAAGGTCAGTTTATTGTCACATGTACCAATTAAGTTTCAGTGACCTTTCAGTTACCATACAGCCATACTAAGTGAAAAGCAACAAGACACAACTGCATAAAAGTTAACATAAACATCCATCACATTGGATTCCACTGCTATCACTAGATATAGATCATTATTTCCTCATGTTATTAAAAAAAGGAAATGCTTGACAAATTCAGCAAGGCAGGCAGCATCTGCAGACAAGGAAACAGAGTTAATATGGTCAACAAGGAGCAAAATTCAATTGCACATTAAATTGAAGAGAAGGGAAAGACTGAAGATAACAAAGGGAATGTTTGTGATGAAAGGGAATCAAAACTTCAGAGGCCACTGGTGCTTTCCTACAGAAGGTGAAGGATGCTCTCCGATCATTTCATTGATCGGTCTTCAAAAGAGTAAACATTAGGAGATGAATGAGGGAGAAAGTACAATGTTAAATTGTGAGGTGCAAGACCAGTAGTTGCTGAAAAGCTGAAATTAAAGAGAATGATGGCGATCTCCCGATTCCAGACTGCCACATTTGCCAATCAACCCTCCTTACCTGAATCCATCTTTCACTTGCAGGCTCATACCCCACCCCTTCCCCTCACCTCTATCTACCAGCTAACTCACCTCTCCTCCATCAGTCTGTAGAAGGGTCCCAATCTGAAACATCATCTATCCATTTCCCTCCACAGACGCTACCTGACCTGCGGAGTTCCTCCGACACTTTGTTTTTTTGCTGGAAATAGTTAACAAATGAGGTAGTATCTGTGGAAAAATCAAATCTAAGCTTGTGGTACAAGTGGATGACCTACTCAGTTCTAACATAAACAGAAAAAGCTAAATATCTGAAATTGATGAATTCACTGGTCTTTCCCCCCCCCCCCCCCCCCCCCGAGGGCACAAAATGAGATGCTTTTCCTCAAGCTTTGTTGCAGGATATCAAAAACTGTAAGGTCAGAAAGGAAGCGATGAGAATTAGGATAACAGGCAATTGGAAGTTCAAGTCAGTCTTCCAGGAAATATGGAGGATGCTCTCATTACAACTTCTATTTTTGTTTCAGTTCCAGTTTCTGCTCTTATTTACTTTTCCTTTCCCCATATCATCTATCGCTTAGCATACTATTGCAATGTTTAAGAAACATTTAGACAGGTACATAGATAGGTCAGGTTTAGAGGGATATGGTTCAAATGCACGCAGGTGGGTCTAGTGTAGGTGGGACATGTTAGCTGATGTGGGCAAGTTGAGTTGAAGGACCTGTTTCCACGCTGTAAGACTCTATGACTATCTGTGGACTCTTTGGCCTGTTATTTCAAAACTATAGTGGATATGGTGTTAAAGGCAGCAAATGGTATGCTTGCTTTCATTGGTTGAGGCATTCAGTATAAGAAGTCATGTTGATGCTTTATATTACTATGATTAAGCCACATTTTGGAGTATTGCGTGCAAAGGCTGACGGGGCACTTGAATGAAGTTTATAAAATTATAAAGGTTTTTTTTTACATTGAGAGTGGTGGTTCAGTGTGGACATTGTGGAGCAAAGCGCCTGCTCCTGTTCTATATGTTCTGGTTCCATATAAACAAGTTGGGCTGAAGGGCCTGCTTCCACGCTGTATTATTACAAGAGAGCCTCTTCCCTTTCATAGTAACTTATATGACCTAATAAACAGGGCGTTTAATGCATTAAAAAGGTTTGCTATACCAGCAATTTTGCTGAAAGTAAATTTCCTAACACAACAACAAATTTTCTTTTTGTAGTGGCTTTAACAAAGAACAAAAGAGGGAATTTATGCCTGGAGCCATAGAGAGTTGACAAGGCACTAAATGTATTGTGCGATTTTAACTTGTGTTAGGCCACAAACAAATGTCAGTGTGGGGGTAAGAAGGGGGATTTACAGTAGCAGGCAAATGGAAGCTCAGGGTCATTACTGTGGACTGAACACACATTATGAACACAAAATAGAATAAGCTAGATTGGAAGTGCAATTTGAACCGCTGCTTTGTCAGAAAAGACTGTTGGGGTTCACAAGAAGTTGTAGATGCTAGAATCTTGAGCAAAGAAAACAAGGCACTGGATGAACTCAGTGGGGCAGAGATCATCTGTAGAGGAAATGGACAGATAACAATTTGGGTCAAAACCCGTTTCTAGTGAAATTCAATTTTCCAAAAATGCAATACCTTCATTACATTTAGAGTTTTCTAAAATAAAATTATTTTTAAACAATCGGATTTAATATTCTAACCTGTATGAGTTTCCTTGCTCTTGTGCATTTCCATTTGTTTCTTCCAAGATGTCTTTCTTCCCAAATCAAAGGATTTTTTTTGCAGATCTTGCGGTCGTTTCCTTCTGTCTACTTCACTCACTTTCCACGATTGTGTTCGGTGACTCAATCTGTCGCGCAAATTGGAATTCACTCTTTCTTCACCTACGTCAGTCTTGACATCCAATTCTGAAGCAGTCATTGGGCAACCCAAACCTGTTCTAACATTGTCTACATTTGAATCTTTGTATACTTCATCAAGATGATATTCTTTGCCCTGAGTGAATCCTCTATAACTATTTTTACTTCTAGGAAATTTTCTTTGTGATTCATCACTATATTTTTCACCATTCTTATCCAGTCTAGTAGGCTCATTAAGTGTTTTTCTTTGACTATCCTCTGGTGGGCAAATGTTTTTGGTTATTTCAGTGACAGTTTTTCCAAATATTCTACTGTTTTTTTCGAAGGCCTGTTTTCCTTGCATTCCTCGAGTGGGTTTATGCAAATACAAGTTCATTTTCTTTGGTTTAGCTCCTCCCCGACCTTCTGGTGCTCGCCAATTTTCTTGTTCTATGTCATGCATCTTTCTGTGTCCCAATGAATCTGTCCCCTCTTTTGTTGTGTTTTGTTTGACAAAATCTTTCATCATTTTTTTCTCAGTTGGTTGCATAAGGTTTGTAGTAGCTTCCCACCGTGATTCATCAGTGAACGACATTTCTCCAGAACAAAGCTTGTCATCTTTCAGTCGGTGACGACGCTGATTTTGGAAGCTGTGCATACCTGCTTTATTTTGGTTAGTCCTGTGATCCTCAGAGGCAGTTTTAGAATTAGATGTAGGCACCTCCTCAAAATGATTCCTTGGTTGCTGATAATATTCCCTGTGTGTCAAACTACAACGATAACTTCGAAATGGCTGTTGTCTTGAGGGTGGCATGTGTGTGCTGTTTCTGCCAAACTCCTCCGAATTGTTGTTCTTATGTGACTCCTGCATTTCCCGAGGAATGAAATCTGCAGCATCTGGATTTAGCTCCAGTCCACCTGGTTGATAGAGAAATTATTTAGACTGAAAGTTTCCTGAGGGCTGCTGTAAAATGTTTGTCTGTGTTAACTCTTTAGTAAAATTTGAACGGTACGACAAGTAACATAACAAAGAGTAAAATAAAATATCAAAAGTTGATTTCAAAATAAAAGATGAACTCTATTGGTTTTCTCGACATTTCAGTAAATATAAAATTAACGGATTAGAAACATAGAAAATAGGTGCAGGAGTAGGCCATTCGGCCCTTTGAGCCTGCACCGCCATTCAATATGATCATGGCTGATCATCCAACTCAGTATCCTGTACCTGCCTTCTCTCCATACCCCCTGATCCCTTTAGCCACAAGGGCCACTTCTAATTCCCTCATAAATATAGTCAATGAACTGGCCTCAACTACCTTCTGTGGCAGAGAATTCCAGATACTCACCACTCTTTGTGTGAAAAATGTTTTCCTCATCTCGGTCCTAAAGGAATTCCCCCTTATCCTTAGACTATGACCCCTTGTTCTGGACTTCCCCAACATCGGGAACAATCTTCCTACATCTAGCCTGTCCAACCCCTTAAGAATTTTGTAAGTTTCTATAAGGTCCCCCCTCAGTCTTCTAAATTCTAGCGAGTACAAGCCGAGTCTATCCAGTCTTTCCTCATATGAAAGTCCTGACATCCCAGGAATCTGGATTAGAAGGACCAAAGGCAGTATGGATATATATTTAGTTATGGAACAGTAAGCCAAGATTTATATAATGAATGACACTTTTCCAGATTGAAGGAAAAACACAGCAGTGTTTCCTGGTGGATTGTTACTAACACTTTAGGTCTTTGATCTGATTTAATTGGACAGTGAACTTTTTCCACTGTACTTTGTATAATAAACCTGATCCAAAAGTTAAAAAATTAAAAGTAATGTGAACTGACACAGAGATATCAGTTACTTCTATGCCGCCGTGCTCTGCCTCCTTGACATTACTATGTTTGGATACTGCCTGTCAGAACACGTCATGAAGAGGCCAAAACGTTCTCCAATTCATCCTGCTTTGCATCTCAAAACTCCTGCCTTCATTTGTGTAGGTTATCACTATCCAACTTCCATTTACTAATTGACCAGATGACCTTGGTAACCAGGCTTATTCCCATCGTTACTCCAGTTTTATGCTGTCAGTGACATCCTTCCTGCATTTTTATAAGCTTCATTTGTCTTTCATCAACCCAAAATGCTAAATGTTTCATTTCCCACAGATGTGGTCTGCCCTGTTGAGTATTTCAGAATTCTTTGTTTTCATTTCAATATTAGTACAGTTGATACTATCATGGGTACACAAAATGCTGGAGAAACTCAGCGGGTGCAGCAGCATCTATGGAGCGAAAGAGATAGGCAACGTTTTGGGCCGAAACTCTTCTTCAGACTTGATACTATCATGTTTAGTTTCACTTATATTTTGGATTCAGATTATTTTATTGTCATATAAACCTGGTGTAATTAAATTCCTAGTTTGCATGAACCATTTTAGCCCAAAATCCAATCATTTCTAAATTCTTATGCCAGTTGAACCTAATGCTGCATAATCGTGGAATACTTTACAATCCCCAGCCAAGAATCATACAAGTTTCTTTCACCAAAACTGTCAATTTCTACTTGTGACAATTTTCTGCAGTCATGATCCCTATCTAAACTTTTACCCACTCCAAAAAAGATCCTTCAGTCTAACCGGCTCATATTTATTTTAACGCTTCACAAGATTGACCTATCCACCAACACCCAAGTGATCACATCCTTCCATTATTTTCGTCATGCCATTTATCTTGCTACCGCTGAAATATATTAATCTGCAAAGGGGATTGGTTAATATTCGGCCGAATTCACTATTGGATCATTGATTTTCTCTAATTATGGGCCGTAGGCCACTGGACCACTACCTGATCAGTGGGAATAATTTATTCAAATCATGTCCGCTGCCATCGCCCTTCATAACTTTAAAGGATTTGTGAGACCAGCTCATTTATCAAAGGGTGTTGCAGGGATTAAGCTTCTTCCCGTCACGGTATCTATCAGTGATGATCCCGCCGTGTGCTTGCCCTGCCCCGGCCCCGGCCCCGGCCCGGCCCGAGATACCGTACCTGGCGGCTCCCCTTCTCTCGGCTCTGCCATCCTACTCCTCCTGACCACCATTCACATCCTCCTGTAACCAGTGGCACACCCGGCAGGCCTGCTCTCAGCTCCGGCAAACAACAACTCCGAACCGGCGCGGAAAAGGCCAACGCTGACCGAGGCCCGTGCTCCTCTCAGCCCAATGCCTTGGCCGCTCGGTACGCATGCGCCCCACTCACAACGCGCCCGCCGCGATTCGGGCCGTCAGTCGGCGAGAGGGGGGGGGGGGGCGCTGTGTGGGGAGGCCTGCACGGTCCCGATCCCGCCGAGAGGGGCGCTGTAGGGGGGCGCTGTGGGGGGAGGCCTGCACGGTCCCGATCCCTGCCGAGAGGGGCGCTGTAGGGGGAGGCCTGCACGGTCCCGATCCCGCCGAGAGGGGCGCTGTAGGGGGAGGCCTGCACGGTCCCGATCCCGCCGAGAGGGGCGCTGTAGGGGGAGGCCTGCACGGTCCCGATCCCGCCGAGAGGTGGGGGGGGGGGGGGGGGGGGGGGGGGGCGCTGTGGGGCGGGGGGAAGAACCTGCACGATCATGTGATCAGGCTGCAAATGGTGGTTGCCTTTCAACTTAAACAAGACACAAACTGCTGGAGCAAATAGTGGTTCAAACTGCAACTCTGGACAACGTGAATAGGGATGGGATCCGATCCGATCCCAAGGGACTACAAGAGTGACAAGAGTGTTTGGTCTAAGGATAGTTGTGAACACTACTGACTAGTTTAGTATATTATTGTCACGTGTACTGAGGTACATTGAAAGGGTTTTTTGTTGAAGCTCCAGACCCCAGCAGCAGGCCTGGCTCACCCACCGTGGAATCAGGAACCCACCTGGAGAGGGAAGCTGCAGGTGCCCAGTTCCTGCTTGTTCCTGAGGACCGAAGAACTGGAGAGGAGGGTGAAGGGAGTCGGGAACGACGATGAAAGCTAGAACAAAGGGCCAGTTAGAAGAATCAGGGCTCTTACCGTCCCTGCCCTCAAGACCGGCTGTAAGAGGCGCCCAAGGGGCACAAAGGCTGAATGGGGCCGGGCAAGGAGATGATCGACGGTTCACTGGACGATCCCGTTAGAGGCCATGGGCATAATGGGCTTTTATTCCAAGCACGAGAGCCCCCCCCCCCCCCCACAGTGGAGGTCCCTCTATGTAGGGATTCTTCCCCATTTCTATTGGAGACCTTGGGTGGAGTGTACTCCACCAAGGAGTCCCATGTAAACATTTCCTGAGCCAGTTCACAGACTCGCCAGCAACCTGCCTCTTCCGTAGGCTGGAAGAGCCTGTGTTCCATGTCTACATGGAGTGTGTGAGGTTGCATTCTCTGTTTGTTTACTTGTAGGGGCTGCTTCTTGCTTTCTGGCTGCACTTCAGTCCCACCATCCTCATCTTTGGGCATCCAGTGTGTAGGGGAGTGGGTAGAGCAGAGGATGTATTGGCTCGTTTACCTCTGGGCCTGGCCATTCGTGGGTCACTGCGCCAGGCAAAAGGGCTCCTCCTGAGCTGCCTGCCCATTTTCCAGGGTTACTTCTGTGCCAAGGTGCCCTTCGAAAAGGGACACGCAGTGTCCAAGGGCAACATGGGGGATTCTGGGTCTGCTGGGCATCACGGGGGGTTAAATATATCCTAGACCAGGATTATATTATAATTATTTAGTATTAACAATAATTGTTAATTTTTGTATTTGGTGGTGTGTGTGATCTTGCTGTTTTGTAAATATTATTGTTAATAATTGAATACATTTATTTTGGAAAAAAAGGGCTTTTATGGCCAGCTGCAGTTGGGACTATGAAAATGGTGCTAAAACCTTGTATATGGCCTCAGTGGGCTGTTTCTATACATTCTGTACTTAATCTGGGATTGTATTTATGTATGGTATTAATTTTACTGAACTGTATGTGTCGAGGAACGGAGAACCCGCTGGGAGAGGGAATCTGCCGAGCCTGGCCCCTGTTCGCCCTGTGGACTGGAGAGGAGGGAGATGGAGTCAGGGAGAGGACGGGTAAGCAGACCAGTTACGGGAGGCAGTGCAATGCCTTGACGGTGGAGTGGGCCGCTGGAGGCCCTGCAGCAGACGAGGGCTCGTCTGGACTGGGCGCAGCTCCAAGAGGGCTAGCACATGGACTGGACCTGGCCTGCTTCGGAACAGAACGGTGGAGCAGCGATGGAGGACACCAAAGGACATGCATGGCAAGGCCGACCCTGCAACGGCGCCAGGACAAAGGGCCTTCATGGTCAGGTTAAGAACTCTACACCTATAACAACTGGGAGTTGAAAATGGCGCTAAATCTAGCGACTCTACTATCTCAGTGTACTAATACTATACACTTGTACTGTATTTGAGATGCTTATCTAGTGTATAGTGATAATTCTACTGAATTGTAGCGGTGGCGCAGCATCTGTCCAATGCCCAATCAACATGCCATTTTCACTATAATTCCCACAATCAGCAATACACCATTAAATAGAACCACATTCCTATGTGTCCATTTTCTGACATTTTTTCCTAAACTCTTTCATTTTCTAGGTTTCATTTTCAGTTTTGCTTTCCTCCTGAATCTTGGCTTAGCTTCCTATCTGCCTGCAAACTTAATGGATCCCCTGTCAAGGTGCGGCACATCTCAACTATACAATTGGTTTGAATCCCCCAGGAATCTAAAACGGTCCCTCATTCATCTCGTCTCCAATCATGTATTCGGCACAATCCTATTTCTCTACCACCAGGAGTAATCCAAAGCCTTTGAAGTTGTGCTTTATCGTTCTCCTAAACTGATTTATTATTTTTTTACATCTGATTCCTGCCAATATCATCCTTGAAAAACAAAGATGTAATTTCAGATGTTTCTGGATAAAACAGAACAGCAATCCCTGCTTAACTCAAATTACCTAGTTTTTAATATGGATTCATTCAAAATTAAAAATGGTTAGATTTCATAGCAGAGTTTTGAAAATATGTAATGAAGAAAAATAAACTTGACAATTCTCCAGTTGTGAATCTGAATAGATCAGTTAATGCTTTGTACAATTAATAAATTTATCATTGGCACTGCAGTTAATATTTTATTCATCCAACAGGATTTTATTATCAGTGGAAAGACCTTAGAAAACATGGACCACATGTTGGCGAAGGCAGCCATTGATAACAAAATTCATCATTGACTTCAGTGAGTTAGCAAAGCCTTTAGTCTATTGAATTAAACGGTTTTCGCAGATAAAAGCCTCGGACTAGGTACAAAACATATGATCCACTGGGCAGCAGTAAGCCTGACTCCAAATGTTTTTGAGAACTGTACTATCTGCAGCAAATGTCTCAAAGCACTGAAAATATATCAACAAGCAGACCACAAATTAGTGCCAGGCTACATTGCAAGCTTCACATCTGACCCCATTAATATTCTGGGCTTGTCACGTCCTTCCATCCAGCCAATCTTCACGGTGCTTTGCATCAGAAAGACTGGAAATATCAAGGATCCCTGTCACATTAGTTATTCCCTTTTCTCTCTTCTACTTTCTGGGACAAAGTACAAGACCTTGAAAGCTTAGATGTCCAGACTTGAAAACAACTCTCCAACAGTTTTCCAATTACTGAACCAATTACCACTTTCACTCCCCATTCCTGGTGGTGCCGCCACGTACTTTAACTCTTAACACTACCCGATTGGATTATTCCATGGCTCTAACATTCTTATCCACTACTTGGATTTTGCACTACAATGTTGTACCATTCTGCTGTTTGCACCCATTATATTTACTGTTGTATTTATCTTTACTGTAAATATACAGTTTAGTCTGAGCTTCATGTGAACTAGGAATTTCTTTGCCCCCTTGTGTATTTGAGGGTCCAAATGAGGTTTACGAGAATGATCACAGGAATGATTGGTTTAACATATGATGAGCGTTTGAAGGCACCGGGAATGTACTCGTTGGAAATTAGAAGAATGAGGGGGACCTCATTGAAACTTACCAAATAGTGAAAGGCCTGGGATAGAGTGAATGTGGAGAGGATGTTTCCACTAGTGGGAGAGACTAGGACCAGAGACCATAACCTCAGTATAAAAGGACGTACTTGTATTAATGTATTTTTAGTTTAGTGACACAGCATGGAAACAGGTCCTTCAATCCACCGATTGAAGGACAGGAGTCAACCATCGATCACCCGTTCATACGGAGTTCTTCATATTCCTGTTATTCCATTAACAATTCCGCTCGCTACACACCAGGGACAATTTACAGAGATCAAATAACCTACAAACCTGTATGTCTGGAATAGGGGAGGTAGCTGGAGTACCTGGAGAAAATCAACAAGGTCTCAGGGAGGGTTACACAAAAGCTGGAGAAACTCAGCGGGTGCAGCAGCATCTAAGGAGCGAAGGAGATAGGCGACGTTTCGGGTCGAGACCCTTCTTCCAGGGAGAATGTACAAACTCCACAAAGACAGCACCCAAGGTAAAAATCAAACACAAATTTCTGATGCTGTGAGATAGCAGCTCAACCGCCATTTTGGTTAATTGTTGTATTTTCTTGGACATCCAACATTCCCAAATTTAATGTATGGTGCATATTAAATCCAGCTTACAAAGCAGCCATGATGAACTGTGGTTCACCTACTGCCATAACAGGTCCACGACCGATGCCATCTCCCTGGCCTCCACACTCATCTCTGGAACACCTGGATAAGAAGGACATCTGCGTCAGACTCCTGTTAATAGACTACAGATCTGCTTTTGCCACCATTATCCCAACCAAGCTCATCTCCAAATTTGTTGAAATTAGACCCAGCACTCCCCTCTGCAACTGGATCCTTGACTTCCTGACCCACAGACAAAAATCAGTGAGGATAGGTGATAAATTATGTTCCGTGATAACCGTCAACACTGGCGCCATGCACAGATGCATTCGCAACTCTCTACTACACTGTTTATACACTCATATGCAGCCAATTAACAACCCAACTTTGCAGATGACACCACTGCAGTGGGCCGGATATCAAATAATGGAGAGATGGAGTACAGGAAGGAGATTGAGAACCTTGAAACCTGGTGCCAAGACAACAACCCCCCCCCCCCCCCCCCCCCCCCCACTCAATATCAGCAAGACTAAGGAGATAGTGAGTAACCTCAGAAAGAAAAGTAGCCCACACCTCGATACATTGATGGCGCCAAAGTGGAGATGGTCGAAAGCTTCAAGTTCTTAGGAATAGATATCACCAGAAATTTGTCTGGGACCAGCCATATTGAAGCTTTGGTCAAGAAAGAACACCAATGCCTCTGGTTCCTTAGAATGCTTAGGGCATTCAGCATGTCCCCAACAACCCTTAAAAATTCCACAGATGCGTTATAGAAGATATTTTATTGGAATGTGTCATAGCATGGTTTCTTCCCAGATATTATCAGGCAACTGCATGGTCCTCTCACTAGCTCGGTAGCGGTCCTGACATCCTATCTACATCATTGATCTATCTTTAAATGGACTGTAAAGGCTTTTATCTTGCACTAAATGTTGTTCCCTATATCATTTATCAGTACACTGAGGATTGATTTATTGTTTCTCATGTACAGGCACTCCCGGACTCACGTGATAGGCGACTTACATAAATTCGCACTTCAGTAAATAATTCACAATAAGCGGTCACGTTTCCCAAATGTCCTTGAGTGCATAAATTATAGGAGCAGAATGAAGCCTCGGCCCATCATGTCCACTGCCATTCAATCATAGTTGATACATCTTTCCCTCTCAACCCCATTCTGCTGCTATCTCCCCATAACCCCTAACACCCTGATGCCCCTGTCCTACTTTGGAAACCTCTGGGGACTCTGCGCCCCACCCAAGGTTTCCTTGCGGTTCCCGGAGGTATTTGTCAGTCTCCCTAATGGTCGAAAGTGGTTTCCGTTTTAAAAATCGGTAATATTTTAGTCGAAGCCGGTTGTGATGCTATTTTGAAGGTGGTTGCCGAGAGAGGCAGTGGAGAGCAACTCCTGGCCAAGTCACCGTCATCTTTCACAAGGTGCACCAACGAGCCCTTCTTTATCACCTGCCACACCGTTCGGGTGACACGGGTGTAGTTGCAGCTTACATTGTAGCCCCTGGCTTACGTCAGGCAGCCACCACCGACACGTTGTACTTGCTCACCATGGGGCTTCTACCCCTCACACCAGCTGCAGCTTCTTCCTGTCAGTCGTCCCTTGGTGCGTTCTCCCCACCACCACTGCCGCTTCCTCCTTCTCCCCAGAATGTCTGAAGAAGGGTCCCAAACCCAACATGTCACTTATCTTGTTCTCCAGAGAAGCTGCCTGACCTGCTGAGTTACTCCTGATCAGTACGAAGAAGGGTCTCAACCCGAAACGTCGCCTATTCCTTCGCGCCATAGGTGCTGCCTCACCCTCTGAGTTTCTCCAGCATTTTTATCTACCTTCATTTTTTCCAGCATCTGTGGTTCTTTCTTAAACATGCTGAGTTACTCTAGCAGATTGTGTCATTTTGTGTATTATCCATCGGCAGCTCTTTGTTTCAACCTAGCTTTAAGGTGATTCTGACGTGTAAAATCTGACACATCAAGTTTTATGGAACGTGATCCTTAGGTAAAATGGGGAGTGTCTGAATACTCTTTTCCTTGACTGGATAGCATGCAACAAAAGCTTTTCACTACCTTGGTGTATGTGACAATGATACACTAAGCAAATACATGTCCTGTTACATGTTGCTGATTCAGAAATGAATATAAAAGTATGCTGTTGCAGTTTGATCAAGGCAGTGTACAGTAATAGAAAGGTCACTTCATTATGATTTTTCAGTGGATTCTGATTTAGACATTCATATAGCAGGGGACCGTGGGTCAAAGGAGTACTTGAGTGAAATCCAGGTTAGTCGGGAAGTGGTGTTGGGTAAATTGAATGGATTAAAGGCCGATAAATCCCCAGGGCCAGATAGGCTGCATCGCAGAGTACTTAAGGAAGTAGCTCCGGAAATAGTGGATGCATTAGTGATAATCTTTCAAAACTCTTTAGATTCTGGAGTAATTCCTGAGGATTGGCAGGTAGCAAACGTAACCCCTCTTTTTAAGAAGGGGGGGAGAGAGAAAACGCGGAATTACAGACCAGTTAGTCTAACATCGGTAGTGGGGAAACTGCTAGAGTCAGTTATTAAAGATGGGATAGCAGCACATTTGGAAAGTGGTGAAATCATTGGACAAAGTCAGCATGGATTTACGAAAGGTAAATCATGTCTGACGGATCTTGTGGAATTTTTCGAGGATGTAACTAGTAGCGTGGATGGGGGAGAACCAGTGGATGTGGTGTATCTGGACTTCCAGAAGGCTTTCGACAAGGTCCCACATAAGCGATTAGTATATAAACTTAAAGCATATGGCATTGGGGGTTCAGTATTGATGTGGATAGAGAACTGGCTGGCAAACAGGAAGCAAAGAGTAGGAGTTAACGGGTCGTTTTCACAATGGCAGGCAGTGACTAGTGGGGTACCGCAAGGCTCAGTGCTGGGACCCCAGCTATTTACAATATACATAAATGATCTGGATGAGGGAATTGAAGGCAATATCTCCAAGTTTGCGGATGACACTAAGCTGGGGGGCAGTGTTAGCTGTGAGGAGGATGCTAGGAGAATGCAAGGTGACTTGGATAGGCTGGGTGAGTGGGCAAATGTTTGGCAGATGCAGTATAATGTGGATAAATGTGAGATTATCCACTTTGGTGGCAAAAATAGGTAAACTGACTACTATCTAAATGGTGGCCGATTAGGAAAAGGGGAGATGCAGCGCGACCTGGGTGTCATGGTACACCAGTCATTGAAAGTAGGCATGCAGGTACAGCAGGCAGTGAAGAAAGCCAATGGTATGTTAGCTTTCATAGTAAAAGGATTTGAGTATAGGAGCAGGGAGGTTCTACTTCAGTTGTATAGGGTCTTGGTGAGACCACACTTGGAGTATTGCGTACAGTTCTGGTCTCCAAATCTGAGGAAGGACATTATTGCCATAGAGGGAGTGCAGCGAAGGTTCACCAGACTGATTCCTGGGATGTCAGGACTGTCTTATGAACAAAGACTGCATAGACTCGGTTTATACTCTCTAGAATTTAGGAGATTGAGAGGGGAACTTATAGAAACTTACAAGATTCTTAAGGGGTTGGACAGGCTAGATGCAGGAAGATTGTTCCCGATGTTGGGGAGGTCCAGGACAAGGGGTCACAGCTTAAGGATAAGGGGGAAATCCTTTAGGACCGAGATGAGAAGGAATTTTTTCACACAGAGAGTGGTGGGTCTCTGGAACTCTCTGCCACAGAGGGTAGTTGAGGCCAGTTCATTGGCTATATTTAAGAGGGAGTTAGATGTGGCCCTTGTGGCTAAGGGGATCAGAGGGTATGGAGAGAAGGCAGGTACGGGATACTGAGTTGGATGATCAGCCATGATCATATTGAATGGCGGTGCAGGCTCGAAGGGCCGAATGGCCTACTCCTGCACCTAATTTCTATGTTTCTATATTTCCCAGTAGAGACAGGTCCAGGTTTTGTTAAGCCATGTCTATTGCTAATGCAAGTTAGCAAACTCTGTTCGGAACCTGGATAAGGAAGCAGTTACTTTCATTGGCATTTAAATAACTTGAATTTTCAGCAACACAGGATCCATTTTCTGCATGAATGAAGAAGCAATGAATATTTGCTCCTTTGGGGAAGTGCAGTACACATTACAATATAGCAAAAACATTGATTGAGGGCTTCGTAATATATATTTGAAATAAAAATTGTCCCTGTGCGTTTGTCAGTTTTTAACCTCTTTAGATTTGTTGCCATTTTATTAGAATTATATCATGCAAGAACAGCTCGTGGACAAGGCCAAAGAACAAAAAATTGCTGTAATCAATCACAAGTACAAGGGATTATTGAGCAAATTAGACCAAGAATATAAATCAAACCATTCCAGGGTATTCTTGATGGCTTTTTAATAGCAGCTTTAAAAATATTTCTCCAGTTAATGGAGGGTATATAGATTTTTCTAAAAGAGTTATGGCATATTGTAAAACTAATCAAAATAAATTGTTTTAAATCCACTGATGATCACAACTGTTATCAGGCTTAGATGAATAGAGAAAATAAATCTTTGTTACGCTTCCACTGTAGCAACATCAATGATGAGATATTTTGGGATAGTTTTATTTGTGAAATTGCCAATAATGTCTTGACTTGAAAACTACTGATGCACATTAGTATTGCTACAATATTGCTTTATTTTTTTAAATCTTTAAACTCCATCTTTTTAAAAAAATCTTAATTTCAATGGAAACTAAAGTATTGCAAAGGCATACATTCCGGACCTCATTTCCTGTCCAGCCTTTATACTGACTTACAAAGTATTACCTGATTAAAATTTGCCATCTTTTAAACTTTGCCTTTCAATGAAATGCAGTTGAATAATCTTAAGGGCCTGTCCCACTTGGGCGACATTTTCAACGACAGCCTGAGAACAGGTTGTCGTGGCGTGACGCGGGGTGACGCATGTAATGACACGCGTCATTGCAATGTGTACATCCATGACCTCCCAGACAGGTAAGCGACCTGTCATGTCTCCTTGCCGTTGCTGGATATTGGAATGCTCAAAATCTTTTCGTGACACTTGCGTGTCTTATCATATCGTGCGCCCTGTCGCACGCTGACATAGGCTGTCCTGCAGGTGACGCCCGGTGATGCAAGGTCATGACCTCGGCGAATTAATTTTACGACAGCCTGCGTCATCATGAGTCAACCTGTTGTCCTCAGATGTCGTAGACAGTGACGGAACCCGTCCTATCTTGCCGTATCATGTCGCGGGTGGACCTATGTTGACTTCGGCTGTCACTGTTTGCCGTCTGTGCAGTCGCAGGATATCGTAGGCGCTGTCGTATGATGTCGCTGTTGAGGTACTGGAAATTGTGAGATCTGCTGACGCAGATTGTCGCAGCTTGATGTCAACTGTGTCGTAGCCTGACGTAGATTGTCATACAACTTGACGGTTTTTCGGCGACCGCAGTGGCCGAACAAAAATCGCAATGTGGGGCAGGCCCTTTACAAAGAATATGCTTCTTCTTCTTGTGAATGAAACATAAACCAAAGGAATAGTTAGATCTCAAGCAGAGTGTTGAGCAGCCAAGTTGTTGCCTCTGCATCAATGTCTGCCAGGCCTTGAGCTCCATTTGGTGGGTGGTAGAGCGGGCACCCAGAGATGACATAGTTGGCTGTCTGTTGTTCTGCTCCGCATTCACAGGCTGGGCTCTGGCGGAGTCCCCATCTCCACATGCTGGCATTGAAACGCCCAACTCTAGTACGAAGTCTGTTGAGCTTCACCCATGCTTCTCTGGGGAGGTCAGACCCAGGACAGCTTTTATCTGGTGAAGAGATGTAGCTGTGAAATGGAGATGAGGTTGCCTTCCACTCCTATGATCATCCAATGTGCTTTTGTCTCAGTTGGCTGGATGGATGGATGCTAGGAGTTGTTTTTCATGTGGAGCAAAGGGGTAATGGGACTTCAGTCGGGGTGGCCTCTGCTCTCTGCTGATAGCCTGATTGAGGAGGTGATCTGGGTCCATGGCATGTCTACTTCTACTCCATACGGGTGCACAGTACTCAGCTGGGGCATACACAGAGGTGGGGTAAGGCAGAGGTGCATGGAGTTGATGGACTGGCTCCCCAACTTGTTCCTGCTAGGCGTCGGATAAGGTCGCTACATGCCATGACCTTGTCGCTGAGACCAGCCAGGTGTTGACGAAATGTAAGCGACCTGTCCAGCTTTATGCCGAGGTGTTTGGAGGAGGTCCAAGCGCCTGTTGTTAATGAAGATGGCTAGCTCTCGCTTAGCTTCCTTGTTGTTTGGATGGAATGCTGTTGACACTGTTTTGCCTTCGCTCAGCTTTAGACTGTCGTAGGTATACTGCCAAACTCCCCATGTCTTGACTCAATGAGCTTTCGATTATCTTCCACTCTTCGAGTCCCATCAGGATGGCTAGATCGTCAGCATACCCATATTTATCAGCGATGGTCTCTGGGAGGTCATGGGTGTACACGTTGAAAAGCAGCGGAGCCAAAACGGATCCTTGTGGGACACCATTCTTCAGTCTACGTAGCCTACTCTGCTGTCCATCACTGGTCTTAAGCACAATGCAGCGGTTTTATAACAGCTCCATGGGCCTGTCTGGCAGCACCCGAAGTAGCTTTGCAGTTAGCCCCGGTGCCACACGGAGTCATAGGCAGCTGTCAGATCTATAAGAACAGCTCCTGCCTTCTCATTTGCCTCAAAGCAGTCCTCGATGTCTTGGGTGAGGAGAGTTACCTGGTCCACAGTAGATCGACCTTGGTGGAAACCAACCTGCTTGTGGGGTAGTTGAGGGTCTATGATGGGGTTGATATGTCCATGGATCAGCCTCTCAAGGAGTTTGTATGGGATACAGAGGAGCGAGATGGGCCGGTAGCTTTTAGGATCATCCTTTGGCTTGTTCAGCTTCGGGAGGTTACACAACGCCAGATCTTTAGTATTTTGCACTTCTCCACGGTCGACAGGTACAGTCGGATCCAGTTGGTAGCAGCGTCTCCAGAATGTAGGAGAAAGTCCTGGTGTATTCTGTCAGATCCGGGGGCCTTTTCTGCCCTCAACATCTTGAGTGCTGGAACTATTTACTTGGAGGTGAAAGCCATTGTTAGGTCCGTACCTACTCAGTCAGGTTTCCATGACTCGGCCACCTCTTTGCTCATGGTGCGAGAAATCACGGTCAGAGTTTGTGAATCTACCATTCTTGACTAAGAATATGCTTGAAAGTAACATATCAGCACCTGATTCCTGATAAGACATAATAAAAAAACTTCCAGTTGATGACTCAGTGACCATGGCAACATTGGGCTGCATCAAATTGATCCTGGGCCTTTGCTTATAATTGTTCTCCATGCTAACATTGTGGCTCAGATAAATATTTGTTGCAGTGAGACTCCTAATATCTTGCTGTGGCCATTTCATGGGACAGAGAAAGATATTAGGACAGAGATTTTTTCACTGTTCCAAGGGTACCTGATGACAGATATTTGGAAATAGTTGTAAAAAGTCAAGAAACAAAAACTAAAACAATAGGTTTATCACAAATAAATGAAAAAGCTATCAATTAAAACACAAATATATTTAAATTAGGGCAAATTAACAAAAGAAGCCTAAACTTGCCTCTTAGTGATGGCCGACAACTGCATTCAAATAATGGCGAGTGTACATATGAAGGTAGACAAAATGCTGGAGAAACTCAGCGGGTGAGGCAGCATCTCTAGAGCGATGGAAATAGGCAACGTTTCGGGCTGAAACCCTACTCATATGAAGTGTGTGTACGATTCAGTTCAGCGACATGTAGTACTTCTTAACTCAACAGTGGAATATCAGATGCTCATACAACTAAACGTGTGCGTTCTTGATTTGCAGTCAATAAAGAGTGGACTATTTTCTATTGACTATTGGCTGGCCATAACTGTATTCCAAACCTCCATAAAATATATTTATTATAGATTCTCTCCTGATGTCAATGTGCTTTTTCTTCTGCAGGTGGCGCAAGTGGCCTATGAATATTTAAAGGAATTATAAAATCATTTCCAGATGAAAAAGAGGCAATCTACCTAATCCCACTTTTAACGGGTACTTTAGGTCACAGCTCGAAAAGTGGATACCCAAACACCATGTTCAATCTGGAGAGCGTTTCTGCCTTGTCACACCTTTCAAGCAGTGAGTTCCTGACCCCTGTCACCATGTTGATAGTAGACAATAGACAATAGGGGCAGGAGTAGGCCATTCGGCCCTTTGAGCCAGCACGACCATTGAATGTGATCATGGCTGATCATCCCCAATCAGCACCCCGTTCCTGCCTTCTCCCAATATCTCCTAACTCCGCTATCTTTAAGAGCCCTATCAAGCTCTCTCTTGAAAGTATCCAGAGAACAGGCCTCCACCGCCCTTTGAGGCAGAGAATTCCACAGACTTGCAACTCTGTTAGAAAAAGTGTTTCCTCATCTCCGTTCTAAATGGCTTACCATGAGTTAGATGGAGCTCTAGGGGCTAGTGGAATCAAGGGATATGGGGAGAAGGCAGGCACGGGCTATTGATTGGGGACGATCAGCCATGATAACAATGAAAGGTGTTGCTGGCTCGAATGGCTGAATGGTCTCCTCTTGCACCTATTTTCTATGTTTCTATGTTTCCCCCAACATCGGGAACATGTTTCCTGCCTCAAGCGTGTCCAAACCCTTAATAATCTTATATGTTTCAATAAGATTCCCTCTCATCCTTCTAAATTCCAGAGTGTTCAAGCCCAGCTGCTCCATTCTCTCAGCATATGACAGTACTGCCATCCCGGGAATTAACCTTGTGAACCTAAGCTGCACTCCCTCAATAGCAAGAATGTCCTTCCTCAAATTAGGGGCCCAGAACTGCACACAATACTCCAGGTGTGGTCTCACTAGCGCCCTATACAACTGCAGAAGGACCTCTTTGCTCCAATACTCAACTCCTCTTGTTATGAAAGAATGTTCATAATAGCCCTAATCCTACTAATTACTTGAAATTTATGCTCATTTGTTTTTGACTTCTCTGCGAAGGAAAATTAGATATTTACTAGACTAAGTGGGACCCATTGGGTCCCAGTCACACAGGAGGCATAGTCCCCCCCCAAAACAACCCATTCCCCAACACAATATTCCACCACTCACCTGTTTCCCCAACGTAACCCGTGGGGGGGGGGGGTGTGGGGGAGGCGGTGTGTGGGGGAGGGGGGTGTATGGGAGGGGCTGCTCAGGGGGCGTGGGGGAGGGGGGTGTTGGGAAGGGGGGTGTGTGGGGTAGGGGGGGTGGGGAAGGGGGATGTGGGGGAGGGGGTGTGGGGGAGTGGATGTGAGGGAGGGGGGGTGTGGGGGACGGAGAGGTGTGGGGGACAGAGAGGTGTGGGGGAGGGGGTGGTATGGGGGAGGTGGGTGTGGGGGAGGGGCATGTGGGGGTGGGAGGGGGGGGGGGTTAGGGAGGGAAAACCTTCATAACTTTTGTACTTTTCACCGATCGGAACAAAACCTATTTGACTTGCAGCAGAGGAGAATGATGAGTAAGGTGGCGAATATTCATAGCGCTATGGGGGATAGTTTTTGCACTTTTGTAAACTTCCCTGTACCTCTACAGTATAATCACATATTTTTGGTGTGTGTTGATAAAACTGTACAAATCCAAAAGACACAGTCAAATTTAGTGTAATGCACAGATTTGGCAAAACCACCTTGTTTTTATTTTCTATGTCTCAGCTGATAAAGAATAACACCCTGTATGCCTTTTTTAACCGCACTATTGGCCTACCATCTTTCTTTGAGGATCAATGTATGAGTACTCGAAGATATCTTTTTTTTGTAACACTTCTCAGTTTGCTCCCTTTTACTGTTTATTCTTTTGACAGTTGCTCCTCCCAAAATGCATTTCCTCACACTTATTGCCATTGAATCCCATTTTGAGTTTTTTCTGCCCAATGATCCTAATGCAATCTCCAACATTCTTTCTCTGAACAGCATTGTTTTGTATCATTTGAAAACATTATCATGCCATCTTCATTATGTCAAATCATTAATGCATTTGCATTAGATTGCATATTGACTCCTGTGGAACCCCACCCATAATAGCTTCCAGTTAGTGATCACCCTTAATTTATTTTGTGCAGGAAAGAACTGCAGAGGCTGGTTTAAATCGAAGGTAGACACAAAATGCTGGAGTAACTCAGCGGGACAGGCAGCATCTCTGGAGAGAAGGAATGGGTGACGTTTCTGGTCAAGACCCTTTTTACAATCCCACTGAGTTACTCCAGCATTTTGTGTCTACCCTTAATTTATTGCCAGATTGATCCAATCTTCTAATCTATGATGATCCCCAAATCTCTTTTTTTTTAAACTGCTTACCATGCCAGACCTTGACATAAACTTTGCTAAAATCCATACTGAATGCATCAAACACACTGCCATCCTTGGACAGGATATAACCAGGTAGAAACATAGAAACGTAGAAAATAGATGCAGCAGTAGGCCATTCGGCCCTTCAAGCCTGCACCGCCATTCAATATGATCATGGCTGATCATCCAACTCGGTATCCTGTACCTGCCTTCTCTCCATACCCCTGAATCCCTTTAGCCACAAGGGCCACATCTAACTCCCTCTTAAATATAGCCAATGAACTGGCCTCAACTACCTTCTGTGGCAGAGAATTCCACAAATTCACCACTCTCTGTGTGAAAATTTATTTTCTCATCTCGGTCCTAAAAGAGTTCCCCCTTATCTTTAAACTGTGACCCCTTGTTCAGGACTTCCCCAACATCGGGAACAATCTTCCTGCATCTAGCCTGTCCAACCCCTTAAGAATTTTGTAAGTCTCGATAAGATCCCCCCTCAATATTCTAAATTCTAGCGAGTACAAGCCGATTCTATCCAGTCTTTTTTCATATAAAAGTCCTGCCAACCCAGGACTCAGTCTGGTGAACCTTCTCTGTGCTCCCTCTATGGCAAGAATGTCTTTCTTATGATGATGAGTGAAAATTAAACAGCAAATGCTGGAAATCTGGTGAAGGAATGGAAGAGGTAATGATGTGATATATAAAGAATAATTAGGAAAGCTCCAAAAAATTAACTGGCTTTTCGTTCCTTGCCAATATCCATCACCTTCTGTTGGATGTATGTGGACCTGTGATTTGGTGTTTTTGTCATGTATATGTGAATGTGGGCTTCTTTGCTTATGACTGTCACTGTCTCTGTGCACTTCTGTGTCTGTGTGAGCACATGTTTCTGTGTCTACAGATGTCACACAAAAATAAGATCAGCTTTTATCTCAAAACTTGATAATATTCTTTACCAATACTAATTGCAAAGGCACACATGTGAAAATTGACATTTGGTTGCGGGTTGATTAGATGTTCAGTTCCTCTAGAACCATATTCCTGCAAAGACTCAACAACACATACCGGAAAGATGAGAGAAAAGGATAACCTTCCAAATGAAATGAAAACTTCTGTTTGCAAATAGCACATGGCATGTAAATAGTCTCAATATCAAACAATTAGATTATATTGATGCTTGCATGTAACCCTCACTTTAGCTCACTTGTCTTTGCATACCATATAGTATCAATGGGCAGTACACTGGTGCAGCATTTGGCGCTGTTGGCACCATAGTTCCAAGGGCCTGGGTTGGATCGTAATCTTGGGTGCTGTCTGTGTGTAGTTTGTAAGTTCTAACTGTGACCACGTGAGTTTCTGTCAGCTTCTGCCACTTACCTTCTATATACCAAAATAGGTACTGGGAGGTTAATTAGCCACTATGAACAATGCCTTAGGTAAGTGGGAAAAGGGCAGTGGGGGTTGGGGGGGGGTGATAGGTTAATGATGTTATAAAGCAGAAGACTGCCGATACTGGAAACATAAAAAGATCAGAAAGCATTGGAAATCGGACAGCAGAAGCTGAAGAGAAAGAAAGTAATGGGGCTGTCCCACAGTACGAGCTAATTCAAGAGTTCTCCCAAGTTTCCCCTGATTCGAACTCAGAGAATTACGGTAATAGCCGCTCGTAGGGGCTCTCGTGGACATTTTTCAACATGTTGAAAAATTTTCACGAGTCTTCATGAGCTTATCGAGTTTCCCGAGTACCTGCCGTTTGCGTTATGAGCCGCTAAGAGACGTCCCGAGCCCTGACGTACCCGCTACATACATTCTACGTGCGTACCACAAGTTTGATTTCTTTTAACTCGGGAGAGCTCTTGAGTAAACACGTACAGTGGGACAGGCCCTTTAATGTTTCAGCATGATTCACTTTTGTCAATGGAATCAAATCATTCAGAACCAAAGTCACAGAGATAATAACAACTTACACAATGAAGCTAAGTATATGGAAATGCTGGCCACCATCTTTATAAACACAAAAAGGGCAAGAGAATGGGAAGAAATGTTCTGGTGAATGTGAAACTAACTTATTCCGAAGTTTGATTTTTGATTCTTATTTTATTTTAATTGGCGTTTACCTGGCAAGTCTACATTACTGAATATTATTCATGATTCACAACTAATCGCAGCACAAGATAGGACAGATAAAGGAAGCTTTGCTTATTTATAGGAGCACCCATTTCAAATAATTTCTGAGCAAGTTGAAAAGGGGGAAATTGCAATTAGAGGATTTAAAAAGAAACAAATGGATATAAAACAGTGTTCCAAACCAACAATGGTGCAATAATTCAGCTGTCTTTTAGCAGAGCATATGTGTTTAAAAACATATTTAGTTATTTAAAGTCTTTCAAAATAAATTAGCTTTCAAATGTTCCTTCGGGTTGATTAGAAGATGCTGCTGTAGTCAGGATTATTACACAGCAGAGCCTTGCATTTGTTGCATGAGAAAGCTGCTGGCCGTGCCAGGAGCTTTCAAGTCAAGGCAAGTCAAGAGAGTTTTTTGTCATGTGCCATGAAATTCTTGCATTGCTGCAGCACAACAGGATATTGTCATAAATACAGATCAGATCAGTGTGTCCATATACCATAGAATATATATATATACACACACACACACACATCAGTAAACAGATTAAGTGCAATAGTTCATAGTTTGTTTGAAGTTGTGTTTGATAGCCTGATGGCTGTGGGGAAGAAGCTGTTCCTGAATCTGGATGTTGCAAATTTCAGGCTCCTGTACCTTCTACCTGATGGCAGCGGAGAGATGAGTGCGTGGCCAGAATGGTTTGGGTCCTTGATGATGATGGCAGCCTTTTTGAGGTTTGAGATGTTCACCATTTTCCCCATTTTCCCCAAGAGACCATTTTTGAGAAGTGGAAAAGAATTACCCTTTTATTTAAAATATTCGGTTAATGAGATTTGCTGAAACGTTTGTCAAACAACAAAGAGGTCTGCAGCCTGTTTTGTGTCAGTGCACACATGAACATTTCTCAAACTATTAAAATCACAAGTAAACATTCATGGTTGGATAAACAGTAAACAAATGCTAATAATAATACCAGCTGTGCTTGAATTCTAATGCTGGCTGATTTAGTAGAACTTGAAGACTGCAGCAAGAAGAAGCACCATGCCAAGATACAACTGTTTAACTGGACTTTGTCCAATATGTGACCAATAAACTAAACTCAAACTCAAATTTACTGTTGTATAACTTTGTCTAGTTGTGGGACGGAACCATGTTATCACCCTGAGCAAACATCCCGTTTGGCACGTTTTTCTTAATATCAACATTAACTTTGTACCTGTATTTGGAATAGGGTATTGTACTGGCAGAAAGCATTAACTCCTTTATGTTTAAGAACTGCAGATGCTGGAAAAATCGAAGGTAGATAAAAATGCTGGAGAAACTCAGCGGGCGAGGCAGCATCTATGGAGCGAAGGAATAGGTGACATTTCAGGTCGAGACCCTTCTTCAGACTCCTTTATGTTTATTGCTTTTGAAACTGCAAAGAATATGTGATAGTCTATTACAGGGAATAAAACTACAAAACCACTCAAGAAAAATGGGATCATGAAAATATCTTATCATTATAAGATAACTACAGAACAGTCTATTGGAAATAGGAAAAAGCCAGGAATTAGATTGCACAGAACACCATAAAACTCAGTAACCTTGATTTTTTTCTTACAAAGACATAGGCATTAAACTTACTAGACATAGGCGGAATTGGATCAGGTGACCACTTGATATGTCACCCATTTGTATCTTCAAATGCATGTATGAAACAGAAATACAACGCAATTATATCACCAAGGAATTGTAATTGGCACGAAGGTGGGTTGTGAAACAGCACTGGCTGCACAACTGCACCAAATTCATCCAGGGCACGGTGATATATGCTCAACCACTGCATTTCCGAGGCCTTGATGGAGTTGTACACATTAACCATACAATTTTGTATGATGTGCAAGAAGCACAGACATACTACTATAATGAATGACCTTGGCTCATGCATTTAAAGCTGTGGTTCTCAAATAGAACTATCATCGGACGTGTGAGGCAATTTTCAATGATGATATATGGTATTCAATGATGGTATTTGGCCAGAAATAGCAAGGTTACCAAGTTTTATGGTGTTCTGTGCAATCTAATTCCTGGCCTTTTCCTATTTCCAATAGACTTATAATGATAAGATATTTTCGTGATCCCATTTTCCTTGAGTGGTTTTGTAGTTTTATTGAAAGACCTTGTAGTGAAACTGGCAAGATAGAAAGATGAAGTGAAGGGAGGAGTGGATGGATTAGAGTTCCATACATTCTTCTTCCCCATTAAAAAAAAAGGAAAGCAGGGAGCCTCACATGTAAAATATTGAGAAATGTTGTGGTTTGTTGCATCAGAGATGAATCAACATCATTTACTGCAGCCAAGTGCCCAACAACAATGCAGGTGAAACTCACTCTTTGAAGAACAGTTGATTGGGTTTGCAATTTTCCATTTACCTACGGTTCCTGGACAAGGTCCATGCTGTTTCCTAGCCACAATCACTTGACAGTAGAATCCAGCACATTAACCATGTCGAATTGCCGGTAATCTTTACTTTCTAAACTATGCCATGCCCCATTATATTTGGGGTTCTTAAAACAACAGTTCCCAACCTGCAAGCTGATTTAACGTGACTTGAAGTGAAGAATGCTGGAGAAACATAGAGCAGTATAGCACAGGAACAGGCCCTTCGGCCCCCTATATCCATACTGATGGCAAGTTGAATTAATCTCCTCTGCCTGACATGATCCATTCCCTGCATATCCATGTGCCTATTTAAAAGCCTCTTAAATGCCATTCACTCCTTGTCACTATCCGTCAACCTCTGCTGGATGCATGTGTGCCAGTGATTCTGTGTCTCTGTCTATGAAAATGTGAATATGGGCTTCTTTGTCTATGTCTGTCACTGTCTCTGTGCACTTCTGTGTCTGTGTGAGCATGTTTCAGTGTCTATAGATTGTCCCTAGTGTGTGTAGGATTGTGTTAATGTGCGGGGATCGCTAGTCAGTGCGGACTCGGTGGGCTGTTCCTGCGCTGTGTCTCTAAATTTAAAAAAAAGCAGAACTTAGAGAAGAACATATACTGTGAACACTGAATAATGTACATAGGATTGGAAGAAGTGCACATGAATCACTGGTTTAGCTGGTGTGTGTGTGTGGGTCCCTGCATGGTGGCACGCAACAATGTAAAAGAGTTGATGTTGCATCTCCTGTGGTCATGCAGGTGAGTGCTGTGAGAAGGAGACTGGTCAGTCGTGATGGAAAAGTGAAGTAAAAATAAGGAGGGAGGGGAGGCAAACTCGTATCCAAATTCTGGGAGGGAAGGAGAGGAAATGAGGGTAGAAGTCAGAATCAGAATGCCTTTTATTGTCACTATACACATGTACAATGAGATTAAAAGCTGCTCCTACTCAGTGCAAAACAAGTAGGAGCAGCTTTTAATCTCATTGTACATGTGTATAGTGACAATAAAAAGCATTCTGATTCTGATTCTGACTTCTACCCTCATTTCCTCTTCTTCCCTCCCAGAATTTGGATATGAGTTTGCCTCTATCCTCCCGTTCTTCTCCACTACCGTTAACATTTTGTGATTCATAAGTTCCACCACCTTCAACCACGTTCCATCACAAGTGCAGAAGAGGAGCATTCCAATTGACAGTCGTGTCGACAATGGTGGAGGGAACCATTGCTCAAGAAGTAGTAAGACGTCACAAAAGCACGTGCAAAATCTGGAGGTGATACATCCAGAGAAACTGGGAGTATGGAATAGGGAATGAGAGCAGAGCGGGAGGAGGTGCAGTTGAAATAGCTGTGGGAGTCTGTGAGTTTGTTATGCATATTGATTGTTAATCTAGATGAAGATAGAAAAGTTGAAAAAAAGGAAGTCAGAGATTGGCAATGTGAAAATGGAAGTTGGATGGTAAAAAGCAAAAATTATTGTGATATTTAAATATTGCCAAAATTTGCAAAAAGAACAGGGAGCAGCAGCAGACGGTATGCAATATCTCAGAAAAAAAGCAGAGTGAGTAGAACTGAAACAAGGATACTTCTACATATCCTTCAGACACAGCCATAGATCCCATAGATCACCTCTGATTTGGAGGAGGTTAATGGGTTTAAAGGAAATGTTATTCGAGATAAGAACCAGGTCAGCTGGTGAGTGTGGGTAAATGCTTTCAAAACATCACCTGGATAGGCACTTGGATAGAATAGATGTGCCGGGCTACGGGGATAGAACAGGGAAATGAAACTAACTGAATTGTTCTACAGGAAGCTTGCTGAATGGGATCCTTCTGTCGTGTGATGATATTATACTTCGCGTCATAAATTTACAACACAAACATGTCAAAACAGAATTAAAGCAAGTCCTCCATGGATTCATCCAACAGGTTCTGCAAGGAGTTTTTCAATCTACAAATCCTGATTGTCAGTCTGTTCAATACTTAGATGCCCAGGGGCAAAACTAAACAGGTTGCAACCAAAAATAGAACCACAATTGAACCATAAATGAACCAATGTTCTTCTCCAGGTCAATATTCCCAGTATATAGGCCCTAATCACACTCAGTCAGCTCTTAGGGGCAGGCTACAATATTTGCGTGTCTGATACCAGACTCTCGAAACAGGCATCCTACTTTAAGCTTTAGACTTTAAACTCACATAGCGCAGAACGAGGCCGTTTGACACACTGAGTTGGCCGACCAACAAACAGCCCATACACTGAAACTCCTACAAACTAGGGACAATTTGACAACTTACTGAAGCCAATTAACCTACAAACCTGTACGTCTTTGGAGTGTGGGAGGAAACCGGACCACCCGTTGAAAACCCAAGCAGTCACTGGGCCAACGTACAAAATCCATCCAGACAGCACCCGTAGTCCGGATAGAACCCAGGAGATGTAAAGCAGCAACTCTACCGCTGCACTGCTGTGCCGCCCATAAGCTCTGACACTGCAAGTGATTACCAAGTGGACGGAGGTAAAGATTCAGAAAGTGTAACCTCTCCACTTGTAGGAATGATTCAAAATGGAGAAGGTGCATTGCAAACCTTTAGACCATTCGTCAGGAGCACACGGGATGTTAACATCAATTGTGGAAGGGGTGTATCACTTCTCAAATTACTCACCAACCCCTTTATGCACTCCCTGCTCCACCTGTGGTGGATTTTGACAAACTGACATTGGTTCCTTCAGCACCACATAATTTGCAGATCTGGAGTGTAAGGAAGTCATTCTCATTCTTAAGAATTCTGAAGGTCTCGACCTGAAACATCACCCATTCCTTCTCTCCAGAGATGCTGCCTGACCCGCTGTGTTAAGGGCCTGTCCCACTTTCCCGAGTTATTCACGAGTTCTCCCGAGTTTTCCCCTTGATTCAAACTCGCAGAATGTTTGTAACAGGTCCGTAGGAGTCCGTAGATATATCGTAGCGGCTCGTTATGCCAGCCGTAGGTACTTGAGGCATCAGGTAAGTCGGGACGTTTTCTCCAGCTTGATAAAAAATGCCCACGAGTAAAAAATAGTTGAGAGGATGCCCCGAGTACCTACGGCTGGCATAACGAGCCGCTACGATATATCTACTGACTCCTACGGACCCGTTACGAACATTCTGCGAGTTTGAATCAAGGGGAAAACTCGGGAGAATTTGTGAATAACTTGGGAAAATTTATGAATAACTCGGGAAAGTGGGACAGGCCTTTAACTCCAGCATTTTGTGTCTACCCTCATTCTTAAGAAGATGCCCCAGAGGAAAGAGACTGGACTAGCCGAGAGAAATCAATTCAATCACAAAAGACTGGTTTTAGCCAGAAAGAAAAAAATAATTACAAATTTTTTCATTGAAGTTGAACACGGGTCACTAGGATCTGCCTTGCTTTCCTGGTATTCTCCAGACCTCACCATCCACAGCTGCTCTTTACTGTGGAAGCATCTGACTCAATATTGAAATGCACGCAAAAGCATGCATTATAGCTGCACCTCAAGGGGATGTGGAGGTGTGCTGGTGTGAATGGATTGCAGAGGATCATCAGCTTCAAGAACAGGTTCTTCCCACAGCCATTATGCTCTTGAACAACACTATCCCCACAACTATGATCTTCTATAAACTTTCTTTGGTTGCATTAAGTAATTTTTACATTGGTATTAAGGTTATTAACTTATTGATTTTGTTTTATTATTATGTATTATCTGTGTATTGTGTTGGCGGGCCTGTTAAACTACTGCAAGTAAGAATGTAATTGTTCTGTTATTGGTACATATGAAAATGAAATACTCCTGACTCTTGTAGAAAGTGGGAATTGTAGAAGTGGTTTATCGGAGATCAGGTTGTAGGTAGGTGGGCTGGCAGAGATGATCGCTGTTGGGGGTGGGGGTTTCCCTGTGGGGGTGGCAATGAAACAGAATCACTCGAATAAGAGAAATTGATGTAGAATAGGGAGCTGAGTAAGTGATCTGCTGGAGGAGGAGTATGTAAAGAGGAAGATGGGGAGGCAATCTATAAAACAAGTTAGGAGATTCAGGAGAATGATGTAGGAGCATTGTGAAGCAATCTGTAGAGGATTAAGGATTTGGTTTGGGACTAGGGAGATGCTTGCATTGGGGTTTCAGGGAAATGATCAAGAGGGCCTGAGGACATCAGCCAGCAGGTTCTAATTTCAACATGATGCTAAAATTACTAAATCCTTAGCTCTATTATCAGTGACAGTTTTGCCAGATTTCCAGGTGAATATCAACAGGGTTTGTGGCTGAATCTTGGACCAATCTTTCTAATGCTGACTCCATCAGCACCATCTACCATTTCACAAGGACAAACCCTGATTTAAAATACTGTGCCCTGATGAAGGTAATTGACTGCTGTTCCAAAGATCCCAGAGGAAAGAAGTACAATTGGAAAACAAGTTACATGCTGCCTTCTTCAGAACAATGAAAAGTTGCCATTGCTCTCAACAGCTTAGTCTGCATGATGGTGATTGAGTCTGAAACTACAATTGATATCTTATCACGCTGGCAATTTGCTGCTTGGCAAAAGACTGGCTGACCCATGTTGAGCACATTTTAAGATACAGCCCACGTCACCCTTCCTTTAATGGTGTGAAATAATTGGACAGATCATGAAGAATCGTTACTAAACATTGGTGCCACAAATTTGAAGATTGATTTAAAACAAATGCTATAAGTAGAAAAAAAGCAGAGTGAATTTGGTGAAAAGGCAGATCAGTTATAATTTGCACTGTTTTTCAGACATTCAGAACAATTTGCTACTGTACAAAATAAAATCAATACATTTAAATTCATTATGGATATCCAGAATAGGAGTAAGAAGTATTTTATGTACAGATTGCATTATTTTAAGGTTATATTTCTCATTGCATTAAAATTACTGCTTTCATTTTCCAGCTGAATTGCCTAAAGCAGTTCAACACTTATGTTTTGAATTGACCTTATAACCTATGATGCATATTGTCCTCCATGGTGCATTGAAGCTGAATTTATATGTTTCTACCAATTCTTAAGAGTTCCTGCAGAGGTTATGATGAGAGACAAAATGATTTGGTCATTTTTCAATTCATTCCACAACAATCCTACCACAATGTAAGAGAAACCTGAACTATCCATTTTATGTGAGCTTTCTAGTTAGATTTTGAAATGCCAAAGCTTTTTTTCCCTGATCTGATGTGCATATGGGTGCATGACATATTTTGACATTACTTTCCATGTTAAAGATTCCATGTTAAAGGTAGAATCCAATACTGTAAATTCTCTTTGAAAAATATCTGTTTTAATCTTTCATTATAAAGTTCCGTTCCTCCGCCTCCATTGTCTTTCAAGCTGCCTCTGAAATGTCTTCCTTCTCTCTGAACTGTGGCTGTACTCCACCAGAGTTGTCAATCTCCTTTACCACACCTCATCTATTTCCTGCATCTCTGCTCTCACCCACTCTCCTTGGCAGAGCAGGAATGGAGTTCCACTCGTCCTCATTTTCCAACCCAATCTCGTGCACTGCATTCATTGTTCACGTTGTTGTTCACAATGTGGCCTCCTCTATACTGCAGAAACCAAACAGAGGTTTGATAGCTGCTTTGCAGCAATGCCCAGTGCAATCCAGACGAACAACACCTCATCTTTTGTTTGGGCATGTTGAAACCTTGTGGAATTATTATTGAATTCCACAACTTCAGATAACTTACTTTTGCTGCATCAGTACAGTTTATATTCTGTTGCAAGTCATCTATTTGTGAGATTGATTCCATTTCTTTCTAAATATTATCACAGCCTGACCTGCTGGCCATGCCCTACATCTCTACATTTTGCACCTTTTGACATTTATTTGACTGTATACTCAATTTCTAACTGCTTTGCGACTTTTGTTCCAGTTTTCTCTCTCTCATTAACAACCAAATAATCACTGCAATGTCCCTCAGCAATCCTGGCCCTATTTGATCAGATATATCCTTTTTGTCTCATCCTTTCCTTTCCAAGCTAACTCGTTTCCTTCCTTGTCTTGTTCTGAAATGTTAACTCTCCAAGGAGTTTACCATATATGCTGAGTGTTTCCAATATTTTGTTTCAGATTTCAAGTCAAGTGTCAAGAGAGTTTATTGTCATGTGTCCCAGATAGGACAATTAAATTATTGCTTGCTGCAGTACAACAGAATAATGTAAGCAACAATACAGAACGTTCAGTTCAATATACACATAAATTGGCATAAATACACATAAACAAACCTCAGAGGCAGCAGGGACCCACCGACAGCTGCAAATGCATCGCTGGCAGAGGAGCTCAACCACTTTTTGCCCGTTTTGAGAGAGGTCAAAATGAAAGAACCTCTCTCCAACTGGACCCTGCTGACCAGCCACTTACCGTCCATTTAGAGGAGGTAAGGCGGGCCCTGAGAACTGTTAATGCTAGTAAGGCTGCTGGCCCGCATGAGATCCCAGGCAGGTTGCTCCGGGACTGTGCTCACCAGCTCGCTGGGGTATTCACAGACATTTTTAACCTTTCCCTAGCACACTCCTCCATGCCAACGTGCCTGAAAATTACCACTATCATCCTGGTGCCCATGCAGACAAACATCAACTCCCTCAATGACTACAGGCCCATTGCTCTTACATCTGTAGTCTCCAAGTGCTTTGAAAGGCTGGTCCTAGGTCACCTTAAATTATCTCTCCCCCCCTCACTCGACCCACACCAGTATGCATATAGGGCTAATAGATCTACAGAGGATGCCATAAACACTGTCCTCCATGCTGCACTGCAACACCTAGAGGAGAAGGGGTCATATGTCAGGATGCTTTTTGTTGATTACAGCTCAACTTTTAATACAATCATACCCAGCAAGCTGATCACAAAAATGCTAGATCTTGGCCTCAGCAGTCGACTGTGTCGGTGGATATTGGACTTTCTCAGTGAATGCCCACAGACGGTGAGACTTGGAACCTCGACATCCCTGACCCTCAGCACAGGAGCACCGCAGGGGTGTGTGCTCAGTCCGCTCCTCTACGCCCTATACACACATGACTGCTTGCCCCATCACCCCGCAAATAGGATCATAAAATTTGCGGACGATACAACTGTGGTGGGGCTCATCTCAAATGGGAACGAGGTCGCCTATAGAGAGGACGTGCACAGACTTTCTGAGTGGTGTGCTCACAACAATCTCTCTCTGAACACTAGAAAGACAAAGGAGATCATCACTGATTTCAGGCGACATAGAGCGGAGCTCAGGCCACTGGAGATAGGGGGCGAGGAGGTGGAGAGGGTGCCTAGTTTCAAATTTCTGGGGATCAAAATCAGTGAGGATCTTAAATGGTATGTGAACTCTGCTGTAGTTGTAAAAAAGGCGCAACAGAGACTTTACTTCCTCAGAACACTGAGGAAGGCCCATGTGTCTGCTAAACTGCTGGAGTCTTTCTACTGCTGTTCGGTAAAAAGCATACTGACTTACTGCATAACTGCCTGGTTTGGGAACTGTTCAACAGCTGACAGAGCAGCTCTCCAGAGGGTGATAAATACTGCCCAGGGTATCATTGGACTCCCCCGCCCCCTCTGGAGGACATTTACCACTCCAGGTGCCGCAGCAGGACCTGTAATATCGTGAAAGACATTACACATCCTTGTCACCACCTTTTCACACTGCTGCTCTCAGGAAAAAGGTACAGGTCGTTAAAGTCACGCACAGCCAGACTCAAGAACAGCTTTTACCCATCATCAATCTTGGAGCTGAACTCTGTCTCGGGAGCGGGTTATGGGGAGGGAGGGGGGGTGGGAGACAGTGTTAATTTATGCAAATGTGAATCCATGGGTTGGTTTGGGGAGGGAGGGAGTGTAAAAAGTATGAGTATGTGAATGTTTGAAGTTCTTTTAAATGGAGAGACACAGTAATCTCGTTGTATGTGACATGCAATGGCAATAAAGCATTCTAATCTCTAAAATAAGCAGATAAAGTGCAATAGTCTGTTACAGTTCGGAGTCTGTTTGTTGGTAAGTTTCACATGTTCATAAATTCATGTTATTGGAGTGAAATTAGGCAATTCAGCCCATCGAGTCTACTCCGCTATTCAATCATGGCTGATCTATCTTTCCCTCTCAATCCCATTCTCCTGCCTTCTCTCCATAACCCTTGACACCCGTATAAATCGGAACTTATCAATCTCCGCTTTAAAAATACCCAAACACGTCAGCGGCAATGAATTTCACAGATTCATCACGCTCTGGCTGAATAAATTCCTCGTCATCTTTCTAATGGTATGTTCTTTTATTCTGAGGCTGTGCCCACAGGTCCTACACTCTCCATGAGTAGAAATATCCTCTCCACATCCATTCTATCCAGGCCTTTCCAGCATTTGGCAATTTTTTGATTTTGCATTCAAGCTCTGCTTGAGGAATATTGAGAATAATGTCTGGGTGTGAAGTGGAATCAGCCTAAAGACCAAACTGAAAATGTATTGTGCTTTATCAAACCCTCCTTATTCCATGCTTGCGAGACCAGCAGACATGTCAGACAGTTTAATTGCTTACACATGACCTGTCTCACAGGATACTTCACATCAAGTGGCAACGAAGATTCCAGACACATCGATTCTGTTCCAGCCATACCTCTCAAACATTTACACATTGTTGAAAGAACTGGAGATTATGTGGGCAGGTCACGTCGGTAGAATGTTGATGACTGAATACCAAAGAAACTACTTTATGGAGATCAGGTTGAGGGCAAACGATCATGTGATGGTCAGAATCATGTAATAGGGCGGCATGGTGGCGCAGCAGTAGAGTTGCTGCATTGCAGCGGCAGAGACCCGGGTTCGATTCTGATTACGGGTGCTGTCTGTACGGAGTTTGTACAGTCTCCCCGTGACATGTGGGGGTTTCCTCCCACACTCCAAAGATGTACAGGTTTGTAGGTTAATTGGCTTGGTAAAATTCTATATTGTCCCTAGAGTGTGCAAGATGGTGTTAATGTGCAGGGATCGCTGGTCGGTGTGGACTCGGTAGGCCAAAGAGCCTGTTTCTGCTCTGCATTTCTAAACTAGACTAAACTAACTAAAAGATTCATAGGCTCCCTTGGATCATCCCTGAAGAGTTTCAACATTGACACACACCACTGGGAACTTCAAGCATTGAGCCATCCTCTCTGGTGTTCCTGTATAAAATGCAATGCTCGCTCATGTGAAGAAACCAAAGTACAGGAAATAAAGAGGCGAACAGAATCTTGAAATTCAAGAACCACAGCGTCCCTACACTACCACCTGAATGGCAGGAATTTCAAGTCCAGATTGTTCTAATCAGCCATCTCTGTGTAAATTGCAACACAATAGACTAGGTGACATGATTCTACTCAAGAACAAGTGATGAACAACAGCACCAACTTCTTCCCTGCTTTCTTAGATGGATCTCACACCCCTGACTGCTCTTAGTTGGGCTCTTGCTCTCCCTCCTCCCAGAAGGAACAAGGATAGGGTTCCCCTGGTCCTCTCATTTCACCCTAACTGCCTCCGTATCCAATACATCATCCTCTGATATTTCCATCACCACCAACTTGATCCCACCATCAGTCACGTCTTCCCAGAGACTGCTCCCTCCCCGACTCTTTGGATCACTTATCCCTTCCCACCCAAACCACCCCTTCCCCAGGTACTTTCCCCCACAATTGCAGGAAATGCAACACCTGTCCCTAAACCTCCACACTCACCTCCATACAGAGACCCCAGTAGTCCTTCCAGGTGAGAGGGAGATTCACATGCACCTCCTCTAACCTCATCGAATGCATTCGCTGTTCCCGATGTGATCTCCAGTACGTTGACAAAACCAAGAGTAGAGTCGGCAACCATTTTGCTGAACACTTGCGCTCGGTCTGCTGAGATCTTCTGGTTCGCCCCATTGTTATCTATTTTAACTCTTTTTCAAATTCCCATGCTGTTCTTTCTGTCCTGGGCATCCTCCATTGCCAGAGTGTGGCCACACACAAGCCAGAAGAACAGCACCTCATTCCACTTGGGTAGCTTATAACCGAATGGTCTGAACATTGAATTCTCAGAATTTAGGTATCAACCACCCTTCTTCCCCCACACCCCACTCTTCTCCTCCCCCTCCCACTGTGCTCCACCTGGACTGTGCTCCCTCCCCTTCCACCTACATTCCTTCCTCTTGCTTCACAATTCACAACTGTTCAATCCTTTTGCCTCACACCTTCTGTCTTTTCATCTCTGGCCTTTGTACAACCATCTAAACCACCTCTCACCTGTATCAGCCTATTATCTGCCAGGCTTTGCCTTACCCCTCCTCTCTTCCAGCTATCTGACCCCCTCCCTTCCTACAATCAGTCTGAAAAAGGGCCCATCGCAAAATGGCACCTATCCACATTCTCCAGAGATGCTGCCTGACCCGCTGAGTTACTCCAGCACTTTATGTCTTTTTTTGTAAACCAGCATCTGCAGTTTCTTGTTTCTTCAGCTTCCCACAGTTGTGGCAATCACAATAATGTTCTGACTCACACAAATTGCATGGAAGTGGGGTGCAGAGTCGGGGTGGTTGCTTCCATAGCTAGCCAGCAAGCAGTTTAAGTGACTGTCAGTAAAGCTGGAGTGTTTTTTGAGAGAAAGGAATTCCTGTTTCACCACAAGGATAAGGATGGCAATGAAAAGACAAACCTATTCTCCTCACAGGATGAAAACAGCATTTGCACACCACAGGCAGTAAATACTCCCACGCAGTTCAAACTGCTCTGTGACAGACTAAGAATTTTAATTCATTTTTTAATTTTTTTTAATTCAGCCTTCATTGCCAGTGTGTATACCCATCTCAAATTACCCTTGTGGGAGTGGTGGTGAGTTCCTTTGAGAACTGCTGCAGGTCGTCCACTGAAGGTACTCCCAGAGTAGAGGAACACCACCTCATATTTCGCTTGGGCAGCTTACAACCCAGCGGTATGAATATTGATTTCTTTAACTTCAAGTAACTCTTGCTTTCCCTCTCTCTCAGTCCCTCCCCCGCCTTAGTTCACCTACAGTTTCACTGTCCTCTTGATTAATGTTACTGTTTGTATGCCCCAATGTCACCTTCCCCTCAACTAACAATGTACCAATCTACATTTCCTTGATTATCGTCAGCTTGATCTGTCGTTTTGACACCTTACCCTTCCATAACTCTCGTCTCCCTCTACTCTCCCTCTCCCTTGACTCTCAGTCTGAAGAAGGGTCTCGGACCAAAATGTCACACATTTCTTCTCTCCAGAGATGCTGCCTGGCCTGCTGAGTTACTCCAGCACTTTGTTTCTATCTTCCAGAGTGCTGCTGGATATGGAGCTCCAGGATACAGACCAACACAACCAAGGAGTGTCAATTTATTTCCAAGTCAGGATGGTGTGAGACTTGGGGGTGATGGTACCATGTTCCTGTTGCTCTTGTCTTTCTGTGGGTTTTGGAGGAGCATTGGAAGAAAAGGCATTTTGTAGATGAAACACATTTTAGCCAAAGGTGTCAAAACAACAGATCAAGTAGACGATGATTAAGGAAATGTAGAATGGTGCAGGAAATGAATGCTTATCATGTTTAGTCAGATTCCAATCAAGTAGATTTCTTTGATCTGGATGGTATTGAGTTGTTGCAACTGCACACATGCAGGCAAGTGGAGAATATTCCATCATATCCTGATTTGTGAGAATACAAAAAGCTTATGTCGGTCAAAATGATCACATACAATGGTTGGTTGTCATAAAACCCCAACTGTTTCACTAATATTCATTAGGGAGACAAATCTAACATCCTTAACTGTTCTAGCCCATGCCCTCAATTCCATACTAAATGGTTCATATTCACATCTCTCTGAAGTAGCCACGGTACCACTGATTTATCAAATCACTGGAAGAAATGTTCAGCAGCACTTTCATTGTGAGTTCGAAACAATGCCAGTTGAGACAACAATAGCCACATTCCAAGAATGAATGGGTTAAGAAGGTGTGCTACATGTTGGTGGGGGCTGCTAAGGTAGAGTGGGCCAAGGAGAGTCTTGAAGACAATGAAACCCTTTGGGAGATATGAAGAAAATGGAGATCATCAAAGCTTGAAATTAAAGGGTAGATAAGTTTCAGCCTCTGATAAGGGTGAGAGTTGTATTGGGAGATGGACCTAATATGACTGCACCAACATATTAAATTCTATGTCACACTTATCCTGTACATGGGAAACTCCTTTAAACAGTGAGATGGCAATTTAATTGCAGTGATTTTTCACCAAAAGTGATGCTGGCAGAGAGTTAGGATATTAACAATGATGTGGGTTTCTTGAACAAGAAACCAAGGTGAAGGCACAGTCATGATGTGTGGAGTTAACGGATCAGCACTAGAATGGTCACACCATGGAAAGAGGTAATTTGGTCCATTGTGTGTGTGCGTGTGTATATTAGCTCCCTACCGAAACAGCTCACTTGTTCTGATATAAGGTCACACTTCCAAAACTTTCACTGTTTCTACTGCCACAGATGCTATCAGACCTACTGAGTTTTTCCGACATTTCCTGGTTTGATTTTTAGATTTCCAGCATCTGCAAGGTTTAAAAAAAATTCATTAGTTTTACCAAATAGCCCTTGCTTTCTCATTTCTTCTCCTCCCCCTTTCCAGTTCTCCTACGAATCCTACCGTCTCCGCCTACTTTCTATCTTTGTCCCTCCCCTCCCTCGACATCAGTCTGAAGAAGGGTCACCCATTCCTTCTCTCCATAGATGCTGCCTGACCCGCTGAGTTACTCCAGCATTTTGTGTCTTCCTTCGATTTTACCCAGGATTAGCAGTTCTTTCTTACATGCCAAGAGTTCCTTGTTTGGTTTGGAGCCTGAGAGGACACAGGGTAAACAAATCAAAGTTGGAAGCAATTTTCATTTAGTCCTGCTGTTTTCAGTTTAAAGTTATATGTTTAATACTTTGTGTTACTTTAGCTGTATTACGAGTAGATGAGATGCCATATGCTATTGAGGGTAGCAATAGGAGGATTAGGACAGATGAATGGGTGGTTCAAGAATTTGTGTAAGGGACAGGGATTCAGATATTTGGACCATTGGGATCTCTTCAGGGGCAGATACAAGAGGGAAGGATTGCACCGAAATTGATTTGGCACCAACATAATTGCAGGGAGGTTTGCTGATGCTACTCTGGAAGATATAAACTAAAATGGCAGTGGGTTGGAAACCAGTGCAGCAGGTCAGCAAATGGAAGGGTTGATGAGAAGGTGGTTAGAATGAGTAAGTCTTGAAAGAAGGACAGGCAGGGAATGGTTCATGAATATGGGGATAATTGAAGGGCCGAAGTTGGTTTACTTCAATGCAGGGAATATTGTGGGTAAAGCTGATGAACTTAGAGCCTGGATCAGAGCTTGGAATTATGATGTTGTGGACATTATGAAAACTTAGTTGTGAGAAGGACATGACTGGCAGCTTAACGTACCTGGGTTTTGATATTTCATATGAGATAGAGAGGCGGTAAACAAGGAGGTGGTAGTAGGTGTTGCCTTACTAATTAGCGGGAATGTCATGGGAGTACTCGGAGAGAACATACTGGAGGGTGTGTCTACTGAGGCATTATGGATTGAGCCCAAAAATAAGAAAGGAGCATTTACTCAAATGGGATTAAAGTAGCAATGTTACAGAATTTTCAGATTTTAGAAAACAAGTCTGCAATTTATCCCATCAGATAAAGCATAAAAAGAAGTTTAATTTGACACCTAATTCGCTTTCATATCTTCGGTATTATAAAGGTTATGGCCATTTTCATACTTGGAAATTAGCATCTTGTTCCCCATTGCCTTTCCATTGATTTAACTCAAAAGCTGTGATCTAGGACAGTCAAAAGCCCATAACTTTCTTAAAAATTAAGAGAACTCAATGAAATTTTCAGTTATTATAGATCGAAGCATTCTGAAACAAATATGAAACAATCTTACTTGGATGACCTGAAATTATAGCATATAATTAGTTAGTTACCTAATTGGAGCTAATTACAAAATTCAATTACTAGACCTAAACATCTATCCATTTCTTAAGAAATGATAAACATTTTTAAATTGCCTTTGTCCAAATAACATTCACACAATAATCCACAATATAACATGATTTTTAAATCTAATTTTCATGAATTTCTAGGCCAAATTGAAGGAATTTAGTGTTTAATTCCTGTAAATGAATGGCCATTTAAATCAGCTTGCGAGTGGGTTTTAGTGGAACGCGGTGGATTGGAACGTTGGGTTTGCGGTGAATTTAACCCACAGTCGGCAGGAAAAATACAGCCGGTTCGTATATTTTTTTTGTCCCCTTTTCGCATGCTGAAAATTTGATTAAAGGCTTCCTAAGAAGCACGTTTTTATGTAAAAATATACTGTGTAGCTTCTTTTATCGCCTACGTTAGGTCCGTTACGCTGTAGGCGTTCACGGCTTTAGAAGATGATTTTTAAACTACTCTAGCTAATAAATTATCTAGGGTAGTTTAAAAATACCTTCATAAAACAAATGTCGGAGCGATTTCTCTTTAGCAACAAAATCGCCTGAGATTGATTGATTTGGACTGTCTGGGGAAAAACGGCATTTTAAACCTGCCCCACTCTGAAAGGCGCCAAAGTCGTACACACGGGGAGTGGCAGAACTGCAGCGCCGCTAAGGGTAGGTATTGTAACATACCTAATTAAAGGGCACCCAATAGCCAGCAGGACGTAAAAGATCAGATACGTAGACAGATTATGGAAGGGTGTAAGAACCACTGGGTTGTTGTAGTGGGTGACTTTAACTTACCCAATATTGACTGCAACCTAATCAGGGCAAGAGGATTAGACAGGTCAGAATTTGTAACCAAGGTTTCCTTAAACAGCATGTAGATAGTCCAACTCGAGAGGGACGATACTGAACCTTGTGTTGGGAAACGAGCTTGGCCAGGTGTTTGGTGTTATGGTGGAAGAGTATTTTGAAGATAGTGATCATAACTCCATAAGTTTAAGATTGTTTTGAAAAGGGACAGGTCTGGATGTTGGGAGAAGGTACTTAATTTGGGTAAGGCAAATTGCAATTAAATTAGGCAGGAGCTAAGGAAGGTAGATTGGGTCAGTTGTTATTGGGAAAATCCACAGATGACATGTGAGTGTGGTTTAAATCCCAGCTGATCAAAGTGACAAGGTTCTTAGTTTCTTCTCTGGCTATGGGGAGGTCCCAGATGGTGGCAGAGTGGCTAATGTTGTTCCTTTGTTTAAGAAGGGAAGTAGAGAGAGTCCAAGGAACTGGGCCATGATTGACTTTGTCAGCAAGTGCACTGTGGAATGCTGGCCAAAGAAAACAATCCGAGTGTTCTCAAACTGTGGCAATTGTGGTTAACTTCAGGAAGCAAAGCAGTACACTTTTTTTTTCACTTTACAAACTTTAATAAACTTTATACTGTGAATGGGACATGTTTCAATGTGGCAGTCGCGCCTGCGCAGTTTTTTAAAAATATTTCAAAATAGACTTTATTCAAGTAATAAATATATACAATACATCAACTATGCGAAAAATCCATCCGACATTTTCGGAGGCACTATAAATTGTTCCATACAGTCTATACACATTTTTTCAAATTTCGCGAATCGATCCCCCACCTGTGCCACTCATGTGGCCCCCCGGCATGGGATACCTTCCCTTATTTTGAGGGGCGTCTCCACCATACTGTGCCCCCCATGTCCAGCAGCGGAAGGGCCTTAGACTGTGGCCCTCCCCTACCGAGCCTTGGCGTTGGCTGCACCGAGCTTCAGTGCGTCCCTCAGCACGTACTCCTGCAGTCTGCAGTGGGCCAGTCGGCAACATTCCCCGACGGACATCTCGCTCTGCTGGGTGGTGAACAAAGTTCGGGCAGACCAGAGAGCGTCTTTCACCGAGTTGATAACCCTCCAGCAGCACTTGATGTCAGTCTCTGAATGTGTCCCTGGGAACAGTCCGTAAATCACAGAGTCCTCTGTGACGGAGCTGTTTGGAATAAAGCGTACCAGGGACCCTTCCATTTTTCTCCAGACTCTTTGGGCAAATCCACACTCTGCAAAGAGGTGGGCAACCGTCTCCACTCCATAGCAGCTGTCCCGAGGGCAGCGTGCGCTGGTAGTGAGGTTCCAACGGTGCAGGAAGTATCTGACTGGGATTGCTCCCCTCACCGCCAGCCAAGCCAGGTCTTGGTGCTTGTTGGTGAGTTCTGGCGATGAAGCATTTTTCCAGACAAGCTGGGCAGTCTGCTCAGGGAACCACGCCACCGGGTCCATCGAGTCCTTTCCCAGCAGCGCCTGCAGGACATTCTGTGCTGACCACTGCCCAATGGACATGTGGTCAAAGGTGTTGGTCCGGAAGAACCTCTCCACAGACGACAGATGGGGCGGCAGTGTCCAGCTGATTGGCACCTTGTGTGGCATCTGCGCCAGGCCCATCCTTCGCAACACCGGGGACAGGTAGAACCTCAGCAAGTAGTGACACTTGGTGCCCACGTGCCTTGGCTCTACACTCCGCCTGATGCAGCCACACACGAAGGTGGCCATCAGGATGAGGGCGACGTTGGGCACGCTTTTACCCCCGTTGTCTGCTGACTTGTACATTGTGGCCCGTCGCACCCAGTCCATCCTCGACCCTCAGATGAACTGGAAGACGGCCCACACACACACATACATTGATAGCGCCAAAGTAGAGATGGTCGAAAGCTTCACATTCTTGGGAGTGAATATCACCAGCAATGAGTCCTAGATCAGCCACATTGAAACAATGGCTAAAGAATCAGTGCTTCCACTTTGTCAGAAAAAGTTTGGAATGTGCCCATCAACCCTCACCAACTTTACAGTGCACCGTAGAGAGCATTTTATTGGGATGCTTCACAGCACGGCTTGGGCAGAGCTCCATCCAAGACCGCAAGATATTGCAGAGCTGTGGACATAGCCCAGACCATCAGACAAACCACTCCCTTCCATTAACTCCATTCTACACTTCACACTGCCTTGGCAAGACTGCCAGAATAATCAAGAGCCAATCTCACACCAATCACTTCTTCTTCTCTCCCCTCTCATCTGCCAAGAGGTGCAGATGTTTAAAAATGCATATGTCCAGATTCAGGGACTGTTTCTTCCCAGCTATCAGGCAACTGAACTGTCCTCTCACTAGCTGGAGTGTGATCGTGACCTCCCATCTTCCTCAATGGGGCAATTTGAACTATTTATCTTGCACTAAATATTGTACCCTTTACCCTGCATCTCTACACTGTAGACAGCTTGATTGTAATAATCATGTATAAACGTTTGTTGACTGGAAAGCAATGGTTCTTGGTTCAATGGTTCTTTATTATTAAATGTACCAAGGTACAGTGAAATTCCTTTCTTACATACTGTTCAGCTAAATATTGCCAGACATAAATCCATTCTGAATTAAGTACAGAATGTATAGAAACAGCCCACCGAGTCCATATACAAGAGTCCACCAGGTTTTGCCACCATTTTCAAAGTTCCAGCTGCAGCTGGTCATAAAAGCCCGTTGCATCCGTCAATTGGGATCGTCCAGTGAGCCGTCGTTCCTCTCCTCGCCGGGCCACATTCAGCCTTTGTGCCCCTCGGGCACCTCCCGCAGACGGTCTTGAGGGCATAGACGGTAAGAGCCCTGATTCTTCTAACTGGTCTTTTGTTCTAGTGTGCACCGTCGTTGCCGACTCCCTTCACCTTCCTCTCCAGTTCTCCGGTCCTCAGGGACAAGCAGGAGCCGGGCACCTGCGGCTTCCCTCTCCAGGCACGTTCCCGATTCCACGGTGCGTGAGCCAGGCCTGCTGCTGGGTTCTGGCAGCAGCATGCGACCCGTCTGGAGTTTGAACCAAAAACCCTCTCACTGTACCTCAGTACATATGACAATAATAAACTAACCTAACCTGAACTAAAATAAACGACTCAGTTGTGTTCACAACTATCCTTAAACTAAGCACCCTTGCCACCCTTACAGCCCCTTGGGGTGATGTGAAAGCCTCTCCATTCCCCCGTTGTTTCCATTGCTATTCACGTTGTCTAGAGATACTGTCTGAACCACTTTTGATCCAGCACTTTGCCTATTTTTTAAATTAGAAGATAACTGCCAATTATAGCCAGATCACGTGGCTGCGGCTGCACACCAGCTGACGGTTTGAATCGTGGGCGCGTTGTGAGTGGGGCGCCTGCGTACCTAGCGGTGAAGGCATTGGACTGAGAGGAGCGCAGGCTTCCATCAGTTTTAGTCTTTATTTGCCTTATTGGAGACCTTTGAACTATCTTTAATTAGACTTTATCTTGCACAAAATAATATACCCTCTATCCTGTACATTGTGGATGGCTTGACTATAATCATGTTAGTCATAGTCATAGAGTCTTGCTGTGTGGAAATGGGCCCTTCAGCCCAATATTCCCACACCGGCCAACATGCTTCATCTACTTTAGTCCCACCTACTTGAGTTTGGCCCATATCACTCTAAATCTGTCCTATCCATGTACCTGTCTAAATGTTTCTTAAATGTGGCGAACATACCTGCCTCAACTACCTCCTCTGGCGACTCGGTCCTTACAGCCACCACCCCTTGTGTGAAAAAGTTGTCCTCTGGTTTTTGATTCCCCTACTCTGGGCAAAAGCCTTTTTGACCACTCTATCTTCCAAGAGTCTTCTCGTTGACGGAATACAGCAAAAAAAAAACCCGCTTTTCACTGTATCTCTGCAAACATGACAATAAACTACACTAATGTCTGAAGAAGTGTCTCAACCGGAAACGTCACCCATTCCTTCTCTCCAGAGATGCTGTCTGATCCGCTGACCAGCTTTTTATGTCTATCTAAACTATAGTCTGGTGAGCCTCACGTCAGTGGAAGGGAAAATGTTGGAGAGAATTATTTGAGATAATTTACTCCCACTTGGAAGAGAATAGTCTAGAGATAGCCAGCACAGCTTTGTACTAACTAAAAGAAACACCAGTGAAGGGAGATTTTCACTTGATAACCTCAATGATATATTTCCATTGTTTTTCTTTATGTGCTTGATAACATGTAGGTAGCTGATTATTGTATTGCGAGTTAGTTATTGTCCTCAGCATAAGTTTGTATAATATGTTTAGATACTACTTTGGCTTTAGGCTTGTTTTTTCTTGGTTGAGCACTTATCCTAGTGTTGTAGCACAAATAACATCGAAACATAGAAAATAGATGCAGAAGTAGGCCATTCAGCCCTTCAAGCCAGGTGCGTCATTCCATATGATCATGGCTGATCATCCAAAATCAGTACCCCGTTCCTGTTTTTTCCCATATCCCTTGATTCCGCTAGCCCTAAGAACTAACTCTAACTCTCTCTTGAAAACATGTAGTGAATTGGCCTCTATTGCCTTCTGTGGCAGAGAATTCCACAGATTCACAACTCTCTGGGTGAATAAGTTTTTCCTCATCTCAGTCCTAAATGCCCTACCCCTTATTCTTAAACTATGACCCCTGGTTCTGGACTCCCCCAACATCGCAAACATTTTTCCTGCAACTAGCCTGCCCAATCCCTTAAGAATGTTACATATTTCTACTCTATCCCCTCTGATTCTTCTAAATTCCAGTGAATACAAACCCAGTCGACCCATTCATTCATCACATGTCATTCCCGCCATCATAGGACCTGGTTAACCTATGCTGCACTCCCTCAATAGCAATAATGTCCTTCCTCAAATTGGGAGACCAAAACTGCACACAATACTCCAGGTGTGGTCTCACCAGGGCCCTGTACAACTGCAGTAGGACTTGCTCCTATAGTCAAATTCTCTAGTTATGAAGGCCAACATGCCATGTTTATAACCATATAACCATATAACAATTACAGCACGGAAACAGGCCTTATCAGCCCTTCCAGTCCATGCTGACCATTTATTTTCCCCTAGTCCCATCTACCTGCACTCAGATCATACCCCTCAATTCCCTTCCCGTCCATATACCTATCCACTTTACTTTTAAATGTTACAATCGATCCAGCCTCCACCACTTTGGCAGGAAGATCATTCCACACAGCCACCACTCTCTGAGTAAAGACGTTCCCCCTCATGTTACCCCTAAACCTCTGTCCCTTAATTCTCATGTCATGCACTCTTGTTTGAATCTTCCCTACCCTCAATGGGAAAAGCTTATCCACGTCAACTCTGTCTATCCCTTTCATCATTTTAAAGACCTCAATCAAGTCCCCCCTTAACCTTCTGCGCTCCAAAGAATAAAGACCTAACTTGTTCAACCTTTCTCTGTAACTTATTTGCTGGAACCCAGGCAACATTCTAGTAAATCTCCTCTGTACTCTCTCTATTTTGTTGATATCCTTCCTATAATTAGGCGACCAAAATTGTACACCATACTCCAGAATTGGTCTCACCAATGCCTTGTACAATTTTAACATTACTTCCCTATTCCTATATTCAATGCTCTGATTTATAAAGGCCAGCACACCATAAGCTTTCTTTATCACCCTATCTACATGCGATTCCATCTTCAGGGAACTATGCACAGTTATTCCTAGATCCCTCTGTTCCACGGCATTCCTCAATTCCCTACCATTTACCATGTATGTCCTATTTTGATTTGTCCTGCCAAGATGTAGCACCTCACACTTATCAGCATTAAACTCCATCTGTCATTTTTCAGCCCACTCTTCCAAATAGCCCAAATCTCTCTGTAGACTTTGAAAATCTACTTCATTATCCACAGCACCACCTATCTTAGTATCATCTGCATACTTACTTATCCGATTTTCCACCCCATCATCTAGATTATTGATGTACATGACAAACAACAGTGGACCCAACACAGATCCCTGAGGCACCCCACTGGTCACCAGCTTCCAACCTGACCAACAGCCATCCACCATTACTCTCTGGCATCTCCCATTCAGCCACTGTTGAATCCATCTTGCTACTCCACCATTAACATCCAAAGATTGAACCTTCTTAACCAACCTTCCATGGGGAACTTTGTCAAAGGCCTTACTGAAATCCATATAGACAACATCCACTGCTTTACCCTCATCAATTTCCCTAGTAACCTCTTCAAAAAATTCAAGAAGGTTTGTCCACTTTGGTGGCAAGAACAGGAATGTAGATTATTATCTGAATGGTGTCAGATTAATGGTGTCAAACATGACCTTCCAGGCACAAATCCATGTTGACTGTTCTTGATCAGACCCTGTTTATCCAGATAGACCCTGTTTATCCAGATTTACTTTCAGTGACTGATGTACAAGGACACCCAGGTCTCGTGTGTAGGAAAGAACTGCAGATGCTGGTTTAAATGGAAGGTAGACACAAAATGCTGGAGTAACTCAACGGGTGAGGCAGCATCTTTGGAGAGAAGGAATGGGTGATGTTTCGGGTCGAGACCCTTCTTCAGTCTGAAGAAGGAAGGCTCGACCCGAAATGTCATCCATTCATTCATTCTGAAGAAAGATCTCGACTAGAAATGTCACCCATTCCTTCTCACCAGAGATGCTGCCTCACCCACTGAGTTACTCCAGCATTTTGGACACCCAGGTCTCATTGCACCTTCCCTTTTTGCCACAGAAGGCAGTTGAGGCCAGTTCATTGGCTATATTTAAGAGGGCATTAGATGTGGCACTTGTGGCTAAAGGGATCAGGGGGTATGGAGAGAAGGCAGGTACGGGATACTGAGTTGGATGATCAGCCATGATCATATTGAATGGCGGTGCAGGCTCGAAGGGCCGAATGGCCTACTCCTGCACCTATTTTTCTATGTTCTATGTTTCTATGTTTTCCTAATCTGACACCATTCAGATAATAATCTACATTCCTGTTCTTGCCACCAAAGTGGATAACCTCACATATATCCACATTATACCGCATCTGCCCACTCACACAACCGATCCAAGTCACCCTGCAGCCTCATAGCATCCTCCTCACAACCCTCACTGCCATCCAGCTTTGTGTCATCCGCAAACTTGGAGATGTTACATTTAGTTCCCTCTTCTAATTTGATATATGTACTGTAAACAACTAGGGTCCCAGCACTGAGCCTTGTGGCAACCCACTTTGTGTACTTTGTGTTTTAATTGTAATTTGTCTTACTAACTCAGTTGAGTGTTTTTGAGGAGGTGATGAAGGACATTGATGAAGGTAGGGCAGTAGATGTTGTACGCATAGTTTAGTAAGGCTATTGATAAGCTCCCTCATAGTCAGCTGATTCAGAAGATTAAGATGTACAATATTCATGTTGACTTAGTCATATGGATTCCGAACTGCCTTATTCATAGAAGAGGGTTGCGGTGGAAGTTTGATATTCTGGCTTGAGGTGTATGTGTATATGTAGGTGTGTATATGTGTGTGTGTGTATATATATATATATATATATATATATATATATATATATATATATATATAAACTAGACTAAGTGGGACCCATCGGGTCCCATGTTCACATGGGAGGGCTGGTCCCCCAATGCAATATTCCACCTCTCCACCAATTCCAATATTGGTGGCCAGTGTGGGGGGGGGGGGGGGGGTGGGGCTGGTGGGCTGGCAGCTCAGTCGCTCAGGGCTGGTGGGCTGGCAGTTCGCTCACGGCTAGTCCTTGAAATTCCATTTCAAGCAGAGTGTAGGCCACCACATTCAATTTCATTGCATTTCAAGCAGTGCAGGCTACCAAATTCAATTTCATAGCATTTCAAGCACAGTGCAGACCACCAAATTCAATTTCATAGCACTTCTAGCAGAATGCTGGCCACCAAATGAAATTTTGTAGCATTTCAAGCAGAGTGCAGGCCACCAAATGCAATTTCATAGCATTTCAAGCAGAGTGCAGCCCACCAAATTCAATTTCACAGCATTTTGAACAGAGTACATGTCACCAAATTGCCAAACAACTCATTGCATTGTCATTAAGGGCTAACAAATCATTTATTGCAAGTACATTGCAGACTCACAGTTCAGTTGATTCACAGCTTAGAATCACAGTGGACAATTGTGGACTCTCCCACGTGATCTTCCACAGTGACAGACTCACGTCCAGGCATCCGGGGTTTCATAGTCCTGCCTCATCATGGTGATTGACAGGCGAGAGGACCAATCAGCTTATCTCAAGATTCTATAAACACTCATAACTTTTTTATTTTTCATCGATCGGAATAATCCTTGGGGCTTCCTCAGCGGAGGAGGACTGTGAGTAAGATGGCCAAAAATCATAGCAATATATGATAGCGGTTTTAAAAAAAAAGAATATACAGCGCAGACAGGAAGTGGTCAAGATGAGACTTTTAGTTATATAGATATATTGTATGTGTATATATACACACTGAACTTTTCTTTTCTCTCTCGTTTATCATATCATGCTATGTTTAGATATTCTGTTGTGCTGCAGCAAGTAAGAATTTAATTGTTCTATCTGGGACATATGACAATACAACTCTCTTTACTCTTGACCAGTGGGATCTTTGCTGGGTCCATTGTCAATTTTTAATTATGTTATTCATGTAATAATTGTGCATTTAAGTTAGATTTTGTTTCATTTATAAGGAATGTTGTAAAACCCGATTGCATGGAATCAAATGCAAACCATGACTGCCAACCCAATACTTTGAACTGGGCTGAGTACAGCAGCTCGTCTTTCACATGAGTAAAGATAAAATTTACTTATTCAATATTTGTATTTCTCCAACATTCACAGCAGAGCTGGTTTCATATATGTAAATATGCACTGGCTTGTCACTACATTTTTTTTGGTGCGTTTAACGGGCGTTAAACTGGCATTTGTTAAACTGCGATTGTTAATGGCAATCCTTTAGGATATCAAAGATAGCCATAATACATGTATATTTTCAATAATTATTTAAATTGCCTGAAAAACTGCATTCAGCATATTTAATACATTGTCAAACGAGGAAAGCAAACTGAGTTCAAATCTATTGAGGGTGTTTCCGTTTGGCCGATAAGGACACAAATAAAAGCTACAGCAGGCCAATCAAATGCTTACACATTTTCTGCAAGTTATTGACATCATTGCTGATGTTTTACATCAGCATAATTTTCATGCAATAAAATTGTATTGCATATACACAATGTGCTGGAGCATTTCAGCGGATCAGGCAGCATCTCTGGAGAAAAGGAACAGATGACGTTTTGGGTCGGAACCCTTCTTCCAACTTAAAGTAGAGGGGGCGGAGGGGGTAACTGGAGATAACAAAAGGCCAGAACAAGTTGTGGCTGACAATTGATGACCAAGGAAGGGTGGAGCTCGTAATGGTCCATTATTTTTTTCAGAAGAAATGATAACGAAAAGATACAGGGATGCAGCAGTGGATCTTGTAGCATGAATAAGATGGGGTAAGTGTGGGGGGGAGGAGGGGGAGAGGGAATGCGGGGGTTACTTGAAATTAGACAAATCAATGTTCATATACTGGGTTATAAGCTTCCCAAGCGAAATATGAGGTGCTGTTCCTCCAAACGTGTAACCACACTGAGATGGTGGAGGAGACAAGCAACAGAAGGTCAAAATGGGAAGGGGAGTTAAAATGTTCGGCAACTGGCCAAGATGACGTCGGCGAAGGCGGAATGAGTGTAAGTATTCAGTGAAATGATCACCCAGTCTGCGCTTGGTCTCACTGATAAATAGGAGCCCACACCAATGGATACAGTAGATGAAGTTGGAGGAGGTGCAGGTTAACCACTGCCTCACCTGAAACGTCTGTTGGGGTCCCTGGATGGTGTCGAGGGAGGAGGTGTAGGAACAGGTGTTGCATCTCCTCCGGTTGCCGGGGAAAGTTCCTGGGGAAGGGGTGCTTTGGGTGGGAAGGGATGAGTGAACCAGGGAGTTGCGGAGGGAACGGTCTCTGCAGAAAGAGGTAAGGAGTGGAGATGGGAGGATGTGACTAGTAGTGGGATCCTATAGGAGATGGCAAAAATGTTGGAGGATGATGTGTTGTATGCGATGGTGGATGGTGGATGGGGTGAAAGGTGAGGACTAGGATGACTATGTCTCTGTTGCAACTAGGGGGAAGGCGAGCAAAAGCAGAACTACAGGATACAGAATGAGACACATGTGTGAGGGCCTCATCTGTGATAGAAGATGGGAATCCCCGTTCCCTAAAGGATAAGGACATCTTGGATGTACTGGTATGGAACACCATCTTGGGAGCAGATGTAGCGGGGACAGAGGCATTGGGCCTAGGGGAAAGAGTCTTTGCAGGAGGCAGGGTGAGAAGAAGTGTAGTCAAGATAGTTACAGGGCCCTTTTCCCTTACATTCTAGTACTTTCCCCTTAAATTCAACCTTACATTTGATCAGGTATGTAACCTCAACGGGCTGATGAGTACGTTTACTGATGACAACAAAATTGAAGGAGTTGCAGACAGGGAGGAATGCTGCCAGATGATACAGTAGGATATAGATTAGCTGCAGAATTGGCTGGATAAATGGCAGATGGAGTTTAACTTGAGCAAGTGCGAGGTGTTGTACTTTGTGAGGTTGATTGTAAGGAGAAAGTATAGAGTTAATGGCAGGACGCTTAACAGGATTGATGTGCTGAGGGCTCTTGGAGTCCAAGTTCTTTGCTCACTAAAGATGGCAACATTGTAGATAAGATGATAAAGAAGGCATTTAGTATGCTTGGTTTTATTGCCAGGGGCATTGAATATAAGAACCAGGTCATGATGCAGCTCTATAGGACTTTCATTAGACTGCATTTGGAAAATTGCATGCATTTCTGGTCCACCATTCTAGGAAAGATGTGAAGGCTTTGGGGAGGGTGCAGAGGAGGTTTACTAGAATGCTGCCTGGATTAAAGTTTCAGACACAGGAAAGACTTGGATTGCTTCCTCTGCAATGTCAGAGTTTGAGTGGAGAACTGGTGGTAGTATATAAAACTATGAGAGGCAATAGATTGGGTTGACAGTCAGAAATCTTTTTGCAGTGTTGAAATGTCCAGTACCAAAGACATAACTATAGGTGAGAGTGGGAATGTTTAATGGAGATGTGCAGAGCAAGTTTTTTACACTGAGAACAGTGGGGGCTTGGAATGCATTTCCAGGCTTGGTTGTGGGGGCAGATGTGATTTTGGCATTTAAGAGGCTTTTAGATAGGCACATAGAAATGCAGGGACTAGAGAGATATGGATCATGACAGGAGGATGGATCAGTTTAACTTGTTAGCAATATTTGGCACAAACATTGTGAGGTGGAGGGACTGTTCCTGTGCTGTAATATGTTCTATGTTTATCCACCGTAATTAGTAATTCTGATTGTCTCTCCAAAGGTACTACCTTATCTCAGCATTTTCTGCTTTTATTTCTTACTAGACCAGGTCCGGACCCATTGGGCTCCGTCCCCCAACAAAATATTCCACCACTGACCCATAGCCCCCAAGTGCGCAGGCGGGGCTGAGGGGTTCCCGTTGTGACACATTCACGGCAACCCTCCCCCAACTGTCCCTCTTCCTACCCCTATCCTCCTCCATTCGCCCTTATCCCCAGCATTCCCTCCCCCACCTCTTCTTTCCCCTCTTCTCCTCCCCTCCCCAACTCTCTCCCTCACCTCCCCTCCCTCTCCTTTCCCTACCCTCCGTCACTCCCTCCATCCATAACCCCTCTCCCCTCACTACCCCCTCCTCCCCCTCTATCGCCTTGCTCCCCCACTCCTCACCTCCCCCATCCCACTCCCCCACTCTCCCTCCTCACATCCCCCCCTGCCCTTCTCTGTCCCCCACTCCCCCCTCCTTTCCCACTCTTCCTTCTCATCTCCCCCATGTTCCCCTCCCTCCCTACCTCCACCACTCCCTCTACCCCCCTGCTTACCTCTCCCCTATCCCACCCCCCACTATGAAAATCGCAATATGGGAGGAAATCGAAGGTCTCGATTTAACCTGGGTCCCTGGCACTGTACAGTAGTTCTACCACCAGGCCGCCCATTCGCGTCATCAGCTTTGAACTATTTTAGCCATGCATTTAACACAGTAGCAGATTGAATGAAAATAAAGCAATGTGTACTATGTATTTCTATGTAACAATATTTATTTTAAGGTATCAAAAAAGTATTACAGTACTTTGTGATCAAAGCCATATTCACACAAAATAATAACAATGTAAAAACTTCCAAAATGGATCGCATTGTTGTAAGTGAAATAAACACAATGCAAAATACCCTAAAGAGAGACATTTTATTATGAATGAAATAGAAATCCCTGGAATGACTTTGGCATTAGTCCGCAAGTGCACCCTTTTACCTCATCCATTTTTGGATACCCAATTCACCTTTCCATTTGATCAAAATACAAAGTGTCGATATATAATGAAGGTGGTATTACACCTTTCAAAGAAATTGTGCATTGACAGTGCCAATGCCTATACTCTTTAGTGTTTAGCAGGATGAAAGGTGATCTCTTTGAAACATTGCACAGGTTGACAGACGAACAGATAATATTTCCTGTCCCTGTCGTGTCTAGAACCAGAGGTAATGGTTACGGGATGTGTTTGTTCATTCAGGCCAGATATGAGAAGGAATCTGTTTGCCATGAGAGCAGTAAACCATTGAACTTCATCACCTAAGAGGCCATGGAGACTGCCAATTAATATATTCACAACTTAGCTTAATAGATCTTTTGATATTAAAGGAAACAGGCAATGTATTATTATTATTATTATTATAAGAAATTGATGCCGATATAAAACATCATATATGATGTTAATAACTTGGTTGTATGGAATGGGTTTGAATGGCCTGCTGTAGCTTTTATTTATGTCTTTATGGCCAGATAGAAACACCCTCAATATATTTTAAACCAAGTTTCCCTTTCCTTGTTTTAAATACAAATATGCTGAAAGCAGTTTTTTAGGTGACCTAAATCATTATTGAAAATAAATGTGTGGTATGGATATCTTTGAAATCCTAAAGGATTGCCATTAACAATTGGCAAGGCAGTTTAAATGTCAACTCGACTGAGATTCGTGCTCAACGCCCTTTAAACACACCAACAAAAATGTAGGGACAAACAAGTGCGTATTTATATATATGAAACCAGCTCTGCCCCAAATGTTGGAGTACTGAGAGATGCAAATATTGAATATGTAAATTTTATTTGTACAAGGAGTGCTGCTGTACTCATCCCAGTTCAGAGTATTGTGTTGGAATCATGGTGTTTGCATTTTCTTTCCATGCAATCGGGTTTTACAACACTCCTCAGAAACAAGACAAAGTCCAACTTCAATGCTCAATTATTCCATGAATAATATAACTAAGGGTTTAAAATTGCGTTCTGGAGAATTGTGTAGAATGCACATCAACAGTTCTCTGGCCACTGGCACTGTACCTACCTGCTTCAAGCACGCGGTGGTCCAGCCCCTCCTGAAAAAACCTAATCTAGACCCCACCTTGCCTTGCAACTACAGACCTATTTCCAAACTGCCTTTCCTTTCAAATGTCCTTGAAAAGGTAATTTTAAATCAACTAATGCCTTACCTTCACCAAAATACCATCCTGGAAACTTTCCAGTCATGTTTCAGAGCCCACTACAGCACAGTCTGCCTTGATGAAGGTACATAATAACCTACTTCTCACCATTGACTCCGGAGACTGTGCAATCCTGCTCCTCTCGACCTCAGCGCAGCAATTGATACAGTCGACCACACCATCCTAATTCTCCAGTATGGGGTTGGTATTGATGACACTGCCCTGAGCTGGTTCGTCTCCTACCTCAAAGATAGGAGTTTCTCTACAAACATAGGCAACTCTTTCTCCTCCCCAGCTAGCCTTTGCTGTGGGGTTCCACAAGGCTCCATCGTAGGCCCCATTCTCTTCTCCCTGTATATGCTCCCCTTAGGCCAAGTCATTCAAAGGCATAGCATTTCCTTCCACTGCTATGCAGACAATACACAACTCTATCTCCCCTTGAAGCCCAAAAACCGATCAAATCTACTAAGCCTTATCCACTGCCTTGAGGATATAAACTGTTGGATGGCCCAGAATTTCCTCCAACTTAACGAGAGTAAATCTGAGGTCATCCTCCTCGGTCCCTCGGACTCCATCAAAACAATAGCAGGCAGCCTCAGAAGCCTTACCCCATTACTCAAACCTAATGTCAAAAACCTTGGCGTGATATTTAACTCCACGTTGAAATTTGACAAACAAGTCAATGCCGTGGTAAAAGCTAGCTTCTTCCAGCTTCGGCCGATAGCTAAAATAAAACCTTTCGTCCAATTTGACAACCTCGAAAAGATCATCCACTCATTTATCTCCTCCCGCCTTGATTACTGCAACTCCCTTTACACCGGCATCATCCAATCATCCGTGTCTCTCCTGCAATTGGTCCAAAATGCCGCAGCATTGATGGTCACCCAAAAAAGGGACCACGTCACCCCGATTCTGGCCTCTCTCCACTGGCTCCCAGTGCAGTTCCGAATTAATTTCAAGCTCCTTTTTTATACCTCCTCTAGGTACCTCAGATTGGCCGACTTGGGGTCACTGACCATCCCGCGGTCTAGGCATAACCATATAACAATTACAGAACGGAAACAGGCCTTCTCGGCCCTTCCAGTCCGTGCCGACCATTTATTTTCCCCATGTCCCATCTACCTGCACTCAGACCATACCCCTCAATTCCCTTCCCGTCCATATACCTATTCACTTTACTTTTAAATGTTACAATCGATCCTGCCTCCACCACTTCTGCTGGAAGATCATTCCACACAGCCACCACTCTCTGAGTAAAGAAGTTCCCCCTCATGTTACCCCTAAACTTCTGTCCCTTAATTCTCATGCCCTCGTTTGAATCTTCCCTACCCTCAATGGGAAAAGCTTATCCACGTCAACTCTGTCTATCCCTTTCATCATTTCAAAGACCTCAATCAAGTCCCCCCCTTAACCTTCGGCAGTCCAAAGAGTTCAGGGGCGACCGGCTTTTGCGGTTGCAGCACCTATTCTATGGAACAGCATCCCTCTTCCCATCAGAACTGCCCCCTCCATCAACTCTTTTAAGTCTGGGCTTAAAACTTATTTCTACTCTCAAGCCTTTCTTGAGGTCCTCTGAGGGTGTCGTGGTTTTAAGACTCAAATTTGGATAATATGACACAGACACAGAGAATTCTTCAAGAAGACGAAAAGCCTTTATTTGCAAATATTGGCTGGAGCAGTCAAAGAGGACACCTTGGCCTGTTCTCTAATTGCTCAAAAATACACAGAACCAGGCAGCTCTTTATTACAGTTTTTCAGTCTTATCTCTGCTTCATTATCTGCATGCTGTACTCCTTTTGCATCAATCTACCTTCAAGACTAATCTCTTCTGTCCTGTCACCATTATGTTTCGGCCTTGGTTCAATGTCCACACCTCCCCTCATTATTTCTCCTTGTTTGCCACCCTTATGTTTAACTTCTAATCTCTCAGCTACCTTCTGCCCCCATTAAGTTTTAGCTACAGTTACAGGGTTACACCATATTACACTGTTACATATTGGTTTATATGTTTTACACAAAGATACAAATGTATTTATTAAGAGTACAAAGCAAAAGTAAAAATAAGAATTAACTTGTTTACTAAATAAAAAGACTTAATACTAAATAAAGAGACTTAATACTAAATAAAAAGACTTAATTAAGTGCTGCTGACTAACTAACAGACAAGCACGTGAATAAGTATGCTGAAGCACGTGAATAAGTATGGAGTTGATGTCTGATTACATAAAATAGCTGACATCTCTGCTGCTGGCTGTGATAAATGTTTTTAATTAAGGTCTAAGTCTCTAAAACTTCCATAAGGGTCCTCAGTATGTATGTATTTATGTATGTATTGTGAGATCCATGAACCACTGTTTGTTGCACATTAGTACCTGCACTAATGTAAAGCACTTTAGTCAACGAGAGTTGTTTTTAAATGTGCTATAGAAATCAAATAGACTTGATTTTCCTACTTTAGTTTTTCCTTCAGGGAAAATGTTCGTTTCCCAGAGACTTCCCCTCAGAGACCAAGAGAAAACAGAACGAGTTGAAGCGCTGGAGGTTGATGCGCTTTCAAATATCATGATACAGAGTAGGATAGCAGCAATTTGTCTCAACTGCTTCATAATCATGCCGTGATCAGGCTAGGGGGATAATACTGTGGAAATAAAGAAGATTATAAACTTAAAGTAAACGAAGTTTATTAACACTAATAATACAAACTTAAAAGTAATTTAGGTGTGTTGCGATATAATCTAATACCAAGGAATACTGGGGTCCATGAGGAGGAGGGGTGGCGTTGTGAGATTTCCAAGTCTGCACTCGTTGGGTGCAAAAGAAAGTGATCACCAATGCAGGAACCCGCTGATTATTGCCCCAGGTTATTAATCCAGGTGCTGCTGTGGAATACCTCCCCGTCCCTCCGATTTTTTTTTAGCATTTTAACATCGGCTTCTTTGAAGCCAGGAATCAGGCTGCTTACCTGGCCTGGTGTGTATCACTTACATCAGCAATTCTGTGAGAACAGTCACACACCGTTCTCACCCGGGCAGATAATCCCATTCCCGCAACAGTGATCAGAATTGTCCATTTAACACAAGCTCTGCTTGGACTGAAGCAGTTTAAGAAACCTACTTCCAGCACCTTCCGAGGACATACCCAAATTGTCAACAAACGTTGGCTTTGCTCTTGACTCAGGACCATCTCTCTCTGTCTGTTAAAGAAAACTTAACAGGTCAGGGGAGCCTCCATCTTCGGTTGTCCCACAATGCGCTGTGCGGTTCATGTCTGAGGGACAGGGACTTCCTGGCTCAAGGAAATCACAGAACAGAGAGAGAGAGAGAGAGAGAGAGCGCCCGGGAGGGAGCAGCCAGTCTTCCGCTCAGTAGCTACCCGCCAACCACCACATCCACCGGTTGCGCCTGTGCCGAAGGACACCGTGGCCGGCTGGCGGGCTGGCAGGCAGGCAGAAGGCGCTAGGGTGGCGGCCGCTCGCAGCCCCCGGCCACAATGTGGTGGCTCCGCGCCGTGAGTGAGTGAGTTGCTGGACTGACCCCCGTTCCCCTCCTGCCCTCCCCACAACTTTTCCCCTAGCGGCCCCCCAAGTTTGCGACTTTGTGCAGCCCAGGCCGTGCTGGCCAAAGATCATATGATCTCTGATCTTTGGTGCTGACTCGGACCACACGCTGTGGAAAGGAACTCTCCCCGCCCCAAGCGGCGCTGTCCTTTTACAGCCACTTCCCACTTCACACAGTTCCAGGGCCGAAGGCGTGGCAGGTTCCGCGGAGCAGTCGCCAGTCGCCACGAGAGTGGCATTTCTCGGCCAACTCTAGTCCAGCAGACGGCCACTGCCCCGGCGGAAAGCTGTTCCGTCTTCCAATGTCGCCATCAGCAAAGGGTGACACTGGACCCAGCCAGAGAATGTAAATCAGCTGCCAGCAATTCGATGTCGTTCTTGATGTTGCTGTACTGAGGGGTAGCCAAGCCTATCTTTCTTCACAGTCTGCAGGGTCTGGTGCAACAATTATCCTAGAGCGACTGAGGATTTGGATTCGCAACTGAGGATTTGTCACCAAAGTTCGCTTTACTTCCTGCTGGTCAGAATGAAGTGCGGGGCCCGTACGCACACGGATATGCTGGTCCACCAACTCGTTGGAAAGTTTCTTCTGCAGGTTGTTGAAGTAAGACCAAACTGTGTTTTGTTATTTGATGTGGGATTGGCACGTTTCTTGTTTGTCATAAACCAGAAATGCACAGCAGATGGGTTAAGAATTGAGTTGATAAAAACAAAATAATTTTACATCTTGTTCCAGACTCAACGGCTAATAGAAGTTTATAAACTCAGTAACCACCTTGTCACAATTCTCTTCTCAGACTCAGTGCCGCTGTGGTATAATATTGTTCGTATTCTGCATTTTTCAATCATTGTTCTACCAACCCAAACATGTGCAGTATGCTCATGCCTACTGCGCTCTCTCACCATTACTCGTGTTGAAATAGCCAGCTTGTATATTCAACTCTCCTTAAACCCATTTTCTCTTAATTGCTGAAACCGTTTTAACTCAACCTTTATCCTGTGTCCCCCCAACGTCCATTTTCCATATTTCTTTTTGCTCTCTAATCATTCTAAGCTCTGCAAAAATGGAAAACAACACCATCTATTCTGAGTATGCGTAGGTGTGTAGGAAGAAACTGCAGATGTTGGTTTATATTGAAGATTGACACAAAATGCTGGAGTAAACTCAGTAGGTCAGGCAGCATCTCTGGAGAAAAGGAATGTTAGAACCCTTCCTCAGACTTCCTTTTCTCCAGAGATACTGCCTGACTTGCTGAGTTACACAGCATTTTGTGTCAATCTTCAGTATAAACTAACGTCTGTAGTTCCTTCCTATGCCAGTTGTTCCTAATTTGGATGGCAAAAAAAATGACTGAAACCATGAAAGAGGGATTACAAGTGTTAAAGAAGGAACTGCAGATGCTGGAGAATCGAGGATACACAAAAGGCTGGAGAAACTCAGCGGGTGCAGCGGCATCTAAGGAGCTTTCTGAAGAAGGGTCTCGACCCGAAACGTCGTCTATCTCCTTCCCTCCTTAGATGCTGCTGCACCCGCTGAGTTTCTCCAGCCTTTTGTGTACCAAAGAGGGATTACAATTTATCTTCTTTAAGAAACATTGCAATGTCACATTGTGCAGCTTTTGTTTTGTGAAAAGATAGACAAGTGCATTTTTCAATCAATAAATAAATTAGTTTAGCAAGGAAGTTCAAAAGTAACTTGAATGCTAAGCAAGAGTGTGTTAAGATCACTAGTAATGACTTGAGTGTTTATGATCTGCCTGCCATCTGCCGTGATTCAGGTTGGAGCAAGTGTTGAATTCATCCTGGAGCAATAATTATTCTTTGGGAGTGGAAGGCTTAGAATTAGCTGCGACAAGTTTATTGTGCATTCAAATTTCTGGGATTGGATATGTAACATTAAAAATCGTTTGATGGAAGTAGTTGCAAGGAGAATGGCATGTGATCCGCAGGTTTATTTTTGAGGCTCAAAGGCCTAATGCAAACATTTACATTTGTTTAATATGCAAAGTATTTTCCACCATAGTAGAAGTGAGTTTTATTTGTAAACTTTGCTCAATATTTACTGGTAATAACAGACATTCAAAATGTAGCATTCATAATTGTATGGCATGAGAAAATTGTACTTTGTTTATTCAAATGAATACAGTTGTGTGGCCACAGGTAAAAAATGCATTGCACAAAACAAAGTGCTGGAGGAACTCAAAATGTCAGGCAGCATCTGTGGAGGGACATTCTGGGTTGGGTCCCTACTCATACTGATTAAAGTAGGGAGGAGAAAGCTGGAAAATATGTTAGTTTTAAATAAGTTCATGACAAATTTAGGACTTTAGAACTTTTTTTAAAGTTTTGATTTTGTGGATCCATAAATTATAATTTAGCAATTCATGGCATTTTTATTTGCTGTTGTATATATTATTCCTGCTAATTAAATGGTTTACATCAACATCATGGTTAAAATACTGGATTAGCATCCAGATATGTGATCTGGAAACATAGGTTAAAATACCAGCTGTGGAAATTATATTTATGTAATTAAATAAGTGAAAACAAATCTAATCACACTAACAGTGGCCACAAAACAACTGGATTATTGCAAATTATCAGGTGCCACATGAAATGTCCTCAAATTCAAAATCCCACCAATTCCATCAATATATGGATCAATATATGATCAATGCATGGATGTGAAAATGGAAGCATGGACTTGATGGTTAATATTCTCCTGCTTCTAAAAATCAATAAAACTGCAAACTCTGATATCGGAAACATAGAAACATAGAAATTAGGTGCAGGAATAGGCCATTCGGCCCTTCGAGCCTGCACCGCCATTCAATATGATCATGGCTGATCATCCAACTCAGTATCCCGTACCTGCCTTCTCTCCGTACCTGCCTTCTCTCCATACCCTCTGATCCCCCTGCCTTCTCTCCATACCCTCTGATCCCCTGCCTTCTCTCCATACCCTCTGATCCCCATGCTCTCTGCCACCAGGCTCCAAGAGGAGACCAACATTAGAAAAAAAAACTGAAGAAACAAAAACAGGAAATGCTGGAAACTTTGGCAGGAAAGAGAACCAAGGTTAATGTTCCACGTTATGGTTTCTATGTCAGAACTGGGAAAAAGAAAAAAAATGTTAGTTTTAGTTGCACAATTTTTTTTTCCTGCATTTTCTGTTTTTGTTTCTTCAGTTTTTTTTTTCTAATGTTGGTCTCCTCTTGGAGCCTGGTGGCAGAGAGCATAGATGTGACAATCCTTTGTATACATCATTTGTTCAATGACAAGTAAGGGACCCAAGCAAATATGAGGTTATTTACGTTCAACATTGAATTCACTTAAATATTATCAAATGTCTCCCAGTGTTTCCATCTCTTATATTCATGACTCGTCATTGTTTTATTTTTATAGATTTTGAGTGCATTCCAATGAATTTTGCTGAACACCTCTTATATTTAGAAACTTAATTTTTGAGTGAATATACTTGAATCATACTGCCAATTTAGCACCATCCAGAGTACAATGCTGTACTCTGGCGACAAGCCTCCAGTGTTATAATATGCAGAGAAGAATCGGGATGTACTTGGACAGGAAGTTGACATTGGTAAATCTGCAAAAGTTTAGTTTGTATACCCTGCAGAATTTTGTAAGAAAGTTTTGGGTCTTTCAGAGCTGCCAAGTACGGATTTCCTGTATTTCGTACGGTAATGCGATCAGATTACGGATGCACGGATTTGCTTTGTAAAATACGGATTTTTTAAAAATCAGTCCGACTTCCTGTTTCATCTTGCTGCTTAATGCAAGGATATAAAAAGTCATACTGTACCTCTAAAAATGATAGCAGCAAGACTGCATGCTGAAGGCTGCATGTTCAGCCCCCTGCTGTACTCGCTCTATACTCATGTCTGCGTAGCCTGACATAGTCAAACTCCATCAACAAGTTCACAGACGACACCACTGTTGTGGGACGTATCACTGATGGGGACGAGTCAGAATATCGACTGATTGACTGATTGGTGCCAGCACAATAACCTGGCCCTCAACACAAGCAAAACCAAGGAACTGATTGTGGACTTCGGAAGGGATAGGATGGGGACCCACAGTCCTGTTTATATCAACGGGTCGATGGTGGAAAGGGTCAAGAACTTCAAATTCCTGGGCGTGCACATTTCCGAAGATCTCTCCTGGTCCCAGAACACTGATGCAATCGTAAAGAAAGCACATCAGCGCCTCTACTTCCTTAGAAGATTACGGAGAGTCGGTATGTCAAGGAGGACTCTCTCTCTGAACTCTTGCATCGTGGCTTGGTTCGTCAACTTGGACATCCAGGAGCAGAAAAGGCTGCAAAAAGTTGTAACCACTCCCCAGTTCATCATCGGATCTGACCTCCCTACCATCGAGGGGATCTATCGCAGTCGCTGCCTCAAAAAGGCTGCAGCATCATCAAGTACCCACACCATCCTGGAACACACTCATCTCTCCACTCCCATCGGGTAGAAGGTACAGGAGCCTGAAATCTGCAAAATCCAGGTTCAGGAACAGCTACTTCCCCATAGCCATCAGACTATTAAACACAACTTCAAACAAACTATGAACTATAACAAAGTATTGCACTTTATCTGTTTACTGATGTGTGTATATATATTCTATGGTATATGGACGCACTGATCTGATCTGTATTTATGACGACAAAATCCTGTTGTGCTGCAGCAATGCAAGAATTTAATTGTCCTATCTGGGGCACATGACAATAAACTGACTTGACTTGACTTGAGATTAAATCTATTAGTATTTTAAATTTAAAGATCGGGATGATTATTTATGTAAGCTTTGATCTGCCTGTCCCGCTACAGGTTTAAACAGCGCTGTCAGTTTAACGCATGGGAATTTAACAACGCTATGGGTTCTAAAAATAGTGCTCCCAGCCACAGGGCTATGGATCACACACTGTTAGGAGAGGGAGAAGGGGAGAGGGATTGGGAGGGAGGGAGTAAGAGAGGGAGGTAGAAAAAAAGGAAGAAGAGAGTGGGGGAGGGAAAGAGGAGAGGGAGGGTGTGAGGGAGGGAGAGAGAGTGAGGAAGGCTTCCAAAATGGCTTCTACATCATCATCTGCTGCTAAAAGCAGGAAGCAGCTGTTCAAACAGCAGTATAAAAAGAGATGGCAATGAATGCACTGTCTAGGAAGGTGCTTAGAAGACATGGCAATTGGTAGCAAAGTTATGCATTCTTGTACTCTTACATGCGTATGACCGCACATAAAAAAATGACACTTTCAGCAAAATGGCACCGCGTAAAAATACTGATTTCCTCAGCAAAATACTGATTTTCAGGTACTAGAATACTGAAATGCTCTGACAAAACTTGGCAGCTCTGGTCTTTGAAGTAGTCTTGATTAGCACGAGAGGAAAAACACAACAATGCACATATCACTCTAAGATGTCCCCGGGATATTTTGGAGTTTATTATAATCAGTCAATAAGTGTTAATGTATTATCAGGAACTGTAACAGCCAATTTGTGTGCCATTGGATTTTGTACTCGGCGATGCATGATTTTTGTTTTTGGCAATTGAAGAATGAATAAATACTGCTGCAAGATTATTCATGCTGATCTGTTAAGCTGATGGTGCCACTTGCAATGTTTCATCCAAAGGATGATGTCTCTGACAATGTAACGAATAGTTAATGTTCATTTGAAATACAATTTGAGCCAACCGTGTCTAACTCTGGGGTAATAGTCCAACCACTGAGCCAAGCAGATTTATTCATAGATATCAACTTTGCACTAAGTAGATATACTGCTGGAATGATTCAAGTATGTTCACTGCTGGAAAGATATGGTCTTTCATTGAATAGCTGGGCCGTTTACTAAGACAACCTATCTTCCTCTCTTCGGCACTCCTTTGAGCTTGAGGGATCTTGTCTCACACTAACTGTCAAGATTATGATGAGGCCATTGTGGAAACTGCAACCACAGATGTGGAAAAAGAGTAGCTAATAAGCTAGATGTTGCTTCCACCTTCTGCATCAGGCCAGTGATGGTGGTGAGGTTTGAGATCATGATCCTCAAACACTCTTTTCCTTCATTGGAAATAGACATTGAAGGCAATATTGAAATATGGGGTAAATTACTATGCTGTTGTCACCTTTTGTTTTTGCATTGCAGTTAAGTTCAGGACTTTATAACTTGCAAATCAAGTAGTTCATTGTAATTTGTTTCCCCACTACAGAAGAGATGGCTAATTATTTATTGTCACGTGTTCCAAGGTACAGTGAAAAGCTTTTTGTTATGTGCCAGCAGAAAGACTAAACATGATTACAATTCTCCAATCCGATTAAAGATAGTCCGAGGGTCTCCACTGAGGCACCTCAAAACCACTCTCTAGTTGATGATAGGATGGTTAAGTTGCCTGATAACAGCTCGGAAGAAACTGACCCTGAATTTGGAGGTAGGTGTGAAGTGTAGTTGGAGTCAATGGAAAATAATTTGGTTTGTGTGATGGTTTGGGCTGCATTCACAATTCTCTGCAATTTCTTGCGGTCATGGATGGAGCTGCTCCCAAACCATGCTGTGATACATCCCAATCCCATCTGTGGCGCATCTGTAGAGGTTGGTGAGAGTTGTTGGGGATATGTTGAACTTCCTGAGCCTTCTAAGGAAGTAGAGGTGTTGGTGTGCTTTCTTGGCTATTGGTTCGATATTGCTGGTCCAGGACAGGTTGCTGGTGATATATACTACTGGAAACTTTCAGCACCGTCAATGTGTACTGGGGTTTGTGTAATGCTTTGCTTCCTGAAGTTGATCACTATCTCTTTTGTCTTGTGGATATTGAGAAAAAGATCATCTTGACACCAGGTTACAAGGTTCTTAATATCCATCCTGTAATCCATCTCATCATTATTTGATATTTGGCCCATTACAGTGGCGTCGTTGAATTTCTACTTGGTTGCGCAGTTGTAAAAAAGGGGCCTACGAATGCATCCTTGCGGAGCATTAGTGTTGAGGATTATCATAGAGGATGATTTGTCCCCTATCCTCACTGATCATGATCTGTTGGTCAGGAAGTTGAGGATCCAGTGGTTGAGATGAGTGCTGACTCCAAGTTCCATGTGTTTGGTGATGAGCTCGGATGGAATAATGGTGTTAAAAGCAGAGCTGTGGTCTATAAATAGATGTCTGACGTAGGTGTCTTATCCAGGCGTTCCAGCGATGAGTGTAGGGCAGGTCAATTAAAATCTCACAGTAACTGGATGTCTTGGTAGTGCTTGAAATGATTTCCTAGGCAGTCAGGGTAGTTAGTTTGTGAAGTGAGGATATAAGAACTGCATTTGTTTCCATTATCAAAGGAAACAGAAAATGGTGACACACACAAGTGTCAAGTTGACATGAAAGATGGAAAGAGATTAAATAAATATCTGAATTAGGACCTTGAGAGGCTAAATGATTTTGTAAAGGTTGGAATAACGTTCACTTGTCGTCTGTTGTTGTTTTGAAGGCAGTTTTGAAATTGGCAGTTGTGTATTTGACTTGAGCACATTACTTTTGTGCCAGTGCTGGGAGGTGTATCACTGCTGGAGACTGTATGTGCATCTTTTAGAACTTGTAAGAGAGCAGCAGCAGCGGCGACCCGACTCGGTCCCAGAGCGATTCCAGCAGCAGCAGCGGCGACCCGACTCGGCCCCGGAGCTGTTCCAGTGGCAGCGGCGACCCGACTCTGTCCCGGAGCGGTGGCAGTGGCAGCGGCCCGACCGCGACCACGGGCCCGGTGGAATCGGCCGTGGGCCCAGTGGATGACATCGTCGGGAGCTCGCAGGTCACAGGTTAGTGACCTGTTTTTATGAGCTGCCGCAACAATAGCTTCATCCGCTGGTCTGGAGGGCGGCATCTTCGACCACCCCAGGCCGCGGAGTTGAACCGGCCCGTTCGCGGAGCTCGGTTGAACCGCGGGACTGACTTACCATCACCCGGTGGGGTCACAACATCTGAAGCCTGGATCGCCTCGGCGCAGAGGGAAACAAAGAGGGAAGAGACTTTAAGACTTTGCCTTCTATCACAGTGAGGAGGTGTTTGGTGAACTCACTGTGGTGGATGTTAAATTTGTGTTTGTGTGTTTCTGTCATTTTTTAAAATTATATGTATGACTGCAGGGGAACGAAATTTCATTCAGACCAAAAGGTCTGAATGCCAAATAAATTCAATTCAAGAATGACGGGGAATTCCCTTGCTGTTTTGGCCAAGAATTCTCTTTTCAAATGGTCTCCAATGAATATATTAACTGATTGTTTTATTTTATTGCTGTTAATGAATCTTGCACACACACAGCACCTACTATCGTGCATGGTCACAAAATGCTGGAGTAACTCAGTGGGACAGGCAGCATCTCTGGAGCGAAATGGGTGATGTTTCTGGTCGAGTCCCCTCTTCAGACAGTCAATGGAGAGGGAGACAAGAGATATGGAAGGGTAAGGTGTGAAAATGACAGATCAAAGCAGACGTTAATCACGGAAATGTAGAATGGTTCATTGTGAACCATTGGATGGTGACAGCCAGGCACAATCAGTAAAATTAATCAGGAGGACAGTGAAACTAATCGGAGAACTAGGGTGGGGGAGAGATAGGGAGAGAGAGGGAAAGCAAGGTTTACTTGAAGTTGGAGAAATCATATTCATACCGCTGGGTTGGATGCTGACCAAGTGAAATATGAGGGGCTGTTCCTATTTGGTTTGGGCCTCACTCTGGCATTGGAGGAGGCCCAAGACAGAAAGGTCAGAGTGGGAGCTAAAGTGTTTAGCAATCGGGAGATCGCGTAGGCCTAGTGAGCGGTGGTGTTCAATGAAACGATCGCCGAGCCTGCGCTTGGTCTCATTGTTTTCGGTCTCTCCCCGTCCCTCCCCCACCCTGGCTCTTCGACTAGTTTCACTGTCCTCCTGATTAATTTTACTGATGGTGTGCCTCGTTGTCACTTTCCCCTCGGCTAACAATTAACCATTCTACATTTCCGTGATCATCGTCTGCTTTGATCTGTAATTTTCACCCCTTAACCATCCATGTCTCTAGTCTCCCTCTTCCCTGACTCTCAGTCTGAAGGTCTCGATCCAAAACATCACCCATTCCTTCTCTCCAAGGATGCTGCCTGCCCTGCTGAGTTACTCCAGCATTTTGTGTCTATCCTCGGTGTTACCAGCATCTGCAGTTCCTTCCTACACATGCTGTCTGTGCATACATTACGAGATCGATACCATTTCAGAATTGCTTTGTGATATCTGAGATATCATAACCCATTTTATTAATGAAGGTGCTTTCTTCCACAAAAGATCACTAACTGCTTTTTCACCACACCAGTTTCAATGAAAATTCATGGCATAGCTTCAAGCAGGGTTTATACACACAAATTGTGCATCTTCATTCATTGGAGCTAACTGTAATCTTTCAATTATTTTGGCTGGACCTCACACATTGATTTTTATTTGAAAATATGACATGACGTTACTTGTTTTGAAGTGATTCCATTGCAAGTTGCATGCAGAATTGTGAACTCCTTAGATCTGTGTGTTTTCTATTAAAGTTGGTACGTGTTCTACCGTTGAAAGAGGCAGAGATGTAGGTAATTTCAGGCTGACAAGGATGACATTGATAAATCGTATAGGTCAAAGCTAATATTCTTCATATAACATTCTCCAATTTTACGCATAATTCTAATGATTGAATAGTAAGTACTAGGTAAACATTGAAGTGCACATTACTGTAATATCTCTAGTTTTCTGCAGTCATTTACAAGTTATAAAGTGATAATGTTAATTTAATAGCTAGCTAAATAAAAGTGGAAAATCCAGCAACTGGGTAGCATTAGTCGAGAGTAAAATAGAGTTGATGTCTCAGTTGAAGACACTCCATCAGCTATTCTGGTGAAAAGTCTTCAACCTGAATGTTAATTATTTCTCTTTCCATAGATGCTGCTTGATCTGCCTATTTACAGCATTTTCTGTTTTTACTTTGGGTTTTCTGAATCTGCTGTTTTTAAATTTTCGTCCATACAAAAATAGCTGCAAAGAGTTGTCGTCATTAATGCTTAGCTACACAATAGAACTTTATTTATCCCAGGAGGGAAATTAATTTTCCATCAGTCATAAAAAGCACAAAATACATGAAACATGAAAATAAAGTGATGAACGGTAAGACTTTGGGGATGTGCAAAGATTGAGGAGGTGGGGGAGGTGGATGGGGATCAGTCTCAGTCTACCCCACGACAGAAGTGGAAGAAGTCGTAACGTTTGATAGCCGCAGGGAAGAAGGATCTCCAGGGAAGAAGGTTCTGCCCTACATCTTTGTCCTCTATCACTAGAGCATCAATGGACACAAAGTGCTGGCGTAACTCAGCAGCTCAGGCAGCATCTCTCGAGAACCAACATAGGTGATGTTTTGTCTCAAAACCCTTTTTCAGACCAACGTTCTCCAGAGATGCCTGACCTGCTGAATTACACAAATGGACACAAAGTGCTGGAGTATCAACCAGCATCTGTAGTTCTTTGTTTCTACCAGAAGACCAAAACATGTGGACCACATGTGCATATTTTTATTGCTAATTATATAAGGAGCCATACAGTCGATTGACCAAATGAAACTACATTGTTAATTGGTCTGCAGTGTTCACTTGAACCTAATGCTCTGGAACATCTGCCTGAAAGATGGGTGCCTGGAGAAATTAGTTTAGTTTAGAGGTACAGTGTGGAAACAGGCCCTTCAGCTCACTGAGTCCACACAGACCATTGATCACTCATTCACACTAGTGATATATTATCCCACTTCCGCATCCTACATATGGGGGACCATTTAGAGATGCCAATGAAGCGACAGCCCTGCACGTCTCTGGAATGTGGGAGGAAACCAGAGCACAGGGAGAAAACCCATGCGATCGCAGATAGAATGTACAAACTCTACACAGACAGGATCCGAGTTCAGGATCAAACCCAGGGATCTATCTCTATTGTGTATCTAATGCATGTGAGGATTTGCAAGCCATGATTTTTGCCAAAATTCAATGTCGACTAGCACCAAGCAAGTTGGGGTCATAACTCTGACTCTTCTCAATTCCTGCCTTCAACAGTGGGAACTAATTTACAGGTCAAATGTAAAACTATTTTACCTTTTTCACCTTGATTCCCGCCAGAAGATTGATCCGGACCTAAAATGTCATCTGTCAACTTCCCTCCACAGAGCTACCTGACTCGCCGAGTTCCCTAAACACGTGGTGTTTGGCTCAAGGTCACCTCAATTTCAGTCACCGAAGTGCATCACACTGTTATTCAGAGGTCAAGCTCTTGCATTACTCTTGATATCTATAAAGCAAAGGTCCAACACCAACTGCCCGCTCTACACCGCAAAACCCTGACAATAAAAGTCTATGAAAAATATGGACCACTGGGGAGTCAACTTTCAATGATGGCTGATGTCAATCATGACATTTCCAGGTTCCTGCAGTGCACTAGCAGAACTTTGACTATCCGAGAAACAAAAGTGTTTCAAGTTAATGACCACCAAACTGGTACAAAGCCAAAGGATTACCGCTGGTATGCAAGGAAGCAGTAATGATCCTTGTCGTTTTGAGACATGGACTTGCCTACAGTGAAGGCACCAAGGAAGTGTGGCCAATGCTCTCTTCCAAATCCATGAGCTGGATAAGCCAATGTCAGCATCCTCTGACAGGCCAATGTCCCAAGCATTGAAGCTCTAATTATACTCAGTTAGCTCTGTTGGGTGGGCAGACCTGACACCAGACTCCCACGCAATGGTGAGCACTGTCGTGGGAAGAAATTACCAGAGGGGGAGAGAAAAAGATACAAGGATGCTGTTCTGTTCCGCTTGGAAGAAATGTAACATCTTCATTGACTCGTGGCCAATAGCCACTAAGGGAGATGGAACTTTTCTAATGGTATTGAGAATCTCAAATCCATTTGCTGGAAGAACACAGAAGACCAGCATTACTGGCAGAAGGAACATACTAACTCAAACTGCCAACCTCTCTGCCCCATCTTTGGCAGAATCTGCAGATACTATTAGCCATTCCCGAGCTCACAGAACTGGAGTTATCCTCAATGCAAGGTGCTGCCCAATTAGAGGAGAAGATTGGATTGGGTTTGCCACAGCTCCTCATCTTTGACTATTGTTTCATTTGGCTAAAATCTACAAGAGTTTGGCAAGTCATAAAGAGGTGTTTGGTGACTTCCAGAATTCTGCACAAACCACTTGCTGCCAGACAAGGGTGTATCCATGTGCATTTGCTTTCAATGACTGGGAATGAACAGTGAGCATGAGGGATGGGAGAGGGAGCAGAAACAAAGCCTTCAGCAGGAGGCGATGTCATGCCTGCAAGCAGTACTTACATCTGAAGCTAAGTAAAGAGAAAATGTTAAATAGCAACACTTAGAAAAGGTGACTTTACTGAAATTTGACTCCTACAGTCACAACTGAAACACCAGATCAGAGCAAAGGCAAGACCGCTTTCACTAGGTGTGTTGGTAATCATGACAATTAGCTTTTGTGCCGGTGCATCCTTCCGAGCTGGGTATATTTGCAATATCTTACAATTGCCTCTCTGGGGCACAAGGGCGATCACAAACATACTCTGTTCAAAGAGTTAAAGCCATATTTAATTGTTTCTTGTTACGAGACTAACTGATGGAGAATGCTTTCAGATTTGCTAGAATTGTCGTTTTTTTCTCAGTCAGTGCAGATAGTCATTGACTGCACATGCAATGATTTTTGCATGTCTCATGTCAATTCTGACATGTATGGATCGAGTGGCCTGGCACTCCTCCAGTGTCTAGCAGGTAAAAACGGTTAATTTGGCGGACCAGTGCCTAAGATAGCAAAATTACTTGTAATAGCTCTATTCAGAAAAGTACTTTTCTGTGCCATCTGAGCTACATACATTACGTTTCTACATGAAATATGAGGGAACAGGTCTTTGATTTGCTAAAACAAAGCACATTTTTGGATGGACTGCTGTAGAGGAGTAATGCCGTATCTGGCAGATCTGTGTTGCGATTTTTAGTGATCTGCTGCATGCAACTTGCGCATGTCATGTGAGGGGCACCTCTTGCTGTATGGCAGTGAGACGAGCAGGAAGAGGAGATGCAGGAAGCTGTATGAAGAAAGGAGGCTGTTAAACACTCCCTTCTGTTTAATTGCACAACTAAACTCTACAACACCAATTTCCCCCTTCACAGTTTACTTTTCCTACCACTGTGATATCATCTCACTGATTCCACTGGGCACAATACAAAAATACACAGCCAGTGCCAAAATAAATATTGCAAAAAACCAAATCAAAATTGAATTATGCCATCCTGCACACAGGCAGTGCTTAACTTAATGGATGCAATGGTGTGCATCGCCAAGCCTGCAGGACAATTCCTCTGGGTCTCTGCAACGGGTGGCAAGTTGCTGCACTTGCCACATCTCTTGACACACTCAGCACTGGTGGTTTGGTTTTGAAGTTGCTTCCTGATCAGCAGTGTCCTGTGCTGCATTGGGCTTGTTTCCTGTCAATGTGAAACACTCTGTCCACCTCTCTTCCATCCCAAATCCACCCATCCCCAAAATGCTTTCTGACAGCTAGTTAAAAAGATTAAAAGTTAATTATGTGAAATTATTTAAAGAATTGACACATTAAAACACCCTTTCATATGTTCTTCACAATTGCATGTAATGGAGCTGCCCAATCTATGTCTTGTCTACTCTGATGTGGCTTTGAGAGACCATCTTTCCTGGTCAAATTTTGAAGAACTTCAGGAAGTTGATATTGCATCATGTTTGTGTGATTTGGATCAACTGCAAGCTCTCCCTGCCAAGTTGCAGTGCATTGTTGCTTGGTGTCTGTCTTTCAGGCACCTTTCCATAGAAACATAGAAAACATAGAGACTAGGTGCAGGAGGAGGCCATTCGGCCCTTCGAGCCAGCATGATCATGGCTGATTGATCCAGTCGATCCAGTCTAGTGCAATTTCAATGGCTGCAGCTTGTACTAATTCCTGAAATCTCATATAGTCATCTTAATTGCTTACAAACATTTCCAAGATTTTTCATTTTCAGGCTTTAAATTTTAATTTTCAGGCTTTGACCCCCGCAGTAGTCGTAAAACTGAGATTTGGGGAGCATTTCTCTCCAATCTGTCAAACAGCCATTTGCTTTTGCTCTATTATCTTCTGCCCCCACCAGCCCTGCGCTTTGTTACCCATGGCTTTTAATTTTGCTGAACAGTTAAATGGTGTTAAATCTGTCCACTGGGCTAGACTTATCTACTGTTTGATACTTCGTAAAGCACTTGATAATAGTCAAGCAAGATTAACAAATCTCTTGTTTTTTATTAATAAACCACACCTTTCCAGATTTCATACTACTTCCATTGAATTGACTGCACTGCACTGATTCTACCTTAATTTACATTAGTATGAGACTTGCAAGCCATACAATTATGTTAAAGATAATTTCATATAAATTTACCTTGCACAATACTGCAAATGATGGTGTTTATGGTTATGCAGATTTACAGACAGACACAGACACAGACTATCTGAAGGCTTGGGGAACCATTCAACTGAAGAGAATACCAGTTCACATTAACTGCTACCAATTATTTTTGAGCTGAGTGACCTGAGATATGAGCAAGGAGAAGAAGATGTGCTTAGTTTTGTTTGTAATAGCCCCATTCTGCATTCCTTTCAAGAAATTGGTTGCATCTTTGAAGTTTTGACTGCATCACTTTAATTACAGTGACTTATGAAATAGAAAAGGCAGGTGTCTGGAAACTGCTGACAGGGTGGTCGTGGATGCAGTTATGATCGTGATGTTTAAGACGCTTTTGAATAGGCAAATGGATATGCAGAGAAAGGAGCAACATGGATCGTGTGCAAGCAGAAGCGATTAGTTTAACCTGACAACATATTTGAAATGGACACAGTAAGCCTCGGGGCCTGTTCCTGTGCTGTACTATTCTATGTCCTAAACAGGAATAAAGGAACTCATCCGTCTGAGCATTGAGTATAGAAGTTGGGAGATCATGTTGCAGTTATATAAGACATTGGTGCGGCCGCATTTAGAGTATTGTGTTCAATTCTGGGCACCATGTGACAGGAAAGATGTTGTTAAGTTGGAATGGGTGCAGAGAAGATTTACCAATATGTCAAAGGTTACTTATTGGTCATTTACACCAATCGGTGTAGTGAAATGTTTCTTGCCAATGCAGCACATAAAAAAGAATACAGACATAACAATAATAAAGAGATTTTAAACATAAAAACATCCCCCCACAATTGTTCCCATTATGAGGGAAAGCACAATGTCCAGTCCCCATCCCATGTCCACCCATAGTCAGGCCTATTGAGGCCTCCGCAGTCGCCTTCACGGAGGCCCGATGTTCCAGGCCGGTCTCGCCGGGTGGTGGTGCGCCGGCATCAGGAGAATCCTCTCAGCGGCTTGGGACATCTGGAACGGCCGCTTCCTTACCAGAGTCCGCGACTTCCGGAGCCAACAAGGCCGCGCTGAATGGAGCTCCCCCACTGGCTCCCAATGTTGAAGTCAGCGCAGCTGGTCGCTCCACAGACCTGCAGCTCCGCGATGTTTTTCTCGGCGGTCTCAGCATACCGGAGCTCCAGCGCGGCGACCCAGGCAAGGCATTGCCCGCTCCGCGATAGCGCTCCAGCGCTGCGCTGCTGCCGAAGCCGAGGTTCTGGGCGGTCTCCTCAGGAAACGCCGCTGCAGGCCCGCTGGTAGGCCGCGAGGATGGGTTGAAAGTGCAGCCCGGAGAAAAGCTGCCTCTCCGACCAGGTAGGGACCCTGAAAAGTAGTTTTCCCCCTTTTTCCCCCCCCCCTCCCCAACCCACACATAAAAAAGAATAGAACTCCAAAAACAAAACACTTTAACTCACTAAAAATAAAGAAAAGAGTGAAAAACAAATAGTTGCAGGCTGGGTAGCCATACCATACAGGACGGCGGCCCCTATCGAACAAGCTTATAGGTCTGAGTTATAGGGAGAGGTTGAGCAGGCTGGGACTCTATTCCCTGGAGTGCAGGAGGATGGCGATGATCTTATAGAGGTGTATAAAATTATGAAAGCAATAAATTGGCGAGATGTACAGTCTCTTGCCCAGAGTAGGGGAACTGAGAACCTGACGACATCGGTTTAAGGTGAAGGGGGGAAAATGTTATAGGAATCTGAGGGGTAGCTTTTTCACACACAGGGTGGTGAAAAAGCTGTCGGAAGAGTTAGTTGAGGCAGGGACCATCACAATATTTACGAAGCAATTATTCAGATTAATAGATAGGACAGGGATATGGACCAAATGCAGGCAAATGTGACTAGTGTAGATGGGATATGTTGGTTGGTGTGGGAAAGTTGGGCTGAAGGGCCTGTTTCCACACTGCATGACTGCTATAACTTGATGAAGATAGGCAGGGCAATGGTTTTGAGATGAATTGGTTGCTTCAGTTCTGGAAGAATGACTATTAAATATAAATAATTATATATTTGTGAGGTGCAATGGTAAAAATGATATGTAGTAAAGCAGAAATTATATAGTGATGAACAATTGAGCTCAGTGGGCATCTTCTGTGTTTGGAAATTCTAACATTGCTAAGTATCATGTTCAATTGTAAAATTGAATATGTTTTTCAAAATTACATTTCAGGAGCCAACTAATCTGATTTCTGTGAATGTCTCCTTTTCAGAAATTCCAGCTCTATTCTGTGCCCAGGTGTCCTCAAGAACAACTTTATTGAAGCATCATGAAGATCTCTTTGAAACTAAAATGGACTTGGATAGGGAAGAGCTGCATTCTTATCAGTTTACTCTGGATTACTTATGTTATTGTTGAACTGTCAGTCTCTACACTCCCAAACTCTGCTGGACAGAGCAATGGTGAGGCCCGGAAGAACAAAGCTTATTCAAATGATGAGGAAAGTGAGGACCTGTCACGCCCAGTTTATGAGAAATCCGCTGTCAATATGTACAGTCCTGGGGAGATGGGTAAAGCTGTGCATCTGACGTTAAATGCCGAGGAGAAAAAACAAGAGGAGGATAGTATTGAAAGATATGCTATTAATGTTTACATGAGTGATAAAATATCACTCCATCGCCATATCCAAGATGATCGAATGTATGAGTAAGTGTGTCTTTAATCTTATGGTGGTGCATGATTAATTTCCCAAAGGAAATGTTGAAATTTAAATGTTGAGTTTAAAAATGTATTAGACATAGTATTGCTGGTTAAAGTTCAGTTTTTCTCTCCTCCACAACTGTGAATGGAATTAGTGTCTGCAAATAAGGATTGAATAGTAAAACGACACTGATGTTGTTGACTGCTGTTCTTCACTAATACAGAAACCAATGGCTTCTGATTTTATCTGACTTTGTTTATCTTATGTACAAGTTATTTTCTTTCATCATGGACCTAATCACTTGGTGCCTATTCATAGCATTGTTGCTAAAATCTAATTTGTTTATTTACATCAAGTTGTGAGAATTAGTAAGAAAAGAGCTATCTCTGTTGAAGTAGGTTTATGAAAGTGCTTTTGTAAATTCATCTTAATCAATGAAAAGACAAATCTCTAAAACTTAACATTGTGACTGCAAATGCAGAACATTTCAAATAGAAACATAACATGCACAGCTAGCAGCTAAAGTAAAATGTTTTGAAAGTTTAGATATGTACTCTATTCCACTACTCACTCGTGACCAAAAACATTTTAATCCATTTCCACAATACCTTTCACAGTTCAGTTTAATTTATTGTCACGTGTACCCAGATACAGTGAAAAGCTTTTGTTGCATGCTAACCAGTCAGCAGAAAGACAATACATGATTAGAATCGATCCATTTATAGTGTATAGATACAGGATAAGAGAATAATATTTATAGCACGGTAAAGCCAGCAATGTCCGATCAAGGATCGTCCTAGGGTCACCAGTGAGGTAGATAGTAGTTCAGCACTGCTCTTTGGTTGTGGTAGGACGATTTGGTTGCCTGATAACAGCTGGGAATAAACTGTCCCTGAATCTGGTGGTGCGCGTTTTCACACTTCTATATCTTTTGCCCGATGGAAGAGGGAGTAGCCAGGGTTCGACTCGTCGTTGATCATGCTGCTGGCCTTGTGGAGGAAGCGAGAGGGAAAAATTGAGTCAATAGAGTCAACAGGAAATACTTTTTCAGTGACACTGGAGCAGGCCTTAGGTAGGGTAGGCACTAGGCAGTCAGTCGACTTTTAGAAATCGTAAAATCCGCGCATGCGCAGAAAATCGTAAAAAACGCAAATGCGCAGATCGGTCTCCTCTCCAGCAGCACACATGCTCGCAGTCCACGGTGCAAAGGCAGAATTTCAGTTGCCTTTATTGCCCGTTGTATGTGAAGGCTTGAAGCAGTGTCGACGGCACATGAGTTGAACATAGTTGCACGTTTTACGCATACGGCGGATGGAAGGCGCGAGAGAAATATGCCTACCTAAGATTGATTATTAAAATAATAACCATTTAACAATAAATACTGACTTTTGTAAATGAATTGGAAATCTTTACTATTTATATTTAATAATTCCCTTTTTATAATTTTAGTCAGGGTAGGCACTGCCTATCTTGCCTACCCTGGCGGCATGTACCTGCACTGGATACTGCAGGTGCTGGAATCTGGAGCAACAATCAACCTGCTGGAGGAACTCAATGGGCTGACCAAGTTGTGTTAATGGATAGGAATGGTTGACATTTCGGGTCAAAACCATGCATCAGACTATTTCAGTTCTCCATTGTCTTCAATGTTGTAGTATGTGAAATAATTCAGGGAAATTTTGGGGGGAAAAAGATGCACATTTTTTCAATCTAGTCATTTTCCTTTGATTAATTGGAATAACATTTCTACTGTAATCGAATCTTTTGTCCTCCTTATAACATAAACCTGAAAAATGATTAGTTATATATTGATGAAGACGGGATCATCCCAAAATGCTGTATGAAGATTGACAGTTCAAAAGTCAATTTGTTGCAGTTTAATTACACTGTGGTTAACTGACATTCACAAACAAAGAATTTTCTGGCTTCTTGCAGTTTTATGCAGTTCACAAACTGTACTCTTTAGTTGTATGGTCCATAAATTAAAACCAAAACTGTGTAGGAATCTCGGATTAAGTCCTTAATAAGACACAATGTCCTTGATCATGTTTTTAATTTGCTTAATTTCAGATGCAAAACAAAGAAATACGACTATAGGAAGCTGCCCACAACTTCTGTAATTATTGCATTTTATAATGAAGCTTGGTCCACACTTCTCCGCACAATTCATAGTGTACTGGAAACCTCTCCTGCTGTTCTCCTGAAAGAACTCATACTAGTAGATGACTACAGTGATCGAAGTAAGGAACATGATCATTTTTTCTTTTATGCTTTATAATATTTTCATCCCAAAAATTGGTAAGGACAAATTATTGAATCTCAAATTCTAAGTTGTTGGCTCTTCTGCATTTTGAGGAACTAATTTCTATTTCTTTCAGAAGACACTTTCTTAATAAATGAGATTCTATTCAATGCATTATTATTGAACATTTTTAGTTGGGAAGGTCTGTGCTGATGTGAACATCTGCAGCTGGAGTAGCAATAGCCAAGACCGGCCTTGATGAGGTCAAAATAGACCAAGTTGTCAACGTTGTCTGATAGCCTCGATGGACTCCTAATTTAAAACAAAATATCTGGTTTGATGAGGATAACATGACATCTCCCAAGGCTCAAGGTTCACTATTTTGGGGTCTGTGAATGATGATTGTTAAAATGCATAGAACCTTTTTTACCCAGTGCCTTGAAGAGGTTACATTTGTCAGGATGGATAAGCTGAGTGATTTGTTTGTAAATTTAGTTGTTAGAGAAAACCATCCAGTGTCATGCCCTTCAAGCTGAGAAGATTAAAAGGTTAAGTGATGGTCACCTACTTTACAAAAGAACAATCAGGGTGGGGATGGCAATACTTGGTGAAGGTGGAAGGATGGGACCAGAGATAAATGTTTATAAATGTAAGAAACAATATTTACTTATTTATATAATTAACTAAATTGATAGGGACATAATTAAAGAATTGGGAAAGACTTGTTTGTACATTCCCCTCAATTTTCCAGTTATAACCCCTTTGTTTTGATGGGTTTTTCCAAAAATAACTCGTGCCAAGCAAAGAAAATTCCAATTTTTTAGGTTGTCTGTTCATGTGCAAGTTTGAACTATGATGTTGATATAATGGTGCTGATAGTTTAGTTTAATTCAGGTCTGAGCTGTTGTTGAAATAGAATTTCCAGCATTGGGTATCAGTGTGGCTACACTCATGTGCACGGGCCTCTGGGATGTAAGTGTCTTTTGCAACAATGCACTTGCATTATTTATATTAATTACATCGAATCAACTATCATCATCATTTCCACACTTTGCATGTTTCCCTGCTATTAATCATATTCAACATTTTCGCTGCTCTCTGGATATGCAAGTTCCATTTACATTCTTTGAATTAATTTTAGGTGGCTACCGTCAACAATAAAACACCAGTAATCTGTTGTTTGGAAATCCTGATGGTTGAACATCTGGACCCCCCCCCCATCCCCGCTCCCTTTTAAATTCACTGGGACCCTTTTAGTTTCGCTGGAAAACATATTAAACAGGAAAATAAACAAATATGCAGAAATATTAATAGAAATATTATCAGGAAACACCTGCTAATCATAATCATAATAGTAATTTATTAGCCAAGTATGTTTTGCAACATGCGAGGAATTTGATTTGCCATACAGTCATACCAATAAAGAGCAACAAGACACCCAAATAAATTTTGGGGGGATCTCGGCTCCCCCGCGCCGGGCGATCGGACCCCGGGTCGGGGCTAGTCAAACCTCGTGTGGCTTGGAGCTTCCCGACATCAGATACCACTCGAGACTGCGAGCTCCTCGATGTTGAAATCCGCAAGCTGTGTTTGGAGCATCGATCCCAAGCTAGGGATCGCAGCTCCGATGGTAAGTCCACGGCCCTGCAGTGGGGCTCAAAGTCAGTGTTGAGCAAGGCCGCCTGCTCAATTATGTTATGTCACAGAGCTATCTGAGATACGATCCGGAAAACAATCGGATCTCCGGCAAGGTAAAAGATTGAAAAATGTTTCCACGACCCCTTCCCTAACCCCCCACATAAAACAAACCAGAGAACATTAACACATACTTTTAAAACACACTATAAATAACAAAAAAGGACAAAAAGATAGACATCGCTAACGGTGCCTCCCAAGTGGCAATGATTCTGGATTATCAACATTTTGTTGATTGATTTAATATTTGTTTTTCATTGTAATGTCAAGCTGAATTGAAGTTGCTCTCACTATGTATAAATGTCATAGGAATACATTAAATCAAGCCCCTGATGCTTATGTATGTAGAAAAATGTGTATATTGCTGCACTTGCATGTGGAGCTATGCCGAGCAGAATAAAAGGTATTCATGTTAAAGTAATTTGTTGTTAAATATTTTAGTTTATCTGAAGTCCCAACTGGAGGAATACATCAGTAACCTTCAGCGAGTACGGCTTATTCGAACCAATAAAAGGGAGGGACTGGTACGTGCTCGATTGATCGGCGCTACTTTCTCAACTGGAGAAGTGCTCACATTTCTGGATTGTCACTGCGAATGTGTCACTGGTTGGCTGGAGCCCCTGCTGGAGAGGTATGTTTTGTGCATTTATGTTGTACATTGTACATCTGAAATTTGACCAGGGCCCATCTTGCCAACTAATTTTTTTTTGCAAATACACACAAGCCCATTTACGTACACGCGCATGCAAAAGTATACGCCGCAAGCATGCACATGCACACAGTGTTGTTGGATTTAAGTCAGTGGCTGTGTTTATTTTTGGAAATCTATTTTTATTTTTAGGATTAGAGAGAATGAGACTGCAATTTTATGTCCAGTTATTGATACCATCGATTGGAACACTTTTGCATTTTACATGCAGACCGGAGAACCGATGATTGGTGGCTTTGACTGGCGCCTGACTTTCCAGTGGCATAGTGTTCCTGAGCATGAAAGAAATCGTAGAAAATCAAGAATTGACCCAATCAGGTAAATACTGTTGGTTAAAACTGTAATAGAACATATTCTTAAAATAGATTTTGTATAAAAGGTAGATTGAAGCAAATTAAATATATTCAATAAATGAAATACAATGACTGTTTGAATTTAGAAAGCTGCAGGTTCAAGTTTTATAATACAAAAGTCAATTTTAACTAGAAAAAATCCGCAAATTCTTTGAATTTTAAAAAAAAAGTGAAGTAGTTAGCAATGTATAATTTTAACAATAGATATTGCACATGTGGTGGAATTAAAGAGCCTAATTGCATCCCACTCCAGCAGCAGCTGCATCTGGAAGCTGCCATCAATGGTACAAAGTAAGCAAATAATTGGTATTTGAAAGACATTTGTGAAGGGAAAAAAAAATAATATTATTTTGTTGTAAGATCTATGGCCTAAATCCTTGTAAAAATCCATATCCTGTTACACGTTGTCTTTGACACACTGATATACAGTGCCCTCCACAATGTTTGGGACAAAGACCACTGTGTTCGCCTCTGTACGCCACAATTTGAGATTTTTAATAGAAAAAAATCACATGTGGTTTTCAAGGGCACCATATTGTTTAGGACACAGCAATGTCATGTAAATTAAAGTAGTCGTGTTTAATATTTTGTTGCATATCCTTTGCATGCTATGACTGCTTGAAGTCTGCGATTCATGGACATCGCCAGTTGCTGGGTGTCTTCTCTGGTGATGCTCTGCCAGATCTGTTTTGCAGTCATCTTTATCTTATGCTTGTTTTGGGGGCTAGTCCCCTTCAGTTTTCCCTTCAGCATATAAACGACATGCTCAATTGGGTTCAGATCGGGTGATTGACTTGGCCACTCAAGAATTTACCTTTTTTAACTTTGAAAAACTCCTTTGTTGCTTCAGCAGTATTTTTCGGATAATTGTCTTGCTGTAGAATGAACCGCCAGCCAATGAGTTCTGAGGCATTTGTTTGAACTTGAGCAGATTAGATGTGTCTATACACTTCAGAATTCATTATGCTACTACCATCAGTAGTTATATCATCAATGAAGATAAGTGAGCCAGTACCTTCAGCAGCCATACATGCCCAGGCCATAACACCCCACCACCGTGTTTCACAGATGAGGTAGTATGCTTTGGATCTTGGGCAGTTCCTTCTCTCCTCCATGCTTTGCTCTTGCCATCACTCTGACATATGTAAATCTTCGTCTCATCTGTCCACAAGACCCTCTTCCAGAACTGTGGTTGCTCTTTTAAGTACTTCTTGGCAAACTGTAACCTGGACATTCTCTTTTTGTAGCTAACCAGTGGTTTGCATCTTGCAGTGTAGCCTCTGTATTTCCATCATGAAGTCTTCTGTGGACAATGGGCATTGACAAATGTACACCTGACTCCTGAAGTGTGTTTCTGATCTGTCGGACAGGTGTTTGGGGATTTTTCTTTATTATAGAGAGAATTCTTCTGTCATCAGCTGTGGGGGTCTTTCTTGGCCTGCCAGTCCCTTTTGCGATTAGTAAGCACACCAGTGCTCTCTTTCTTCTTAATGATGTTCCAAACAGTTGATTTTGGTAAGCCTAAGGTTTGGCTGATGTTTCTAACAGTTTTATTCTTGTTTCTCAGTCTCATAATGGCTTAATTAACTTTCATTGGCACAACTTTGGTCCTCATGTTGATAAATAGCAATAAAATTTCCCAAAGGTGATGGAAAGACTGGAGGAAAGACTAGGTGCTGAGAGCTCTCTTGTACCTGCATTAAGGAGGTAATTAAATGCACCTGAGCAATTACGAACACCTGTGAAGCCATGTGTCCCAAACGTTTGGTTTCAAAATGATGAAACCAAAATGTATAAACTACCCTTTAATAAAATCTGACTATGTGCACTTTAACCACATGTGATTTTTTTTCTATTACAAATCTCAAATTGTGGAGTACAGAGGTAAATAAATAAATGATGGATCTTTCTCCCATTGTATGGTTCAATAGTCATTATTCATATTCCAATAAATTGTCTTGGTGACTGCTACTGCAGTGGGATGAGAGTTGGATGGTGAATGTTGACAAGGTTTTTGGCCATAAGTTATGGCACCGAGTCAAGTTCTGTCTCCACCACCATCAAAATAGCTAGATAAGGTGCTGAATTCTATATTTCTCTCATCCTAGCCCATTGAAGTTGAAACTAATTGTGGTGCTGCGGTTGCTGCTCAAGTTTAAATCAGCTAACTCAATGCATGCCAAGCAATTCGGTCAAGGCTCTTTGATCTCTTGTGTTGTCTGGGTGACCCTGGATCTTATAACTTCAAAACAATTATAATCAATTTATTTCCTTTTTTCAATTGTTTCATTTTATAGAAACAAATAAGCATGTACAGCCTAAAAATTAATCTCCTCTCAGGTCACCAACTATGGCCGGAGGGCTGTTTGCAGTCAGTAAAAAGTACTTTGAATACCTGGGCACCTATGATACAGGGATGGAAGTATGGGGAGGTGAGAATTTAGAACTGTCTTTTAGGGTAAGTATTAAGCCATGCAATCTATTTAAAGTTGCACTATTTTGACCCAACACATGCACTCCATGCCTACCTTTATCTTCACTACAATGTGTATCTGTAGGCATATTATTGGTTCCTAATAAGCAGAAACATAACTGACAGAGTTCTTATTGACTTTTCCTTGTTATAGAATAGTACAGCACACAAATAGGTTATTTGTTCACCTTCAGTGTCTTGCTCACTCCCACTACTACCCCATTGACCGTTATCAACCGATCAACAATACATTTGTATTTCCCTTCAGAATATATTTGTTTGTGATCCGCACCTTTATTGTGTATGAATAACAATGAGGACTGGGATGTTTTGCTGTTGAAGTGTTTGTGATTGAAGCTTTCCTCCTTGAATGTACATTCCACTACTGGCATAATGCAAATCATCATGTGACAGTGTAAAATAACTGAAATGTTAAGTATATTTCTCATTTCAGAGATACAGCCTGACTTGCTGGATATTTCCAAATATTTAGTACTTATTTTAGATTTCCAGCGTCTGCAATATTTTCACTGTGACAGTGCCTTGTTGCAGTGCTGCTACTTTTTACCATTGTAAGCACTTTTTGTTCCACTGCCAGATTTCTTCCTTTTCCCTACAGCGGCACAAGGGGATATGGTCCATATATTTCTGAGCAGGTCCTCGGCGATTACCTGCTTCCTCAAAGGTAGACAAAAATGCTGGAGAAACTCAGCAGGTGAGGAAACACCTATGGAGTGAAGGAATAGACGATGTTTTGGAGCGAGACCCTTCTTCAGACTGATGGGGGAGGGCGCAAAAAGAACGGAAGAGGTGGAGACAGTAAGGTTGTGGGAGAGCTGGAAAGGGGAGGGGAAGGAGGGAGAAAGCAGGGACTACCTGAAATTGGAGAAGTCAATGTTCAGGTAAACTACCCAAGCGAAACATGAGTGCTGCTCCTCAAATTTGCGGTGGGACTCATTCTTGCCATGGAGGAGGCCAAGGACAGAAAGGTCGAATTCAGAATGGGAAGGGAGTTGAAGTGCTGAGCCACCGGGAGATCAGGTTGGCTATTGCGAACTGAGCACAGCTCTCCCACAGCCTACTGTCTCCACCTCTTCCTTTCTTTTTCCAGCCACCCCCCCACATCAGTCTGAAGAAGGGTCTTGTCCCGAAACATCACATATTCCTTCGCTCCATAGATGCTGCCTCACCCGCTGAGTTTCTCCAGCATTTTTGTCTACCTTCGATTTTTCCAGCATCTGCAGTTCTTTCTTAAACACCTGCTTCCTTAAACTCTCTTCTAAATTCCCTGCACTTCACCCATGCTATTCTTTCATATAAACACTTTTTATCTTGACAAAATCTAAAATTAATTGCCTGTAATGATAATTGAGATAGGATCAATCACTAATTTCAAATGGGAGTTTGATTGGCACTTGAAAAGAAAGAATTTGCAGGACTGTGGAATATTTTGGTATGTCAAACCAGGGCTTGCACAGTAAGCAGTAGAGCCCTGGAGTGTGTTACAGGACGGAAATCTGAGAGTGCAGGTTTATGGTTCCCTAAAAGTGGTGAGTCAAGTGGACAGTTTGGTGTGGAAGGTCTATGGCATGCTTGCCTTCACTGGGAAGGGTATTGAGTACAAAATTGTGATATCATGATGGTTCTGGTCGTCCAGCTTTCATAAGGATGTCATTAAGTTAGAATGGGTATGGAAGATATTCACTATGATGTTACCTGCACTTGCAGCCCAAGGAAAAGGTTGGATAGGCTGTAACTTTGGAGTGTCTTTCTTTGGAGTGTAAGAGGCTGAGGGTTGAACTTAATGAGGTGTACAAGATCATGAGGGGCATTGATAAGCGTGAACGTTCAGTCTTTTTCCCAAGGTAGAGGATTCTAAAACTAGAGGCCATAGGCTTAAGGGAAGAAAGGAGAGATTTAAGAAGGACCCCAAAGGCAACTTTCTCAGTTGGAAGTCTGTATTTGGAATGAGCTGCCCAAGGAAGCTATGAAAATGTATACAAATAGATATAGGGATGGGAAGGTTTTAGAGGGCTGTGGGATTCCTTTGTGTGGCACAGGTACCTCTAAAACACACAACATTCTTCAACTGCTTTTATAAAGAAAAATGAAATCAGTTTAGTGTTGGTGAGTAGGGCACATGTTAGTCATCATGGACTCCAACATAAAACAGTACAGCATAGGGATAAGGCCTTTGGTCCACGATGTCAGTACGTCCATGATAGCAATTCAAACTAATCCCATCTTGCTGCACATGATCTATACCTCTCCATTCCAGACTATTCATGTGCCTTTCTAATGGCTTAAATGTTGCTATCAAATCTGCTTTCACCACCATCTCTGGCAGCATATTCCATTCTCAATCAAAAAACTTAACTTTCCCCCTTCTCATCATAAATGTATGCACTTTAGTATTAGACATTTCCATCCAGGGAAAAGTACTTTGTCTTTCATAATTTTATATACCTGGCCTCTGACTTATCAGAGTAAACAATCAAAGTCGGCCTGTAATTGTGCTAAATGTGTGATTCTATGACAGCCACAAGAACAGTCTAGGCATTGAGAGAATTGGATCTTCTAACAGTGTTTTCGCATCTCAATGTTCAGGGAAACAAACAAATTGTATGCCGTCCATTTGCTTAGATTTTATGCCACAGTCAACTAGTCTGGGCTTGAGCCTGAGCAGAATATTAATGTTGCACCAGAGTTGACAACACTACACAACTCAACTTCATCTTTTCAAACTCTTCTGAACATATCCACTTACCTGATGGTTGTACCTAGTTTGAGGAAACTTAACTGTGCTATTCCTTTATCCCTAACCCTCTTTAAATAATATTTTGGTGATAGGTCCTACAATGGTCTTATGATGGTATTACCATTTTTAAAGGTCGATAAATCTAACTTAAAGAGCAAACGGGCATGATAGACTGAATTGTCCCCTGTTTGCATAGTACTGTTTTATAATTCTCTTCAATGGTATGATTGTGAGTACTTTGGAAATAGTGAATCTTGTGTTAAATTGTTTTGAAATTGCTTCAAAGGTTTGGCAATGCCAAGGCTCCTTGGAAATCCATCCATGTTCACATGTTGGCCATGTTTTTCCAAAGCGAGCGCCATATGCTCGACCAAACTTCTTGCAGAACACTGTGCGAGCAGCTGAGGTGTGGATGGATGAATACAAAGTACATTTTTACTATCGAAATCCTCCTGCTAGAAAGGTAATTAATTATAAGACACCAGTCTTTGGGGACATCCTACGTAGTTTACAGTGGAATTCTATGATCTTCTGCAGTGGAATAATTTCCCTGAGTGTCATGGAGCCTACTAGGTGGTAACGAGCATAACCAACAGGAGAACAGAGACCAATGCAATATTTGTAACAAAACTGTAATTTAATTCATCAAGAAACACAAGCACGGTGCTGTTCAAAAGAGACTGTTCTATATTTAAAAAAAAACAGATAATCTGGATGGAAAATGAAGGTTCTATTCTAATTAAATTCTATTTAGTTTTTTGTCTGTTGATCAATCTCCCAGACTCCTCCAGCATTGGCACTGAATGCTTTTAAAGGATGAAACAACTGCAATTAATTTGTGAGGTTGAGAATTGTTTGCTACAGAAGATTTTTGTTTAATTGCAGGAAAAATATGGCGATATTTCTGAAAGGAAACTACTCCGAGATCGTTTGCAGTGTAACAGTTTCCACTGGTATTTGAAGACCATATACCCAGAATTGCATGTACCAGAGGATCGTCCCAACTGGCATGGGGCGGTAAAGAGTAGCATTATTATTATTTCTCCCAAATTCATTTCTAACACTGTTTGATAGTCTGCAGCCTAGATCCCTCCTGCCTTTTAGGGGATTTGTTTTGAAAAAGCTATTGGGAAAGGCAAGGAAATAGAAATATATGGATATCTTACTGAGGGAACTGATGGGCTGAAAAGCCTTGTGCTGTAAAAGGTGAATGCAGCACAGATTTGTGAAATAATTGGGATTTGGAGAATATTTTGCCTTATTATTTTATTTCTAAGTTGTAACAAAACATCGTGGAATTTGCAGCTGTAGAAATGAAACATTGTAACATATTCTGTGCTGCTCTTTTCCATTGAGCGATCGTCTAATCTCATTTTCCCAAGCTGTTCCCACACTCCTTTTTAATATCCCCTCTCTATTTGGTCAAGTTCCACCAGCCTGCCCACGAACTAGCTATTTGAGCCCAGCCTGAAGTCCTGACCCAAATGATCTTCATTACAAAATACTCCTCATAATGCTCCTCACAATACTCATCATAATGTTGCCCATCTCACTCCATATCTTGACTCATCTGCTGCAGGAATTGTTCTGAGTGACAGCCTGACGTATTCTGACTGTCTTCCCTATCTATGCCTCTCGTAATTTTATATACTTCTTGCAGATCTTCCTGCAACCTCTGACGATCCAGGGAAAACAATCCAGGTTTGTCCAACCTCTCCGTTATAGTTGGTACCCTCTAATATAGGCAATCTTCTGGTAAATCTCCTCTTCGCCTCTTGAACTTCAAATACAGCCAAACTAAAGTCCTCTGAAGTTGCAACATGACTTCCTGACTCTTGCCATAAACTCTTGCCAAACATACCATACACCTTCTATCTACTTGTGTTGCACTTACAGTAACGCATGGACTTGTACCCCAATATCACTCTGCACATCAGTACTATTGAGGGTCTTGCCACTAACTGTATACAATGGTTCAATTGTACTTTGTCACATAAGTAATTAAATTCACTAGTTACAATGACATTCCTTTTTTTGTAAACAGTTTAATAACAGTCTTGACATACATAAGCACAATCATATTTAAGTACAGGAGTGTAAGAATTGTGTTTTCAGTACCTTCTTATATCCTTCAAGGTTCAAGGTTATTGAAAATGTAGAGTTGTCTTGGCAGCTGCACTGAGTTAGAGTTGCAAGAGTTGGCTTGGCCTGGTGATGCTATTGGTGGCCTCCACCTCTGCTCTACCACTCCATCCTGCTGCAGGCCTCTCCCTTCTATGGGTAAGCCAGTTCAAATCGAAACAATCAAGTAAATACATCTTAATTTTCTGGCTTATCCCACCATAAGGGACTTTATCAAATCCTCTCCATTGGCTCCCCAGCTGCTGATATGAAATTCACTGGCCTGTAATTTCCTGGATTATCTCCACTTTCCTTTAGAAACACAGGAACATTTGCTATTCTCCAATCTCCTGGAACCTCACCTGTTCTATAGAAGATACAAAGATTTTTGTCAATGCCTGCAATCTCATGCCTCTCTCCATAACCTGGGATAGATCTGGCTCTGGGGTATTGTACACCTTGGTGCTTTTCAAGAAATTCGGCAACATCATTTTCTTGATTTCGAACTGCCCTCGGATATAGGTCGAACACAAAGTGCTAGAGTATCAAAGTGGGTCAGGCAGCAACTTTCGAGGACATGGACAGATGACCTTTTGGGTTGGGACCTTACTTCAAACTGCAGATGTTGCCAGACTCGCTAATCTACTCCAGCACTTTGTGTTCTATGCAAAATTCCAGCATTTGCAGTTGTCCAGCATATTAGTAGTTTACTGTCCTCCATATTCTTCTCCTTGGTGAATACAGATGCAAAGTACTTGTTAAGAACTATGCATATATCCTCTGACTCCATGCATAAATTCCCTCCTTTATACTAGTACGGACCTACTTTATCTGGTTATTCTCTTGCATTTTAATATACGTTAAAACAAGTATTGGGATTTTCTTTAATGGAAGTCACCAATTACTTTTTATGGCCCCTTTTTGCCCTTCTAATTACCTGATTGCTTTATATTCCTCAAATGTTCTGTCTGATTTCATCATCTTTAACCTTACATATTTTTGACTAAATTTACAACCTCGGGTCATCCAAGGTGCCTGGATCTTGCCATCGCTATCCCTTACTGGAACATGCTGGTCATGAACTCTGATCAATTAGTCTTTAAGCGACTCCCTCTGATGTGACTTGCCCAATAACAGTGGCTTCCAATTTAGTTTCCCTAGCACCCGCCTAACAATGTTGTAGTCTTCCTTGCCCCAATTTAATTAATTTTGTCCAAGATCCAGACTTATCATTATTGACAACTATCTCAAAACTTTAGGAGTTGTGATACTGTTCCCAAAATTCTCTTCCATTGAAACAGCAGTGACCTGACCAGGCTCATTTCCCAGTGCAAGGTCCAGTATGATGTCTCCTTGAGTTGGATTATCCACATACTTGTTTAAGAAACCCTCAGAACCCAACAAATTCTGTACCGTCCAAGCTGTTTGCATTTGGGGAAATCCCAATCAATATCGGGGATGTTCAAGTCACCCAGTGTGGCAACTCTGTTTTTGCGTCTTTCCTTAATCAGTCTACATAGATGTTTATATCCCGCTGGCGATTGAGAGGCCTATGATATAATCCCATTTGAGTGATTGCACCATTCTTATTTTTGAGCTCTACCCATAATAAAATATGAAAATGAACGTTCTTCTGGGTTCTCGATTTCCAAGAATAAACGGGTCTTGGATCTATTTTCAAAATTTCAATTTTCAGGGAAAAACCATTGGTGTGACCTCAAAGAAAAGAATAGATTTTGAGCTGATAACCAGAGGTTAAGTAGAAGTGGAATGATAATGTTGTATTTCTAGAGTGCGGGTAGATTATTTGATTTGACCATTTCAATATTTTACTTGATCTACTGCAGAATATGTATTTCTTTACCTGGCAATTTTAATCAATGGGACATTGCTTCTAGATTCGCTCGGAAGGGGTTCGTTCTGAATGCCTGGATTACAATGCACCGGATCATAGCCCTACAGGAGCACATCTGTCGTTGTTTGGATGCCATGGTCAAGGAGGTAATCAGGTAGATGCCATGGCTTCTGTAATCATTCACACCTAGTCTATTTCTCATTCCCTATTGATGAATATTTTTTTTAAAAAAAGTTTTGGTTATTGTAAATTCAGAGCTTTTGTGGATTTTCAAGATAATGATTAGTAAAAAAAGTGTGAATATCATGACACACAATGCAAGAAAACATGGCTTTTATTGCTATTTATGGAAGATTATGAAACTTTTAATATATCTCTTGCGGTTTCAAAGTACAGGGAAGTGAGAAAATACTTTTTGAAGAACTGTTGGCTGTATTCTGCTTACCTCTCAAAAGTAATAGCATAGATTGTGATTTTGTATTATGAATAGATAATGATAACTTGTGCTGAGACTTCCCTTGCATGTATGAATGCACACATTTCCTTCGGATCATTTATGAATGTTACTGTTTTTGCTGAATAAGGCGTTGAGCATAATGGATACAGCTAGTTGGAAAACGACAGCACAATAGATAATAGGTGTAGAAGTGGGCCATTCGGCCCTTCAAGCCAGCACGGCATTCAATGTGATCATGGCTGATCATCCCCAGCAGTACCCCGTGCCCGCCTTCTCCCCTTATCCCCTGACTCCGCTACCTTTTAAGCGCTCCATCTATCTCTCTCTTGAAAGTATCCAGAGAACCGGCCTCCACTGCCCTCTGAGGCAGAGAATTCCACAGAATCACAACTCTCTGTGTGAAAAAGTGTTTCCGCGTTTCCGTTCTAAATGGCTTATTCCTTATTCTTAAACTGTGTCCTGGTTCTGGGCACATACTCTTTCTTTCCTTTTGTATGTTTATACCTTGTCAAGAGGACAAAAGAGTTGCTTTTTTAAATAACAATTTCACATCCCTCAAATTTTTGGGTGTTGTACATACAATATTGTTCATCATCCAACTGCTTTTGTGACATAGAAAATACACCAAACAATTTTCACATAACAAGCTTCCGATCATGAGAAAATAATCATCTTAAAAATGTTGATTGAATGAAGAATATTGGCCAGGTCACTAATGGATAACCACATCCATCCCATTTCTCTCTCTTCTTCAAACAGTGACAGATTACATTTGCACCTTTTGATAAATGAATCCATGTTTTGCATCCTAACTCACTGCCTCCTCTGACTTGTTCACCATGATGTTTATACTTGAGAATCTGAGTGGGGCAACCCAAAAGCTTGTAAATTGAGTGAGAGTAAAACCAACAGCTGACACAATAATACAGTAATGAAGGAGACATGAAAATATATGAATTATAAGATGCATCCATCATAATATCCAAATTTACATTTGATGGCTTTTAATTAGTTATAATACTATTTATGTGCTGATTTGAAATTTATTATGAGACTTTTTCTTTGATGGTGGCTCGGGTTTGAGCAGGCAAGGTTTCTACTGCTAAGATTTGTTTGTGTTCTATCTGTTGATTGTGAGTTTCTTCTAAAGATTCATCAATAAAATTAATTGATTTTTTTGTAATCAAAGTATGATACACTGTTAAAATCATGGGATACTAAATGAATCTAAGTAGGTTCATTGGGGAAGTGTGGGTTTGCAGTTGATAAATCAGTTATTCTATTCTTATTGTAATCAGTTGTCATCTATGAGATTGGGAAGATTGGTTCTCATAAATATATGTTTAAGCTCTGACTGAAAAAAAGAGTTGTTCATCAAAATGCATAGCAGGCCCATCAGCATGAATTACAATAAAGATACATCATTGCTCAGTTGTGGATGCATTGTTAAAATATCAACTGTAAAATCTTTCAATAACATTTAAAATCTGCAAAAGAAGTCTTGAAATACTTTACGTAAGGGGAAGAAAAGTTGAATAGAAGGGTAAAGGAATGTAGATTATCAACAAACATTTCACAGATAATTAAATGTTAGATTGTATTGCAGGATTGAACATAAGTTTTGAGAATCTTGCTAACATTTGAAAAGGACAAGACCACGGCCTATGAATTCCCATGCCTTCTCCCTATCTTTACTCTTGAGATACAGCTCATGAATGCCACAACATCATTGTGGGATGTGCTGTAATATAGGTGTGAACTGAAGCAAAATTAAATGAGTGGGAACATTTTGGATTGACTTGAGTGCGGGGGGAAAAAAAATCCATTGGACAATGAAGACGGTGAAGGTGCCTCAATGCATATCTACTCTTTTGGATAACATTTTAGTTCCTTTATTTTCAAGCAACATAATACAAATTCTATAAAGTATTATCATGAAAAATTGCCCAAAAGCCATAAGCCAAAGAATCATTTTCAGTCAAGTGTTCAGAAATTTACCGTGACATTGTTGATTTTAAAAAAAAATTAATGAAGGGTAGAAATATTCTTGATGCAGATCTTTTACAAGACACATTTAGTCCTGGGATTAGTGAAAGACTGAGCAGCATATTTCCCATTTATATCGACTGAAACTTGGATGTCGGGTTCATTTAGATATGGATTTAGTGATACCAATTTACAAAACTATTAATATTTAGTCAAAAGAGAAATGTAAACAAATATGCAGAGTAATGGGTTGATTTGTTGTGAATCCAAGATGCTCAAGTTGCAGTAAGTGAATCTGCCATATTAATTGTATTATACATAACCATATTACATATAACGTGTCATGGAGGTAAATGGCATTATGGTATCACCTCATTGGATGATCCTTGGATCTCACTTCCAATAGGTTGCCTCCCAATGGACAATGTTTCTTATTTGGACATCATCAGCACATGGTGAATTCGTATTGTGTCTTACATTTTGTTGGTTAATAATAACCATGATTGAACATAATCATTAACTGAGCAGCTGTAATAGAATAATAGTATGCTTATTTTAATTCTGTGTATGTAAATTATAGATTAATAAAAATCTTTTAATAGTAGAGTTGTTGATTTTAATACTTTCAGGTCATGTTTCATACATTTTTCTTTAACAAAATCAGTATTTTGAATATACATCCAAAAAGGAAATTCGATTTAATTCTGTGACTGAACTATGTGCGGAAGTAATCGAAGGACAAAGTACCATTGGAATGAAGTATTGTCCATCAGATAATTCCCCTGTTCCAGATTCCATTATATGGGAATTTAAACCGGTAAGTAATTATGATTAACAATAAGGAAAATAGATTAAAGTAAATTAACATTTAAATATGAATCCAGCAATCGTTGACTATTTTCCTGTTCACTGTACCTTTGTTCACTCCTTTCAATGTATGCATTTTCTATTCTAATTTGTTAAATGGTGATGCACACACATGCACAGAATACTGTTTCCGTTTCCTACCTCAAACAGGTCGATGTGACAGGGAGACAAATGTTTATTTATGATCTGTTCTGTCATTGCCTTTGTGAATTTGAAAATAAAGTTGGATCGAGCATGTTGCTTTCGACCTAGGAATTTGGCTTTAGCCAATTTCATGCTTGAGCACACTCATGACATTAATTACTTTGCCTTGCAATGCAAATACAGTGAAATAACTCTGGTAAGTCAGAAGAGAAGGAGTGGTCAGTCAGCAAATTGGAAGATTACTGGAAATCTTGATTACATTCAGTCTTCTAAACTTCAAGATTCTTATCTTTAAAACTAACAGTGGGGGAATAGTTGGATTATCGGAACAAAATGATGATTCATGAAAGTTGAGGGAGAATGGATAAGGTTTTAGCGTGTTGCAAAGAAAAATTCTTTCAATTTCAAGGTTTGGTGAAAATATTTTTATTTAGTTTTGTGATGATCGAGGAGACTTTTGCACTCAATCATTACATACACCTGCATGCACATTAAAAGTATCAATAAAGAAAATATATGATTGATTGTTATTAATAAATGTGGATGGAAGAATATTGCTTTGGAAATCAGAAAAATAAGTTAAGTGTATGGAGAAATTATGCCTTTGGCCAAAATTACTAACGTGAATGTGATACGGGAAAGGAGTTTTACTTTGTGCTGTTCTTGAAGTGGGAAAATGATTCTGGTTTTGGTGAGCAAAAGTGGAAAATATAAAGCTTCTAGGGACAGGTTCTCTCCAGTAATAAATGGGTTCCTTTCTGACAGATGTCCATAAGTCGACTTTGTTTATAAATTGGAAAATATACAAATCACTCCCTATGGGAACCATTGTATTGTAATGAATGGCATCACAAGCACACAAAGACAGATAAATAAATAATTAGTAAGAGTGAAGAGAACAAGTAAACTAATTTTAAAGTGAACCTTTGTATGAAAGTCCAACTTCTAAATTCAAAATATAATGAGAGCCTATGTAGGAGTGTCCATAAGTCAGAAGATAATAAACCAGAGATGGCCTGTATTTGGATCCCCCAAACCTTTCCTATTATTAATTTCCAAACTGTCCATCTGTCATTATCAAGGCACAGTAAATCAGCTTTACTTTGTGCTATGTTTGAACTTGGGGAATTTGGAAGTCAGAAGAATGCATGGCTGCTCAGTATTTGTATCAGCAAATATAACCTATACTAAACATTCTACCTGCAATGTGTAATATTTTGTTATAAAATGGTGATTTATGAAAATGGTTTATACAACCATGCAAGCACTGTGAAAGGCAAATTTTACATTGGAGGCTTTTGCTGTACAATGGTGTTTGATCTTTTGACCCACGTTGAAAAAATAATTTCAAAAGTTTCTGAAGACGTAATGAATAATTTTGAGCATTTGAATCAGAAATTGTAGTGCCAAAGGAATATATTTGTACATAAACTTTCCATTTTATCATTCCCTGCTTTTACATTTTCACATAGTATCCCGTGAAAAGGAATTGGCTGATACTTTTATAATTTTTTTTGTAATAAAGCATTTTGTGTTGCAATATGTCATTATATGAGGGGAAATAAATATTTGAACTGCCTCATCATTCTTTGATAGATAGTGTTGAATCTGTGGTTGCATTGTTACTGCTTGTATGTGTAGAGAATAAAGTTATCTTATTTATTCACAGGATGGAACGATCTTCCAACCCAAGTCTAACAAGTGTATAAGTACTTACCATACGGCTGAAGGACGGATGGATGTTGAAATGAGACTTTGCAATTCACTAGACAATAATCAAATCTGGCATTTTGAATAGAAGAGTTAGAGGCAATTTTACACAGAAAACTCTCAAGATACTTTGGCTTTATCTGTCGAAGTGAGATTAGTGCTACAGTTAATATTTAACGCACACAAGTTAAATGCAAATTGTATCACCATTGTGCCTTATGATGTGTGTGAAAGAGATGATGGTGGGGCAGGTTTGGGTGGATGAGGACGTGGTTTAATTATGAATGCTCGTCATTCTGCGTGCTATTTGTTTTTTTTGTGCCTGAGTCTTGGCTTCAATGTATGAGTTTTGATTTTTTTTTCTCTTCTCTCACCACTAATCAAACTGTTTTGTTGACTTGAATGAGTTTATATTGCTATGTAATTTGTGAAATCTGGCATGATTTGCCTTATTTTGAAAAGGGAAAAAGATTGCAGGCTACAATCAAGAACTAATTAAATAATTCACTGTTTCAGAATGTGAAGAGAAATTTTAGGTTGAATTTCTACTGAATTTAAAAAATGTGGTTCAGCATACAAATTATGATAAGGTTAAAAATGGTTATGATTTGATAGCCACTTACAATGCAGGAGCAAAGGGAGAGAATGTCAAATGCAAATTAAGAACACATGAAATGAACTACTGTATTGGAATTCTAAGAATAAATTATCATTGTTTTAAAAGAAAACAAATCCTTGCTGTGTTGATATCAGTTCAAATAATCAAAGAACTACTGATGTTTTTATAAAGAAATACAAAATTAACTTAATGATTTTGCATAAAACTGTACATTTTCAAAATATTATCAAGATATATATTTTTTGATCCACTAACCTTCATGATGTGGATATGAATCCAGACAAATCTGTTTGTTATTTATCTGTTGGTTAATGTCAGTTGGACATAGATAATTAAATTGTTGTCATACAGTGACTAGTGTGTAGGATTTATGCTTGCAGTCGGTTCAAACATCATCACTTTGCCGCCACCTTAGACTGTCCTGCTTCTCCTTCCTCATCCATCTCCTCTTCTCCCTCAACACAATGGAAACGATCATTTTTAGATGATTGTTGGAGATCAACAGCTGCCCTTAAGATCATGGAAAAGAAAGAGGAAAGTTTATGTTCCTGCTTTTTATTTTTCATCCATTGACTGGAGAATGTTTGAATCCAGGATGTCTCAAAATCAGGCATGCCAATGGTTTAACACATTGCATATGTTCGTTTTGTAGTACTTTTATTGCATTAGCAGCCCAGAGACCTGGGTTAATGATAAGGAGACACACGTTCACATATTAGCTGGGGTCAGAACATCGCAATTTGTGAATTTGAATTGGAGTTCTAAAGTCATAGAGTTCTAAAGTCACAGGCCCTTTAGCCTACCGCCCACACCAACCAACCAACATGCCTTATGTTGGGTCCATATCCCTCTAAACCTGTCCTAGCCATGCACCTGTCCAAATTTTTCTTAAACATTGCGATAGTACCTGCCTCAACAACCTCCTCCGGCAGCTCGTTCCATACACCCACCACCTTCTGTGTGAAAAAGTCACCCCCAAAGTTCCTATCAACTTTTTTTTCCCCTCGCCTTGCACCTATTTACTGCATTCAGATTACTGTGCTAATCGGACTCCTTTTCTTTTAAACCCTCCCACTCTTTTCACACTGAAGGGGAAAAAGACTGACACTGCTTATCTTTTAAGTGCTTCTACTTTGCTCCTGCTTCTCACCTTATTGTTTTTTAATGTTTATTAGTGACCATGAAGTTATTGGACTCCTCTAAAAGCAAACTGATTCATGAATTTTGTTGGGGAATTGGTGGGGTGGAATTTTCTGTCCATGTGCAAAGAGCACTCTGAGTACATTGTGCCTGAAGTATGCAAGTCCTAGGACATGTTATCAAATTTCTGCTTGATCCATTTTGTATCTGGCTATTTGCAAAAAAATGCTTATGTGCCAACACTGTTGGACAACTTTTCATTTACTTTTTTTTGTTTTGAGGGGAAAAAAGTTGCCTAAATAAAAAAAATAATAATTTGTAAGTACATGCGCAGTCTATTACATGCCTATGACCTGATAACTGATCAACATATTCATGGGTGAATGTGAGGCCAGCCACTTTCAACTTAAATAGGATTGAATGGGATGATTATTGAGCTGCAATAAACATGAGGCAGTGAAAGTTCAGAGATTTGGTGATTTATACTTTGTTTAAGAAAGAACTGCAGATGCTGGAAAAATCGACGGTAGACATAAAAGCTGCAGAAACTCAGCGGGTGAGGAAGCATCTATGGAGCGAAGGAATAGTCGACGTTTCGGGAGCAAGGGTCTTGACCCGAAACGTCGCCTATTCCTTCATTCCATAGATGCTGCCTCACCCTCTGAGTTTCTCCAGCTTTTTTGTCTACCTGGTGATTTATACTTGGAGCATTTTAATATTATTTTATATCAAAATGACTGGGCTGCAAACGAATAGAAGTTTTAGCTCAGATATATGAACATCCTGTTAGACAGCACTCATGATATCGTGCACGGTTCTGGTCATCGTATCTTGGGAAAGATACATTGGCCATGAAGAAAGTGTAGCCGGTCCCAAAGCGGCTCCTGCTCCAGCCGTGGGAAGCTCTGGAAGAGGGGAGGGTTAGGGTTAAGGTCAGGCATTTTCCTGTCAGTGGAAGATGCCTTCGCCTTCTCCCAGCCTGGCACTGCCCCAGTCCCACGATGCCCGTGACCCCCATTCAGCACACTGGCAGTCAGTGGGGTTCAGTAAAGGGAGGAACGCACAAGAACTGCCCCCGCCCATTAATTTGGTTGGTTCAGAAGCCGGACCTCTGCGCTGTCTCATTCAAAAAAACACACAATTATATTAATTATATTATTTTTATATAATATAATTATACATAATTATATATGTTTACAGACATATTCACGATATATATATGGTATAATATGGTTTAAATAGACTGCAACACAGAAATAGGCTCCTCATAGTGTAATATTGGTGTTGGATACTAGATGGCGCTTACTTTTTGATCTCATTTTCTAATTAGTTTAATTAATGTGCAACGTTTGGTCCTGACGAGTTATGACTTTCTTCTCAATTATCTTTTATCTAAATCTGCAAAATTAAATGTAGTTCTGAGACCTGGGTCACGAAAGTTGATTTCTAGACACATTTTTGATGCTCGGCCCACAGCCTACTGAGATTTTTAAATGTTTGAAAATATTTAATTTTTAAAAATATTTAATAGAGGTAAATACATCAGTGTACATAACATATATATTGTTACAATCATTGTACCTCATAATTTTATGGCTTTTAAGGAAAAAGAATAGAAACAAAGAGTAAGGAATGGGAAAGCAGGAATTAAAACTTTGGGAGATTTGTATGAAACGGGAAAACTACTATCATTTAAACAATTACAACTAAAATACAATCTGGGTAACAATCAGTATTTTAAATATTTCCAAATATGTGATTATCTGAAAAAACATGCACAAGAATTTCACAAAATGCCATCAGACTTACTAGATGAAGCAATGAATACAAAGGCGCAGTCAGCAAATTTAATTTCATACATGTATAATATACTAAATGCAGTAATACCAACAACGGAAGGTATCAGAGGTGAGTGGGAAAACGAATTAAGCCTAACAATTTCCAATGAAAGGTGGAAAGAGTACTTATTAAATGTGCATACATGCTCAATTAATGTAAGACACACTTTAATACAATTTAAAATTTTACACAGATTATACTACTCAAAAATTAAATTAAATTTTTCCCCAACGTCTCACCAATTTGTGATAAATGCCAGTTTCAAGAAGCTACGATAGCGCACTCATTCATCTTTTGTACAAAAATTCAAAGGTTTTGGATTTTAAATCTTTGAAATCTTCACAAAACTGTTTAAAATAAAAATTTACTGAGATTTTAATCATGGATGATTGATAGCATTGTCTGGCAAGGGATCAGGACTCTGGATAAGTTAGCATCTGAACACATTTTAAAGAGAATCACCAACTGCTTGTTTTCTCTGTTTTCATTTGTATTTAGTACTCACTATTTTTGTATCTTGTGTGTTCTTACTGCTTGTATAAAGCTTACCTGTGATCTCACCACGCAGTTTAGCCTACAAACATTGATCTGCCTGCACCTTATTTCTATCAAAAGAACTGGAGAATTTGTTGACCATTCCATTTACTTACTGCTGTCCAATATATATTAGTTTGAAAGTCATCATGAACACGGAGATCCCTAACCCATAATCGCACATCCAAGGCTAGGAGTCATGTCCACAACTGATTGAAAATTCTTGTGGTGCATTTGATGGAGAAGTGAAAAATGATCATACAGTGCCCTCCATAATGTTTGGGACAAATACCCAACATTTATTTATTTGCCTCTGTACTCCACAATTTGAGATTTGTAATAGGAAAAAAATCACATGTGGTTAAATTGCATATTGTCAAATTTTATTAAAGGGTATTTTTATACATTTTAGATTCACCATGTAGAAATTACAGCAGTGTATTCATAGTCCCCCCCCCCCCCCCCCCCCCCCATTTCAGGGCACCATAATGATTGCGACACAGCAATGTCGTGTAAATGAAAGTAGTCATGTTTAGTATTTTGTTGCATATCCTTTGCTTGCAATGACTGCTTGAAGTCTGCGATTCATGGACGCCACCAGTTGCTGGGTGTCTTCTCTGGTGATGCTCTGCCAGGCCTGTATTGCAGTCATCTTTAGCTAAAGCTTGTTTTGCTAGTCCCCTTCAGTTTTCTCTTCAGCATATAAAAGGCATGCTCAATTGGGTTCAGATCAGACTTGGCCATTCAAGAATTGACAATTTCTTAGTTTTGAAAAACTCCTTTGTTGCTTTAGCAGTATGTTAGGGATCATTGTTATGCTGTAGAATGAACTGCCAGCCAATGAGTTTTGAGGCATTTGTTTGAACTTGAGCACATAGGATGTGTCTATACACTTCAGAATTCATTATCGTACTACCATCAGCAGATATATCATCAATGAAGATAAGTGAGCCAGTCCCTTCAGCAGCCATACACGCCCTGGCCATAACACCTCCACCACCTTGTTTCACAGATGAGGTGGCATGCTTTGGATCTTGGGCAGTTCCTTCTCTCTATTATTTGCTCTTGCCATCACTCTGATATGTTAATCTTTGTCTCATCTGTCCACAAGACCTTTTTCCAGAACTGTGGGTGCTCTTTTAAGTACTTCTTGGCAAACTGTAACCTGGCCATCCTATTTTTGCGGCTAACCAGTGGTTTGCATCTTGCAGTGTTGCCTCCGTATTTCTGTTCATGAAGTCTGCTGCGGACAGTGGTCATTGACAAATCCACACCTGACTCCTGTTGGACAGGTGTTTGTTTTTTTCCCTTTTATTATAGAGAGAATTCTTCTGTCATCAGCTGTGGAGGTCTTCCTTGGACTGCCAGTCCCTTTACGATTAGTAAGCTCACCAGTGCTCTCTTTCGTCTTAATGTTGCAATTTTACAAAATTTTTACGAAATTACACCTAATTCACTTTCATATCTTCAGTATTAAAAAAGTAATGGCCATTTTCATTCTCGGAAATTAGCATCTTGTTCCCTATTGCTTTTCCATTGACTTAACACAAAAGCTGTGATCGAGGACAGTCAAAAGCCCATAACTTTCTTAAAAATTAAGAGAACTGAATGAAATGTTCAGTTATAGATTGAAGCATTCTGAAACAAATATGAAACATCTTACTTGGATGACCTGAAATTAAAGCATATAATTAGTTAGTTACCTAATTGTAGTTAATTACAAAATTGGCCGTTGTGACGGAAATAGTAATAAACACCCAGACTGCCTTGAAAATTAAAAAAAATGTGATATTCTCAAGATCAGAACTTAATATTATTGTATAATATGCTGTAAGTCCATAACAGATAGGTAAATAAATCACAATTTTTAGCAATAGATCAAGTCTTTATGGAGAAGATCAGTTGCTAGCTGGTACATTGGCATATCATAATCAGTAGCATCATCATACCCCTCAGATTGTAACAATAAGCAACTCTGTTGTTTTTCCTCAACTTTTCAATTTTGGCATTGTAAACTACAAGTTTTTGCTCTTCAAACCACTCATGACATGCCTTTCTGCCCACTACTTTCCCATTAAGAATGTCCTGTAGATTCCATATATTAAGAAAAGGATATATTTTTTAAATAGCCTAAGTATCCAAATAACAAACTAATCCCAGTCACACAAAAATTCACAATATAACATGATTTTTAAATCTCACTGTCATGAATTTATATGCCAGATGGAAGGAACTTAATGTTTAATTCCCATAAATTAATCTAGAAACATCCACTCAATATAATCAATTTTTTTTTGTACAATACATGGGACTAAAACTGATATTTAGTATATAAATATTGACTATGGATAGACAATAACACAAAATATATAGACTATCTAGATGCTCTTATGACATGATTGTCCAAAAAAAGGAGCATTTAAATCATCTTGCGAGTGGGTGATTCTGGAACGCGATCGATTGGAACGTTGCATTTGCGGTGAATCTGAACTCCATATCGGCAGGAAAAACATTGCTGGTTCGTATGGGGCCCAAATCACATTTTCGCAATGTAAAATTAGATTAAAGCCATCCCAAGAAGCAAGATGTTTCTCAGTCTCATAATGGCTTCTTTGACTTTCATTGGCACAATTTGGTCCTCATGTGATAATCAGCAATAAAAGTTTCCAAAAGTGATGGAAAGACTGGAGGAAAAACTATGTGCTGCAAGCTCTTGTATTCCTGTATTAAGGAGGCATTTAAACACACTTGCGCAATTACAAACACCTGTGCAGTCATGGGGGGGGGACTATGTATAAACATACCTGTGATTTCTATCTGATTAAATCAAAATGTATAAAAATGACCTTTAATAAAGTATGACAATGTGCACTTTAACCACATATGATTTTTTTTCTATTACAAATCTCAAATTGTGGAGTAAATAAATAAATGATGGGTCTTTGTCCCAAACATTATTGAGGGCACTGTGCTTCTCTTCATGACAACTGAACTGGTGCTGTAAATGGTTTCCTTATCAGAAACTCTTACTAACCCCTCCCTCCCACCTTACACCAGCCTTTCAAAAATGATGTTATTTCTCCCTATATCAAAAACATTACACAAACTCTAATCTTAAAAATATTTTGCTTTGAAGTCATGAGAGTTATGAAGACTTTTGGCAGAGATGGTAGATTTTAAAAAAATCACTTGCAGGACAATCAATATCCAAAGGACACAAATTTAAAATAATTTACAATATAACCTGATCCAGCACATTAATGTACATGGGATCTGTTGCGACTGTGATTTAACTACATGGGGCACTGAAGCTGGTCTGTATTCTTCATATGAAGCACGCATTCTCTTTCAAAAGCAGAGAATTCCATGAGTAAAATCCCCGAAAACTCAAAGTACGTGTAGTTTTTATACTCTGAAGAAAAAATATAAGATCAGGTGCTACAGTCTCATTATTACTTACTTTAATATTCTTGGTCTGACATGGCATTCACATTGAATTACATATTACAGTGGGAGTACTCTGCAACGAGACATCTCTGAATATTCAAACTTCTTTGCTGGGTCAAAATAATGTCTGTGTCAAATTTGCTGCTGGGACATAGGTCGGGGCTTGATCAACCCCGGCTGGATCGTCTGGGCGAGGGTGTCTGATATTGTGAGACCCGAAACACCTGATGACCCCAGGTCACATCACTGAGGATGCATCCTAGCGCATCTAGAAGATGTATCTTTCACACATGGATGGTCAGAAAGGTTCTGAGTTCAGAGAATCTACACACCCATAATTAGTCACAATGTGCTGGAGTAACTCTGCGGGTCAGGCAGCATCTTTGGAGAACATGGATAGGCGATCTTTCAGGTCAGGACTCTTCTTCAGACCGATTGTGGTGGGGATGTGGGGGAAAAGCTGCAAGAGAAGAGGGCCTAGACAAATTTGCAAGTGATAGGTAGACACAGCTGAAGAGGTTTCGATTGGCAGATGTTGGACAAAGGTGAGAGATCAAAAGACAAAAGGAGTAGGCTAAGGATAGAAGAGAATATAGATAGGATCCGTTTTGGGTCAGGACCCTTTTTCAGCATCTGGTAAAGCTCTTCTGCACCCTCTCCAAAACCTACACATCTTTCTTGTAATGGGGTGAACAGTATTGCATGCAATACGCCAAATGTGGCCTCAGCAAAGTCCTATCAAGATACAACATAACTTCATGTATTTTATAATCAATATCTGACCCATGAAGGCAAACATACCATAGACCTATACCACTCTCAGGGAGCTATATATCACCCAAAATACCTCTGTATATTAATGCTGTTCAGGGTTTTTCCATTAACTGTATACTTTCTGCCCCTCTCATTCCGTATCCGACCTCTCTGCCCTGGGCCTCCTCCACGGCCAGAGTGAGCAAGACCGCAAATTGGAGGAACAGCACCTCATATTCCGCTTGGGGAGTCTGCATCCTCTGGGCTTGAACATTGAATTTTCTCAATTCTGTTGACCCTTGCTGTCTCCTTCCCTTTCCTCTTCTCCCCCAGCCCTCGGGCTCCTCCTTTTTCCTTTTTTCTCCCTGCCCCCCCCACCTCCCATCAGTCTGAAGAAGGGTTTCGGCCCGAAACGTTGCCTATCTCCTTCGCTCCTTAGATGCTGCTGCACCCGCTGAATTTCTCCAGCCTTTTGTGTACCCTCTACTTTCTCTTTACATTTGATTTCCCGAAGTGCAACATCTTACACTTCCTTGGAATAAACTCCATCTGCCATTTACCTGGCCATTTCTGTGGATGATCTATATCCCACTGAATACTTTGACATCCTAACTCACAGTCCACAACTCCAGCAATCCTAGTGTCATCTGCAAATTTACAAACCAACCTATCTCCATTTATGTCCAAGTTATTTATATGTATCACAAACAGTGGCCCAGCACAGATCCGTGCAGAACTCCACTGTTTGCAGAAGTCAGCTGGTTACAAATCTCCAACCTAAATAATACACTTCCACCACACCCCTCTGACTTGTATCTGTAAACCAATTCCAAATAATTAAGTCACTGTTAAACCCATGCATCTTAATCTCCTGTATCAGCCTACCATGGGGGACTTTATCTAATGCCTTGCTAAAATCCATGAAAACAACATCCACCACCATCGCACCATACCCCAGATCACCTTCATCACCACCTCAAAATACTGGTTCAAGTTGGTAATACATGACCTGCCCTGTAGAAAGCCACAGTGCAGTGATTGTCCCTATTAACCCTTCTCTTCCAAATGGAAGGAAATCCTATCCTGAGGAATCCTCTACAATAGCTTCCCACCACTGACGTGAAGCTTACTGGCCTACAATTTCTTGGATTCTCAATGTTACCCTTCTTAAACTAAGGAACAACATTGGCTAATCTCTTGTCCTCTGGGCTCTAACCCATAGCTAAAGATGTAGAGATCATTGTCATGGCTCCTGCAATCTCCTCTTTTGCCTCTCTCCATAACTTAAGACAAATCCCATCAGTCCTGAGGATTTATTCACTTTAATGTTTTTCAAGAACCCCAATATCACTTCTTTCTTGATTTAGTTACCCAATTGTAGCCAATTACAAAATTCAATTACTAGATCTAAACATCTATCCATTTCTTAAGAAAAAAAAAAAAATTAAAGCCTAAGTGTCCAATTAACAGTCACACAATAATTCACAATAAAACATGATTTTTAAATCTAATTGTCATTAATTTATTGGCCAAATTGAAGGAATTCAGTGTTTAATGCCTGTAAATTAATGGGCATTTTAAACAGCTTGCGAGTGGGATTTTCTGGAACGTGATGTATTGGAACGTTGCGGTTGCGGTGAATTTAAACCCAATATCGGCAGGAAATTTTCTGCCAGTTCATATGGGGGCTAAATCACCGTTTTGCAACATGAAATATTTATTAATGTCCCCTAAAAAAGCAAGTTTATATGTAAAAATAAACAGCTTTCACTTACCTGTCCCCTACGTAAAATCGGTCCCCGTTGTCGGCGTTCACGGCATTAGGAGCTAATTTTAATTTTACTGCAGTGATTAAGTAGTCAGGCTATTTATAAAAAAAAAACGGACTTACCGGCAGTCGGAACGCATCTCCAAAAATAAATCGGACTCCGACAACAGAAAGCTCCGGATAGCATGGAGAAACCTGCTTTTTAATCCCGCCCCCCCCCTTAAAGGCGCCAAAGTCGCACACACGGCCAGCGGCAGAACTGCAGCACCGCTAAAGGTAAGTTTTGTAACATACCTACTATGGGTGCTGTCTGTACGGAGTTTGTACATTTTCCCCGTGACAGCATTGGTTTTCTCCGTGATCTTCGGTCTCTTCCCACACTCAAAAGACGTGCAGGTTTGTAGGTAAATTGGCTTGGTAAATGTAAAAATTGTCCATAGTGTGTGTAGGATAGTGCTAATGTGCGGGGATCGCTGGTCGGCGCGGATTCGGTGGGCCGAAGGGCCTGTTTCCACGCTGTATCTCTAAACTACACTAAAAATAAACATATACTTGATCAAATTTATAAACTCTTTGATCATCCAAAGTTCACTGACATTGCCATCATTATCCCTATTCCTTACTGGAATATGCCAGTCCTAAAATGTGATAAACTAGTGCTTAAATGATGTATGAAAACATGGTGAAAATGAATCTACAAGTAAATATATTAATTGGTTACACAATAATAAACTCAGAAATTGATTACAAATATGTAAAGAGCAAAAGGCCACTCTTTGTAAGTAAAATTAATTTAATTTTGAAAGTTAATAACAGCCACACATATCTATTTGTACTGTATTTGACCAGGTTGATTTGTTTAAGTAATGAAGGTTGATAAGTGACTCAAAATTATGCCACCAGGGTGGGTGTAGCATGGCATGGGGATGACAGAGTGGCTGTGCAACCACGAGATAGGTAATATTTATAATTTACTGTAATCTTCATGATTAAAACCTTATAGATAGAAACAGTTTGACTCCTTATATTTTACAGGATTTTCTGGTCATTTTCTATTGGCATACAAGAGGAAATGAATTTTATTTAGTCATGGAGAATGTGTGAATAATTCAAGATTCAATGGGGTTTATTGTCACGCCAGTTCCACACGTGGTGCAATCCTGTGCTGGAGGATTCCGTACAGTAAATTTACCATTAGATTAAAAGGTGCATGCATTAAATTATAGTGAACATTAAATTATAGACAGAGTCCAGTTCAGGTGAGTTTCAGGGCTGGTTGGTTCAGCAGCCTAATTGGCCTTCAGTAAAGATGCAAAACATGCCCTAATAAGCAATACTGGCCAATATTATTTCATGAAACAATACTTTCTCACTGCATCCCATAATGTTAGTTTATAAGCAGAGAGTGAGAGTTTAATTATCCTGCAAAATATGATCACACTTGTAGGTGGAACTAGTCTTTCAGGTCCAGTTTCTTCAAATTGAATATTGTGATTCATCCAATAACTATGGTATAGTAGATGTTTAATCTTTGGACAGTTGGAGGTGACCAAAGCAGGTTCTTGAAGTGGGTGAACCACATGTTGATTCGGCCCTCAGGAGAGTTCCCATTGATTTGGCATTCTTCCTGCCACTAATCTCATTCACGACCCTCCATGCCTCGCTACACCGCTTGCCATCGTTGGTTGCCTCTACTCCCTCAATCAGGCTCGCAACCTGCTCCTCCTTGTCGTACACCTCACAGAGTTGGGATTTGGCTGCCTTCAGGTCCTTCTTCAGCTGCTCAACCCTGCTAGTGTAGGCCTCTTGGCATTCAGCAACTACTTTCCGTGCTGCAACAATTTCTGGGTGCTCAGAGTTGTGACTTCTCTTCACACGCTTCATTTTGCGTACTCTTCATTGCCTCAGAGTTGGCCTCTATGAACCGTTCGTAGCGAGCTGTAGCATTTTCCCTCGCCTCAGCTCCTCCCCTTTCCTCTTCCTCCTCTTCTAATTTCTCCTCATCCAGCATCTGGAAGCGGTTCACCACCTCTACTGTGTATTGGGCCTGTAGATCTGGTTGAGAGGAAAACAGCTTCCAGTCCACTTTTTCGTTGGGGCCTGTTGACTTAGGCTGTTTCAGGCTAAACCTCACTCGCATTGTCACCACTCTGTGATCCGAGCTCATGGTCTCAAAAGTGCTGTACACTTCAGCGTCCATGACATTGTTGCGCCATAGTGTCGCACCAGGATGTAATCTAGCTGGCGCTTTTCTTCTGTGTACCGGTCCTGATGTGTCCACAGCTTTCCTTATCGTTTCTTGAACATGGTGTTGGCTGCGAGGAGACTATACTCCTGGAGAAAACTGGCTAGGTGTTGACCATTCCGGTTAGTGTTACCAGTGTGATAGGTGTAACAGGCATCCTCCGGTCCGAGGCGGGCATTTAAGTCCCCAAGCACAGCGAAAAACTTGCTCCATCACAACTTGGAGGACAGAGTAGAATTGTTCCACCGGCCTCAGGGCTGCTGTTGTGAGGGGAGTAGCATACTATGACAGTGGTGACAGGGTTACCACTAAACTCAAGGACTCGACGATTGACAGAGTGGATACCCTGTAGTGAGCTCCTTGCTCTCCGACTCAATAGCAGACCCACTCCTCCCTGAGCAGATTTGTTTACAGGACCTCTCCACGCTGACGATGTGACGAGGTCCATGCCATCCACATTGTCAAACCTGATCTCCACGTCCCGGTGGACACGACGATGTTCTTGAATGCCCAGGACATCAACCCTGCATCTCCAACTGTCACTGAGGAAGATGAGGAGATGGAGACTGTCCCCATGGATGTACAGATTCACAATGGCCTCTTCACCATGGAGGAGCTGCGAAAAGTGAAGACCTCGCTGAAGCAAGGGAAGAGTCCAGGCCCTGATAACATCCTTCCAGAGGTGTTGAGCAACTGTGAGCTCGAGGACATTATATACAACACAGAACTAATGACGAATGACAAGCCAGCACAGTGGTCACAATCCAACATCCCCGCCCCTAGATCTGGGAGCCTTAACAAGATTGACAACTATTGTGGCACCAGCCTGACATGTGTCTTGGCCAAGAACCAAACACTTAATTCTCAACCGGATTAGGGATGCTATCGACCCAAACCTATGTTGCAGTCAGAACGGTTTCAAAGAGAAGAGGAACATTGTCACACAGATCCTTGCCCTCCGAAGAATCATTGAGGAGATGAAGAATAAGAACCCTCCGGCCGTCCTAACCTTCATTGACTTCAAGAAGGCGTTTGACTCGATTCATCGATGCAAAATGATGAGGATTTTGAAGGCTTACGGTATCCCTCCTTGACTCCCGAGAGCCATTGAGGATATGTACTTGGGCACCATGGCTAAGGTTGTCACCCCGGATGGCGAGAGCAAAGTGTTTAAGATCCTCGCGGAGGTCTTACAGGGAGACACATTGGCATCCTTTCTCTTCGTCATTGTCCTTGATTATGCCATGCGGCAGGCGCTCAAGGAACATGAGGACCTCGGCTTCACAATCACCCCAAAGCGTTCGAGGAGAATCGGGCCAGTCACCTTGTCAGTCCTTCACTTCGCTGATGACATCGTTCTGCTGTCAGTCCAGATTAGGGAGGCACATGAGCTGCTTGGCAGGATCGAGATGCAGCGCGAGAAAGTGGGCCTCCACCTCAATGCCAAGAAGACATGATGGTCAACATTGGTGACCATGAGCCTCTCAATACCAGTGGTGGTGCATCTCTCAAGAAAGTAGTGGACTCCAAGTACCTGGGAGCAAGGATGCAGAGCTCGGAGAATGACATCAAGGTCCAGAAAGCGCTCGCATGGAAAGCCCTCAATAACATGGGGAAAATCTGCACATCTCGGATGTCTAAGGGTCTCAAACTGAGATTTCTCCATGCAACTGGAGAGACCATATTATTGTACGGGTGTGAAGCATGGACTCTTACTCAAGCACTGTCCAAGTCTCTCGATGGTACCTACACCCGAATGCTCAGAAAAGTTCAAAATGTTAGTTGGGGAGACCCCATCACCCACGCCCAGCTCTATGGGGAGAATCCACCTCTGACCAAGAAGATCAAGTCGAGAAGGATGAGGCTCGCTGGTCACTGCCACCGCCACCCAGAAATGCCAGCAAACAAGATTGTGCTTTGGGAACCCACCCATGGAAGACGTGACCCGGGACAGCCAATCAAGACGATGCTGAAGACATTGATGGAAGACGCATGTGTAGAGCCAAAAGAGGAGCTTGCCAGCTGAATGGAGGATTGAGACGTGTGGTGCGTCCGTCACCGTGCCCGTCGGAAACCAGCACCACTGCGTCGCCAATTAATCTTTGGAATATGCTCATAGTAAATACGTCTTCTCTTCCCTTGTGCAGTTTCTTGTGTTCTAGGATGATTGCTGCCAGTGTATTCTGTAGTGATTTAATGGTCCTATGTAGGATCAACAAACTCAGCCACAGGTGTAATAGATAAAACTTGACAGAGAAGGTGGATGACTTATTGTATGCCATGCTGTGAATGTAACCTCAGTACAAGGACAGTTGACCGAAAGTAAGAAATTCAACAATTTAGAATTTTAAATGGTTACACAAAAATGCACAGTTGGAATGAGTATGTTAATTGTGTTGGAGCAGTCAGTATGAAAACACAGGCTGGATTATGAAAATCCTGATTTAGGAATTTGATGAAATTTTTCTGATTGATGCGATAGAGCTTATAGTGAATATAATATCAGCCATTTGGAAGAAATGGACACCCACCATAGCTGTATTTTTATATATTCATTTTTGAGATCTGGGCGTCAGCGGAAAAGTCAGCATTATTGCCCATCCTGAATAGTTCTTGACAAGATGGTGGTGATCCACCTACATGAGCTTATACTGTACTTGTTTGTTGAGTGGCCTTCCAGGCCACTTCAAAGGCCATTTGAAAGTGAACCACACAGGGTAGTCACATGCAGGCCAGACCAGTGGATCTCGTAGAAAATTTCCTCCTCTGTGGGGCATTAATAAATCGATCTGATTTTCATAGTCACATTATGAAAGTTTGATAGTTTATTTTGAAATTCCAGATGATTAATTGAATTTTTCTTGCAGTTGGTGGTGTTTGAGCTGGGGTCGCGCAAGATTATTAATGATCACGATTTCTGGTAATTTAGCTAATGTACCTTTCCAGTATCCATAGCTATGAATATGGTCAGAGCATTGATACTGGGGGTGTCAGCTTGGGAGCGAACATTGATGTAGGCTGATGTGGTGTCGATGGATTTGGAGGTTTTTGCAGAGACAGGATTAGCAGCAATTTTCCAATGCTTCTTGTCATGCCTATTGAAAATAGTCCATGACCCCAGCTCGTCAAGGATTACTATGAGTTTGGTGCCAGGGAATATTGTGAGTGAGAAGAGGTAACAGAAAAGTAATGGGGGAATAGCAATCCTCTGAGAGTCGGAGTGTGCTGAATGGACTCTTTCTGGGACATTGAGAAGTACAAAGTGCCAAACAATAGCTCCAATTCCTTTTGCAGTTTGCTATGGTCGAGGGGCAACAATGAGAAAACAGGCCCGTCCATTCCCTCCGTGGCTGCTGCCTGACCAGCTGAGTTCCTCCAGCACTTTGTGTCTTTCCTTGTTGTTGGGAAAAAAGTACCTCCTGCAGTTGTGTTAAAGAAGGAACTGCAGATGCTGGAGATTCGAGGGTTACACAAAAAGCTGGAGAAACTCAGCGGGTGCAGCAGCATCTAAGGAGCGAAGGAGGACCTCCTGCAGTTGCTTGCTTCCTCAAGTCCGTCCCCCTCTGCAACCATTCGGCAACTGGGCCCCGCCTGCCCGCCCCGTGTCCGGGTGACGTTGGTGGCCGCGGGTGGTTGGAAATATACCCGCCCGCCCGCCCGCCCGCTGTGACAGGGCGACAGGCTCGGAAACGGTCAGGTAGCCCGCCCGCGCGCCCCGTGACCGTAACCGTGACAAGGGCAACGGCAACGGTCAGTTCGACGCCCCCTACCCGTGACAGGGGCGACGCGCTGGGCAACGGTCAGCCCGCCACGCGACCCCACTCCCACCCCAGCCCAGCCCCAGCCCCAGCCCCAGCCCCAGCGGCGGCGGCGGCGGCCTGAAGTCCCAGCCTCTCGCTCCGCAGCCCGGTGAGTGGAGTCTGTGGCGACTGGCCGGCCCGGGGCCCTTCTACAGAGGACGACGATGCTGGGTCGGCGGCGGTGGCATGTCAGGCCGCTCCTGCTGCTCTGCTGCGGAATGATCGCCGTGGGCTTCGTGATCCTGACCTGGAGCGCACGGGGGGAGGAGGGGTTGGAAGGGGAAGGAGTGGATCGTCAAGTCGGGGGTCGCGCTGCCGCAGGAGACGGCCGTGTGGACCCGGACGCCGAGTACGAACAGCTGAAGAGACCCGTTTACGAGAAACCTCCGCTGGACGTGAACGCGTTGGGAGAGTTCGGCAAAGCCGTGCAACTGAACCTGCAAGGCGAGGAGAAGAAGAAGGAGGAGGAGGCGATCAACAAACATCAGATCAATATATATGTGAGCGACAGGATCTCCCTGCGCCGCCGGCTGCCGGAGAGGTGGAACCCGCTGTGAGTAACGATCAGCCGGGGCTTCATCGACACCGGCTTTCACCTCCTCTTTTCCTAACGCCCTTGAAATCTGCGGCTCCCCGTCCATCACACCCATATACCCTTCACCTCTCTTCCCTCACCCCCCCCCCCCCACTCCTCCCCACTCTCCTAACCCACCCCCACGTCCCAGTCCCCCCCTCCCTCTAAGGGGCTTGTAGTGGAGAAGTTGGGAAAATAGTTTCCTGACTATTCTCCGTCCAGAGTCTAAAATCTTCCTCTGAAACGTGAAGCTTCTTATAGCAATGTTACAACATTTTGAGATTTAAAAAATCAAGTCTGCAATTTATCCCATCAGATAAAGCATAAAAAGAAGTTTAATTTGACACCTAATTTACTTTAATATCTTCAGTATTAAGAAAGTTATGGCCATTTTCATACTCGGAAATTAGCATCTTGCTCCCCATTGCCTTTCAATTGATTTAACTCAAAAGCTGTGATCTGGAAAAGTTAAAAGCCCATAACTTTCTTAAAAATTAAGAGAACTCAATGAAATTTTCAGTTATTATAGATTGAAGTATTCTGAAACAAATATGAAACAATCTTACTTGGATGACCTGAAGTTAAAGCATATAATTAGTTAGTTATCTAATTGTAGCTAATTACAAAATTCAATGAGTAGATCTAAACATCTATCCATTTCTTAAGAAAAGATAAACTTTTTTTAAATTGCCTAAGTGTCCAAATAACATTCACACAATAATCCACAATATAACATAATTTTTAAATCTAATTTTCATGAATTTCTGGGCCAAATGGAAGGAATTTAGTGTTTGATTCCTGTAAATTAATGGCCATTTAAATCAACTAGCGAGTGGGCTTTAGTGGAATGCGGTGGATTGGAACGTTGCGGTTAGCGATGAAGTCGGGAGGAAAAATACTGTTTGTTCATAGATTTTTTGGGATCCCATTTCGCAACATAAAAATATTATTAAAGCCTCCCGAAAAACCAACTTTTAATATAAAAATAAACTATTTACCTTTTCTTCTCCCCTATGCAAAATCCTTCCGGTTGTTGGTGCTCACGGCTTTTGAAGGTGATTTTTAAATTACTCTAGTTAATAAATAATTTAGAGTAATTTAAAAATACCTTCATTCATGAAATGTTGGAGCGATTTTTCTTCCGCAACCAAATCGCCCGACATTCATCGATTTGTCCTGCCTGTTGAAAAACGGCATTTTAAGCCTGCCCCCCTCTGAAAGGCGCCAAAGTCGCGCACACGGGGAGTGGCAGAACTGCAGCGCTGCTCAAGGTAAGTTTTGCAACATACCTACTTCTTATTACCTGGTCGTTCAATGTTGCTACTTTGAAGGTATTATACGTAGTGGAAAATGAAATAGCTTTTCAGCACTTTAATTAAATTGTTGACCTTTGCAAAGCATAATTTGCAGTAAAATCTTATGAGGGTGCTATGGACTCAATGTGGCGAAATAGGTTCCTATATTGGGCTATTCTTTGGAAAATGAACCAAAATGTCACACACACGACCAGATGGCGTCACATAAAGTAATACATTAAAACATTCTTGTATAAGATTAATCTTATTATTTGCTATTTTCCTACCGACAGAACTATAATACATGTCTGCTAAAATATGAACATTACAGCTTTTTTAAAATTCACTGAGTTTGTAAGATAAAACTGAGTTATGAAAAATATGCTTCTGTGTGAGTTCACTCACATTGACCTCTGACCCTAAACAAACATTGTCAGCATAACAAAATGTTCACTTGATAAAATTCGAAAAAAAAATCATATTTACAGTACAAAACAATATACTTGTTATTCTTTCAGAATTAGAATAGATGTATTCCACAATTTTTCATATTTTTGGTCACACACATGACTATGCGCCTATTGCAAAGGAATTTGAATATATTTACCATATATATCAATGCAGGGATCTTTCACAATTTAACATTTCAAAATGTTAATTTTTAACAACATTTTGTATCAGATTTGGATAAATATATAAGGAAGATACATAGGCAGGTGGGAACGTAAATTGTGAGTGGGAAAGAGGTGTGTGTGTATTTGTAGGTATGTTACCTAAAATTTGAAGAATTAACCTACAAATAACCTTCCCTGCCCCCTCTCCTCAATTTCCATCTATGTTCTTTGTGCCCACCTGGATGCTCCCTTCCCCCTTCTCCTATTCCCTTCCATCTATATTCCTTCCTCTGTATTCACAATTTGTACTTTTCCTTTCTTTGTCTCACTTTTTGTCTTTTCATCTATGGCCTTTGTCCACCCATCTTCCAATTAAAAACACTCACCAATATTCACTTCTTACTTGTCAGACGAAGTCTCGCCCCCATCCCTTATCTAACTTTTCCCCACACCCGGTCTCTCCCATTACCATCAGTCTGAAGGTAGTCCCAACCTGAAATCTTGCCTATCCATGTTCCCTAGCGATGCTGCCTGACCTGCTGAGTTGCTTACACTTTTTTTTGTAAGCCAACATTTGCAGTTCCCAGTGTTTTCATTTTACCCATCATCCCTTGATTCCAGTTAGAATATATCATGTATATTTTATGGGACTGCACAGAGGCAGGCATATTTGTACTTTGCCGTGTGAACAGCTGCAAGGACAATTTATATTATTTAACAATTGGTGCCAGTTCCGGCTTGGACGTACGTGGCATTTGTGTACATAATAGCACCTTTCAAGGTCTGCAAAAATGAATTTTGTTGCCTATTAGTAAACATTGTGCATAATTCTGCTCAACAGTAATACCACATATTTAGCATAACAATGTTGTCGCAGATTTGATAATAGAACCAGATGCAAGATGAAGTGAAACCTGACGGATGATAATATGGAAAGAATAGTTAGTTTCTGAAGACACAAGAGTTACGATACAATAGAACTTTATTTATCCGAGGAGGGAGATTGATCTGCCAACAGTCATACAAAATACATGAAATTAAAGTGACGAGTGGAAAGGCTTGGGGATGTGCAAAGATTGGGGGGGGGGGGGGGGGGGGCAGTCAGCCTCAGTCTACCCCATGACAACGTTTGATAGCCACAGGGAAGAAGGATCTCCTTTGGTGTTTTGTCCTGCATCTTGCTGGAACCAGCCTATTGCTGAAGGTACTCCTCAGGTTGAGCAGTGTGTCATGGAGGGGGTGAGCTATATTGTCCAGGGGACAATTCTTCAGACTAGTTATTCTCTGAAGTTGAATTCTCAGCAACTGAAAGGAAGTTGGATTATTCAGCGTATGATCAACCTCAGTTGAGACCAAGTACAGGCTTGGTGATCGCTTTGCACAACACCTACACTCAGTTTGCAATAACCAACCTGATCCCCCGGTGGCTCAGAACTTCAACTCCTCCTCCCATTCCAAATCCGACCTTTCTGTCCTGGGACTCCTCCATGGCCAGAGTGAGGCCCACCGCAAATTGGAGGAACAGGACCTGATATTTCGCTTGGGTAGTTTACATCCCAGCGGTACGAACATTGACTTCTCCAATTTCAGGTAGTCCTTGCTTTCTCCCTCCTTCCCCTCCCATTCCCAGCTCCCCGACTGCCTACTGTCTTCTCCTCTTCCTCTCTTTTACCTGACCCCTCCCCCCCCCAACATCAGTCTGAAGAAGGGCCTGACCCGAAACGTCACCTATTCCTTCGCTCCATAAATGCTGCCTCACCCGCTGATTTTCTCCAACTTAGTCTACCAACAGGATCCCACCACTGGCCACATCTTCCCATCTGCTGCCCTGGCGGCTTTCCACAGAGACCGCTCCTTCCGTAACTACCTGGTCATTTTGTCCCTTCCCACCCAAACCACACCCTCTCTTGGCACTTTCCCTTGCAACCGCAGGAAATGCTACACTTGTCGCTTTACCTCCCCCCTTGACCACTTCAAAGACCCAAGCCATCTTTCCAGGTGCAGCAGAGGTTCACCTGCACCTCCTCCAACCTCATCTATTGCATCCGCTGCTCTACGTGTCAGCTGCTCTACATCGGTGAGACCAAGCATAGGCTTGGCGATCGCTTTGCCCAATACCTCCACTCGGTTCGCAATAACCAACCTGATCTCCCGGTGGCTCAGCACTTCAACTCCTTCTCCCATTCCAAATCAGACTTTTCTGTCCTGGGCCTCCACCATGGCCAGAGTGAGGCCCACCGTAAATTGGTGGAGCAGCACCTCATATTTTGCTTGGGCAGTTTACACCCCAGCGGTATGAAAATTGACCTCCAATTTCAGGTAGTCCCTGCTTTCTCCTCCACTTCCCATCTCTCCCTCAACCCACTGTCTCCGGCTCTTCTTTTCTTCTTCCCACCCTCAGCACCCTCACATCAGTTAGAAGAATCAGTTAGACAAAACGTGTCGAGAACCTTCTTTTTGTGTCTATCTTCAGTTTGAACCAGCATCTGCTGTTCTTTCCTATACACACACTACACACACGATACTATCGAATAGAACTTTATTAATCCAAGGAGGGAAATTGTGTGTGGGTGTGTGTATAGTTATATATTCATATATAAATATACACTGTTTTGTTTTCTCATTGATAACACTGTTTACATATTCTGTTGTGCTGCTGCAAGTAAGGATTCATTGGGACATGAGAGAATAAAACAATCTTGACTCTTGATTTATGTCGCTAATGTGTGGGATAGAACAAGTGTACATGTGATTAGCGTGGGCCGAGGGGCCTGTTTCCACGCTGTATCTTTAAATTAAACTAAAACACCATAACCAGAGGAAATCTAAAGAAGGGTCTCTAACTGAAACGTCACCCAATTTCTTCTGTCCAGAGATGCTGGCTGCTCCATGGAGTTCCGCCACACAATTAAAGCATGGAATAGTCTTCACCCTACTATAGGTACCCAACCCGAAGCAATTAAATTTAAGGTAGCTCTTTTTCCCCCCAAGAACCCTTTCTTGTTTAAGTCCAAGTCAAGAGAGTTTTATTGTCATGTGTCCCAGATGGGAAAATGAAATTCTTGCTTGCTGCAGCACATCAGAATATGTAAACATAATACAGAACAGGAGATAAAAGTTCACTGTGTCTACATACCATAGACCATATATATATGCACAATAAATAAACAGATAAAATGCAATAGGCTGTTATTTTTCAGAGTTTGGTGGTGGTGTTTAAATTCTGTTTAAATTCCATTTTGAATATTTTTGGAGGACCAGAAAACGAAGCCGCAAGAGTTACTCCAGGGAGTTACTCCAGCTCCAGCGAGTGAGTCTGCGTTGGTTTTCCACGGTCACGGAGAGTGGACAGCAATGGCAGCCAGATCTCCCACCATGCAAAGGGAGGGAGAAAGTGGCCGACGCCGAGCAGTTGCAATGGCAGTGCGCTTGTGCAGGGCGGCACATGCGCACAACCACGGCTGAAGATGTGCTGGCCAAAGATCCTCGCTGTAGGATCCTTGGTGCTGGCCGTGGTTGTGCGCATGTGTAAGGTGGCCGGCCGTGCCGGCGGACGAGGACTGGGCGGAGACCTGAGGCACGGACAGCGGGCAGAGACCCGAGACATAGACACGGATAGTGGGCGGAGATGGAGAGTGACAGAGAGAGGGAGAAAGATAGACAGGAGGCCCCGCTCAGAATTAAACGAGAGGTGTCCCGGGTGCTTGCCAAGCCGGACAAAATGGCATGGCTTTTACGTAGCCCCGCGGGTCTATGGGTTGCCATTGGCAACCGCTAATTTCGAGACCTGTAACGGGTGAGGTCCTGGAAGATTGGAGAGTGGCAAATATTGTGCCTCTAATTAAGAAGGGCTGCAGGGAAATGTCTGGGAAGTATAGGCGGCGGGTCTAATATCTGTGGTCAGAAAGTTACTGAAGCATATTCTATGTGATAAGTTATACATGCATTTAGATGGACAGGGGCTGATTAGGGATAGTCAGCACAGTTTTGTACATGGGAGATCTTGTCTCATAAATCTGATCGAGTTTTTTGGAGATGTGACCAAAAAGGTCAATGAGGCCAGAGCTGTAGATGTTGTACATATGGACTTGAACAAGGCATTTGATAAGCCTCCACATGGTAGGCTGCTCTAGAAGGTTAAATGGGATCCAAGGAGAGATAGTCAAATGGATAGGAAGAAAATTGCCTTCATGGAACGAAGCAGATGACAATGGTGGAAGATAAAATTTTGGACTCGGCATGGAAACGGGCTCTGCAGCCCACGTTGACCAACATGCCACACCTACACATCTGAACTAAGCTGTCATCATCAGTTGAGATCTAAATATTTTTTATGTACACACACTTTGCTGGAAGAGCAATAAGACAAGGGTTGATCCCTTTACTTGAATTGAACTAATCAAGATGATTAGTACAAGGTACAAAATTTGATTGAATATTGAAATGAATTAACTTTGCTTGAAATAAATAAAGTACAATTTAAAATAAATAAAGAACAATTTAAAATAAATAAAGTACAATTTTATATATATATATTAAAAAAAAAAAAAAGTAACCCGACCTGGGGATAAGATTGAAGTTTACCAGAATTTATATATGACACTGGAGGGCAATAGTAGTCTTTTTGACACAGTGCAGTCACTTTAATTGCAGATACCCAGTCTGTCACAACTCAGTAATAATTATTCCCTGAATAAACACTCCTATGCAGGTTTGGTTTGTTGGATTTGTCTTTGCGGATGCCTGAATTATTTAAAAAAAATCACTTCAACACAACAAATTCCCATGTCTCCTTAACATTTTGCACTGATACCTGATTAAAAATAGTTTATTTTCCCCAAATGGCTGGATTGTTTATAAAGTGTGCATACACAGTTTATGAAGTGTGCATATAAAGAAGTTGTTTATTGAAGGTCGGTATTGTAAAATTCAAGATTGTGAATTGGGATTGGGGTGATGGGGGAATAAATTTAATTTCACAATCTGGAGACTGCTCATATAAAATGCGATAGAACTTGTGGGTGTATCCACACCTTTCAGAGAGTTCTTTGTTTCTTTTGTCCTTGATAATGAATCTTAGATAATTGCTTCATCCTCTTTACAGTAATCCTTATTAAAAGATATTTGGCAGTGCAGGTGCTAATGATAATGCTTCAGTTAGAATGCCTGGGTCTTTTCCCAGGATATGGAAATCAAGGACTAAAGGGCACATGTTTAAGATGAGAGGGGGGACAATTTAAAAGGGATCTGAGGTGCAGCAGTTTCTGCACAAAGGGTGATGGGTGTATGGAATGTGTTTCCAGATGAAGTAATTGTGGCAAGTACAACAACAACATGTAAAATACATTTGGACAGGTACATGGATAGGAAAGGTTTGGAGGGATGTGGGACTTATTGAGGCAACTTGTCATTGATAGGTTGGGCCGAAGGGCCTGTTTCCATGCTGAAAAGTTGCAATATGTATACTATGGCTATCTGACTCAAGAATGTTTGCTGACATGAGGATGGCTATATTTCAGATTTAATAGGTTTGTATTAATCTACTTAGTCTCTGTTTAAAAGCATGTCAGATTTATTTTGAGATCTATGATTCTATGAAATGTTCAATTCGGTCATCACAAGCATATGACTTTGGTTTCATAGCATCATTTGTGACTAGGTATTCTTTTGATTCGTACATAATTTGCAGATTGCAATAGAATAATGTGGTTTAATTCAGCTTAGAAGAAAAAAATAACATAAATAGCTAAAAGTCACGAAAAGGTTTTGAAAACAATTCAAACTTTAAAGGAGAAATTGTCAGTTTGCTGGTAATTAAACCTTTTGGTTTGATAGTGATTGAGTCTGGTGTTTTTGGTAGGAAACAGAAAAAAAATTGGACTGTGTCTAGACATTTCCCTCAGAGTTAAAATAGCATTGCTTCTTCAGATTATATCCGAAAAACTATTTAAAAAAAAATTGAAATATTTATTCATTGGCCAAGGGTGAAAGACTTTTATTGTTGAATGTAAGGGCGGTTGGAAGAATGGAATGCAAAAGGTAGTAATATGTATGTAGTATTGGAGCTATGAGCTGGCATGATTTACAGCTTGTGATGGAAGGATGATCTTGAGCCATGCAAATTTTGGGCTGACGAAGAAGTTGTTAGTGGACTGTGCATGATGTTAAAATCTGTGCACAGAATAAACTGTGTTTGCTGGGTTTTGGCAATCTGCAAGATTTTCAGAGATATTGCTTCAGTTAATTTGCAAGACGCATCGATTTATAATTAAGGTGCAATGCCATGAAAATGACAGTAACATATGGTGAATAAATAATTGTTTTCCATTACATTATACTTAGTGATTTGTTGGTTGAATCCCACAACACCATTGTTCAATGAAAAATAAATAATCAGGCTGGGTTTTGTTTCTACATGTATTCCATACTCATTTTGATTATACTTTTCCTACCTTAGTCTTGTAATTCATATCAAGTTTCCTCCCTATTTTCTCTGATTATAAGCCATGGAAGCACAACCTAAAAATAAGAACAAAAACATAGAAATATAGAAATTAGGTGCAGGAGTAGGCCATTCGGCCCTTCGAGCCTGCACCGCCATTCAATATGATCATGGCTGATCATCCAACTCAGTATCCCGTACCTGCCTTTTCTCCATACCCTCTGATCCCCTTAGCCACAAGGGCCACATCTAACTCCCTCTTAAATATGGCCAATGAACTGGCCTCAACTACCCTCTGTGGCAGAGAGTTTCAGAGACTCACCACTCTCTGTGTGAAAAAAGGCCTTCTCATCTCGGTCCTAAAGGATTTCCCCCTTATCCTTAAGCTGTGACCCCTTGTCCTGGACCTCCCCAACATCGGGAACAATCTTCCTGCATCTAGCCTGCCCAACCCCTTAAGAATTTTGTAAGTTTCTATAAGATCGCCTCTCAATCTCCTAAATTCCAGAGAGTATAAACCGAGTCTATGCAGTCTTTGTTCATAAGACAGTCCTGACATCCCAGGAATCAGTCTGGTGAACCTTCTCTGCACTCCCTCTATGGCAATAATGTCCTTCCTCAGATTTGGAGACCGGAACTGTACGCGATACTCCAGGTGTGGTCTCACCAAGACCCTATACAACTGAAGTAGAACCTCCCTGCTCCTATACTCAAATCCTTTTGCTATGAAAGCTAACATACCATTCGCTTTCTTCAGTGCCTGCTGCACCTGCATGCCTACTTTCAATGACTGGTGTACCATGACAACCAGGTCGCGCTGCATCTCCCCTTTTCCTAATCGGCCTCCATTTAGATAATAGTCTGTTTTCCTATTTTTGCCACCAAAGTGGATAACCTCACATTTATCCACATTATACTGCATCTGCCAAACATTTGCCCACTCACCCAGCCTATCCAAGTCACCTTACATTTCTTTATTGGGCAAGTAACAGTAGGAGTTTGTCCAAATCAGTACCCCATATCCCCTGACTCCACTATCTTTAAGAGCCCTATCTAGCTCTCTCTTGAAAGTATCCAGAGAACCGGGTGAGGCAGAGAATTCCACAGACTCACAACTCTCTGTGAGAAAAAATGTTTCCTTGCTTCCGTTCTAAATGGTTTACCCCTTATTCTTAAACTGTGGGCCTTGGTTTTGGCTTCCCCCAACGTCGGGAACATGTTTCCTGCCTCTAGCGTGTCCAAACCCTTAATAATCTTATATGTTTCAATAAAGATCCCCTCTCATCCTTCTAAACACCAGAGTATACAAGCCCAGCCGCACCAGTCTCTCAACATATGAGAGTCCCGCCATCCCGGGAATTAACCTTGTAATCCTACGCTGCACTCCCTCAATAGCAAGAATGTCCTTCCTCAAATTAGGGGATCAAAACTGCACACAATATTCCAGTTGTGGTCTCACTCATTGATGTATACTGTAAATAGCTGCGGTCCCAGCACTGAGCGCCAGCACCAGTGACGTTTCTGTGCAGACATTTCGGAATTCCAGTGTAAAAATACTTGGAAAGCATCCTGATCCAATTAGCAAGAGTACTTGCATACCTGTCCACCTGGTCCATTTGACTTGTAGCAGAGCAATTCGATCGGTGTCATTCCTCCAAGTTTTTCCCAGTAGCACCACAATTTAGGAACATAGAAACATAGAAAAATAGGTGCAGGTGTAGGCCATTCGGCCCTTCGAGCCTGCACTGCCATTCAATGTGATCATGGCCGATCATCCAACTCAGTATCCCGTACCTGCCATCTCTCCATACCCCCTAATCCCTTTAACCACAAGTGCCACATCTAACGCCCTCTTAAATATAGCCAATGAACTGGCCTCAACTACCTTCTGTGGCAGAGAATTCCAGAGACTCACCACTCTCTGTGTAAAGAATGTTTTCCTCATCTCAGTCCTAAAGGAATTCCCCCTTATCCTTAGACTGTGACCCCTTGTTCTGGACTCCCCCAACATCGGGAACAATCTTCCAGCATCTAGCTTATCCAACCCCTTAAGAATTTTGTAAGTTTCTATAAGATCCTCCCTCAATCTTCTAAATTCCAGCAAGTACAAGCCGAGTCCATCCAATCTTTCCTCATATGAAAGTCCTGACATCCCAGGAATCAGTCTGGTGAATCTTGTTCTGTCTGTTGATTCATTTGTCTCTTGCCTACAGTAAAAGGTAATTTACAGTGGTCTGTCAACCTGTCAGCATCTGGTTGATGTGGTAGGTAACCAGAGCACGTGCACCATCTCAATGGCCACGATGCAAATATTCAAACTATATAGACGCAGTACCCAAGATTTGAATTTAAGAGGATTGATAGGGGTTAGTGTTATTTAGTTTGGAATTAAATACTATTGGACGCTGATGTAATTGTAGTTTTATTTAGTTATTTAATCATGTTTGTGGACCAGAGCATGGAAGTGTAAAATGGGTATCTTTAACAGAACTACAAATGACCAGAAATCATGTCCCCATAACTCAAAGATAATTAGGTAATTGTTGTTTAATGTGTGGTTTGCAGTCATTCAGATTCCAATAGTACAGTTTCACACAGTTCAAAATAAGATCAAAGTTCACTCTTGACAGAATTTATATTTCCATTTGAGATGTTGAGATCTTATATAGGGTTTTATTTTATCAAATCTGAATAATTTACTTTAGACAGAAAAAAGTTGAAGCTCGAACCACTTTGGTCTCTGTAACTCAGTTATGAACTTGTTGGCAAAAAAATATTTCTAGTGTGGCTAAAGACGCGATGATTAAATTATTGGTGTTGTATCTGAGATCTGGAGTAATAATCTATTGCACAAGAATATACCAAAATAGTAATTTGCAGATCTATGTTTATTTCAAAAAATACTGTTGTACAAGTTGACCATAGAGTTTTCAGATTGTTTTGGCAAAAGTCATCAAGTTTAGGTTTCCCTTGGAGAAGGAATGATCCATCCACAGCTTAACTGATTGCAGTTCCAAAGCAATGCAGATGACTTTTAATTGTTCTCTAGTTTCATATTCTTGGAGCAATGAGGCTTGTCTATTCATTCGAAGCTGACCAGGATGTCCATTTTTGCGTAGGAGTGAGCGGGGTGGGAGCAGAATAACCTGTACGAGATGTTGATTTCAGGTTATCAGTAATCTTTTGAAAGGGACATCTTGTTAGGGACAGATGCCCTCATGTTATTATGAATCCTGAAACCATATTACTGCATTTGACCAATAAATTAAAAACTTGATATAGGGTGTTTGTGAACTAGTGTGGTTTCTCGGAAAGAACTGCATTCGCTGAAGTCATTGACTCTTTTGAAGGAGAAATGGGGAATCATTTTGCTTTCCCTGAACAATCCACCAAACCAAACTAGATTTGTATTTTGCTTGATCTTAAAATAATCTGTATGCGCTGAACATAGTCACACTAGGTGAATGTATGACCTTGTGAATTCCTTGAGATAATTTCTTTTGACATTTCTTGAGTTTATTTTTGAATGATTGTTTCCTTGTCAAATTTTAAAAATAACTTTTGAATCAATTAAAAAAAAACATTGTTGAACGATTTATCCCTTGGAAATTAAAGATTGGCAATAGTTAGCTTTTTGGGGTTTTTTCCATAATATTGACATATTAAATAAGAAAAATAATCTGCATAAGTGAGTGTATCAAGCTTCAAAATGTTTCGCATATCTATTGCAAATGATTGCACTTAACGTTTGTTATATTGCATCTTCAGATGTAAAGAGAAGAAATATGACTATCGAAACCTTCCAACCACCTCTGTGGTAATAGCATTTTATAACGAGGCCTGGTCAACGCTCCTGCGAACAGTTCATAGTGTTCTAGACACTTCACCTGATATCCTATTGAAGGAGATTATCATTGTGGATGATTACAGTGAGCGAGGTAGATATAGCATTCATCAATTACATTTTTTCTCTTTCTTATCTGGATGGTATGTTAAAGTATGTACATGCGGGACACGTTTGGTTTCAGTTTTTCAAGCAGTTTAAAAAGAAATTGGTTACCTGCCCAGTTGAGGATGAATGATGGCATATGCACATTTGCTTTCTCAATCAAGTCCATAAGTATTCAACTAAGTGATTGATATTGCTAAAAATTGCTAATCCTTCTGTTGGTGTTTTCATCCAGGTGCAGAACATGCCAATAAAGTTCTCCATCTTCCTTAGATTTTATTTCCTATAAGAAGAAATTATGTTGTAGAGATGTGTGTAGCTCCACCTCTTCTCTGCTAGTCTACTTGCAAGCAGTTTTTCTTGTAGCCCCATTTTCTCAGTAAGTTCCGGCTTACTGATATCTCCCTTACTCAGCCCCGATAAATATGGCGCTTTTATTTGCAATTGGTTGATTTAAAATGACACTTTTGACTTTTTAAAACGCAGCTCTCATTTTCCATTGCTTTTGGATTTATTTTACTTGAAAACAGAAGTTTCGAGACCCTTCTCCAGACTGATGTCAGGAATGGGCAGTGCAATGATAAGGAAGTGTATAGATGAGGAGGTGTAAGGTTTGAAAACAGGACAAAGGGAATGGAGATCAAGAATAGGTCATTGTTAGTTGGGAGAAGCAAACAAAGCAAACGGATAAAATGTAGTCAGAGACAGTAAGACTGGTCAGGGAAGGGGGAGGGGGGAGAGAGAGAGAGAGGGCAAGCAAGGGGTACTTGAAGTTAGAGAAGTCAATGTTCATTCCGCTGGGGTGTAAGCCCAAGCGAAATATGAGGTGCTGTTCCTCCAATTTGCGCTCTGAAAACGGAGGCGGCCCAGGTCAGTGTGGGAATGGGAGGGGGAATTTAAATGTTGTGCAACCGGGAGATCAGATCAGCGAAACAATATTTTAAATGATATTTTATATATTTTCACCTATGTTTTAATAAGATCACTCCTCATTCTTCTGATCTCTTTGGAAGAATAGAGATCTAATTCCTTTAGCCATTTGTGATAGGACAATATGCTAATTCCAGAAAATAGTATATCCTATTTTGAATAAGGGAAACAAAACTGCTGCAATCTAGGTTTGGCCTCATCAGTACCTGTATGCAGTGCCCACCGTAATGTTTGGGACAAAGACCCTTCATTTACTTATTTGCCTCTGTACTCCACAATTTGAGATTTGAAATAGAAAAAAATCACATGTGCACATTGTCAGATTTCATTAAAGGGTAATTTTAAAAATTTGTTTTCACCATGTACAAATTACAGCTGTATTTATACATAGTCCTGTCATTTGTTTGGCAGACATGACTTCACAGGTGTTTATAAGTGCTCAGGTGTGTTTAATTGCCTCCTTAATGCAGGTATAAAAAAGCTCTCAGCACCTAGTCTTTCCTCCAGTCTTTCCATCACCGTTGGAAATTTTTATTGCTGTTTATCAACTTGAGGACCAAAGTTGTGCCAATGAAAGTCAAAGAAGCCATTATGAGACTGAGAAACAAGAATAAAATTGTTAGAGACATCAGCCAAACCTTAGGCTTACCAAAATCAACTGTTTGGAACATCATTAAGAAGAAAGAGAGCACTGCACTGGGGAGCTTACTAATCACAAAGGGACTGGCAGGCCAAGGAAGACCTCCATAGCTGATGACAGAAGAATTCTCTCTATAATAAAGAAAAATCCCCAAACAACTGTCCGACAGATCAGAAACACTCTTCAGGAGTCAGGTATGGCTTTGTCAATGACCACAGTCGGCAGAAGATTTCATGAACAGAAATACAGAGGCTACAATGCAAGATACAAACCACTGATTAGCTGCATAAATAGGTTGGCCAGGTTACAGTTTGCCAAGAAGTACTTAAAAGAGCAACCACAGTTCTGGAAAAAGATCTTGTGGACAGATGAGACGAAGATTAACTTATATAAGAGTGATGGCAGCAGCAAAGTATGGAGGAGAAGGACTGCCCAAGAGCCAAAGCTAACCACCTCATTTGTGAAACACGGTGGTTGGGGTGCTATGGCCTGGGTGTGTATGGCTGCTCAAGGTACTGGCCAACTTATCGTCATTGATGAAACAACTGCTGATGGTAATAGCATAATGAAATCTGAAGTGTATAGACACATCTAATCTGCTCAAGTTCAAACAAATGCCTCAAAACCCATTGGCCGGCAGTTCATTCTACAGCAAGACAATGATCCCAAACATACTGCTAAATCATCAAAAGGAGTTCCTCAAAGCTAAAAAATGGTCAATTCTCGAGTGACCAAATCAATCACCCGATCTGAACCCAATTGAACATGCCTTTTATATGCTGAAGAGAAAACTGAAGGGGACTAGCCCCCAAAACAAGTATAAGCTAAAGATGGCTGCAATACAGGCCTGACAGAGCATCACCAGTGAAGAGACCCAGCAACTGGTGAAGTCCATGAATCGCAGGCATCAAGCAGTCATTGCATGCAAAGGATATGCAACAAAATACTAAACACGACTACTTTCATTTACATGACATTGCTGTGTTCCAAACATTATGGTGCCCTGAAATGGGGGGAACACATATAAATACTGCTGTAATTTCTACATGGTGAAACCAAAATCTATAAAATGGCTTTTATTAAAATCTGACAATGTGCACTTTAACCATGTGTGATTTTTTTTTTTCCTAAGACAAATCTCAAATTGTGGTGTACAGAGGCAAATAAATAAATGATGGGTCTTTGTCCCAAACATTATGGAGGGCACTATATTTGTAATAATATTTTCCTTATTCTAAACTACAGTTCCTTTACATATTGGCCAATGTTTCATTTGCCTTCCCAACTTGTTTACTGGTGGCAATTGCAAATTGTGCATAAGAACACCTACATCTCTCTCGACTCGTATTCCTCCTTTTAGATAATAACCTGCTTTACGTTCCTCTTGACAACCAAGAATAGTTTGGTGACTACTGGAGGGACAGTTGACGGCACGGAAAGACGGCACCCGGGAAAGGCTGGGTTAGCACCCCAGTCTGTGTCTTTCGTGAGAAAGACACCCAACAAAGTTATGGAAAGGCCTAATGAACCATCGTGTCCTAAACATCTATCAGGCGAGAATGAAATGCTCGGAGAAGGAGAAGGAGGTGCAGCGCACAGGCCTTGAATCTGGCCTTGAACACTAGAGTCTCCCAACCCCTGCTGAGTAGTTATTAAGATGGCTGATCCGTGGGCGGTTGCTGCTGGGACGCAAGTCGGGGCCTGATCAACCCCGGCTGGGTCGCCTGGGCGAGGTTGTCTGATGTTGTGAGACCCGAAACACCCGATGACTCCAGGTCACATCACTGAGGATGCGTCCCAGCGCATCTAGAAGATGTATATTTTTCACATTACTGAAGTCCATAACCTCACACTTTCCCACATGAAACATCATTTGACAAGTTTTCGCCCACTTATTCAACACTTCTTTATCCAGTTGTAGAGTCCCTATGTCCTCCTTGCACCATGTTCTACCACTAATAGGAAACTAATAGTTTTGATGAAACAAACTAAATAAGCACAGGCTTTGATCCCAAAGGGCATTATACTTTTGTGCCAAAGACTAGACTATAAGCTAGTATTCATCTTTACTGTTCTTGACGGTAACTCTTCATTGGTGGTATTTTTTATTCTGTGCCAAACTGAATTGAATTGTAGTGGCTGTGACCACAAAACCTTCACATACATCTATCAAAACTGATATCACAGACTTCTGCACATTTAAGAGAATACTTCAATTGGGTTATTAGGTGCAACGATTTAGGAAGCAGTGGGGATTCCAAGGTATAATATAATTTTGCTATGTTTTGGAATCGAACATCTGTAGAATTTTTACCTTCCTGCATAAATTGTGAGAAATATATGAATGTAAATATGTTTGCCACAAATTGGCGTAATTGTACAATAAAAAAGAAAGAATTAATGGAAGAGCATTTTTCAAAAAGGATTATGTATGATTGTGTGAAACTGTCATGACCCTTGATTACTTAAATACTCTTCATAGGTAATATGCAAAATATTTAACAAAAACATGTCAACGAGTTTAATACTTTTTCTTTTTGCAGAGCACCTAAAGAAGCCTTTGGAGGATTATGTGGCTAATCTTCACAAAGTCCGATTGATACGTGCTCGAAAGAGAGAAGGCTTGGTTCGTGCACGATTGCTGGGCGCATCTATAGCTACTGGTGATGTCTTGACTTTCTTAGATTGCCACTGCGAGTGCCACATAGGTTGGCTGGAACCATTACTTGAGAGGTAAATTGATGTCTCACAATTGAATATCATTATGCAAAAGTACTATCATACGTTTGGATTGATAAACATTTAGAATTGCAACATATATACATCAATAAAATTGGCTTTTTGGCTGGATCATCCTAAGATGGCACCCAAGGCACTTCTTGTTTTTTCTTTAAAACAATAACCATATTATTTTGCAAAAGTAATCCAGATAATGGAAGCAAGAGATGGCCATTCAGCTACTTGTGCCAGCTCCACTCTTCAGTAATGTCACTTCTACCTTATAAATGCAATGCATATCCTTTAATTCACCTAAAGTCCAAAAACATATCAATGTACTTGTAACTGGAGATTCCAAATCCTGCTCATGCGCAAAATGAAGTATTCACTGATCTCTGGGTGAAGTGATTTCAATCTGTCCTGAATGGCCAAGTCCCTTTTGTGCTGTTGAAACCTTTGGTTCAAGACACCCAGCCAAGAGAAACAATATTCTCGCATCAATGGTGTCAATCTCCAAGAATTTTGTATATATCAATGAGACTACTTCAGCGATTAATGTCCAAGACATGCAGCCCCCTTTCCACACTAACACTTTTCAATATCTTGACAGTTCAAAGGAAAAAGCCATCATTTTGCATTTACTTTCTCCGCAGGATATTTCATTTGGTCCATTTCTATCCATTAATTTAGTGTGACTGCATCTCCCTGTAGCCCCTGTATTTTCCTCACAACCCACACTCTCACCGAGTTTTGCACCGTCCAAACTGATCTAAATTATTGTTATAGTTTGTGATCCCTGTGACACTTATGAAATCTCAGCCTCCCAAGCCAAAAAAATCCCCTTCTCTGTTTTTCTCTTTTAAAAATCCTCAGTCTTGCATGAGAATGGGATGGATCAGACTAGGGTGGCACTCAAGCCGCCTCACATTTTCCCTTTAAAACTATAACCCTATTCCTTTTTCTTGCGTTCCCTCTGCCGTTTGGACTTGGAGGACCAATTTTTGGTTGAAGTGAAGTTGAGAAGCCATGTGTAGATGGAGGCTGCAAAGTCCAGAAGTTTAGGAATTATCTTATTTAGTATTATGCTGTTGAAGGTTGAATTGGAGTTGATGAACAGTATCCTGAGATAGATGTTCTTAGTGTCGAGGTGATCCAGGCTGAATGTAGTGCAAGGGAGATGGGTTCTGCTATAAACCCATTTTTCCTGTATGCGCACTGCTGAGATTCTAGATTATCTGGAAGACTGATGCCATTACTAGTCTTTAAAAGCATTTCATTATGCTCATTGTTAGACCGACAAGGCAGTAGTCATTGAGGCAGTCACTTTATTTTTCTTAGGGCACTGGAATGATGGAGGTTTCCATTAAACAGATGGAGAAAACGACTGTTGAAGTGAGAGATTGAAGATTGGCACACAATTTTGGATTCTTTGCATTCCAGGAATTCTTATTTCACTTTCTGAGAGAGTTCTTTGGTGAGAACAGATCTGACCTTCCCTTGAGATGAAAGGGAGGAGATGGGGGGTAGGTGGGTACCTAGGTGAAGCTTTGTTTGGCTTTTCAAAATGGGGATAAACGGTAATGAGATCTACTAGATTTGATGGATATCAACCCCGAATTAGGCTTGCAGCTGATGATAATATTCAGGCCAAGCAACAGTTGAATAGCATCTGCTTGCTTAAATTCAGCTTCCAGCTTGTTTTGGAAGTCTCTCTAGGTATTCCCGATTGCTTGTGGAGAACACACTTGACTGCCTTGTCTAGTGTGGTATCTTCCTTCTTTAAAGCTTGAATCTAGACTTCAGCAGAGAGTGAAGCTTCTTATTCGTCCAAGTTTTCTGGTTAGGATAAATTTTAGTTGTTTTGTAAATGCAGTCGTCAACACATTCTTCGCAAATTGCTAGCCATCTGTCCTCAGCAAATTTGGCACCTGTGCACTCTGTCCCTTCATCCAAGCATTAATGAAAGTTATAAATAGTTGTGGCCATAATACTGATCCATGTGACACGAGTTATTAGTTGCCAATCCAAAAATGATCTATTTATCGGACTGCTTACTAGTAACCAATCCCTAAACTTTGGTGATCGGTGCATGTGTAAACTTGTCTCTGTATACTTGTCTCTGTATACTTGTCCTGTAACTATTTGTGTTGTTTTAACAAATGCCTTCTGGAAAACCATATTTACAACTACCAGTTCTCCATTATCCATATTTGCTTGTAACACCAAACTCCCCTTGCATAAATAGCACATTGAATTTACCTGATTCTGAAGATTTTTAAATGTCCTGATATCATCTCCTTTATGGATTTCAGCATTTTGTTGTGGCTGAACTAACTGGCCCATAGTTTTCTGCATTTGATTTCCTTCTGTCTTGAATTATGGTATTATGTTTCTGCAGAACAAAACTGATTACAGATTTGTTGGGTATTGATTTACACACATTCTACTCCTCCACATCCTCTGTATCTGTAATGAACAGTGTACAGGAACATGTATCAAAAATTCTATTATTTTAAAATGGCCCTAAGACAACAAAAAATAATGTCAATTATTTCAGGTAAACGAGGACAACCTTTTCATTGCATTGTTCTTAACATTGAGAGCCATCTAATTTTGCCTTGGTTGAACTAATGTTTCACAAAAGTTTTATTGTATCCCAAAAAGTTGCATCTTCATTACCTGACACTATTTGAGTTGGCACCAAACAATGCCATTTTTCTATACATTGATTTATATAGGTAGTGTTCATGGAGTTCGTTGTAGCCCCTGGGGATAGGGCTTTCTTTAGGCCTTTGCCACCGTCAGGATGCACTCGTTACTGTGGGGTTCCCTCCTCCTTTAGGGGTAGTTGGTGAGAGGGGCTCCAATGTGAGCTGCAACAATAGCCGTTTCAACCAGACTGTGCAACAGCTGGTGAACATGAGCTTGCTGGTGGAGACCTATGGCATCGGCGCCTTGTGTTAAGGTGAAACGACACAATCGCTGGAGTATTCAACAGACTGAGTCAGTCTGAACAAATGTTCCGACTTCACCTATTCATGTTTTCCAGAGATGCTGCCTGACCTGCAGATTTCCTCCAGTCCCCAGACCTTTTGTGTATTAACTATCATCTGCAGTTCTTTGTGTCAACTACAGAAAATAATGCCATTCTCGGATATAGTGAACAATTGGCAATCACGGACACGATTCCCCCCCCTCCATGGTCTGTTCTAACGAGTGTGTATTGTACATCAAATATGACGTGGTTCTAATTGTTACATAATAAATAGTAGCAGAAGTAGATCACTAGCCTGCAGCTATTTGATCATATTCATGGCTGATCTTCCACCTCATTGTAATGTTATTTGGCACTATTGTAACATAAAGAATGTTTGCAACGTTTAAATGATTTTCAAGCCAATTTTCGGACACGTAGTTTGTTTTTTCTTTCCTGTCAGAATTAAAGAAGATGAGTCTGCTGTGGTCTGTCCTGTGATTGATGTCATTGCATGGAATACCTTTGAATATCTAGGAAATTCTGGAGAGCCTCAGATTGGAGGGTTTGATTGGAGGCTAGTTTTCACCTGGCACACGATTCCTGATCATGAACGAAAACGAAGGCGATCCTCAATTGATGTTATTAGGTGCGTTACTGATTACTGATCAACAAAGTTAAATGTCTGATTAATTCAGTCCTTACTGTACAAATTTCTATGTAACATTGTGCTCAAACAAATGAATGAGGATTTATTTTGTTCGATCTTTTCTAAAAAAAAAGGTAGTTTTCGTGAAGTTCTAAAAAATCTAAAGTTGCCATCCTGATGAGAGCCGGTAAGTTCCAAATGCAAACACATATACTTCAACACTAATTGTGCTGGGTTGCAAAGATTACCATAGCACTGGAAGGTATGCTTTATAGGTCCAAAGGGTAAGGCTTTATTAAGCCTGCGCCATCCTTAAACAGAAATCCTTACGTACAAACTGAGCTTTTGTAGAACCAAGCACATTCCAGACTAATTTGGAGAGTTTCATTGACAAACTAAATTTCTGCTGATGGATGAATAACTTTTGATGAGTGCAATTGTAAAAAAAAAATGTGTTGTTGGCACATTTGTTGATCCTAGCTCAAGCACAATGAAGGTTTATAGTGGGAGTTCATCCATTATTTTCTACAGGATTAATAGCTTGATTCTAACATGGCAAATAGATATGAAATGATTGTAAGCCGATCCTTTTCTGGGATGACGTGCAAAGACTCACCACATTCTGGTGCCATTGTGCATGTCTGGAAATTCTCAGAATGTACATATCTGGAGGCTTTCTCCCTACCACCACAACCACAATCTTCTCCAGAGATGCTCCTTGCCCACTGAGTTACTATAGCCCTTTGTGTAATCTTTCTGAAAATCCTCATCTTGCCACAAGGAGATATGCATTTTTCTTATTTTTTGACTTTACAGTTCAATGTTGTGGTGGCACTGAATCGATGATGCAGGGTCTAACTAGCCCAGCATAATGCCGTCAGCTCCTTCCGTCACCACTCCATGCAGCTGCTGCAGCTTCTCGCACTTTGCTCACTCACCTGGCTACCGTGGGACTTTTAGTGACCGCTTTCACCAACACCACAACCCATGACTACCACAACCTGGCTCGCCATTACCCCCCCATAGCCCCCCTTCTTCCTGAGCTGAGGTCACCAAGATTCCCGTTGCCCAAATTGTCGATGGACGTAAGGGTACTTTCTGAGTGCATGGAACGTCAGCCTGCAGACCATTCACAGCCACCGTTTTAGCTTCTTGCTGCTACCTTTGGGAAGAAGGTACATGAGCATGAAGTTTCATTTCGGAGTCACGTGAGTGACTTCGTGAAGAACCCGCCAGCACGCATGCGCGACATATCGTCGCAACGCTTGCAGTCGACGGCTGGAGGTGGAGCGCGGCTCACCACCAGCCCTTCAAAAGGGGCCGCTCAGGTAAGTGTAACTAACCTTGAGTTGGTTGGTTTCTGATGGGAGAGTGTTTTCTTTCAACAGGAACATGGACAGGAAGAACAAGGGCCGTAGGACGTCCGCACGGAGTCGCCGGCCACCCATCCTGGAGCCCTCATCAACGGCTACACCTGCGAGTCAGGCCGGGAAAAAGGCGAGGAAGTCGGGGAGCCCTGTCGCCACAGGACCCGACCCGCCGATACACCGGAGCTCCAGCGAGGATTCCGCGGAGCAGGATTTCGGTGTGCCACCGGAGCAGGTTGACCCTGACTCTGTATCACTGTCGCCAACGGGCTCGTTGGTCGACCAGGGCAAACAGGGTTCACGTGCTGCCACACGCCCCTTCTCCCTGAGCCCTCGGAGGAGAGGGAGGGATAGAGCCCGTCAACCTAGCCCTTCACGGGCAAAGGTATCACCTGCCGCTAGATTGCGGACTGGTGAATTGGCGGGACTCAAGTCCACTGGGAAACCTGTAAGGACCAGTGTCGACTCACCAACCACCAAGACAAGGAAGAGTCATTCGGGTGGAGTCCCGCCACGGTCACCGAGTCCCCCGTGGATGGGAGGACGGGACCGTACGCCGTCTAGGCCCAGGATTAGGGCAGTCGGCAAGCCCGCGCGGATGTCGGGTCACCACGCTGAGGCGTCGGGTGCCGACCTCACACCGCGTTTGCCCTCCGAGGCAGCGGGATCAAGCTCCGCCAAGAGGAGGCGTTTGAGCGGATCTGCGCGGGAATCGCTCAGCTTCGCTGCGGCGGCTGGTAGCGACAGCTTCCGGCACCGAGATTACCTCGACGAGGTACGGGCCGATGACGGGGGCCTCAGCAGTTCCGTTGAACATGAGGACTCCGACCGCCCGAGTTCGGAGGGCGAAGGGCGTATTGACAGAATGGAGCGGATGTTGGAACTTCTCCTGCAACAAAATCAGAGGCGGGAGACATCTAGTTCCAGGGGGCACATGGAGTTATCCCCATCGTCAGCGGGAAGCCTGAGGCAGCCAGAGGATGAGGACATCCTGGTTCATGCACCATCTACATCGGAGGCCCCTCAGGAGGAGCTCCTGGATGTCGCAACCAAATTTGCACTGTCCGAGTCATCAGGACTACCCCTCAACCACAAACTGGCTGCCACCGTGGACTTCCTGACGAACCATCAGCTTCAGGAAGAGGTCTTGTCGGAGGCCATGAATAGGCACAAAGCCCCAGCGAATTGCAACTCCCTCAACGTGCCCATTGTCAATACGCTGATTTGGGGCAATATCAGCCCAGGGATCAGAACCCAGGAGATGAAGCTCCAACGGATCCTGAAGCTGCTTACTGCTGGGATTATCGCGTTTGTGCGGTCGGTGGACGGGGAGGATCTGAACACCGAGCAGGAGGATGCTCTGGCACTACTGTGCAACACACAGCTCTTTCGGAAGAGCATTATCAAACGAACACTAAACCCGAAATTTGCGGGGTATGCAAAGCAGCCTCAACAACCTAGGCCTTTTTTAGGGCTAGGCCCCCAGCGGCCACCATGGAAGATGCGGACACCGCATCATCAGCTCAACCCAGCACCTCCACGTCCCGCCAAACATGTCAGGGACCGCCGGTAACCATGGAGGTAAGGCTGTCTGGATTTCATGCACCTGCATGCTTAACTTCACATGTTGGTGGGAGACTACGGTTCTTTACGGAGGCATGGGGAACCATCACTTCTGATGAGTTTATCTTACAAAGTATTCAAGGCCATGAGATTGAATTCATCAATGGTAAAATCCCTCCATCCCAGCATATGCCAGATCGGAAATTTACACTGTCCAGCAATGAAACGGCAGTAGGCTATGCTGAAATCTTAAGACTACAAGAAAAAGGCGTGTTAGAAAGAACTATACACGAACCAATTGAATTTGTATCCAACGTATTCACAAAAACCAAGAAGGATGGAGGATGTCGGGTTATTATTGATCTGACCCATTTGAATACCTTTGTAAAATATACCCATTTCAAAATGGACACGTTCGAAACAGCCAAGTTATTGATTTCTGAGGGCTGTTTTATGGCATGCATTGATTTAAAAGATGTATACTATTCAGTATCCATTCAGAAACACCACAGGAAGTTCTTGAAATTTACCTGGATGGATCAGCTCTGGCAATACAGGGCCTTGCCAAATGGGCTTACCACAGCCCCTAGATAATTTACTATATTGCTCAAACCAATACTGGCTACGCTAAGGAGACAAAATCATATAGTAATGGCCTATCTGGATGATATCCTAATTATTGGGAACACCCTGGAGTCAGCGGAACTGGCAGTTTCAGCCAATGTGGAAATTTTTCAGAAAATGGGGTTCATTATCCATCCAGATAAATCAAAGTTCTGCCCTTCACAGGTCATGGATTATCTGGGGTTCACGGTGGATTCCAATCGCATGAGGGCCACCATACCAACTAACAAAGTTGGGGATGTCACCCAAGTATGCAAGGATCTAGTCTGGGCCAGTATACCATCAATTAGACAAACTGCTAAGGTGATTGGCAAGATCATAGCACTTTTTCCAGCTGCCCAATACGGACCTTTGCATTATCAAAATTTGCAGAGAGCCAAGATCTCAGCGTTAAAACTGAATGCTGGACATTTCGATAGACCAATGCAGCTGCCTCTAAAGGCAAAGATTGAGTTACAATGGTGGATTGACAATATTTGTGACTCATTTAAACCCATCATTTTGCCCAATCCGATGGTATACTTACAAACAGACGCAAGCTCCCATGGCTGGGGAGCTAGGGACAACTACTCTAGTTGTGGACGCAGATGGGACACCCTTGAATCTACCCTGTTGTTGTCACAAGGGATAAACTATTTGGAGATGCTAGGAGCATTTCACGGACTGCGAGCTTATTGTTCTAACCTTACTGACGCTCATGTCCGTCTCCAAATAGATAATACCACTGCGGTGGCATATCTAAACCATATGGGCGGTACCAGGTCAGTTTCATGTGATGAATTGGCAAATACAATTTGGCTCTGGTGTATTCAACGGAATATTTGGATTTCAGCTACCTATTTACCAGGTAAGCTCAATACAGTGGCAGACACCAGGTCACGCAAATTCAATAACAACATCGAGTGGATGTTGGATCCCCAAATATTCGCTAAAATTACGGCCAAATTTGGTAAACCGGATATCGACCTTTTTGCGTCACGGTTGAACCATCAGGTACCAACATGCGTTTCGTGGGAACCAGATCCTGGGGCAATGGCGATGGATGCGTTCTCGCTGGACTGGGGGAAATGGTTTTTCTATGCATTTCCTCCATTTTGCCTCATCAGTTGGGTATTGCGGAAAATCCAGACAGATGCTGCTAAGGGCATTCTTATCATACCCGACTGGCCTACGCAGCCATGGTATCCGGTGGTCCTTGACATGATCAGTCAACCTTGGGTCCTCTTAGAAGGTTGCCCACAATTGGTAACAAACCCTGTCTCAGGGGAACCACATCCCTGCTACAGTCATCTAAATTTATTGGCTTGCAGGTTCTGAACAGGCCATTACTGCGGTATGGCCTATCATCTAGAACCATGGATACCATTGGAGCGTCATGCCGGGAGTCCACCAGGCGGCAATATCTCACACATATCCGGAAATGGGAAACCTACTGCGGCCGCTCCCACATTGATTACGACTCCGTTACCATCACCGACGTACTGGAATTCCTGGCGGGGTTGCATCACGATGAACATCTCAGCTACAGTGCCATCAACAGCGCCAGGAGTGCGCTGTCATTCTACCTCAATATCGGTGTCCAGACTCATGCGGGGAATATTCAATTCCAATCCGCCCAGACCTCGTTATAACATCACCTGGGATATTGGGAAGGTATTAACCCTGCTCAGGACGTGGTCGCCCATGGAGGGGCTTGAGCTGGACAAACTCACCCTGAAGCTGGTGATGTTACTGGCACTGACTTCAGCACAGAGGGTACAGACACTCCACAAGGTCAGGATCGACAGGATGATCTCTACCCCTGGTGAAGTAATTTTCTTCATAGATGAATTACTCAAGCAACATAGGTCTGGGTTCACAGGGCTGCAGCTGAAGTTTCCGGCATACCCCGCTGATGCAAGGCTATGTTTAGCCGCCCATATCCGCCACTATGTCAAAGTGACGAGAATATTGAGGGGAATGGAGAAATACTTGCTCATCAGCCACAAGAAACCTCACCATAGAGTGACGGTGCAGACGATCTCCAGGTGGCTCAGGATCGTCTTGGGTGAGGCAGGTATTGACACTAATGTCTTTAAATCCCATTCCACCAGGGCTGCATCGACGTCGGCGGCAAGGGTCATGGAGGTGCCCATGGACCATATTCTTGCCACAGCAGGATGGGCGAATGAAGCCACCTTCCAGCGGTTTTACAATAAGCCTGTTGCCGCTCCTGCATTGTTCGCGGAGGCCGTGCTGGATGCAGGTCAAGAACGTGCAGATGTCCCCCAGTGAGGGTTTTTTTCTTTGTTGTTAATAAATATTGTTATTATTTTTCAGTACAAGCAGTCTGGAAAGTTGATTACTCCTGTCCATCCTTATAAGTGGTGTGTGACAGCATGGACGTGATCCGGGGCATGGAATCACAGAGCTTTGAAGTCTTCACGAAGTCACTCACGTGACTCCGAAATGAAATAGTAAGATTAAACGAGAACTTACCAGTTCGAAGGTTGATCTTTATTTTATGAGGAGTTGCGATGAGGGATTTCGTGCCCTCCGCTCCCAACCCTCGATCATAAATCAACTGGTAATTAGAGTCTCTTCAATCTTACTATAACAAGTAATTTCTCTGTTGTTGGTCCTGTGATTCCACACCGCTACTTTGAAGTATGTCGCGCATGCGTGCTGGCGGGTTCTTCACGAAATCCCTCATCGCAACTCCTCATAAAATAAAGATCAACCTTCGAACTGGTAAGTTCTCGTTTAATCTTACTATCATTCACTTCCTGGTTCAAGAACAGCTTCTTCCCATTAACCATCAGTTCTTCATTCACACTGTACAATCCTAACCACAATCCTACCTCAACACTGAACAACAGACTTTGCACTACTCTGGTTGCTCTAAATACTTAGCTTTTTTGCACCATGGTATTGTTTGATTTTACTTGGAATAACTGATAATTGGTTGTATATTTATTGTTGTGTCTAGTGTGCTTGTAAAGTTGCAGCAACAACATGCTTCATTATTCCGATCCAGTGCATGTGACACATAAACACACTGGAACATTGTAAGTACTTAAAACAGAAGTCACAAGGAACTGCGGATGCTGGCTTACCAAAAAAGATACAGTGTTGGACTAACTCCGCGGGTCAGGCAGCATCTCTGCAGAGCATGGATAGATGATATTTCGAGTCCGGACCCTTCTTCAGACTGATTAGACTAGAGGGGAGAAAGCTGGAAGAGAGGCGAGGATGGGACAAATTTTGCAAGTGATGCAAAGTGCTGGAGTAACTTAGCGGGTCAGGCATTGGCCTTGGAGAACATGGATAAATGACGTTTCTGGTCGGGATCCTGGCATCTGGGGGTTACTGACCATCCCGCGGTCTAGGCATAACCATATAACAATTACAGCACGGAAACAGGCCTTCTCAGCTCTTCTAGTCCGTGCCGACCATTTATTTTCCCCTAGTCCCATCTACCTGCACTCAGACCATACCCCTCAATTCACTTCCCGTCCATATACCTATCCACTTTACTTTTAAATGTTACAATCGATCCTGCCTCCACCACTTCCGCTGGAAGATCATTCCACACAGCCACCACTCTCTGAGTAAAGAAGTTCCCCCTCATGTTACCCCTAAACTTCTGTCCCTTAATTCTCATGCCCTCTTGTTTGAATCTGGACACACGCAGTATTGTGACACGCAGTATTTTGACACACTGAACTTTTATCTCCTGTTCTGTGTTATGTTTACATATTCTGTTGTGCTGCAGCAAGCAAGAATTTCATTGTCCTATCTGGGACACATGAAAATAAAACTCTCTTGACTTGGACTTAAGCTAAAAAGGGTTCTTGGGGGGGGGAAAAAAAGAGTTACCTTCAATTTAGTTGCATCTGGTTGGGTAACTATATTGGGGTGAACACTATTCCATGCTTTAATTGTGCGGGGGAACATGGAGTGTGGAAACAGGCCCACCGAGTCCACGCCGACCAGCGATCACCTGTACACTAGTTCTATCCCACACCTTAGCGACGTAAGTCAAGAGTGTTTTATTCTCTCACGTCCCAGTTAGAACAATGAAATCCTTACTTGCAGCAGCACAACAGAATATGTAAACATAGTACTCTGTAAACAATGTTATAAACGAGAAAACAAAACAGTGTATATTTATATATGAATATATAAGTATATAAATATATATGTATATAGAATTTACCTCCTGGGATTAATAACGTTCTATCGTATAGTATTGTGTGTGTAGGAAGGAACTGCAGATGCTGGTTTAAACTTAAGATAGGCACAAAAAGCTGGAGTAACTCAACAGGTCAGACAGAATCTCTGGACAAAAGGAAAATATTACGTTATGTATTGTGTGTGAAAAAAGTTCTTACTGAGCTAGTCCAGCACTTTGTCTCTCAAATATATACAAAAGCTAACAAATGGAAAATTCAAGCTTAATCTATAGCAAATTTAAAAAACAAATAATGACGCTGAATATCCTTGTGCAATATTGACTGTGTAGGTGAGTAACATTAACTAAGCCATTATTTGTTTTAGGAATGTTTGATTTAGTAATTTTTGCTGTAAAGCCGTTAATCTTTCGGGATACAGGTCCTTGATTTCCAAAGCAAATTAATGAATAACGTGTCACTCTGCACACATAGGTATGCACTATACTAAAATACCCATCATGCATCTTGTCTAGGTTTCTCAATTTACAAAATTCCACAACAAAATATTTTCCTGAAATACTTTTTGGTAAATCAAGGAATTATTGTACCTGTGTTTCAATAAATCAAAGTGTTCAGCTCAAGATGGGGGATCTTATAGAAACTTACAAAATTCTTAAGGGGTTGGACAGGCTAGATGCAGGAAGATTGTTCCCGAAGTTGGGGAAGTCCAGAACAAGGGGTCCCAGTTTAAAGATAAGGGGGAAGTCTTTTAGGACCAAGATGAGAAAAACAATTTTCACACAGTGAGTGGTGAATCTGTGGAATTCTCTGCCACAGAAGGTAGTTGAGGCCAGTTCATCGGCTATATTTAAGAGGGAGTTAGATGTGGCCCTTGTGGCTAAAGGGATCAGGGGGTATGGAGAGAAGGCAGGTACAGGATACTGAGTTGGATGATCAGCCATGATCATATTGAATGGCGGTGCAGGCTCGAAGGGCTGAATGGCCTACTCCTGCACCTATTTTCTATGTTTCTAATACCCTTTCAAAAGTTTGAAAATTAGTGATTTCGGACTTTTGTCTTCTGTGCAACCTTCTATTTATTTAGTCCATTGTGGCCAAGGATAGCTCATAAAATTCTTATGTACATCACCTTTTCCTTACTTGTGCCTTGTTGCCATTTTTGGTCACTACAATCGTGGTTCTTCCTGTGAATTCTGTTTAGTTTGTTGCAAAGAAAGGCACACAATGCTGGAGTAAATCAACGAGTCAGCCAACATCCCTGGAGAATATGGATGGGAGGGGGAGAGGGTGGAGGTGAAAGCTGGAAAAGAAGAGAGGCAGGATAGTGCATGGCAGTAATAGGTGAACATGGGTCGAGAGGGATTTTTGATAGGTGGATTGATGGACAAATATGAATGAAAAGACTGGTATGAGCCTGAAAAGGATAAAGAGTTGCAAAGTGTTCAGCTCATGGTTAGAAAAGTCGTGAATTGTGTAGCCATTGCAAATGGTGCTGATGATGGGGGAGGGGGGGGAGAAACTGTGGAATTATTAACAAATACTCCAAGTAATGATCCAACAGATTTATTAGCATATAGTAAAGTTACACAGCAAGTTGTCACCACTGTGACTACATCCTGACTAACCACCAGTGTGTTGAAGCGTTAGTAATAAATGGTGATGGTATGGTAAAACCCGGACTGGATTATATATCTGAGTGCTGTATAGCATGTGTGTTAGTATTAGCTAAGACAGATCTACATCTTTCTTCTTAAGGAAATAATGTAACAATGAATATATATGTGAGTACAACTAATTAAGTTTAACTGGGGTCTACAAGAATAGGCAGTCACTCCAGCACAGGAGCAGGATAAGCATAGTATCTAAGGGTAGTTTTGCAAATGCGACCCGCACGCATACGGTACAAGCTCGCATCTCCGTCCTTCACCGGCGAGAACTGTGGGACCCTGGGGCTGTTGGAGCACCGGAGATCGGAGAGACAGGGAGGGGAAACTGGAGACTGGAGTACCGACCGTGGTGACGAGAAGGCAGGATCCATGCTGGGTGCAGATTCTGCAAATGGACGGCGGGCCGGGGAGGAGAGAATATCGGTCATGCGGTGACACAGTCCAGGAACATCCGGATACGGGATCGTCAGTTGCGGTTCCTTCACTGGTAGAAGGTGTTGACGGTTTCACTGGTCAGTCCCTCTGTATGAATTGACAATGCACGAACGTGGTTCTGGTGCAACGCTGCGGATTAAACCAAGGCATCCATGACCCTTGTCAGTTTGAAGTCGTACAACTTGACTACGCCAGCGGCTTGAGTGGTTTACTTGTATTGTCATACGAGTGTTTCTGGATTTCGCGCTTATGCTGTAGTTGTGCTTGAATTACCGTTGGCTTGTGAACCTGTGGCTGTAGTAGTTCTTTGGGCACGGGCAGTGTGGTACGGGTCTGACTGGACATGAGGAGTTGGACAGGAGACCCTAACACTGGGTCGTGGGCAATGTTTCTTAAGTTGAGCAAATTCAGGTAAACATCAGATTTTGCCAAATTAGATCTTTCCATCACCTGTTTGGCACTCCGGACCGCCCGTTTGGCCAGTCCGTTCGATTGAGGGAATTCGGGACTGCTGGTAATGTGACGAAAGTCTAAACATTGGGCGAAATTCTTGAAGCACTAGCTGGTGAGCTGGCTTCCGTTGTCCCGTGACTTAAAGTATCGCGTTAGGTTGATGGTTGATGTCTCTTAAGTTGAGGTTGATGTCCTTGGCACAATCCAATACTTCCCTTAAATTGGCAAAGTGCTCTGACATGTCGCGGCCAGTAACGAGGATGTCATCGACAATAATGGCACATGGGTATCCTGCGAACACCTGTTCCATCGTGTGCTGGATTCCTTCACTGACTGAGTTGATGCCAAAGGGCATTCGCAGAAACTTGTAGCGGCCAAAGGTGTGCCAAAAGTGGTTAGTTCAGTTTGTGGTCTAACGGGATTTGCCAGAATGAACTTTTGGCACCTAAAATAGGGAACACAGTCACTTTGCTTAAGTGTGCTGCTACCTCTTCTACTGTGCGCAATGGATATTGCAGGCATTTGATTGCAGTATTCAGATCTCTGGGGTTGATACAGATTTGTATCTCGTCTTTGTTTTTCTTGGTGGTCACTAGCATGGTTGAGACCAGGTCGGATGAGTCGTTGACTGCAGCGAATACGCCTAGAGATTCCATTCTTTGAAGTTTGTTTTCTACCCGGTTGCGCATGGTATGCGGAATTCTATGAGGAGCTCGGACAACGGGCATTGTGTCAGGGTCAGTTACGATAGAGTACTCAAGGACTAGTTTGACAAATTTGTTATCAAGGAGTTTCTTGTACTGAGAGAGAATCTGTTTGTTGGTATCTTGGTCAGGGGAAAGTTGGTGTACTTCTTCTGCAAATTTTACCAATCCCAGATATTAGCAGGCATCAATATTATCTGAATGGTGGCAGATTAGGAAAAGGGGAGATGCCTGGGTGTCATGGTACACCATTCATTGAAAGTAGGCATGCAGGTGCAGCAGGCAGTGAAGAAAGCAAATGGTATGTTAGCATTCATAGCGAAAGGATTTGAGTATAGGAGCAGGGAGGTTCTACTGGAGTTGTACAGGGTTTTGGTGAGGCCACACCTGGAGTATTGCGTACAGTTTTGGTCTCCAAATCTGAGGAAAGACATCCTTGCCATAGAGGGGGTACAGAGAAGATTCACCAGACTGATTCCTGGGATGTCAGGACTTTCATATGAGGAAAGATTGGATAGACTCGGCTTGTACTCGCTGGAATTTAGAAGATTGAGGGGGGATCTTATAGAAACTTACTAAATTCTTAAGGGGTTGGACAAGCTAGATGCTGGAAGATTGTTCCTGATGTTGGGGGAGTCCAGAACAAGGGGTCACAGTCTAAGGATAAGGGGGAATTCCTTTAGGACCGAGATGAGGAAAACATTCTTTACACAGAGAATGGTGAGTCTCTGGAATTCTCTGCCACAGAAGGTAGTTGAGGCCAGTTCATTGGCTATATTTAAGAGGGTGTTAGATGTGGCATTTGTGGCTAAAGGGATCAGGGGGTATGGAGAGAAAGCAAGTATGGGATACTGAGTTGGATGATCAGCCATGATCACATTGAATGGCGGTGCAGGCTCAAAGGGTCGAATGGCCTACTCCTGCACCTATTTTTCTATGTTTCTAATACCGAGTAGGGTTGTTACTTTTCCTGGGATGATGAAAAAGTTCAGCTTGTGCGCACGTGTCGCTAGGTGGGTCTGCAGGTCAAACCTGCCAACTGGGTGGACCTCTCCCCCTCTGAAGGGAATTAACAAAGCTTTTGTGTTTACAACAGTTTCTGCATTCCTGACCCTGGAGAATTTGGCCAGAGACGTAACATTGCAGCGAGCCCCAGTGTGGATCTTTGCCACACCAGTAGTGGTATTGATTCGAAATGTGACTTCTGGGTCACATAGCTTACGTGAAATCTCGGATAGAGAATGTATGTTTAGGCTGGAAATGCCAGGTTCCAACAAATTCCCACAAGGAGACGACGATTGGATCCGTCAAGCCACAGGAACCATCTTGCTGGAGAAGGTTTACCTGGGTTCTGTAAGATTTCTGCGGGTAAGACAGCACATAATAAATTGATTTATTAATTTACAGTAGTGGCAAACTTTCCGTGTGGTCCCGGCCCTGCGAGACGGGTATGGGAGTCAGTAGCTTCAGTAATGCGGCAGACATTCTCTGCTCCAATGAGAGTTAGATTAACATCACTTTTCACTTTATCATTCAAGATGCCACTCACCAATCTATCGTGGACAAACGACACCGGCCTGCAACGTAGCTGGTTTCTTTGATGGAATTTGTTGTGCTCCATAACCATGTTGGTCCGAAGCTCACACAGTTGTCTGAACTTGTTCATTACACAAGCTGGGTCGTTTATAGACTCTTGAGGGGTGATCTCCTCATTGTTGTCACCCATCACAGCCTGGGCATAGTGAAACCGCTCAGCTCGATGAATAGCTTCAGATCTCACGACATTGAGAAGTACAGCAGCTATCTGCTTGGCGGGCGTTCCGCGATGGGTATCCCGAATATAGACGTTGAAATCCCTTTCAAAAATTCGCCAACGCTCACTGTGGTTGGAATCGAAAACTAGAGGTCGTGCTTCTTAAATGATTGAGTCATAATAATGTGGGAAGGACCCAATAAACTATGAGCAGAATGGGTCTGAAAACTCTGACACCATGTAGAGCTATTAACAAATACTCAGAGTAATGATCCAATGTAGCGGGAACACACAGGAGTCCAGCCAAAAATCAAGCGGAACACAAGTTGTGTGTACAGGGCGTATTTTATTTTGTTACAGGTACTGCTCCCGACTCTTCTAGCATATTGAGTCACTGCTGCTGCTGCTGAGCGAGGGTGTTGACTCGAGCTCAGCTACCTGTCAACTGATGATCTCAAGGTAAGATCTGCTGATGCAGCAGGACACTTCCCTTAACGCATGATGCCTCGTGACAGTCCTCATAACCACTGACGAGGGTTCGACAGTAAGTGGTCTGAACATCAGGTGACGCCACAGGCCCCCCCCCCCCCCCAGAACCGGAGGAAAGAAAACGAGCAGAACAAAGAAATGCGGCAGCCAAAACTCGTAAATGCACAGGCGAAAAGGATAGAACGTGCTCACCTTCCACCAGAAGGTGTGCAAGCATGGTCGAGGGCGACTCCTGCTGTAGGTCGGTGGCACCCCGGCCGTAGGTTGGGACGGTGGGACCCGCGGGCGCAGTCGACGCTCCGGCTGTGGGCCATCCCGGCCATAACCCAAGGGGTGCAAGGCCCAGGATGGACGAGACCAGCAGGGTATCGTGTCCCAAGAAATAAGGCATCCAGCAACGGCTGGGAGACGTCGGCAACAATGCAAACCAAAGAAAACATAACAAAGAAATAAGAATAAACTAAAAGCTAAACCCGGCGAGGCCATTGTAGTGTAAAAAAGTGAAAAGAAACAAAACAAACTACAATGAGCAAACAAGCCCAAAATGGTTGGAAACTAAAAGTTCGAATTGTCCAGTGTCTGATGAGAAACTGTGCTGGAAGCTGTAGTGACACCATCCGACTAGAGGTAGCACTGTTGACGGCGGTCAGATTGCAGAGACACCATCCGACCTGTGGTGGCGCTGTTGACAGCGGTCAGGCTGCAGGGACGTCATCCGGCTGGAAGGTGGCGCTGATGACGGCGGTCAGAGCAGGTCGGGCATCGGTTCTGGCCGGCAGCGACAGCCATTTAGGCAGTTGACTGGCGGACGTGGTAGTAGGCCGCGGCGGCCATTTTGGCAGCTGACCGAGGCGGCCTTTACTGGCAGCGAACAGAGGCGATTCCCGGATGCTTGCGGGGCGGCTGGCATCGATGGGCCTTGCCCCACCGCTGCAGGTAGGAACTCCACCCACCGTCGCCGGTGTAGTCGGAGTCCGGCTGTGCTGCCGTGCCCTCGGCGAAGACTGGAAGCAGCTGAGGGATCCGTCACGGGACCGCTGACTCACGACCGACTGAAGTTCCATCCCGCTGCTGCGCCGTCCACAGTCCAACCGGATGGGCCGCCAGTGACCAGGGATATTCGGAAACCCACTGGCAAGGAGCAGAAGGACGTCTTTGGGCAGCCGCTCCAGGTAGGCCCACTCTCTCTCCCGGGGTGGGCGGTGATGCTGGGGGCGGGGGGCTGATATACTCGCCCCTGCAGCAGCTGGTGTGGGAGTGGCGGCAGCCGCGGCCTCTCAGCACCAGTGGTCAGCTCCGGGCAGGTCATGCGAGAGAGATTGGCGGCCGTCAAACAAGGCCCGGACTGCTCCCATTGACCCGGACAACCTGCGGCTGCTGAGACCAGTTACAGGAGCGTTTTGCGGCAGGCGGTGGCGGCATACATTACGGTAGGGCCGGGTTGGCGACAGTGTCGTTCAGCAGGGCTGGGCTGTCGGCTGCAGATATCAGGTCACCACAGTAGAGGTAGGTAGACGGCTGCGCACGTCGGGAGAAATCCAAAATCCCAATTTGGATCGTCACGGGTCACCAATGTAGAGGAGCAAACTTGCATGTACACCAACCATGTAATGTGTGAATAAAGCAACCGTTTGTTCACCACATTTGGTACCGCAACCCCAACAGATTTATTAACATATACTAAAGTTATACAGCAAGTTTTCACCACTGTGACTACATCCCGACTAACCGCTAGTGTCCAGAAGCACGAATAATAAATGGTGACGGTATGGTAAAACCCAGACTGGATTATAGATCCGAGTTGTGTATAACATGTGTGTGTTAGTATTAGGTAAGACAGATCTACAGAAACCAGTGCAAGCTCAGCCAGGAGAGTGGAGTTGGGGGAGAGAAGAAAATGAGGGGTTGTTCTTGGGGCGGGGGAAGGGCTCTGTTACGGGATAATTACTAAAATTACAGAATTTATTGTTCACAACGTTGGGTTGTAATTTTCTTTGGATGGATTGTTAGCCATCAATGTGATCCCGGTCATTGTGCTCAATCCTAACATAAATTAAAATGCATCTTAATACGAAATCAATTGTATATCTATGTGTATGCAGCATTAAATCCATATGAAATTAACATCTGTGGTAGCTTGTGAGAGGGAAGAATTTACATTCTGACCGGCAAACATTTGAATTTGATACTGTAATGGTAAAGAAAATAAGCTATGTACACTTATAGTTCATCTTGATCTTCATATAAAAACACTTTTACTAAGTAGCTATTAGATACAGTATGTATAACATTTAAAAAATAATTATTGATTTTACTTGTGCTTGCACGATATTGTATTTATTGGTCCATGATCATATTGGTTATCCAATATCTGTAACAATGCTCAACATTGGTTATAATTATTTTCCCTTTGACTATGATCTTACTGTTATGTTTGTTGCAATTTATTTATTTGGGGTTTTTAATTCAGAATATTGTGAAGAGAAGGGTAATGAAATGTTTTGTTAAAATAAAACAAACAGCTCTCTAACATTAGGAAATGTTAATATCTGATTATTATTTTTTTAATATACTAATGGATTGGGAATGTAACATGCCAGTGGAGTATTGGAAGTTCTTCATGGAATCTGTTATAAAATTTAAAGTTTCCTACTTTATAGTTTCTGAGCCAGAATTTATGGTATTGTAATTCATTTTGTCTCCTTTTCTTAAAAGATGATAGTTAACCTCGTAATGCATGAAATACCCAGTCAATGTGTCATTAAAATTAGTATAGAAATTTGTGGCACCATTTAATGGTCTATGTTCCACTGGATGTTAGATTGAAACACCTTTCCAATTCTTGACACATAGCTTTGAAGGATAAACAACTTCCAATGCCCTGTATTGCTTGTTAAAAAATATTTTAAGCTGATTATTAGCTTGAGGAGAATAGCTTGTCGTATCGCAGAGCGAATACCTCAACATTGTCGCACCTTGTTTTATAGTGAATTCAGATTATATAAATCTCAGGCCTGTGGCCTTGATGTTTATGAATAAAAGAAAAAGATGATGATTGGAATCGGACCTGATGGTCCACACTGCCCATCAGTTCTGTTTAATCATTCGGGCCATCTCTATGCATGTGATAATATATGAATGAACGAATAGGTTTATTGGCCAAGTATTCACATACAAGAAATTTGCCTTGGAGCTCTGCCCGCAAGTGACAACATGACATACAGGGACAGTTGGGAATGGCACATAAAACATTAATAATAAAACATTATTCATTAAACTTGTGAATTAAATAAAATACCAGAGAAAATGAGGCTACAGATTTTTGGGTATTGAGTAGAGCTACTACTTATGAAAAAAAGCTGTTTTTATGTCTGGTTGTGGCAGCTTTGACTGTCCAGAGTAGCCTTCCAGAGGGAAGTGATTCAAAGAGTTTGTGGCCAGGATGAGAGTGGTCAGCGATGAGCTTACCTGCTCGCTTTCTGGCCCTTGCAGTGTACAGTTTGTCAATGGAGGGAAGGTTGCAGCCAATAACCTTCTCAGCTGATCAGACAATTCGCTGCAGCCTCCAGGTGTCGTGCTTGGTGGCTGAGCCAAACCAGACCATGATGGAGAAGGTGAGGACAGACTACGATAGCCGTATAGAATTGGACCATCATTGCCTGTGGCAGATTTTGCTTCCTCAGCTGCCGCGGGAGGGACATCCTCTGTTGTGCCTTTTTGACTGTGGAGTTGATGGTGGCCCCCCATTTAAGGTCCTTGAAGATGATGGTTCCCAGGAACTTAAAGGACTCCACAGATGTGACTGTGGTGTTGTTAATGGTGAGTGGGGTGAGGGGAGATGAAACTCTCCGAAAGTCTGACCAATATGAATTGTTTATATGGAATAATTTTTCATTACACCTACTGTTTTCCTGAAATACATCTACTAAAAAGTGGAGCACAGTTAAGTGTTGTTTGAAGTTTTTTAAAGATATAGAAAGCAAAAACATTTTGTTCCTCTCATGAAAAGAAATGTGTTTTTTATTGCCTGAAAGGAGGATGATGGTGTGACTGCAGTCATTTCCAGTTGTGTGTATTGACAGAACACTCAGCCACTGGAAATGTCACATTGCATCGGTTCCTGTGCACAAGTTCAATTTGCACTTGAGTAGTTCTCACAAGATTGCAATCTGCACCGAAAATGTGGCTTGACTTTTTGTCTTCCGCAGCTCTCTTAAGAGCTGGACTGCTGAGCGCTTACTTGGTTAAATTAGTAACTGCTTACTAAAGATTAAGTCATAGCGTCAGAGTCATGCTGTGTGGAAACAGGCCCATCAGCCCAACTTGCCCACACAGACCAATGTGCTCCATCTGCACTAGTCCTACCTGCGTGCGTTTGGCCCATGTCCAATATCCCTCTGAACAAATCCTACCCATGTACCTGCCTTTATGTATCTTCAACTTGCCTCGCAGATACTACCTCCTCTGGTCGTGCCTCCGGTTGGTTTACCCAGACCCTTCACCTCCACTCTGGCTGCCGGCTACTCCCGGTGCGGGGCTATCATTCCTCCGGCTGGCTCTCCCGGGCACCTCATGTCCACTTCTCCCAGACCTGTCGCGTCAGCTGACCATCTTTGATCGTGTTTGCCCGGCGTTCCAGCTGCACTGTACCCGAGAGAGGAGGAACAGGGGCGCTGGAGTCTGTGTGGATAATCTGCGGCCGGTGGACTACACACCTCTGCCAACTGTTGCAAATCATGCTGTTAACACAAGTATGGCACTATTGAACATTAGATCACTAGTAGGCAAGTCATTTTTAATCAATGATTTTATTATTAAGCACAATCTTGATTTTATTTTTATAACAGAAACATGGTTAAGTGTAAATAATAATGACACAGTTTTGATTGAATCAGCACCTCCTGGTTTTATTTTTATGAACGAATTCAGAATGCACAGAAAAGGAGGCGGAGTTGCCATTTTATATAAGGAGACTTTACAATGCAGGAAAATGTCTTGTGGAAATTTCAACTCCTTTGAATATGTCGCTGTTCAGCTGAGTTCTCTCCAGCGAACAATACTTTTAACTATTTACAGGCCACCAAAATATGATGCACAGTTTTTTGATGAGATTGCCAAATTACTGTCCATCGTATGCATTGATTTTGATTGTGTGGTCTTAACGGGTGATTTCAATATTCACATAGATAATGCTGAGGATGGAGGTGCAAAAGAACTCCTGAACATTCTGGACAATTTTGGACTGTATCAGCACGTAACAGAGCCGACTGACAATAGGGGGCATATATTGGATCTGATTATTTCAAAGGGTCTCGACATTTCTGATGTTATGGTGACTGATGTTGCTCTTTCTGATCACCACTGTGTATTTTTTAAAACGACAACCTGTGCTAGCAGTATCAGCAAAGAACCAGAGGTGATCAAAAGGCGTTGTATCAATTAAAACACCGGCACATTGTTCACTCAGGCCTTTACACCATCACCAACTCTGCCCTCGGCCTCTGTCGATGACCTTGTGGATGGTTTCAGCTCCAATGTTACGACTCTTATTGATGCTATTGCACCACTAAAGACCAAGGTTTTATCTGGAAGGAAAAAGTCACCATGGAGAAATGCCACAGCAGTGAGACCCCAAAGAACAAAGTGTAGACAGGCCGAACGTAGGTGGCGAGAAACCAAACTACAGGTCCACTACGACATCTACAAGGACAGCCTCCGTATCTATAATCAGGAATTGAAAGGGGCAAGGCAGTCCTTTTTCTCAGAGGTTATCAACAAAAATAATAATTCCTGCACATTATTTGCCGTTGTCGATAGACTGACAAACTTGAAAGATCGGGATTATTTTGTTTCCCTTGGTAATTATGAATCAGAACATACAAAACTCACATGCGGGGTTCCCCAGGGTTCCATTCTTGGACCCATTTTGTTTAATATTTACATGCTCCCCCTAGCTCAGATCATAGAGTATTTTAACATATCCTACCATACTTATGCCGATGACACACAACTTTATATCACAGTGTCACCGCATGACCATAGTCCCCTACACTCACTGAGTCAGTGTGTCAAACGAATTAATGAGTGGATGAACCAGAATTTCCTCCAGCTCAATGCAAATAAGACAGAAATTATTGTCCTTGGCCCCCAAAAAATAAGGCTACAGATAAGTGCTCAACTTGACTCAATTGCATTGAAAACCACAGACAAAGCCAGAAACCTTGGTGTAGTTATAGACTCGGATTTGAATTTTAACAGCCATATAAAGACCATTACCAAATCTGCCTACTACCATCTAAAAAACATTGCAAGAATCAAGGGATTTCTGTCCAAAGAAGACACTGAAAAACTTGTTCATGCATATATCTTCAGTAGGTTAGATTATTGTAATAGTATATTTACAGGTCTCAGTAAAAAATCAATTAAACAACTGCAGCTTATCCAGAATGCCGCTGCCAGAATCTTAACCAACACCAAGAAAATGGACCACATTACACCTGTTCTTAAATCTTTGCACTGGCTCCCTGTGTGTAAAAGGATAGATTTAAAAATTCTGTTACTGGCATACAAGGCTCTGAATGGTCTGGGTCCAAAATACATCTCTGACCTACTTGTTGTTTATGAGGCACCTAGACTCCTCAGGTCTTCGGGGACAGGTTTACTCCATGTTCCCAGGGTCAGAACAAAAAGGGCTGAAGCAGCATTCAGTTTCTATGCTCCACACCTGTGGACCAGGCTCCCTGAACACCTGAGGTGTGCACAGACTGTAACCACATTTAAGTCAGGCCTAAAGACACTGTTGTTTGATGTAGCTTTTTCATGACCCAACATGCGGGTAATTTTAATCTTCTAGTTTTAACCCTTTTATGTGCTTAAAATCGCCTTAATATTTTAGTGATTTTGTTTTACTATTCATGCAATTGGCTTATTGGCTATTCTGTTGTCCTGTGTTGTATTGTGGTTCTGCAATGTTTTTAAACTATGTTATTCTCTTGTTTCTTTTGTAAAGCACTATGAATTGCAGCTTGTATGAATGGTGCTATATAAATAAACTTGCCTTGCCTTGCCTTGCCTCTGGCAGCTTATGCCATATACCCACCACCCTTTGTGTAAGAAAACTTGCCCCTTGGGTTCCTATTAAAGGGCCTGTCCCACTGTACGAGGTAAATCAAGAGTTCTCCCGAGTTTTCCCCTGATTCGAACTCGGAGAATGTCCGTAGCGGGTCCGTAGGAGTTCGTGAATGTCCCGTAGCGGCTCGTACGAGTAACGGTAGGTACTCGGGAAATCCGGTAATCTCGTGACGTATTTTCAACACTGTGAAAAATGTCCACGAGGAAAAAAATACTCGTGATGAAAGCAATTGTTACTTTTTACTCGTATGAGCCGCCACGAGACATTCACAAACTCCTACGGACATTCTCCGAGTTTGAATCGGGGGGGAAACACTCGGGAAAACTCTTGAATTACCTTGTGCAGTGGGACAGGCCTTTTAATCTTTCCTTCCTCACTTTAAACCTATCTCCTCTGGTTCTCGATTCCCTTACTCAGGGTAAAAGACCATGCATTTACCCTATCCATTCATCTCATGACCTTTTACACCTCTGTAAGATCACCCCTCATCTTCCTGTGCTCCAAGGAATAAAGTCCTCGCCTGCTCAACCTCTCCCTAGAGCTCAGGCCCTCAAGTCCTGCCAACATCCTCGTAATTCTTTTATACACCCTTTCCGGCTTAACAACATCTTCCCTATAACAGGGTGACCAAAACGGAACACAATACTCTAAATATGGCCTCACCAATGCCTGCCTGTAAAACTTTGTGTGAAATTTTAATATATCACACTAATCTGTGCTGAATTTCTTTTGTCAATTTACATGCTATTCTAAGATTTCATCTACCCCTTCCTAAATTTGTTGCAGTCTTCAAAAGTATCTTAGTATTGATAATAACTGAACAATTAGTAACATCCATAAACTGTGCTAATAAGAAGCTGTGAACATTGGTGGTCAGAACATTATGAGACCACCTCCCAATAACTGTAATTGAATAAATATTGTTCATCTGCTTCCTGCTTTCGATGTTGCAGCCGATTACTGCTACTTGTGCCCTGACTTAGCATGCTCCAACCATGGTCAGTCTGTGGAATTCTCTGCCTCAGAGGGCGGTGGAGTCAGGTTCTCTGGATGCTTTCAAGAGAGTGCTAGATAGGGCTCTTAAAAATAGTGGAGTCAGGGGATATGGGGAGAAGGCAGGAACGGGGTACTGATTGGGGATGATCAGCCATGATCACATTGAATGGCGGTGCTGGCTCGAAGGGTCAAATGGCCTACTCCTACACCTGTTACAGTCTATTGTCTTATCAGGATATTGTGCTACCACATTGTCTGCATATATTTGTTCTTGTTTGTTAAATATAACCTTAATTTCACTAGGATATTAATATTTAACAAAAATATTTAAGTATTGGATAATAATCGGTAAAATCAATTCTTTCAAGGACTGGAATTTTTTAACTTGCAACTCAGAGCTAAAGTTTGTATAAACAAGATCAGCACAGTTGACGCTTGGAGTCATTGTTACCTTGATTCTCTGTTTTATTATCAAGACCAAAAGGTCAGCCTAAAATTAAAATAATTCTGTCTTAACAGGTCTCCAACTATGGCAGGTGGGCTATTTGCAGTTAGTAAGAGGTACTTTGAATATCTGGGTACTTATGATACTGGAATGGAGGTCTGGGGAGGAGAGAACCTGGAGATTTCTTTCAGGGTGAGACTTTATTCTTAAATTTTGTGTTGAATGTCAAATTAAAGATTTCTCCTTTGTAATGCTCTGTATAAATGTTTGAGTTGACTTAGATTAGTTCCTTGGAATCAAAAAATCATGAAAAATACTACTTGGTAATTCTCATATTATGAATGTTATTGGTCTCTACAGTGCTGTATCAGGTGATGGGGGAAATTAAATGTGTTTTGATTCATCATAATGGCAGGTTAAACTTGAAGGGTAAAGTTGTGATTATTTTTACCATTTGTGCTTACACAAAATTAAACATAACACGATTTCTGTAAATTCATTGCCAGTATAACTTTAATTCATTTAACAGTTGTCCTGTTCCCTGATTCAATACCAAAGAACTGAAGTTGATCTATGGAGATTGGGCTTCAGGCTAACTAACCACATTTAATTGTTTTTATTAAGCAATCTCTTAAAAACAATCTACTGCTTGTATATCAATGCCTATAACATGTTATAAATTACCGACTGTTTTTAGTGTGATGATGTGAAGCATCTCTTTACAAATTGCCCTGCAATCTTTTAATGGTCCGCGTGATAGTGCAGTTGTAACTCACCTGCTGGTTAAATGCATTTCTCCACTATTTAATCCTTTGACTCCTTCCACTCCTGCAAGTTTAAGGAGAAGCATGGTGCCCAGCTATGCCTGCTTTTTTGTCAGTTACATCGAACGGTCCTTGTTGCAGGCATACACTGGCCAAATCCCCAACTCTCTCCACTGTATTGATGACTGCATGGAGCAGCCTTCTGCACCTGTTCTCCAAAAATACTGCCTGACCTGCTGAGCTACTGCAGCATTTTGGGTTATTTTGTGTATGACCCAGCATTTGCATTTCTATGGTTCTTAATGGTTTTATAAGATGTTGGTCACTGTGGTTAGTTGGTTGGTCAGTATCCAGAAATTGGGAACATTGGTCAATTTTTAAAATAATGTTTATTATTAGTTCTGTACCTGTCACCTCTCTGTGACCACTTACTATCAGAATTGTTTGTGTTTAAAGGGCCATGGCATGGGTATGTATTAATTTTTATTGTCCCAAAAATCGTGAAATGTACTTGATTTAAGGAATGAAAGATTAAAATATTGATCAACTTGTACTCTGAAAACAACTTGTTTCTTCTACTTCCCAGATTTGGCAGTGTGGGGGTTCCTTAGAAATACATCCCTGTTCTCATGTGGGGCATGTTTTCCCTAAACAAGCTCCTTACTCTAGGAGTAAAGCCCTGGCAAACAGTGTACGTGCTGCGGAAGTCTGGATGGATGACTATAAAACTCTGTACTACCACAGGAATCCACATGCTCGTTTGGTGAGTCATAATCATCAGCAGAATTCCAAAGTGAAGAACGTACAATACATAATTTTTTTTAAACCGAAGCATTGTACTATTATTTGTTCAGAGAACTACTTTCTGATTTTGGATGTTAATTTCATCTTTAAAATACAGAAACAAGGATCAGCACTGATCAACAAGGGAATATTTTGGTTTACTACACCATACTTTGAAAGGTGTGTTGTCAGCATTAATTAGTGAATCAGTGGTCAAAAGTTTATCCAAATAGCATTTAAAAAAAAAAGATTAAGGAGCTTAAAACCGAAAAAGCAAGTCTCAACACAAAACTGAGTTTGATGTGTTTGTGTCTTCCCTGGCAGTGTGCTCCAGGCACCTACTAATCTCTACGTTAAAAAAAATTGTAAGCGGAAACCTGGGATGAACTGCGAGGTCCATTCACAGGTTAAGGCCAGGTCCGCTGCGTACGTCAAACGCTCCCAAGCGGTACAAGTAGGCCCGCGATGATGTACACAATACTATCAAGGATGCCAAGAGACAATACTGGGTCAAACTTGAGTCCCAATATAATCACTCATACACACACGGAGAATGTGACATGGTCAAAATTCAATAACTGGCTGTAGAGCGAGGTCAGGGAACATCACCCTACCTGATGAACTGAATGCTTTATATGCTCGCTTTAGAGCAGAATGCCACCAGGCCGATGTCACCTGGCCCTTCAGACTTGAGTGTGCCTCTCCCCAGGGTTAGATCGGCTTTCCTGAGGGTATACCCACAAAAAGCAACTGGAGCAGACTGTGTTCCTCGCCCTGTCCTTAGTAGCTGCGCGGACCAGCTAGTGGGCGTATTCGCGGACATTTATAATTTATCCCAAATCCGATCTGAAGTACCCACCTGCTTCAAAAAGACAACCATCATCCTGGTGCTGAAGAAAAGCTAGATCTCATGCTTAGATGACTACCATCCAGTGGCTTTGACATCCACCATCAAATGTTTTGAGAGGCTGGTTACGGAATGTATTAAATCCATTCTACCACGTGGTCTTGACCCACTGTAGTTCGCCCACTGCCACAACTGTTCCAAGGACGATGCCATCGCTCTAGTCCTACGCAGAGCTGCCAAGTAGTACGGATTTTCCGTATTTTGTACGGAAATGCGATAAGAATACGGATGTACGGATTTGCTTTGTAAAATACGGATTTTTAGACTTCCTGATTCATCTTGCTGCTTAAAAAATGCAAGAATATAAAAGTCATACTGTAACTTTAAAATGATAGTAGCAATGTTACAAAATTTTGAGATTTAAAAAATCAAGTCTGCAATTTATCCCATCAGATAAAGCATAAAAAGAAGTTTAATTTGACACCTAATTCACTTTCATATCTTCAGTATTAAGAAAGTTATGACCATCTTCATACTCGGAAATTAGCATCTTGCTCCCCATTGCCTTTCAATTGACTTAACTCAAAAGCTGTGATCTAGAACCGTTAAAAGCCCATAACTTTCTTAAAAATTAAGAGAACTCAATGAAATTTTCAGTTATTATAGATTGAAGCATTCTGAAACAAATATGAAACAATCTTACTTGGATGACCTGAAATTAAAGCATATAATTAGTTAGTTATCTAATTGTAGCTAATTACAAAATTCAATGAGTAGATCTAAACATCTATCCATTTCTTAAGAAAAGATAAACTTTTTTTAAATTGCCTAAGTGTCCAAATAACATTCACACAATAATCCACAATATAACATAATTTTTAAATCTCATTTTCATGAATATCTGGGCCAAATGGAAGGAATTTAGTGTTTAATGCCTGTAAATTAATGGCCATTTAAATCAACTAGCGAGTGGGTTTTAGTGGAACGCGGTGGATTGGAACGTTGTGGTTTGCGGTGAAGACGGGAGGAAAAATACTGTTGGTTCATACATTTTTTTTGGACCCCATTTTGCAACATGAAAATATGATTAAAGCCTCCATAAAAAACAACTTTTAATATAAAAATAAACTGTGTACCTTTTTTTCTCCCCTACGCAAAATCCTTCCTGTTGTCGGCGCTCACGGCTTTTGAAGGTGATTTTTAAATTAATCTAGTTAATAAATAATCTAGCGTAATTTAAAAATACCTTCATTAATGAAATGTCGGAGCGATTTTTCTTCCGCAACGAAATCGCCCGACATGGATCGATCTGTCCAGTCTGTAGAAAAATGGCACTTTAAGCCCGCCCCCCTCTGAAAGGCGCCAAAGTCACGCACACGGGGAACGGCAGAACTGCAGCGCTGCTCAAGGTAAGTTTTGTAACATACCTAATGATAGCAGATTAAAGTTATTAGTATTTTAAATTTCAAGATCTGGATGAATATTTTTGTAAGCTTTGATCTGCCTCTCCCGCTACAGGTTTAAATAGTGCTGTCATGGTGGATGTCAAAGCCACTGGATGGTAGTCATTGGTGGAAATTTAAACGAACAGCGCTATGGGTTTGCTATGGGAGCGCTATTGCCTTTACACATAGCGCTAATGGCTTTACACGTTACATTGTCCCCTCCTCGTGCCACTCTGCTGTCTGCAGGGACCCCTCACTATGACTCTTAGTCACTATGACTCTTAGTCACTTCTTAGCCGCTTATTAGTCATGGTTTCATACATATATCAGAACTTTTTACGCTGTACATATTGAACAAATTGTATCATTCGTGCAATAACTGTTTTCAGAAGTTTTTATTTAATTTTCATATGATGTTATTATCACATGTTTAAGTTACTCCCTGTTTTGCTCATCACTCCCTTCCACTTCCCCCTGCAACCGTAGGAATTATAAAACCTGAAGTGGACACACAATGCTGGAGTAACTCAGCGGGTCGGCAGCATTTATGGAGAGAAGGAATGGGTGATGTTTCGGATTGAGATCCTTCTTCAGACTGATGTCAGGGGAGGAGGTGGGGCAAAGATAAAATGTAGTCGGAGACAGTAAGACTGGTGGGAGAACTGGGAAGGGGGAGGCAATAGAAATAGAAAGTAAGAGCTATCTGAAGTTAGAGAAGTCAATGTTCATACCGCTGGTGTGAAAACTACCTGAGTGAAATATGAGGCGTTGTTCCTCCAATTTTCGCTGGGCCTCACTCTGAGAATGGAGGAGGCCCAGGACAGAAAAGTCAGATTGGGAATCGGAGGGGGAGTTGAAGAGCTGAGCCACCGCTAGATCAGGTAGGTTAAAACGGACTGAGCGGAGGTGCTCAGCAAAATGATCGCCGAGCCTGTGCTTGGTCTTGTCGATGTAGAGAAGTTGAAACCTGTCTGCTCACCATCTCCCTTTCCTATATCCAGAGACTTAAACACCCTTCCAGATTAGACAGAAATTCACTCACACCACCTCTAACCTCGTTTACTGTATTTGGTGTCCTCTCTTCTACATCAGTGAGTCTAAACACAGATGAGGTGATTGCTTTGCCGATCACCTTTGCTCTGTCTGCCAGGCTACCTGGAGTTCCTGGTTGCCAGTTGCCAATTCCCCTTCTGATTCCCACACCGACTGGTCTGTCATCGGTTTTCTTGATTGCTAGGGTGAGGCATTTTATATTCTGCCTTGATAGTCTACATTCCAATGGCATGATCATTTAATTTTCCTACTTCGAGTAACCTACTTTGTCCTTTTCTTTCTCCGAATCCTTACTCTAAATTTTTCCGTCTGCGCGGTAACTGCTCCCAAGATTAGTTTTTCCACTCCAGGAAAAACGAGAAGTCCTTTTTATTCAGTAAAAGTGGTTTTCTCCCCATGGATGGATCCTCACTGTGTTTCCTATCCTTTAGTTCTGGTCTCGCTTACTCTCCCCTCCCCTAAATGGAACAAGAATAGAATCCCCTGCACCTCACCTTTCATGTCACCTTTCACGTCACCTGACTCTGCATCCAACACATCATTCTCTGACTTTTCCAACATGATTCCACCAGTTACATCTTCCCGTCTCTGCCACTTTCTGCAGAGACCACTCCCCTTACAGCTCCTTGGTTCAGTCATCCTTTCCCTCCCTTCCTGACATACTTTCCCCTGCAACTGCAGGAAATGGAATACCTGCAATCTGAGTGAACTAGTTAAAAGTAAGTTACAGAGCAGAGATTTTGATTTCAGTGAAAATTTTCTTTCTTACTTGAAATGGTTTTAATTTTCTTTCAACTTTTGCTTGTTTACAGGAGGCATATGGTGATGTAACAGAGAGAAGAAAACTAAAAGAGAAATTGCAGTGTAAAACCTTCAAATGGTTTTTGGAAAATATTTACCCAGATATACATGTACCTGAAGACCGGGCAGGTTTCTTTGGAATGGTAAATTTTTCATGCTATATTTGAGATAACTCCATCACTAAATACCAGATGGTTTTCACCATCTGCTGGTTGTTTTATGTGAATCCCAACTCCTCGCTTTTTTTAGTGAAATATTTTCAAGGATGGACTACATCATACTCTGATGGAGACTTTTGTCAACATTTACAAATAATAAATAAAAAATAGATAAAATAAACTGACACAAAATGGGCGGCATAGTGGCACAGTGGCAAAGTTGCTGCCTTATAGCGCAGTATGAAACTTGATACATCACACACCAAGACAATGGTAAGAAAGTAAATTGTAGCGCTATCATGTACCGTTTTGGGGTAATTTCAGGAACCCCGCACAGACAGACAGACACAATAACAAACAAGATGAGAGTTTTCGTAATATATAGATATTACTAGACTAAGTGGGACCCGTTGGGTCCCATGTTCACACGGGAGGGTAGGTCCCCAACGCAATATTCCACCAATCCACCAATTCCAATATTGGTGGCCAGTGGGGGTGGGGGGGGGGGGGGGGGAGGAGGGGAAAGGGGGCTTTCTGGAGAGCTAGTATGGGTGTTGTGGGCTGAAGGACTGGTTTTCAGAGGGCTAGTATGGACATTGTTGGCCAAATGGATTCTTGAGCTGGCAGCTCGGTCACTCGGGCCTGGTGGGCTGGCAGCTCAGTCAATCAGGCCTGGTGGACTGGCAGTTCAGTCACTCAGGCCTGGTGGGCTGGCTGCTCAGTCACTCAGGGCTGGTGGGCTGGCAGCTCAGTCTCTCAGGCCTGGTGGGCTGGCAGCTCAGTCACTCAGGGCTGGTGGGCTGGCAGCTCAGTCACTCAGGGCTGGTGGGCTGGCAGCTCACTACCACTTTGCCATAGAACAGAGTGCACATGAACAGACCTATACTGGGCATGATGCAAAGTAAAGTAATCTTCTCTGGCTGCATGTGATCCAAAGCTTCCCATTCCCTGTACATCTAGGTGCCCACATAAAAGCCTCTTAAAACAACACAATCGTATCGGCCTTCATCATGTAGTGTGTTCCAGGCACCCATCATTCTGTATTAAAAAAAAAATCTCATCTTCACCCCTTTCTGCCTTCCACAGAGTCTGCTCCCTCTACAATTCTTTGGTTCACTCATCCCAAACAATGCCCTCCTCAGCTACTTTCCCCTGTGACCACAGAAGATGTGACATCTGTCCTTGTATCTCTTTTGATGCTATCCAGGGACCCCAGCATTCTTCCAGGTTAGACAGAGGTCCTCATGTACCTCCGCTAACCTCATTTACTACATCCGGTGTCCCCAATGTGGGCGTCTGTAAATTGGCAAAAGAGCAGGATATTCTAGACTGAGTATTGAGTAATGAGGAAGGGTTAGTTAGCAGTCTTGTTGTGCGTGGCCCCTTGGGCAAGAGTGACCATAATATGGTTGAGTTCTTCATTAGGATGGAGAGTGACATTGTTAATTCAGAAACAAGGGTTCTGAACTTAAAGAAAGTTAACTTTGACGGTATGAGACGTGAATTGGCCAAGATAGACTGGCAAGTGATTCTTAAAGGGTTGACGGTGGATATGCAATGGAAGGAGTTTAAAGATTGCATGGATGAACTAAAACAATTGTTCGTCACAGTTTGGCAAAAGAATAAATCAGGGAAGGTCTGCATTTGTGGATAACACTGGAAATCGGGGATAGTGTCAAAACTAAAGATGAAGCATATAAATTAGCCAGAAAAAGCAGCCTACCATAGGACTGGGAGAAATTCACAGTCCAGCAGAGGAGGACAAAGGGTTTAATTAGGAAAGGGAAAAAAGATTATGAAAGAAAACTGGCAGGGAACATAAAAACTGACAGCAAAAGATTTTATAGTTATGTGAAGAGAAAAAGGTTAGTTAAAACAAATGTAGGTCCCTTGCAGTCAGAAACTGGTGAATTGATCATGGGTAACAAGGACATGGCAGCCCACTTGAATAACTACTTTGGTTCTGTCTTCACTAAGGAAGACATAAATAATCTGCCGGAAATAGCAGGGGACCGGGGTCAAATGAGATGGAGGAACTGAGTGAAATCCAGGTTAGCCGGGAAGTGGTGTTAAGTAAATTGAATGGATTAAAGGCCGATAAATGCCCGGGGCCAGATAGGCTGCATCCCAGAGTACTTAAGGAAGTAGCCCCAGAAATAGTGGATGCATTAGTGATAATTTTTCAAAACTCTTTAGATTCTGGAGTAGTGCCTGAGGATTGGAGGGTAGCTAATGTAACCCCACTTTTTAAAAAGGGAGGGACAGAGAAAACGTGGAATTACAGACCAGTTAGCCTAACATCGGTAGTGGGGAAAATGCTAGAGTCAGTTATTAAAGATGGGATAGCAGCACATTTGGAAAGTGGTGAAATAATTGGACAAAGTCAGCATGGATTTATGAAAGGTAAATCATGTCTGACGAATCTTATAGAATTTTTCGAGGACGTAACTAGTAGAGTGGATAAGGGAGAACCTGTGGATGTGTTATATCTGGACTTTCAGAAGGCTTTCGACAAGGTCCCACATAAGAGATTAGCATACAAACTTAAAGCACACGGTATTGGGAGTTCAGTATTAATGTGGCTAGAGAACTGGCTGGCAGACAAGAAGCAAAGAGTAGGAGTAAACATGTCATTTTCAGAATGTCAGGCAGTGACTAGTGGGGTACCGCAAGGCTCAGTGCTGGGACCCCAGCTATTTACAATATATATTAATGATCTGGATGAGGAAATTGAATGCAACATCTCCATTTTGCGGATGACACTAAGCTGGGGGGCAGTGATGGCTGTGAGGAGGATGCTAGGAGGCTGCAAGGTGACTTGGATAGGTTGGGGAAGTGGGCACATGCATGGCAGATGCAGTATAATGTGGATAAATGTGAGGTTATCCACTTTGGTGGCAAAAACAGGAGGGTAGACTATTATCTGAATGGTGGCCGATTAGGAAAAGGGGAGATGCAACGAGACCTGGGCGTCATGGTACACCAGTCATTGAAAGTAGGCATGGAGGTGCAGCAGGCTGTGAAGGATGGTATGTTGGTATTCATAGCAAAAGGATTTGAGTACAGGAGCAGGGAGGTTCTACTGCAGTTGTACAGGGTCTTGGTGAGGCCACACCTTGAGTATCGCGTGCAGTTTTGGTCTCCTAATCTGAGGAAAGACATTCTTGCCATAGAGGGAGTGCAGAGAAGGTTCACCAGACTGATTCCTGGGATGGCAGGACATCCATATAGAAACAGAAACATAGAAATTAGGTGCAGGAGTAGGCCATTCGGCCCTTCGAGCCTGCACCGCCATTCAATATGATCATGGCTGATCATCCAACTCAGTATCCCGTACCTGCCTTCTCTCCATACCCTCTGATCCCCTTAGCCACAAGGGTCACATCTAACTCCCTCTTAAATATAGCCAATGAACTGGCCTCAACTTCCATCTGTGGCAGAGAGTTCCAGAGACCCACCACTCTCTGTGTGAAAAAAGTCCTTCTCATCTCGGTCTTAAAGGATTTCCCCCTTATCCTTAAGCCGTGACCCCTTGTCCTGGACCTCCCCAACATCGGGAACAATCTTTCTGCATCTAGCCTGTCCAACCCCTTAAGAATTTGGTACGTTTCTATAAGACCCCCTCTCAATCTCCTAAATTCTAGAGAGTATAAACCGAGCCTATCCAGTCTTTCTTCATAAGACAGTCCTGACATCCCAGGAATCAGTCTGGTGAACCTTCTCTGCACTCCCTCTATGGCAATAATGTCCTTCCTCAGATTTGGAGACCAGAACTGTACGCAAAACTCCAGGTGTGGTCTCACCAAGACCCTATACAACTGAAGTAGAACCTCCCTGCTCCTATACTCAAATCCTTTTGCTATGAAAGCTAACATACCATCCGCTTTCTTCACTGGCTGCTGCACCTACATGCCTACTTTCAATGATTGGTGTACCATTGGTGTACCCAGGTCGCGCTGCATCTCCCCTTTTCCTAATCGGCCACCATTTAGATAATAGTCTGCTTTCCTATTTTTGCCGCCAAAGTGGATAACCTCACATTTATCCACATTGTACTGCATCTGCCAAACATTTGCCCACTCACCCAGCCTATCCAAGTCACCTTGCAGTCTCCTAGCATCCTCCTCACACCTAACACCCCAGCTTAGTGTCATCCGCAAACTTGGAGATTATCACTAATGCATCCATTATTTCCGGAGCTACTTCCTTAAGTACTCTGGGATGCAGCCTATCTGGCCCTGGGGATTTATTGGCCTTTAATCCATTCAATTTACCCAACACCACTTCCCGACTAACCTGGATTTCACTCAATTCCTCCTTTGACCCGCGGTCCCCTGCTATTTCCAGCAGATTATTTATATCTTCCTTAGTGAAGACGGAACCAAAGTAGTTATTCAATTGGTCCAGCATATCCTTGTTCCCCATGATCAACTCACCTGTTGCTGACTGCAAGGGACCTACATTTGTTTTAACTAATCTCTTTCTCTTCACATATCTATAAAAACTTTTGTAGTCAGTTTTTATGTTTCCTGCCAGCTTTCTTTCATAATCTATTTTTCCTTTCCTAATCAAGCCCTTTGTCCTCCTCTGCTGGTCTCTGAATTTCTCCCAGTCCTCTGGTATGCTGCTTTTTCTGGCTACTTTGTACGCATCATCCTTTGCTTTGATACTATCCCTGATTTCCCTTGTTATCCACGGATGCATTCCCTTCCCTGATTTATTCTTTTGCCAAACTGGGATGAACAATTTTTGTAGTTCATCCATGCAGTCTTTAAATGTCTTCCATTGCATGAAGAAAGACTGGATAGACTCGGCTTGTACTCGCTGGAATTTAGAAGATTGAGGGGGGATCTTATAGGGACTTACAAAATTCTTAAGGGGTTGGACAGGCTAGATGCAGGAAGATTGTTCCCGATGTTGAGGAACTCCAGAACAAGGGGTCACAATTTAAGGATAAGGGGGATGTCTTTTAGAACCGAGATGAAAAATTCATTTTTCACACAGAGAGTGGTGAATCTGTGGAATTCTCTGCCACAGAAAGTAGTTGAGGTCAGTTAATTGGCTATATTTAGGAAGGAGTTAGATGTGGCCCTTGTGGCTAAAGGGATCAGGGAATATGGAGAGAAGGCAGGTACAGGATACCGAGTTGGATGATCAGCCATGATCATATTGAATGGCGGTGCAGGCTCGAAGGGCTGAATGGCCCATTCCTGCACCTATTTTCTATGTTTCGATGTTTCTATATCCCAACAACATTGGGGTCTCTATCCAACAATCAGCTGAGCATGGAATCTCAGAACTGATCTTGCTGGCCCTGGTTTGTCCTGTTTATTTTCACTTTCTATACCCCCCCCCCCCCCCCTTCACTGAAAAAGGGTCCTGACCCAAAACTCCCCCTATCCATTTTCTCCAGAGATGCTACCGGACCGCATTTCCTTTCTTAAGGTCCCCCGATTCTAAACATGTTCCCTCCTTTATCCTGATGTGGCCCTTCTCCCTGGTTATCCTCATGTTTTTAATGTATATAAGTGAAATTTTGTGATTTTCTTTAATCCTACTTGCAAATGATACTTCATGGCTCCTTTTAATTGCCCACTTGAGTTTTTTTCCTGCATGTTTTTCTCAAAGGCCTTGTCTGATTTCATCTTTCATTGTGGTCTTTGGATAATGGTATGCACATCTTTCTGACTGGAGATGCGATTAAACATCAACCTAACAAAGAACATTGTAAAGTTTTCTCTGAAAAGATCTGTTATCATTGTAGGGTGCTTAATTTTAATATCTGCAATATAATATAATGGCTATGTTTTGCTTTCCTCAGCTGAAGAACAAGGGGATGTTGAAGTATTGCTTTGATTACAATCCACCAAATGAACACAATGTTGCAGGAGAGAAAATCATCCTGTACCAGTGTCATGGTATGGGACAAAATCAAGTATGTATTCTGCGATGAAGGGTTTTAGCCTGAAATGTCCCCCCCCCCCCCCCCCCCCCCGCAGATATGGCCTGACCTGTGTATTATCAGTGTGTTTCTCTTTCATATGTAATAGCTGACTTTGTTCATTTACTGGATAGGCGGGTGGATTTGATTATTGTCCACCCAACAGTCTAAGGCCCTGGCATTGTACCCTTTGCGGAAATGTTCCTACAAGCATGTGACTCTCCAGTGGTTCAGATATAATGTTATTCAGAGTCTTATGGTTTATATATGTGGATTACGGAATGTTGGACCGCATGCAGACTTTTTCTTTTTATTTGAATATGATAAAGTCTGCTACATTTATAGATGATTGAATTTTTAAATGAAGATTTCATTTTTTTTTTGATGGGAAGTGCTGGGTCAGGAGAGTATTCTGCATATGATGAGGATTTTTAATTCGAAGCACTCTGGGGAAGTGGGAGCATGATTGGTGATAAGCAAGTCAGTGAGGAGAAGGATGAAGGGCAAGCGGACTCTTGTGGTGTACAAAGAGAAATTGGTGCACTGCTTTATGATCTACAGAAAGCCAAAATTAAAATACAGTCAGCAATTAAGTAAGCACATCCTAATTGTACTTTGACATGTAATGCAAAGAGGTTGGGGTAAACAGATTGTACAGAGATTTGATGAATCCACATTTGGAATACTATGCACAGTTTTATTATGTTACAAAAGAAGGATATTATGATTTGTAGTCAGGATAGTGTTGATTCCAGGGATGATAGTTGATCCATGGGATGATGTTGGCCAATGATTTACACAAGTTTAGAAGATTAAGAGATGGTGTAATTGAAGCATAAGACTTCGAAAGGGATTGATAGGGGAGATAACAAAAGATTGTTTTATTTAGTTGCAGAGTGCGGAATTAGTATGCAGATAATGGAGCGATATGGATCATGTGCAGGCAGATGAGCTTGGTTTACCTGGCATCATGTTTGGCATGGACGTTGTGGGTCAAATAGCCTGTTCCTGTGCTGTACTTTTAAATGTTCTATCATATGTGACAAATATATGGATATGCAGTCTGTCATTTGGGACAGCTAAAAATAAAATTGTGTTCAGACTGTTACTAATCTTTTATCATTGCCAATCTGTCTTGAGAACGCGTTCACAAATTATATTCAAGTTGAGATTTTTTTTTTCTCAGAGAGGCTTTTGTCCAGCGTGACATTCCCCTCTCGTATCACTTTAGAGATGTTTTCAGTGACTGAAGCTGTTACTGACTTTTCCAGTTGTTCCATTTGTTCCCTTTGTTCCTCCATTGAAGTCATTTCTGTAGAAGCATTTCGAAAGTCAGCTTCTTCTGAGCTTCCAGCTGATGCTTGAGGGGATTGAGGAGTCTTTCCAGGTTTTTTCAGATAAGCTCTTGTAGCAGATCTTGTAGCAGCTTTCGCAGGCTTCTGGCGAGATTTGGCCTTTTTCATTTAAAACTTTCGTTATTCTCTTATCAGCAGGACTTCTGATAACACACAATTAAATAACAGCTCCAGTTGTTATTTTTAGAACTCCCCTGTCTTCCAACTCGTGTTTTAGCTCATTAAAACATTCTTTGGGAGCAGAGCGAAACAGCAGCGTCTCTCACCCCACCATTGACGCCACCGGAAGTCCTATTCAAGTTGAGATAAGTAGATTTTTTGCCACATATGATATAATATTGAAAAGTAGAGCACAGGAATAAACCGCTTGGCCCACAATGCCAATGCCGAAAATTATGTCAGGATAAACTAATCTCATCTGCCTGCGTGTGATCTATATCTCTCCATTCCCTGCATATTAGGATCATGCAGGTAAGTTGTTTCTTGCATTTGTGGTCTAGCTGGTTATTTGCTATGGTGAGCCTATGCTGTCAACGGAGAGCCTTGGAGTCATAAAGTCATGCAGTGTGGAAACATGCCCTTCGGCCCAACTTGACCATGCTGACCAACATGTCCCATCTACAATAATCCCACCTGCGTGCGCTTGGCCCATGACCGTCTAAACCTGTGCTCTCCATGTACGGGTCCAATTGTCACTTGGTGTTATGATAATATCGGCCTCAACTATCTCCTCTGGCAGCTCATTCCATATATCCACTATCAGTTGTGTGGAAAAAAAAGTTACTCTTCAGCTTTATTAATCTTTCTCCCCACACCTTGAACCTAATTCCTCTGGTTCTCGATTCCCCTACTCTGGGCAAAATACTGTGTGTTTACCCGATCTATTCCTCTTGTATTTTTGTATACCTCTACATGATCACGCCTCATCCTCCTGTTCTCCAAGGAATGAAGTCCTACCCTGCTCAACCTCTCCCTATAGCTCAGGCCCTCGAGTCCTGGCAACTTCCTTGTAAATCTTCTCTGCACCCTTTCCAAGTTTCCAACATCTTTCATATAACATGGCGATTAAAACTGAACACAGTACTCTTAAGTGTGGCCTCGCGAATGCCTTGCACAACTGTGGCATGACCACCTAGTTTCTATACTCAATACTGTGACTGAAGAAGACCAATATGCCAAAAGTTTTTTTTGACCACCCCATTCTACCTGTGAGGCCACTTTCAAGGAGCTATGTACCTGCACTCCTAGATCCCTCTGTTCAACAATGACTGGGTTTTTATTCACTGGAATTTAGAAGGATGAGAAGGGATCTTATAGAAACATTTTTTTTAAAGTTTATTGGACAAGCAAGATGTAGGAAAATTGTTCACAGTGTTGGGGGAGTCCAGAACCAGGCGTCAAATTTTAAGAATAGAGTTAGGCCATTTAGGACTGAGATGAGGAAAAACTTCTTCATCCAGTTTGTGAATCTGTGGAATTCTGTGCCACAGAAGGCAGTGGAGGCCAATTTGCTGCATGTCTTCAAGAAAGAGTTAGATTTAGCTCTTGGGGATAAAGGGATACAGGGAAAAAGCAGGAACTGATTTTAGATGATGAGCCATGATCATAATGAATGGTGGTGCTGGCTGGATGGCCTACTCCTGCACCTATTTTTTAAAAATCTTTCTAACACTAAACAGAGCCCTACAGGTCACAGTGTACGTTGTGCCCTTGCTAGACTGCCCAAAATGCAGCACCTCATATTTGTCTGTATTAAATTTAATCAAGCATTCCTCAGTCCACCCGCCCATCCTATCAAGGTACTGCTGCAATGTCTGATGACCATCTTCACAATCCACAATATCACCCACTTTAGTGTCTTGTGCAAACTTGCTAATCATGTCTTGTACATTCTCATCCACATCATTGATATAGATGACAAACAGCAATGGGACACACCACTAGTCACTGGCCTCCAGTCCAACAACCTTCCACCATCACCCTCTGCGTCCTTCCATGAAGCCAATATTCTATCAATTCAGTTATATCTCCTTGGATCAAATGTGATCTAACCTTCCAGAGCAGTCCACCTTGTGGAACCTTGTCAAATGCGTGTGGGCCACAATGAAGTGTGATTTAGTTCCCTAGACGAAAGCTGCGCAGGATTTTAATTGAAGAAAGTGATAGAGATTTCAGGATGCTGTTGACTTGGGGAAAGTGGAAGATGTGACCATTCAGCTTGTCCATGGAAATACAGCAGTAGAGTTGTTGCCTTACAGCGTTTGCAGCGCCAGAGACGCAGGTTCGATCACGACTGCAGGTGCTGTCTGTCAGGAGTTTGTACCATCGCCACTTTACCGCGTGGGTTTTCTCCGACATCTTCGGTTCCTTCCCAAACTACAAGACGTACAGGCATGTAGGTAAATTGACTTGGTATAATTGTCCCTAGTCTGTAGGATAGTGTTAGTGCTGGTATCGCTGGTCGGTGCGGACTCGGTGGGCTGAAGGGCCTGTCTTGGTGCTGTGTCTCAAAACTATACTAGAATGACAATTAAATCCTTTGTGTTTTGGGTACAGTCTTCTCTCTTCGAGCATTTTTAATGGAATTATTTGGGACTATTTGACTATTCTAAAGCTTTTAGTGCACAATGAGACAGATTACATTGTATGGGCTTTATTTACAATAAGGTATGATTTACCTTTACCAGGTTTAATTTAGAGATACAGCACGGAAACAGGCCCTTCGGCCTACCAAATCTGCACTGCCCAATGATCGCCGCACTAACACAAGCCTACACACACTAGGGACAATTTACACTTATACCAAGTTTCCAAACCCAAGCCAATTAACCTACAAACCTGTACATCTTTGGAGTTTGGGAGAAATCCGAAGATCTTGGAAAAAACCCAGGCAGTCACGTGGAGAACGTACAAACGCTGTACAGACAGCACCCGTATTCGGGATCAAACTCTGGCACTGCAAGAGCTGTAGTGCATCAACTCTACCGCTGCGCCACCATGCTGCCCATAAAAGGTGATAAGAGTTTTATCAGTGAATTTAAGTGTCAGTCAAGGCAGTGTGATTCTTATTGGCATTCCAGTGTGTTTTTTTTAAATTGCATTTCTTTTTACTGGTTGCATATTTGCATTATTTTAAATATTTTTTTCCAAACAATTTGATGAAAAAACAATAATTTACAATTTTTCATGTGTTTTGGTTCATTATGACTTGAATGAGAAGGTACTAATTAATTGAAGAACCCCTACCTTGAACAATCATTGACAGCAGTTTACATTTCTGCAGTGTCATCCAAGAATAGCTGTGAATTTCCTTGTTATCACAAATTAGCTGAGTTTTTTTTTATTGTGTTACTAGTTTTTTGAATACTCTTCACACAATGAATTTCGTTATAATACTCGTCAGCCTGAGGCCTGTATTGCAGCAGATGCTGGCAGTGACTTCCTGACAATGTACCTTTGCCGAGAGAATAACCAGCCTGTGCCTGAAAACCAGCAATTCATTTTTAAAGAGGTAATGTTTGTAAAGTACTATTAATGCTTTTTTTTGTAAGTATAAATTTGAAGATGCAGCCATGTAATTCATGGCGCATCTTCAAAATTATAATCGCCCATTTATTTTCATTTATAAACCTGTGACGTAAATTACAGGTGTGTGTGTATAATACTTGTTAAATAAACTGAGATATAACTGAAATCTTAAAATGTGACTCTTAAAAGTCAAAGACTGATAAAAGATTGTTGCATTCCAGGAGAAGACCTGCAGCACATTATTCTGTACTGTATATATTCTGTATAGAAATAGAAAACCATAACCCAAAGAAATATATGATCATAAACTTTGGATTACATAGTAGAGTTATGACTTTTGAGCATTTCCAGTGTAAGACTGTAGTTTGTCTGAACTATTTTAATTAGCTTGTGATCTTGATTATTTTTGTTTTTAAATGTTCTTTTGTCAGGATGGTTCGATCTACCATGTCCTTTCGCAGAAGTGTATAGAGGCTGTAGCCAATGGATTCAATAATGGTCGGCCAGGACCATTACTGCGGCCATGTTCAGATACCGATCATCAGAAATGGTACTTTCAAGAAAGAAAATGATCTCTCCACGTTTACATAAATCTTTTAACAGCCAGATGAACGACTCCATTGTCTTCTCGTATTTTCAGAGAACAACCGTGACCAAAGATCTAACAGATTTTTCATATGAAAAATGGGATCTTAATGTTTTGTACATTGACTTTAGAATATTTAGTGTTGGCATGATATCATGGCGTCTTTGTACCATTTTTTTCACTGGGCAGTTTAACTTTAATGATAATGCCTCAAATTTATATATATAAAAAAACCCTCTAATTTTTCAATGGATAATTTTAAGTGTGGACTTTTCTTAAGTAATTGATAAGGTACCAGATTGTAAATGTTTGTGTTGAATTTATAAGATGAAGAAGCTCTTGGGTTTGGACTCTACATTGTGAAAGGCTTCAAAGAAATAAGGTTTGAAAACTACATTTGGACTTAATACATGCTATTGCTGTTAGTGATTTGTGACGTCACAGCTACACGAAGAGAGCGAATTGACACTGACTCAGTTAGAATATGACCAGAACATTTCTTCCACCAGCGATGAAGATGAGTAAAGAGTAAGAATTTTAGGTGGTTTATACTAAAATTTGCAGTTTTGATCCTTTCACCTTTGATTGGTGCACTTTAGGGAATATTATATTTTTTGATGTGGGTTTCCGTTTTTTTTCAATGTCCACAACATTGCCTATTATTACTGCCTTGTGTTATTAAAACTGACGCAGACTGTAAACAATGTTAAGCCTAAAAGGATGTATATTCTGAAAGTTCATGCAAGATTTATTTAAAAGGATGACCTGAAGCAATAAACGTATCATGAAAATATACATGAGGCGTACAAGGGAGTGTAAGGAGAAAGAAAAATCTAATTTCTAATGGTGTGGACGTTTTTACATTAAATTTTAAATTAAATGGGTGGGGGGGATGGGCGGGCAAGATTTGTCTTTTTACATGAATAAAAAAATTGAGGCCATGTAATCGGGTATGGGACCAAAGTGAGCCTAGGAAATATTTGATCTGGTTTTGTACGCTGGGTGAAAGTTACATTTATATTTTTATATTGTGCCTCGTGATGAGAATTATTCAAGCATTAGAGTTGGATGACCTCTTTGTTTTGTGACTGAGTGGAAGATAAAAATTGGTCGGGGTGTTGGGAAAACTGCCAATCTCTTCCAAACAGCCCAGTGGTACATTAATCTCCAGCTAAACAGGTAGTTAACGCTTTGATTTGATGCCCTGTCTGAAAGTAGTGTTTTTTGTTGCACACATTTCAGCATAAATTTTGTTCTCGGCTGAACTTGAAATCTGAACTTGAAATCTTGAAAACGAGCACTCCTGCCTGCGTGCATGGGACTAAGCATGCTCCCAGGTCTTTCAGTGCTAAATTTTAACCCTTTGAAATAGAGGATCCTAAACTAAATTATGGTGGTATCGTGGCCCAGTTAGTAGAAATGCTACCTCAGTTTTAGCAACCTGGATTCTATTTCCACCTGTGTTTTCTGTGTGCAGCTTATATGTGCTCGCTGTAACTGCGGTTTCCCCTGGGTGCTCCAGTTTCTTCCCACATTCCAAAACATTGCCAGTTAGTAGATTAAATGCCCACTATAAATTGGTGTTGGAAATGCTGATGAGTGATATAATTTGGGAGAGATGATGAAAATATGGGCAAAATAAAATGCATTGGGGTAAGTATAGTGTCAATGGTTGATTGGTGTGGAATGGTAGGCCAGAGGTCATGCTGTGTGGCTTTGAGTCCTTCAGATATTAGATGGGGACATGATATGTAATCATTATCTTTGGTTTCCCACACATTGCTAAATTCTACTCCACCAATGTGTCCTTGATTTAGAACTGACTATGCAAATGGGCATAGTGCCAACATTTCAGCAGTAGAAAAACGAATGAAGAACTTAAATGTTATATTTTTAAATGATTCTATACCCAATTGTGGATATAGAATATGATTTACCAGATGTGAACACATCTTTTTTAAATGCTTTGAAAAATATTTGGACAATGAGTCAAGGTTGTTTTTAAATCGTATTGGGTTAAGTTATTTCTATGCCCGCTCCTTTTGTATTGGCTCATTCCTGCCAATGTAGCTGTGATATCCTATGTTGGAAATGAAACGCAAATGTACAATGGATCACTTGAATACAGAAGTCTTTTATTTTTATATCAGATTTGAAGGCACTCTATTTTTGCACCCAAATTGCAAAATGTGATTATCTTGTAGCATTTTGGTATTGAGGATCGCAATGTAGAAAGTATGGTCTGCTTTATTTTCTTCCTATTAAAACATAACCACAGGATGTGTATAATATTTGCAAATGCTGCATATATGTCTACATTCTCCTAACTACAGCAATACAGAAAATAGATGAGCTAGATGGTTTGATAGCTTCGCTCATCTGTAAATTGGACATGAATCCTGAATGTTGGGGAATGTAATGTATAATTTAAAATTATTTTTATAGATCCAGGCAGCTAATCACTGGAAATGACTAAAGGGCTTTGACTTGTATAAATATAATTATCTCTGGGCTTCCATAATGTGTAATATTTTGATTTAAACTATTTTTGCATTCGTATTGAGGGAACATTTTTAATCGTTCATGGTCATGCACTGACTTGATTTTATAAGCAATTTTAAGTGGTTTCTGATGTTGAGGTGAAAGATTGTAAATCAATTTGGTTGTTCCTTCTACTAAGCAGTTATGTCAACATTGGAATTGCATATGATCCCAGTAGTTGAGATATGACTGCTAAAGAAAAAACAACTTTGGATATCAACTCAAATATGTAATGATTTGTTTTCTAAAATTAAAAAATGGGTATTATTTTTGACTAACAAACTAATTTTCTAATTAACCTTTTTGTAAAATATTGCAGCATTGCTGTTCTCCAGCTTCTTTTCTGAGTCTCAACATAGTGAATGAATAGCCTGTTAGGGGTGAATTGTATATTGTCTAGTTGCCTGCAGAAGCTGTAACATCAGTGCAATGAAATAGGATATTTTTTGTTCTCCAATTGCTAGCTCGCTGGCGGGCTAGCCATCGTTAAAAGCTACTCAGAGGAAAAACATTGATTGACATTGATTTCTTAAAACAAGATTTTTTAGTAACTTTGTGAGCAGTCACAACACCATTATCTGCTTCACGTATGTTGGTGAGATTCAAGAGAGGACACTTGGATTTTTCCTACCTACATTTGTTTTTCAATAATGTATTGCATGCACTTTACAAAATCCGATACTCCTGAATCTATTCTTTGTGGTGCTTTTAGGTATTTCTGTTGGACATTGTTATGGAAATTATTATAATCAACGTGTAAACTCCTTATTGTAATAACCTCCTAGTGTTTTTCATCAGCAATAAAAGTATTGCAGGGAATTGCATCAAATCTTCAAAGTTGTGAGTTGTTTTATTTACCTGGTTTGTTGTGTGATCATGGGGATGCTTTGATGAACTTGTATTAAGACTTTTGGTTAACCATTGCTTAAACACACTGAGCAAGTTTGAATTACGGGGAAATTGACCCAGGACAATCTTGTTTACCAGTAAAACTGAAGTCTAAGGGTTAGCTGAAGAATAAGCTAGTTCTGTATTCTGAAAACCGCAAGGAATCATTGGAGTTGTCAAAGGTCACTCCCTATAAAGAAAAAGCGAACGAAGCACTGACTATAAATTATATAAATTATCTTTATTTATGATTTATGTGTAAAAATATATGTAAACTGAGGTTTGAGAGTGCCAGGTAATGTGAGAGCGGGGTGTATCAGTGAAATAGAGGGGGCAGATGCGAGTTGGGGGGGGGGGGGGGGGGGAGACATCCTCAGCAACTGAACGCACACAAACCAGCGCCTGATCAGCAGCCAGGTTTGAATCCGGGTCCCCGGCACAGCACGCGCTGAGCCACTGGACTGTCCCTCGGGTGTCCCACTTTTTAGAGCAATTTGCACAAGTGTTGGATTGATCATGTTCTTTGAGTGTGAAAGAAATTCCAAGGATCACATAGTACGGTTGCAAGAAATGTCATAGATTTAATACTTTTGCACTTCTCTGCCCTAGGAAGTTGAAGTCTTGACCAAAACAAAAGTAGTTCCTTGATGTTCCCTGAATCTTGCAGACAGCCGCCTTTACCACCCTTTCCAACTATGTCACCCATTTCAAGGATTCATTTACTTGTACTCTTTGATCCATTTGCTCTACAACACTCCCTGGGCCTTTACCATTCACCATCAAGGTCCTTCACTTGTGTAACTTCCCAAAATACAACACGTCTCACTAATCTGAATTAAACTCAATTTGCCATTCCCTGTCACATTTGTTCATCTGATTAAGAGCCTGCTATAATTCTTGATAACTCTTCTGCTTATGATACCACTACATTCTCAAACAAATCGTTGATACAGATGACAAATAGCAATGGGCTCAGCATTGATCCGTGAGCCACAATACCAGTCACAGCCCTCTTGTCCTATAAACAACCTTTCACCATCTCCCTCTGTTTACTACCATAAAGCCAATCTGTATTCAGTTGCCGCTCGCCATGGAGCCCATGTGATTTGACCTTCCAGAGCAGCCTAACATGCCGAACCTTAACAAAGGCTTTACTTGAGCCAATTTAGAGTATGTACAGAGACCCTCCACATCGAACGTCTTGTTTACTTAAAAAAACTCATCAAATTTGTGAGACACGATCTCCCACGCAAACGTTGCTGACAATCCTCAGATTCCTCTCTAATATCTTGCTTACCCCAGATGTTAGGCCAGGTTTTTCCTTTGCATCCTTAAATAGAGGTACAATGTTAGCCACCCTTTAGTCTTCCAACACCTTGCCTGTGGCTAATGATGAGTGTTAAAAGGAGTTGTTCTAGCATTATATATAGAAAATTGCTTTACTTACAGCATTGCTTTATCGGGAACAGTGCAAGCCACTGCCATCCCTGCTGTATGTCCTGGAGACTGGATGAACCTGGATTGAGCCATTGCCCTCTCCACTGGTTCTCCGGCAGCAATGAATAGAGTCAGTGTCATCCACAAACTTTGGGATGTTACATTTAATTCCTTTGTCTAAATCGTTAATATATATTGTAAATAACGGGTTCTTTGGGTAACAGGTTTGAAAGATCTTGTTTATGAAGCCCTAATGAGTGGACAGAATGCATCCTGAACTTGATCCAGACTGCAGCTAAGTCGTTTCAGAAATGGAACAAATTAATATTCAAGTAGATGGATGTGGTGCCAACTAATCTGATGTTTAATGCTGGATTGTATTAAACAGCTTTAGTATTGAAACAATACTCATCCAAGCAACTGGAGCATATTTCTTCACATGCCTGATTTGTGTCTTGTAGATAATGGGAAGAGTTTGTGAAATTGCTTGTCAATGGCAAGGCATTTATTATTGATAGCATCCTCTTCTATTTACATTTGGTCATACATGCAGCAGTTTTCACCCAGATGCACCAACATCTGTACAATCAATATAAATGCTGAGATGAATATTAATTTCAGCTGTTTTAAGAGCTTACTTTCAACAATGAAAAGGCTCAGCCGTCTAAGTCAAAACAGCCTCGTTCTCTTGGCAACCTATTTTAAGCCATTCATTCCCTCCTGGGTATAAAAAAGTCTCAGGCCCTGGAAATCTGTAGTAAAAGCAGTTATCTTTCCATGGATGCTGACTGACCTGTTTATTTCTTTTATTCAGCACTTTCCGCAAGTGCTCCCTACTGCTTGACCACAATGTGGCTGCGGTGTGTACCAAATACAAGGTCATAGAACTCCATCAGACCACTGAACGCCTTGTTAACCTCCATATCTCTATCACCATATCAAACAAGGGCAGCAGGTACACGAGTCATCACATTCCCCTTATAGACACACACACCTGCTGACGTGGAGCTATGTTGCCACTCTTTCATTGCCACGGAGTCATAATCCAGCAATTTGCAACCTACAGAAATGATGGGAGGAACTCGACTGCAAGTACGGAAGTGGTTGAAAAAAGTGGCATTGCATAGTTAATTCTAATTAGGGAAGAGCAATAAATGTGTACCTAAATGTTAATGATTAAAAATAAACACCCATATTCTGCTGGATGCAAGGAACTGCTGTTGCTGGTTTACAAAAAAAGACACAAAGTGCTGGAGTAACCTTGCGGGAGATTCCAGTCTATATATGATTCCAGACCATACCAATGTACTCTTCACCCCCTCCCTAGGTACCTTCCCTTGCAGCGGCAGGAGGTGCATCACCTGTCCCTATACCTCCTCCTTCAACTCTGTCCAGGGTGTCCTTTCAGGTTAGGCAGTGGTTCACTTGCACCTCTTCCAACCTCATCTACTGTATCCGTTGTTCAAGGTGTGGACTCATACACATCGGCGAGACTAAACGTAGGCTGGGTGATCGTTTTAATGAACACCTTTGCTCAGTTTGCCTGGACCTACCTGATCTCCAGGCTGGTTGTCAAACACTTTAATTCTCCTTCCTATTCCCACACTGACCTTTCTGTCCTTGGCGTCCTCCATTGTCAGAGTGAGGCCAAATTCAAATTGGATGAGCAGCATCTCATATTTTGCTTGGGCAGCTTACAACCCAGTGGTGTGACTTTTGATTTCTCTAACTTCAAGTAACCCTTGCATCCCTCTTCTCTCTTCATCCTTCCCACACCCAAGTTATACTCGCTTCAAAGTTGTATTGTTGAGTCTCATTGTCTGTAACTTGTTCTCACCTAACACATAGCTAATAATGTCCCTTTTCCTTTATCATCGTTACCTTTTTTTGCATATCTTTCATTCATTTGTTCTATATCTCTACATCACCATCTATATCTCACGTTTCCCTTTCCCCTGACTTTAAGTCTGAAAAGGGGCTTGACCCAAAACGTCACCTATTCCTTTTCTCCAGAGCTGCTGTCTGACCTGCTGAGTTACTCCAGCTTTTTGTGTCTATGTTCGGTGCAAAGCAGCATCTGTCGTTTCTTTCAACATTATCCTTCACTGCTCCTTAGTTGAAGGGTAAACAGGATAGGGCAATGGCCACATCATGTGAATTAATAACTTTTCAAATATACAAAAGGATACAAAGTGCTGGAGAAACTCAGCAGGTTTGAAGAAAGGTCTCGACCTGAAACGTCACGTATCCATGTTTTCCAGAGATGCTGTTTGACCTGCTGAGTTACTCGAGCAATGTGTGTATTTTTCTTTATCTCTTTTTGGCTGTTTTGGATTTATTAAGTGGGCTAGTTTGAAAAGTTAGTTATTTGTTTGAAACAAAGCATTACAATTGAATCTAATCTGCCCCTATAATCAAGAGTAGGCAGATTGAATGCATATCCATTGCAGGAACTCAAGTCTAATTTATTTTAGTACTAACTGTAGCACTCCTGTCAACCTTTGAGCTCAATGCAGACTCAAGCCACCGGCATCTCAGCTCCTTTGTTTTAAAATGCTTCAAATATATCCAATGAATGGCGGGGCCATGCAGGTTGAATGTGCTTTGGACACATTTCCTGGTCTCCACAGAGTAGTTAACTGATAACAGCTGGCATTGCAGCTCTGCACTTGATCTGCATTGAATTTAATTGAATTGAATAAATGTTATTAGCTGAATATGTATACATACAAGGAATTTGCTTTGGTGCTTTGCTCACATGTTATACAGCAGACAATTAAAAATAAAACATTATGATTTATTCAATCATGTAAAGAATGAAAAAAAACAACAGAGCAAACGGAGGCAACAGACGTTTGGCTGTTGAGTAGAGCTACTGCTCGTGGAATAAAGCTGTTTTTAAGTCTGGCTGTGGCCGCTTTGACAGTCCTGAGTCGCCTTCCAGAGGGAAGTGCTTCAAAGAATTTGTGGCTAGGGTGAGAGGGGTCAGAGATTATCTTACCTGCCTGCTTCCTGGCCCTTGCAGTGTACAGTTTGTCGATGGAGGGAAGGTTGCAGCCAATAAAGTTCTCGGCTGATTGAACGATGCGCTGCAGCCTCCGGATGTCGTGCTTGGTGGGTGAACCAAACCAGACCATGATGGAGAAGGTGAGGACAGACTCTGCGATGTCAGTATAACACTGGACCATCATTGCCTGTGGCAGATTGTGTTTTTTCAGCTGCCACAGGAAATACATCCTCTGTTGGGGCTTTTTGACTGTGGAGTCGATGGTGGCCTCCCATTTAAGGTCCCTGGAGATGACGGTTCCAAGGAACTTAAATAACTCCACAGTTGTTAATGAGCAGGGGAGGGCAGGGGGAGCTCTACTAAAGTCTACAATCAATTCCATCTTCTTAAGAGCATTGAGCTCCAGGTTGTAGTGATGGCACCAGGACGCTAGCTGTGTCACTTCCAGTCTGTAGGCAGATTCCTCACTATCCTGGATCAGTCCAATCAGGGTTGTGTCGTCCGTAAAACTTGAGATGCTTGACAGAGAAGTCTGTGAAGGTGCAGTCGTTGGTGTGGAGAGAGTTATGTCCTTGGTTGAACATAAGAGAAGGAAGAAGCTTTGCTCCTGTTGATTTCTGTGAATATACAGGGACCCCTGCTGGAGATGTATATGTTCATGATAGATAAAGATTGGCATGGTTGTTTATTGTAATAAAACAGTTTAATGATGTTAACTTGGCAAAAGTAGGTCGGGTGACTGAAATTGAACCCCATTCAAGGCACCAAACCCCGAGGGCAAGTAGCAGGGGAAAATAGATGGAAGATTTGACTAGGATTCTGAAAGTAAACTACATTTTAGTCTCAAGTAAATGTGACAACATCCAATTGCAAAAACTCACTAATAATTGTTATTATTGAAAGATTGCCTTCTGAGTGTCTTAAGTGTGACTATTGCAATTCCATTTAAAATACTTGAATTTTCAGAGAGATTATTTTCTGTGATTGGTACAATGCAGCATTTTTGCACATAGATATAACAAAAAGAACTTTGTCTAGTAAATCATCATGTTTAATCTGCAGACCGGGTGACTTACATATATGTCAAGATATTAAAAGCATGGCTGTGACCTGAATATTGAGGAGTTATTCATTTTCTGTTAATTGATATATTGTTGTTGCAAACACTGAAAAAGTTCTTGAGTTCACAGCAAACAATAAATGGATGTTCTAGAATTTGCTATCAGCTAGTTTCTTTGCAAAGGCTTTTAAATCAATACACCTTCAGTTAAGCAAAGGTACCACTTTGGTAAGGCATTTTACTAATAAGACAGTCACTTAATATATTTTTTGGTGAGTAGTTTTGACATTTCAGCAGCTTAGCAGAAACATGCAAGCTGCCTGGTCTCAGTGCTCAGTTCTGATGTCCTGTTATTTTGGAGCTCAAAGCTCCAGCTAATACCCTGTCACATTCTCACACAGGTGAACATATTTTCAGAAGAAGGAATCGCTGAGTGCTATTTGAAGGGATCATCAACTACATGATTAACACCTGATTAGAATCTATTTCTAAAAGTCTGCATGCTCTCTTTAAATTAGCTAAAATCTGCAGCAAGTGAGATTGCAGGTGCTGAAGGGAATTTATTTCAAGGCCTTTGTGTGAGCCAGCATCTCCCAAGCGTACACGTTTTCCTTGGAGCACCTCGTGAAAATGTAACCTTTCATAATTACATTTCTGTGCTTCCCAGGTCAGAAAGCTCGTTCTGAGAATTAAAATGGTTAGCAACCAGGAGAGCAATGGTCAGCAACGAAGCCTCAGGACCAAGCAAAAGTGTTCGCAAAATGGTTGACGAGTTTACACTTTGTCTTACTGATGTACAGGACACCACATTGGCTAGTTACTAGATAAGAGGACATAGGTTTGAGGTGAGAGGGAAAAAAATTAATAGAAACACAAGGGACAACTTTTGCACTCAATGGGTAGTGGTATTCAAAATGAGCTGCCAGAGGGGGTAGTTGCTGTGGGCACCAGAACAATATTTAAAAATCACTTGGACATGCACATGAATAGGAAGGTTTAGAGTGTTATGGACCAAACGTAGGCAAATGGAAGCAGTTTAGATGGGGCGATCTAGTACTGTCTGGCCGGCTGAGTTACTCCAGCCTTTTGTGCCTACCTTAAACCAGCCTCTGCAGTTCTTTCCTGCACAAAATAAATTAAGGGTAATCACTAACTGGAAGCTATTATGGGTGGGGTTCCACAGGGGTCAATATGCAATCTAATGCAAATGCATTAATGATTTGACATAAATGAAGGTGGCACGATAATGTAGACCAGCATCTGCAGTTCCTTCCAACACTTTACTCCTATATACACTGTCCAGTGCAAAAATATGATCATATCCCATACACAACTCAGGATTCTCACCACAGAAAGTTGAATATTACAAATCCTTTACTGTACATGTTAGAAGTATTGGGTGATCAAGAGCTAATATGTGCCTGCAGGTGCAGGAATCTTGAGTGAAAAACAAAACTTAACAGTGAGTTACAAATGAATGTCATAGGATTGGCGAAGGAGAGTTTTGATTTAATAGAATTTTGAGACCGAAAGTGTCTATGCCAATTCCCAGAGCAATCTCTTTCTCCCATTTATTTTATGTCCTGTAACCTTCCATTCCCTTCAACTCCTGATGTCACCCTGCATCAATTCTACCCCTCACTGAAACTCTTAGGGCTGTTTACTGTGCCAATTTAGTCTACAAATGTGCAGGTCTTTGCAAAGTGGGAGCAAACCTACATGGTCTGTGTGGTGTTTGTGCATTCAACCTGTGATCATGTGGGCATCAAAGGTTAGGGTTGAACTCGGGTTGCAGGAGCTGTGAGACAGCGGCTCATCTAGCTGCTGACTATAAATGAGCTTCATATGCCACTGTGGTCTATCCAAAAGTCACCCTCCTGTTCACAGGTCAGAAACTGATAGATGATCCAGGAGAATCTGAAACTAAAGCTGCAGTTTCTAACTATAAACTTTAAAAGCTGACACTTTATAAGCATGAAGGGCCTGTCCCACTTGGCGATTTTTTTTGGGCGATTGCTGGCGTCATATCAGTGTCGCCAAAAGATTTTGAACGTTTCAAAATCCAGCGACGACAAAAAAATGTTGCGACACCTGAAAAAACATAGCGCGTCATATGTCATCATGCCGCAAATTTTTTGGTGACCTGATACATCAGTCAATGATGCCGGCAGCCGCCGAAAAAATTGGCAAGTGGGACAGGCCCTTTAAGAGCTCTTCCACAGAACCAAATAATTTGAAAACAATTATTTCTTCATGTCATATTTTTTTTGCAGTCATAAATATAATTTCTCATCTTTTTAATTCAATTTAATTCATTTTTCCAGAAATGGAAATGTTTTTGTGCATGTGTGTTTATCACATTTATGGTACCAAGCTAACTGTTCATTCACTATATTTCTCAGAATCCCTTCAATAGATTGCTCCATTCCCCATTCTGTTGCTCAGCTGTTGGTAGTTTAGTTTAGTATAGAGGTACAGCGTGGAAACAGGTCTTTTGGCCCACCGAATCCACACACACCAGTCACACACACACACACACCAGACACACACACACACACACACACACACACACACACACACAAATAAATTTACAATTTTACAAAAGCCAATTAACTTACAAGCCTGTTTGTCTTTGGAGTGCGGAAAGAAACCAGAGCATCTGGAGGAAACCCATGTGGTCACGGGCAGAATGTACAAACTCTGTGCAGACAGCACCTGTGGTCAAGATCGAACCCGGGTCTCTGGTGCTGTAAGGCAGCAACTCTATCACTGTGCCAGATTTTGATGTTTGGGATTCTGCTGTGCACATTGTATGTGTAGTTTCCATCTGGTATTTTCTTCATGATTCACATACAAAGCCTATAATAAAAAAACCTTTATTATCAGCTAAGATGCTGTGAAAGATCTTGAATATGAACGTCAAAGTTTTATTAATCTCAATTTATATCAGTCAAAAGTCATGCACTCAAACAAATGAATCATTTTTTAGTGTAAAATATTGTATTTGCTCAAGGTTAAAATATTAAATCGTTCTTTAATACTAACAGTGAAAAGTTGTTTCGAATAATATAATTTTCACAAAAGGTACATGCTTTTAATACTGACAATGTAGCAACGTTACAAAATTTTGAGATTTAAAAAATCAAATCTGCAATTTATCCCATCAGATAAAGCATAAAAATAAGTTTAATTTGACACCTAATTCACTTTCATATTAAAAAAGTTATGGCCATTTTCATACTCGGAAATTAGCATCTTGTTCCCTATTGCTTTTCCATTGACTTAACACAAAAGCTGTGATCGAGGACAGTCAAACTCCCATAACTTTCTTAAAAATTAAGAGAACTAAATGACATTTTCAGTTATTCTAGATTGATGTATTCTGAAACAAATATGAACCAATCTTACTTGGATGACCTGAAATTAAAGCATATTATTAGTTAGTTACCTAATTGGAGCTAATTACAAATTTCAATTACTAGATCTAAACATCTATCCATTTCTTAAGAAAAGGTTAACGTTTTTAAATAGACCAAGTGTCCAAATAACATTCACACAAGAATTCACAATATAACATGATTTTTAAATCTCATTGTCATGAATTTATAGGCCAAATGGAAGGAATTTAATGTTTAATTCCCATAAATTAATGGGCATTTAAATAATCTTGCGAATGGGTTTTTGTGGAACGTGATCAATTAGAACATTGCAGTTGCGGTGAATTTGAACCCCATATCGGCAGGAAAAACACTGCCGGTTCGTATGGGGCCAAAATCACATTTTCGCCAAGGAAATTTTGATTAAAGTCATCCTAAGAAGCAAGTTTATATGTAAAATAAACTACTTACCCTGTGTTTTGTCCCCTACGTGAGATCCGTCCTGTTGTAGGCATTGAGGGCGTTAGAAGTAGCTTTTTTATTTTACTCCAGCGATTAAATTGTCCTGCCTTTTTTTTTTAATTTCCGAGAACGGAAGTCGGAACGATTTTTCTGCAGCAGCTGGCAGCCTGAGGAAATCCATCATGGACAGGCAGGCAAAAACAGCCTTTTAATCCTGCCCTCCCCTCAAAGGCACCAAAGTCGCGCACACGGCCAGTGGCAGAACTGCAGTGCCGCAGAAGGTAAGTATTGTAACATCGCTAGACAATGTAATATAAATACAGTGGCTTGCAAAAGTTTTCATACCCCTTGAACTTTTCCATATTTTGTCACGTTACAACCACAAACGTAAATGTATGTTATTGGGATTTTATGTGATAGACCAACACAAAGTGGTGCATAATTGTAAAGTGGAAGGAAAATGATACATGGTTTCAAAATGGTATTACAAATAAAAAACTGAAAAGTGTGGCGTGCAAAAGTATTCAGCCCCCGTTAGTCAATACTTTGTAGAACCACCTTTTGCTGCAATTACAGCTGCAAGTCTTTTGGGGTATGTCTCTAACAGCTTTGCACATGTAGAGACTGCAATTTTTGCCCATTCTTCTCCAGCAGTGCTCCATGAGATGTTCAAAGCTTGGGAAATTTTTTTGTAACCTAACCCTGCTTTAAACTTCTCCACAACTTTATCCCTGACCTGTCTGGTGTGTTCCTAGGGCTTCATGATGCTGTTTGTTCACTAATGTTCTCTAACAAACCTCTGAGGCCTTCACAGAACAGCTGTATTTATACTGAGATTAGATTACACACAAGTGGACTCTATTTACTAATTAGCTGACTTCTCAAGGCAATTGGTTGCACTGGATTTTATTTAGGGGTATCAGAGTAAAGGGAGATGAATAATTTTGCACGCCACACTTTTCAGTTTTTCATTTGTAAAAAAATTTGAAAACCATGTATCATTTTCCTTCCACTTCACAGTTATGCGCCACTTTGTGTTGGTCTATCACATAAAATCCCAATAAAATACATATACGTTTGTGGTTGTAACATGACAAAATGTGGAAAAGTTCAAGGGTATGAAAACTTTTGTAAGCCACTGCAGTTGGCAGATGAATAATCCAATAACAAAGAGGCACAATGATCTTAACAAGAGGGGATTGTGGAGATAGATCTTATTCATTATACTGGAAACCTCCAGTCAAAATAAAACTTAAGGGCGACACAGTGGTGCAGCTGGTAGAACTGCTGCCTCACACTGCCAGAGACCTTGGTTTGACCTTAACCACAGCGACTGCCTGTGTGAAATTTGCATGTTTTCTCTATGACTGCATGGGATTCCTCTGGGTGCTCTGGTTTCCTTCCACATCCCAAAGATGTGCGGGTTTGTTGGTTAAATGGTCTCTGCAAATTGCCCTTAGAGTGTAGAGCAAAGATCATAGAAGGCAGATCTTTGGTGTGGAGAGTGAATGCGAAAATCAGATAGCATAGAATTAGTATGAACAATTGATCAATGGTCGGTCTGGACTCTTTGACAAAGCCTTATGATATAGAGCATAAAAATATAAATGACTGAATATTTTATTGTGATATATTTCATGTTCTGACGATCCCAAAGCACTTCACAGTTTTGAAGAGCTTCTCAAAAAAAAGCTGAAAATACTGTAAATATTTAGGTCAGCTAGCACCTGTAATGGGAGAGTTAATGCTTTAGCTTCAGAACCTTTTACCAGAGTAGGTTTTGAAATTCACTCATTGTTGCTCTGTAAGTAACGGCAACAGTTGATCAGATGGGGAAAGCAGGTACAATAAAAATAATGTAAAATACATTTGGAAAGGCACATGGACAGGAAAGGTTTAGTGGGATATGGACTAAATGCTGGTAAATGGGACTAGAGTAATTGGGCATATTGGTCTGCATGCACAAACTGGGATGAAGGGTCCTTTTTGGTGCTGCATAACTCTATAACAGCACCTACCCTTCTGACTGGCACAGTGCAGATTGGAATGTAATTTTGAATGCAATAATGTTAGTTGATCATTTGTTTAAGTCTTGCATCTCACAATTTCAGTATTCTTTACTTTATCTCTCCTCTTCTAGTATTTATTTTATTCACCTTTTTCCTTCTACACCGTATCCACTCATACCTTGATCACCTTATTTCACCTGATATTTAACCTTTTTCTGATCATCCCAACAGACATCCTTTTTCTTCACCTTGTCCTTTCTGTCTTTAGTGCAACTTAAAACTTGTTTCATTTATCTACTTTCGAAGTAGAGAATAAGGTGACTTTATCTCAATTTGTATTTCATATTTATGGCTGTTTTTGGGTCACAGTTGATTTTGCCCAAGGTCATTTGAACACAGTCATATGACTGTGGGGTATTTACAAAGAGAAGTGAAAGTATGGCATTCACTGTGCTCCATTAGTGCACTTCGCTGGTCAGCAACTGTTGGTGGCAGATACATTCACTTTTCCAGATTGTTGTAGATGACTCCGTAGGTGTGGACTTCATGCTCAAATCTGTGATTCATCCTATGTTATTTCCTATGAGCTTTCTAATAAAAGCACTGCAGCAACATTCATATTGATATCGGCTTGCATGATTAGATTTAGTAATATTATTTATATTCCACAAGCAGGGGTTAAGTAAAATACTCTCAGCAAAATGGATCAGTTTCTTCACTAAAAAGATTTTGTTGATTTGGTTTCTATTTGCTGGTGTTTAGAATAATAAAAGGGGATCTCATAGCAAAAAAATCTACATAAAACTAACAAGACTGGGCAGACCAAAGAATGAGAATGTCTTGTGTGCAAGAAGGAACAGCAGAAAGGGTCTTGACCCAAAACGTCACCCATTCCTTCTCTCCAGAGATGCTGCCTGTCTCGTTGAGTTACTCCAGCTTTTTGTGTCTATCTTCAAGCAGAATGTCTTGATGGTTGGGAAAGGAAAAAGGGTTATTGTCTAAAAACTATGTAAGACAATGTAGGACATCTATGTAGGAGATGAGCAGAAATGTCTTCATCTTGAAAGTGGTAAATCTAACTTCCATGTAAAGCATTTTTATGTCAAATCATTAAATACAGTGGCTTGCAAAAGTATTCATACCGCTTGAACTTTTCCACATTTTGTCACGTTACAACCACAAATGTAAATGTATTTTATTGGGATTTTATGTGATAGACCAACACAAAGCGGTGCATGATTGTGAAGTGGAAGGACAATGATACATGGTTTCCAAATTTTATTACAAATAAAAAGCTGAAAAGTGTGGCGTGCAAAAGTATTCAGCCCCCCGTGAGTCAATACTTTGTAGAACCACCTTTCGCTGCAATTACGGCTGCAAGTCTTTTGGGGTATGTCGCTACCAGCTTTGCACATGTAGAGACTGAAATTTTTGCCCATTCTTCTTTGCAAAATAGCTCAAGCTCAGTCAGATTGGATGGCGAGCGTATGTGAACAGCAATTTTCAAGTCTTGCCAGAGATTCTCAATTGAATTTAGGTCTGGACTTTGACTGGGCCATTCTAACACATGAATATGCTTTGATCTAAACCATTCCATTGTAGCTCTGGCTGTATGTTTAGGGTCGTTGTCCTGCTGGAAGGTGAACCTCCGCCCCAGTCTCAAGTCTTTTGCAGACTCTAGCAGGTTTTCTTCCAAGATTACCCCGTATTTGGCTCCATCCATCTTCCCATCAACTCTGACCAGCTTCCCTGTCCATGCTGAAGAAAAGCATCCCCACAGCATGATGCTGCCACCACCATGTTTCACAGTGGGGATGGTGTGTTCAGGGTGATGTGCAGTGTTAATTTTCCGCACACATAGCGTTTTGCATTTAGGCCAAAAACTTCAATTTTGGTCTCATCAGACCAGAGCACCTTCCTCCACATGTTTGCTGTGTCCCGACATGGCTTGTGGCAAACTGCAAACGGGACTTCTTATGGCTTTGTTTCAACAATGGATTTCTTCTTGCCATTCTTCCATAAAGGCCCGATTTGTGGAGTGCACGACTAATAGTTGTCCTGTGGACAGATTCTCCCACCTGAGCTGTGGATCTCTGCAGCTCCTCCAGAGTTACCAAGGGCCTCTTGGCTGCTTCTCTGATCAATGTTCTCCTTGCGCGGCCTGTCAGTTTAGGTGGACGGCCATGTCTTGGTAGGTTTGCAGTTGTGCCATACTCTTTCCATTTTTGGATGATGGATTGAGCAGTGCTCCATGAGATGTTCAAAGCTTGGGATATTTTTTTATAACCTAACCCTGCTTTAAACTTCTCCACAACTTTATCCCTGATCTGTCTGGTGTGTTCCTGGGCTTCATAATGCTGTTTGTTCACTAATGTCCTCTAACAAACCTCTGAGGCCTTCACAGAACAGCTGAATTTATACTGAGATTAGATTACACACAAGCGGACTCTATTTACTAATTAGGTGACTACTGAAGGCAATTGGTTGCACTGGATTTTATTTAGGGGTAACAGAGTAAAGGGGGCTGAATACTTTTGCACGCCACACTTTTCAGTTTTTTATTTGTAAAAAAATTTGAAAACTATGTATCATTATCCTTCCACTTCACAATTATGCACCACTTTGTGTTGGTCTATCACATAAAATCCCAATAAAATACATTTACGTTTGTGGTTGTAACATGACAAAATGTGGAAAAGTTCAAGGGGTATGAAAACTTTTACAAGTCACTGTATATTCAAGAAATAGTTAGATATAATACTTTGGTTCAAGAAATATGGGAGTATGCAGGATGTTGAATATGATTAAAAAGCCACAATCACGTGCTGAAAGGCCAACCCTTGATCTTATTTTCTATGCTCCCAATAATGCCATTCCTTCAGTTTTACATGTTCAATGTCCTTTAATTCCAAATATAACAACATTCTATAAATAGCTTAACCGTGGAATGTAATGATCACAGAAGGAGGTACACACATATTTTCTATTGAGTGTTTAGAGATGGACAATAAATGCAGCCTTCCCAACAGAGCTCGCATTCTGTACTGAAATTAATTCTTTATAAAGCAATCTTAATTAAAAATTAATTCTTTAGGCAGCAGGCATCCCTGTGTATGCCACATTTATTGCCCATCTCTAATTGCCCTTGAGAAAGTAGTAGTGACTCCCAACTTGTGCCTTGTAACATTTATGAATGATGTTCATAAAATGAGTCACTTACTACAAAATACCCACGGGCCTCTTCTATCCTCTCCCATTGGGCAAAAGGTGCAGTTGTTACAGTTGTACAAGATATTGCTAAAGGCCATGGTTGGAATACTGTGTTCAGTTTTGATCATCCTGCTTTAGGAAAGATACCATTATGCTGGAATTAATGCAAAAAAAGATTTACAAGGATTGAGGACCTGACCTATAGGGAGAAATTGGGCAGGTTAGGATTATATTCCTGGAAGTGAGGGGTGACCTTAAAGAAATGTATAAAATCACTCTACTTCCTTAGAAGCCTTAGGAGGTTTGCGATGTCTCCAACAACTCTCACCAACTTCTACATATGCGCCATAGAAAGCGTTTTATCGGGATGCTTCACGGCTTGTTTTGGGAACAGCTCCATCCAAGACCGCAACAAATTGTAGCGAATTGTGGACACAGTCCAGACCTCAGCAAGGCCAGCCACATAATCAAGGATAAATTGTGCCCTGGTCACTCCCTCTTCTATCCTCTCCCATTGGGCAAAAGGTGCAGAAGTGTGAAAATGCACACCTCCAGATTAAGGGACAGTTTCTTCCCAGCTGTTATCAGGCAACTGAATCATCCTACCACAACCAGAGAGAAGTCCTGAACGACTTTCTACCTCATTGATGACCCTCAAACTATCTTTGATCGGATGTTCAAGAAGGAACTGCAGATGCTGGAACAACGAAGGTAGACAAACGTGCTGGAGAAACTCAGCGTGTGCGGCAGCGTCTATGGAGCAAAGGAAATAGGCAACGTTTCGGAAGGGTTTCGGCCCGAAATGTTGCCTATTTCCTTTGCTCCATAGATGCTGCTGCACCCGCTGAGTTTCTCGAGCACTTTTGTCTACCTATCTTTGATTGGACTTTACTGTTTGTACCTTGCACTAAACTTTATTCCCTTGTCATGTATCTATACAATGTAAATGGCTCAATTATAATCATGTATTGGCTTTCAGCAGACTGGTTAGCATGCAATAAAAGCTTTTCACTGTACCTCAATACACATGCCAATAAACTAAACTGAACTGAAAATCATGACAGGAATAGATAGGGTGAATGCACTGATATTTTCCCAGGCTAGTTGGGTGGTGGGTATATGGCATGATCTGCCAAAGGAAGTAGATGAGGCAAGGCAACATTTGAAAGACATTATCCATGTGTAAGGATGGGAAATATTTTATGGGTTATAGGCCACTCATGGGTAAATGGGACTAGCTTGGCTTGGGCATCTTAATTGGTCATAAGGTCAGAAAGTCACAAGTAGAGCCAGGATTTTGCCATAAATGCCATGTGCCTTTTCATGCCTTTTTTTGATGATTTCAGGAAGATAATGCCTTTTTCACGATTGAGTGCCTAAATTAGCCTTAATTTGCCATTTTAACGTAATTTACAAGAAAATTTACAGCACCAGGGCGAAACCCGGCTGTAAGTGGGTGTTAAGTGGTGATTGGAGAGGGGTGGGTGGGAAAGGGTCCAGTCTTTGCAAACTGGAGTCATGCTTTAAGTAGGTGTGAAGTGGTGATTGGGGAGGAGTAGGTGGGGAAGGATCTAGTCTTTTCAAACCGGAGTAAAGCTGTGAGTAGGTGTGAAGTGTTGGTTGGGGATGGGGTGTGGGGTGCCAGGGTTAAGTTTCTGTTTATCGAACTTGCAGTAGAACCTTTTCAGGTCATTGGTCAGCTGACGATTGCCCAAGGAGCGGGGGGTTTTCCACTTGTAGATTGTGATTTCTTGCAAGCCCTTCCACACTGAAGAAGAGTCATTTGCTGAGAACTTGCTCCTCAACTTCTTAGAGTACCTTTCCTTGGCAGCTCTGATTCTTCTTCTTAGCTTGTACTTGGCCTGCCTGTAGAGGTCTGCATTCCCGCTCCTGTAGGATCTACCCCTGCAAGCGTCAAAATACCTAAAGTCAAGTGAACGCCTTGTAAAAAACTGAACGATTTGGTGAGAGTGTACGGGAGTGATACATTCTCTACAGATAATGGTGTGCAGTTTTTCAAAGCATGTGAGAAAGCAGTGAATCATGAGAAGAAATATTTTGTCTCCCAGCATGTACAGACAGCTAAACACAAGTCGAAGGCAGAGAAACTGAAGGTAGGAAATATGCAAGGTGTCTCCTCACAACATTTACGGCTGGCTCCAATCGCAAATCTGAGTTTTCGAGTGATCTATGCAAAGCATTCATTGATGCTGGTATTCCACTGTGGAAATTGGAAAACAAATCTCTCAGAGGTTTTTTTGGGAAATACACAAAGGAACCTATACCGAGCGAGTCATCATTACAGAAAAATTATGTTGACAGCAACTTCAACATTGTTGTGCAGAAGATTAGAGATGAAGTTGCATGCAACAAAATATGGATCTCACGAGACAAGCCAACCAATGCTGTGGGCAGATATGTTGCCGATGTGGTCATCGGTACACTGGAGGCAGGTCAACCATCAAAGGAGTATTTGTTGACATTGGAAGTATTAGAGAAGTCAAAAAGCACAACTATTGCTCAGTTGTTTACATCTTCACTTGCTGTACTTTGTACTTAAAGTTCCTGGCGATGTAGGTAAAGGCATACAAGGAAAATGTGAGAGAGGGATTTTAGCTAAGAAAGATCTTGAAGAATTACAAAACATAGCTACATTTCTCAAAGGTAGTTGTAATGCACAAGATATCAACATGAATGTAGAGTTTGTAGCTTGTTTCAGGAATGCACCAGTGACCTCAGCTGGGGTAGAAAGACGTTTTTCACAATTGAAGCTGTCATCTGTCTGACAGATGGCCTAGTTCACCACCAGATAATTTGAAAAAAAATGCTAGTAATTATGTGCAACCATGCAATAATGCAGTATACCTATATAATTATCATTTTTAACCATATTTTGGTGTAGAAAATACATGCCTTTTTATGCCTTTTTAATCAATAAATGCCTTTTTCGTGCCTTTTTTGTAATTTTATTTTGCCTTTTTGTCTGCTTATTTCAGAGATTTTTAGCGCCTAAACATCCTGGCTCTAGTCATAAGGAATAGGAGTAGAATTAGGCCATTTGGCTCATCAAGTCGACTCCACTATTCGGTCATTGCTGATCTATCTCTTCATCCTAACCCTATTCTCCTGCCTTCACCCGATAACCTCTGACACCTGTGCATTGTGGACACAGTACCCTTGGTGTGGACAAGTTGGGCCAAAGGGCTTGTTTTCATGCTGCATGACTCTATGATTCTAATACAACCTTATGATCAGTGCTGAGCAATTTAATATTGGATATTAATAATTCCTTTCAATACCTGCCCTGATCTTTTTCTCCTGGCTGTGCACTAGATGGTGCTGCACCATGTTATGAAATTGAAACAATTTAGGGAGGCCTGAGGATTAATTTCAGGCAATGATGCTCGTGTGTACGTTCCTGTAAGCAATAGCAATTTCAAGTTTGCAATTCAATACACTTCCTTTTGTAGACGTTGCTGGCAGTATCAGGCATCAAAACATTTTTTTTTCCTGGATGTATTTAGAAGGAGAAATCTACTGCACTTTAGAATGTCATTACCACTTGACAAATTGTAATATTATAAAGAATGTAGCACTAAAATATTTAAATGGATGTGATCCATCTGCAGTCTCTTTGGGGAACTATACCTGACTCACATCCAATTGTTCCAGCTGATCTACAGAAGGAAACTCTGAATCAATGAATGAAGTACATTTTGCTTCATTCTCAGTTTCTCCTCTCTGTTCTTGAAGACGGTAACTCAAGCTGGTTTACTGTTCCAGCATTTTGGTACCTTGCCCAATTGACCATTTAAGCTGAAACAAAATCGATAGGAAGTGTCAGCTGGCTGGTCATCAGGACCTCAAGGTGTTTGTTGCCAAGCTCACCGCTGACCTCAGCAAACATCTAGTCCAATGCATTCTTCAGCATCATTTACTTCAACACAAACTCAAGTTTAATCCTGGATGCTTTGGCTTCCTATTTCTCTTGGGTTACTAAAATCAGTTGGGTTCATTTTAACATTATCTCTACATGTTTACTTTTAGTTTAGTTTCGAGATACAGCGCGGAAACAGGCCCTTCCGCCCACCGAGTCCGCACTGACCAGTCGTCCCTGCACACTAGCACTATCTTGTACGCTAGGGACAATTTACAATTTTACCAAAGCCAAAGCTGCACATCCTTGGATTGTGGGAGTATACTGCACCTGGAGAAAACCCACACGGTCCAAGGGAGAAAGAAAAAACTCCGTACAGACAGCACCCATAGTCAGGATTGAACCCGGGTCTCTGGCGCTGTAAGGCAGCAACTCTAGCGCTGCACCCCGGTGCTGCCCCGGTTAAGAGATAAGAAACTTGAACGCTGAGAAATATCCCACGGACTCTCAGCAACACAATCGCACACTCAGGGCACAAATTAATTAATAAGAGGGGGCAACAGAAAGCTTGAGCAAAATGAAGGGTTTTGCAGGCCATTATCTTCCTCACACTTTAACTTGAATGTGTGGAAGATCCAGGAGGCAATGCAAGTCAGCAAGGACAAAGATGAGATAATACTACGGTTTTGGATAAGGGTCACAAAACTCTGACTTTGCTAAAATTGGAATTAATCAGAAATCACCAGGAATAATCCATTCAGTGAGTAACACAAGTCACAGTAAGTGGACTGAGATCACATGGAAATTGTGATGCCATGTGTAGGAGCCATTAAGCTTAAGTCAGTATATTATAGCCATGTCTAACATTTTTAATATTTTAATTTTTATCTGTATGTACTTTTGTGGGTGGAATGTGATACGTAGAAGGAGTGTGTCTATTTCTAGAGGAGACTGGCGCAGACTCATAGATTAGGAGTCAGTTGGGTCTTGGAAGGATGGTGAGAATACAGTTTTTTACCATTCACACATGCGTTAATGAGATGACATACTTTCATAAGGAGAAACTTTCATATGATTTATATGACATGAATGGAACAGCGATTAAAAGCGGAAAGTGACGGATTATTTCTTTGCTATGTACTACTTCAATATAAGACCAATTAATCAAGAACCAACGTTTGGAAGATTTGTTTTTTACTATCTTAAGTGTGTCGTGAGTGGGTAAAATATACCTCCTAACCATCCATGAGGAGTAATGGCCATCGAAGTTGGACTTTGAGAACGTCGTAAAGACTGCCATTACATCATGGATATAGAATCTGCAAATACATTGATTTAAATTCATTATTGCTTCAGGTGTTCCCAAGTCTTAGAATGAACATGATAATATGAACATAGTTCTGAGGTGGCCTGCAACCAACTTGTACATGCTTTTAAGATTCTGGTCTCACTTCAATATTGAATATTCTGTTTTTTGATGAAAGTCTTTCGATCTGAAGCATTATTTTTATTTCAACAAATACTGTCTGACCTGCTGTGTGTATCCAATTTTGTTTTTGCTATTTATTTTTAAATATTCAATATTCAGCTCAGAAACTTGAATTGCTGGAAGATTACCGTGGAGCTGGAAGGAGGCAAAGACAGTTGAGGGAGTCAGAGAATGAAACTCGAGGAGAGGTAGGCACAAGTAGGATTCTTACTAGAGAGTAGATTTAAGGGAATAATGTTAATCATATCATTTCAGAAACGTATTGCACTGTGGTATCCATTACATTAATCAAATCAAAAGTAGGAACTGATCCGATGCTGAGGCTCAAATATGCAGAGAATTAATCAGAGCTATTTGATTTCATACAGCTATGAGATTAAATAAACAGGATAAATTCAGAAATGAGAGAGACATTTTTAAATTTCCCTAGCTTATGCAGAGATAATGTAAGCAGGGAGAGTGCAGAGTAGATTTACGAGGTTGTTGCCAGGACATGAGGGGCTGAACTATAGCGAGAGGTTGGGCAGGCTAGTACTTTATTCCTTGGAGCACAGGGAGGATGAAAGGTGATCTTATGGGGGTGTATAAGATCATGAGGGGAATAGATAGGGTGAGTACACAAAGTCTTTTGCCCAGCGTAAGAGAAACAAAAATCAGAGGACATAGGTTTAAGGCGAGGGGGGAAAGATTTAGTAAGAACCTGCAGGGCAACCTTTTCACACATAGGGTGGTTGGCATATTGAATGAGCTGCCAGAGGAGGTAGTTGAGGCAGGTACTATAAAAATATTTTAAAGGCATTTGGACAGGTACATGGATAGGAAGGTTTTTGAGGGACATGGGCCAAATGTGGGTTGGTGGGACCGGTGAAGATATAGCATTTTGGTTCACATGGGCAAGTTGGGCCGAAGGGCCTGTTTCCATCCTGTATGACTCAATGACTCTAAAATCGCTTATCAAATTGGGCAAAGGGATTGTGGTATTTTTCGTCATCGTTGGACATATTTGTTGGTATTTGAGGCTCAAATCAATGTTTACTGTTTTAATAAATGACCATTTGTTACAGGTAGCTATTACAAAGTTTATTGGTCCAGAATGTGGAAAGTGAATTATCCCGGAGAAGCTTGTGGAAAATAACTGTTTACATTGCACTTCCGGTTCATGTACAAGAACACAAACAAAAATGAGGAAATTGTGAAATATCTTTATTAGATAAATATGAGGATTTTGAGATTAATATTGCTGCAATTGTTTGGTTGATGGACTTGGCTTGTTCATAGCTCATGACCATCCATCAATGAATTACACACTGTAGTAGTTTTGGATATGGAATTAGGCAAGCCAACTACAAACTGGCATCTGCCCAGGCTACTTAAATAACAATTATGCTCAATTCTGCTCATTATATTGCTTTTATGCAGCTTAATGACACAATTTAGTGTTAAAAATTTGCTACAACTAACTAAAGGGCTGAGTAAATGTAATCTTTGGATACATATTTCTGGTTGGACGATTTCCTGAAATCTTGATCCCACGACTTGAACGTGACTGAAGTCAAGATCAATGAAGTTGAGTCCAGCTGATCACATGTCTTTGACAAACTTAAATATATTTTCCTGACAATGGTTGCAACCGGGGTGGGGGGGGGGCGAGAATGTTCTATCGTGGTATTGCAGCAACAGCTGTTGTACAAAGTGGAACTTGTGCCATTATGTTTGGATTCTAAATGCCTATAAAAGTTGTGCATGGTTTATATGTTTAATCAGTGCTAATGGACATCTTTCCCTAAAGGCACGCAATAATGCCCAGTGATTTCAGAAGTCTGCACACCTGTTGAAGTTATTCCTGCATCTCTTCCAGAGCAGCAGCTCGCCTCATTCATCTTATTGAGGTCCTTGCTCAGCCTGAGCATCTCTCAGAGGAACAATATCTGACCACCTGTTCCCCTCTACTGAGAAGATCTTGAAATTCATATGGAGATGGTTGACATCAGTGCACTGAGGCTCAAGAAATTACACGGGCAACAATGGGAGAAGGTATCCAGCGAAATCAACGCCGGTGCTCCAAGAAGTGCTCAGAGTTAGTGAAACATCATTGTACCGCTCAATGTACCACGTCTAAGCCGATTCAATAAAAATATCAATTACTACCCCTGTAACATATGGATGTAAACAAACACACAAACACATATACACATCTGCTGCTTCTCTAATCTTGGCAAGTAAGTCATTCAGACACTTTGCAACATGCCTTCTGATACTTTTCCTTCTCTCTAAACGGAGACGATGGCGCCAACTCCCCCTCCTGCAGGAACAGACGGCTCGGGCACTTCTGCACAAGCATAGTTCATCCTGAGGTGAAGGTGCAGCCAACCCATGAGGTTGGTCACCATAAAGACTATGGCCAGTGGAGATTGTGGACTGTAAGCTCATTTAAAATCTGCCTTCTTCCTCATTCCATATGTCCCAACATTGCTCTGTTCCTTTCCAATGCTCGACTGTTCCCGACTTGCCTGTGCTGGTTTGACTGATGGCCTTCTTGATCTCATCCAAAGATGGATGTAGGTCAAGGTCGTCAAGTGTTGGCTTTTGTGGGATCTGGCCGAGAGTGACTGGTTCAACGGCAGAGGGACTATTGAGTAGCAAAGTGTTCTCTCCATCTCTCTGAGATGCTGCTTTTATCCTTGAGCAGGGTTTGGCCTTCAGCTGCAAGGAGGGGGGAGGAGGTCGGCTTGGGTGGACCATACACAGCCTTGATCAAGCTGAAAAACTGCTTAGAGTTGTTCATGTCTGTGTAATGTTGAGCTTCGTCCGCTCTACTCGCTCACCAGCTGTCTTGCATCTCTCGTAGCTTCTTCTGTGACTTGCTCTGCAAGTGTTTGAAGCGATTCTTTTTGGAGATGGAGGATACGTCATTCTCCCACTCAATGGATGCCTTGTGTTTCTCCTCCGGGAGTTTGGCTATTTCATCATTGTTTATATCAAACCAGTCCTGGTGGACTCGCTCCTTGCGTCCAAGCACTTCCTTAGCTAACTCTGTCATCAGCTCTTTGAATTGATTCCACATTTCAGTTGGGTCACATGTCAATGGTCCATGAGCAATCAGCTTGTTGTCCAACTGGGACTGGTACTTCTCAGTGACGTCATAAGGCATAGACGGAATCCCTGTTGAACTCTACAAGGCAGCAGGTCCTGAGACACTAGACGCCTTCCACAACATCTTGTCCAGCATCTGGGAGACAGAAAGTATGCCCGATGAATTCAGGGACGCCAGTGTTGTCTCCTTGTTCAACAACAAAGGTAGAAAAGCTGACTGTGGCAACTACCGAGGCATCTCCTTGTTGTCAGTCGCTGGAAAGATACTGACCCGTGTCATCCCCAACCGCCTAATCAATAAGGTCTTGGAAGCCAGCTTGCTAGAGTCTCAGTGTGGTTTCAGACCTGATCGCAGCACTGCTGATATGATCTTCACGGTGAGACAGATACAGGAAAAATGCATCGAACAGAAGATGGACCTCTACGCAGTCATCATCGACTTGACAAAGGCCTTTGACATGGTCAACCAGGACGCTCTGTGGTTGATACTTCACACGCTCGGCAGCCAAAGAAAGTTCATCCAGATCATCCGCCTCTTCCATGATGGCATGACAGGAACAGTTCTGGTCAACGGCGAAATGTCTGCACCTTTTGACATCTCCAGTGGAGTGAAGCAAGGTTGCATTACGGCCCCTGTACTCTTCAATCTCTTCTTCGGCTGCATCCTGAATTACACATTCCAGGACCTTGATCGTGGTGTGTCCCTGAAGTACCGTCTGGACGGACCACTCTTTGACCTTCGACGACTGATCGCCAAAACCAAGATGCACGAACGGCTCATTCTCTAAGCCCTTTTTGTGGATGACTGCGCCCTCATGGCTCACGGGGAATCTGATCTCCACTTCATTGTGATCAAATTTGCAGAAGCAGCAAAGGCTTTTGGTCTCACAATCTGCCTCAGCAAAACGGAAGTCATCCACCAGCCGACTCCAGACTCCGCAGCACCTTCCCCAAGTGTGCAATTGACAGCACACAGCTGAAAGCCGTTGACTCCTTCAAATACTTGTGAAGTGTAATATCACTGATGGCTCCCTGGACAAGAAAATCTCAACGAGAATCAGCAAAGCCAGTCAAGCATTTGGACGCCAGCGTACAAGAGATGAACCACCACAACATCAAGCTGGCAACTAAACTCAAAGTCTACAAAGCAGTTGTGCTTTCCAGCCTACTCTATGGCTGTGAAACGTGGACCTTGTATAGGAATTACATCCGTCAACTTGCGAAGTTCCATATGCACTCGTTAAGGTCCATCTTGGGCATTCACAGCGCAAAGTGCCCAACCTAGAAGTATTGGACAGATCCAGCTTCACAAACATCGAGGCTATGATCATCAAAGCACAGCTTCGATGGACTGGGCACGTCATCAGGATGGATGAAACCCGCATGCCTCGACAGGTCTTCTACCGTGTGCTCTACCAGGGGCAAAGGAACCGTGGGCTTCCCAGAAAGCGGTACAAAAATTACATCAAGGACCATCTCCACTATTGTGGTCTTATGCCCAAGCAACTGGAAGCCTGCGCCAGTAGCAGAACACGCTGGCACGCAGCAGTGCGAGCAGCAGCCAGCAGCTTCGAGGAGCGCCGCCTAGAGCGACATATCAAAGTCATGGAGAGGAGGAAGGCTGCCGCCCAGAACCCGCCAGCGATGACCTTCATCTGCCCTCACTGCCCTCGAGTGTGCAGTTCACGAATTAGACTCGTAAGCCATGTTAGAACACACCAGCATTGAGACTTCACAACCCCTGCCATCATCGTTACCGATGGGCCACCACCAGGTGCTGGTTTATAAACTATGAGAAAGAAAAGAAGGCAACCAAACACCCCATCTGACTGACTCAGCTCAAATACTGACACACCATGGAAGAAGAGATAATGTTCCGTCAGCTGGAATGGATGGTAGCCAGGCTGAGGAGAGGCTTGTTCACATGCCAGCTCCTCAGAGGGTGAGGTCGCACTCAAATCTGCCCCCAAGAGATTCAGTTGAAGGCTGCAGTGGATCATGTTTGAGGATTTGCCAAGCCTGTTTCCACTCTTGCTTAAAATGAAAAGCATGAAGGGTGGCCAGACCCAACCGTGCAGTGGGCGCAGTGGTTAACTCCATGTCAGCTCTCACATGCCCAACCATTGCACGTTATGAAGTCCTTGATATTCATTTGGCTACATGGCAGCAGAAATTTGAATTGCTGATTTCCAGGGCATTTTAGGAAGACAGGGGATTAATGATTGCCTTTTCGGCCCTTTACAGAAACTTCAGAAGTTCCCCATCTCTAAACAAATACTATTTTTGCTTTCAATTGTCAGTACTATGGACACTTGCTGAGTGATGACACCCTTTAGTTTGACAAGCACATATCCAGCAAGGGAATCATCAGAGAGGTTTGTATCTCTAAAGCATAGAAAGCGATTTTAAATCATTCTCTTTCTTCATCTATAATGGTAATGTGTCACAGCCAGCAAACACATTGAGCCAACCTTTCTCAAATCAGCATTTTAATGTTTTAAGGGTGAATTACTGCCACCTTTTTGAGGGTAATACAAATAAACAATAAATAATGGCCTTGCCAGCAACAGCACAACGACGGAGAATCAGAGTAAAATCTGAAAGATTTTATTTGGTAGATAGAACTGTACACACAGGAGCAGCACGTTCGCCCATCATGTGTGTGCTGACCATACCAATTAAATGGATTTTACCTGTCTACATGTGTCCATATTACTGTATGTGTCTTCTGGATCAACTAGAATGGCATTGGAATTTAATTCAGATAAATGTGAGGTGTTGTATGTTGGTAGGGACAAACCAGGCGAGGATTTACACAATAAATGATGGAATCCTAGGGAATGTTGCAAAGCTGAGTGACTTAGTGGTGTAGGGACGTAGTTCCATGAAGGTGGCAACGCTGGTGCAGAGAATGGTGAAGTCGGCATTTGGCACACTTGCCTTTATTGGAGAGAGATTTGAGTACAAAAGTCAGGACATCGTACTGCAGCTGTACGAGATAGATATTGGTGTGACTATATTTGGAACATTATATAGTACTGTATAGCATTTTCACCCAAGGACTTACCAATCCTTATCCATAACTATCTTAAAACTTGCAAAATTATGGTCACTGGGGGGAGAAGAGGGAATGGCTGGAACAAAATGGTCCTTGATTATGTTGGTTGCTTTCTCAAGGCAGCGTGGAATGTAGGTGGCGTCAGTGCACCCTAATGCATCCCCAGCTCTCAGGTCTCTTTTGATTTTGTTGGACGCAACGCAATGTTCCCATGCCTGATACCAGCCTCGCCAGTTGGACACTCTATTCTGAGTTTGTTGGGAGAGGAGATTATCAGATAGACAGAGAAAATAGATTCAAGCATGTGCTCAAAGGTTTCTTGAAAAGGTGCAACATCCCCACTAACTCCAGGGAACATCTGGCCTGTCATCGTATAAAATGGAGCATCCAACCCTGCAAAAGCAGCAAAACCTGTCCATGCCCTCACAAACTGCCCCATCAGGCACCTGTTGTACCATCTGTGGAAGAGTTTGCAGTTCCCATGTTGGTGGTACGTGCTTTCATGCTATTGTGCCATCGATGTCATTAATAACCGCAGTACCCACAGAGCCAGAGTGGAAGCAAGTTACCTTTGATTCTAAGGGTTCTCCTTGTAGCACAGAAAGAATGCCTGAATGCTGAGAGAATTCTGCATTCTCTGAATGCTGAGAGAATGGAGCAGCTGGGCTTGTATACTCTGGAGTTTAGAAGGATGAGAGGGTATCTCATTGGAACATATAAGATTGTTAAGGGCTTGGACACGCTAGAGGCATGTTGCCATTTAGAACGGAGACGAGGAAACACCTTTTCTCACAGAGAGTAGTGAGTCTGTGGAATTCTCTGCCTCAGAGGGCGGTGGAGGCGGGTTCTCTGGATGCTTTCAAGAGAGAGCTAGATAGGGCTCTTAAAAATAGCGGAGTCAGGGGATATGGGGAGAAGACAGGAACGGGGTACTGATTGGGGATGATCAGCCATGATCACATTGAATGGCAGTGCTGGCTCGAAGGGCCAAATGGCCTACTCCTGCACCGAATGTCTATTGTCTATTGTCTATAATGCATTTGGTTTTGAATTTCCTCGAAAATTCACAAATAATTTTCAAGAAAACATAGAAACATAGAAAATAGGTACAGGAGTAGGCCATTCGGCCCTTCGAGCCTGCACCGCCATTCAATGTGATCATGGCTGATCATCCAACTCAGTATCCGGTACCTGCCTTCTCTCCATACCCCCTGATCCCTTTAGCCACAAGTGCCACATATAATGCCCTCTTAAATATAGCCAATGAACTGGCCTCAACTACCTTCTGTGGCAGAGAATTCCAGAGACTCACCACTCTCTGTGTAAAGAATGTTTTCCTCATTTCGGTCCTAAAGGAATTCCCCCTTATCCTTAGACTGTGACCCCTTGTTCTGGACTCCCCCAACATCGGGAACAATCTTCCAGCATCTAGCTTGTCCAACCCCTTAAGAATTTTGTAAGTTTCTATAAGATCCCCCCTCAATCTTCTAAATTCCAGCGAGTACAAGCCGAGTCTATCCAATCTTTCCTCATATGAAAGTCCTGACATCCCAGGAATCAGTCTGGTGAATCTTCTCTGTACCCCCTCTATGGCAAAGATGTCTTTCCTCAGATTTGGAGACCAAAACTGTACGCAATACTCCAGGTGTGGCCTCACCAAAACCCTGTACAACTGCAGTAGAACCTCCCTGCTCCTATACTCAAATCCTTTCGCTATGAATGCTAACATACCATTTGCTTTCTTCACTGCCTGCTGCACCTGCATGCCTACTTTCAATGACTGGTGTACCATGACCAAGAAGTGCAACCAAAATAGTTAGATGCATTCTTTGGTGATCTCACCATTAACCTTTTACCTTGGGAGCACCACAGATCTTCAAAGATTCTAAAATCTCTTGCTTAATTATCATTGACACGTGTGCCAGGATATGAGCAGAAATGCTTTGTTTTACGTGTAATCAATGCAAGTCACAGCACACATGAATGCAGTCAAACCACAGCAAAACATCAGCAGGTGCAAAAAGAAAAATTAAACATGGTGCAGAATTTAGAGTTGCTGCTGCAGAGAAAGTGCAGATTAATAAAATTGCAAGGGCTGCAACAAGGTAGATTGTGAGATCATGAATATATCCTTAGTTTATCGGAGAATTAATAGACTGATGACAGTGGGGAAGTTGTTTTTCAATCTGGTGGCACATGTTGTCAAGCTGTTGTATCTTCCGCCTAATGATAGAGGGGAGGAGTGGGAATGACTGAGGTGTAAGTGGCCCATGACTATATTGGCAGGGCTATGTGGGAACAGTATATTTAAGAATATGTAGAAATGAAAACACTGGGAAGTAAGATTTAAAGCTGAAGCAAACAAATGAGAACCAGAAAATGGAGCCCACCATCATTTGATCCCCAGGTGTATACAATTAAGGTTGACTTCAATGTAGATTAAATTTAGTAGTGAATTACAATGTGAATCCATCACTAGGGTGGCATAGTAATGTAGCAGTAGAGTTGCTGCCTTACAGCATCAAGGACCAGAGTTTGTTCTTGACTATGGGCGCTGTCTGTACAGAGTTTAAGCGTTCTCCCTATGATCAGGTGCGTTTTCTCTGAGTGTTCTGGTGTCCTCCCACACTCCTAAGATCTACAGGTTTGTAATTTAATTGGCTTTGTAAAATTGTAAATTGTCCCTAGTGTGTAGGATAGAGCTAATGTACTGGTCAGCGCGGACTCAGTGAGTTGAAGGGCCTGGTTTCACGCTGTATCTCGAAAGTAAAGTAAACTAAAGTACCATGTAAAAGTAATAATTACAGAAAATACTGAAAACACAAAACCGATCGGGCAGTATCCATGGAGAGAGTCAATGATCTATCTTTGAAATTCGTAAAGTTATGGAAGTTAAACAGGTTTTAAGTTGTGGAAGAGGGTTGGAGTTGGTTGAAACGAGGCGAGAGTAGAAGGAACATTCTGTGCTGTTGGCAATCGAGCAGAGATGAAATGAAAAAGTGGTGGTTGTGATGGCAGCATAGTGTACAGGTGCTGAGCTTTGCAACCCATGATGAATTATACCAGCTTATTTTCCTCCTCTTGAAATTAAAAGTGAATTTATTAGGGATAGTTATTTTTAATCTCTAATCATGCTGAAATAAGCTCCAGATTAATACAACATGACTGGAATCAATTTTCACTATAACTTTGCTGTATTTGCATTTGATAACTTGGATGTTATTTGATGAGTCTAGATTTTTTAACTTTCCAGTTACTTTAGCTGAATACATTTTAAACAAACAGAAGATGTTACTGCAGATTGTGTTATAAATTGTTTTTTCTTGTTATTTATTCGAACGGAGAACTGTTCTGCTTTCAAAACAATGATTGGATTGAAAAGCAGATGCAACATTAAACTTTGCCAAAAACATCAGCCATCATATTTCATGCAATGTTGAAGATTCCTCCTCAAGTTAACTCGAGTATTCCTTGTCCTTCTGGCCTCATGTGGCCCGTGGTCTAAAGAAGGATCCCGACCTGAAACACTGCCTGTCTATTCCTTCCACTGATGCTGTCTGATCTGCTGAATTTCTCAATGCTTTGTGTTTTGCTCAAGATCCCAGCATCTGCAGTTGCTTATGTCCCTGTTGAATTTGTTACCATGCTGGCTTTGCTTGGAAGCATGGTGCTGCAGGTCCAATTATACATTCATTTCTGACTTAAGTGCGGAATCAATGGAAATCGAGCAAGAAATAACATTGCTTTATTTTAACTTCTCTGTTCCTTTCATTCAGTGGGAAATTTAACTTATTTGCTGCAGACCTGGTTATACCATCTCATGGTAATCTGTTGGGTAATAATTGATCCACTACCTAGTTTTGTCAGAGGATATGTTTCATAATAACTTAAACAGATGAACAAGTTTTAAGATCAAGTATAATCTTAGTCTGGCTAAATTTAATTAGCTTTGGGAATGATCCATAAAGCCTCACTTTCATATCATTCTAATCTGTTAATAAATTGAACAATTTGCTTTTGGGAATTTCTCCCCTTACTTCTCTTCCGTGAACGCTTTAAGAATGGATGTATTTAATATTAGCCTTTCAATTAATAATACATACAGATTTTATAATGACTCTTTTGGTGTCGAATGAGATCAGGAGGAGCCTTAATTAAATCTCCTCACAATGGCAAGCAGACGGAATACAAGGTTTCACTTTAAAGAGGTGGAGACAGTCAGAGTGATAGCCAACATTGAGAAAAGCCTTTCAGCCCATCTCAATTCATCAGTCTAGAACATTACTTTCCTCCACCATAAGAATATCAACTATTTTTTCTCACATTATTTTGTGGATTAGATACCACCATGCAATTTCTTTCAAGAGTTCAAGGGAGTTTACTCTCATGTGTCCCTGATAGGACAATGAAATTCTTACTTTGCTTTGGCAAACCAGAACATATTAGGCACGAATACAGAACAGATCAGTGTGTCCATATACCGTTGTATAAATATGTACACACATGAATAAATAAACTGATAATGTGCAAATAAACTGATTATGGGCTATTAATGTTCAGAGTTTTGTCCGAGCTGACTTTAATAGGGTGATGGCTGTGGGGAAGTAGCTGTTCCTGAACCTGGTTGTTACAGTCTTCAGGCTCTTGTACCTTCTACCTGAAGGTAGTGGGGAGATGAGTGTGTGGCCCGGATGGTGTGGGTCCTTGATGATGCTGCCAGCCTTTTTGAGGCAGCGACTGTGATGGATCCCGTCGATGGACAGGAGGTCAGAGCTGATGATGGACTGGGCAGTGTTTACTACTTTTTGTAGTCTTTTCCGCTCCAGGGCGCTCAAGTTTCCAAACCAAGCCACGATGCAACCAGTCAGCATGCTCTCTACTGTGCACCTGTAGAAGTTAGAGAGAGTCCTCCTTGACAGACTGACTCTCCGTAATCTTCTCAGGAAATAGAGGCGCTGATGTTGATGTCTAAATTATTCCACACATCACCACAAAGAACTCACAAAAATTAGACTTTTTGTTTTACATGTATGTTGTGTATTTGGGACATATGGTATTTGGGAAGATGCATTCATCCATTTGGTAGGGAAGGTTGTAAGGGAGCTTGTTCTTGAACCTCAGTTATGCTTCTGCAGAATTACACTGCAGCATTTAACACATCTCCTTAGATTGATGCTTTCAACTGGTTCCACAGCGCTTTAGCAACCCATGAGGTTTTGAAATGTAGGCACTATTGGAATATTTGAGATGCAGCACACAATTTGCGCAGCTAATTTTCATAGACAACAAGGTGATAGTCACCAGCTCATTTGTTTCTTGAATGATATGCCTGTTAGCTGGAATCATTCTCGATAGCAGGCTCTTACAATTGTAGGCCATGACTGCACTTAAATTGTTTGATGGATTTCGATGATCCCACATATTTGGGACCAAAAATAATGTAGTACGTTTGTGGAATCAAACTAAAATTACCCGATGATGTAAAGCACCTGCAGTCTTATACCGATCATTAAATAAATTCTAAGACGTTCCACAGATGTTTGGTATTAAATATCATCACATTTTTAATTAGCATTTTGAACTTGCATTCTTCTGGTTTGTGAAACTGTAACCCACATGCTCACAGTGAAATATTTAATCCATCGCAGATGATACAAACCTTTTAATCTATACTTTGGGCATGGTGGCGCAGCAGTAGAGCTACAGTCTTACAGCGCTTGCAGCACCAGAGACTCGGATTCGGTCCCGACTACGGGTGCTGTCTGTACTGAGTTTGTACGTTCTCCTTGTGACCACATGGGTTTCCTCCGAGACCTTCGGTTTCCTCCCACACTCCAAAAACGTACAGGTTTGTGATTTAATTAGCTTGGTATAAGTGTAAATTATCCCCAATGTGTGTAGGATAGTGTTAATGAGCGGGTATCGCTGGTCGGTGTGGACTTGTTGGGCCGAAGGGCCGGTTTCCACGTAGTATCTCTAAACTAAGCTAATACTCTCCTTTCCATTGTTCCTTCAATCAACTCTTTTCAAACCTGTTCAACATATGCATTATTTAAGACTTACCTGCCTTTTCAATAATCCTGACAACACGGTGAACAAATTGTTTAACCTGCTCTACACATAGCTATGATAAGAGGTTGAACTTTCTTACACTATTCCCAGTTGAAATCTGATAGATCCTATTTTAATTCCCATTGTAGAAAGCAGCAAAAAATCATCAATGCCCTAGTTGTGACAATGGCTCAGCGGTAAAGGCAGAGTTTGAATGCTCAGTAAACCCTTTACACAAATGAACTAAAAACATCCATTATGCCAGTTACTGTGAGGGAGATCCAATTACATTTAATAATATTGCAATTCCAGAATTTCATCTGGAATTATAAGTGACACTCTGACCAGGCTTAGATTTAATGTTGAATGAGTGAAGTCAGTGCAGTCAAAGTGAATGTTAATTATGATGCAGAATGCATCTGCGAGAGAGAAAGACCATGCTCAATTACTTATGTGGATAGAAAGATGGCAAATGAAATTTGATGCACATAGATCGGATGAATAGGCACCATCGATGTGAAATACATCTGAAGACAAAGCTGAAATAGATCTAGGAGACTTAATGGACACAGTGCCAAGTATGGCCAAACAGTGCTTCATCACAATGAAACCAGACTAACAGAATGCTGTCCTGTCTGATCAGTCTGCGCTTTGAATTGTATGTCTAGCTCAGGCTATCAAGCGACAAGACAGAGATTCAATCTTAGATATTGGTGATGGAAAGCTAATTCCCAGAGTAGTGTAGAAATAAGGAACTGCAGATGCTGGTTTACACAAAAGGCCACAACGTGCTGGAGTAACTCAGCGGGCCAGGCAGTATCACTGCAGAACATGGATAGGTGATGTTTTGGGTCAGGACCCTTTTTCAGCCTGAAGATAACTGCCATGAGATTGCATGTAAATCCCTCACATCAGGAGGTTTTATCACCACGGTCCAAGGTAATCAATCTCAATTCAAAATAGGTAGGTTGTTGTTAGAAAATTTAAAAATGATTAAAATTAGACTAGGCTTCTTTGTTTATATAATCTGTTTCTAGATAATGTCAAAAGAAAAGGAAAAAAACAAACCAAAATAATGACAGGCAAAACTCAGTAATTTTTGTACATACGGAAAGAAAGATTTTTTAATCTAAAGTGGTAGAATTTGAAACGAAGTCTTCATGGCAGTAACATACCCAGACGAGCAGCTGCTCCTCAAGCTATATGGAGTTTGTACCTTGTAGATTAGTGGCTCATGCTATGAGTCATGCATTTGTAGTTACGCCCACTAGCTTGTCTCGAACAGGGAAGAAAGGTCGGACTGGCAATGGAACGTTGTAGTGCTTGTCTGGCCAGCTGCACTTAATGACAGAAGTTAGCGACCGTAGGGTCTTGTCAGTGGCAGTGTGGGCAACCAGGTCCTCCATCCAAGATGAAGACATGAAGGATACAGTCATCACGATAAAGTCATCATCCTGCAAGGGTAGATCCTCACAGTTCCTCTGTGGTGTCAGAAATATCAGCCCCATTGCACCATCTCACACACAAAGACTCTGCTTGGACCTGGCATGAGCAACAACAGGCAGCATTTGACACTCTTAAATGGCAGATGTCGGCCACCCCTACCCTAGACTGCCTATTACACTTACATGTGACGCTTCACAACACGGTCTGGGCGCTGCATGCCTTCAGAATGATGGCCATGGCAATAAACCTGTCGCCTATGCCTTGCGCACCATGTCTGACACAGAACAACGATATGCCCAAATCGAAAAAGAGCTGTTAGCGGTTGTGTTCGCCTGGAAAAAGCTCAACGATTTCATCTTTGGTCGCACTATTATAATGGAAACCGACCACCAACCTCCTATCAGCATGTTCAATAAACCTATTCATAACTCTCCAGCGCACCTACAACGGATGTTACTACAACTTCAAAAATATGACATCGTCCTGATCTACAAACGTGGAAAGGATATGCACCTGGCGGACACTCTTTCACGTGCACCTCGGAAGACCTGCGAGGATCTACTCCTGCAGGATGATGACTTTCTCGTGATGACTGTATCCTTCATCCATTCATCTTGGATGCAGGACCTGGTTGCCCACACTGCCACCGAAAAGACCCTACGGTCGCTAACTTCTGTTATTAAGCATGGCTGGCCAGACAAGCACTACAATGCTCGATTGCCAGTCCGACCTTTCTTCCCTGTTCGAGACAAGCTAGTGGGAGTAACTACAAATGCATGACTCATAGCATGAGCCACTAATCTACATACCTTCTCCCTGTGACCGTGTGGGTTGTTCCTAGGTACTCCAGTTTCCTCCCACATTCCAAAGACGTGCAGGTTTGCAGGTTAATTGGCTTCGGTAAATTGTCCCTATGGTATAGAATAGACCAAATGTATGGGGGGGGGGGGGGGGGGGTGTTGGCAGATCCATTCCCATAGCCGACTTCCATGGCTGACTTTGTGGGCTGGTATCTTGGCACTTTGGTGGCCTAGGTGGACTGTTCCCATACCGTTGGACTCCTCTCAGAAGCTGTGACCTCTGTTGGATAATCCAAATGGATAATCCAGGGAGGCTCTGGAACCAAGGATGCCAGAAAATCTGTGGTGGACCTGTTTGTGTCTGGTGGTAGAATCTTAATAGAATAGTTATAAATGATCAACCTTGTATTAAGTAAAAAACAAAAACTGCAGATGCTGGTTTACACAGAAAGAAACAAAGTGCTGGAGCAAATCAGTGGGTCAGACAGCATCTGCAGAACATGGGTGGGTGACATTTCAGGTCAGGACTCTTCTTCCGACTCACGAGTTACTTCAGCACTATGTGGCTCTGATTTGTGTTACCTTAGCTCTTTCTCTCTTTCCACTGCTTACATTCAGGTACCAAACAAGGGAATTGAAATGCAGAAACATGTGATGCTCCATGGCCTATCTTACTGTAGATGGACAATTGAAAGGTTTTGGTGATCAAAGTCTGACCAACAGCCAGATTGATGCGCAGGTCAGGAGATCCCCACAGCTGAATCACCTTAAATGATTCAGGTAGAAATTACCACTGACCTGGCCATCTCCTGGCACAGGCCAGGTCAGTGATCTGAAATTGTGCCCAATGTGAATGTAAACAAAGGGAACTTGGTTTTTTTAAAGTCTTCTTGGGGCCCATGCAACAGGGCAGCCACCTTGCTTTTAGCCTGCAGACTTACATCTCTAATACCCCATGCCAGCCACATTTTCCCAATCCCTGTGTCCAAAGGTATAGAACAGGAGAACCTTTGGAGAAATTCATCATCAGGGTTATTTTGGAACAGCTCCTATCTACTCCCTGGCAAATTTCCTAATCCAAAGAATTATGAAAAATTACATTTAATACCTGCACCATCAGGAACCAAGAAAACTAATTGTTGTTTACAATGAGCAACATCATACAAATAATGCTTTCCTAATACTTGATGTGTTAAAGTTATTTTTGTTGTTTTGTACTGTTAGAAAAATTATTCAGGGCTTGGCAGGAAGTATCGGAATCAGATATAAAGCAATATCTGCCAAATCAAAGTAGATAGGAGGCAATGAGAAGCAGTAAATCAGAACAAGCAGGTTGACAATCTGTACCTCCGTCATTTATGGAACTTTGCCCTTGAGTGATTATTTTCAGTTTCTGATGATGTGATCCATTCAACTTGATTTGAAACCAGCTGCTGATTTCTCTCTGATGATTTTCAAGAGCCATCACTGATGACACAAATAATTTTCCCCTTTATTGTTTTGCAAGTGTAGATGAAAGAATACTGAACATTACTTTCTATTTAATGTCCGTCTATCCACCTATTAGGGGAGGCATGGTGGCAGAGCGGCAAAGCTGCTGCCTTACAGTGCCAGGGACCAAGATTCGATGCTGACTATGGGTGCTGTCTGTACGGAGTTTGTGATTGTGTGGGTTTTTTCCGGGTGCTCTAGTTTACAACCATGATTAGTAAGATTAAACGAGAACTTACCAGTTCGAAGGTTGATCTTTATTTTATGAGGAGTTGCAATGAGGGATTTTGTGAAGAACCCGCCAGCACGCATGCGCGACATTCTTCAAAGTAGCGGTACTGAAAAACAAGAATAATATTTATTAACAACAAAGAAAAAAACCCTCACTGGGGGACATCTGCACGTTCTTGACCTGCATTCAGCACGGCCTCCGCGAACTGTAGAGGAGCGGCAACAGGCTTGTTGTAGAACCGCTGGAAGATGGCTTCATTCGCCCATCCTGCTGTGGCAAGAATATGGTCCATGGGCACCTCCATGACCCTTGCCGCCGACGTTGATGCAGCCCTGGTGGAATGGGATTTGAAGACATTAGTGTCGATACCTGACTTACCCAAGACGATCCTGAGCCACCTGGATATCGTCTGGACCGTCACTCTATGGTGAGGTTTCTTGTGAGTGACAAGCAGGTATTTCTCCATTCCCCTCAGGTTTCTCGTCACTTTCACATAGTGACGGATATGGGCGGCTAAACATAGCCTTGCATCTGCGGGTATGCCGGGAACTTCAGCTGCAGCCCTGTGAACCCAGGTCTATGCTGCTTGAGTAGTTCGTCTATGAAGAAGACTACTTCTGCAGGGGTAGAGATCATCCTGTCGATCCGGATTTTATGGAGTGTCTGTACCCTCTGCGCTGAAGTCAGTGTCAGTAACATCACCAGCTTCAGGGTGAGTTTGTCCAGCTCTAGCCCCTCCATGGGCGACCATGACCTGAGCAGGGTTAATACGTTCCCGATATCCCAGGTGATATTATAGCGTGGTCTGGGCGGATTCGAATTGAATATTCCCTGCATGAGTCTGGACACCAGCCTGTTGGATCCTACCTCAATATTGAGGTAGAATGACAGCGCACTCCTGGCGCTGTTGATGGCACTGTAGCTCAGGTGTTCATCATGGTGCAACCCCGCCAGGAATTCCAATACGTCGGTTATGTTTACAGCGTCATATGCAATGTGGGAGCGGCCGCAGTACGTTTCCCATTTCCGGATGTGAGAGAGGTATTGCCGCCTGGTGGACTCCCGGCATGACGCTCCGATGGTATCCATGGTTCTGGGTGATAGGCCATACCGCAGTAATGGCCTGTTCAGAACCTGCAAGCCAACAAGTTTAGATAGCTGTGGCAGGGATGTGGTTCCCCTGCACAGGGTTAGTTACAATTGTGGGCAACCCTCTAAGAGGACCCAAGGTTGACTGATCATATCAAGGACCACCAGATACCATGGCTGCGTAGGCCAGTCGGGTATGATAAGAATGCCCTTGGCAGCATCCATCTGGATTTTCCGCAATACCCGACTGATGAGGCAAAATGGAGGAAATGCATAGAAGAACGCATCCATCGCCATTGCCCCAGGATCTGGTTCCCACGAAACGTATGTTGGTACCTGATGGTTCAACCGCGACGCAAAGAGGTCGATATCCGGTTTACCAAATTTGGCTGTAACTTTAGTGAAGATTTGAGGATTCAACATCCACTCGATGTTGTCATTAAATTTGCGTGACCTGGTGTCCGCCACAGTATTGAGCTCACCTGGTAAATAGGTAGCTGAAATCCAAATATTCCGTTGAATACACCAGAGCCAAATTGTATTTGCCAATTCATCACATGAAACTGACCTGGTACCGCCCATATGGTTCAAGGGTGTCCCATCTGCCCCCGCAACTAGAGTAGTTGTCCGTAGCTCCCCAGCCATGGGAGCTTGCGTCTGTTTGTAAGTATACCATCGGATTGGGCAAAATGATGGGTTTAAATGAGTCACAAATATTGTCCACCCACCATTGTAACTCAATCTTAGCTTTAAGAGGCAGCTGCATTGGTCTGTCGAAATGTCCAGCATTTAGTTTTAACGCTGAGATCTTAGCTCTCTGCAAATTTTGATAATGCAAAGGTCCGTATTGAGCAGCTGGAAAAAGTGCTACGATCTTGTCAATCACCTTAGCAGTTTGTCTAATTGATGGTATACTGGCCCAGACTAAATCTTCACATACTTGGGTGACATCCCCAACTTTGTTAGCTGGTATGGTGGCCCTCATGCGATTGGAATCCACCGTGAACCCCAGATAATCCATGACCTGTGAAGGGCAGAACTTTGACTTATCTGGATGGATAATGAACCCCATTTCCTGAAAAATTGCCACGGTGGCTGAAACTGCCAGTTCAGCTGATTCCAGGGTGTTTCCAACAATCAAGATATCATCCAGATAGGCCATCACTATATGATTTTGTCTCCGTAGCGTGGCCAGAATAGGTTTGAGTAATTTAGTAAATAATCTAGGGGCTGTGGTAAGCCCATTTGGCAAAGCCCTGTATTGCCAGAGCTGATCCATCCAGGTACATTTTAAGAACTTCCTGTGGTGTTTCCGAATGGATACAGAATAGTATGCATCTTTTAAATCAATGCATGCCATAAAGCAGCCATGAGAAATCAATGACTTGGCTGTTTCGAACGTGTCCATTTTGAAATGGGTATATTTTACAAAGGTATTCAAATGGGTCAGATCAATAATAACCCGACATCCTCCATCCTTCTTGGGCCTAGTGAATATGTTGGATACAAATTCAATTGGTTCGTGTATAGTTTTTTCTATCATGCCTTTTTCTTGTAACATTAAGATTTCAGCATAGCCTCCTGCCATTTCGTTGCTAGACAGCGTAAATTTCCGATCTGGCATATGCTGGGATGGAGGGATGTTGCCATTGATGAATTCAATCTCATGGCCTTGAATACTTTGTAAGATAAACTCATCAGAAGTGATAGTTTCCCATGCCCCCGTGAAGAACCGTAGTCGCCCACCAACATGTGAAGTTAAGCACGCAGGTGCATGAAAACCAGACCGCCTTACCTCCATGGTTACCGGCGGTCCTTGACATGTTTGGCGGGACGTGGAGGTGCTGGGTTGGGCTGATGATGCGGCGTCCGCATCTTCCATGGTGGCCGCTGGGGGCCTAGCCCTAAAAATGGCCGCGGTTGCTGAGGCTGTTGAAATTGAGGCGGAGCTGGAGTGTAGGTTCTTGCCGGTCTGGTGGCAGGGCCTCGTGGCCTGAAAAATGGCCCTTTCTTGGCCGCCTGCCTGGGCGAGATTTGAGACCGCATCAGTCCCACCGTTTTGGCGTGGTCGTCCAGCTCCTTGACCCTCTTCGGGAGGTCTTCCCCGAACAACTGTCTGGGTGGTGGCGTAGGAGGTGCTTTACACAACCCCGCGAATTTCGGGTTCAGCGTGGGTCGGATGACGCTCTTCCGGAAAGCGTTGATCTCATGCTGTGTGGCACACAGTAGAGCCAGAGCATCCTCCTGCTCCGTGCTTAGATCCTCCCCGTCCACCGACCGCGCAAACGCGGTAATCCCAGCAGTAAGCAGCTTCAGGATGCGCTGGAGCTTCATCTCCTGGGTCCTGATTGCTGTGCCAATGTTGCCCCAGATTGGCGTATTGACTATGGGCACATTGAGGGAGTTGCAGTTGGCTGGGGCCTTGTGCCTGTTTATGGCCTCCGATAGGACCTCCTCCTGCAGCTGATGGTTGGTCAGGAAGTCCACGGTGGCAGCCAGTTTGGGGTTGAGGGGTAGTCCCGATGTCTCTGATGATGCGAATTTTGCCGCTACATCGAGGAGTTCTTCCTGCGGGGCCTCCGACGTAGCTGGTGTATGGTCCAAAATGTCCTCATCCTCTGGCTGCCTCAGGCTGCCTGCTGACGATGATGAAACCTCCCTGTGCCCTCTGGAGCTGGATGCTTCCTGCCATTGATTCTGTTGCAGGAGGAGCTCCAACATCCGCTCCATCCGGTCAATACGCCCCTCGCCCTTAAAACTCGGGCGGTCGGAGTCCTCATGTTCTGCTGAACTGCTGAGGCTCCGTTCATCGGCCCGCACCTTGTCGAGGTGAACCCGGTGCCGGAAGTTGTCGTTACCAGCCGCCGCAGCAAAGCTGAGCGATTCCCGCGCGGGTACGCTCAAACGCCTCCTTTTGGCGGAGCCCGATCCCGCTGCCTCGGAGGGCAAACGCGGTGGAGAGTCGGCACCCAACGCCTCGGCGTGGTGACCCGACGCCCGCGTGGGCTTGCCGGCTGCCCACATCCTGGGCCTAGCCGACGTACGGTCCCGTCCTCCCATCCACGGGTGACTCGGTGACCGTGGCGGGACTCCACCCGAATGACTCTTCCTGGTCTTGGCGGTTGGGGAGTCGACACTGGTCCTAGCAGGTCTCCCAGTGGACTTGAGTCCCGCCATTTCACCAGTCCGCATTCTAGCGGCAGGTGATGCCTTTGCCCCTAAAGGGCTAGGCTTACGGGCTCCATCCCTCCCTCTCCTCCGAGGGCTCAGGGAGAAGGGCCGTGCAGCCGCACGCGAGCCCTTGCCCAGGTCGACCAACGAGCCCGTTGGCAACCTCGATACGGAGTCAGGGTCTACCTGCTCCGGTGGTACACCGAAATCCTGCTCCTCGGAATCACTGGAGCTCCGGTGTATCGGCGGGTCGGGCCCTGTAGCGACAGGGCTCCCCGACTTCCTCGCCTTCTTCCCGGCCTGACTCGCAGGTGCAGCCGTTGATGAGGGCTCCGGGATGGGTGGCCGGCGACTCCGAGCGGACGTCCTACGGCCTTTGTTTCTCCCGTCCATGTCCCTGCTGAAAGAACACACTCTCCCAACAGGAACCAACCAACTTAAGGTTAGTTTCACTTACCTGAGTGGCTCCTTATGAAGGGCTGGTGGGGAGCCGCGCTTCACCGCCAGCCGTCGGCAGCAATACATTGCGACGATATGCCGCGCATGCGTGCTGGCGGGTTCTTCACGAAGTCATTCACGTGACTCCGAAATGAAATTCTAGTTTATATGGCAAATGTAGCCTTCCAAATTGGGATTGTTGGACAGATAAGACTGTAATTATAAGATCAAAAGATCAGAAGATCAGAAGTAGAATTAGGCCAATTGGTCCATCATTCAGGTGGCCATGGTAGCGCAGTGCTGGGGTTGCTGCCTTACAGCTCTTGCAGTGCCGGAGACCCGGGTTCAGTCCAGACTACGGATGCTGTCTGTACAGAGTTTGTACATTCTACCTGTGACTGTGTGGATTTTCTCCAAATTCTTCGATTTCCTCCCACACTCCAAAGATGTACAAGTATATAGGTTAATTGGCTTGGTGTATGCGTAAAATTGTCCCTAGTGGGTGTAGTATAGTGTTAATGTGCGGGAATCGCTGGTTGGTTCGTACTTGGTGGGCTGAAGGGCCTGTTTCCGTGCTGAATTTCTAAATTAAACTAAAACTAAAAAAAAGGTCTACTCCGCCATTCAATCATGGCTGATCGATCTCTCCCTCCTAATCCCATTCTCCTGCCTTCTCCGAATAACCGCTGTCACCTGTGCTAATCGAGAATCTATCTATCTCTGCCTTAAATATATCCATTGACTGCCTCCAGAGGCTTCAGTGACAAAGAATTTGACAGATTCATCACCCTCTGACTAAAAAAATGTCTCCTCATCTCCTTCCTAAAAGAACGTCCTTTAATTCTGAGGCTATGACTTCTAGTCCTAGACTCTCCCACTAGTGGAGGCATCTTCTCCACATCCACTCTATTGTATGTGTTGCACCCACTGCATGTACAGTAATGCTATGGTCCTGCTTCCGATATGATACGATACGATAGAACTTTAGGAATAGGAATACTTTATTGTCACGTGCGACTCGGCACAGTGAAATTCTTTGTTTGCATACACAGCGTAACTTCATTTATCCGAGGAGGGAAAATTATTTGCCAACAGTCATAGAAAACAGAAACATGAAACATGAAATTAAAGTGACGAGTGGAAAGGCTTTGGGGATGTGCAAAAATTGAAGAGGTTTGGGGGGGGGGGGGGGGGGGGGGTGTTAGTCTTGGTCTACCCCACAACAGAAGGGGGAGCAGTTGTAAAGATTGAGAGCCACAGGGAAGAAGGATCTCCTGAGGCGTTCTGTCCTGCATCTTGGTGGAACCAGTCTGTTGCTGAAGGTACTCCTCAGGTTGACCAGTGCGTCATGGAGAGGGTGAGCTGTATTGTCCAGTATACTCCGCAGTTTGAGGAGCATCCTCCCCTCCCAGACCACCTCCCATGAATCCAACCACCCCAGTCTGAGTTGTTCCTTTGTTCCATCTCACTGAATTAATGCTTATATGTGCGTATTCATATGTAGTGATTATGTTAATATATGAGTTAACAGCATATTCTGAGTTAGGAAACGTGCATGTCTACCAAATTCTTATATAACTGAGTAACGTTTGCAGAATGTAGATGATAAGTGGCTTTATATTAGAGACATACAGACTCATGCATGAAGAATACTCTAAATGTGTTTAACAGAAGCGAGTATTTAGTTGGGGTGAGGGTTGTAATTCAGAAATAACTGCAGGCTTCCGCTCAAGAGTCATTTGCAATAACATTTTGAAAAAAAAGAATCATCCAAACTCCAACCGCCTCCTCGTCCTCATCCTACAGCTCCTAATCATGGGCCCTGATCACAGCAGTGCTTGTTGGCTGTCTCTGCCCTCTGAAGATTGAGCATGTCTGCATGTCGCTCTCATCTCCAAACAAAAACCGCCTACAAGCTGCAACCTGGTTTCCCAGCTTGCTGTCTGCCTGCCATATCAAGATGTGACTGTAACCTTGCTCTGTGTCTAATGACATTCACCTAACCTAACTATAAAAACAAGTACCTAGAGGGGAGACAGTGAGCTCAACGCTGAATAAACTTTATATAAATGCTTTGGCCTCGATATTGTAGGGAGCAGAAGAGCTGAAATAGGTTTCATTTTCCGTTCCCTTGTATTAAAAATAAGTTGCTTACACTTACGTTATTGCGTAGAAATTGAGCCCAGGCTACGCTGAACAGGCTATACAGGACGGCACGGTGGTGCAGCGTATAGTTGCTTCCTTGCAGAGCCACAGACCCGGGTTCGATCCTGACTATGGGTGCTGTCTGTACGGAGTTTGTACGTTCTCCCCGTGACCTGCATGGATTCCTCCCACACTCCAAAGATGTACAGGTATGTAGATTATTTGTCTTGGTATAAATGTACAAAAATGTCCCGAGCGTGTGTAGGGTAGTGTAAATGTGCGGCCGAAGGGCCTGTTGCCGCGCTATATATTTCTAAACTAAACTAAAGAAGCAAAAAACTAACTGGGTGGTCAGGCAGCATCTGTGCAGCAAAGGCCTGGTAGACGATTCGGGTCATGATCCTGCATCAGCACCGACAGGGTACATGGGGAGAGCCAATATAAAGAGATGAGGGAAGGGGAGAGGTAGAGATGGCAGGTGAGACCGGGTGAGGAGCAGCTGGTGAGTAGATGGAGCCAGGTGGGGGTGGCGGTGGGGGAGGGATTGTATTTGGCGACTGAGGGTGGTGGGAGATAGGTTGAGACAGATAAGGAGTAAAAGAGTGCAGGCAAGTCCGCAGAGGGAAGGGTGGAGGCAGAGGCTGGAAGGTGAGAAATGGAAAAGCTGTGCATGCTGAAATCTGAAAAGCAAACAAGAGAATGTGGAACCAAATAAGAGAGGGAAGATGGACAGATTTTACTTCGGAGTCACGTGAGCGACTACGTGAAGAAGCCCCGCCTGGCGCTTGATCGGCATTACGCCGACGCTGTCGGTAGAGGAAGAGCTGCAGAGCGCAGCTCCACACAGCGGTAAGGAAACGGCCCGCAGGTAAGTTAAATTATTTTACTTCCAGGGCGTTTTCTAAACTCCGTAGGCTGGTGGGTAAACCAGGAGGAGTTAAACTAAAATAGAGAAAGTTTAAAAAATCGCGGGTAAAACGTGCGTCCCGGGGTGTAGAAGAGTCGGGACAGCAGATTATTGCAGAGCCGGTTCCGATACCGGTGGCCGTTGAAACACCCGTTAGTGAGACTTTGGTTGCTCCACAAACCAAAACTTTGAAAACCCAGTGCCTAAAAAATGTAAAAGAAAAGCTGAAAGGCCTGAGGTTTCTGATGAATTCGAGAAGGTCCAGAAAGGAAAGCCTTATGGCTCAGAATGGATCAAATGGAGAAAATACTCCAAAACAATAATCAACCAAGGATCTAAGAACCCAGAATATTCCCAGGCAGCCCCTGAGGGGGTTCCATATCATGAATATGGTGCCAGTTTGAATTTGGAATTTGAAACTCCAGTGCCCGTGCTTGGGCTGGAGGAAGTCTCCTTTGAACAAGTTTCAGGAGTACCAGGGCTGTATGAGACTGACCCTGAAAGTGGTGATTGCGGTCAAGAGTACCCACCAAAATACAAATATGTTGATCCAGGTGTGTCTGATGTGGCACAAAGGTTTGCTATACCTGGAGGAGGCGGTGAGGCCATGGAAGAAAACCTGGTGGCCAATATTAATTATATGGTCTCTCACCTGCTTCAAGAAGCTGTTATGGTTGAGACAGCAGATTTGTATAAAAACACCTATTAATTGTACCTCACTGAAGGTACCTACGGTGAATTCGGCTATTTGGGCACCAATGTCATCAATGATGCGGGCGCAGGAAATACGATTCAAAGAATCCTCAAGCTAATTTCGGCAGGCATCACTGCTTTTGGAAGACAAGTGGAAGGTTGTGGAATGACCAAAGTTCAGAAGCATATGTTGGCATTATTCTGCAACTCATTGTTTGAGGCAAATTGTATGAGGAAGATTGCCATTCGGCCTCTTTTACATCTAAGATTTTTGCAGGGTTGTGCAGATCAAGCAATGTTCAAGCTCCTGGTTATTTGTTCGGAGAAAATCTGTCTAAGCAAATTAAAGAAATTGATAAAGAGACAAAAACTATTGGCCTCATGAAACCCTTCAATTTTGGCCAGAGAAGGGCTGGTCAAATGAGAAGGGGATTTGATTTTGGAGCTGGAACAAGCCGAGGCAGGAGTATGGTAAGGAAGAATTACCAACCAGCACAGCCGAATGTACACCCATTTGTTGGGAGAAGGAGATAACTACGTCCGGTTGGAGAGGAACAAAAACTTTATCATATTAAAGAAGAATTTTTGGATGAACCTCAGATTGGTGGTAGACTCCGAATGTTTTATAATGAATGGGACAGTATAACATCTGATTGTGTTATATTAGATACTGTTTTAGGATCTACCATTGATTTTGTAGAAGGTATGGTTCCACTGGGACAGAATAAGCCTAATCATACTTTGATGTTTCTGTTCTTGAAAAATTTTAAATTGATAAAGAGGATCCACAACAATTTGTGTCAAATATTTTCCCCAGACCAAAGAAAGATGGGGGTTGTAGAATCATTTTAGATCTCACACAATTGAATACATTTGTCCAGTATAAACATTTTAAAATGGACACATTCAAAACTGCAATGCAGCTGGTATCAACAGGTTGTTATATGCCTACAATAGATTTGAAGGATGCATATTATTCAGTTCCAATTCATCATCAATTTCGCAGGTATTTAAAGTTTAAGTGGTTGGGACAGCTGTGGCAATACAAACCATTACCTAATGGGTTAAGCTCAGCATCTAGACTGTTCACTAAGTTGTTGAAGCCAGCACTTGCACTGCTAAGAGCACAAATACACATCGTTATGGCTTATCTAGATGACATTATAATTGTCAATGCTAATCGGGAGTCAGCTGAAAAATCAGTCTCAGCAACTACAAGTCTGTTTGAAAGGTTGGGGTTCCTGATTCATCCTACAAAATCTAAGTTACAGCCATCCCAAACCATTGAATATCTGGGGCTTGTGATTAATTCAGTTACCATGTTGGTAACTTTACCAATGGATAAGGTTATTGATTTGACAAATGTGTGCCAGAGCCTGATTAACAAACCTTATCCCTCCATCCGAGAAGTTGCTAAGGTTATTGGGAAGTTAGTAGCAGCAGTCCCAGCAGTAGAATTTGGTCCACTGCATTACCAAAATCTTCAAAGGGCAAAAACTCAAGCGCTTATACATCAAGCAGGCCATTTTGATAGGCGTATGCAATTGCCAAAGGAAGCCTTATCAGAATTGCATTGGTGGATTGAGAATGTTCCACAAGCTGTTAAGAACATTTTAGTTCAGCAGCCAGTAGTGTTTTTGCAAACTGATGCAAGTTCTCTTGGGGGGGGAGGGGGGGGGGGGGGGGGCAATACCATACCATACCACAGTATACCAGACAATACCACAGCTGTGGCATATATCAATCACATGGGTGGTGTAAAATCAATATCATGTGATCATCTGGTAAACCAGATGTGGCATTGGTGTATTGGTGTATTGGCAAAAACATTTGGCTTTCAGCTATTTATCTTCCAGGGAGAGACAATGTTGTGGCAGACAAAAGATCACGGATATTTAAAGACAGTACAGAATGGATGTTAAATCCACAAAATTTCAAAAATATAGTCAGTCGATATGGAGTGCCGGACATTGATCTGTTTGCATCTAGATTAAATCACCAATTGCCCAAATACGTGTCTTGGGAACACGATCCAGGGGCAGTAGTGGTGGATGCTTTCTCGCTACTCTGGGGGAATACGTTCTTTTATGCTTTTTCCCCATTCTGTCTGATTGGGCAATGTCTCAAAAAATAGCGCAAGACACTGCCAAAGGCATTTTGGTGGTGCTAAATTGGCCTACGCAGTCATGGTTCCCATTGATGCTAAAAATGATTATTGAACCATGTATGACGATTCCTAGTTGCGACAATTTGTTGACCCAACCAGTAACAAAAGAAGTTCATCCATTGCATGATCATATGAATTTGTTAATCTGCAGTTTCTGACCAGACCATTGCAAGAGTTTGAACTGTCGGACAGGACCATGGATGTTCTAGGTGCAGCTTGGAGGAATAGCACTAAAAAACAATATATGTCGCATATAAGGAAATGGGAAGCCTTTTGTAGACAGTCAAAGATATCTTATCATACTGCAAACATTTCAAATATATTGGAGTTCCTTGCTGGGTTACATTTTGATGAGCATCTGAGTTATAGTGCCATTAATTGTGCTCGTAGTGCTTTGTTGTCCTACTTAGGATACATTTTCTGATCGAGATTCAGTTGGGTTTCACCCATTAGTATCTCAATTCATGAAAGGAATTTTTAATAAAAATCCACCCAAGCCCAGATATACAGAAATTTGGGATGTTAGCATTGTTCTCACTTTGCTTAAGCAATAGACTCCAATTACTTCAATGTCTTTGCAGAAGTTAACATTGAAGGTAGTAATGTATATGGCGTTAGTATCAGTTCAAAGAGTACAAACTTTGCAATTGTTACGGTTAGATTGCATGCATGTGGCTGCAGATAACATTGTGTTTTATGTTTATGACCTGATCAAACAAAGCAGACCGGGGAGAACTGGAGTTAAGGTAATGTTTAAAGCATATCCTATCGATGAAACATTGTGTGTAGTTAAGCATTTAACTCAATACATTGAAGTAACCAAAATTGTCAGAGGTTCTGAGAAAGTGTTATTGATAACGCACAAAAAACCACATACAAAAGTTTCAGTTCAAACCATTTCTAGATGGTTAAAACAGGGTTTGGATCTAGCAGGAATAGACACTGATGTGTTTAAATCTCATTCCACTAGGGCGGCAGCTACGTCCGCGGCGAAGGTACAGGACGTACCACTCGATCAAATTTTAGAGGCCGCAGGGTGGTGTAGAGAAGAAACTTTTTTAAAGTTCTACGATAAACCTGTTGTCACGGTGCCAGGATTTGGACACGCAGTACTTGGTTCTCTTTAAATGCTTGCTTTGTTTTATATTATCGATTTATATTATCGATTTATGTTATCATTGATATCATTATCATTTTTTCTTTTGTAAAATTTTCCCCTATGATAGAGGGGTTATTATTAAAAAATTGTTCTTTTTATGATTAAAAGACTTATTACATAAATTGTAGCAATGTTTTAAAATACTATTTACTCACTACTGTATTGACTAAACAGAGTGTCGTATGGAATGAATCTACGACATAAAAAACACAGAGCTTTAAAATCTTCACGGAGTCACTCACGTGACTCCGAAGTAAAATAGTAAGATTAAACGAGAACTTACCTGTTCGAAGTTTGATCTTTATTTTACGAGGAGTTACGATGAGGGATTACGTGCCCTCCACTCCCAACCATCATAATATAAATGATCATCTGGTAGTTCTAGTCTATGTTGGGCCTTACTATCTTATTCCGGCTATTTGTTCTGTGTTTTTCATGCCGCTGCTTTGAAGTATGCCGATCAAGCACCAGGCGGGGCTTCTTCACGTAATCCCTCATCGTAACTCCTCATAAAATAAAGATCAAACTTCAAACAGGTAAGTTCTCATTTAATCTTACTATTAAACCAGCATGGGGAGAGGGTAGGAGACTCAGTGGATAAAGTGTGTGAATGATAGGCTGATGGTACCAGATGATGGGTGGTGGTGGGCGGGGATAAAAACAGGGTGACTGGGGGGAGGGGCAATGCTGGGGGAGTGAGTGGGAGAACCTGCATGGATCAGAAGGAGGAAGAAATTAGTGCAGGGAGAGTGGGTTTCTTAAGATGGTAAAAGTCAGTATTTACACCACGGGGAGTGGACGACCCAGGTGAAACATTACGTTTTCTTCTACTAATTTACGTTTGGCCTCACCCTGGCAGTGGAGAAAGCCAAGGACTGACAGGCCAGTGTAGGAATGGGATGGGGAGTTGGAATGGGATGAAGAGTTGGAATGGAAAGGGGCGTTGGAATGGGAAGGGAGTTGGAATGGGTAGGGGAGTTGGAATGGAAAGGGGAGTTGCAATGGAAAGGGGAGTTACAATGGCATGCAACCGGGAGGTCGGGGCGGCCACTGCAGAAAAAGTGCAGGTGTTTCACAAATCAGTTTTCTAGTTTATTCTTGGTCTCGCTGATGTATGAATGACCACATTGAGAACACTAACTGCACTAGAAGGTCAGAAGGAAGTGCATGTGATTACTAAAGGCTATTCCCCTTCCCATTCCCACATTGGCCTGAGCTTGGCGTTCTTCACTGCCAGTGTGAGACCAAATGTAAACCTTGGTCATCCACAAGCTTATGGTATAAACAATGAATTTTTCCATTTCAGTTAACCTACCCTCCCTGTACTACTTTCTCCCTCCTTCTGATCCAACCAGGTTCTCCCCCAGCCATGACAGGGATGAGGACAGCAGGCAAACGAGAACACCATCACTCGTAGTTTCTCCTCCATGTCACATACCAGCCTGACTTGTAACATATGAATATATTACTGTTCCCCCATTGATTAAATCCTGTCCAGCAGCTTGGGTGAGAAGTCAACCAGCATGGACTGGCATAGGGCATTGATAAGAAATTCAATACAAATTGATTAGTTCAGCATTGCTAGTAATATGGCTGTTCTTGAAGAGATTTAATTTACTTTTTCTGCTGCCATCAGCACAGTGGGAGTATCTTCGGTGGAAACACTGTGGTAGCTTGAGACGGTGGATTATCACACTTTGCAAATGTAATTAGGGATGGGCACTAACTTTGTCAGCAATCTTGCCAGCAACGCTCAGATTCTTATATATTCAGTTCATAACAACTTCTTGTGTAAGAAAGTCTTTCTGCAAACAAGGTTACTAAATTAGAGTCAGTTGCACATTGTGATCCAGTCAAGATGTGGCCAGAAGGATGACAAAATAATTTACTGTATGTTTATGTTCTCTGACTCATCTGTTAGTGGAGACAGTCTGCTCTTTTGTTTTAAAAAAAAAATAATGGTTTTGAGACTATCCTATAACTTTCCGCAGAACCAAAATTAATCCTCACAACAATACTACTAAGTCTCCCAAAACATTATTCCAAAACTTGTGCTGCCCAAGACTACACCAATCTTGGCTGAAGCCTGGTCTACAGGTTATGAAGGACAAGCACAACGTTCTTGTTTTTGTGTAAGAAAGAACTCCAGATGCTGGTTTAAATCGAAGGTAGACACAAAATGCTGGAGTAACTCAGCGGGTGAGGCAGCATCTCTGGAGAGAAGGAATGGGCGGTGTTTCAGGTCGAGACCCTTCTTCAGACTCTATTCCCCTACTAGTAAAGAAATATAACCTATGCCTTCCCAACTTGGTTTACAAAAGTCTTATCTCCCATGCCCAGGTTTCTCTCTTTATTTTTTAATTTAAAGTTGTTCTATTTAATTATATTTTCTCTTTTCTGTCCTTTCTTTTTAACCAAAATGTATCTTTTAAAACGTCTCTGCAGTAAATATAATTGGACATTGGACTTTTCCGTAGTGTTTAGTTTAGTTTAGTTGAGAGATACAGTGCGGAAATAGGCTCTTCGGCTTACCAAGCCCGCGCCAACCAGCGATCCTCGCACACTAACACTATCCTACACACACTAGGGACAATTTACAATTCTACCAATCCAATTAGCCTACAAACCGCTATGCCTTTGGAGTGTAGGAGGAAACCGGAGATCCTAGAGAAAGCCCACGCAGGCCACGGGGAGAACGTACAAACTCTGTACAGAGAGCACCTGAAGTCAGGATGGAACATGGGTCTCTGGGGCTGTAAAGCAGCAACTCTGGCGCTGTAAGGCAGCAACTCTACTGCTGCGCCACCATGCCGCCTTTCTTACAGTGTATCCCTTTTCTAAGTTATACAAAATCTGTAAACTTTGAAGCTAATCTAGATGTCATGGATTTGTTGTTACTGTACTACAAAAGGACAGTACCACAACTACCCATTGTCTACCTTCCTCTATTTTGAGAGTTTCCGTTTAGCATTACTCCCTATTTACTATGGTTTTGCCGGTGTTCCTTTAATCACATGGTCTATAATTTTTGTAATTCATATAATGTGGCCGTTTTGAAAGGCCAGATATTCAACGACTGCTCTACCTTCATTAATCCCTTAATTATTGATAAACTGGTAGATCAGATTAAGTTGAAACAAGTGGAGCAGAAACTGCTGGGTTACTGCTTGGCTGCTAGTTTCAGGTAATTAGATCTATCATCCTGAAAAGCACCCATAACAAATTGTGTCATCTCAGTTTCTCAAGCCAAGTATGCTTCAATGTCCAATACTGTTATGTGAACTTTGAGTTGCAGCCTCATCTTGAAATTGTCTCTGAAGTTAATTATGTTTAACCTGAACTGATTAAAATAATTAATAATAAGCTCAACCTTGCGGAGGAAATCTTAAGCACGCTTCTTCAGCTGCTTCAGAGCTACTACAAACTTACCCTCTCTGAACGCACACACACATGCACGTGAAGACACAAAGTCACACATGCGCACACACACACACACATAGACAAACACACACGCACACGCACATGCACACACGCACACGCACACACGCCTGAAAAATGTTTTAAGAAAAAGACTAAGTGCTGGTGGAATGTGCATGTGTGCAGGGAAATGATTGAACACCATTTTGGTTGGGATCATTCCTTGAATAAGATTCTGTCTGAATTCCTCTAGCACTTTGTTTTTCTGTTCAAGATTCTAGCATCTGCAGACTCTAATGTCTTTGTAGTTTACCTGCTTGGTTGTCCAGGTGACAAGATCTGGATGAATACATTCCGATTTAGAATATAGAACATAGACCAGGACAGCACAGGGTCAGGTCCTGCAGCCCACTATATAACGGTTGAACATGAAAACATAACACACGCATCTTTAAATGTTCCCCTCCGACCTTAAAGCAATGCTCTCTAGTATTTGATAGTTCCATCCTGGGAAAAAGATTGTTACTCTCTACCCTACCTGTGCCTCTTATAATTTTATAAACTTCTATGAGGTCTCCCCTCAACTGCCAACACTCCAGAGAAAATGAGTCTGTCCAAAGTCTCCTTGTAGCTAACATCCTCTAATCCAGGCAGCATCCTGGTAAAGTTTATCTGCTTCTCTCCAAAGCATTCACATTGGTCTTGTCAAGGGTGACAGAATTGTACACAATATTCCAAATGTAGCCTAACCAAATTCATATAAACCTGCAACTTGATTTAATGACTCTTATACTTGATGTCCCAACCAATGAAGAGAGGCATACCAAAAGCCTTCTTCACCACTATATCTTCTTATGTTGCTACTTTTAGGGAGCAACAGATTTGGACCCCCAAGACCCGTCTGACATCAGGGCCATGAAGGGTTCTACCATAAATTGTATACTTTCCCCATATATCTTTCTGCTCAAAGTGCACAATGTTTCCACTCATATCTGTAACTGATCTATACCTTGCCTTATCTTTTGGCAGTCTTCTTCACTGTTTACAACTCCACCAATTTATGTGCCATTTGCAAACTTACTAACTTCAACATATCAATATTTTTTCAAGTAATTTAAATGTATCAGAAACATCACAGATCCCTATGGAACTCCACTGGTCGCAAACCTCCAACTTGAATAATACACTTCCATCAATCACTTCTGTGGAGAAGCTAGTTATGAATCCAAACTACCATTACAATGGACCTCATGCATCTTAACCTTGAAAATCATCCTGTGTATTATTTACATAGACTAATGATTACTACGGCAGATGATTTCTACGGCCTTACCTCATCAATCACCTTCGTCACCTCATAAAACTCAGTCAGGTTTGTAAAGGGCCTGTCCTACCAGCATCTGACTCCATGCGATGAGCACGATCAAACTAGAAGCGGGGGCCGCGAGGAGGTCGAGTGATCCCCTGTACAGGGCCGTTCCCACCAACATGCGCCTGCATGCGGCAAGCGCGACCAAACCGGCAGCGAGGGCTGTGCGGAGGCCGGGTGAGTGGCGTAACGCGGCGCAAAATGAGGCGAACTTGGAGTGAAGTCTTCGCCAGGACAGAGAGGGGCGCACAGAGGCACACACACAGAGGGCCACAGAGCCACACACATAGAGGGTCACGAAGGCACCTACAGAGAGGGTCACGGAGGCACAACGTCGAGATGGTGTGCAATGCGTTGAGGCAACTGCGAGCCGACAAGCCGTTGCCACGCGGAATTTTTGAACATAATCAGTTTTTCGGAGCCCCGCGCGATGTCGGGACGAACTCCGCACAATTCCGCATGGCTCCGGCGATCGAAGTGGGATCGGCCTTGCGGCGCCGGATGGCTCAAGCGACCACGTTAGGTCACGCTCATCGCATAGAGTTGCATGCTGGTGGGACAGGCCCTTAAGGCATGACCTGCCACACACAAGCCACGCAAACTATAATTAGCCCATTCTTCTCCAAATGCCAGTAAATCCCATCCCTCAGAATTCCCTCCAATAGGTTCCTAACCTTGATGTGAGACTCACTGGCCTTTCATTTCCTAGATTATCCTTGTTTCCCTTCTTAAATTGTGATGAGTTTAATGAACTGCAGGCAGACATGTAAAGTCAACTGGAAACATATTCCTTTCATTTTATTATTCAGTGTGAACCGGATTCAGAAAAAAACGTAACAGCAAGACTCAACACACAATGGTGCAGCAGTTATTGATTTTGCTTTTCAATTAATTCAGTGCTATCTCCAGCTTACCTACAAACCTGACAATAATTTCGAGTTACTTCAAACCTTTGATTATTTTTGGGTGATTTAATCTCATGTTGTCAAAATGTATCACTTTGTACATTGGATCCACGAAAGCCAACTGCTGCAGAACTGCAGTAATTCTGAACAACAATCATCCTAAACAAATTGATTGTTGTTTCAGTGTGGGTCAATCTACCTGAAGGCTTCACATGAAGGAGATTACATCTTTGATTTGTCAGCCAGATAGCCGTAGGAATCTAACCCTTGCATAGTGGGAGTAGAAGGTTATCATGATCTTAGATCCCTGTTGGTTGGATGCAATTACTCAATGGTCAGAAATTCGAGGCCTGTGTTTTTTTGCACAGAATTGCATTTTGTCTCTAATTACTTTGTGTCTGAACAGATGTTGGACATGTAGAAGTAACTAAGGGAAAAGAAGGGAAAAAAAGGAGCGTTGACCAAAAGTGGGGTTAATACTGCTAGGTTTTTAGCTTGGTCTTTGAAAGTTCATTTGTTCTGTTGCAAAATGTTTTACAAAGAGGGAAGATGATTATTTATTGGAATTCTAATCATGTGTTAGCTCTCCAGATTTCTGGAGATTTCTACCTATGCACACATCCTTGATCAATAAATTTTTGTTTGTTTTAATAAAACCAAGTTTTCCCCTTCTCATTTCTATGGAAACACATTCATAGCAGCACAGCACCCTCACAGCTCATGGGACCCTGGTTCGATCCTGATCTCTGGTGCGGTCCATGTGGAGTTTACACATGCTCCTTGTGACCCCGAAAGCCGAAAGTTTCTTGGGATGCTCTGGTTTCCTCCCACATCTCAAAGACATGCAGGTTTGTAAATTAATTGGCCCATGTAAATTGCCCCTAGTGTGTAAGGAAGTGGATGAGAAAGTGGGATAAAATAGAAATAATGAGAACGGTTAATTGATGGTCGGTGTGGACTCGGTGGGCTGAAGGGCCTGTTTCCGTATCTTTTCTCAATACTAAACATATTGGCTACATCAATACTAAAGAGTAATCCTCTACTAACTGCAAACTTCTTTAGTTCAGATTTTGTTTTGCCTGAACCGATACTCATTGGTTCAGTAGCCAATTTTATTTTGTTTGTGTTACTTTTAGGCTATGGAATAGAGTCATAGAGTTATGGGGCTGTATAAACAGAAGCAGGCTCTTTGGCTCAACTTGTCCATACTGAACATGACGCCTATCTACGCTAATTCTAATTTCCTCCATTCGGCCCATATTTCTCTCCTTTTCTATCCAAGTGCCTGTTCAAGTGCCTTTCAATGCTGTAATTGTGTCTGCCTCTCCCACCTACTCTGGCAGCTCGTTCCATACACTGACTGCCCTCTGTGTAAAAAACTTGCTCCTCAGATCTCCTTTAAATTTTTCCTCTCTCACCTTAACCCTGTGCCCCCTAGTTTCAGACTTCCTCAACCGAGGAAAAAGCCTCTGAGGTCATCCTTCAGCCACCAAGTTTCCTGTGAAACTTTGACATGTCAGCCTATTTATTCTCTCTGTATAGCTACACCCCTCTATTTCAGACAACTTCCTGGCCAGCACTTTGAATAGCTGCTATATAACGTTCAACACTTATACTCATAACCCATGAAGGCAAGCATGTCAATACCACCTTCACAACCAGTGTTACCATTTTCAAAAAGGAATGAACTTGCACCTAAAGGTCCCTTTGAAAAATCCAATCTACTGAGGTCCCTGACATTTACCATATAGGTCCTGTTAGTATTTGACGTCCCAAAATGAGAAAAGATTTTGGGTGATCAGTCCATTATAATAGTAATATTGAATGAGAACTTACCAGTTCGAAGTTTGATCTGTATTTTATGAGGAGTTACGATGAGGGATTACGTGAAGACCCCATCCAGCACGCATGTGCGACGTTCTTCAAAGCAGCGGTGTGGATTCACAGAAAAAACACAATGATTGAAATAAATATAGTAAAGAAAAAATAAGAACTCAATTAAATTTTTTTTTAAGTGACTAAAATGGTGGTGGCGCTGACGCATCGCGACGCCCGGTATCTCCCGAGAATTTGCGAATTAAGTATAATTTACTTACTTGTTTTAAGCCTGCTCACTTGGAGCAGTCTTGCACTCCTCTCATACAGCCGGCAGGAACAACTGAACTTCGGTTCCTGCGGCTACAATAAATTTACGGACGAACTCCGTCTCGCTCCCGAACTTGCCAGCATAGCGGAGCTGCGGGGCGGCGGATCAGCGGAGCTGCGGACCTGCAAAGCGCACCAAATCAGCTCGGCCGACCGGAAGCACCCACAGACGGCGACGAGAACGCAAGCACCGCTGAGGAGGGTTAAAGGCTAGGATAGAACGAGCCCCACACAGGCCATCGATTCCTAGCCTTTTCCTCGTCAACGTACGATCACTGGCAAACAAAATGGATGAACTCCAGCTACTGATCACCTCCCACTGGATGAAAGACTGCAGCATCCTGATCTTCACTGAAACCTGGCTCAACACCGAAGTTCCTGACAGTGCCATCGAGCTAACGGGGCGTCATATACTCAGTGCGGACAGAACACCAGACTCCGGTAAGACCAGAGATGGGGGTCTGTGCATTTATGTAAATAAAGCATGGTGCACGGACACCACCATCATCGAGAGTCACTGCTCAGCTAACCTAGAGTTCCTCTTGGTTAAATGCAGACCGTTCTATCTGCCCAAAGAGTTTACCTCCACTGCTATGACTGCAGCCTATATTCCTCCTGACGCTAATGCTAAGCTTTCAATGAAAGAACTGCAAACTGCCATTAGCAAACAATAGACTCACAACCTCGAGGCAGCCTTCATTGTTGCGGGTGACTTCAATCACTCCAACCTGAAGACTGTACTCCCAAAATTCCACCAACATGTCTCCTTTGCCACTAGAGAAGACACTGGGCAAAGTCTACACAAATATGGCTGAAGCTTACAAAGCCTTTCCCCTCCCCCACCTTGGTCAGTCTGATCACCTCTCATTGTTCCTGCTCCCTAAGTACTCACCACTCATCAGATGGGTAAAACCCACAGTAAGAACAGTTTAAGTTTGGTCAGAGGAGGCTGACTCCGCACTTCAGCAGCGTTTTGGAAACACTGACTGGAATGTGTTTGCAGCCCAGGCCACCTTCGACTCCCACACAAACATAGACACTTATACATCCTCTGTTCTGGAGTTTATCAACTCCACCATTAACAGTGTCACCACCCTCAAACAGATTACCACATTCCCGAACAGCGAGGTCAGGCTACTGCTGAAAGCACGGGGCACCGCTTTCAGGTCAGGCAATGCTCGAGCCTACAGTTCATCCAGGGCTAACCTGAAGAGGGGCATCAAGAAGGCCAAGCATAGCTACAAGTTTAGGATTGAGGAGCACTTCAATAACAACTCCGACCACCAACACATGTGGCAAGGCATCCAGGCCATCATGGACTTCAGACCCACTAACGCCACCCCCACATCCAGTGACGCATCCTTCCTTGAGGAGTTTAACCACTTTTATGGCCGCTTTGACAGGGACAACCAAGAGATGGCCATCAAGGCTATGCTCCCTGCTGATCACCAGCCCCTCACATTCACCCCCTACGACGTGTATCTAGCACTGAGTAGGATTAATACAAGTAAGGCTGCTGGCCCTGACGGTTTCCCCGGGCGCGTCCTCAGGACCTGTGCTGCCCAGCTGTCAGACGTCTGGACTGACATCTTCAATCTGTCACTTACCCAAGCAGTTGTCCCCACCTGCCTTAAAACCACCTCCATCGTGCTGGTGCCAAAACACTCCACTGCTGCGAGCCTCAACGACTTCCGCCCAGTTGCACTTACTCCCATCATCACCAAGTGCTTCGAGAGGCTGGTCCTGGCACACCGCAAAGGCTGCCTACCTCCCACACTGGACCCCTATCAGTTTGCCTACCGCAAGAATAGTATGGAGGATGCCATCTCAACGGCACTCCACTCCGCCCTCTCCCACCTCGATAACAGAGACACCTACGTGAGAATGCCGTTCATTGACTTTAGCTCAGCATTTAACACCATTATCCCCTCAAAATTGATCACCAAACTCGGCGACCTGGGCATCAACCCCTCCTTCTACAACTGATACTGGACTTCCTGACTAACAGACCACAGTCTGTTAGGTTGGACAACCACACCTCTTCAACCCTCACCTTGAACACCGGCATTCCACAGGGCTGTGTACTGAGCCCCCTCCTCTACTCCCTCTACGACTGCTCACCTAAACATGGTTCTAACACCATCATCAAGTATGCAGATGATACAACGGTGATTGGCATCTTCAGCGACAACGATGAGTCGGCCTACAGGGAAGAGGTTCAGCTCCTAGCAGCATGGTGCGCCGACAACAACCTGGCCCTTAACTCCAAGAAGACCAAGGAGCTCATTGTGGACTATAGAAGGTCTAGGGGCTGCACGCACACCCCCATCCATATTAATGGGACAGAGGTGGAACTTGTTTCCAGCTTCAGGTTTCTGGGGGTCAACATCTCTGCCCAACCCACAATACCTCTACACTGGTCAAGAAGGCTCACCAGCATCTCTTCTTCCTGAGGAGACTAAAGAAGGTCCATCTGTCTCCTCAGATTCTGGTGAACTTCTACCGCTGCACCATCGAGAGCATCCTTACCAACTGTATTATAGTATGGTATGGCAACTGCTCTGTCTCTGGCCGGAAAGCACTGCAGAGGGTGGTGAAAACTGCCCAACGCATCACCGGTTCCTCACTCCCCTCCATTGAGTCTGTCCATAGCAAGTGATGTCTGCGAAGGGCGTACAGCATCTTCAAGGACTGGCCTCACCCCAGCCACAGACTGTTTACCCTCCTGCCATCTAGGAGGCACTACAGGTCCCTCCGTTGCCGGACCAGGAGGTTCAGGAACAGCTTCTTCCCTGCGGCGTTACTATACTTAACTCTGCACCTCGGTGATTACCAGTCACCTCCCCCCCCCCCGGACACTCCTTCCCCCAGTATAATTGCACTACTGATACTGTTTGTACATATATTTTTTTTTTACCGTTCATTATTCTAAGTTCGCCCTTCTGGGGAGATTCTAACTGCATTTCGTTGTCTCTGTACTGTACACAGCACAATGACAATTAAACATTGAATTGAATTGAAATCAGTTGATCTGTATAATAGAGGCCGGGAACAGAGGGCACGTAATCCATCATCTTAACTCCTCATAAAATACTGATCAAACTTCGAACTGGTAAGTTCTCATTTAATCTTACTATTTTATTTCGGAGTCACGTGAGTGACTACGTGAAGACTTCAAAGCTTTGTGATTCTGAACCGTGTACCAGCTCATGCTTCACTCACTGTCTGAAGACCTTTGAGGGAGGAAGTATGTTATCACAATCAACAATAACCTGCTGGTGAACAAAAAAAGGTTTATTAATAACAACAAAAAACAGGGAGCTCCCCCAGGCTTAAATTAAATATTATCTGCAGACTTTAAAATTCTGTCTGCAAATGGAGCAGGTTCCACCAGAGGCTTATTATAAAACCTTTGGAAAGTTCTTTCCGAGGACCATCCTGCTCTGGCCAGAATATGATCCATAGGCACGTCCATTTGCCTAGCCGCTGAGGTGGATGCAGCCCTGGTGGAGTGAGATTTGTAAACATTAGTGTTGATTCCCGCGGACTTAAGCACCTGCTTGAGCCACTTTGAAATGGTTTGGCTTGTCACCTGACCATGGGGCTTCTTGTGGCTTATCCATAAAGCTTTTTCTTTCCCTCTTAAGTTGTATGTTGTGTCTATGTAAATGGCGAGATGGGTCTTCGCACACAGCCATGGGTCAGATGAATATGCCCGGAACTCCATAACTGGAGGCATGGTTCCTGGTCTAGTTTGTTTGACCAGACCCTGAATATGGAATGTGATACAGTCCAATGACTCTGTCATGCTGTCCAGCCTCAAAAGGTGGAGGGACTGCACCCTTTGTGCTGACACTAGTGCCATGAGCAAGACTGATTTCAGGGTACGTTGTTCCAGCGTGAGTGCTGGAACCAAATGAGCTGACAACGCACTGCTGGCTGTATTGATGGCACTGTAGCTGAGTCCATCCCGTTGTAATCCAACCAGGAACTCCACAACACTGTTAGCTGTTGCTGTTGAGTAGGTAGTTCCTGTTTTGGAGCAATACCATTCTCATTTCCTTATGTTGGTCAGGTATTGTCTCCTGGTGGACTCCCGGTGGGATGCAGTCATCATGTTGATGGTATCCTCAGACAGTCCCAGGCCCAGTAGAGGTCTTTTTAGAATCTGCAAGCCAGGAGATTGGCTCTGTCATTGCACGGGTGACTAATGCCTGACAATGGGTGGATTAATAATTCTGGACTGCTGGGGAATTCGGTGTTTCGACAGCCATGTCGAAGGCCACTGGGAACCATGGCTGTGTAGGCCAGTCTGGTATTATCAAGATTCCTGAATCTTGCGTAATACCCGACTGATGAGGCAGAAGGGAGGAAAAGCATAGAAGAACATTTTCCCCCAATGCAGCGTGAATGCATCAACTGTTTCTGCCTCAGGGTCCGGTTCCCAAGTGACATACGTTGGTACCTGGTGATTCAGCCTAGATGCAAATAGATTGATATCTGGTGTGCCATATTGCTTTGTAATTTCAGCAAATACTTTGGGATTTAGCATCCATTCGATGTTATCATTAAATTTGCGTGACCTGGTATCTGCCACTGTATATTGCTTACCTGGTAGGTAAGTTGCTGATGACCAAATATGTCTTTACACCACCCATGTGGTTGATATAAGCCACCACCGTGGTATTATCTAATTGCAACCGGACATGTGCGTGATGCGTATTAGATGAATATGCTTTTAAACCATAAAATGCACCCAACATTTCTAAGTAGTTAATACCCTGTGTCTGTAAGCAAGATGATTCAAAATTAGTCCATCTGCCCTCTGTGCTGGATTGCATGTTAGTTGCTCCCCAGCCCAAAGCACTGGCATCCGTTTGAATGGTTAATACTGGGTTGGTGATTATTATGGGACTGGATCTAAGCCAAATGTTCCTTGTCCACCATTGTAACTCTGGAATGGATTCAGCAGTTAAATTCATAACTAAGTCAAAGTGACCTGAGTTTTTCTTTAGCGCGTGCACTTTTGCTCTTTGTAAATTTTGATTGTGCAGAGGCCCAAATTGTACAGCTGGAAAGGCTGCTACCATTTTCCCAATGACACTAGCTACCTGCCGTATGGTTGGGTGATGATTAACCATTAGTTTGTTGCATGATTGTGCCAACTCTGATGTTTTCCCCTTCAGCAGAGTTACAGTCATGCGAATAGTGTCAATCGTAAATCCAAGATAGTCCATGGTTGTAGACGGTGTCAAATTGGATTTATCTGGATGTATGAAAAACCCCAAAGTTTCAAACAAACGTTTGGTGGCTGCTACTGCCAAAATGGCTGTCGCCAAGGTTTTCCCTACTATTAAAATGTCGTCTAAGTATGCCATAACTATATGCTTTTGTTTCCTCAATAATGCCAAGGCAGGTTTTAAGATTTTTGTGAACAACCTTGGAGCTGAGGTTAGCCCATTTGGTAAGGCTTTATATTGCCATAGCTGTTTCATCCAGATAAACTTTAGGTATTTACGATGCTCCTTGTGTATGGGTACTGAGTAGTAGGCATCTTTTAAATCAATGCTTGCCAGAAAGTACCCTCTAAAAATAAATTGTCTGGCTGTTTCAAAAGTTTCCATCTTGAAATGTATATACTTAACAGATTTGTTTAAAGAAGTTAAGTCAACGATGATGTGACATCCACCATCTTTTTTAGTTTTAGTGAAAACATTAGACACAAATTCATGTGTCTAATTCATGTTTTGTTCTTTCAATGACACCTTTTGCTAGTGGCCTCGTCAGTTCAGCTTGACCCTCTTGTTTCTCTTTGACTGAGAGGCTGAATACCCTTTGGGGTATATGCTGAACTGGCGGCATGTTTTCATGAACGGTCAATTTTATAGCCATGAATGCTGCTGAGTATATATTTGTCATTAGTGATAGACTCCCATGCATCCAAAAACAAGTGCAATATCCCCCCTGTTAGTATATAGCCCCTACTGCTCATATGCTGAGAGGAACCAGACCCACCTACCTTCATGGTTACTGGTGCTTCTTCTGCCTCTTCGCTGGACGATGAGGCGTCTGCTGGGCTGTAGAGGGCTGCTGTTGTTGATGTTGCTGTTGATGTTGATGTTGATGTTGGGGGTGGCGCATTTTCCATGGGGTCCGCTCTGGGCCCTGGCCTTAAAAAGGCTTACGGGGAATGGTTGCGGACCCCGAGCTTTCACCAGTACCATATGGTAGTCAGCGACTGGTGGACGCCGTGTGGTACTGCCGCCTGGGTTTGTTAAGTCTGCTCGGTCCCAAACCTGCCCTCGTGAGACCAAAGGTCTTGGACTCTTCCTCCAGGTCCTTCACCTTTTTTGGAAGGTCCTTTCCAAAGAGCAGAATTGGAGGTTCTGAACCCGGTGTTTTGCAAAGTCCTACAAACTTAGGGTTGAGGGCAGGCTTGATGATTTCCCTCCGTAAATTCTTAATCTCAAATTGAGTGGTGCACAGCAGAGCTAATGTATCTTGCTGATTTGTGGTGATGTCCACACTATCTATGGACCGAGCATATGAAGTTATTTCTGCTGTCAGGAGTTTTAGAGTTTTCTGGAGCTTCAACTCCATGTTCCTGATATTCTGCCCCAAATGTTCCCAAATTTGGCTGTTGACAGCTGGTACATTCAGTGATGTACAATTTTCTGGGGCTGAATATAATTCAAGAGCCTCATTGACCACCCGTTCTGGTAGGGGTTTTGAGGACAGGTGGTCAATGCTGGCTGCAAGTTTCGGCTCTAAAGGCCGACCCACTCGTGGAATGGCCACGTAGCGGTTGACCACACCCAGCAGCTCTTCCTGATCCTGTACACCCTGCGTACTCCGGACCTCTTCAGCCAGCGACCCCTCTTCTTGACCAGCCCAGACCTGGTCGCCAATGCTGCCTTCAATAGAAGGTGAAGCAATGGCCAGTGCCGTAAAGGACACTGCGGGAGTGCCTGCGCTCCCATGGCGAGTCTGCTGCTGCTCTCTCAGCAGATCTTGCTGGAGCAATTGCTCCTTAAGCCGTTCCATTCGGCTGAGGCGGCTGCCTTTGCCGCTCTCGAGCGGTGAGGCATCTTCATCTGAATCGTCGGATGCTCCCGCCCGGTTCTGGCTGCAGGTACCTCCAGCCCGCTGCTCAGGCTGCACTAGCAGTGCTGGGCTCGGTTCGGTAGTTAATCCTGCCGCCTCTCTCCTCCCCTTCCTAAGAACGCTCCTCAACGGGAGACGAACGGGGGCGAGCTACAGATTTCTTTCCTCTGGTCTTGCTCATTCTTTCTGGAACACAAAGCAGACCACAGAGAAAATGCACACGGCCACGGTAAAACACTTACCTGTCGTCCCGACTTTCAAATTGTAGCAGGAGCGCCTTGAACTCCCGTTCGTCGCGGGTGCACTGCATGCATGCTAATGTCGTGCATGCGTGCTGGACGGGGTTTTCATGTAGTCACTCACGTGACTCCGAAATAAAATCTATCTTTGATGCACTGGTGTCGGCACACCCAGTTTGCAGCTGAGGTAGGGGAAATAAAAATTTGGAACAAATTGTTTTGCTAGCCATATATCAAACCATGGGAATTAGCTGCTATCTCCACAAGCCATGCTGGGGCCTGGATCGCTTAAAACCTTATGGCTGCTTTTGTCCAGAGTCAGCTAAAACCCCTCACAAGGATATCTGGAGGGCTAATTTGTTTAAAAATAACATTTTGTTTTAATATGAATTAGCTTAGACCCAATGAACACCGAGCAGATGCTGGGAAGTTCTTAAAATGCCGTTTGACCACCTGACATGTAATCCAATTGTGCGACTTTATTGAAATTGCCCTCCCACTTCAAATTTAAAAGAAGAAAAAAATTAAATCCTATTGTAACTTTTCAAATTTTGTTTGACCATATGAGGAATGTATTTCAGAATTATGATTCTGTGGCATTATAGGTCATATAAATTGACATGGACACCAGAGAGGAGAGGGAAAAAGAGCTGATGTCTGTTTGATCCTGTCTGGAGTGTGAAGTGTGAAACCTATTCGGATCATGCAGTAAGTTGCAATAAGAGCTGTTAATAGCAAATGAGTTTAACCTTGAAAAAAAAACACCTTGCAGTCATGACAGTCAGGAAGGACAACCCATTCAGTCATCAGAGGTTGTGAATTGAGTAGATTAATCCAAGGGATAGTCACGACAATGTGCAGGTATCCGCTCATAGAATTGAGGGGTGGTACACTGCCTGGTACTTGAGTACTGCAAATGTTACATTAGGGTGCAGTAATATTTCACCCTCATGCATTTCACCACAAAATAAAACTTAATTTCTTATCCCCAGTCAGGATTTCTGCACAGTCGCCAATCATTCAATAACTGGCCGGTTGTAAACATTGGTAGGCAGGTGTAGACTCTAGGCCTGCACTGACTAACCTGCCATTGATTGCCCGTTGTTCCTTCTTAAAAAAGGATGCCACAAGGTAATTGTGAACGTAATCTGAGATTTAAACGCAATGTCAAAGAAGAGATGGTGGTACATTACAAGTCATGATGGGGTGTAACTTGGAAGGGAGCCTGCAGTTGGTGGTGTTCCCATGCATCTGCTGCCTTGTTCTTTATGGTGGTAGAAGTCATGTGTTTGGGAAGTGCTGGAGGACGAGCTTTTTTTTCAATTATTAAAAATAATATTTACAGTACAATATAAAGCAAAACAAACCCGCAACCATAATACATATCAAAGAAATATACAAAATAAACTATACAACAATATTACAATCTTCATCGAGGATGACCTTCACCCCCCGCGGTGCCCAACGGTCCCGGAAATCCCCCAGGGCGCCTGTGGTCAGCACGTAGTCCCTCTCAAGTACCACGTGGCGCAGGCGTAACCCCGGTAAAGGGGCAGGCAGCTGGCTCGGGCAGAGCCCTCTTCCACCTGGCACCGTGACTCGCGGATGGCCAGCTTGGCCAGGCCCAGGAGCAACCCAACCAGGACATCTTCAGCCTGACCCTCTCCCCTATGTACAGGGTGTCCAAAGATGAGAATGGCGGGTGAGAAATTCAGGCAGAAGGCAAGGAGCAGCCCCTTTAGATATTGGAACGATGGCTGCGACCTCACACATTCCACATACACGTGGTAAACAGACTCTTCCAGCCCGCAAAAGTGGCAGGCGGCTGGCGAGTCTGTGAACCGCGAGAGAAACAGGTTGCAAAGGATTCCTCAGTGCAGTACCCTCCTCCCCAGATCCTCGATGTAGAGGGGGAGAGTACTAGGCGTGGCATGCAGCTGTGCTCGGATGACGGTGCACAGTCTAGCCTGACTTGTGACTTGTGGGTAACCAAAAGAATTTGGAATGTCAGAAGGCGAGTCACTTATTGAAGATACAAAGTGTCTGATCTGCTCTTATTGCTACAGTTTTGAATTGAATTTAATTTAATTGAAAGATACAGCATAGAATCAGGCCCTTTGGTCCACTGAGACCGTGCGGACTACCACACATTATTCACACTATTCACACCTGTTTACAATACTTTAGTTCAGAGATAAAGATGTTTATTTTAGTTTAGTTTAGGGATACACTGGGGACATAGGCCCTTTAATCCACCTAGTCTGCGCCAACCGGCAATCCCCGCACACTAATGCTATCCTACACATAATGGAGCCAATTTGCAATGATACCAAGCCAATTAACCTACAAACCTGTATGTCTTTGGAGTGTGGGAGGAAACCGGAGATCCCGGAGAAAACCCACGCGGTCATAGGGAGAACATATAAACTTTGTACATACCGCACCTGTAGTCAGGATCGAACCTGGGCCACTGTTGTTAGACAGAAACTCTACTGCTGCGCCATCGAGCCACCTATGCCCATGCCATTCAATGTGATCCCGATTTCGCACGCACCCCAAACTCACTAGGGTCTATTTACATGGCCAAATAACCTACAAAGCCCCATATCTTTGGGATGTGTGAGGAAACTGGAGCACCTGGAGAAAACACACGTGGTCACAGGGAGAACCTACAAATTCCACAGAGACAGCACCCGAGATATGATTGAATCTGGGTCTCTGGCGCTGTGAGTCAGCAGTTCTACTGCCACGCCACCATGCCGCCCCAACACGTGGATGGTCCAGATAATTTTCAATTATAACCACCTTGGGATGTTGATGAGTCAGGGGTTGACGATGAAAGTTGCTGTCAAATGTCGAGACTCACTATTGTTGGGGATTTACATTGCCTGGAATTGAGTAGTACAAATGTTATTTTCCACTTCTCAGCCATTCCCTGAATATTATTTAGATCCCATCGCATGCACAGATCTCCTCACTTGCTGAGGTGCAGTGAACAGACTTGAACAATGTGCAAACATCAGCAAACATGCGCAGTTCTAGCTTTATGATGGAGCAGTTGAATGTTATTGTGGCTAATATTGACTGAGGAGCTCTTAAAGTGTCATTTTGGCTTTGATTGGTTTCCAGCAGCCATGATTCCTATTGACTTCCCATCTCCTTGATGCGATCAAATGTTGCCCTGATATCTCATTTCATGCCTGGAGTGCAGCATGTTTGAACCAAGGTTGCAATGTAAATTGCTGGCAAGTGGTCCTGGTGAAACCCAAGGTCAGCACTGGTGAGGAAGTGCTTGTGATAGCAGTACTGACCATACCTCCCTTCACTCCGCTGAGGGACTGGTAATTAGCCGATTGCATTTGTTCTCCCTGCTGTGAATTGAACATTCTTCAACTATCCTTTGTGTAGCAAGTAACTATAGATAGACAATAGACAAGAAGCCCAGGAGCCGTTGGAACGGGAGGAGGAGTCTCCGGGCGGTGAGTTTAAAAATTGAGCGTGGGGCTTTACTCCACAGAGGCCCAGGAGCCGTTGGAGCGGGAGGAGGAACCCAATCTGTAACGTTCCACGCTCAAAGGAAGTGTTCTGGTGGAATTCTGGAGGGGAAGGGTGAACAGCCAGCTGTCATGGTGCACCAACGATATAGGTAAAAAACGGGATAAGGTCCTACAAGGTGAATTTAGGGAGCTAGGAGATAAACTTAAAAATAGGACCTCAAAGGTAATAATCTTTGAACTAGTCAGAGTAGAAATAGGAGGATATTGCAGATGAATATGTGGCTTGAAAAATGGTGCAAGAGGGAGGGATTTAAATTTCTCAGGCATTGGAACCAGTTCTGGGGGAGGTGGGACAAGTACAAACAAGACAGTCTGCACCTGGGCTTGAAGGGAACCAATGTCCTTGGGGGAGTGTTTGCTAGTGCTGTCAGGGAGGATTTCAACTAATGTGGCAGGGGGATGGGAGCATGAACAGAGAGACAGAGGGATGTAAAATGAGGGTAGAAGCAATAGGTAGCAAGGTGAAAAGTAAATGTTGCAGGCAGAAAACTCCAGGGTAAAAATCAAAAAGGGCCACTTTTCAACATAATTGTATAAGGGGTAAGAGTGTTGTAAAAACAAGCCTGAAGGCTTTGTGTCTCAGTGCAAGGAACATTCGTAATAAGGTGGATGAGTTGAATGTGCAGATAGTTATTAATGAATATGATATAGTTGGGATCACGGAGACATGGCTCCAGGGTGACCAAGGCTGGGAGCTGAACATCCAGGGATATTCAATATTCAGGAGAGATAGACAGAAAGGAAAAGGAGGTGGAGTAGCTTTGCTGGATAGTGAGGAGATTAACGCAATAGAAAGAAAGGACTTTAGCTTGGAGGATGTGGAATCGATATGGGTAGAGCTGCAAAACACTAAAGGGCAGAAAACGCTAGTGGGAGTAGTGTGCAGGCCACCTAACAGTCGTAGTGGAGTTGGGGATGGCATCAAACATGAAATTAGAAATGCGTGCAACAAAGGTAAAACAGTTATAATGAGTGACTTCAATCTACATATAGAATGGGTGAATCAAATTGGCAGGGGTGCTGAGGAAGAGGATTTCTTGTAATGTATGCATGATAGTTTTCTAAACCAACATGTAGAGGAACCAACGAGAGAGCAGGCTATTCTAGACTGGGTATTGAGTAATGAGGAAGGGTTAGTTAGCAGTCCTGTTGTGCGTGCCCCCTTGGGCAAGAGTGACCATAATATGGTTGAGTTCTTCATTAGGATGGAGAGTGACATTGTTAATTCAGAAACAAGGGTTCTGAACTTAAACAAAGGTAACTTTGAGGGTATGAGACGTGAATTGGCCAAGATATACTGGCAAGTGATTCTTAAAGGGTTGACGGTGAATATGCAATGGAAGGCATTTAAAAACTGCATGGATGAACTACAACAATTGTTCATCCCAGTTTGGCAAAAGAATAAATCAGGGAAGGTTGTGCATCCATGGATAACAATGGAAATCAGGGATAGTATCAAAACTAAAGATGAAGCATACAAATTAGCCAGAAAAAGCAGCCTACCAGAGGACTGGGAGAAATTCAGAGTCCAGCAGAGGAGGACAAATGGCTTAATTAGGAAAGGGAAAATAGATTATGAAAGAAAACTGGCAGGGAACATAAAAACTGACTGCAAAGGTTTTTATAGATATGTGAAAAGAAAAAGGTTAGTTAAAACAAATGTAGGTCCTTTGCAGTCAGAAACAGGTGAATTGATCATGGGGAACAAGGACATGGCAGACCAATTGAATAACTACTTTGGTTCTGTCTTCAGTAAGGAAGACATAAATAATCTGCCGGAAATAGCTGGGGACTGGGGGTCAAATGAGATGGAGGAACTGAGTGAAATCCAGTTTAGCCGGGAAGTGGTGTTAGGTAAATTGAATGGAATAAAGGCCGATAAATCCCGGGGGTTGCATTCCAGACTACTTAAGGAAGTAGCCCCAGAAATAGTGGATGCATTAGTGATAATTTCTCAAAACTCATTAGATTCTGGAGTAGTTCCTGAGGATTGGAGGGTAGCTAATGTAACCCCACTTTTTAAAAAGGGAGGGAGAGATAAAACGGGGAATTACAGACCATTTAGTCTAACATCGGTAGTGGGGAAAATGCTAGAGTCAGTTATTAAAGATGGGATAGCAGCACATTTGGGAAGTGGTGAAATCATTGGACAAAGTCAGCATGGATTTATGAAAGGTAAATCATGTCTGACGAATCTTATAGAATTTTTCGAGGATGTAACTAGTAGAGTGGATAAGGGAGAACCTGTGGATGTGTTTTATCTGGACTTTCAGAAGGCTTTTGACAAGGTCCCACTTAAGAGATTAGTATACAAACGTAAAGCACACGGTATTGGGGGTTCAGTATTGATGTGGATAGAGAACTGGCTGGCAGACAAAAAGCAAAGAGTAGGAGTACACAAAAGGCTGGAGAAACTCAGCGGGTGCAGCAGCATCTAAGGAGCGAAGGAGATAGGCGACGTTTCGGGTCGAGACCCTTCTTCAGACTGGTCAGGGATCAGGGAAGCGAGAGATATAAACAGTGATGTGGAGAGATAAGGAACAATGAGTGAAAGATATGCAAAAAAGTATTGGTGATAAAGGAAGCAGGCCATTGTAAGCTGTTTGTGGTGTGAAAATGAGAAGCTAGTGCCACTGGGGGGGGGGGGGGGGGGGGGGGAGATGGAGAAGGAATGTCAGGGCCAGAGGGCTGAGGGAGAGGTGGGGGGGAGGCAGTCTGGGTTAACAGAATTAAGAAAATTCAATGTTTAAGCCCAGAGGATGCAGACTCCCCAAGCGGAATATGAGGTGCTGTTCCTCCAACTTGCGGTGTTGCAGGAGTAAATGGGTCATTTTCAGAATGGCAGGCAGTGACTAGTGCGGTCCGCAAGGCTAGGTGCTGGGATCCCAGCTATTTAAAATATATATTAATGATTTGGACGAGGGAATTGAATGCAACATTAGATTAGATTAGATTAGATTAGATTCTTTATTTGTCATTCAGACCTTTCGGTCTGAACGAAACTCTGTTTCCCTGCAGTCATACATATAATTACAAATAAATAAACAAAAATGACAGAATACACAATAAACACAAATTTAACATCCACCACAGTGAGTTCACCAAACACCTCCTCACTGTGGTGGAAGGCACAACTTAAAGTCTGTCTCTTCCCACTTTGTTTCCCTCTGCGCTGAGGTGATCCAGGCCCCAGATGCCGTGACCGCACTGGGCGATGGTAAGTCAGTCCCGCGGTTCAACCGAGCTCCACGAGTGGGCTGGTTCAACTACACGGCCTGGGGGGTCCACCGGGCCCGTGGTCGGGCCGCTGCAACCGCTCCGGGACCAAGTCGGGTCGCCGCCCCGGGACCGAGTCGGGTTTCCGCCGCTGCTGCCGCTGCCGCCGCGCCGCCGCTGCAACTGCTCCGGGACCGAGTCGGGTCGCCGCCCCGGGACCGAGTCGGGTTTCCGCTGCCGCTGCCGCCGCCGTTGCCGGAACCGCTCCGGTAGTCGAGTCGCCGCCCCGGGACCGAGTCGGGTTTCCGCTGCTGCTCCAAGTTTCCAAGTTTGCAGATAACATGAAGCTGGGGGGCAGTGTTAGCTGTGAGGAGGATGCTAGGAGGCTGCAATGTGACTTGGATAGGTTGGGTGAGTGGGCAAATGCATGGCAGATGCAGTATACTGTGGATAAATGTGAGGTTATCCACTTTGGTGGCAAAAACTGGAGGGTAGACTATTATCTGAATGGTGACCGATTAGGAAAAGGCAAGATGCAACAAGACCTGGGTGTCATGGTACACCAGTCATTGAAAGTAGGCATGCAGGTGAAAGAAAGCGAATGGTATGTTGGCATTCATAGCAACAGGATTTGAGTACAAGAGGTTCTACTGCAGTTGTACAGGGTTGGAGTATTGCATACAGTTTTGGTCTCCTAATCTGAGGAAAGACATTCTTGCCATAGAGGGAGTACAGAGAAGTTTAACCAGACTGATTCCTGGGATGGCATGACTTCCATATGAAGAAAGACTGGATAGACTTGGCTTGTACTCGCTGGAATTTAGAAGATTGAGGGGGGATCTTATAGAGACTTACAAAATTATTAAGGGGTTGGACAGGCTAGATGCAGGAAGATTGTTCCCAATGTTGGGGAACTCTAGAACAACGGGTCACAGTTTAAGGATAAGGGGGAAGTCTTTTAGGACCGAGTTGAGAAAATCTTTTTTCACACAGAGAGTGGTGAATCTGTGGAATTCTATGCCACAGAAGGTAGTTGAGGCCAGTTCATTGGCTATATTTAAGAGGGAGTTAGATGTGGCCCTTGTGGCTAAAGGGATCGGGGGTATGGAGAGAAGGCAGGTACAGGATACCGAGTTGGATGATCAGCCATGATCATATTGAATGGCGGTGCAGCTTCGAACGGCCAAATGGCCTACTCCTGCACCTATTTCTATGTTTCCATGTTTCTAATCGACAATAGACAATAGGTGCAGGAGTAGGCCATTTGGCCCTTTGAGCCAGCACCGCCATTCAATGTGATCATGGCTGATCATCCCCAATCAGTACACTGTTCCTGCTGTCTCCCCATATCCCCTGACTCCCCTATTTTTAAGAGCCCTATCTAGCTCTCTCTTGAAAGCGTCCAGGGAACCTGCATCCACCGCCCTCTGAGGCAGAGAATTCCACAGACTCACCAATCTCTGGATGCTGGTTTACATCGAAGATAGTTACAAAATGCTGGAGTATTGCTCAGCGGGCAGGCAGCATGTCTGGAGTAAAGGAATAGGTGACATTTCAGGTCGAGACCCTTCTTCAGACTGAGGCAGGAGAGAGGGAAACTAGAGGTATGCAAACGTACTAACAACAAATGAATGAAAGTTATAAAAAGAACTAATCAAAGCTAGTCAAAGCTGATCAAGGAAAGGTTGAGATCACAATGGTTTATTGTTTAATGTCAGCCACAACCTGACCTGCAGACAAGGGTCTGATGCAACGGTGTAATGGATGGAAAACAGTGGATAACTCATCCAGGCTTCCTTCCTGCAGCACCCCCTCATACATAACATCACGTGAGAAGGCACAGGCAGCATTTCTGGAGAGAAGGAATGGGTGACGTTTTGGGTCGAGGCCCTTCTTTAGACAGAGATGTTGCCTGTCCCGCTGAATTACTCCAGCATTTTGTGTCTATCTTCGGTTTAAACCAGCATCTGCAGTTCCTTCCTCCACATCACATGAGAAGTATTTCATCAGATGGGCAAAGTTAGAGTGAGACTGATAAAAATCTCTTTACTGTCACCTTGAAGCAATATCAAATATTTCTGGCAATTTGAGTAACTGGAATAGATTTGCTTACGGCTGTGGTTACTTTGTGAATTTGAGTTGTGAAAATGGGTATTTTGAGATGTTACCAGGAAACTGAAAGTGCTTCTGCAGTGTAAGACAATTCATTGTAAATATCGCAGCACAACTCGTCTCTGATAAAGGCTATTTTTGAGTCTGAATGGAGAAAGGAGCACAGTCCTCTGGATACTCAACTTGATACAAAGAAGCAAAAAGCATAGAACATCCAGTTAACCAGAAACCCCTTAATGAACAGGCATGCGAATTACAGGACACTAATATAAAATTTTACTTCAGAGTCACGTGAGTGATTCCGTGAAGAAGCCCGCCAGCCCGCATGCGCGTCATTATAGAAACATAGAAAATAGGTGCAGGAGTAGGCCATTCGGCCCTTCGAGCCTGCACCGCCATTCAATGTGATCATGGCTGATCATCCAACTCAGTATCCCGTACCTGCCTTCTCTCCATACCCCCTGATCCCTTTAGCCACAAGTGCCACATCTAACGCCCTCTTAAATATAGCCAATGAACTGGCCTCAACTACCTTCTGCGGCAGAGAATTCCAGAGACTCACCACTCTCTGTGTAAAGAATGTTTTCCTCATTTCGGTCCTAAAGGAATTCCCCCTTATCCTTAGACTGTGACCCCTTGTTCTGGACTCCCCCAACATCGGGAACAATCTTCCAGCATCTAGCTTGTCCAACCCCTTAAGAATTTTGTAAGTTTCTATAAGATCCCCCCTCAATCTTCTAAATTCCAGCGAGTACAAGCCGAGTCTATCCAATCTTTCCTCATATGAAAGTCCTGACATCCCAGGAATCAGTCTGGTGAATCTTCTCTGTACCCCCTCTATGGCAAGGATGTCTTTCCTCAGATTTGGAGACCAAAACTGTACGCAATACTCCAGGTGTGGCCTCACCAAAACCCTGTACAACTGCAGTAGAACCTCCCTGCTCCTATACTCAAATCCTTTAGCTATGAATGCTAACATACCATTTGCTTTCTTCACTGCCTGCTGCACCTGCATGCCTACTTTCAATGACTGGTGTACCATGACACCCAGGTCTCGTTGCATCTCCCCCTTTCCTAATCTGCCACCATTCAGATAATAGTCTACCCTCATGTTTTTGCCACCAAAGTGGATAACCTCACATTTATCCACATTATACTGCATCTGCCATGCATCTGCCCATTCACTCAGCCTATCCAAATCACCCTGCAGCCTCCAAGCATCCTCCTCACACCTAACTATACCCCCCAGCTTGGTATCATCTGCAAATTTGGAGATGTTGCATTGAATTCCCTCGTCCAAATCATTAATATATATTGTAAATAGCTGGGGTCCCAGCACTGAGCCTTGCGGCACCCCACTAGTCACTGCCTGCCATTCTGAAAAGGACCCGTTTACTCCTACCCTTTGCCTCCTGTCTGCTAGCCAGTTCTCTATCCACATCAATACTGAACCCCCAATACCGTGTGCTTTAAGTTTGTATGCTAATCTCTTATGCGGGACCTTGTCGAAAGCCTTCTGAAAGTCTAGATATAACACATCCACTGGTTCTCCCTTATCCACTCTACTAGTTACATCCTCGAAAAATTCTATCAGATTTGTCAGACATGATTTACATTTCGTAAATCCATGCTGACTTTGTCCAATGATTTCACCACTTTCCAAATGCGCTGCTATCCCATCTTTAATAACTGACTCTAGCAGTTTCCCCACTACCGATGTTAGACTAACTGGTCTGTAATTCCCCGTTTTCTCTCTCCCTCCTTTTTTAAAAAGTGGGGTTACATTAGCTACCCTCCAATCCTCAGGAACTACTCCAGAATCTAAGGAATTTTGAAAAATTATCACTAATGCATCCATTATTTCTGTGGCTACCTCCTTGAGTACTCTGGGATGCAGACTATCTGGCCCTGGGGATTTATCGGCCTTCAATCCGTTCAATTTACCCAACACCACCTCCCGGCTAACCTGGATTTCACTCAGTTCCTCCATCTTATTTGACCCCCGTTCCACTGCTATTTCCGGCAGATTATTTATGTCTTCCTTAGTGAAGACAGAACCAAAGTAGTTATTCAATTGGTCTGCCATGTCCTTGTTCCCCATGATCAATTCACCTGTTTCTGACTGCAAGGGACCAACATTTGTTTTAACTAGTCTCTTTCTCTTCACATATCTATAAAAACCTTTGCAGTCAGTTTTTATGTTCCCTGCCAGTTTCCTTTCATAATCTATTTTCCCTTTCCTAATTAAGCCCTTTGTCCTCCTCTGCTGCATTCTGAATTTCTCCCAGTCCTCCGGTAGGCTGCTTTTTCTGGCAAATTTGTATGCCTCATCTTTTGTTTTTATACTATCCCTGATTTCCCTTGTTATCCATGGATGCACCACCTTCCCCGATTTATTCTTTTGCCAAACTGGTATGAACAACTTTTGTACTTCATCCATGCAATCTTTAAATACCTTCCATTGCACATCCACTGTCAACCCTTTAAGAATCACCTGCCAGTCTATCTTGGCCAATTCACATCTCATACCTTCAAAGTTACCTTTGTTCAAGTTGAGAACCCTTGTTTCTGACTTAATTTTGTCACTCTCCATCCTAATGAAGAACCCAACCATATTATGGTCACTCTTGCCCAAGGGGCCACGCACAACAAGACTGCTAACTAACCCTTCCTCATTACTCAATACCCAGTCAAGAATAGCCTGCTCTCTCGTTGGTTCCTCCCCATGTTGGTTGAGAAAACTATCCCGCATACATTCCAGGAAATCCTCTTCCTCAGCACCCCTGCCAATTTGATTCACCCAATCTACATGCAGATTGAAGTCACCCATTATAACCGTGTTACCCTTGTTGCACGCGTTTCTAATTTCCTGTTTGATGCCATCCCCAACTCCAATACTACTGTTAGGTGGCCTGTACACAGCTCCCACTAGCGTTTTCTGCCCCTTAGAGTTTCGCAGCTCTACCCATATCGATTCCACATCCTCCACACTAATGTCCTTTCTTTCTATTGCATTAATCTCCTCTCTCACCAGCAACGCTACCCCACCTCCTTTTCCTTTTCGTCTATCCCTCCTGAATATTGAATATCCCTGGATGTTCAGCTCCCAGCCTTGGTCATCCTGGAGCCATGTCTCCGTGATCCCAACTATAGCATAGTCATTAATTGCTATCTGCACCTTCAACTCATCCACTTTATTACGAATGCTCCTCGCATTGAGACACAAAGCCTTCAGGCTTGTTTTTACAACACTCTTACTCCTTATACAATTATGTTGACAAGTGGCCCCTTTCACATCGATCCCTATTACACTTGGCCATACTCTCCTATCCCTTTGTGAGCTTTCTTTCCCGTTAATTCTGGGGTAATTAACCATCCCTTTACTCTCTTTCCCTTTAACTCCATTCTCGATTATCCCATTTGACACCCCACCCCCCTTATTCAGTTTAAAACCATCCGTGTAGCAGTGGCAAACCTGCCGGCCAGAATGCTGGTCCCCCACCTGTTAAGATGCAATCCGTCCCTTTTGTACAGTTCCCCCTTACTCCAAAACAGATCCCAGTGATCTAAGAATCTAAATCCCTGCCCCCTGCACCAGTTCCTCAGCCACACATTCAGGTCCCGTATCTCCCTGTTCCTGCTCTCGCCAGCACGAGGAACTGGAAGCAAACCGGAGATAACAACCCTGGAAGCCCTGCTTTTCAGCATTTTTCCAAGCTCTCTGAAGTCCCGCTGCAAAATATTCATCCCCTTCTTTCCAACATAATTTGTGCCAACATGCACGACCACTTCCGGCTGTTCACCTTCGCCCTTGAGGATTGTCTGCACTCTATCCGTAACATCCTGGATCCTGGCACCAGGAAGGCAGCACACCATCCTGGAATCCCGTCTGTTGCCGCAAAAACCCCTGTCCGTACCTCTCACAATGGAGTCTCCAACTACAATGGCGTTGCCCGACTTTGGCCTCTTTGGTTTTGGCTCATCAGCCCTTTCTGTTTGGCAAGCCAGTCCGCCGCTCAGTGAGATACCGTCTTCTGTCCCGGCAGCTTCCACGTGGGTGAACCTGTTCACAAGAGGTACAACACCCGGGGACCTTTGCATTCGATGTTTTCCTCCCTTTCTCACCGTCACCCACCTTCTCTCTTCTAGTGCCTTGGGTGTAACAATCTTACTGAAGGACTTGTCGAGGAACGACTCAGTTTCTCGGATGAACCTGAGGTCATCCACTTGTTTCTCCAGTTCCCCAACACGGTCCTTCAGGAGCTGTACCTGGATGCACTTCTCACATTTGTAGCATCCAGAGGCACCAGCAGTGTCCTTGACCTCCCACATACTGCAAGCATCGCACTGCATCAGCTTGCTTGACATCTCCTTCTTTTGCCTCGGTCTCTCCCTATCCAGTGTTTTGCGCAGCCTCCTCTCCGAAGACTCTCGAGCCAAAGACTCACACTTTACTCACAGGGCACTTCCCTCACAAGGCCGCTCACTCACTGCTGCTCCCCAAGAGCTGCCTTGCTTATATTGACTGTTCAATTACCTAATTTACAAACCAAATTCCTCAGTTTCCAACTGTTTTCCCCCTCTGACTCACTGAGAACTCTCCTCCCACTTGGGCTAGAGCCAATCAGTGCTTTCTCCTGCTTCTCTTTGTTGCTGTTGCTTCAAAATCCACGGGAAGACTGAGTATTGTCTAAAGCATGGCGCAACGACTGGCTGGCAGGCCCGTTGCTCCTCCAGCGGTAAGTTTTAAAAACCCTCAGGTCAGTGTTTAAAACTTAGTCTGAGGTCGTTTTCTTGGGTCGATAATTCTTGACACAGGACAAGTACGACTCGATGGAGAAAATGTCTAAGGTGAAGTCCAGGTGGGCCGCCAGCAGAGCAGCTACGGAAGACTGCGGGAGTGCGGATAGCGGACGGATGCCTATCTCACCTTCCGAGTTGCTGGCGGCACGGCCAGTGGCTTCAGACTTGGTGCCACTTGAGAGCACCCTGGCTACTCCATTGGGACGGAAAGCCACAAAGAAGTCTGTGAAGCCCGTTGACTTGGAGCCCCGCGGCAGCGGCACCTGTTTCAGGGCTGCATAATGTCTCCCTCTCGGAGGAGGAGAGCATTCGGGGTCAGTTTTGTTCTGACTCCGAGTGTGGAGGTATAGCCGGGGAGCATACCTCAAGGGTGCGAACCAGAGGTGCCAGTTATGGCATCAAAATTTGCAATCCCATCTGAAACAGGGGAACTGCTGGATGAAGACTTGGCCATGAGTATAAATACCTGGCCTCACACCAGCTCCAAGACCAGACAATGGAAGAAATTTCCAGGAAATATGAAACACCTGCTAACTGTGTCTCGTTGAAAGTGCCGTCTGTTAACCACTCCATCTGGGGTTACATGGGTGGGGATATCAGAGCCAAGGAGGTGAAGCTCCAGAAGATATTGAAGTTGCTCATCTCAGGCATTACAGCTTTCGCACCTTCCAAGATTAGAATTAATAGAAGCCTGTAACAATCTCGTTGTTGAGGAGCAACCTTCTGTTCGACATATAGATAGTATAATTGGCAAATTAGTGGCTGCTTTTCCAGCTGCACAGTTTGGGTCTTTACATTATCAAAGTTTACAAGGTGCAAAGGAGCAGGTACTCAAAATACATGCAGGTCACTTTAATAGTCCCATGCGGTTACCAGTTGAAGCCATTGCTGAGTTACAGTGATGGATAGTGAATATTTGGCATTGCTCCACTAAAATTCTGATTGCTAAGCCTTCAGTTATTTTACAAACTGATGTTAATGCTCTAGGATGGGGAGCTACTGATACCATCTCTAGCTGCGGTGGCAGATGGAATATGCATGAGGCATTAATTCTTCAATCACATGGTATCAACTATTTAGAGTTGTTGGGAGCACTCTATGGCCTACAGGCTTATTGTACTAGTATGCATCACTTGCACGTTCAGCTTCAGATTGACAACACTACAGCGTTAATCACGTGGGTGGAATCAAGTCGGTATCCTGTGATAAATTGACTAACCTTATTTGGCACTGGTGTATTACAAGAAACATCTGGGTTTCAGCCATCTACTTACCAGGTAGATTCAACATGGGGATGGACACCAGGTCACGAAAATTCAATGACAACATAGAATGGATGTTGAATCATGAAGTATTTAATGATATTGTCGCTCGGTATGGCGCACCAGATATCGATTTGTTTGCATCCAGACTCAATCACCAGTTACCAAAGTATGTTTCATGGGAACCAGACCCAAGGGCAGTGGCGGTAGATGCATTCTCGCTACACTGGGGTGGAATGCTTTTATATGCATTTCCCCCATTTTGCCTCATCAGTCAGTGCTTGCTCAAGATCAAGCAGGACTCCGCCTCAGGTGTTATGGTAGTACCCGACTGGCCTACACAGCCATGGTTCCCACTCGTTCTGGGAATAATAACACAGCCTCTTATGCTGTCCCCAAACGCAGTAACCCGCTGGTTCACCCTGGCTACATCCACTACACGACCATCCACTACATGACTGAATTAATCTATTGGTTTGCAAATTGTGAGGAGACCATTCCTGAGGCTCGAACTATCAGATCGTATGGTGGATGTGATCACTGCGGCCTGGAGGGATAGTACCAAAAAACAGTACATCTCTCATATCAAGAAATGGGAGGTGTTCTGCTTGCAGTCGAACATATCATATCACACGGCATGCATATGGGATGTGTTGGAATTCCTCTCAGCACTATATTTTGATGATCGACTGAGTTATAGTGCCATCAAAAGTGCCAGGAGTGCCTTATCATCGTACTTATTGCTGGGATCAGGACAACACTCTGTTGGGGCTTACCCGTTAATATCCAGGTTCATGAAGGGTATTTTTAACTGTAATCCCCCCAGGCCCAGGTACTCAGAGATTTGGGATGTGAGCGTGGTACTCACGCTGCTTCACCAGTGGGCTCCAGCTACATCCCTGTCTTTGCCCAAATTCGCTCTCAAAGTGGTCATGCTCATGGCGCTGGTTTCATCTGTAAATAACATAACGTTTTATGTTTATGATTTAATTAAGCAGAGCAGACCAGGGGCGTCAGGGCTCAAACTTATTTTTATGGCATACCCCATGGACCTTCGGTTGTGTGTAGTTACGCACTTACAGCAGTATATCAAGGTCACCAAGAGCCTCAGAGGCTCCAAATTAACGATGTTCAACAGTCACAAAAAAGCCTCATAAGAAGGTGTTGGTGCAGACCATTTCAAGGTGGCTGAAACAGGTTCTGGCTTGTGCGGGACATTTTTAAATCTCACTCCACCAGGGCTGCATCAACTTCAGCAGCGAGGGTACTGGACGTCCCTCTCGACCACATCCCCATGGCGGCAGGATGGTCACATTAACTGACTTTGCAAAGGTTTTATAATAAACCTGTTGCCAGACCGGGGGTATTTGCCCACTCCATTTTAGATTCTGTTTTATAGCTTCCCCCTGGTCGCTATTGTTTTCATTTGCTAATTAAAGCATCAACATGTTTAAATCTATGTCATGTTGAATGCATTATTTATTGTTCACTCATCCTTGGTCAACTGATGCAGTGTGTGACGCATGGACTCGTACCCACGGCATGAAATCACTGAAATCTTCACAAAATCACTCACGTGACTCCGAAGTAAAATAGTAAGATTAAACGAGAACTTACTAGTTCCCAACCCTCTTATCATAAAGATCACCTGGTAGCTCTAGTTCTCTCCAATCTTACTATGTCACTTCAACTACTGTTATCTGTGATTTCACACCGCTGCTTTGAAGATTGACGTGCATGCGGGCTGACGGGCTTCTTCACGTAATCACTCATTGTAACTCCTCATTAAATAACGATCAAACTTCAAACTGGTAAGTTTTCAATTAAACTTACTATCAATGTACATACGATGATTTCATATTTACTCCCTTTACGATAGTCACCTGGAACTTTAAAATGCAAGGAAATATTTCATATTGATGGGCTAAACATACATAAACAAATCTACTCGGGTCAATCCCACGTCTCAGCTGAATGGGATCTCAGATCAACAGTGAGCCTGAAGTTATGTATCAATTAAAATTTGTAGTAATGGGCTGTCATTTAAAATCATTGTCATTGGCAAACTTACGAACAAGGTATGGAATATCTTTAAAGCAGACTTGCAAATAATAAAGAAGAATGTTAAGGAAAAAACTGTATTCATAAAACATCATTCACGGCTTTTGTGTATGCCATAGACAATTAATTAATTTAATTTACAGTAATTAGCTAGTCCACAAGCAGGTCCCACAAACTACTGAGGTATATATCCATTATTTTGTTTTGGCAACTTTGATTGTGGAATTATGTTTGATCAGTGCATCAAGAGAACTCTGCCTAGCATCAAAGGGAAGCGCTCATATATTTTCACCCAAATGATCAGGTGTATGATGCTTCGGTTGAACAACTCCTTTAAAATGGAGTTAGAGCTGACAATTTAACTTCGGAGTCATGTGAGTGACTAAGTGAAGAAGCCCCGCCAGGCGCATGCGCGTCATTACGTCCGACGCATGTCGCACTGACGGGCTGGAGAGCTCAGTTCCACCAGCGGTAAGTAGTAACCCGCAGGTAAGTCAATGTTAAACCTTTCCTGCGAGTAATTTTTAAACTCTGCAAGTCTGGCTCGCAGAGCCAGCTAGAGTTGGTGATATGGAGATATTGTTAATATAAACTGCAGTAATAGAGTGGAATGCGCGGGGACCGCGGTTACCGCTTATAGATCGGGTTGGGAGCTAACGGCTGCTCGGCTCCGCGATTACCACTATTTCGATCGGGTTTGGAGATAACGGCTGCGCTAATGCCAGCTCCAATACCCACTACTGTTCTACTGGCAGTTCATCAATTTCCGAATTGACTGCCTCCATCAATTTCCAGTGCTTCAGGGCACTCAGGAATACCAAAATAAGTACTCTCAGGCTAATTTGTCTCATGAGCCTGATGATGTGGAAGACTCCCTCCTTTTAATTTAAAGGTATGGGGATGGCTCAACTAAATGGGAAAATGCTCCAAATTTAAAGAGCCATGGAAAATTTCAATCGGGGTCGAATGCCCTAGGATTCCACACACAGTCTCTCGCAGAGGTCCATACAGCAAAGAAGAAAACACCGCTTATGGATAACAGTGGGAATTATCCTCTCCAGCACATTGTTTAGGGCTGGAAGAGACCTCCCTAGCGCAATACTCGGGAGAAGCAGGGCAGGAGGAATCTGACCCTGAAGCTGGTGTCACTGCTTTTGTGCACACACCAGAGCACACGAGCGATGCTCCAGGTATCCCGGACGTAGCGTTAAACTTTGCTAAAACTGGAAGGGACTGGTGAGGCTATCGAGAAAACTCTAGCCGCCAATGTAAATTACATGGCTTCTCACCAGCTCCAGGATACGACCATGGAGGAGACTGCCGCACGTTACAAAACACCTGTAAACTGTGCTTCACCCACCGTGAATTTGGCAATATGGGCAGAAATGAGTGCAACGATGCGGCGACAAGAAGTGAGATTTCAACACGTCCTCAAGTTGTTGGCTGCAGGCATTCGGGGAAAATGGTCCAGGGGGCACCGATGTCTGGTACTCAACAAGATATTCTGGCCCTGTTCTGCAACGCCTACTTTGAGGTCAATTGCATCAGGAAGATAGCCATCAAACCGACGTTGAACCCGAAGTTTGCAGCTCTATGTAGGTCCACCAATATCCTAGCCCAGATTATTTATTTGGGGTGGACCTCCTCAAACAAGTCAAGGAGCTGGAGGAACATGCCAAAACAATTCATCTCATGAAGACATATATCCCTTCTGCCAGGATGCCACCTTGCAGGTCGTTTTCAGCGCGAAAGGTGACGGATCCAGGGACAGGGCCAAGCAGAGTGGGGCCAGTGGGACAACGGTATTACTCACCTGTGTATCCCAGCTACAACCCTAATTTTGGAAGAAGGAGTCAAGGCCGACTGTAGAGGTACAGGTGATTCATTCTGTCCAGGATAAGATTTCTGGGGAACAACCTCTGGTTGGGGGTAGGTTACTATTGGTTATGCTGAATGGTGCTGCATAACATCTCATCAGTTTCTACAAGACACTGTGTCAAGCTCGAATACAGTTTATGTCAGGAATTGATCTGCCTGTACAGAATATGCCGAATAGAGTATTGGGGTTTTCTGCACCACAAACTCAGCAGGTAAAAGACAAAATTATGGTTTTGTCCCAGAAAAGGGGTAATTGAGAGGACGACAAACCATCCTCAACAATTTGTGTCCAATATATTCCCCAGACAGAGAAAAGATGGGGGATGTGGAGTCATTCTGGACCTAAACAAGTTAAATTCCTATGGTCAGTATAGGCATTTTAAAAATGGACACCTTCAATACTGTGAAACAGCTGTTATCACAAGGCTGTTACATGGCAACTATGGACTAAAAGATGCATATTATTCAGTACCAATTCATCATCAGTATCGGAGATACTTGAAATTTAGTTGGATGGGACAGCTGTGGCAATTTAAAGCATTACCCAATGAGTTAACCTCAGCTCCTAGGCTATTCGAGAAATTATTGAAACCAGTGCTGCCGCTACTTCGGGCCCAGAATCACATGGTAATGGCTTATCTAGATAATATTTTAATCATAAGCAACACTCAGGAGACAGCTGAGGAATCGGTTTCAGCGACCAAATACCTGTTTGCAAGGTTAGGGTTCCTGGTCCATCCAAGCAAATCCAAGTTAGAGCCATCCTAAAAAATTGATTATTTGGGATTTGTCATTGATTCAGTTGATATGTCAGTGACTTTGCCTACAGCCAAGGCTGTGGAGATCAGAGAGGTCTGTACCAGTCTCGCTGAAAAACAATATCCCTCCATCCAGGAAGTAGCTACTGTTATTGGTAAATTGGGGGAAGCTTTCCCTGCAGTGCAGTTTGTACCACTGCACTATTAAAGTCTGCAACGAGCTAGAGAAGTAGCACTTAAAGAACATGCAGGTCATTTTGATAGACCTATGCAGTTACAAACCAGAGCCATAGCTCAATTACAATGGTGAATTATCAATATTGTACAAACTACCAAAAACATTTTGGTTCAGCAACCTTCACTGCTTTTACAGACATATGTGAGTGCTACTGGATGGGGAGCTATGGACAGCGAGTCTAGCTATGGTGGTAGATGGAGTGTGCAAGAGGATTTAATCTTGCACAGGCATGGTATAAATGACTTAGAATTGCTGGGTGCATTCTATGTATTAAAAGCTTATTGTTCAACAATGAATAATTTACATGTTCAACTCCAGATTGATAATACCACGGCTGTGCCATATATCAATCCCATGGCAGGAATAAGGTCAGTATCATGGAATAATCTGGCTAACCTCATTTGGCACTGGTGTATTTCCAGAAACATCTGGGTCTCAGCTATCTACCTACCAGCTATCTACCTACCAGGTAGTGACAATGTGGTGGCAGACAACAGGTCACGAACGTTCAATGACAACATAGAATGACAACATAGAGTGGTGGGTCTCTGGAACTCTCTGCCACAGAGGGTAGTTGAGGCCAGTTCATTGGCTATATTTAAGAGGGAGTTAGATGTGGCCCTTGTGGCTAAGGGGATCAGAGGGTATGGAGAGAAGGCAGGTACGGGATACTGAGTTGGATGATCAGCCATGATCATATTGAATGGCGGTGCAGGCTTGAAGGGCCGAATGGCCTACTCCTGCACCTAATTTCTATGAATGATGATTAAATCCTGAAGTTTTAAAATGATTGTCAGCTGCTATGGGTTGCCAGATATTGATCTGTTGCATCCAGGCTAAATCACCAGTTGCCTAAATATGTTTAATGGGAACCGGATCCAGGAGCAGTAGCGGTGGATGCATTCTTGCTACATTGGGGACGTACATTCTTTTATGCTTCCCCCATTCTGCCTGATTAGGCAATGTCTCACCAAAATAGAGCAGGACTCTGCCTCAGGCGTTTTGGTGGTTCCGGACTGGTCTACACAGCCATGGTTCCCATTGGTGCTCAGAATGATGACTCAGCCATTCATGACTATCCCCAATTGCAGTAATTTGTTGGTGCATCCAGTAACAGGAGAAAGTCATCCGTTACATGATCGTATTAATTTGTTGATCTGCAGGTTCTGACCAGACCGTTGCAAGTCCTCCTATTTAGGGAAGTTTCAGAACAACAACCTATCAGGTCTCATCCATTAGTGTCCCGATTCATGAGAGGAATTTTGTAACAAAAATCCTCCTAAACCTAGATTTACAGAAATCTGAGATGTCAGTATAGTTCCCACACTGCTTCGGCAATGGGCTCCAATTACGTCATTGTCTTTTCAGAAGTTAACACTTAAAGTGGTTAAGCTCATGGTGCTAGTATCAGCGCAAAGAGTGCAAACATTGCAGGAGCTATGACTAGATAGCATGTATTCTTCTGCAGATAACATTACGTTTTATGTGTATGATTTAATCAAACAAAGCAGGTCAGGAATGGCCGGAACCAAAGTAAGTTTTAAAGCATACCCTGTTGACCAAATGTTTTGAGTAGTTAAGTACCTGAGTCAATATATCGAGGTAACTAAGAATCTCAGAGGCTCTGAGACAGCAATGCTCATCAGTCACGAAAAAACTCATAAAAGGTGTCAGTATAAACTATTTCTAGATGGTAAACCAGGTTTTGGATTTTGCTGGAGTAGAGACTCATGTGTTTAAATCTCACTCCATCAGGGCGGAATCAACCTCCGCAGCAAGGCTGCAGGATGGTCTAAGGAATCATCTTTTCTAAAATTATGATAAACCTGTCCTGATAGTGCCAGGGTTTGGGCATGCTGTTTTGGGTTTCATTTGATTTAATTTGCTTTGTCTTTATAAATTTCATTTGTAATTTCCCCTGGGATAGAGGGGTTATTACTGTATTGTTATTTAAAAAATGATTATTGGATAATTCGAAGCAATGTTCAATACATTATTTATTCACTACTGTGTCAACTGTGTCACGTGACTCCGAAGTAAAATAGTAAGATTAAATGAGAACTTACCAGTTTGAAGTTTGATCTTTATTTTATGAGGAGTTACGATAAGGGATTACGTGCCCCCCGCTCCCGGCCCTCATAGTCAAAATGATCATCTGGTATTTCTAGTCTTCTAAAGCCTTACTATGTTACTTCGGCTATCGTTTTCTGTGTTTTCACGCCGCTGCGTTGAAGTATGACACGCATGCGCCTGGCGGGGCTTCTTCACGTAATCTCTCGTCGTAACTCCTCATTAAATAAAGTTCAAACTTCAAACTGGTAAGTTCTCATTTAATCTTACTATTTTCCAACTGCAAGATGCATGGTAAAGGTTTCCCACTGAAAATGTACGCATTGACCAAACATACACCGCCTTTAATGAGTTGAAGTAAAATATCCCTCTGCACAATAATGCTGTTGAAGGTCTTGCCATTAATGATATACCCGCTCCTTACATTCAACCTCCCAAAGTACAACACCTCGCACTTGCTCGGGTTAAACTCTATTTACCATTTCTCTGGCCATTTCTGCAGCTGATCTTTTTCCTGCTGTATCTTCTGATAGCATTCCTCACTGTCTGCAAGTCCTCCAATTTTGGTGTCATCAGCAAACTTACTCACCAACCCATCTACGTTTGCATCTATGTAATTTAAGTTTGAATTATGCTCCGCTAGCAAGTAACAACATGACTTACAGTAACAATTAGGAATAACGCATAAAACATTAAACATTAATAATGAAACATTATAGTTTAAACATATGATTGAAATAAAATACCAGAGCAAAAGGAGGCTACAGACTTTTGGTTATTGCGTACTTGTGGAAAAAAGCCTTTTTTATGTCTGACTGTGGCAGCTTTGACAGTACAGAGGCGCCTTCCAGAGGGAAGTGCTTTAAAGAGTTTGTGGCCAGGGTGAGAGGGGTGAGAGATGATCTTACCTGCTCGCTTCCTGGACCTTCCTGGACCTTGTTCGTCAATGGGGGGAAGGTTGTAGCCAACAACCTTCTCAGCTGATCGGACGATTCGTTGCAGCCTCCGGATGTCGTACTTGATGGCTTAGCCAAACCAGACCATGATGGAGAAGGTGAGGACAGACTCTATGATGGTACAGGCACATGCCGTCAGGGTAGGCATGGTAGGCCTACCCCGACTAAAATTATAAAATTATAACAATTAAATATAAATAGTAAAGGCACGTGAGGATTATGTCTACATAATGGGCATTATTAGGCATAAGAGATTCTCCTAAAGTCTACAATCAATTCCAGTGTCTTAAGAGCAATGAGCTCCAGGTTGTTACGAAGGCACCAGGACGCCAGCCGTGTCACTTCCTGTCTGCAGGCAGATTCTTCCCCATCCTGGATCAGTCCAATCAGGGTTGTGTTGTCCACAAACTTGAGAAGCTTGAGAGAGGAATCTGTGGAGGTGCAGTTATTGGTGTAGAGAGAGTAAAGTAGAGGAGAGAGTACGCAGCCTTGCGGTGCTCCTATGCTGAGGGTCTGCGGGTCAGAGATGTGATCTCAGCATCACATGCTGCTTCCTGTCAGGAAGTTGGTGATCCACTGATAGAGGGGTTCAGGCACAATCAACTTGGAGAGTTTGGAGTGTAGTAGCTCAGGCACAGTGGTGTTGAATGCAGAGCTAAATTCAACAAACAAAATCCTTGCATAGGTCCTCTGGCGGTCTAGGTGTTGGAGGATGAAATGCAGGCCTAGGTTGACTGCATCATCCACTGATCTATTGGCCCGGTATGCAAACTGCAGAGGGTCCAGCAGGGTGTTCGTGAAATTTTTCAGCTTGGCCAGCACAAGTCTTTCAAGGATCTTCATGACTACAGAGGTCAGTGTGACAGGCCGCAGAAACAGCAGAGGTCCCAGTGCAGATCCTTGCGGAACTCCACTGGTCACTGACCACTAGCTAGAATATCTATCTTCCACTACAACCCATTTTCTTTTATGAATAAGCCCAATCCGAATCCACAGAACCAAGTCATCGTGAATCCTGTACATCTTAATCTTCTGGATCAGCCCATCATGAGGGACATTATCAAGCCTGGCTAAAATCCATGTACACAACACCCTTCCTTCATCAAGCTCCTTTGTCACCTCCTCAATATCTCAGTCAAGTTAGTGAGATACACCCTGCCATGTAAAAGCCGTGCTGGCTATGTGTTCTCAGCCCCCATCTTTACTCCTTATACACCCATGACTGTGCAGCAAATCCAACTCAATTTACAAATTTGAAGAACATGCCACCATAGTGGGCCGGATATCAAATAAGGATGAGATGGGTGCAGGGAAGGAGATTGAGAACCTCATAACCTGGTGCCAAGACAACAACCTTTCCCTCAATGTTAGCAAGACAAAGGAGATTATGATCAACTTCAGCAAGTGATGTGAAGCCAAACTAGATCAGTTATGATCATGTCCAATGGCGTGGCAGGCTTGAGGGGCTGAGTGGCCTACTCTGCACCTATGTTCTTCTGTTCTAGTGGAGGAACCTGGAACTAGAAGTATAATTTCAGAGTAGGAAGATTAATTTTGATGGGGAGGATTTTTTTCTTTCAAATCGCTATTAATTTTTGAAAATCTCTCCCCTGGATATCTGTTTAGCCCAACTTATTAACAATTAATGATGAGTTAGATGGATTTTAAGACTTTATGAAGATGTAGTTAGGGAAATAACCACAAAAGATAGAGCAAGCTCAGGTGGCATAAGGCATATTCTAGCTCTTATTTCTCTTTTCTTATGTTCCTATAATGCTCCTATGATAATGTTCCTATCATGTAATGCAGGGTTTACAGAAAAATCAACTACCTGACAAATATAGGAATACACGTTTATTTTCTTCCAACAAACACTGGTGCAAGAAATACAGTACCAGTAAATAAAAAGAAGCTACTTAAAATCCAAGTGAATAACATCACTGTCTGTGCAATATTGCACATTTGCTGAATATAAAATTAATATCACAAACCTGAAGCCACCCTGAAATATTATGCATTAAATCACTTGTATTTTGCCTATCATTTTGAAGTGCAGTGGTATTACAAAAAATGTGTAAACTTAAAACAAACCATGTAAAAGACTTAGCCATGATGTCAGTGGTTGTGTCATTGCAGATGGCAGTTTTTGGTGAGTTTCAACTCGGAACAAATTATCTTTTAATGTGTAAATATGATGATTGTGACCTATGATGCAATTGTGAGAGTGGAGCAGCTTGAGGATGCACACATATGACCATCTAGATAAAACAAGAAAAAATGAATTAGTTGTTTGAGGGGAATTGACACAACTCCACCAAGCAGTATCATCTTAAAGACACTCTGCCTCGTCTGAGATTCAACTGCAATCAGCTTCTTCAAACCATTGTCAAGATACCATTTTCCCTGGTTCTCAATCAAATTTGGATCGAAATAATTGCATCTAAATAATTCATGCTGACCATATGTTTTGAGGATCCACACACGGCATACCTTTGAAGGGAATGTAATTGGTAAACTTGTAAAAAAGTGCGTGTCTGTTAGAGTCATAGAGTTATGCGACAGGGAAACAGGTTATTTGACCCTCTAAACCTTTCCTATCCACGATTTTTCTCTCCTTCTATGAATGGAGGCAACTTATCCAAATTCCTTCGTATCTTTGACCGCAGAATGTGGTAGATTCACCAAGGCAGAAAGAGGGGCTGGTTCATAACTAATAGAGGAAACACAGTTCGTGGATGATTTATCATTCAAACATTTATTCTAAGGACAATAGTGGTTGTTTAGTCAGAGATTAGATTATCTGTAACATGTGCTGGGGAAAAAGCACTAAAATACCAGGTCAAGTATGAAAGAATGACCTTCTGAAGAAGGGTCTCGACCCAAAACTTCACCTATTCCTTTCCTCCAGAGATGCTGTCTGACCCGCTACTTTACTCCATCTTTTTTGTGTCTATCTTCTGAAAGGGAAGAAAAAAATAGGCCCCTGAGATTAATGATCTAAACCTCCAAAGAATGGCTCTGCTGTTGGAGGGGCTTGGCTTAGAGCATTAGGGTCTGAGCAATGCTGATTTAAGTCAACTAATGCAAGTGGATTAAGAAATAGGTGGAGTTCTTGCAGACAGCACTATCTATTTCGTTCAGATCCAGATCAGAAAGAGGTTTCTGTATTGGTGTGGAAAACAAATACACCGTATGTTCTCAGATGCTTTGAGAAAGGGGTGGCTTTATTGCTGAAGACAAGCTAATTACAGATAACATCGATGGAAACTTAATCTTCAAACAAAACTTAGAGAAATGTCATCAGTTAAGTATTCCATGTATTGGGAAGTAGACAAAAATGCTGGAGAAAAACAGCGGGTGAGGCAGCATCTATGGAGCGAAGGAAATAGGCAACGTTTTGGGTCGCGCCCCTTCTTCAGACTGAAGGGCTTTGAGACCCTCCTGGTGGGGGATGGAGGTGTAGAGTGACTGGACATCCATGGTGAAGATGGGGGAATGGGGGCCTAGAAAACGGAAGTCCTGGAGTAGACGAAGAGTGTGTGAGGTGTCTTGAACATAGGTAGGGTGCGATTTGACCAGTGGGGATAGGATTGAGTCAATGTTGGGAGTCCACATTCCCAAAATGTGGAAATAAGTTTGGTAGGACATGAACAGACAGAAACAATGGGTCTACAAGGACAGTCAGGTTTGTGGATTTTGGGGAGAAGGTAAAATCGGGCCACCCGGGGCTGGGGAACGATGAGGCTGGAGGCTTGGGAGGGGAGGGAGCCGGAGTTGATGAAGTCAGTGATGGTGCTCGTCTGTGGGTTCATGGTCCAAGGATAAGTTTTGACTACCCTGTATTGCAAATGTAGGTCACTCAGCACAAGGATACAGAAAGTGGTGGATGTTAAAGCGAAACCATTGTGCTGAATGACAGAAAAGCAAAATAAACTGAAGAGAGCAATCTTGTGACGAACACAGAATGTAGTTACTTTCTCTCACATCCTCAGTGTTGAACTTGCAATCAGGTTTATCTTGGAATTGGTGTGTCAATTATTTGCAGTAATTCAGTTCTGTGCACTGGAGACGATTTTGAAATGTTGAGAAAGATGGATCATTGAATTTAGCCACACGTGTCATAATCAATTCAGCTTTCTGCCTTGTTACCAAGCATCTGTTCTCCTTATAGAAATTAATAATCGCTGCAATTAAAAAAAAATTTAAAGCTGAAATAACAATGAGGAACATAATTCTTAGTCCCCAAAGTGTTCAGTGACCTGATCCACCAGGAATGTGCACACATTTTGTTAAGAATGTTCAGCGAAACATCAAGAAATATTTTCAAAATATCATACATACTGTTTACAATCAAAAGCTGAGCTGAACTTCCTGCTTTGAATCTTGTGAGACCTTTCTAACATGCATAACAGATGCCTGATTTGTTTGCATTCTGTAAGAATTGCATTGCAAAGCAGCAGAGTGTCAAAAAAAGCAACAGATGGGGTCCTATAAGTCAGGTTGACAAGTTTTTGGAAGATAACAAATGTGATTTTTCATGCTGGTGAGTTAGATGTCCTCAGCATGATTGAATGTTCTGGCTGACGTTCAACTGAATAAATGTCATCCACTCTTGCTATTCTTTTGATGGCCCTTTTTTCCTTTTTAAAATACCACTTTTCCAAAGCCCTGTTATTGATGATTCCAAATCACAATTCCAGATCCCAATTTTATGATAATTGCCGACACATAGATGAATCAAAGTGGTCTCTGTATAGTCAGTGAAGTACTATATGAAAATCTGAAAAAAGCCTCCAATGCTGAAAGTCTGATGTATTACATATTAATTATGTTAATTGAGAAATTTTCATATCTGTTAATTATGAAATGGATTTTTAAGTCACTAGATAATGTCTTTGTATGATAACAGAAAATAATTTAATTCAATATATAAATCTGACCGTTGCTATTACACAGTTAAGTGCTTTTTAATCTATGTTTCTGATATATTCGTAGTTCCTCTTCTCCTCCAAAAGATATTATCTCTTCCTTCTTCTGATGATCATCACATATGCTGTGAAATGATATCAGTAAGATCAATTCATGCTTTTATTGTCATTTTAGGATATTAAATGTCATTAAACAATTAACAGGGATGAATACTCATACCAAATAATTGGAAGAGAAAACTAGGGGAGTACTCCTAAAATATGTATGTTTTTGAAGAGGTTTGTTTTAAAGGTGAATGAAGAAAATATGTAAAGAGATTTTGAGCTAGTTTTCAGACTATAAGATTTCCGGAGGCTGCATCAGTGGGAACATAGCGCCAGAAGCATTAACCCCCCCCCCCCCCTCCCCCCCCCCTCCCCCCCCAGGGCAATGAATGTCACAGAAAGGAAGCAGTAATAAAGCAATGTAATTATTCCTTTTTTTCCATTCTTTCTCTTTAGCTCTTCAAAGGTTTCATCTTCAAGCCTGATTCAGCCAGCACTTGAATATCATTTTTATACCCACTTCTAACACAGGAAACACAAAAGACCATAGATGCTGAAATCCGAAATAAATTGCTGGAGAAAATCATCGTGTCATAGAATGATAGAGTCATAGGGCATGGAAACAGCCCTATCATCTCAACTCATCCGTGTTGACTAAGGTGCCCAAATAAGCTAGTCCTATTTACCTGCATTTCCTTTGAACCTTTCTTATTCATGTACAGGTCCAAATGTTTTTCATATGTTTTTATGGTACCTGCATCAACCACAGCTTGTCCATAAGTTCATGTCATAGAAGCAGAATTACTCCATTTGACCCATCGAGTCTACTCTGTCATTCAGTTATGACTGATCTATCTTTCTCTCTCAACCCCATTCACCTGCCTTCTCCCCGTAACATTTGACACACTTACTAATCAAGGACATGTCAATCTCTGCTTTAAAAATTCTCAATGATTTGGCCTCCACTGAATTATGCAACAAATTCCACAGATTCACCACCCACAGACTAAAGAAATTCCTCCTCACTTCCTTTCTAAAGGTATGTCCTTTTATTCTAACACCGTGCCCTCTGGTCCTAGACTCTCCCACTGCTTCACATTTACCCTTACTCCAGCAAGTAAGTACAGGCCCAAAACTATGAAATGCTCATCATATGTTAACTCAATCATCCCTGGGCCCATTCTCATAAATGCTCCATACATGTACCACTTTCTGTGATGAAAATTTGACTGTGGAAGGAAATGTGATGTCCAGAGGAATGGACTCGACCTGAAATGTTGTCTGCCCATTGCCTGCTACAGAAGCTGGTTTACAGTGTATTCTAGATGGTAAAGACAAACTGCCAAAAAGAAAGAAATTATAGAGGAAAGTAGATAGGAAAAATGCATACTCAGTCGGGGAATCAACAATCAGAGGACATAGATTTAAGGGGAACGGGGTAGGATTTAATATGAATTTCAGTAGCAACTTTTTCATTCAAAGAGTGGTGGGTGTATGGAATGAACTGCCAGAGGAGGTAGTTGAGGCAGGTACTATAACAGCATTTAAAAGTCTATGGACGTATATAGATAGGAAATGTTTAGAGGAATATGGGCCAAAAGCAGCTATATGGGACCAGCTTAGATGGGCAATCCTTAAATACTCTAACACATCTTTCATTATTTTGAACATTTTCTTTCAAATCTCCATTTAATCGTACCAATGACAGGAACTAATGCCATCTTTTCCCATCTCCACAAATCTAAATTCCTTTACCACCGTTTTCCTTCCAGTAAATCTCCATGGGATTTCTTCCAACATCTTAATCTACATCCAGAATTGAAAACATTACACGTTGGAAAGAACCATTGGTATATAAGGCTTAGCATGACTTAAGCTTTTCTATTCTATAAAGACAAGGATTTATAAGGACATGGATCTCATGAGCTATTTTTTATAGCCTTCTCAACTTAGCTTGTCTTCTGCAGAGGACATTGTAAGCAGACCAAGGTCTTTTATAATATGCCTATTAAAAATGAACAAATTGGTTTATGTTACCTGAATGCATGAACCTGAGCAGAATTTTATATTCCACAAAATTATATAGTTTCTAAACGTTTGGTTAAATTAAATTCGTCTTGGGCAGTAATGCAAAATATATGTCAGCAAATTAGCAGACTGTTTACCATCTCAATGCAAATGAATTATTGAGTGAAGTGTAAAGTGAATTAGCAAGTTGCTATTGGCCTACTTTATATTGGTCTTTATAAGCAGTTTCAAACTCAGTGGTTGCATTTTCAACAATTCTGATCAACATAAGGTCTAGAAGGGAAATATTTTCTTCAGAAATAAGTTTAGGGAAATAGGAAATAAGGTTTTATGCCTTGAGTCCCCCATAAACATTCTCTGCTTTGCAGAGAACAGTTTCGCTAGACGCTCCACATAATTCACATATTCATCACTGATATTATTCTAGTTAATCTCTTTTGCATTCTAATTAATGCTTTGTTGACTTTTCTAAAGTACATGTCCGGTAATATTCCAGATAGGACCTAATCAATGTTTGTGCCGCAGGTAATAACTTCATAATAAGCTTTATTAATATAAAACCACATCCACAGATTATACTTTGCTTCTGCAACTGGTGCTGTGATTACGCAGAATGTGGAAACTCTGCTTTATTAGCCTTCCCTGGGAAGAGATAAGAATTTATGCAGCAGGTGTTAAATTAGTTAAGAATGCGGAGTTACGGTAATTGTGTATAAATAAACGTGTTTTGAATGCTCTGGGAGGAGATAGCCAAGGTATTAATAGGCGGTTACCCACACTATGCTCAAAGTTTAGATGCTCTGAGCGGGCTGCAGCCTGTAGTGGGGAAGCCGCTGAGCAGGCCCCTGCCCGAGCCCTGCGGCTGGATGCATGAAGATCCGGTGGGCCGTGTTTGGTAAGGGGGAAGCCACCGACTTTACAGCGACTGTCTTCCACCTTCAAGCTCGAGCGCACTCGCCAGGAAAACCTCGAGCTGGATCGATTGTCAGGGAAGAGACCGCGAGCTGGATCAAACGACCGCACAAACACACACACACAATCACATCACAAAGGCGGGGGCCAGCGAAAGCGGGGGAGCGCTGTCTGGAATTCACACCCGCGATGAACCGGAAGGTAAAAGACGGCTGCACAGTGTACGGTAAGTCCTTTAGAGAGCGCGGGGAGGTGGAGAAAAGGGAGAGAAGGGGGGAGAAGGGGAGGGGGAGGGGGGGGGGAGGGGGGGAGGGGGGGGAGAAGGAGTGGAGACACTTTTAAGAAGCCAGACAACTTATAATAAAGTTTAGCGGGCATTTAAATTACCGGTCGGTTTTCCTTGGTCCTAAAAACTCCAATGAGTCAATTAAAATGCCCGGTCAGTGAAGGAGATTGTCTACGGCTGCCCTCGACTGCCTATAGCTACATAGCGACTCCACTCCACCGCACTACAAGTTCAAAAGAACCATGCCGACCAATTTTTACTCGCGGAACATTTTTCAACATGCTGAAAGATTTTCCTCGACCAAACTGAAATCGCGAGTATGTGGGAATTTCCCTCGAGCATGAAGGAGAGTTCCAGTGACCTCATAAGACTTCCTAGGACCACATGCTGTGAGTTTGAGTCGAGGGCAAACACTTCTAAACTCGCAGATTAGGTCGCCGCAGTAGGGCAGCCCCTTTAAAGTTTACCTTTCCAGGCCTAGAAATGATGGTATGTTTGTCTGAAGAAAGGTCTTGACCCCAAATGTCACCTATTCATTCCCTCCAGAGATGCTGCGTGTCCCACTGAGTTACTCCAGCATTTTATGTCTACCTTCACTAGACATTGTTCCATTAATGAACCTCATTTGCTTAGTCAAGTGAATTAACACTACATGCTTCTCTGTGAATGTTGCAGATAGTGTGAAGAGAATAGGACTATCTGGGACAGTGATGCTGAAGATCTGAGGTTCAAGGAGCTTGGAGGAGAGGATGTGCGTCATATTAGGCATTGAGGCTTTGAGATGGGGGTTGCAGGAAGAGTCAGCTTTTAGAGGATTAGAACTCTGTGGTGGGGGCACATGAAGGGCCATCAAACGGGTCATGAGAGGCCTATTTTCAAAAGACCTCAGGTTGAGGATATTGGGTCCTCCACTGGGAAGCTGGGATATCAGGGCCTTGGGAAATCAGAAGGTTCCAGCTATTGGTCAATAGATAATAGACAATAGGGGCAGGAGTAGGCCATTCGGCCCTTTGAACCAGCACCGCCATTCAATGTGATCATGGCTGATCATCCACAATCAGTACCCCGCTCCTGCCTTCTCCCCATATCCACTGACTCCGCTATTTTTAAGGGCCCCATCTAGCTCTCTCTTGAAAGCATCCAGAGAAACTGCCTCAGCCACTCTCCGAGGCAGAGAATTCCACAGACTCACCACTCTCTGTGAGAAAATGTGTTTCGTCGTCTCTGTTCTAAATGGCTTCCTCCTTATTCTTAATGCAGGGGATGAAAACACCAGAGATCAGGGACGTTGTGGCATCATAAAGTTGAGTGATAATGGGACTAAGGCCTGAGGTGGTTGAGGGAAGAACAATGGATGAAGGGAGGGATGTTACCTTGTAGGGGAGACCAAAGAATAGAAGATAAGTAAAGGGATTTTATCCTGTGTCAATGGACAATATGACGTGAAAACATTATTTTTCTTTGAATGACCAATCTTGGTTTCTCCCAAGGCTAAGAGGAATAATTTCAATACTGCAGAAAAAGTATTGCACAGGAACTTGTGTCGTTTGATGTTTGTCCAATGCATAAGGGCCCAACTGAATATGCAGACTGAAACAACGTTCATCATTACGCTTCACTCCGTCGAAAGAGCATTTACCATCCTGTGGCATAATGGTGATATGAATAAATTACTAGGCTAGTGTGTAAATTCAATTAACTTGATGAAGCAGTTTTAAATAATGACATGTTTGGCAGTTATATTATTTTACTCATTTTGGAATTTGTTTCAGAATAAAGATTCAATGTCATATAGCTTTTTAGATATAATGGTGATGGAATGAAAGCCTTGGATTTGTACAGTCCCTTTCACACCTCAGGATTTCCTGAAGCACATTATAACCTGTGAAATGGTTATGAAGTGTAGTTCCTGTTGTAACATAGGAAATAAGACCGCAAATTTGTACACAGCAACTTTGTAAAATTCTGACCAACAGTCGTGTGATAATGATCAGGTTTTCTGTTTTTAGTAACTGAGGGATAATGTTCCCTGAGATACTTCTTCTTCTTCTCCTTGCAAATGGCGTGCACAGCCTAAAGTTGGAGGACAACATGTTCTATTTGATCTTATTTGATTGTGCATGCCGGGTTGATTGCATTCGTCGAAACAGGGCGGACCACAGGAAGGCTGCATTCTTCCACCCCCCTGAGATACTGAGATCAGCTCATTTGGTGTACCACAGAATAGTGCAAGGGATCTTTTATATTCTGCTTCAGAAAGCAAAGTGGTCTACATTAATGGCACCGAAGAGGAGATGGTTGAAGGTTTCAAATTCCTGCGAGTAAATATCACAAAATAACATGTCCTGACCAGCCACAGCCAAGAGAGGACACTACTCCTACACTTCTTTAGAAGGCTTAGGAAGTTTGGGTGGCGCCATCAGCGATGGCAGCCTCGCCCGCAGTCTGTCTGTCTTTTCATCTTTTGTTTGTTATTTTTAGTGTTTTTTAAAAGTATGTGTTAATGTTCTCTGGTTTGTTTTATGTGGGGGTGGGGGAGGGGTCAGAAAAAATGTTTTCAATCTCTTACCTTGCCGGAGATGCGATTGTTTCCCTGATCGTATCTCCGGTCACTCTGCGGCCTAACATCATGGAGCTGGAGGCCTTGCGCGACACTGACTTCGAGCCGCAACGTTCCGCCGTGGACTTACCATCGGAGCCTGCGATCCCTTGCCAGAGATCGACGCTCAAACCGCGGCCTGCCGATTTCAACATCGAGGAGCTCGCAGTCTCGGGTAGACACTGATGTCGGGAAGCTCCAAGCCACACGAGGTTTGACTAGCTCCGACCCGGGGTCTGTTCGCCCGGTGCAGGGGAGCTGAGATCCCCCCGATGCGGGAGCTTGATTACCCAGATGCGGAGGGCTCGACCGCTGGTTACGGGAGCCAAGATCGTCCTGTCAACGGAAGGCTCGAGTGCCCCGACCACGGGAGAACAAAGAAGGGAAGAAGATTTAACTTTTTTTGCCTTCCATCACAATGAGGAGTGTGGGGGAGTCGCTGTGGTGGATGTTCATGTTAAAAATGTATTTGGGTGTCTTAATGCTCTTTATTCGTATGACTGTTTGGCAAATCAAATTCCTCGTATGTTGCAAAACATACCTGGGTAATAAAGTACTATTATGATTATTATTATAATTATGATTAAGTTCAGCATGTCCCAACCATTCTCACCATTGCTACAGATATGCCGTAGAAAGCATTTTATTGGGATGCATTACAGCATGGTTTTGGAACAGCTCCATCCAAGACTGCAAGAAATTGCAGAGAATTGTGGATGGAGCCCAAACCATCACGCAAACCAACCTCACTTCTACAAAATACAAGATACAAGATATATTTATTTGTCACATGTGCCAGTTGGCACAGTGAAATGTGATCACCTTACAGCCAAACACTAAAATAAGGAACACACCACACGATAGATTTAAACATAAAACATCCCCACACAGCAGAATCAAAAGTTTCCCACTGTGAGGGAAGGCACAAAAGTCAGTCTCTTCCTCGATGTTCACCCGTGGTCGGGGCCTCTGGAACCCTCCGCAGTCGCCGCTACGGGCAACCCGCCGCTCAGGCCCATTCGCCGGGATGTTGGAACTCTGACGTCAGGACAGGAGGCCAACCTCAGCGGCTTGGACCTCCAAAACGTCCACTTCCCACCGGAGTCTGCAGCTCCTAATGTCCCCAGGCCGCGCCGGGAGGAGATTCAACACTGGCAAAGGGCCCCAGGACTCCGCGTTGCCAGTCAGCGCCGCCTGCGTTGGGAGCTCAATGAACCACAACCTCATGATGTCGATGCTGCAGGCCCAACGCTCCGGAGCTCCAAACGCCGATCCAGGTAGGTATCTCCCGCACCGCCGCTGTAGTTGATCTGGCCTGGTCCCCGGCAGGAAAGGCTATTCCGATCCAGTGGTAGGCCGCGAGCAGTGGGGTGAGGACGCGACTCAGAGAAATAGTTGCGTCCCCGCCAGGAAGCGACTGGAAAACAGTTTCCCACTTACCCTGCCCCCCTCCCCACATAGAAAAGCTAAAGTAACCCCAAAACAAACTAAATGAATTTAAAAAAAAGGAATAAACGGACAGGCTGCAGGCAGAGGCACCTTCAGTGCAGCGCCCCCTAGTGGCGATGGAGTATTGGAGCCACTGGAGTATTCTATTGGCTCCATCCACACTTCACACTGATGTGGCAAGGCCAGCCATGTACTATGATTCAAATATTTAATGGTGCTTTATTGTCACTTGTGCACTGCAAGTACGAGTTTCACCCTGGACACTCCCTCTTCTCCCCTCTCCCATCAGGCAAGAGGTATAGCAGTGTGAAAATGGATGCCTCCAGATTCAAAGACAGTTTCCTCCCAGCTGTTATTAGGCAACTGAAACATCCTATCACCAACTAGAGTGAGGTCCAGATAACGTTGATAACTTTCGGCGGTTTGGTAAGAGTGATCAACAGTTTACAGCCAATGACGTATTATTCAATGCAATGGTTCAATTTTTTCAAAATGGGCCGAAGCAGGCAATGAGGTATAAAAATACCATATGCTAATATATTATCAGTGAGCAGGAAACAGCGTATTTCTGAGAATGTACTTGTTCCCCTGAATTTCAGTCTGCTTGTCATTTTCATTCAAGTACAAATGTAATCCATTCATGGTACACATTAATTTATTCCCTTCTCAAAAGTCCTACTCTTTGTTAAAGTTACAGATTCTGGCTGCCATATCCCTTCTTGATTGCCATGCAACATAACTAACTCTTCTTAAGTGGGCACAAAATGCTGGGGTAACTCAGCGGGACAGTTAGCATCTCTGGAGAGAAGGAATAGGTGATGTTTCGGGTCGAGACCCTTCTCAAGTGGGCATTTGGCAACAACAGCTAGATTTAGATGGTGTAATTCACCCACCCATTACAACAGTGACTGTGCTTCACTTCATTTGCTGCCTATAATACAATTTGGGACATCTGATAATCATGAGAAATCTGACCGAAATACAAGTTTGTTTTTTATAATGTAGAAGGAATTCAGCAGTTGCAACACGGACATGCAAAAAAAAATGCCACCGCGATAACAACAGTGGGGTCTGACAAGCTTGGCTATAGGCTTAGGTCTTATTGTGGATACTAAGTTGAAGAAGAACGTGGGATAGGGACAGACCTTAGTGAAGACTTAGTTAAGGATAAGGGGGAAATCCTTTAGGACCGAGATGAGAACGACTTTTTTCACACAGAGAGTGGTGGGTCTCTGGAACTCTCTGCCACAGAGGGTAGTTGAGGCCAGTTCATTGGCTATATTTAAGAGGAAGTTAGATGTGGCCCTTGTAGCTAAGGGGGTCAGAGGGTATGGAGAGAAGGCAGGTACGGGATACATAGAAGCATAGAAAAATAGGTGCAGGAGTAGGCCATTCGGCCCTTCGAGCCTGCACCGCCATTCAACGTGATCATGGCTGATCATCCAACTCAGTATCCCGTACCTGCCTTCTCTCCATACCCCCTGATCCCTTTAGCCACAAGTGCCACATCTAACTCCCTCTTAAATATAGCCAATGAACTGCCTCAACTACCTTCTGTGGCAGAGAATTCCAGAGACTCACCACTCTCTGTGTAAAGAATGTTTTCCTCATCTCGGTCCTAAAGGAATTCCCCCTTATCCTTAGACTGTGACCCCTTGTTCTGGACTCCCCCAACATCGGGAACAGTCTTCCAGCATCTAGCTTGTCCAACCCCTTAAGAAATTTGTAAGTTTCTATTAGATCCCCCCTCAATCTTCTAAATTCCAGCGAGTACAAGCCGAGTCTATCCAATCTTTCCTCATATGAAAGTCCTGACATCCCAGGAATCAGTCTGGTGAATCTTCTCTGTACCCCCTCTATGGCAAGGATGTCTTTCCTCAGATTTGGAGACCAAAACTGTACGCAATACTCCAGGTGCGGCCTCACCAAAACCCTGTACAACTGCAGTAGAACCTCCCTGCTCCTATACTCAAATCCTTTCGCTATGAATGCTAACATACCATTTGCTTTCTTCACTGCCAGCTGCACCTGCATGCCTACTTTCAATGACTGGTGTACCATGACACCCAGGTCTCGTTGCATCTCCCCTTTTCCTAATCTGCCACCATTCAGATAATAGTCTACCCTCATGTTTTTGCTACCAAAGTGGATAACCTCACATTTATCCACATTATACTGCATCTGCCATGCATCTGCCCATCCACTCAGCCTATCCAAATCACCCTGCAGCCTCCAAGCATCCTCCTCAAACCTAACTATACCCCCCAGCTTGGTGTCATCTGCAAATTTGGAGATGTTGCATTGAATTCCCTCGTCCAAATCATTAATATATATTGTAAATAGCTGGGGTCCCAGCACTGAGCCTTGCGGCACCCCACTAGTCACTGCCTGCCATTCTGAAAAGGACCCGTTTACTCCTACCCTTTGCCTCCTGTCAGTTAGCCAGTTCTCTATCCACATCAATACTGAACCCCCGATACCGTGTGCTTTAAGTTTGTTACTGAGTTGGATGATCAGCCATGATCATATTGAATGGCGGTGCAGGCTCGAAGGGCTGAATGGCCTACTCCTGCACCTAATTTCTATGTTTCTATGTTTCTATTACAATAGTTTAGGAAGGAACTATAGATGTTTTTTTAATCAAAGATAGATACAAAATGCTGGAGTAACCTCAGTCTGAAGAAGGGTCTCGACCCAAAACAGCACCCATTCCTTCTCTCCAGAGATGTTGCCTGTCCCGCTGAGTTACTCCAGCAATTTGTGTCTATTACAATAGTTTAGTTTAGTCTAGGAAAAACTAAAGCATGGAAACAGGCCATTCAGCCCACCGGGTCACCTGTTCACACTTGTTCTATGTAATCCTGCTTTCTCATCCGCTCCCTTCTACACTAGGGGAAGTTTAGAGACCAATTAACCTACAGACTTGCATTTCTTTGGAATGTGGGAGGAGACTGGAGCACTTGGAAGAAACCTATGCGGTCACAGGGAGAACTTGTAAACTCCACACAGACAGCACCCAACACCAGGATTGAACCTAAGTTTCTGGTGCTGTGAGGCAGTAGCTCTACTTGCTATGCCACTGTGCTGCCCTGAATAGTGGAACACGATGTTGGTTAGACATGACAGAGGTAACATTGAGGTTTTGAAGACCTGAAACAAGAGGCACAATAGTATGAAAGTATTTCAACAAATGTATCAGAATTATACATTGTCAAAAGTGAGTAAATAAATAATGAAAGGGTTTATGGAAGGCGGACATAGTATGGGATTGAAGATGAGCAGCGGAAATTTAGGTGAATGGAAGCAAAGGAACAAAAACGAACATGTTCCTGACACTCTGCAGGTCTGGTGGCATCGATGTGGGGAGGAATAAAGGAAATGGTTCAGGCCTCAGTCCTTTCATCAGCACAGTTCCAATGAAAGGTTGTTGACCCAAAACCTTAACTCTGTCTCTTTCCATGGGCGATGCCTGACCTGCAGCGTGTTTCCAGCATTTTCAGTTTTTTCTACACATTTTGATATATGGTTGGAAGACGTTTCCAGGTGCACATGTCCTGAGGTAAATTTGGAGGCAGCTGTGTTATGTCAGTGGAAGTACTCCATATTGTAATCAGCGTTCCGCCCAGTATTTACCATGATGCAACATCATCAGAGCAAATTAAATGGATTATTCCTTCTTTGCTGCATCTGAGATGTTGCTGTGGACAGATTGGCTATTGCATTGGCCTACATAGCAACAGGAAATGCACTTTAAAAACATCCTCGTAAGTGCTCAAAGATGTTTCTCAGAGATAAAGTGTGGTACTCCTAAAATTAAAGTTCTGATTTATCACATTCTTCATTGAGATATTCAAAAATGTGCAATTCCCGATAAGGGTCACAGTAATTCAGACAGCAGTGGAAGCTTGAATAATTATTTCCTTGCTTAGCCAGAGGTCAGTTGTATCTCCACCACCATATTCTGACTGCGATTAATAAACCAAGCCACAGTTCAGCATTAAACCTAAGACCTTGTAAATCTTATTCTTATTAACCTAAAATACAGAACAAAATCATAATTTTACGTCTGGTACCTCTTTTAAATCTCATTTCCGCTTGTCGTTTGTGTTATATACCAAGTTAAATGATAGACAGAGATCTGACTTGTAAATTACATGTTTCCAGAAAAATGATGAAATAATGTTGAGGGGAGTGTGGCTGAAGCTGTGGGTGTAAACATTTGAATAGCATTGGCTGCCTAACAAATTTGTTGATAAAATTGAGTCACCTGATTAATGGTTAATTAAAGTGGTCACCCTTGTGTTTAGTCCTCTGTTCTTTTTGATCTACGTGGACCAGGCTATGCAGGGAATAAGTCTGCAGAAGATCCAATACTCAAAAAAAGCAGGAATGCAATGGAAACAGATATCTAGTGGTTCAAACAAATGTTTATGATAAGGTAGACATGTGAGGGGTGAAATGATGCAGAGAAGAATGAAAATGATACATGTTGGGAAAAAGAATCAACAGATGTAATTTAAAAGAAATATCACAACACTGTTCAGGATGCCCGACCCACAGTCATCAGCTTATGCCGCAATGGTTGGCACTGCCCTGCTTTTAGATTGGAGCATGGGTGGCTTGGCAGAGGAAATCACTGAACTGCCAACCTTCCCATTGCCCACTCAGTGTTGAAATTGGATGCTCACCAGGAGTTGGGAAGTACACAGCCTTTGCATTATCGGGTGGCCACTTCTGCCAATGATCCACTGGGCTTATATTCACTGGAATTTAGAAGGATGAGAGGGTATCTTATAGAAACATATAAAATTCTTAAGGGATTGGACAGGTAGATGCTCCCGGAAAATGATCCGATGTTGAGGGAGTCCAGAACCATGAGTCACAATTTAAGAATAAGGGGTAGGCCATTTAGGACTGAGATGAGGAAAAACATTTTCACCCAGAGAGTTGTGAATCTGTGGAATTCTCTGCCTCAGAAAGCAATGGAGGCCAATCTACTGGAAGTTTTCAAGAGAGTTGGATAGAGCTCTTAGGGCTAACAGAACCAAGGGATTTGGGGAGAAAGCAGGAACTGGGTACTGATTTAGGCTGATCAGCCATGATCACATTGAATGATGGTGTTGGCCCAAATGGCCTACTCCTGCACCTATTTGTTTATGTTTTCTGTTTCTATGATTCAGACTCTGTCAAATCCTTTCCGGCACACTGGATCACTCTTTGGTTCTTGACCTGGGAAGATTGCTGACGTTGATTCACTTACCCTGCCAGTGATTATGCAGGATTTTGTAGAAACAGTGCTAATGCTACCTCTCCAGCTCCGGATGTATCTGATGCAGGTACTTCATGTCGCTGATGCTTACTGTAGGACAAGAATCTCTGCTGCCTGGTGGTGTGAGGTTTGAAGTCCTGATCTATTCTTCAGGCAGACAATGGCTGTGCTAGAATGATGGTGAATGTCACTATTGATTCTGCCTTGGCTCATGAGATTACGGATAGTGATTCACACAGGTTTTTGTCATGGACCTTTATTGACGGGTCACACCGTTGTATAACCGGACTACATTCTCAGATAATTTTTCTCTTGTGGTTGTTTAAGGCTGTTACTCCTCACAGTTTCAGTGAATAAGTCAAAATTAACGAAGTTGGGGCTTGAAAAGTGTGCAAATGTAAGCATTATCTGCATGTGGTACCTTGATGACTGGTGTTTGGGTGATCCTGGTTCTGGAGTGGAGGAACCAGAATTGAACAATTTCCCATTCATCTGTATATTAAGTCCATTCCATCAGGATGTTTCTCCAAAGTAATATTGCAGTGAGAAAATGTAAGAATGTCCATGTTAACCATATAACCATATATAACCATATAACAATTACAGCACGGAAACAGGCCTTCTCGGCCCTTCCAGTCCGTGCCGACCATTTATTTTCCCCTAGTCCCATCTACCTGCTCTCAGACCATACCCCTCCATTCCCTTCCCGTCCATATACCTATCCACTTTACTTTTAAATGTTAAAATCAATCCTGCCTCCACCACTTCTGCAGGAAGATCATTCCACACAGCCACCACTCTCTGAGTAAAGAAGTTCCCCCTTATGTTACCCCTAAACCTCTGTCCCTTAATTCTCATGTCAAACTTCTGTCCCTTAATTCTCATGTTCTCATGTTGAGCCAGCTTTGCTTGGCACCAGTCTCTACCAGGATTGGATTTATGCTGGACCTGTTGGGTTGGATTAACAATTTGGATGCCACCATGTAATAGATGTAATACAAGAACATTAGGGAGACCCAAATGTTTGAATACTATCGTTTGCAGCTAGAACCCTTTGAGATGATTTTTAGAGAACAATGAGGACTTTATTAAGTTGCATAGCAGATAATGGCCGGAAATAGCACTAACCTTTTGGAAAACTTTGGGGAAGATTCAGCTGGAAAATTGCTTCCTTATTTTGATGCCCCATGCTATATCAGGGTGTTTTTCATGACAGGCACCAGCATTAAACATTTAGACTTACATAGCGGAGCTGAACCTATTCTTCTTAAAGCAGTTTTTCAAAACTGGAATTAATATGTTGCTCTTTTGGTGGAGAAAACAAAGGAGAGACAATTTTCAGCAGAGTGGGAAGCTCTGCAACCAGATGAGAGAATATTCCCATTTTAAACTGTCCTGTTTAAGTTTCAACGTGAAGTTACTATAGTCGTGCTGGAATACTGCAGAGCAAAGCTATGTTAATGGCACAGTTGAAGGATCACTTGCTCCCACAATATCTTGTTCAATTTAAATAGCAGTATGCCCAACAAATTAAAAGTATGTTTGGCATACCAGATAGTAATAGGTTTAATGCCAAGCTATGCACACTTCGCTTGAGATGATTTGCTGCTGATTTCACATGCAAAGTTCATCTTGGTTTTCACTCCAAGTTTAAGTAATAATTAAGATACACAAAAGCTAAATTAAAATATTCCAATACAAGTGGGTGGGTCTGTGGGACTCTCTTATAGCAGTGAACTGAGCAACTGCTCTTCCGAGCTGATAATGATCCCAATTACAGGTATCTGGCCAAGTTTTGTTTAGTTAAGTTTAGATTAGAGATACAGTGAAGAGTGAGGCCCTTAAACCCACTGAGTCTGCACCAACAATCATGTTCAGGATGTCTTCTCAGGAAGGAGAGCGCTGATAGAATCAGCACCAAAAGAGGGAGATGCCTCACAGGCAGTGTGCCGTGCTGTCAACTTGGCCGTTGGTGTTCCCACAGCAATAATCTCGGTTTGGAGTGGAATCGGTGATTGTTGCCTCAGGGGAATGGTGGCCAGTCAGTGCTGTGATGTGGGACTTGGGGATTCACCCTGGCAGGCACGGTCTGCATGGGCTATTGCAGAGGGCAGATCATGGCTGCTCCATATGTGGACAGATCACACTACAGACCAGTAGAAGGAAAGGGGGAAAAAAAAGTGTTGTTTGTGGGTTTGTTACCTAAAATTGGAGAATTCAATGTTCGCAACATAAGTTGCTCTATTGGAATTGGTTCTGTTCCTCCGATTTGCGTGTAGCCTGCCTCTGGCAACAGAGGAGGCCCAGGAAGGAAAGGCCAGCATGGGAATGGGGAGAGGGGTTAAAATGGTTGGCAACCAGGAGATCCAGCAAGCCTTGAGGACTGAAACAGTTGGAGAGCCTACGCTCGGTCTTGTTGGTGTAAAGGAGGCCAGATCAGGAACATCAACTGCAGTAGACGAGGTTAGGGGAGATGCATATGGACCACTGTCTCTCCTGGATCCAGAGATTCCTGTATGGATATGAGGGAGGAGGTTTAGGGATAAGCGTTGCATCTCCTGCGTTTGCAGGGGAAAGTACCTGGGAGGAAGAGGAAGAGGAAGGGGGTGGTTTGCAGCGGGGCTGCCTCCTGCACCTGTGCAGAAATTGTGGATTTCATTAACTTTACCACTAACTTCCACCCTACCCCCAAATTCACTTGAACTTTCTTTGTCACTTATCTCCCTTTTCTTGATCTTTCCTTTTTCCATTACAGGGGACCGACTATCAACTGAGGTCCACTACAAACCCACCGACTCTGAAATTAATATGAACTTCACCTCTTGCAAAGTCGCTATCCAGTACTCTAATTTTCTGCTGTATCTACTCCCAAGATGAGGCTTTCCATTCTAGTACATCCAAAATGTCCTCTAGCTTTAGTAAATGTGGTTTTCCCCCTACTGTCATAGATGAATACCTCACCTGTGTCTCCTCTGAGTCCTGGATTTCTACTCTTGCTCTCCCTCCCCCTAGATGAACAAGGATAGAGTTTGCTTGATCCTTATCTTTCACCCACTGGCCTCTGCACCTAACACATCATTTTCTGACATTCCTGCCACCTTCAATGTGATCCCACCACCCACATACAATCAGTCTTTTGCTACCCTTCCCTTCCCCTCATCTTCCCTGTGCCCCACCTGGACTTGATGCCCATTTCTCCCCTCCCCTCTCCCATCCATACACATTCCTTCCACTGTCTTTCATCCTTGTCTTACAACTTGTGTCTTGTCATCTCTTGCCTTTGTCCAATCATCTGCCTATCAAAACCCCCTCACCTGTATCTGCCCATCACATACCAGGCTTTGCCCTTCCCCTCCTCTCTTCCAGCTTTCTCCTCTCCCCACCACGATCAGTCTGAAGAAGGCTCCCTACCCAAAACATCACCTATTCATGTTCTCCTGAGATGCTGCTGGACCCACTGAGTTACTCCAGCATTTTGTATCTTCTTTTTCCATGTGTCGCCACATTGTTCTTATCCTCTTCCTGGAGGCCACTGCCCTCCCCTTCTCTTTATTTGAATGCACAAATCCCTCTAGCCCATGAAGTTTCTCTGAACAAACTGACTTAATGATCATATAAACCATATAACCATATAACAATTACAGCACGGAAACAAGCCTTCTCGGCCCTTCCAGTCCATGCCGACCATTTATTTTCCCCTAGTCCCATCTACCTGCACTCAGACCATACCCCTCCATTCCCTTCCCGTCCATATACCTATCCACTTTACTTTTAAATGTTAAAATCGATCCAGCCTCCACCACTTCTGCTGGAAGATCATTCCACACAGCCACCACTCTCTGAGTAAAGATGTTCCCCCTCATGTTACCCCTAAACCTCTGTCCCTTAATTCTCATGTCATGCCCTCTTGTTTGAATCTTCCCTACCCTCAATGGGAAAAGCTTATCTACGTCAACTCTGTCTATCCTTTTCATCATTTTAAAGACCTCAATCAAGTCAGTGGACCTCGATCAGTGGACCCCATGCAGCACTATTAAAGGTAGATAGTGTGTTATGGTGACCACTGCCCATACTGTACTCCAACATACTTTACGCCTTCATGAATTGCTTTGAGAGACTGGTGATGGTGCAGATCAACTTCGGCCTCCTAACCAGCCTTGATCCACTGCCGTTTGCTTACCATTGTAACAGGACACCCTCTCCCTAGTCCTAAATGTGTCTCTGGAACACTTAGGCACCAAGGTTTCCAACACTAGACTTTATCAAGTATCAATTATAGCTCTGCCTTCAATGCCATAATCCCATCTGAACTCATCTCCAAACTCTGGGGACCTAGGAATCAGCTCCTCCCTCTGCCACTGGATCCTCGCCTTTCTGTCCCACAGACCTCAAACAGTGAAGGTAGGTGACCACATCTCCACAATAACTCTCAACACTGGTACCATGCAAGGATGCATCCTCAGCCCCCAGCCTATTGTCCTTTTACACTAATGACTATATGGCCACATTTGTCTCTAATTCCATCCACAAGTTTGCAGAAAACACCACTATGGAGGGCCGAACCACAATCAATGACGAATTGGGAGTACAGGAAAGTCATAGAGAACATAGTGAGATTGTGTCAGGACAATATCCTCTCCCTGACATGAAGGAGTTAGTTGTTGACTTCAGGAAACATGGTGGTGTACATGCCCCAATCAACATCATTGGTGTGAATATGAAAATGATTGAGAGCTTCAAGTACCTTGGTGTTAATATTACCAATGGCCTTTCGTGATTCAAACACATTGATCCGACAGCCAAGAAAGTGGACCAACACCTTTACTTCCTGAGGAGACTGGAGAAATTCGACATGCCTCCATTGACTCTTACAAACTTCTACAGATGCACTGTAGAAAATATGTTGCCAGTTTGCATCACAGAATGTGTAGGAAGGAACTGCAGATGCTGGCTTAAACCAAGATAGACACAAAAAGCTGGAGTAACACAGCGGGGCAGGCAGCATCTCTGGAGAGAAGGAATGGGCGACTTTTCTTCAGACTGGAGAAGGGTCTAGACCTGAAACATCACCCATTCCTTCCCTCCAGAGATGCTGCCTGTCCCGCTGAGTTGCTTGAGCTTTTTGTGTCTATTTTCAGGTTGCATCACAGCTTGGTTTGGGAATAGCTGTGCCCAAAACCACAGGAAATTACAGAGAGTTGTGAATGTAGCCGAGTCCATCACATGGACCAGACTTCCCAGCATTGACTCCATCTACACTTAACGCTGCCTTAGAAGAGCAGCCAATATTAACCAAAGACTTGTCCCATTCCTTCTTCTCCCTGCTCCCGTCTGGCTGAACATGCAGAAGCATGAAAGTGCGCACCACCAGATTCGGGATCAGCTTCTTCCCTTCTGGTATCAGGCTTCTGAATAGTCCTTCCATAAACTCGGGTACTGTCAAATTCACCTCTACCCCATTGACGATATTTGACTTTGTCCATGGAACTCTTGCACTACAATGTGCTACATTGCTGAGAACTATATTCTGCACTTTGTCTCTTCTCCTTTGCTCTCTCTATCATACTTGCGTTTGACTTGATTTAATTTATGTATGATATGTCTGATCTGTGTGGATAGCATGCAAAACAAAGCTGGGAATGCTCGCTCCCCTTCACTGTACCCTCTGCAGTATATTTGTCACCAAAACTGAAATTACATAGGAATATTTGGACTGTGTGCATACAGAAGTAAAATAACATTTATCTCTATAATACACTCACTATTTAATCTGTGATGGAACAACAGATAAACATGAACCAGCAGAGAATTCAAGAGTAAAATCCAGCATGTGCTCACCTTTTGCCTGACCACTCTCTCCAGAAAAATGAATAACACTGAATGAAGATGACAGAATGTCAAAACTATCAACACCTTTGAGGCAAAAGAGGATGTCAGGAGGGAAAGAGTCTGAACCACAATTTCAGTTTATTTATCTCAATGTCGTGTTGTGCTGGTGCATTCCTTAATTCACTTTTGATTTTAATGTATTGAAAAAATTCAAAGGGTGGAAAAAGCATTGTTAAACAAAGCTAGTCTTGCATTTGCATGAGCCTATTCTGCATCAAAGTAATTTAAGTATTTGGTTAGCATGAGATTTCAGGTTGTTGATGACTGAATGTCTTATTAGAGTCTTGTGTTGCCTGTATGCTTGTCTGAATGCTTTATACCCCAATGATTGCAAAACACATTTCAAGAGAGTTTTGGGCCATTTAAATTACCTCACCACTTAATTAATTCACAGGAATAATGAAGTAATTGTAACGACAAATGCTTCTGGTATATGACCTTGCAATGTTGCAAACTTTGTGTGAGGGATTTGTTGAAGTTAAAGTGTGGATCCAAACAACAATATATTTCAAATAAACTTATGCACGATCTTGCAAGACTGACAAAAAATAATGTTTCCGTCTATGAAGCAATCTTATTGAAATTCAACAGTGCATTGAACTTATTCATTCTGGCCTATTTATTCCTCCTTTTTGATCTTTTCAGAAATCACCCTGCAAAAACAACATGCTTTGCACATAAATAACCAGGGAACAGCACATGCACTCAAGCAGCACTTGTCAGCTATTATTTCCCTAAACTCTTCGATCAAAAGGATATTTTGGAATACATATCTTAATGTTTTTATAATTTGACATCAATGCAACTTCAACAGCCATTTGTCGATGTGGAAGAGAAACTGTAAATAGAACAGTATTAGTAATGAAGGTTTGAAACAAAGTTGAAAAGACTGTGCAAGTACTGGCTGGTGTTCACCATGTACATATACTGCGTTGTTAATGCAGATGTTCTTCATTAATATGAATGTCAGGGATTACAGGTAGAAGGCAGGAGAATGGGGTTGAGAGGGAAAGATAGACCAGCCACGATTGAATGGCGAAGTCGACTTGATGGACCAAATGGCCTTATTCTGCTCCTACAACTTATGAACTTGTGTTAACAGGTTTATCTTATGGATATACGGAAGTATGTACAAGGAGAGATCTAGTGAAATCAGGGGAAATCAGGGATAGTATAAAAACAAAAGATGAGGCATACAAATTTGCCAGAAAAAGCAGCCTACCGGAGGACTGGGAGAAATTCAGAATCCAGCAGAGGAGGACAAAGGGCTTAATTAGGAAAGGGAAAATAGATTATGAAAGGAAACTGGCAGGGAACATAAAAACTGACTGCAAAAGTTTTTATAGATATGTAAAGAGAAAGAGACTAGTTAAAACAAATGTTGGTCCCTTGCAGTCAGAAACAGGTGAATTGATCATGGGGAACAAGGACATGGCAGACCAATTGAATAACTACTTTGGTTCTGTCTTCACTAAGGAAGACATAAATAATCTGCCGGAAATAGCAGTGGAACGGGGGTCAAATAAGATGGAGGAACTGAGTGAAATCCAGGTTAGCCGGGAGGTGGTGTTGGGTAAATTGAACGGATTGAAGGCCGATAAATCCCCAGGGCCAGATAGTCTGCATCCCAGAGTACTCAAGGAGGTAGCCACAGAAATAGTGGATGCATTAGTGATAATTTTTCAAAATTCCTTAGATTCTGGAGTAGTTCCTGAGGATTGGAGGGTAGCTAATGTAACCCCACTTTTTAAAAAAGGAGGGAGAGAGAAAGCGGGGAATTACAGACCAGTTAGTCTAACATCGGTAGTGGGGAAACTGCTAGAGTCAGTTATTAAAGATGGGATAGCAGCGCATTTGGAAAGTGGTGAAATCATTGGACAAAGTCAGCATGGATTTACGAAAGGTAAATCATGTCTGACAAATCTGATAGAATTTTTCGAGGATGTAACTAGTAGAGTGGATAAGGGAGAACCAGTGGATGTGTTATATCTAGACTTTCAGAAGGCTTTCGACAAGGTCCCGCATAAGAGATTAGCATACAAACTTAAAGCACACGGTATTGGGGGTTCAGTATTGATGTGGATAGAGAACTGGCTAGCAGACAGGAGGCAAAGGGTAGGAGTAAACGGGTCCTTTTCAGAATGGCAGGCAGTGACTAGTGGGGTGCCGCAAGGCTCAGTGCTGGGACCCCAGCTATTTACAATATATATTAATGATTTGGACGAGGGAATTCAATGCAACATCTCCAAATTTGCAGATGATACCAAGCTGGGGGGTATAGTTAGGTGTGAGGAGGATGCTTGGAAGCTGCAGGGTGATTTGGATAGGCTGAGTGAATGGGCAGATGCATGGCAGATGCAGTACAATGTGGATAAATGTGAGGTTATCCACTTTGGTGGCAAAAACATGAGGGTAGACTATTATCTGAATGGTGGCAGATTAGGTAAGGGGGAGATGCAACGAGACCTGGGTGTCATGGTACACCAGTCATTGAAAGTAGGCATGCAGGTGCAGCAGGCAGTGAAGAAAGCAAATGGTAGGTTAGCATTCATAGCGAAAGGATTTGAGTATAGGAGCAGGGAGGTTCTACTGCAGTTGTACAGGGTTTTGGTGAGGCCACACCTGGAGTACTGCGTGCAGTTTTGGTCTCCAAATCTGAGGAAAGACATCCTTGCCATAGGGGGGGTACAGAGAAGATTCATCAGACTGATTCCTGGGATGTCAGGACTTTCATATGAGGAAAGATTGGATAGACTCGGTTTGTACTCGATGGAATTTAGAAGATTGAGGGGGGATCTTATAGAAACCTACAAAATTCTTAAGGGGTTGGACAAGCTAGATGCTGGAAGATTGTTCCCGATGTTGGGGGAGTCCAGAACAAGGGGTCACAGTCTAAGGATAAGGGGGAATTCCTTTAGGACCGAAATGAGGAAAACATTCTTTACACAGAGAGTGGTGAGTCTCTGGAATTCTCTGCCACAGAAGGTAGTTGAGGCCAGTTCATTGGCTATATTTAAGAGGGCGTTAGATGTGGCACTTGTGGCTAAAGGGATCAGGGGGTATGGAGAGAAGGCAGGTACGGGATACTGAGTTGGATGATCAGCCATGATCACATTGAATGGCGGTGCAGGCTCGAAGGGCCGAATGGCCTACTCCTGCACCTATTTTCTATGTTTCTATGTTTCTATGTTTAGTGCACTTAAGGCTGGGAATATGGGTCAACTTTATGCATATTACAATGGCAAATTGAAAATCAATGTTAACCATTTTTGGAACAGTTTTCTTTGTGCTTGATCACTGGATCAAGAATGCTCATTAGATTGATTAGCCATAGTGTTTTAGTGGATTAAACAAGACCATTGGATTTCCTGGGTTCTCTAGATCAACTGGCTGTGGTGAATATTATAAAGTTGGCTGGGTCCATTCCCGTCAAAGAGCCAGACAAATATGGGCAATATGTCATAAGTGTGATTTATACTGTTGCCGCACCTTTCAAACAAAAGTGTTGGTTTCACAGTTAACCTTGAGAGTGAAATATATATAAGCTTCCTGTGGATTCACATTTACATTACTTGTAAAATAAGCTTTGGTTGGAGCTATTGTATAACTGACATGAGCTGCATAATCTTTTCATTCATGCACCAGACTGTTTTTGACAGTTTCACAGGGAACAAAAAAAAACCTGGTTGAAAACCGCACTGACAAACAGAGTTCAATCCATACCTTCTCTGCTGTCTGTGTGTCATGTTTTTCCTGTGACCATATGGGTTTCCTCCAGGGACTCCGGTTTTCTCCTGCATCCAAAGATGTCCTGCTTAGTCGGCTAATTGACTACTTTGAATTACCCTTTATATGTCAATGAGTGGTAGAATCTGGGGGGAGTTGAGGTGAGGGTGAGGAAATGAATCAGGATTAGCGCTAATATATGTTTCAGGATGAACACAGAGAAGGTGGGCTGAAGGGACTGTTTATGTGCTCAATGAATCTCCATTAACAGAATACTGCAGAATACCTGGAAATAGACAACAAGAGAAATATTCAGCATGCCAGGCAACTTCTGAAGGGAAGGAAACAAGATTAGATTTCAGATCAGCAACATTTTCCCACCTGATGAGCAATCGTCGATCTTTATCAAGGAAGAAAATGCTGCTGGAACTGAGTTGTTTAAATGGGTGCTGGATAAATACTTGAAGGAAAATACTTTGTAGGTCAATGGAGTGAAGGCAGAGGATTTGCAGGTCAATGGAGAAGGGTTGGGTTGCTCTTACATGGACCTTACATAGGCCAAAGTGGCACCTCTTGGCTATGGACTTGGTGGGCTGCTCTGTGCATACTGCACTAACTTGGGCGATTATATTTATGTACGGGGATAATCTTGTGGATCTGTATGCAAAAACTGTATTTCACTGTTCCTGATACATGTGACAATAAGAAACCATTGTAACAAACTATAAACTGAATGACCCACTTCCATGCTGCAACTCTTCTGTGATTCTTTAACATGCAATAAATGTTTCCATTTGAAAAGGGAGGTTTCTTGCAACGTGGACGGGAAGCTGAGTTAACAAATACCAAATGGTTCTGGGACCAAAGGGTGATCTATTTGTTTATAGTTATGTGTAGATAAATCATGATGTCAGAGAGTGTGCTGATGTCATCACAATTGATGTAAGAGTTAAAATAGTCTTTTGAATGGATAGCATGCAAAACAAAGCTGTTCACTGTACAGTTACACATAACAATAATATCCCTAAATCTAGACCCAAATATTTCAACATCCACCTTGTCAAAATCCTTTTGGAGATTATATGTTGGGCAAAGGCCTCCCTCATTCTTCTGAAAACTAAGGAATACAAAAGCAAATTGTCGGACCCACATCCCCAGGAATTAGCCTGAGCAATTTATTTCAGATATTCACAATAACCCTTACTATTTGTTTTGATAATTCAATCAAGCTTTGTCGCCAAAGCAGGTTCCTCCCTTCTTCTGAGCTTTTTAATTATTTGCTGTTGGTTCCGAAACACATCCTAGGCCCCAGGCCTAACAGCAACAAGTGCCATTTTGTAAGCCCTCCTATTCAATTTAATTCAATTTAATTTCAATTTCTATTCAATTCAACTCAATTCAATTTAACCATACCCGTGACTTCCTTTAATAACCACAGATTGTGCCTCTTTTTCATGAATCCCTCTTTCCAATTGGGATAAATTGCTGCTAAGCTCCGTCAGCCAGCCTTTTAGAATATCTGCCACAGTTTTTCATTGACCTGTCTCAGAGCTCAGTTTCCCAGTCCACCTTAGACAATTGCACTATCATACCATTACAATTGCCCTTTCACATAAGTTGTAGGCAATGGGCCTGAGCAATGGCAATGTTTGAAGGTCCTGAGTTGTTCACCCTCAAAGAAAATCTGGAATTCTATCACATTGGGGTTATTCCTTTCTCAGTGATCTCGTAACCACGAGATATGTGATTAATATGTGATTAATCCTTTACCTATGCTGATACAGGTTGTTCTAGAATCATCCAATCATACAATATAGAAACAGGTCTTGTGACTCATCATGTTCATGCTGACTGTCAAATATACTGTACTTGGCTTGCAGGTTTCTTTTGCTTGTCTGCTTCATATGCTAATTTAGATTGTACTAAGATGCTGTGAAAGTACTTGGATGCACCACCCTCTCAGTTTCGAACCATTCTATGTGTGAAAATAATTTGTTCTCAAATTCCTTCTGCACCTCTTCCCCTTGTTCTCTAAACCCATGATCAAGTGTCCAGTTCTAGACACCTCTGCTACGGGCAAAGGGTTATTATTATCTACACCATCTATGACCCTCATAATTTTTTAGATCTCTCTCAGGAACCCACTTACCTTCCCCCATTCCAAGGTAAACAAACCCAGGCCATTGGTCCTTCCTCTAAGTGAAATGTTCCATCCCAGGAGTCATCCTGGTGACACTCCTCCACCCTCTCCGTTGAAACCATGTATTTCCTACAGTACAGTGACTAAAACTGCATGCAGTACTATAGAAACATACAAACATAGAATATAGGTGCAGGAGTAGGCCATTTGGCCCTTCGAGCCTGCAATATGATCATGGCTGATCATCCAACTCAGTCTCCTGTACCTGCCTTCTCTCCATAACCCCTGATCCCTTTAGCCACAAGGGCCACATCTAACTCCCTCTTAAATATAGTCAATGAACTGGCTTCAACTATCTTCTGTGGCAGAGAATTCCAGAGATTCACCAGTCTCTGTGTGGAAATAAATAAATAAATAAATAAATGAATAATTTGATTCCTGTCTGCCAGCCAGTTCTCTATCCACATCAATACTGAACCCCCAATACCGTATGCTTTAAGTTTGTATATTAATCTCTTATGTGGGACGTTGTCGAAAGCCTTCTGAAAGTTCAGATATAACACATCCACTGGTTGTCCCTTATCCACTCTACTAGTTACATCCTCGAAAAATTCTATAAGATTCGTCAGACATGATTTACCTTTCATAAGTCCATGCTGACTTTGTCCAATGATTTCACCACTTTCTAAATGTGCTGCCATCCCATCTTTAATAACTGACTCTAGCATTTTCCCCACGACCGATGTTAGACTAACTGGTCTGTAATTCCCCGTTTTCTCTCTCCCACCCTTTTTAAAAAGTGGGGTTACATTAGCTACCCTCCAATCCTCAGGATCTACTCCAGAATCTAAGGAGTTATAAAAAATTATCACTAATGCATCCACTATTTCTGGGGCTACTTCCTTAAGTACTCTGGGATGCAGCCTATCTCACCCTGGGGATTTATCGGCCTTTAATCCATTCAATTTACCCAACACCACTTCCCGGCTAACATGGATTTCACTCATTTCCTCCATCTCATTTGACCCCCGGTCCCCTGATATTTCCGGCATATTATTTATGTCTTCCTTAGTGAAGACAGAACCAAAGTAGTTATTCAAATGGTCTGCCATGTCCTTGTTCCCCATGATCAATTCACCTGTTTCTGACTGCAAGGGACCTACATTTGTTTTAACTAATCTTTTTCTCTTCACATATCTATAAAAACTTTTGCAGTCCATTTTTATGTCCCCTGCCAATTTTCTTTCATAATATATTTTCCCTTTCCTAATTAGGCCTTTTTTCCTCCTCTGCTGGACTCTGATTTTCTCCCAGTCCTCTGGTAGGCTGCTTTTTCTGGCTAATTTGTATGCTTCATCTTTTGTTTTGATAGTATCCCTGCTTTCCCTTGTTATTCACAGATGCACTACCTTCCCTGATTTATTATTTTGCCAAACTGGGATGAACAATTGTTGTAGTTCATCCATGTAGTCTTTAAATGCCTTCCATTGCATATCCACCGTCAACCCTTTAAGAATCAATTGCCAGTCTATCTTGGCCAATTCACGTCTCATACCCTCAAAGTCATCCATTATAACTGTTTTACCTTTGTTGCACGCATTTCTAATTTCCAGTTTGATGCCATCCCCAACTCCACTACTACTGTTAGGTGGCCTGTACACAACTCCCACTAGCGTTTTATGTCCCTTAGTGTTTCGCAGCTCTACCCATATCGATTCCACATCCTGCAAGCTAATGTCCTTCGTTTCTATTGCATTAATTTCCACTAACCACCTCCTATTCCTTTCTGTCTATCCATCCTGAATATTGAATATCCTTGGGTGTTCAGCTCCCAGCCTTGGTCACCCTCGAGCCATGTCTCCATGATCCCAACTATATCATATTCATTAATAACTATCTGCACATTCAACTCATCCACCTTATTACGAATGCTCCTTGCATTGAGACACAAAGCCTTCAGGCTTGTTTTTACGACACTCTTACCCCTTATACAATTATGTTGAAAAGTGGCTCTTTTTGATTTTTGACCTGGATTTGTCCAGCTGTGTTAGTTTGCTAAGTAACTTTTCAAATTTAATTATCCAATAAATCACCATAATAAGAAAACACAAATGCTAGAAAATTCCGGTGTGAAATGTGCTTAATGTATTTCAGAAGTGCAAATTGTACTATTTGTTGAGAATGTTTATTCAGCTGCTATAAAAAGCAATGTGTAAGAAGGAACTGTAGATGCTGGTTTAAGCCGAAGATAGACACAAAAAGATGGAGTAATTCAGCGGGACAGGCAGCATCTCTGGAGAGAAGGAAAGGGTGGCATTTTTGGTCGAGACCCTTCTTCAGACTGGTTAGGGATAAGGGAAACATATAGATGGTGACGTGGAGAGATAAAGAATAATGAATGAAAGATATGCAAAAAAGTAATGATGATAAAGCAAACAGACCATTGTAAGCGTTGTAGGGTGAAAATGAGAAGCTAGTGCGACTTGGGTGGGGGAGGGATAGAGAGAGAGAGAAGGAATGCAGGGGCTACCTGAAGTGAGAGAAATCAATATTTATACCACTGGAATATAAACTTCTCAAGCAAAATATGAGATGCTCCAATTTGCGTTTAGCCTCACTCTGACAATGGAGGAGACCTAGGACAGAAAGATCAGTGTAGGAATGGAAAGGAGAATTAAAGTGTCCAGCAATCGGGAGATGAGGTAGGTTCAGGTGGGCTGAGCGAAGGTGTTCCGCAAAACGATTGCCCAGTCTGCGTTTCGTCTCACCGATGTATAAGAGTCCACATCTTGGAAAACGGATACAGTAAATGAGATTGGAGGAGGTGCAAGTAAAAAAGTAAAGTGCTGGCTGAGGAATTCAATAAGGCTTCGAATGAGATGGAAGCAATTCTGGGAGATAAACTCGGATATATATTTAATACTGCAACTGCACCATTCATCCAATTGCTTCCATATTAATTGTTTTGATTGAAGACATTTTGCATTTGTATAATAATCTGATGTGTAATATAGATTGAAATTGGTTAAAGCCATGCTGAAAAGTTCAATGTCTCAGGGCGTAATGTTCATCAGCAGGAATTCTCTGCCACAGAAAGAGTTCATCTTTTCTGTGAGTGGGACCAATAATAATTCCATTCAGAGTTTGTGTATACCTAACAATCCCCCGATATTGGGGGTTCAGTATTGATGTGGATAGAGAACTGGCTGGCAAACAGGAAGCAAAGAGTAGGTGTAAACGGGTCCTTTTCAGAATGGCAGGCAGTGACTAGTGGGGTACCGCAAGGCTCAGTGCTGGGACCCCAGCTATTTACAATGCATATTAATGATTTGGACGAGGGAATTGAATGTAACAGCTCCAAGTTTGTGGATGACACGAAGCTGAGGGGCAGTGTTAGCTGTGAGGAGGATGCTAGGAGGCTGCAAGGTGACTTGGATAGGCTGGGTGAGTGGGCAAATGCATGGCAGATGCAGTATAATGTGGATAAATGTGAGGTTATCCACTTTGGTGGCAAAAACAGGAAAGTAGACTTTTATCTGAATGGCGGCCGATTAGGAAAAGGGGTGATGCAACGAGAACTGGGTGTCATGGTACACCAGTCATTGAAAGTAGGCATGCAGGTGCAGAAGGCAGTGAAGAAAGCGAATGGTATGTCAGCATTCATAGCAAAAGGATTTGAGTTTGGGAGCACGATGTTCTACTGCAGTTAGACAGGGCCCTAATGAGACCACGCCTGGAGTATTGCGTACCGTTTTGGTCTCCTGATCTGAGGAAAGACATTCTTGCCATAGAGGGAGTACAGAGAATGTTCACCAGACTGATTCCTGGGATGGCAGGACTTTCATATGAAGAAAGACTGGATAGACTCGGCTTGTACTCGCTAGAATTTAGAAGATTGAGGGGGGGATCTTATAGAAACATACAAAATTCTTAAGGGGTTGGACAGGCTAGATGCAAGAAGATTATTCCCAATGTTGGGGAAGTCCAGAACAAGGGGTCAGTATAAGGATAAGGGGGAAGTCTTTTAGGACCAAGATGATTTTTTTTTTCATACAGAGAGTGGTGAATCTGTGGAATTCTCTGCCACAGAAAGTAGTTGAGGCCAGTTCATTGGCTATATTTAAGAGGGAGTTAGATGTGGCCCTTGTGGCTAAAGGGATCAGGGGGTATGGAGAGAAGGCAGGTACAGTATACTGATTGGATGATCAGCCATGATCATATTGAATGGCGGTGCAGACTCGAAGGGCCGAATGGCCTACTCCTGCACCTATTTTCTATTTTCTATGTTTCTAACACCTGTCTTTTGCAGCGTGAACCAGCACCATGGGATGCTTGTTATGGGTGAAGATTTTGAAATTTTGTTTATTCCGTAAAATTTCTGTTTTTGCATTTTTGGTTCCTTAAATGCTCTGTGTTGTTGTGAAAGGTGAAATAATAACATGTATCTGTGAATTCCGATTTTCGTACTTTGTGAGTTAAATGTTAATTTGTGTGGAGTAATGTAACAGATGTGAAACATATTTTGTTTCTTACATTAACTTATATCTTCATTTGAGATCATTGTAAACCTGTGGTGACAAGGTTGCAGTTGTCGACTTTAAATTACTTGAATATAAAAGCCTGGAGGCATACAGTATTTCTTAATTTTCTGTTTCAGCAATTATTAATAGGAATCTTCTTTAAATATTTATTCCTTTATATGCTCTTTGGAGGTAATCCATGGATATGTGACACTAGCTGTTCTCACAAATCCACAATGAGCTTTTGTAGCTGCAGACATATGAAATAAAGAGAGTACATTTCCAAAATGTAGGACTTTATCGTTAATTAAAGTTTTACATATCCCAGCAAAACACTGACACGACCAAAATACAGGGTGTAAGTTTTCAAGGTTCTGCTGATGATGCGTTAAAATGAAAATTATTTTGCAGCAAATTGGTATTGTGAGCCACATGTTGGAAAACACAATTTGAAAACTATGTAAAGAATTCAATGTTATTGTTAATGGCTTCCAGCTAAAGACAGAAACATGGCATGTTATGGTATTGGAGATAATAGTTGGGCATGAATAGGTAATATATGGGAAAACAAAGACAGATTATGAGGGAAGATAATGATGAGAAAGAAGGATGAAACCGTAGGAAAATAAGATTAAAAAAAAACAAAATGCAGAGACTATGTGCACATTAATAAGGAAAGAACAGGTGATATACTGTTTTATTGTTGGACCATGACTTTTATTGTAATCACTCCGGCCTGTATCAATGAACAGTGCCATCATGGCAACACTTGAAATTGAAGTATTAAATAATCTACTATCATAGTCAGAAAAGGATATTGATAAGCCATTAGATATTTGCCATGGCTGATTGAAATTCCCAGACTATGAACAAAAATAATCCCTCAGTCTGAAGAAGGGTCTCGACACGAAACGTCACCAATTTCTTCTTTCCAGAGATGCTGCCTGTCCCGCTGAGTTACTCCAGCAATTTATGTCTGTCTTTAGTGTAAACCAGCATCTGCAATTCCCTCTTACACAAAATATGTTTTGTTCTATTCAGGCAGATAGGAAAGTAAAAAGCAGTTAAAAGTTTTTTTTTTTTTCCAGCAGAAGTGGTACAACAGGACTATGGCATCATCTAAATGCAAATTACCGCAGAACATGGAGATCTGTGATAAAACAGAAAATGATGGAATCTCTCAGCAGGTTAGATAGCACCAGGGGAAGGAGATGAGTCAATGAGTTTTCATTAGAACTCTGGAGTATACAGTAATGAAAGATCATCAACCTGAAACATGGGTGTGCTGGGAATGGGAGGATATGGATCATGAACAGGCAAAAGAGATTAGCTTAATCTGACATCATGTTTGCAACAACATTGTGTTCCTGTGCTATAATATTCTGCATTGTTCTACGTAATCATGGGGATTTTAAGATCTGGTGACCAGTGCTGCAAGAAGTTCAACAATATGATTCAAGCAGTCCGATTTGTCCCTCAAGTATATGAGTGATGTACCTTGTTATTCCAAAGTAATGACTTTTAAAACTTCACACTTGTTTCTTTGGATCTGGTGTCCAGGAGCCATGCCAACAGTACCCAACTGTCTTAGACAACATTCAATCTCTGGCTGTTTGAAACAGATGGGCGATTGTAGCTGTTGTATCCTTCAGCCTCCCTCAAGGCTTATCAAAATCTCAACCTAATGCAGCCGAGCTAAGGTCTTTTCAGGGTGAGCATCAAACCTTCTGAAAACAGAAAACCTGAAGGGTCTGCAAGAAGTCGCTACATTTCTGCTCACTACTGAGGATGCAATGTCACTGATCTGAGTAAAGGGAGCAAGGCTTCAGCACCTCAATCCCCTCTCCACAACTGTGTGGGCATGTACATACGCCTGAATGTAGCTTTGCTGTACTCTGACAGGGCACCAGAAGTCACATTGGCCAACATTTGTAGTGGGGCCAAAATTAGAAAGATTATTTTGATATAATCATTTCATTTCACAATAGGAGATAATCCAGCTATGCTGGACACAATTGAAAATACTCGTGTTCATCTGGAGTTATCAGTCCAAATTATTTGTACTAATTAAATGCAAGGGGTCCCCAAACACCATTACCCACATCTCACCAATGTGAAAAACTTCCAACAATTTATTCTTCCTGGATTCTGGCCATAACCTTCCTATTATCTACTTAGTACCAACTTCTACCAAGAGGCAGATTTTGTGGGGAATAATGTCTAGGAAATATGCTCGAAGAAGTTGGTGCAAGGAATGATTCTCCATTGAAATCAGGAGAGGACAAGGGCTGTCATGCTTAGTTTAGCTTAGTTTAGTCTATAGTCACACGTGTTGAGGTACAGTGAAAAGCTTATCTCTTCCTCGGTACACGTGACAATAGACTAAATTAAAGTAAAGTAAAAAAAACTAAACTCATCTAAAATAAACTAAACTAAACTCAACAAGGCAGCCCTTGTCAATTGCTGATTTCAATGGCGAAGAATCTCCTGCACCTACGTCTCCGAGCATATTTCCCAGAGAATTCCATGGTATTAAGGTGCTGCTATTTTTAGATTTTACTAGACCAAGTGCAGACCAATTGGGTCTGTTCCCCCAACATGCGGTTGAAGGGGGGGGGGGCATGCAGCGTTACACACATTAACGACCCCCACGCACACATTAGCTACCCCCCCGCACACACGCTAACTATATTATTATTAATTTGCTCCTTTTACCCCATAATCGCCCTATCTACTGCTGCATAGCCCCCAACTCGCTGGTGCATCTAGAGAGGGAAGGGGGGGGGGTAGAGAGTGAGGGCAGAGAGAGAAGGGGGGGAGAGGGAGAGGGACGGGAGAGGGAGGGGGGGAGAGAGGGAAGGGGGGAGAGGGAGGGGGGAGTGGAGGTGTTGGCGGGAGAGGGCTGGGAATGGGGGGGAGAGGGAGGGGGGAGAGAGGGGGAGAGGGAGAGGGGAGAAGGAGGGGGAGGGGGAGAGAGGGTGAGAAGGCAGGGGAGGGGGATGGGGGAGAGGGAGGAGGGGGGGGCAGGGAGGGGGGACAGGGAGGGGGAGAGAGAGGGAGAGGTGGGGGAGAGAGAGGAAGAGGTGGGGGAGAGAGAGAGAGGTGTGGAGAGAGAGAGGGAGAGAGAGAGAGGTGGCGAGAGAGAGAGAGAGGACGGGAGAGAGAGAATGGGAGGAGGTCGCAAGGTTTTATTCAAAGGACTTGCGAGAGGCGCGACTGGCAGCACGTTGGGTTTGCAGTGGGAGGGAGGGAGGGGGGAGGGAAGGAGGATGGGGAGAGGATGGGGGAGAGAGAGGGAGAGGGCGGACCTGAACTCGGTGAGCGGGCGGCTCTGACGGGGCTGACCTCGGGCGACGTGGAGAGCCTCGGCAGCTCTCGCGTGACGATTCCCCGTGTCCCTGCGACCAATGGAGCAATTGCAGATTTCCCAGAGGACAATAACTGCCGCCACCATGTTGAAGCTCGTGACCGGCTGTGACCACTGGTGACCTCCCAATCTGCAGACCATTTTGAGAATGGGGGGGTTGGAATGAGTGGGTGGCGGGCGTGGGAGTGCAGCTGCGGGAGGCGTGGCACGAGTGTACTTGTGCTGGGCGCGGGGCTGGAGGCAAGTGGGCCTGGATTGGTCGGCATGTGGGCCTGGATTGGTCGGCATGTGGGCATTGTGACATCTGCAGCTGGTGAGTGCCGTTTAGATTTAAAAAATTGAGTTTTGTGATCATTTATATTCAAAATATGGGGAAATAATTGACAAAGGAGTGGATTTCTGAACACATAAGTAAAATCCCTACCCAAATGGTAAAAATCTCCGCGTTTTTGCGTCTGGTTTTCGAGGAGATACGTTTCACATGAAAAATAACACACACACGTCCACACACACACACACACACACACACACACACACACACACACACACACACGCACGCACACACACACACACACACACACACACACACACACACACACACACAGAATTTAAAAGTATATAGATACATTGCTAAAGCGTAATTAAACATTCTGAATTTCTAATTTAATGAATTTTAAGCTTTTTACAATATTTTGATTTGGAAATAATCTGAAACATTTGCAGCTGCAATTTAGTAGTCTGTCAAAGTTTGGGCAGAGATTGTCCTTCCTGTCCTTCCCCTGGCATGTAATGGGATTAATGAGCTGATTTATAAACTGAAAGCCTGATCTCAGCACAGAACATCTCCACAGATCTGGAGCCAGCACTTTGCCACAACTTTCTAAAGGGCCTGTCCCACTTTGTGATATTTTCGGCGACTGCGGAGCATCAGTGACTGATGCCCGTAAAACCGTTAAGTTGCACGACATACACGCTGACGTATGCTGTCTTGCGGGCGATGCCCGGTTAGAGGTTTGTTAACGTTATGGTTAGGGTTAGGGCTAGGGTTATGGACCACAGATGGGCTGTAAAATATTGTTCCTTCAATGCATGGATTTTAAACATTAATGTATTAAAATGAATACAATAAAATCAATTGTAAAGATGTCTAAGTCATTCAATTTTATTTACAAATGTATTGGGTGGCTTCTAGATCCAACCACCGTCTCTAACTTTTCACAGGGATGGATTCAGTGAGTGTAGACTGAACTCCCCTCTCCCCTCCATCCCCCTCCCACACCACCCCTCCATCCCCCTCCCACACCACCCCTCCTTCTGCACCCCCTAACCTTCTCCCCTCCCCCTCCCCCCATCTTCCCTTCCCCCCTCTTCCTCCCTTCTCTGCGCTCCACTCTTCTCCCCCTTCTCCACTACCCCCTCCCCTCACATCCCCTTTTCCCCATCTCCCTCCCTTCTCCCATTCTCCCACCCCCCCCCACTTTCCCCGATGCCCCCCATTTGTCGACTCAGCCTGAGGCCAGCGATCCCCGCACACTGTCCCACACACGCTAGGGACAATTTATACAAACCTGTGCGTCTTTGGAGTGTGGGAGGAAATCCTAACCCTAACGCTAGGTTGATAGGCTTCGTATAAGTATAAATTGTCCCTAGTGTTTGTGAGATAGTGTATGGGGGATCGCTGGTCGGTGCGGACCCGGTGGGCCGAAGGGCACTGTATCTCTGAAGTAAATGTGACACAGGGGCCCCAGTCGTTGGACTCGAACCCCCAATGTTCTGCATGGGAACTAAACTGTTGTCCACGAGTTGTCCCAGAGGCAGATCTCTCTTCCAATGGTCTCTCCAAACTCTCAGAGGCAGCGGGAAGCAGGAAGAGGGGTGAAGGGAAGAAGGAGGGGGAAGAGGGGAGGTGAGAAGAGTAGGGGGAATGGAGAAGGAGGGATGGGGGCGGGTGGGGGAAGAGGGGGATGGAGGGGGGAGGGGAGTTCAGTCTACACTCACTGAATCCATCCCTGTGAAAAGTTAGAGATGGTGATTGGATCTGAAAGTGGACCAATACATCTGTAAATAAAACTGAACGACTCAGACATCTATTCATTTGCACAATTGATTTTATTGTATTACTTTTAATATATTAATGTTTAAAACCCATGCATTGAAAGAAGAATATTTTACAGCCCATCTGTGGTCCCTAACCCTAACCGGGCGTCACCCGCAGGGCAACATAAGTCAGCATATGACCGAGCGCACGACATGACGAGACACCCACATGTTACATTTTGAACATTCCAAAATCCTGGGGCGGCAGGGAGACGCCGCGCATCACCCGTGTGTCACTACATGCGTCACCACTCGTCATGACCGACCACGACGCGGCAACCTCTTTTCACGCTGCCGCCTAAAATGTCACCCCTAATGCATTGGTGACCCTTGGACTATCCTTGATCAGACTTTGCTGGCTTTAAGCCCCTGTCCCTCTTTCACGACCTAGTTGGCGACCTCTGCTGAGTTTGCCCTTGACTCATAATCACAGCATGGTCGCCATGAGGTCGTAGGATGTCTTCGTAACTCTTCCTCATGCTCGTGAGTGGTCTACGCGTGCTTGTGGCCTCAAGCAGCCTGATAAAAAATGTCACGAGTAAAAAAAAGGTTGGCATGGAAAAAATAGATACTTTTTACTCGTAGGTAGGTCGTAGGTAGGTTGTAGTGGGTTTTGATGGTAGTCGCAGGTAGTCGTAGATAGTCGTAGGTAGTCGTATGTTGGTAACTGGCCCGAGAAGAAAATGCAAACATGACATAATTTTATCATGTGATCATTTTCCACTCGTAGTTAGACGCAGTTGGTCTGAGGTGTGGAAGACTGTAGTCAAGGGGGTCGTAGGAGGTTGTAGACATAGTCGTAGAAGGTCGTAGAAGGTCGTAGACATAGTCGTAGGAGGTCTTTTACTTTGGCTAGTCAACACGACCGTGACATTTTTTTCAACTCGTCTAGGGTCTAAACTCGTGGATTAGGTCATCCAAGTGGGACAGGCCCTTTACGTTGCAGTAAATGTTATTCATCTATCATGTATCTATACACTGTAAATGACCCAATTGTAATCATGTATTGTCTTTCCACTGACTGGATAGCATGCAACAAAAGCTTTTCACTGCACCTCGATACATGTGACAATAAACTAAACTAAATTAATTCTGGCGAAGCTGTGCAAAGTAATAGTCGGCCTTTATTCACAGTTCAGTAGTGGGCAGAAGCAGCCTGCCATTGATGGCAAATCCTGGATCAATATGCCCATGTCTGACATCACACAGAACAAGAGAGCTTACGTTTTAAGCATGCATTTCACAACCTCAGAAAATTCGAAAGTGCTATGAAGTTAATGAAGTGCTTTTGAAATGTACTCAGTTTTAAATGCACGGCCAAAAGAGCCAGTGCACTTTTTTACTGCACGAAACAGATAGATGGACAGCTTCAACACAACCACCATCTCATCAAGCACAGTTTAGATTCACCACTTTAATGGCTTCCTGAGGAGAAGAATACTATCAATGTTTTCTTGAGCTATTTGTATGCCTTTCAAGAACCCATTGTACATTTAACAGGAAGAGGCTCTTATTCCCGCAAAGCATAAATGGTATATGTTCTATGCCAGAAAATAATGTATTTCATTTTGTGCTTCCCGGGGAATACGTCTGATGCTATTATTCTGAATGAAACTAACATCACAGAGCACTTTGTCGAGAAGTGAATAGTTCCCCTAGGAGAGATATGACTCCTGCATAACATCCTCACAGAACACTGATCTCATGAGAGAAATGGGTAAACCAGAATTCTCATTAAGCAGAGATTTGGGGTGATACTGGGATTGGAAATGTTGACATAACATGCTCCGGGAAAGGTTGTTAAAAATAAGCATATGTCACATCCAATATAGTGATCCTTTTACTTAAGGCAAACATCTTTTGTGGTATTAGCCTAGCTTTCACCTAATATTTTCAGATTTAGATAACTTGGCCCAGAAACCCCCCACCCCCATCAAAAACATACTTGTATTGGAATACAATTCCGGAGACAGAATTGAAAGTTATTGTATATGGTTGGATTTCACACTTGAGAGAAGTGTGAATGGTTCTGGTCTCCATCTATGAACATAGGAAATTAGAGCAGGTGTAGGTCGTTCATTCAGACCCTCATGCTTGTTCCATCATTCAGCGGCCATGGATGATTGTTTACTCAGTACAGTATCTCTTGATTCTCTTAATATTTAAAAATGCATCAATCCCTATATTGAATATACTCAGCAACTGAGCCATGATCCCTTTGGGTAGTAAATCTCAAAGATTCATTGCCCTTCTTGGTGAAGACATTTCTTCTTACCTCTAACACCTGATTTTGAATCAGTGACAAACTGCTTTTATTACATCCCAGCCCGAGAAAACGTAAGCTCTATATTCAATGTGATCACTTCTAATTCTTATACGTAAACATAATTGCAGGAGGATTTGAATGCAAAAATAGAGGTGTTTTTCTCTAATTATATATTACTTTCATGCGGCTATCTTTGGAATATTACAGACAGGTCTGATCTCCGGACTGAAGGAAGGATGTAGTTTTTGATAGAGGGGGGATAGCAAAGGATCACCAGATGGATTCTTGATGGAAAGTCTATCACAATAAGTGGTTTGCCTTTATCCATTCTGCAACATCAGATCATTCTAAAGGAGTTATGGAATATAACTTCCCTTTCATAAATCCACATTGACTCTGCCCAGTCCTATTACTATTTCCATGTATATAATAGAAAGGATATAGAAGCACAAAGAAGGTGTAAAGAAAAAAAGTTGTGAGAATAATATTGGAAAAGCAGTTTGGATTCTTCCTTTCCATTGATGAATACATATCAATGCTTGCAGCATGGCAGCATCGAGGTCTCTTTCCATTCTGTGCTTAAGTTTGAGCATCGAATAGACCAGAAAGTACTGAATCTCCAAGTCATGCAAGCCATATTTCCTCACCGGCGGTTTCAGGTCCAGTGTTGACCACCCTTGTTGTCATTTAAGGCTTATCTGGTGTGACTGTGTGGAGGATACCTGCTGCTTCCCTGCAGCTTGGCCAACCACCAATTCTCCAGTTGGCTGTTTGCACTATTCCAGCTGTTATTGATGTGGCCTTTGGTAATTCTACAGCTTCTTCTTCTTATTGAGTCCACACACAAGATTAGAATTTGTTCAGCCAGAACTGAACACACTTCTTGGCATCTGCAGACAATGGTGTCTGTCTTGCTCTTCTTGTGCTTCTTGTGCGTGGTGGTGGAAAGGTTAGTGGAAACAGGGCCGCGTCGTGAACGCACTTTCCTTGACCTCATTCTACATCTGTCAACCTAGAATGGATGCTTTTTTCTTAGGTATGAACAGGCACAGTGGCGCAGCTGGTAGAGCTGCTGTCTCACAGCGCCAGAGACCCAGATTTGATTCTGCCCTTGGGTGCTGTCTGTGTGGAGTTTGCACGTTATCTCTGTGACTGTGTGTGTTTCCTCCAGTTTCTCTGGTTCCCTCCCACAGACATTGGGGTTGTTCTGTTAATTGGCCTCTGTAAATTGTCCCTCATGTGTCTGGGGGTGAATGAGTAAGTGGGATAACGTAGAACTAGTGTGAATGGGTGATCGATGGTCGGTGTGGACTTGGTGAGCCAAAGGGCCTGTTTCCATGCTGTATCTCTAAAATTGACAGAACATTGCCATTGCAGGTGAATGTACACAGGACTAGAATAGTATAGGTTGAGCACAGAAATACTGATTATAACTGGGTGTGCCCCCATTTTGATGTAGCAAGTTTGGGAACTAATATTTTCACAGGGAGGTTCACCAGTATTTCTTCGGTAGATTTACATGAGAGTGGCTACTGGGTAGGAACAAGAGCAGCAGGTCAGGGCAAGGGACTTGGGGGAAGGTAGAGGTTCTGACCAGTATGTGACAAAGGAAAGTCAAACAGGGAAAGGTTAATGAACACGGTGAAACAAATGGGCTGAAGTGTGTTTATTTCAATGCAAGCTGTGTTATGGGTAAAGCAGATGAACTTAGAGGCAGGATCAGTGCATGATGCCATTGTGGAGACACAACAGACTGCAGATGCAGGAATATTGAGCAAAACACAATGTGATGGAGGAACTGAATGGGTCAGCAGTTGAGGTCTGGGGAAGTAATGAACAGGCAACATTTCGGGTTGTGACTCTTCTTCGAAAGTTCAGTCTGAAGAAGGATCTTGATGCAAAATTCCTCCCCTGGTGCTGTCTGACACCCTGAGTTCCTCTAGCATTTTGTGTTTTGCTCATGGAATTATTATGTAGTGGCTTTTATGAGAGGAACAGGATTGGCAGCTTAACATTCCAGGATTTCAAATTTTCAGATGTGATAGAGAGAGAGAGAGAGAGAGAGAGAGGTAAAAGAGGTGGAGAAGTTGCTTTATTAATTGGGGAGAACGTCACAGTGACACTCAGGACATACTGCAGGGTTTGTCCACTGAGGCAATATGAGTTGGGATAAAAGATAAGGAAGGTATAATCATTCTGGTGGGATTACACTATATACTGTGCCTCCCATTAGCAAGCAGGAGAGAGAAGAACAGATATGTAGACAGTTTATGGAAAGATGTAAAAATAATACTTTTGTCATAATGGTCACTTTAACTTCCCCAATATTGACTGGGACTTCCTCAGTGCAAAAGGTTTCAGCGGGCAGAATTTGTCAAGTGTATCCTACAGGGTTACTTGAAACAGTATGTGTTTGGTCTATCTTGAGGAGGGACCATGTTGGACCTTATATTGGGAAGTGAGCCTGGCCAAATTGCTGGTGTTTCAGTAGAAGAATATTTTAGGATAGTTATTAATAAACTGGCTGGCTGAGATTTACGAGTCGTAATCTGGGTGAGATTTACAAGTCATCATTAATTACGGGCGAGGGTGGCAAATGCTGTGGCAAATTCAAGAAGGGCTGCAGGGAAAAACTGGGAGCTGTAGGCCAGTGAGCTTAACATTTGTGGTCAGAAAGTTACTAGAGAATATTCTGAGGAATAGGAGTTAATGTACATGCATTTAGACAGACAAGGGCTGATTAGGGATAGTCAGCATGGTTTTGGACGTGGGTGACCTAACTCACAAATATGATTCCGTTTTTTGAAGATGTGACCAAAAAGGTTGATGAAGGCAGAGCTGTAGACGTTATAAATATGGATATCAGCAAGCCATTCGACAAGATTCCATATGATAGGCTGCTCTGTAAAGTTAGATTGCATGGGATCCAAGGAGAGATAGCTGAATGGATAGGTTATTGGCTTAATGGAAGGAAGCAGATAGTGGAAGGTTGCTTCACAGACTGGGGGCCTGTGACTAGTGGTGTGCCTCAAGGTTCGGTGTTGGGCCCATTGCTGCTTGTCATCTATATCAATGATTTGATTGATATGATTGATAATGATTTATTAAGTCATTTATTAAGTCATGGGTGTATTTATGTATAGAATTGTAGTCAATGCCTTCTATGTTCTGTTGTGCTATGCAAAGAAAGATTTTCATTGTCCTGTCAGGGACACATGACAATAAACTCTTTTGACTCTTTGACTCTTTGACTCTTTGATTTGGAGGAACACATACTTGGCATGATTAGCAAGTTTGCTGATGACACTAAATTGGGTGGTACTGTAGGTAGTGAAGATAGTTGACAGAAATTGCATCAGGATCTTGATTGGTTGGGCAGATAGGCGGAGGAATGGTTGATGGAATTTAATACAGAGAAATGAGAGTTGTTACAGTTTGGGAAGACAAACATGGGCAGGACCTACACAGTGAATGGTAGGGCTCTGGGGAGTGTTGTGGAGCAGGGGGATCTACGGGAACCCCCCCGCTGATTTCCTTCCAAGATGTCTACTGTACTGTTTATGAAAGATATAGCTGTTTTTTCATTCTCATCGGGCCAAAGCAATTTGACTCCCAACAGAAGAGCATTGTGGGTATACCATCACCAAAAGGATTGCATCAGTTGTGAAAGGTGGCTCAACACCATCACCATCTTTGCATGGGTATTTACAGATCAGTGATGCCCACATTCCAAAAATTAAAATTTAACTAGTTGGCATTCTTTCAAAATGACTAAGAGCGGCTTCAGGATGATAAACTTGTAACGCTTGAGGAGGTGGTAAAGAAATTAAAGTAGAACGAAGAGTTCTTACCCAGCTTCAAAAATAAACAGCATGTGTTTGTCTCCAGATATTAGGTATTTTGTCCGTCCCATGTACAATTTCAGGCTCAAATATCAGCCCTGTGCTTAAAGAATTTCTTAATTTCTGTATCATTTCAGCTCTTGACCGAGTCTGTGGCTTTGACAGTCTATGTTCTTCATAACCATATAACCATATAACAATTACAGCACGGAAACAGGCCATCTCGGCCCTTCAAGTCCGTGCCGAACAACTTTTTTCCCTTAGTCCCACCTGCCTGCACTCATACCATAACCCTCCATACCCTTCTCATCCATATGCCTAACCAATTTATTTTTAAATGATACCAACGAACCTGCCGCCACCACTTCCACTGGAAGCTCATTCCACACCGCTACCACTCTCTGAGTAAAGAAGTTGCCCCTCATGTTACCCCTAATCCTCTGTCCCTTAATTCTAAAGTCATGTCCTCTTGTTTGAATCTTCCCTATTCTCAAAGGGAAAAGCTTGTCCACATCAACTCTGTCTATCCCTCTCATCATTTTAAAGACCTCTATCAAGTCCCCCCTTAACCTTCTGCGCTCCAGAGAATAAAGACCTAACTTATACAACCTATCTCTGTAACTTAGCTGTTGAAACCCAGGCAACATTCTAGTAAATCGCCTCTGTACCCTCTCTATTTTGTTGACATCCTTCCTATAATTGGGCGACCAAAATTGTACACCATACTCCAGATTTGGTCTCACCAATGCCTTGTACAATTTTAACATTACATCCCAGCTTCTATACTCAATGCTTTGATTTATAAAGGCTAACATACCAAAAGCTTTCTTTACCACCCTATCTATATGAGATTCCACCTTCAAGGAACTATGCACAGTTATTCCCAGATCCCTCTGTTCAACTGTATTCTTCAATTCCTTACCGTTTACCATGTACGTCCTATTTTGATTTGTCCTGCCAAGGTGTAGCACCTCACATTTATCAGCATTAAACTCCATCTGCCATCTTTCAGCCCATTTTTCCAACTGGCCTAAATCACTCTGTAGACTTTGGAAATCCTCTTCATTATCCACAACACCCCCTATCTTGGTATCATCTGCATACTTACTAATCCAATTTACCACCCCTTCATCCAGATCATTGATGTACATGACAAACAACAAAGGACCCAACACAGATCTCTGAGGCACCCCACTAGTCACCTGCCTCCAACCCAACAAACAGCCATCCACCATTACCCTCTGGCTTCTCCCATTCAGCCACTGTTGAATCCATCTTGCTATTCCTGCATTTATACCCAACAGTTGAACCTTCTTAACCAACCTTCCATGAGGAACCTTGTCAAAGGCCTTACTAAAGTCCATATAGACAACATCCACTGCTTTACCCTCATCAATTTCCCTAGTAACCTCTTCAAAAAATTCAAGAAGATTAGTCAAACATGACCTTCCAGGCATAAATCCATGTTGACTGTTCCTAATTAGATCCTCTTTATCCAGATACTTATATATATTATCTCTAAGTATCTTTTCCATTAATTTGCCCACCACTGAAGTCAAACTAACCGGTCTATAATTGCTAGGTTTACTTTTAGAACCCCTTTTAAACAATGGGACAACATGCGCAGTACGCCACTCCTCGGGGACTATTCCCGTTTCTAATGACATTTGAAATATTTCTGTCATAGCCCCGGCTATTTCTACACTAACTTCCCTCAACGTCCTAGGGAATATCCTGTCAGGACCTGGAGACTTATCCACTTTTATATTTTTCAAAGTGTCAGTACTTCTTTTACTTAGAAACTCATAGTATCCATAGCTACTCTACTAGTTTCCCTTAACTCACATAATTCAATATACTTCTCCTTGGTGAATACCGAAGAAAAGAAATTGTTCAATATCTCCCCCATCTCTTTTGGCTCTGCAGATAGCTATCCACTCGGTCTCTCCAATGGCCCAATTTTATCCCTTGTTATCCTTTTGCTATTAATATAGCTGTAGAAACCCTTTGGATTTACTTTCACCTAACTTGCCAAAGCAACCTCATATCTTCTTTTAGCTTTTCTAATTTCTTTCTTAAGATTCTTTTTACATTCCTTATACTCCTCAAGCACCTCATTTACTTCATGCTGCCTATAATTATTGCAGATCTCCCTCTTTTTCCGAACAAGATGTCCAATTTCCCTTGAAAACCAGGGCTCTTTCCAATTTTTACTGGTTCCTTTCAACCGAACAGGAACATAAAGATTCTGCACTCTTAAAATGTCCCCTTTAAATGTCCTCCATTTCTCCTCTACATCTTTCCCATAAAACAAAATGTCCCAGTTCACTCCTTTTAAATCATCTCGCATCTCGTTAAAGTTAGCCTTTCTCCAATCAAAAATCTCAACCCTAGGCCCAGTTCTGTCCTTCTCCATAATTATATTGAAACTAATGGTATTGTGATCACTGGACCCGAAGTGCTCCCCAACGCATACCTCTGCCACCTGTCCCGTCTCATTTCCTAACAGGAGGTCCAGCACTGCCCCTCCTCTAGTAGGCACCTCTATGTATTGCTGCAAAAAACTATCCTGCACACATTTTACAAACTCCAAACCATCCAGCCCATTTACAGAATGTGTTTCACAGTCTATGTGTGGAAAGTTGAAATCTCCCACAATCACTACCTTGTGCTTATTACTAATATCTGCTATCTCTTTACATATTTGCTCTTCCAATTCTCGTTCCCCATTGGGCGGTCTATAATATACCCCTATAAGTGTTGCTACACCTTTCCCACTTCTAAGTTCCACCCAAATAGCCTCCCTAGATGAGCCCTCCAATCTATCCTGCCAAAGCACTGCTGTAATATCTTCCCTGACTATGACTTTTCATGACTTTTTCCATTTCAGTTCTTGTACTTTGTTCGTCGTAATGGTCCAATTGTTGATGCTGTGGCTGCTGTTGTAGTTTCTTTTTGTCCTTCTGCCAAGTCTGTGCCTTGACTCAGGTTCTATGCCAACGAAGGCGTTGTGCTTCTGAACCACGTTCCACACCACTTGGTATTGTTTATTCTTTGGAATGGGCAGAAAGTATCTTTTGAATACATATGTTCACTAATCCTTTTGGGCTTTTCAGTATTATTACGTGAAGTAGTAAGCCAAAGTGAATAAATGTTGGCATTTTGAGATAACACGCAGGGAACATCAGAGCTTCTTATATGTCGGTCTACTATCCATCAGCTGGAAAGTCCAAGATGGTACATAAAACATAGGTTCTTCAGCCCACAGTGTTGGTGCTGATCAAGATGCCAATTTAAATTACTAATCTATTTTCCCTGCACATGATGGAGTGTATACAGTATCCCCCATTCTCTGCATATTCATGTGCCTATCTAAAGGATCTTAAATGCCATTTCTATCTGCTTCTGCCACCACCCTGCTAGCAAATTTCAGGTACTTGCACTCTTTAACAAAAAACATACTCTACACATCTCATTTAAAATTTCTGCTTCTGTCTGTAAAGCCTTTCCCTCTAGTGTTTCACATTTCCACCCTGGGAAAAGATTCTGATTATCAACCCGATCTATGCCTCTCATAATTTTATAAACTTTCATCGCATCAGAGAACATAATCTATGTTTACCAAATTACTCAAAGTGAATAACCTCTAATTCAGGTATCTAATTATCCTGGTAAAGCTCTTCTGCACCCTCTCCAAAGTTTCCACATCATTCCTGCAATGGGGTGTCCAGAACTGCATGGAATACTCCAAATGTGACTGATAAATGCACACCTTCTTTACCATGTTTTCTCTGTTCCCGTGGTTCATGACTTTTCCTGTATCCTCTTTCCTTCAATATCCCACCCAGCCTATCCACAATCTCCCAAGTATTCATTTTTGAATGTTGTCTAACATCAACTCCAACACCCTTTCAGTCCTACTACCTTGATCCCTTTTACCTTCTTCCTGGACTCTTTGATATCCTATCCAGTCTTAACCAAAAAGTGAAAGGTGAAGTATTGGAGACAGATATTGTGCCCATGTTCTAGATCACTATCTGCCTGTGGTCACCTATTGCAAGGAGCTACTGGAAGGACATGCCTAGCAGTTTGGAGTACCGCTGAACAAGGTTAAACAGCATAAGGTCACAAGGTCATAAGGAATAGGAGTAGAATTAGGTCATTCGGCCCATCAAGTCTACTTCGCCATTCAATATTGGCTGACCTATCTCTCCCTCCTAACCCCATTCTCCTGCCTTCTTCCCATTACCTCTGACTTCATGTGCGGGGATCGCTGGTCGGTGCGGACTCGGTGGGCAGAAGGGCCTGTTTCCGAACAGTATCTCTCAAACTAACAAAAAATAAAACCTGTACTAATCAAGAATCTATCTCTGCCATGAAAATTATCCACTGACTTGGCCCTTACAGCCTTCTGTGGCAAATAATTCCACAGATTCACCACCCTCTGACTAAATTAATTTCTCCTCTTCACCTCCCTAAGAAAATGTCCTTTAATTCTGAGGCTATACCTCTAGTCCTAGATTCCCCCGCTAATGGAAACATCCTTGGGTGGGACTGGAATTTTGGTGCTATGTCAACTCCAATTAAGTTAGTATCGATAGTCGTCCTACTTCGGAAAATCTCCTGAAGGTGAGAAATAAATCATTAACAAAGTAGCTGTGTTGAATTCTTAGATAAATGTCAGAATTATTTTACCGATAAGACTGCTTTATGAAAATGGCTGCACAGATATTCACTGTTTCATTCTTGCTGCAATTACTTATTTTCACAACCATGCCAATCTGCCCCACTCCACCTCTGCATACAGTTACATGTTACAGTGGAACATTCCTTCATGGATAAACATGCTACACACTTTGGCCTTGCAGTTGTTTCTCCATGGGGACGTTTCTTCATTGAAAAGTTACTTCTCTACCCTTAGGTCACCTGGATATCAGCACAGTAAACAGATCAGAGACAGGCTTTTCAATGAATAACTAAATTGCCAAGGTTCTGGCTGGGGAGTGGTGGACTACTGCAGCCAATGTAGACCATTCAGCACCTTGGAAATGGGACATGCTTAGTGAACTGTTTTTTTTCGCGCTATGGCTGACTGCCTCTTTTTAACTGCTTAGTCATATTGCCTCCTGGGTCATTTGCTTTGTGCAGAGATACATCACCAGGGGACATGCTGTTAATTAGCTTGACCTGGTCAGGAATCGTTTGTGTGCAATTTTCATCATAGGCTGCCCTTTCCTGGGAGGTTTCAGTATTTCCATTATTACCTTGAATGTTATTTAATTATCTCAGTTCGGGGGAGCAAGGTAATTCTGAGGCTTCACTCTGCTTTGTGCTGAGATAGTGCCACTGTATTACCATGCCTGTGCTTTACTGATGGCTCAGACTTTCACTGTGGTGGATCTGTTTTTGTTATGTTGATAGAATGGAGTGGCTGGGCTTGTATACTCTGGAATGTAGAAGGTTGAGAGGGAATCTTATTGAAACATATAAGATTATTCAGGGTTTGGACATGGTAGAGGCAGGAAACATGTTCCCGATGCTGTGGGAGTCCAGAACCAGGGGCCACAGTTTAAGAATAAAGGGTACGCCATTTTGAAACAGAGATGAGAAAAAACTTTTTCACACAGAGAGTTGTGAGTCTGTGGAATTCTCTGCCAATGAGGGGGTGGGGGCTGGTTCTCTGGATGTTTTCAAGAGAGAGCTAGACAGAGCACTTAAAGATAGCGGAGTCAAGGGATAGGGGGAGAAGGCAGGAACGGAGTACTGATTGTGGATGATCAGCCATGATCACATTGAATGGTGGTGCTGGCTCAAGGGGCCGAATGGCCTACTCCTGCACCTATTGTCTATTGTCTATTGTGGATTCTTAATTCCAAGAATTGTGGAATTGGCTGGAGAGTTTTCCTTTATTCAATGCTTATAAATGGGATTTGAGGTTAATCCTGTGTAGTGAAAGTAAATTACCAGTGTATAGCTAACCTTCTTTTAATATTAGTGGGATAATCTTTGATATTTCTGTTGGAAGACAATATTATCTTTTACCCACAACATAACTAATGAACTGGAGCTAATTGGTTATGGAACAAATAGAGATTTCATCTATTGTTTCATCTATTTCAAAGACAATAAAAGCAAAACAGAAAGCAGATAATAATGGTAATATTTATTTCCCTCTTACTTGCGCAGAGTATTATTGGCCCATTTTGATGCAGTGTTTATGTAATTAGATGTGGCTTTGGTTATTGGAAGGTTGGGTAGATAGGCCACTGTCAATCCTTTCAGAATTTGATCAATACATCTCTGGCAGGCTATCACCTACACTTTTACTGCTCATACCTAAAAATTGATCACTTCGTTGTATCTTGGGATCCAATGACCTCTGTTCAATAATCTTCCATGAGGTCAATTATCTTATTGGATTTTGCAATGATCACTGTCAGACTTATTGACGCATCTTTGGTCGTGGAGCGAAAAGCTTAATCGCTAAAGGCAGGGACATATGTTTTTGTACAATAGTCTGAGCAAATATCCAAAGTGTTTTTTTGTGTTTTTTATTGGAAGGTGGTGCAGACTAAGGTTATGCGATTATGTTTTTTTGCAGGAGGAAAATACTGGTTTTCAAAACCCAATGAATGACTAAATAAACAGTTGGACTATAGATATGTATCTGCAGGAAAAAGAGAAAGCTCTGTACACTACAGACTAATATGCAGGGTGCTGATTTAATCAACAGATAATCTATTTGTAGAACCAGCAAGGTTTAAAAGCAAATGAGGCTGAGTGTAAAGCCTCTGTGAAGATGTTTTGAATGGATGTTAAATATATAGCTGCAGGGAATGGACGTACGTGGAGTCAAAGTGAATACTTTTCAGATGTTTGATTGCCATATTTATTGATGTGGGCTTGACACTTTATGTCATGAGTAATGTTCTGCAATTAGGTCTTCCTCGTGAAGAAACAAATTAGACATTGCTGACTTCTGAGAAAGGATTGATATTGGTTCATTATTGTCATACATATAGAGATACAGTGAAAAACCTTATTTGTGTGTGAACCAGTCAAATGTACTATGCATGAGTACAATCAAGCTGTACACAACTGTAGCAGGTAGTGCTAAGAGAAAAAATACCATAGTGTAGAATATAATTACCAAACTATATCAGTACAGTTACATAGAAAGTTTAACAAAAACAAAGACTCAAGGTCCGCATTGAAGTAGGTTGGGAAATTGGGACTGTGCCCATAACTTATTGGAGGACCCTTCAGTAGTCTGATAACAGCAGGGAAGAAGCAGTTCCTCAATCTAGTATCATTAAATATTTGTATCTTCTGCCCAATGGGATAGGGGAGAAGAGGGAATGTGTATGTGTTAGCTGCTTTCCTGTAACAAGGTGGAATTGTATACTGAGTCGATGGGGGAGGAGGCTGGTTCTTTGGCAGGCCGATCGCAATATACCCCTACTGGCTTAATAAAAAAAATCCCAGTTTCTTATTATAGTTTGTGCAGAAAACATTACTGTGAGGAGTGTCAGTTATTGTTGTTGACCAGGTCATCAGCCACAAACAACTTCTATACAATACCTCGGTCCATGGGATAGATTTCCAGCAGAGAGCATCCAACAGATTAGCATCCCCTGGGGCTGATGTTAAGTTGAGGAGCATCAAAACGGTTTGAAGCAAGTTATTCAATAACATGAAGCTCGCCACCATGAGGCAGGTTAAGCCAACTGCATGACTGGGCATTTCGGCAACGTCAGTCTGGAGGTGGGTAAATGGGGAGGAGATAAATTTGGAGAATGAGTTTCCTCACACAGTTACCTAATGCCGCTAAAATGTACAGAATGTGTGCTCTTGTCACTCATTTTGGCCTCACAATTAAAATCAGATTATTTGCCAAGGTTTGCCCCACCCCACCTCTCTTTACCAGCTTTCTCCCCTATTAAAATCAGTCTGAAGAAGGATTGAATCCTTCCACCAATGCTGCCTGACCTGCAGAGTTACTCCAACACCTGCTTAGGTTTTACAGGCGGCTTTCCACCCCTTTTTCCTCACTCAAATCTTGACAGGATAGTAAGTGAATCAGTGATGCTGAGAGTCTTTAGCTGCTATTTATATGAAAATGTGAAGACATATCACTGACTTTGACTATTTATTAAATGTCATTACAGTTATCTTGGTGTTCAACCGCCATCAAAGGAAAAACATATTTGTCTTAGAAAAGATGCAAGGAAGGATTATTTGGTTAATTCCCACACTAAAAATGAAGTCCTGTGGGGGAGAGGCTGAATGGATTGGCATATATTTTTAGGGCAATTAGACCTGATTCTGGACAATATAATTGTGGGAAGAGTTTTCTTGGTTGATGAGCCTAGAACTAGTGGTCAAAGGCTTAGCAGAAAAATTAGGATGGAGACATGGAAAGACTTGTTCATCCAAAGGTTGGGAATCCTATGTACTCCCTTCCCGAGAGGCTGGGATTGCTTAATTGATGAGTATTTTGGATATGACAACAACATGTTTTATTCCAGTATTAAGGGAATTAAAGGAAAGAGAACGCAGGAAAATGGAATGGATGAAGTTTGACCACAACCAGATTGAACACCAGATTGAACGCATCTCCTTTATTCCATTCTGCCATGTTTGTCATTTCCTCCTGTCCAGTAATCTGCTATCTTTGTCGGAACGAACTGCAGGTGCTGGTTTAAACTTAAGATAGACACAAAATGCTGGAGTAACTCAGCGGGACAGGCAACATCTCTGGAGAGAAGGAAGGGGGCAGTCTGAAGAGGGTCTCGACCCGATTCATCACCCCTTCCTTCTCTCCAGAGATGCTGCCTGTCCCGCTGAGTTACTCCAGCATTTTGTGTCTAAAATCTGTTGTCTGTGATGGTTTGCTCATCCAGAAATAAAATGCTTTGATTTTCCTTTGCAATATCTGAATACTTGCACTTACTTGAGAAATTCATTCACATATGAAATACAAAATTGTGGATAGAAATTAATTCTTGGTTGGATGCAACAAAAAGAGAGAAGACAAGACGAGAGTGTCTAATTGCCAGCTGCACCAGGAATGGGACTTTGAAATTCTCACTTACTGCTGCTTTACAGGCACATTTTACACACTGCATGGTAAAGACAGTACATTTAACTCCATGTCCTAATTCACTTCCATCCACCTTAATGGAAAAACAATGTCTAATGTGGAGTACAAATACAGCTGTTTTTGATTTAAAATTCCATAAGTTTTTTTTCCAGTGTAATGCGACCAAAAATCACTATGACATCTAGGTAATTTCATGTCATGCTGAATAGTTAACTAGTTACTAGTTTGAGTCAAACCTTGTGATTCTGATGTAATATCTGAGACATTCACTGTGTAATAGAAAACATAGCACATACAATAGTACAGGCACAAAAAGCTGGAGTAAATCAACGGGACAGGTAGCATCTCTGGAGAGAATGAATGGGTGACATTTTTGCATATCTTTCATTCATTGTTCTTTATCTCTCTACATTATCGTCTATATCTCTCGTTTCCCTTATCCCTAGCCAGGCTGAAGAGGGGTCTCAACGTTAAAAGTCACCCATTCCTTCTCACCGGAACTGCTGCCTATCCTTTTCAGTTACTCCAGCTTTTTGTGTCTATCTTCGATTTAAACCAGCATCTGCAGTTCTTTCCTACACATACAACAGTACAGCACAGGAGCAGGCCATTTTTCTGCAATGTTCATGTCGACATGATGCAAGGTTAAATTAATCTGCTCTGCCTATACATAATCCATATCCCTCCATTCCTTGAATATCCATGCGTCTACATAAACATTTCTTAAATGCCACTATCATATCTGCCTCCATCACCACCCCAGCTCATTCCAGGCACTCCCCGCACATCTCCTTTAACAATTGCCCCTCTCACCTTAAAGCCATGCCCTCAATTCTTTGATATTTCCATACGATAGTGGTGTTTAAGCGGCTTAAGATTGCATTACACTGGAATAAAATACATGGAGTTTTTAAACAAACAGCATTTGGACAGGCACATGGAAATGCAGAGAATAGAGGGAATTGGTTCATCTACAGGTAGATGATATCAGTTTAACGGCATAATCTTCGGCACAGACATAGTGGCCAAAGGGCCCGTTCCCGTGCTGTATGTTCCAACCTGGGGGAAAAGGATTGGACTGTCTACCCAATCTATGCCTCCCAAAATGTTATATACTTCTTGGATATAAGGTAATGTAATGTTTGGATTGGGCCTGTCCCCTCTCATCTCCTAAGATCAGCCTCAGGAATAGTACAGCAGAGTGTCGTGTTTTTAGTTTTTAGTCTAGTTTAGAGTTACAGTGTGGAAACAGGCCCTCCAGCCCACCGATCCTGCACCAACCAGTGATCTCCGCATACTAACACTATCCTACACAACTAGGGACAATTTACAATTTTACCTAACGCCGTATTAGCCCACAAACCTGTACGTCTTTGGAATGTGGGAGGAATCCAGTACCCCTGGAGAAAACCCACCCAGGTCATGGGGAACACGTACAAACTCCGTACAGGCAGCACCCATAGTCAGGATTGAACCCGGGTCTCTGACTCTGTAAGGCAGCAACTCTACCGCTGCACCACTGTGCCATCCCAGCTGTTCCCTCTGGAGTTCTCAGTGAAGACCAGGCATTGCCCTGCTATTCCACTTTAGATGCACGGACATTCTAATCCAAAGCAATTTATGCTGTGCTTGTACCCAGTGTGATTAAAATGAAAATGAAATGCTTAAAATTGAGAAACCAATCTTTGCATTTTCTGGAGCGATCCAGGATTGCTCAATTAAACGTAGAAATGAATTAAAAATAATTGGCACAGTATATATCCTGAGGAAATATTATCTTGTATTGCTGTGTTCATTGTAAATTTTCCAAGTAGATATTAGTCTGAATATGAATTGTTGATTTAATAACTCTACTGTTCTATAATTTAAACAATAAAACCTAATTTAACAAAAGGGCATGCATCAAGCCAGAGTCATGAAGTATGGATTTTGCTGAAAGATCTGCTCCAAGAGTTGAATCAGTCAGCATTGAGATTTGGCACATTGAGGACGAATGTCTCCTATTGCAACATCATCCTGGGAAATATTCTGTGCAGATGGTGCAGAAGCTCTCTGGTTCTAAAAGATCTGTGAGAGCAATTAGGTTCTCTCCTCATATTTCCATTTTAACCAACATTATTGGGATGATTCTGGCCATGAAGCAAGGAGTTTGCTCTACCTTTTGCACTTGTGTTTGGCTGCACTGCATTTGTGTCTTGTATCATCTGATTTGACTGGATAGCATGCATACAAAAGATTTTCACTATAATAATAAACCCAAACTTATCAGATATGCTGTTCATTGCATCAAAAAGCATCAACCTTCCATAACTTAATGGTTGTAACAAACCGATGGGCAAACAGAACTTAAGAAAGGAGACATATTTAGCTTGTGTAAATTAAATTGCATATAATTTTACTTAATCCATCAATTGGGTGAGTTCAGGCCCAACGACAGACAGGAAATTCTGTAGCATTAAGACATTAGACAACCTGATTTATTGACTTGTTCTAAACATTCATCCCCTCCACCAAACACCGGCTGTAATAGCTTAATCGCTAACTGGATACAGAACTGGCTTCATGGTAGGAAGCAGTGGTCAGTAGTGTAAGTTTTTTTCTCGGACTGGAGGCCTGTGGCTAGTGGTGTGCTTCAAGGGCTGGTGCTGGGACTATTGCTGTTTGCCATCCCTGTCAATGATAATTCAAGAATGAGCAGTAAGTGTGAATTACAGTGGGAACTTGACCAACTGGGCAAGTGGGCTGAGGAATGGCTTCTTCTTCTTTCGTGTGGTGTGCACGGCCTAAAGTTGTAGGACAACTTGTTCTATTTGATCCTGCGTTTGTGCACATCGAGTTCATTGCATTAGTCGAAACAGGGCGGACCATGTGAAGGTTGCAATCTTCCACCCCTGAGGAATGGCGAATGGAATTTAATGCAGGCATGTGTGAGGTCTTGAGAAAATATTTAATATGAAACTGAGGGGTGATTTTTTCATCCCTAGGCTGGTGAGTTTATGGAACAAGCTGCCAGAGTAGGCAGATGAGGCAGGTACTATAACAACATTTAAAAGATATCTAGATGAGTACATGGATAGGAAAGCTTTAGGGAGATATGGGCTAACTGTCAGCCAATGGAACTAGATTGATGGGACATTGGTTGGCATGTATGAGTTGAGCCAAAGATGCTGCTGAGGAAGTATCAAGCACACCGCAGTTTCACTTTTGTCCAGTCATCTCTAAGCTGCTACAGAAGAAAATTCAATTACACTATAAAACATTTAACACCATGCATTGGTCCAACTAAGCTGGAAAGGGGTAAGCAGATAATGGGGCAGAAGATGTGAGTGTACGTTAAAGACTCTCAGTGTTTAGGTTTGATCATTTGCACTTCAGCTTTGTTAATTATGCACTCTTAAGTTTTCATAGTCACTAGGTTACATTTTGAGAGTCATTTAATTAAATATTAGTTTTCATTAAATTATGGGGTCCATGCTTGTGGATTTATAGGCACACTATTGTACTGTATGATTTCTGCCACACTTGTCGTATGTTATATTTTCATCTTATTTAAATACAGCTTTGATGCACTCCATATAAAGACAATCTGTTCGACAGGAGCCAACATGGCTGGGTGCCACATTACTCAAATGTACAAATGTTGAGGAACTGAGGGAGCACAAAAAACAGAAGCTTCAGTTATGCTAATTGATGAATGGAAGTGAAAATGCATGATTATTAATTCAAGGTTCTTACATTGTAAGTGCTGTACTTCTTAGATAGGCACTGTCAATGTGTTCTTACTCAATTGTTTGACTTTGCTGCACCTGGTGAATCCTCATGGTTTGCAAAGTAACAAAAATAATCACTTTTCCAGACTATTGCCACCAGATACTATTTATCGAATAATGTACATTTTGTCACTCATTTGTGGGTGTGGGCTGTTGAATAATTTCTGCTTTTACAACTATCTGTGCTTTGAATGCTAAGCCAGTTCTAGAGTTTCTAACAGGATTCCAATGGCCACCTGACTTCAAATTTCAACAACGCATCTACTTTAATCATAATGCAAAGGTAATTAGTGTTGTGTCTCGATTTCTTCAATAAAGTGGGGCAGATGTGCTCATTAGCATTGTCATCACTGATCATTAATGACCGAAGTCCAATAAATACTGAGCAGAATTTGATAGCCCCCATAAAAGGCAAGTAAGATCTCAGTCTGAAGAAGGGTCTCGACCCAAAGCGTCACCTATTCTTTTTCTCCAGAGATGCTGCCTGACCCGCTGAGTTACTCCAGCATTTGTGTCTATCTACAGTGCAAACCAGCACCTGCAGTTCGTTCCTACACAAGATCTCAATGCGCTGTGCAGAATTAAACTGCTCAACTCCAGCGGGAAGTTGTCAGTACCCCAATTTCATGCCGCCTGCTAATTATAATGATTCAGCCAGCGCTGATGGTGCTATTTGTTGGCTGGATCTTCAAGAGAAGACAATTAAATTTAAAAAAAGTAAGCACTTGTGAAAACCAGCCTGCACCCCTTAAAGGGCAAGTTCCGTGTGACTGCAGCAGGTGCTGGGAAATGTTCCACAAGGGAAGCTGATTTTGGAAATGTGAATACGAAAGGCACAACACTGAAAAGTTTCACACACATCCTTTTGCTTTGCAGAACCATCTGGGAAGGTGCAGCAGGCCAATCTGTACTGAAGACAGTTGAAGTCAATAGCATGGGAATTCAAAGTTCAGAATGAAGGGCCAGGGACCTGGTTTTAGCACTGCAGGTGATTGGAGGCCAATATCCACAAGCTGCAAAAATAAACAACCCGCAGAAATATTTTCTCTCAAACTTATTCAGTTTTAGGTTTTGTTTTATTATTGTCATGTTTACCAACGTACACTGAAAGGCTTTGCTTTGCATTTTATCTAATCAGATCATATTGGAGAGTAAGAATAATAGGGAGAGGAAAGGGGAAGGTACAGAGTGCAGAAAATAATTCTCAGCATTGTAGCGTGATCGTTCCATAAACAAAGTCAATGTCCGTAACTGAGTACAAGGAATCGCACAATGCCCTAGCTTATGGAAGGACCATTCAGAAGCCTGATAGAGGAGGGGAAAGAGCTGTTCCTAATTGGTATTGTATGTTCCTAAGTGTGCACTTTCAAGTTTATGTATCTTCTGCTGTCGGGAGCAAGGAGAAGAAGGAATGACCAGGGTGGAACAAGTCTTTGATAATGTTGGCTGCTTTTCCAAGGCAGCTTAAAGTGTAGATGGAGTCAATGGTAGTAAGGCTGATCTATGTGGTAGACTACATCTACAACTCTCTGCAATTTCTTGGGCAAAGAAGTAGGCAAACGATCGTCGAACTCGGCCTGGGGCTCATGGCCATTGCGGTCCGGATCCGCCCCCACTTCTACTCCCAGAGTGGGGCACACAAAATGCAGGAGCAACTCAGCGGGACCGGCAGCATCTCTGGTGTCCATCTTCAAAAGACATCACGTGCTCCAGACGGCTGTGCGGATGCATTATGTCGCATGCGACCTTCGCGCCTCAACGCAACCACGAGGTTGCGTAATTAGCGTGCCAAGGACACGTAAATGGGACAGGGGCTTTACTAAACTACAGACTATGAACTGTCTTGGTTGCACTAGGGACTTTGGGCTCTATTTGCACAAATATTATTATTTTTTAATTTATTGAACTTTCTTTTGTTTATTGTTTTACCTATGCGTACTGTATTTTTACATTTGTGTTATGCTGCTGTAAGTATTAATTTACTTTTTCAGTTTTAAGCACATATGATAATTAAACACTCTTAACTCTTGACTCTTGAATTAGAGTCAAATTTGGAAGCACAGCCATGTGTGTATAGGAAATATATAGGTTCATGTGGTTTGGCATTACTTTTGAATATGCTTAAATTAGGTATGTTACAAAACTTACCTTTACCGGCGCTGCACTTCTGCCGCTCCCCGTGTGCGCGACTTTCGCGCCTTGCAGAGGGGGGCGGGCTTAAAGTGCCGTTTTTCCACAGGCCTGGATAATCGATGAATGTCAGGCGATTTGGTTGCTGAAGAAAAATCGCTCCGACATTTAATGAATGGTGGTATTTTTAAATTACTCTAGATTATTTATTAACTAGAGTAATTTAAAAATCACCTTCAAAAGCCGTGACCGCAGATAACCGGAAGCATTTTGCGTAGGGGAGAAAAAAAGGTAAATACTTTATTTTTATATTAAAAGTTGGTTTTTCGGGAGGCATTAATAATATTTTTATGTTGCGAAATGGGGTCCCCAAAAAATGTATGAACCCCCAGTATTTTTCCCCCCGACTTCACCGCTAACCGCAACGTTCCAATCCACCGCATTCCACTAAAACCCACTCGCTAGTTGATTTAAATGGCCATTAATTTACAGGAATCAAACACTAAATTCCTTCCATTTGGCCCAGAAATTCACGAAAATGAAATTTAAAAATTATGCTATATTGTGCATTATTGTGTGAATGTTATTTGGACACTTAGGCAATTTTAAAAAAGTTTATCTTTTCTTAAGAAATTGATAGATATTTAGATCTACTCATTGAATTTTGTAATTAGCTACAATTAGATAACTAACTAATTATATGCTTTAATTTCAGGTAATCCAAGTAAGATTGTTTAATATTTGTTTCAGAATGCTTCAATCTATAATAACTGAAAATTTCATTGAGTTCTCTTAATTTTTAAGAATGTTATGGACTTTTAACTTTTCCAGATCACAGCTTTTGAGTTAAGTCAATTGAAAAGCAATAGGAGGCAAGATGCTTATTTCCGAGTATGAAAATGGCCATAACTTTCTTAATACTGAAGATATGAAAGTAAATTAGGTGTCAAATTATACTTCTTTTTATGCTTTATCTGATGGGATAAATTGCAGACTTGATTTTTAAAATCTCAAAATTATGTAACATTGCTACTTAAATCCATTTGCCACATTTCTATTAATTTGCTTAAACTATTATATCTTCTTTGTATTTTAACACTACCATCTGCACCTCTTACAACGCCACCCTCTGTTTATGTCATTGGCAATGTTTTGCATTCAATGTTTTATAGTGGGACTTAATTGGCTTTTGCTTTACAGGCATAGGTACGAGGGATTGATGTTGTACCTCTGCATTAAACTGAACAACAAGTTCTGGAATAAAAGATCAGAATGCAGAGCAATAGCCTGGGGATAATTGCTGTATTGGGCGGTGTAGGGGAGGGGGGGGGTGGGGTGTTGTGAGGGAAGGGGAGGGTGGTGTGGGGGGAGTGAGGTGGTGTTGGGGGGTGGGGCGCTGTTGGTGGGGTGGGGTGGTGTTGTGGGGCTGTGTGGGCTGGTGTTGGGGGGAGGCGGGGTGGTGTTGGGGGGTGAAGTGGTATTGGGGGTGTTGGGGAGTGGGGTGGTATTGGGGGGGTTGGGTGGTTTTGGGGAGTGGGGTGGTGTGGGGGGTGAGGTGGTGTGGTGCGGTGGGGTGGTGTGTTGGGGTGGGGGGGTAGGGGTGGGGTGGTGTGGGGGGGTGGGATGGTGTGGGGTGATGGGGTGGTGTGGTGGGGTGAGGGGTGGGGTGGGGTGGTAGTGGGGGGTGTGGGGGACGGGGGTGTGGGGGGAGAGGGTTGATGTGAGGGGGTGGGGTGGTGTGGGGGGGGGTGGGGTGGTGTGGGGGGGGAGTGGGGTGGTGTTGGCGGGATGGGGTGGTGAGGGGGTGGGGTGGTGTGGGGGGGAGGGTCTCCACTCAGCAGCCACCGTTAGGGGAGGGACAGTTTTCCTACATCCTTGCAAACCAAAACCATGACACCCAAAAGATAATCATCTTAAAATCATCCAATTAATATAGTACTTATCCCCAGGCTATTCCTCAGCATTCTGATCTTCATTCCAGATCTTGTTGTCCAGTTTAATGCAGATACAAAATCAATCCATCCTATCTATGCCTATAAAGCAAAGGCCAATTAAATTCCACTTTAAAACATTCAACGTAAAATGGTTGATACTTCTAGTTTCATATCTGGCAGTGTTGATGAAAAATGCACATTGCGGATATGTTTATCCGTGAATGTGAAGTGTAATATTGAGACAACCCTTCTTGGGAAAAGTTACATAATAAATGACGACTTACCCTTGATACTACAACATGCTGATCACCCATGTAAATGCCCCACTGCAATGACTTCAAGGCGAAGGAAAACATCAAAGTTGATAAAAAAGATTTCAAGCAATGCAGAGCTCATAATTTTTGACAAATATTCTGAAATTGTATGTCATACTCCTGGCCTAGAAAATGTAGTTATCTTGTAATTGCTGTCTTGACAAAATTAACATAGATTAGTTCCAAAAAGTTGTCCATCAATGAAATTATATCCAGTTATTATTTTCATGATCTTATTTAAATATTTTTTAGCCACTTTATGCTTCTGTTTCTATATCTCTCAAAGATACACAGATCAAGAGGAAATAATAATTGGCCCCATTCCATTAACTGCCGGATTCTTAATATTGTAAAATTATCTTCAGGGTTCTGTGATTTAAACATTCCAGTTGGTGTAGATAATACATTTTACAATGTTCTGGACATAGCTGGCTGTAAGTTCATCCTCAGTGATTGGTGCTCTTTGCACTATTCTGTCGCCTCAGCACATTGTACACCAGTGAAGTTCAATTTATTGACTTCAGTTGAATGAATTTCAAAGGCAGGGCTTAAAGGTGCGTTAGTATAGAGTGCATTGGTGCATAAATGCTACCAACTTGGGAAGTAGATCAAGATAAATGCACCTTTTATTTACTGCTTCAGTTATTTGCAAATGTTTCCCAATTTTATCAAAATTGATTATCAAATACTTTTGTCATTGGGATGTGTATTTAAGGAGTGCCTAAAAGGAAAAAACAAGGAAGAAGCAAAATGTCTATTGATTATAAAAATCTTTTGTTTGTCGATGTTTGCCATTATTCTTTTCCATTTAACAAGCATGAAATTAGATCTTATGGGGGATACTGATTTAGTTTTTAGTTTAGTTTAGGGATACAGTGTGGAAGCAGGCCCTTCAGCCCACCGAGCCCGTGCCGACCAGCGATCACCCCGTACACTAGCACTATCCTTCACACTAGGAACAATTTACAATCTTTACCAAAGCCAATTTTACTTCGGAGTCACGTGAGTGACTACTTGAAGAAGCCCCGCCAGGCGCATGCATGTCATTGAGTCCGACGCATGGCGCACCGTCGGGCTGGAGAGCTCAGCTCCACAGCGGTAAGTAGTAACCCGCAGGTAAGTCAATGTTAAACCTTCCCCGTGAGTATTTTTTTAAACTCTGTAAGTCTGGCTCGGAGAGCCAGCTAGAGTTAGAAATATGGAGGTATTGTAAATATAAACTGCCGTAGTGGAGCGGAACGCGTGGGGACTGCGGTGACCGCTTATAGATCGGGTCGGGAGATAACGGCTGCGCTAAAGCCAGCTCTGCAATTACCGCTATATAGATCGGGTTTGGAGATGACGGCTGCGCTAATGCCAGCTCCAATACTGGCTACTGTTTCTACCGGCAGCTCAACTGCCTCCATCAGTTCCAGTGATTCAGGGTACTGAGGCCACTCCACCAGGGAGGAAGGCCAAAACAAAGTACTCTCAGGCTCATCTTATCTGATGGGTCTGATGATGTGGAAAACTCCCCTCCTTTTAATGTAAAGGTATGGGGACAGCTCAACTAAATGGGAAAATGCTCCAAATTTAAAGAGCCATGTAAAAGTTCAATCGGGGTCGAATGCCCTAGCATTCCCCACACAGCCTCTCGCAGAGGTTCACACAGCAAAGAAGAAAACCCCACTTATGGATACCAGTGGGAATCATCCTCTCCAGCACCTTGTTTAGGGCTGGAAGAGACCTCCCTAGAGCATGACTCGGGAGAGCCAGGGCAGGAGGAGTCTGACCCTGAAGCTGGTGTCACTGTTTTTGTGCAGACACCAGAGCACACAAGCCATGCTCCAGGTGTCCCGGACGAAGCATTAAACGTTGCTATTCCGGAAGGGACTGGTCAGGCTATCGAGAAAATACTAGCCACCAATGTAAATTACATGGCTTCTCACCAGCTCCAGGATACGATCATGGAGGAGACTGCCACACATTACAAAACACCTGTAAACTGTGCGTCACTCAAAGTGCCCACCGTGAACTCGGCAAGGGCACAAATGAGTGCAACAATGCGGGGACAAGAAGTGAGATTTCAGTCCTCAAGTTGGTGGCAGCAGGCATTCGGGGAAAATGGTCCAGGGGGGACTGATGTCTGGTACTCAACAAGATATTCTGGCCCTGTTCTGCAATGCCTATTTCGAGGTCAATTGCATCAGGAAGATAGCCATCAAACCGACGTTGAACCCGAAGTTTGCAGCTCTATGTAGGGCTACAAACGTTCAAGCCCCAGATTATTTATTTGGGGTGAACCTCATCAAGCAAATCAGAACCTCGACGATGAGGCCAAAACAATTGGTCTCATGAAAGCATACGTCCCTGCACCCAGAACGTCATCTCGCAAGTCGGGTTCAATGCGAAGGGGGTCGGATCCAGGGGTAGGGCCAAGCAGAGTGGGCCAGTGGGGCGACGGTATTACCCATCAATGTATCCCAGCAACAACCCCAATATGGGAAGAAAGAGTACTTTGAGGCCGACTGTAGAGGTACAGGTGATTCATTCCATCAAGAATAAGACTTCTGGGGAACAACCTCTGGTTGGGGGTAGGTTGCAATTTTTTTATGATGAATGGTGCTGCATAACATCTGATCGGTTTATACTAGACACAGTGTCAGGCTCTGGAATTGAGTTTATGTGAGGAATTGATCCACCTGTACAGAATATGCCTAATAGAGTATTGTTTTTTTCTGCACCAGAAACTCAGCAGGTAAAAAAAAGAAGAAATTACAATTTTGATCCAAAAAGGGGTAATTGAGAGAATGACTAACCATCCTCAACAATTTGTGTCCAATATATTCCCCAGACAGAAAAAAGATGGGGGATGTAGAGTCATTCTGGACCTAACACTGTTAAATTCCTATGTTCAGTACAGGCATTTTAAAATGGACACCTTCAATACTGCTAAACAGCTGTTATCACAAGGCTGTTACATGGCAAGTATAGATCTAAAAGATGCATGTTATTCAGTACCAATCATCATCAGTATCGCAGATATTTGAAATTTAGTTGGATGGGACAGCTGTGGCAATTTAAAGCATTGCACAATGGGTTAACCTCAGCTCCTAGGCTGTTCAAGAAATTGTTGAAACCAGTGATGGCGCTACTTCGGGCCCAGAATCACATTGTAATGACTTATTTAGATTATATTTTAATCATAAGCAACACCCAGGAGACAGCTGAGGAATCGGTTTAGCAACCAAACAGTTGCTGTACCATGAAAGGTTAGGGTTCATGGTCCACCCAACAAAATCCAAGTTACAGCAATCCCAAAAAATGGATTATTTGGATTTTATCATTGATTCAGTTGATATGTCAGTAACTTTGCTTACAGCCAAGGCTGTGGAGATCAGGGATGTCTGTATTGACTCGCTGAAAAACAATATCCCTCCATCCAGGAAGTAGCCAGTGTTATTGGTAAATTGGTAGCAGCTTTTCCTGCAGTAGTGTTTGGACCTCTGCACTATCAAAGTCTGCAACGAGCTAGAGAACAAGCACGAAAAGAACATGCAGGTCATTTTGATAGACCTATGCAGTTACCAACCAGAGCCATAGCTGAATTACAATGGTGGATTATCAATATGGTACAAACTACTAAAAACATTTTGGTTCAGCAACCTTCAGTGGTTTTACAGACAGATGTGAGCGCTCTCGGATGGGGAGCTACGGACAGTGAGTCTAACTGTGGTGGTAGATGGAGTGTGTAAGAGGATTTAATCCTGCACAGGCATGGTATAAATTATTTAGAATTGTTGGGTGCATTCTATGGATTAAAACATTATTATTCCACAATGAATAATTGACATCAACTCCAGATTGATAATACCACAACTGTGGCATATATCAATCACATGGGAGGAATAAGGTCAGTATCATGTGATAATCTGGCTAACCTCATGTGGCACTGGTGTATCTCCAGGAACATCTGGGTCTCAGCTATCTACCTACCAGGTAGAGACAATGTGGTGGCAGACAACAGGTCACGATAGTTCAATGACAACATAGAATGGATGTTAAATCCTGATGTTTTTAAAATGATTGTCAGCCACTATGGGTTGCCATATATTGATCTGTTTGCGTCCAGGCTAAATCACCAGTTGCCTAAATATGTTTCATGAGAACCGGTTCCAGGAGCAGTAGTGGTGGATGCATTCTCGCTATATTAGGGACGTACATTATTTTATGCTTTTCCCCCATTTTGCCTGATTAGGTAATATCTCACCAAAATAGAGCAAGACTCTGCCTCAGGCATTTTGGTGGTTCCAGACTGGTCTACACAGCCATGGTTCCCATTGGTACTCAGAATGATGACTCAGCCATTCATGACTGTCCCCAACTGCAGTAATTTGTTGGTGCATCCAGAAACAGGAAGAAGTCATCTATTACACGATCATATTAATTTGTTGACCTGCAGGTTCTGACCAGACCGTTCCAAGGCCTTGGACTGTCGAATAGGACCAAGGATGTCATAACTGCAGCTTGGAGAGATAGTACTAAGAAACAATATGTGTCTCATATTAAGAAAAGGGAGATGTTTTGTTTACAGTCAGATATATCTTATCATACTGCAAGCATACCGGATGTATTGGAGTTCCTTGCTATGTTTCATTTTTGATGAACACTTGAGTTATAGTGCCATTAATAGTGCTTGGAGTGCTTTGTCCTCCTACTTAGGGCAGTTTCAGAACAACAACCTATCGGGTCTCATCCATTAGTGTCCCGATTCATGAGAGGAATTTTTAACAAAAAACCTCCTAAAACTAGATATACAAAAATCTGGGATGTCAATATAGTTCTCACATTGCTTCGGCAATGGGTTCCAATTACGTCATTGTCTTTTCAGAAGTTAACACTTAAAGTGGTTAAGCTCATGGTGCCAGTATCAGCGCAAAGAGTGCAAACATTGCAAAAGTTATGACTAGATAGCATGTATTCTTCTGCAGATAACATTACGTTTTATGTTTATGATTTAATCAAACAAAGCAGGCCAGGAATGGCCGGAACAAAAGTAAGTTTTAAAGCATACCCTGTTGACCAAATGTTATGTGTAGTTAAGCACCTGAGTCAATCTTGAGGTAACTAAGAGTCTCAGAGGCTCTGAGACAGCAATGCTCATCAGTCACAAAAAACCTCATAAAAAGGTGTCAGTATAAACTATTTCTAGATGGTAAACCAGGTTTTGGATTCTGCTGGAGTAGACACTCATGTGTTTAAATCTCACTCCACCAGGGCGGCATCAACATCTGCAGCGAGGTCGCAGCATGATCTAAGGAATCAATTTTTCTAAAATTTATGATAAACCTGTCCTGACAGAGCCAGTGTTTGGGCATGCTGTGTTGGGTCGATTTGATTTGATAAGCTTTGTCTTTATAAATTTCATTTGTAATTTCCCCTGGGATAGAGGGGTTATTACTGTTTTGTTATTTAAAAAATGATTATTGGATAATTCAAAGCAATGTTCAATACATTATTTATTCACTACTGTGTGAACTGAAGCAGTGTGTCATATGAAATGGATCTACAGCATGCAATCACAGAGCTTTGAAATCTTCAGGTAGTCACTCACGTGACTCCAATAGTGAGTAAAATAGTAAGATTAAATGAGAACTTACCAGTTTGAAGTTTGATCTTTATTTTATGAGGAGTTACGATGAGGGATCACGTGCCCTCCACTCCCGGCCCTCACAATCGCAAAGATCATCTGGTACTTCTAGTCTTCTGTGCCTTTTTATATTACTTCGGCTATTGTTTCTGTGTTTTCACGCCGCTGCTTTGAAGTATGACACGCATGTGCCTGGCGGGGCTTCTTAATGTAATCTCTCATCGTAACTCCTCATAAAATAAAGATCAAAGTTCAAACTGGTAAGTTCTCATTGTTACATCGACGACTGCTTTGGTGTCACCTCCTGCACCCACACACAACTGACTGACTTCATCCATTTCACCACCAACTTCCATCCAGCACTCAAATACACTTGGACCATTTCCGACATTTCCCTACCATTCCTTGACCTCACCATCTCTATTGCAGGTGATATACTCCTGACCGACATCCACTCCAAACCAACTGACTCCCACAGCTACCTGGACTACTCTTCCTCCCACCCTGCTTCCTGTAAGGACTCCGTCCCCTATTCCTCCGTCTATGCCGCATCTGCTCCCAGGATGACGTGTTCCACACCAGGTCATCACAAATATCCTCATTCTTCAGAGAACGGGGATTCCCCTCCCCTTCTATAGATGAGGCTCGCACCAGGGTCTCCTCCATACCCCGCAACACTGCCCTCTCTCCCCATTCCCCCAATCACAACAAGGGCAGAGTCCCCCTGGTCCTCACCTTTCACCCCACCAGCCGGCACATACAACAGATAGTCCTCCGCCAGTTTCGCCACCTCCAACGTGACCCGTCCACTCGCCACATCTTCCCATCTCCCCCCCTGTCTGCCTTCTGCAAAGACCGCTCCCTCCGCAACTCCCTTGTCAATTCTTCCCTTCCCTCCTGCTCCACCCCTTCCCCGGGCACTTTCCCTTGCAACCGCAAAAGATGCTACACTTGTCCCTTCACCTCCCCCATCCACTCCTTTCAGGGACCCAAGCAGTCCTTCCAGGTCCGACAGAGGTGCACCTGCACTTAAGGGGTTGGACAAGCTAGATGCTGGAAGATTGTTCCCGATGTTGGGGGAGTCCAGAACAAGGGGTCACAGTCTAAGGATAAGGGGGAATTCCTTTAGGACCGAAATGAGGAAAACATTCTTTACACAGAGAGTGGTGAGTCTCTGGAATTCTCTGCCACAGAAGGTAGTTGAGGCCAGTTCATTGGCTATATTTAAGAGGGCGTTAGATGTGGCACTTGTGGCTAAAGGGATCAGGGGGTATGGAGAGAAGGCAGGTACGGGATACTGAGTTGGATGATCAGCCATGATCACATTGAATGGCGGTGCAGGCTCGAAGGGCCGAATGGCCTACTCCTGCACCTATTTTCTATGTTCTATGTTCTATGTCCTCCAACCTCATCTACTGCATCTGTTGCTCCAGAGGCCAGCTGATCTATATCGGTGAGAGCAAGCGGAGGCTTGGCGATCGTTTCGCCGAATACCTCCGCTCGGTCCGCAATAACCAACCCGACCTCCCGGTGGCTCAGCACTTCAGCACTCACCCCTCCCATTCTGTATCCGACCTCTTGGTCCTGGGCCTCCTCCACGGCAAGAGTGAGCAACACCGCAAGTTAGAGGAACAGCACCTCATATTCACCTTGGGGAGTCTGCATCCTCTGGGCTTAAACATTGAATTTTCTCAATTCTGTTAACTCTGGCTGTCTCCTCCTCTTCCCACCTCTCCTTCAGCCCTCGGGCCCTGGCATTCCTTCTCTCTCTATTTCTCCCCCACCCAAGTCGCACTAGCTTCTCGTTTTCACACTACAAACAGCTTACAATGGCCTGTTTCCTTTATCATCGATACTTTTTTGCATATCTTTCATTCATTGTTCTTTATCTCTCCACATCACCGTCTATATCTCTCGTTTCCCCGATCCCTAACCAGTCTGAAGAAGGGTCTTGACCCGAAACGTCGCCTATCTCCTTCGCTCCTTAGATGCTGCTGCACCCGCTGAGTTTCACCAGCTTTTTGTGTACTCCCAAGTTCTCATTTAATCTTACTATAAACCTACAAACCCAGAAGTCTTTTGAATTATAGGAGGAAACCGGAGCACCAGGTGGAAATCCACGCAGTCACGGGGAGTACGTGCAATCCCCGTACAGACAGCACCCGAGGTCAGGATCAAACCCAGATCTTTGGCGCTGTAAGGCAGCAACTCGACTGCTGCCCCACCGTGCTGCCCTCTATTGTACTATTATTTAGTGGACTGCTTCTGCCAATCTAACCATGAGCTAAGGCTGGCAAATATCTGTATCCCAGATCTTGGTCCTGTAATGAGAATGCTGTAGATGGCTCATAACGTGGAGTTCCAGTGTGATGAGAAACTGCCCATATTTCTGTATATATTACAATATTGAGCACACAATAAAGATAATTTATTTTTGCTCCCTTGCTTGACGAGCAGAAATGTAAGTGCCCAGCAGATGATGACACCAGGAATCTTCCTCCTTCAACATCCCTCCCCAATAATATTCGCATCTCTGCCTCTCTTTTAATCTGTATTATAATCTGAACTCCTTCCTCATTACCCACAGTTTTGGTCTTCCTTCCAAGATCCCCTGTTGTAGCATGATGTCAAATATCCTTGCTAATCTCCTGCTTAGGGCCTTGGGACGTTATTGATATTTTTGTAATCATTACCTTCTTGGGATCATATCAACAGTATGTGATAGCACGATGCGATGTGTACTGCTCATGTATAAACCCACAACTCTCAAACCCCATGGTTGAGGCTCGATCATTGTGGGTATTTAAAGAAGAAGTACAAATATTTTTGAAAAAAACAGGCAATTGGAGGCCAAGGTCAGATCAGTCATGATCATGTTGAATGGCAGGGCTGGTCCTACTTCTCTTCCTGTTTTATTATGTTTTAATGCCAAGGTAATACTTAATGTTTGTTTCTCAAGTTGCCATGATCATCTGGTTTGAAGTATTGAATGGCATTTTTTTGTTTTGAAGGTGAGGAATCATTTTAAGGAAACTTGAAAATGTACTTCTGATTTATTTCAACCCCACCTCCCTGTCACTGGTGCCCTTAGCCAGAGTGCAGGAATAGGGACTGTGCAGCTCTTCATTTTAGCGAGCGAGGAATGTAGTGCCCAGGGTTGCCAATGAAGAAAATGACAAGCAGCCTGTATTTAACATGAGTGGGGATTGGTTGTGATCATGATTTTCAACATCTTGTTGGACTGTAATACACTGCTTATGGTCAGTGCTCGTGCCAGGACTGTTTGGTCACACCGCACATAAAAGTTAAGCGGACAGAAAGGGAACCGGTGGCCATTAGCCAGCGTAGATACTGGATACTGTTGAGGGAGATGGCTCATCTGTTGAGGGAGGTGGCGGCGTCCCGGCCTGGAGCGGCGGCATTCCGGTGGCGGCGTCCCGGCCTGGAGCGGCGGCGGCATTCCGGCGTTTCCGGCGGCGGCGGCCCGATTTGGAGCGGCGTCCCGGCCTGGAGCGGCGGCGGCATTCCGGTGTTCCGGTGGCGGCGTCCCGGCCTGGAGCGGCGGACTGGCCTGGAGCTGTGGCGGCATTCCGGTGGAGGCGGCGGCCCGATTTGGAGCGGCGGCGGCATTCCGGCGTTCCGGTGGCGGCAGCGGTACCAACACCCGGCAGGGACAATACACCAGAGGCCTGGATCGCCTCAGCGCAGAGGGAGTACAAGGAGGGAAGGAGACAAAGACTAAGACTTTTGCCTTTCACCACAGTGAGGAGGTGTTTGCTGAACTCACTGTGGTGGATGTTAAATTTGTGTGTTTTTGTTATTTTTAAGTTATTTTGAATTTTTGTATGACTGCAGGCAACGAAATTTCGTTCAGACCGGAAGGTCTGAATGACAATAAAGGTAATCTAATCTAATCATCAGGGGAAGGCAGCAGCAGCCAAGTTCATGGCACCAAGGGTGGCTCTGCGGCACAGGAAAAAAGAGTGGAAGGGCTATAGTAATAGGGGATTCAATTGTAAGGGAAATAGATAGGCGTTTCTGCGGCCGCAAACAAGACTCCAGGATGGTATGTTGCCTCCCTGGTGCAAGGGTCAGGGATGTCACTGAACGGCTGCAGAACGTTCTGGAGGAGGAGGGTGAACAGCCAGCTATTGTGGTGCACATTAGCACCAACGATATAGGTAAAAAACGGGATGAGGTCCTACAAGGTGAATTTAGGGAGCTAGGAGATAAACTTAAAAGTAGGACCTCGAAGTTAATAATCTCTGGATTACTACCAGTGCCATAGGCTAGTCAGAGTAGAAATAGGAGGATATTGCAGATGAATAAGTGGCTTGAAAAATGGTGCAAGGGGGAGGGTTTCAAATTTCTCTGGCATTGGAAGCTGTTCTGGGGGAGGTGGGACCAGTACAAACGGACGGTCTGCACCTGGGCTGGAATGAAACCAATGTCCTTGGGGGAGTGTTTGCTAGTGCTGTCAGGGAGGATTTAAACTAATGTGGCAGGGGGATTGGGAGCATTAGCAGAGAGACAGAGGGATGTAAAATGAGGGTAGAAGCAATAGATAGCAAGGTGAAAAGTAAAACTGGCAGGCAGAAAAATCCAGGGCTAAAATCAAAAAGGGCCACTTTTCAACATAATTGTATAAGGGGTAAGAGTGTTGTAAAAACAAGCCTGAAGGCTTTGTGTCTCAATGCAAGGAGCATTCGTAATAAGGTGGATGAGTTGAATGTGCAGATAGTTATTAATGAATATGATATAGTTGGGATCACGGAGACATGGCTCCAGGGTGACCAAGGCTGGGAGTTGAACATACAGGGATATTCAATATTTAGGAGGGATAGACAGAAAGGAAAAGGAGGTGGAGTAGCATTGCTGGTTAGAGAAGAGATTAACGCAATAGAAAGGAAGGACATTAGCTTAGAGTATGTGGAATCGATATGGGTAGAGCTGTGAAACACTAAGGGGCAGAAAACGCTAGTGGGAGTAGTGTGCAGGCCACCTAACAGTAGTAGTGGAGTTGGGGATGGCATCAAACATGAAATTAGAAATGCGTGCAACAAAGGTAAAACAGTTATAATGGGTGACTTCAATCTACATATAGATTGGATGAATCAAATTGGCAGGGGTGCTGAGGAAGAGGATTTCTTGGAATGTATGAGGGATAGTTTTCTAAACCAACATGTAGAGGAACCGACGAGAGAGTAGGCTATTCTAGACTGGGTATTGAGTAATGAGGAAGGGTTAGTTAGCAGTCTTGTTGTGCGTAGCCCCTTGGGCAAGAGTGACCATAATATAGTTGAGTTCTTCATTAGGATGGAGAGTGACGTTGTTAATTCAGAAACAAGGGTTCTGAACTTAAAGAAAGGTAACTTTGAGGGTATGAGATGTGAATTGGCCAAGGTAGACTGGCAAGCGATTCTTAAAGGGTTGACGGTGGACATGCAATGGAAGGCATTTAAAGATTGCATGGATGAACTACAACGATTGTTCATCCCAGTTTGGCAAAAGAATAAATCAGGGAAGGTAGTGCATCCGTGGATAACAAGGGAAATCAGGGATAGTATCAAACCAAAAGATGAAGCATACAAATTAGCCAGAAAAAGCAGCCTACCAGTGGACTGGGAGAAATTCAGAGTCCAGCAGAGGAGGACAAACAGCTTAATTAGGAAAGGGAAAATAAATTATGAAAGAAAACTGGCAGAAAACATAAAAACTGACTGCAAAAATATTTATAGATATGTGAAGAGAAAAAGGCTAGTTAAAACAAATGTAGGTCCCTTGCAGTCAGAAACTGGTGAATTGATCATGGGGAATAAGAACATGGCAGCCCAATTGAATAACTACTTTGGTTCTGTCTTCACTAAGGAAGACATAAATAATCTGCCGGAAATAGCAGGGGACCGGGGGTCAAATGAGATGGAGGAACTGAGTGAAATCCAGGTTAGCCGGGAAGTGGTGTTGGGTAAATTGAATGGATTAAAGGCCGATAAATCCCCATGGCCAGATAGGCTGCATCCCAGAGTACTTAAGGAAGTAGCCCTAGAAATAGTGGATGCATTAGTGATAATTTTTCAAAACTCTTTAGATTCTGGAGTAGTTCCTGAGGATTGGAGGGTAGCTAATGCAACCCCACTTTCAAAAAAATGGAGGGAGAGAGAAAACGGGGAATTACAGACCAGTTAGTCTAACATCAGTAGTGGGGAAAATGCTAGAGTCAGTTATAAAAGATGGGATAGCAGCACATTTGGAAAGTGGTGAAATCATTGGACAAAGTCAGCATGGATTTTTGAAAGGTAAATCATGTGCATGGATCAGCATGGATTTACGAAAGGTAAATCATGTGTGACGGATCTTGTGGAATTTTTTGAGGATGTAACTAGTAGCGTGGATAAGGGAGAACCAGTGGATGTGGTGTATCTGGATTTCCAGAAGGCTTTCGACAAGGTCCCACATAAGAGATTAGTATACAAACTTAAAGCATACGGCATTGGGGGTTCAGTATTGATGTGGATAGAGAACTGGCTGGCAAACAGGAAGCAAAGAGTAGGAGTAAATGTGTCATTTTCACAATGGCAGTGACTAGTGGGGTACCGCAAGGCTCGGTGCAGGGACCCCAGCTATTTACAATATATATCAATGATCTGGATGAGGGAATTGAAGGCAATATCTCCAAGTTTGCGGATGACTCTAAGCTGGGAGGCAGTGTTAGTTGTGAGGAGAATGCTAGGAGACAGCAAGGTGACTTGGATAGGCTGGGTGAGTGGCCAAATGTTTGGCAGATGCAGTATAATGTGGATAAATGTGAGGTTATCCACTTTGGTGGCAAAAACAGGAAAGTAGACTATTATCTGAATGGTGGCTGATTAGGAAAAGGGGAGATGCAACGAGACCTGGGTGTCATGGTACACCAGTCATTGAAAGTAGGCATGCAGGTGCAGCAGGCAGTGAAGAAAGCGCATGGTATGTTGGCATTCATAGCAAAAGGATTTGAGTACAAGAGCAGGGAGGTTCTACTGCCATTGTACAGGGTCTTGGTGAGGCCACACGTGGAGTATCGCCTACAGTTTTTGTCTCCTGATCTGAAGAAAGACATTCTTGCCATAGAGGGACGACAGAGAAGGTTCACCAGACTGATTTCTGGGATGGCAGGACTTCTACATGAAGAAAGACTGGAAGAAAGATGGTGAATCTGTGGAATTCTCTGCCACAGAAGGTAGTTGAGGCCAGTTCATTGGCTATATTTAAGAGGGAGTTAGATGTGGCCCTTGTGGCTAAAGGGATCAGGGGGTCTGGAGAGAAGGCAGGTACAGGATACTGAGTTGGATGATCAGCCATGATCATATTGAATGGCGGTGCAGGCTCGAAGGGCCAAATGGCCTACTCCTGCACCTATTTTCTATGTTTCTATGTTTCTATGTTTGTTGCGAACGAGAATAGCGAAAGGCCTGGATAGAGTGGATGTGGAGAGGATGTTTCCACTAGTGGGAGAGTCTAGGACCAGAGGTCATAGCTTCAGAATTAAAGGGCGTTCCTTTAGGAAAGGGAGGAGGAGTAATTTATTTTATAGATTTATAGAGGTTGGTGAATCTGTGGAATTCATTGCCACAGAAGTCTGTAGAGGCCATAGCAATGGATAATTTAAAGGCAGATAGATGAATTCTTGATTAGTCAGAAGTCACGTGTTATGGGGAGAAGGCAGGTGAATGGGGTTCGGTGGGCGAGATAGATCAGCCATGAATGTATGGCAGAGTAAGCTTGATGGGGCGAATGGCCTAATTCTTCCCCTATCACTTATGACCTTCTGAACAAGAACTTTGAGTTTGCCAGTTATTCAGGCCCAACCAAGCATCTTTCTTCCATGCTGTATTCCTCGGCAGAGTTCTGTAAGTAAGAATTTAATTGTTCTGTTCTGCGACATATGATGATAAAACACACTTGACTCTCTTGACTTTTGACTCTTGATATCTGTGAGAATGTAACTTCTTCACTGGGGTTCTTTGCTTTGGCTTTGACCTTTTTTTCTGCCGTCACTGTCAGATTATACAGTGGAAGACATTCTTTAAAAGGAGGATGTCCAGCACATTCACCTGATGGACATCTCAGTGAGAAGCAATTTAATCAGACTTGGCTGATTGACAGGCAGTAGCAGACTCTGATATCATTCTGTCACGTTAGGGGAAAAGGTTTTCAGGTTGTGCATGATTACAATTGGTGGTAGAGTGAGATAGCTGCCCATCTTATATGGTTAATATTTTCTTTAAGCAGAATACAATGTAAAAAGGTAATTGGGCAGTTCTTAATTTCAGAAGATTGTCACAAAATGCTGGATTGTCACAACAATACCATTCCCTATACCTCCCCTCTCGACTCCTCCAAGGACCCCAGCAATCTTTTCAGGTGATGCAGATGTTCATTTGCACCTCCTCCAACCTCATCTACAGCATCTACTATTCCAGGTGTGTATATCAGCGAGGCCAAGCGCAGGCTCGTCTATCGTTTTGCTGAACACCTCCTCCCAGTCCGCTTAAACCTACCTGATCTTCTGATTGCTCAACATTTTAACTCCCCCTCCCATTCCCACACTGACCTTTCTGTCCTGGGCCTCCTCCATTGTCAGAGTGAGGCCCAGTACAATTTGGAGGAACAGCACCTCATATTTTGCTTGGGCAGTTTACACCCCAGTGGTATGAACATTGACTTCTCTAAATTCAAGTAACCCTTGCTTTCCCTCTGTCTCCATCCCCTCCCCCTTCTCAGTTCTCCGACCAATCCTACTGTCCCTGACTACATTTTATCTCTGTTTGATTTCTTGTTACCTTCTCCCAATTAACTTTGTTCCCTTTGTCCCATTTTCACACCTTACACTTCCATATCCATACACTTCCCCATCTATGTCCTGCCCACTCCCCTGACATCAGTCTGAAGAAAGGTCTTGATCCAAAACATCACCCATTCCTTCTTTCCAGAGATGATGCCTGTCCCGTTGAGTTACACTAGCCTCTTAAACCAGCATCTGCAGTTCCTTCCTACACAGATTAACTTGGCTGCTTGGTTAAACAGTTGAACATTTTGAGCAGCCTGTCTGCAGTTGAGTGCACGACAGAGTGAGCTGGCTGTGCTACTTCCCTTTATCTGCCATAAACCTATATTGTCTTATATTTCTGCAGCAAATAGTCAGCTTCTCCTGAGCTTTGTCTGCTAAAGAAGGTTTAAACCTGAAATTATGAGCTCTTCACTTGTTGATTGACTGAATCAACTGATTGAATGATGCTGCATGGAAAAAGGCCTTTTGGTCCACCAAGTCCACAGTGTTCATCGATCACCTGTCCCCTTGTTGACTAAGATCTCTTGTTGATCTTGATTATTCTCTTGCATTTTTGGTATGCGTCAAAATCTCAAATGAAAGATAATGTTGTAAGATGGGACATGATACATCCTATTTAGTTTAGTTTTGAGAAACAGCGCAGAAACAGGCCCTTCGGCCCACCATGTCTGCGCCGACCAGCAATGACCAGCAAATGGTATGTTAGCATTCATAGCGAAAGGATTTGAGTATAGGAGCAGGGAGGTTCTACTGCAGTTGTACAGGGTTTTGGTGAGGCCACACCTGGAGTACTGCGTACAGTTTTGGTCTCCAAATCTGAGGAAAGACATCCTTGCCATAGAGGGGGTACAGAGAAGATTCACCAGACTTATTCCTGGGATGTCAGGACTTTCATATGAGGAAAGATTGGATAGACTCGGTTTGTACTCGATGGAATTTAGAAGATTGAGGGGGGATCTTATAGAAACCTACAAAATTCTTAAGGGGTTGGACAAGCTAGATGCTGGAAGATTGTTCCCGATGTTGGGGGAGTCCAGAACAAGGGGTCACAGTCTAAGGATAAGGGGGAATTCCTTTAGGACCGAAATGAGGAAAACATTCTTTACACAGAGAGTGGTGAGTCTCTGGAATTCTCTGCCACAGAAGGTAGTTGAGGCCAGTTCATTGGCTATATTTAAGAGGGCGTTAGATGTGGCACTTGTGGCTAAAGGGATCAGGGGGTATGGAGAGAAGGCAGGTACGGGATACTGAGTTGGATGATCAGCCATGATCACATTGAATGGCGGTGCAGGCTCGAAGGGCCGAATGGCCTACTCCTGCACCTATTTTCTATGTTTCTATGTTTCTATGTTTCTATGACCTCACACACTAACACTATCCTACACACCAGGGACAATTTAAAATTTCATCAAACCCAATTAACCTACAAACCTGTACGTCTTTGGAATGTGAGAGGAAACCTGAGCATCTGGTGATAACCCACACAGGTAACGGGGAGAACGTGCAAACTCAATACAGGCAGCACCCATGGTCAGGATCGAACCTGGGACTCTTCTGCTGTAAGGCAGCAAATCTACTGCTGCGCCACCATGCCACCCATTTTACTTCGGAGTCACGTGAGTGACTTCGTGAAGACCCCGCCAGCACGCATGCGTGACATATTGTCGCTCACATTGCAACCGACAGGCTGGGAGGAGCGCAGCTCCTCTACCGGCAACTTTAAAAAGACGACCCTCAGGTAAGTTTAGCTTTTTGTTACAGAGCGCCTACGAATCCAGCATGGAGAAAGCTCGAGGTAAGAAAAGGGCTGCTTCCAGGCACACACGGAGGGCCGCAGGACCTCTGAGAAACATCAGCGGCCAAATACTCCGGAGCTGGCCGTTGAACATACGGCAGCCCCCGACTTTATACTGCTACAGTCCGAAAGACCACAGCGGACTGGTGGTAAGGCAGCGCGGATGTTGGGCTGCCCCGTTGATACGGCAGGCCCCGGCTTCCTACCGCGACAGTCCGGAAGACCACCGCGGACTGGCGGTCAGGCCACTCGGAAGTCGGGCAGCCCCATTTACTCAGCTGAGTCCGGGCATGACGACCTGCCGTTCGCAGATAGCGACGGCGATCGTATTTCCTGCATGGAGTGGATGATAGAGCAATTGCTCCAGAGGGATCTACTCCAGCAGGAGTTTGGTCACCGTGGGCCTCCTTGCAGGCTCACGGCAGCACCCTATTCAGGGCTGCCCAATGTCTCTCCCTCCTCGGAGGGGAGTGTCAGGAGTCAGGGCTGGGCTGACTTTGAAGAGGGGTTGACTGAAGAACCAAAATCACTGGGGGTGCAAGAAGAGGAACTTCTGGGTATTGTATCCAAGTTTGAAAAACCATCCCAGAAAGGACAGCCACTACAGCCGCAGCTGGCAGCAATTATTAACTACTTACCTACGCACCAGCTGCAGGAGCAGGTAATGACCGATACTACAGGCAGATACCTTACTCAGGAGAACTGCGTGTCTCTGAATGTGCTGACTGTCAACACCCCCATCTGGGGGAACAAAAGCCCCAGCATCAGGGCACAAGAAATAAAAATGCAGAAAATTCTGAAACTGCTAACCGCAGGAATCACTGCGTTCGGCAGGTCAATCGATGGCACGGATATGACGGAGGAACAACAGGACACATTAGCCATGCACATTAGCATGTGCAATTTGAAATTAATTGTTTCTGGAAGAGCGCGATCCATCCAACGCTCAATCCCAAATTTGCAGGGTTGTGCAAAACCAGCAGTACACCATCACCGAATTTGCTGTTTGGAGACAACCTGCCTAAACAGGTCAAGGACCTGGATGAGGAAGCTAAAGCAGTGGGCATGATAAAGCCACCTTCCACCAACAGGTCAACAACATACCGGTGGCAGCATCCCTATGCAACCACCAACAGGCCCTGCTTCCACATAGACAGGATGGCGGGTGAAACTCCGAAGGTCGCACCATTTATGCAGAGGTCTTTTTTATCCCATGCCCAAGAGCGACCTTTGTGGAAGATGCGTCAATCCCACACCACAGCGCCTCCACCTCCCAAGAGCCAAGGACGGAAGAACCCGACCAAACACCACCTGTAACAATGGAGGTAGGTGGGTCTGGTTGCCTTGGGAATACAGCATGTATAACTTCACAAGTGGGGGGTAGGTTATGCTTGTTTGGGGATGCATGGAGTTCCATAACTTCTGACCTTTTTATATTGCACAGTATTCAGGGATATAAAATGGAATTAATTAACAAACTCCTCCCACCAGTTGAACATGTACCTAGCCGGAAATTTGTGCTTTCTAAAAAAGAGAAAGTGGAAGGACATGCGGAACTATTTAGATTATATGCCAAGGGAGTAATAGAAAAAAACTAAACATGAACCTCTTGAGTTTGTATCAAACATCTTCACCAAAACCAAAAAAAGATGGTGGATGCCGCATTATCATTGACTTAACCCAGCTGAATACTTTTGTGCAATATACCCACTTCAAAATGGAAACACTTGTAACTGCCAAACAACTAGTTTCCGGAGGGTACTCCATGGCCTGCATTGATCTAAAAGATGCATACTGTAGAGTACCCATGCATAACGATCACCACAGATATATGAAGTTTATCTGGATGGGGCAGCTATGGCAGTATAGCGCTGCCTAATGGATTAACAACAGCTCCCAGGTTATTTACCAAAATATTGAAACCTGCATTGGCGTCATTACGAAAACAGAATCATATTGTAATGGCTTATCTTGATGACATCTTAATTGTGGGAAAAACCTTGGAATTGGCTAAATTTGCTGTGACAGCCACCAAGTTGCTATTTCAAAAGCTGGGTTTTATCATCCATCCAGATAAGTCCAAGTTAATGCCCTCTGTCGTAATGGACTATCTGGGGTTCACGATTGACACAATTCACATGACTGTCGCTTTGCCAAAAAACAAAGCGACAGACTTAATAGAGGCATCAATAGCCTTGTTTGTGCCAGCAAACTGACCATTTGGCAGGCTGCCAGGGTAATCGGGAAATTTTGATAATGTAACCGTTACATTATCAAAATTTACAAAGAGCCAAAATCGCAGCACTCAAATCTCATGCTGGTCATTTTGACAGGCCTATGCAGCTACTGGCCAAAGCAAACATCGATGGTGGATTAGCAACATTCGACATTGCTTTAATCCCATCACAGTTACAAATCCTTCAGTCAGGTTACAAACTGACGCCAGCGCTCACGGTTGGGGAGCTACCGATACCACCTCCAGTTGTGGGGGTAGATGGAATTCGCACTAATCTACATTACTTCAAGCGCTCTACTCACTTTACACCTCCCCTCATGTTACCTCCCCACTCCACTCCATTCAAGGAACCAAGCAGGTCCGACAGAGATTCACCTGCACCTCCTCCAACCTCGTCTATTGCATCCACTGCTCTAGATGTCAGCTGATCTATATCGGTGAGACCAAGCGGAGGCTTGTCGATCGTTTCGCCGAACACCTCCGCTCGGTCCGCATTAACCAACCCGACCTTGCCGGTGGCTCAGCACTTCAACTCCCCCTCCCATCCTGTATCCGACCTCTCTATCCTGGGCCTCCTCCATGGCCAGAGTGAGCAACACTGTAAATTGGAGGAACAGCACCTCATATTCCGCTTGGGGAGTCTGCATGCTCTTGCTCAGCCCTCTGGCTCCTCCTCCTCCTTTTTCCTTTCTCCCCCCCACCTCCCCCCACCCCCCATCAGTCTGTAACTCCTCATAAAGTAAGGATCAAACTTCAAACTGGTAAGTTCTCATTTAGTCTTACTATTATATCTGAGAGTGAATGGAATTATCCCAATTTCCACTTCGTAAGTAAGATTGCAGCAGCCGTAGTTACAGTACTAAGTTAGGATAGCTTTGTTAAAGGCAATGCAGACTATCGAGGAGGAAGTGTTGTTGCCAATTCATAGCAATTGTGGTCTGTTGATGAGGAAGTCAAGGATCCAGTTGCACGGAGATAGGCAGAGACCCAGTTGCTTTCAAAGCATGCATAGATCACATTGAGCTTCTCTGGGAGGGATGCCTCGCTGTTACTTCAGCTGCCACTTGGTTTCACCTTATTGGAAATGATGACGTGTAAGCCCTGTCACAACTGCCGAACAACTGCCTCACCCTCCAATTTTGAGTGAAAGTGTCTCTTTGCCTGTTCATTGCCTTCTCGAGGTCGTAACTGGACTTCTGGCATGATCTGCAATAATACAATTGATGACATGTGAGTTTGTGTGGAATTGGACAGGAATAAACGTAAAAAGTGTTGGAGATATCCAATGGCCAGGCATCATCTGTGGAAGAGTAATCGAGCTAACATTTCAAATCAATGATCGTTCTCTCACTACAGTTGTCATCTGACTAAGGCTAAGTTTTTCCAGTATTTTGTCTTTATTTCTCATTTCCAGCACCTGCAGATATACTTTATGTTTAAGGAGACAGGAAACAGCTCTGCTGATCCTTTATATAATTGTGGATTTTAACACTCAGTTTATGTTGCTGTGAATGTACATTTTATGTTTTTCCCACACCTTGATGCTCTTTTATTCAAACCATTCAAGACAGCTTTAATGACTTCACTTGGTACATTAACACTCAGTATTAATTACTTCATCTGTATTTTGCCACTTTATGCATAGACATTAATTCACTCATTAACACCAAGTAAAACTGTAAGGGATTATTTCAATGCCTGTGAGCAGTGTATTTAGCAAACTGTTATAGCACAATGTGAAGAAATGCACTTTACCAGAAAAAATGAAATAAGGTGTTCCTTATGACAAACAGCATGTACAGTTAATAAACTGTCATTTAGCAAAACTTGCGATAAGACATTTACTGCTTTTTCATTCTTTTGGACAACACAGAAGTTCTTACTCAAAAAAACATCCCTTGTATTTGACGTTGGGTAGTGCTGATTAATGGCATGTCATAGTCATGCTCAGTCTTCCTCAAATTCATGATCTAAGACCATCCACACTCCAGCATGAGAGCAAATGATAAACGTTGTCTCAATTTCTCCTCATTAACCAAATCCATCTTGTTTGAGGAGACCATAAATTCTTTGACGTATGAAGATGGGCAATTGAAAAACCTGGAAGACAAATAGGTCAGTTCCTACTTTCATTTTGTGTGATCATTAGTATGACATTGATTCTTTGAGGTTTCATTTATTTCATTTACACTATCTATATCTATCTCTATGACAGTACATTAAAATCAAAGATGAGACACAAAGTAACTCGGCGGGTCAGGCAGCATCTGTAGAGAACATGGATAAGTTTGGGCTTGGGACCCTGCTTCATACTCTGAGTCTGAAGAAGGATCCCGACCTGAAACATCATCTATATATTTTCTTCAGAGATTCTGCCTGGCCTGCTGAGTAACTCTGGCACTTGTGTCCTATTTTCCAGGATCAATTATGATTTCTGTTCATTCCAATTTCATGGATTATGAGGTAGCAATTGTTTGCCTTTGTGGGAAGTAAAAGTTAAGTCTAGCAATGGTGAAGGTGTTATCTCTGAAACTGATGTGTGACAATGCTGAGAACTATATTCTGCACTCTTCATCTTTCCCTTTGCTCTATTTATTGGAAGCAGCTGAGGGTTGGTGGAGGGTGGGAAGCTGGAGAATAATGGAGGAGAGGAATAGGGAACTGAAGAGGGAGAGTGAGATGTGTTCACATTGATCATATATTTTACAGGTTATTGCCATTTTGAAAATGAAAAACATTGCAGTCGCGCTCCCACTTGCCAGCCCCACCTGCGCAGTTGGGGGAGGGATGCAGTGACTTGCATTACAACGGGGATCTCTGGCGTCACAACAGGAAACCGTCAGCTTCAGTTTGGTGGAATATTGCGTTGGGGGAACAGGGCCCAACGGGTCCCACTTGGTCTAGTTATGTATAAAATGACTACATCATGAGAGTAAGGACACAATAATACATCTCCCTCCGATCTGACCCTCTCCCCGTAATGTTAAGTATCCAGCAAATTGCAGTATAATTTAAATGTCATTGAACCTCCGTATAAATGGTGTATATACAGGTTGGTTGTTGTTGTTGGAAGCATTGGAAATTAGTCACATCAGAAAAATACTGAAAGAAAAGCGAAAAATGAAACAAATATGATTCCTGAATGGAAATAAATATTAGAATCACTATTTACAACATATCGTTGCCAAGTAGCATATGAGCTTATTTTGTGTTTGCTCTGGCTAGAACCAGAAGTTGACATTAACAATAACAGTATTTGACACTTCACCTAGTCTCTGAATATTGTAGCTGCTTCCAAAGTATCTGTGCTTTAGTTTTCTATTGTTCTACTATGTTATGAAATAATAAAACTGCCAGCTCAAATCATTGAAGACCACATGGAACACTGATATCACTTGAAGGAAAGCTGCTATATGCTAATATTAATCTCCACCAGACAGAAGGTCACGTAAAGAGACTTAAAAGTGACCACAGGTTAATAGCAGCAAGAATTTTGCCTGAAAGCTTTGCCTGTACATGTGAAGCTTTATCCAACTTTGATATTGAAAGCATCCATCTGATTATAATTTAATATGTTTGCTAATTAGGGCAACTTTACAGCCACAATTTTGAAATAAATCTTATCCTTAATCAATTATTAAAGTCAGAGTCTGTATACCCAGTGATTAACATAGAAACATAGAAACATAGAAAATAGGTGCAGGAGGAGGCCATTTGGCCCTTCGAGCCAGCACCACCATTCATTGTGACATTGGCTGATCATCCCCTATCAATAACCCGTGCTTGCCTTCTCCCCATATCCCTTGACTCCACTAGCCCCTAGAGCTCTATCTAACTCTCTTTTAAATCCATCCAGTGATTTGGCCTCCACTGCCCTCTGTGGCAGGGAATTCCATAAATTCACAACTCTCTGGCTGAAAAAGTTTTTTTCTCACCTCAGTCTTAAATGACCTCTCCTTTATTCTAAGACTGTGGCCCCTGGTTCTGGACTCGCCCAACATTGGGACCATTTTTCCTGCATCTAGCTTGTCCAGTCCTTTTATAATTTTATATGTTTCTATAAGATCCCCCTCATCCTTCTAAACTCCAGTGAATACAAGCCCAGTCTTTTCAATCTTTCCTTATATGACAGTCCCGCCATCCCAGGGATCAAACTCGTGAACCTACGCTGCACTGCCTCAATCACAAGGATGTCCTTCCTCAAATTAGGAGACCAAAACTGTACACAATACTCCAGATGTGGTCTCACCCGAGCCCTATACAACTGCAGAAGAACCTCTTTACTCCTATACTGAAATCCTCTTGTTATGAAGGCCAACATTCCATTAGCTTTCTTCACTGCCTGCTGTACCTGCACGTCAACTTACAGTTGGCGTACAAGGACGCCCAGGTCTCGCTGTACCTCCCCCTTACCTAACCTAACCCCATTGTGATAATAATCTGCCCCCTTGTTTTTGCCACCAAAGTGGATAACCTCACATTTATCTATATTATACTGCATCTGCCACGCATCTGCCCACTCACTCAACCTGTCCAGATCACCCTGCAACCTCCTAACATCCTCTTCACGGTTCACACTGCCACCCAGCTTTGTGTCATCTGCAAATGTGCTAGTATTGCTCCTAATTCCCTCTTCCAAATCATTAATATATATGGTAAACAGCTGCGGCCCCAACACCGAGCCTTGCGGCACTCCACGCGCCACTGCCTGCCATTCTGAAAAGGACCCGTTCACTCCTACTCTTTGCTTCTTAAAACTCATAGTTTTATAAACACAGTGCATAAACAAGCCCTTCAAGGTTTCAAGGTCAAAGTCAATTTATTGTCACATGTACCAGTTAAGGTACAGTGAAATTTGAGTTACCATACAGCCATACTAAGTGAAAAGCAACAAGACACACAACCACATAAAAGTTAACAGTGGATTCCACATTCCTCACTGTGATGGAAGGCAATAAAGTTCAATCTTCTTCCTCTTTGTTCCCCAGAGGTCGGGGCAATCAAACCATCTGCAGTCGGGCCAATGGAAGCCCCCGCAGACGACGATTGAAGCCCCCATCGTGGTGATCGAAACTCCCGCGTCGGGGGGGTTGAAACTCTCCGCGGCATGGAGCTCCTGAGTCGGCTTCTTCTTACAAGAGACCGCAGGCTTCACGATGTTAAAGTCCACAGGCCCCGTGGTTGGAGTTTCGATCGCCGGAAAAGGGATCGCAAGCTCCGCGATGTTAAACTTCTGCAGACTTCCGTGGCTTGGAGCACCGGGTCGCTCTCCAGGAAACGCCACGATATTAGGCTGCAATGGGGACGGAGATACGATACGGAAAAAAAATGCATCTCCGTTGTGGTAAGAGATTGAAAAAAAGTTTCCCCCAGCCCCCGCCCTCCTCGACCCCCCACACAAAACAAACCAAGGAACACTAAAACATACTTTTAACACATACTAAAAATAACAAAAAAGAAGAAAGGACAGAGACTGTTGGCGAGGTAGAAACCAAGTCATGCCGACCAGCAATCTCTGCTTCTTCTTCTTTCATGTCCATTATCTATGTTTCAAATGTTGGGCCAGGCTCTTGCACAGTGGACAGCCTTCTCGTTTGCCAACACTAGGTCTTCCAGGCTGCATTGTTCACCGAGAAGTGGGCATCTTAGTAGGTGTGGCATGGATTGTACAGATGTTCCACGTTCACTATCTGCTGAATCTACATAGCCCCATTTGCACATATTGGGGCATATTGCATCAGCCCATCCCTGTATGAAGCCTATTGAGGGTCTTCCAGGCCTTCCAGTCACACCTGTGTCCAGGTGGTAGCTGTTCCTTGGTTTGGGATTGGCATCTTTATGTGGTGGTGGTTTTCACTGCGTTTCTTTTCCCACAAGGAAGTCTGGTTGCTTGAGGAGACTGTGACAGTGGCTGGACTGTGTGAAGGAAGCTCTTCCTCGACTTCAGCCGTTTTGGGGCTGGGTGATGGGAGTGACAGGAACAGCGGGTGTCCCCAACTTGCCTACTATGTTCAGTTATACCGGCAACTGATCTGCGGATTCCTGGTGGAGCAATACCAGCCAAGACATGCAAACTGTCCACATCCGTTGGTTTTAGGTAGCCAGTGATGCATCTGCAACTATCATTAATCCCTGCACATTTACACTATCCTACACACACTAGGGACAATTTACAGTTATACCAAGCAAATTAACCTACAAACCTACTCGCGGTCACGGGGAGAACATACAAATCTGAAACAGCATGATTCCTGAATTTCCTGATAGCTCAGGTCCTCGGGTCCTGACAACATCCTTGTAATTCTTCTTTGCACTCTTCTATACTTGCTTTATTTGATTGCTTGTCACATTTCGAAGGCAAAATGTAGCTGCAGCAATTGATGGGAGGAAATCCATCCATCCATATAGACAGCACTAGTAGTCGGAATCGAATCCAGAGCTCTGGCGCTGTAAGCGCTGTAAGGTAGCAACTCTACCGCTGAGCCCTGGAATCATGATAACCATGATGTGAAACTCATCTTCAATAGATGTGATTTTTTCTTGAAATAAAGACAAAAAAAAGGTCAGCCAGCAACTATAGAGAGCAATATGGTCCCAATACCCTTTAGCCCATGATCTTCATGATATTTAATTGCAACTTTTAACTATTTGTGGAGCAGACTTGAAGGGCTGGGGTTGAATGGTTTAATTCTGCTCCAATGTCTTTTGGTCTTATCAATTTATTCTATCCAATTCACATCTTCTGTTATTTGACTGGCAACCCCTAATCTCTGCAGATATATTATTTTGTCACACACGCTTGTTCAGCTAATAAAACAAAAGATATGCACAGTTAATTTATAAAAACCTCTCAGGGGAGCATTTCCATAGATCATGTGCTGTACTCTGATCTGTATTCATGTAGGGCTTATCAAATTGAAGGGAAAATACATATTTTTCAGGATTAATGAATCACAAATGAAATTGAAGGAATGTGTTTGTAAGAAATGCTGGTATACATGGAAAAGCAATTTTCTCTGTAATGATGAGAAAATATAATCCAATCACAATGCTTCAATAATAATCATTTGGGGCTTTGTAATCAGCTGACGAATTACATAGCCAATATCAATGACAAAATATATAAATACAGGTTTTGAATGGCACTTGTGGCTGAGAATCTACTTTTAGAATATCATAATGGAATGTGTCTGGGAAAAGATGCGCGTAATGCAGAGTGAAAAAATATTTCAGTTAACAGCGCTCAATCAGACATCCACGATGAGCTGAGTAGCATCAGATTCAGAATGCCAAATTGAAACAATGTACCTTGTATCAAAGGAATGCAATTCTAAGGAAGTAATGTGCATGAGATTTATATAAATTAAGGTGATGATACAACTTGAGTCTTGAACAGTGTACACTGTTCTCCCAAAAGTGACTTGATTCAAACAAATAGGTCCTGAACGTCCCTTCACAGAGTTGGTGTGGGGAGGATAATTCCTCTTGCAGGAAGATCTTAGAACAAGAAGCCACTGTTTAAAAATAAGATGCGGCACAGTGGTGCAGCTGGTAGAGGCACTGCCTCACAGCGCCAGACCCGGGTTTGTTCCTGACCTCGGATGATGTGTGGTTTTCCTTGTGACCGTGTGGGTTTCCGCCAGGTGCTCTGGTTTCCTTGCACATCCTAAAGATGGCTTTTAATGGGGCTCATAATTTTCTTACAGTATTTCGCTTGGGATCTTACCTTGTGGACTTCAAAGTTAAGCTTATGGTCTTCAGTTGGGAAACATTCATAGTGTCTTCTTTGGCATGCATTCCTTACACGTTTAATGATGTAGCCTGTAATTTCATTGGCATACCTATTTACATTGGCCACAGAGTCCTTTCATATGGATCAGTCTACTTACTCAACATAAATCTCATCCGTTTCCTGGGATCATCCCTGCAGGACCTTCTATAATGGATCCTCCTGCTTCAATTCCTGCTTGTAAGCTGGGAGAAGCACAGCCAGGTGGTAGAATCATCGGAAATACAATCGTGTCATTTACTGTGTATAGATACATGATAAAGTAAAGCCAGCAAAGTCCGATCAAGCATAGTCCGAAGGTGTCAAATGAGGTAGATAGTAGTTCAGCACTTCTCTCTGGTTGTGGTAGAATGATTCTGTTGCCTGATAACAACTGGGAAGAAACTGTCCCTTGAATCTAAGGGTGTGCGTTTTCACACTTCTACCTTTTGCCTGATGGGAGAGGGGAGAAGAGGGAGTGGCCAGGATGCAACGTCCTTGATTTGGCTTCTGGCCTTTACCTCCCAACCTTTGATGGTTGTGCAAGAACCCAGTGAGTCAACCAGCATCTGTAGAAGAAAAGGAATGGTCGATATTTTAGGTCATGACCTTGCATCATGACTGAGAGTGTGGAAACGTTGATAATCCCTTTGCCTCAAAAGGTCATAAGTGATAGAAGTAGAATGAGGCCATTTGGCTACAGAACTGTGTCTCGGACATGGTAATAAGCAACGCTGGGCCCCCAAAGGGGATGGTCCTCTCTCCCTTCCTGTTCAACCTGAGGAGTACCTTCAGCAACAGGCTGGTTCCACCAAGATGCAGCACAGACACCACAGAAGATCCTTCTTCCCTGTGGCTGTCAACTGTACAACTCCTCCCCCTTCTGTTGTGGGGATGACTGACTCCTCTCCTCCCTCCCCCCCTCCCCCCCCCCCCCCCCCACCCTCTCCAATCTTTGTACATCCCCAATTCTTTCCACTCCTCACTTTAATTTCATATTTTGTGTTTTATGACTGTTGGCAGTTTATCCCAATTTTTCTCCTGGGATAAATAAAGTTCTATCGTATCCTTTCATTATCGTATCGATTCTACTCTGCCATTCAATCATAGCTGATCTAACTTTCCCTCCTAACCCCTCCACACATACACTTTGACCTATTGAGTTCTTCTAGCAGCTTTCTTTTGGCTCCATTTTCACTCATTATTTGTTCATTCAATTAATTATTTAGATGAGAATACAATGGCAATGCAACTTCCATGTGGAAAAGCCCAAAGAGAATGAGGAACGCCATCATCCACTGAAGAGTCTTTACCATCCATCCTCTGTTCTGCACTCCCAGCACATGAATCAGGCAGCAGCTCAGCTTCTTTCACCTCCAGCAGAGGAAGTGCTGACATTCAAGATAATTACACAGATAACAAGGTTTGGTGGTGGAGGGTATCAATGATATTGAGGAAGGAGCCAGTTGGCAGCAGGCCAAGTCTGACTTGCCAAGTCCTTAAAGATTTTAATATGATTGTTTTGAAACAAAGGTCAGTACGGGCACACCATTGTATTGAGCAGTGGTTTGCCTCTGCACATTTGAAGGTGATTGTGGGGGTACTGGGTTTGCATTAGTACTGCCATCCTACAAACGGACACAGGCAGCATCTCTGGAGAACACGGATAGAAATATAGAAACATAGAAAATAGGTGCAGGCGTAGGCCATTTGGCCCTTCGAGCCAGCACCGCCATTCAATGTGATCATGGCTGATCATCCAAAATCAGTACCCTGTACCTGCTTTCTCCCCATATCCCTTGACTCTGCTATCTTTAAGAGCTATATCTAACTCTCTCTTGAAAACAGCGAATGACTTGGCCTCTACTGCCTTCTGTGGCAGAGAATTCCACAGATTCACAACTTTTTCTTAAACTGTGACCCCTGGTTCTGGACCCCCAACATAGGGAACAATTTTTCTGCATCCTGCCTGTCCAATCCCTTAAGAACTTTACATGCTTCTATAAGATCCCTTTTCGTCCTTCTAAATTCCAGTGAATACAAGACCAGTCGATCCATTCTTTCATTATATGTCAGTCCCGCCATCCCGGATGGTCTATATTTTGAGGCGTTACCCGCCTACTTTGATATTTCTCGAATTCTTTGAGTATGTGAAAAGGAGGATTGTTGGAGGGCAACCTGTAGATGTAATGAGTTTAGATTTTGAAAAAGGCATTTGACAATATGCCACATAAGATGTTGGCACATAAATTAAGAGCTCAAAGTATTAATTCGGATTTAGATTCAGATCCAGATTAGTTTGATGTCATATACACAAGAGTGCAATGGTATGGAATGGAATTCTTTATTGTCACATACTAGTCACTTAATTAGCATTATAATTCCTTAACCATAGTTGCCAGATACGGTGCTGACAAAGTTACATAGTTGTTCTCTCCCTCCCCTTCCCCCCCCACTCCCAGCGGTCCCCTCACGCCAGGGTCCTCCATTGTCCTTCCCACTCCTTCCTTGTCACTTGAATCCCACAGAGTTTACTGTATACATGGCAATATAGATACAACAATAAATATTGAAGGAAGTTGAGTGAAAGATACATCATGCCTGCGTCGACAATTGTTTATTCTGGTTTCATGTTATCCCACTTTCCCGTCCACTCTTTTTACACTGGGGGCAATTTACGGAGTCCAAGTAACCAGCAAACCTGCACTTCTTTGGGATGTAGGAGGAAACTGAAGCACGTAGAGAAAACCCATGCAGTCACAGATAGAACATACAATTTCCACACACACAGAACCCGAGGTCAAGATCGAACCCAGTCTCTGGTGCTGTGAGACAGCGGTTCTACCAGCTGTGCTTCTGTGTTGCCCACATATTAGCATGTCATCAGTGTGTTAGCATGGATTGACAACTGGCTATTATAGAAATCTAACAGTTGGGATAAATGGGATATTTTTAAGTTTGAAGGATGTGACTGAATTGTTTCTTACTTACAATGATGACGTAGAGGAGGGAACAAAATGTAAGGTTTTCAAATTTACTGATTATATGAAAATAGATGGACGGGCATGTTGTAATCAGGATATTGTGATTCTGCAATGGGATTCAGATAGATTGAGTATTTCATGAAAACCTGGCAAATGGAGAAGAGTACATTTGAACATTTCAGTAAGTGGCATCAAAAGTGGAATTATTATCTCACCGGACAGATACTGCAATTGAGTGAAGTTCGGAGGGATTGAGGGATTCTAGTACATGAATCACAAAAGGCTATCAGGCAAGTCCAACACGTAGTTAAAAAGGCAAATGGCATTTTGGCCTTGATTGAAATGGAGTTGGAAGTTAAGATTAGGGAAACTTTATTACAGCTGTTCAGGGTGTTACTGGGGTGGGAGATTGCAACCTTCACGTGGTCCACTCTGTTTCGACAAATGCAATCAACCTGGCGTACACAATTAAATAAGAATAAATAAGAATAAATAGTTGTCCTCCAACTTTAGGCTGTGTACGTCATACTCAAGAAGAAGAAGAAGGTGTTACTATGGTTTGGTGTTATCATCCTTAAGGGCCTGTCCCACTTTCACGACCTAATTCATGACCTCTGCCAAGTTTGCCCTTGACTCATACGCGCAGCATGGTCGTCACGAGGGCGTAGGAGGTCGTGGGTAGGTCGTGATGCTAGTCGTAGGTACTCGTGGCATCAAGTAGGTCGGGGCGTTTTTTCAACATGATGAAAAATGTCCACGAGTAAAAAATGTTGTGAATTAGGTCGTGAAAGTGGGACAGGCCCTTTAGGGAGAGTGTTGATTCTGTGGCTCCCTCGTTTCCAATTCTTGTAGGCTGGCCACAGATTGAAGTCTGATTTTGGTGTACGCAATATTAGGTACACACACTTAGTAGATAGCTTGTTCATTTAGCGTACCTATTTTCCCTCAAATGTTTTAGGAAGTAATGCTCTTACATATGTGGTGAGATATATTTTTTAGGGTCTTTCTCCTCACTATCATCTTATCATCTCAATTGTTCAAATTATATTTGGTAAGGAAGAAATTCACACTCCCCTGCTCAGTTTACACAGGTTATCTTCACAATTCCCCCTGTATCATGACCTGTACTGCCCCTCTTTCTATTATGGACATTCAGAAGAGGTGAATAAAAGTGGAGAATGGAGAATAGAATCTGTTGAACTTGAACCATAGCAGAATGTGAACTCTGCTGCTTAAGTGCACTGACTGCTTAACAGTTATATCAGGCAGTTGTCCGCCCTGTTGCCTAACCTGCCCCTCCTGTCTTCCATGGGATGAAGAAATTACATGCTCTCTGAGCGAATGCAGCTCTCCCATCTCCATTAATCACTTTCCAATCCTATGCCTCTCACAGCCAACTAACACAACCTTTTCCATTTTAAGGTTTAGTGTGGCTGGCTGGTACTTGATGAATTGCTTCCAAGTGGCAGCATATAACTGAAGTAATATTTTGAAAGGTGTCACATAGGTAATGAGAAGGCGGGGGGTGGGGGGAGGTTTCAAGATGCAGCATACAATGCAATTGACATTAAGGAAGAGGATCATTATATCGTATTTAGATATCTTAACCTCATAACTATTGTTAAAGAAGGAACTGCAGATGCTGGAGAATCGAGGGTTACACAAAAAGCTGGAGAAACTCAGCGGGTGCAGCAGCATCTAAGGAGCGAAGGAGATGGGCGACGTTTCGGGTCGAGACCCTTCTTCAGACCCGTCTCGACCCGAAACGTCGCCCATCTCCTTCGCTCCTTAGATGCTGCTGCACCCGCTGAGTTTCTCCAGCTTTTTGTGTAACCCTCATAACTATTGTGTTGTTTAAAGATCAACAAAGTTTAGATGATGAGCACAAAATGGCCATACGATATCTAGTGTGCTCTTTTCAGGTTATTTTCTTTGACATTGGTCTATAGATGATATTTGAGGCAAGTCAATGCAATTGGCAGTACACAGCATGTGATGCATTTTATGCCGCTTCCTCCACATTACAACCATCACTCTTGTTTATTGCTGCAGCTCACTATTAGAGTGGGCTTGTGTTTGCTGCCTCCTTCTCGTCCATTGAAATAGTATTCTTAGCCATTTTATTGTGTACTTATGATTTGTAGAATAACAGAGCCAATTTAATGATTAATCTAACTTTGTCTAGTCTACAGATTTCACAGTGTAGCTGGGACATGTTGCAAGTGTGGGTAGGTTGGGCTGAATGGCCTGTTTCCAGACTGTATCACTCTATGACTCTAACCACTCATCAGGTCAGGCAGCATCTGTAGAGAGAGAGAAACAGAATTAGATTTTGGGCCAACAAATCTTATAGAGCACCATCTAGATGTTTGTATTAATTACTTTGTCTGATTTCAAATAGCAACTCATGAAAGAAAATACTTTCAGTGAATGAGATAACATATTCTACAATATAATCATTGAGATCTTTATTTGTCTTTGGTAATGTTTCCAATAGCTATTTTAGCAACTGATACAAATAAGTCCACATTTTAACGTAGTCTGCCAAATTTACGAGAAATAAAAGTGGTAACTACTTGTTGGCAAGAACAATTGTTTAATTCCTTGTATAGCCCAATTGATTTTGCAAATTATTTAATTAGTTTTTACTTTATAATTTCCTTTGTTTTCCTCCTGCTTTTTTCCTATTATTTCAAGGCTCACTGAAACCTGATTTCAATATATGGAATAACGTCTCTTCAGAATACTCAGATATGAAATGGGATGATATTACTTTGGATGTAACCTCACGGAGGCCTGCAATATCGTTAAACTATCTTCATAGAGTATCATCCATATGGAATGATTCAAGAATACTTTTTATTGTGCTGCATTTCCAGGATTGGAATCATCATAGATTATGGATATTGAGGTGTTTACGAAACGATACGATACAATAGAACTTTATCCCAGAAGGGAAATTGATCTGCCAACAGTCATAAAAACACAAAATACATGAAACATGAAATTAAAGTGATGAGTTGAAACAATTGGGTATGTGCAAAAGATTAGGGAGGGGGTGAATCAGTCCCAGTCTCAGTCTACCTCACGACAGAAGGGGGAGCAGTTGTAAAGATTGATAGCCACAGGGAAGAAGGATTTCCTGAGGCGTTCTGTCCTGCATCTTGGTGGAATCAGTCTGTTGCTGAAGATACTCCCCAGGTTGACCAGTGTGTCATGGAGGGGGTGAGCTGTATTGTCCAGGATGCTCCGCAGTTTGAGGAGCATCCTCCCCTCCAAAACCACCTCCCATTAATCCAACCCCTGTCCCCCCAGAGAGAGCCAGCCTTCCTGATGAGTTTGTTAATTCTATTGGCGTCTGCGGTCTTGGCCCTGCTGTCCCAGCACATGGCAGCGAAGAAGATGGTACTGGCTACCACTGATTGGTAGGACATCTGCAGCATCTTATTGCAGGCATTGAAGGAGCGGAGCCTTCTCAAAAAGTACAGTTGGCTCTGTCTCTTCTTGTACAGTCTAAGGAATCTAAGGAAAGACATTCTTGCCATAGAGGGAGTACAGAGAAGGTTCACCAAACTGATTCCTGGGATGGCAGGAGTTCCATATGAAGAAAGACTGGACAAACTCGGCTTGTACTCGCTGGAATTTAGGAGATTGAGGGGGGATCTTATAGAGACTTACAAAATTCTTAAGGGGTTGGATGGGCTAGATGCAGGAAGATTGTTCCCGATGTTGGGGAACTCCAGAACAAGGGGTCACAGTTTAAGGAGAAGGGGGAAGTCTTTTAGGACCGAGATGAGAAGAGCATTTTTCACATAGAGAATGGTGGGTCTGTGGAATTCTTTGCCACAGAAGGTAGTTGAGGCCAGTTGATTGGCTATATTTAAGAGGGAGTTAGATGTGGCCCATGTGGCTAAAGGGATCAGGGGGTATGGAGAGAAGGCAGGTACAGGATACTGATTTGGATGATCAGCCATGATCATATTGAATGACGGTGCAGGCTCGAATGGCCGAATGGCCTACTCCTGCACCTATTTTCTATGATTCTATGATTCTACAGGGCCTCAGCATTCCTGGATCAGTCCCGTTTACTCTCCAGGTACACTTAATTCTCCTGCCTTCTCCCCATAACCCCTGACACCCATACTAATCAAGAATCTACTGATCTCTGCCTTAAAAATATCCATTGACTTGGCCTCCACAGCCTTTCTTGACCTTTGCATGCAGGGAATAGGCAATTTATTGAATGGTCACTGAAAAAAGAAACTTTGACCTTTCAATTTCCATTCAGCATGGACTATACAAAGACATCTGCGATCAAACAGTCTGGGCCCTCTGTTGCAAACCTTCTCCTCCAGGTGGCTGGATAAGCCATCTGCAGATCTACTTCATTAGCGAGCTCAAGCATCCACAAACGCTGCAGGAGCTCAGACCAATCAACAAAGTAATATTTGCAAATGTCCTTTGCCTAAATCTTCCACCTGCTATTAAGCAATAACAATTGATCACAGCTACGGTAACTTAGGGGGAAACCTCTGGATTGAAAAAGTGACTAAATACAGGACAAATGCTTTGTTCATTTTGGAACATGTTTTCTTCTGTTTGAAAGGTCAAGAATAAAAACCAGATAGTGCCATGCTGAGAAATTGGGTGATTAATGGACGACCTCACAGAATAGCAGCAGGAACCTTGAGAATAGCCCTTTTGTATCAATGGATAGTAAATGGACTTTAAAATAGCTTTGTGAGGTTCAAAAAGAAGGAAAGATAAAGTACTGAACAAATAAGCTATAAAAATCAATTGGTTTGGGGCATCCTAAATGCTGGGATCAGGGAAAAGTTCCATCACTTTATTTTTCTAAGTGGTGATATCCATAAAGAAAGTTGTTCTAAATAAATCAATGATTTATACCTCAAGCTGCTTGAAGGCTGAAGAAAGTTTGAACATAATGAATTTTGTTAACAATTGATAGATTACCAAAAATGTTATGAACATTGAATTCTCCAATTCCAGGTAATCCCCTCCATCTTTGCTCCCCCACTTTTCCCTGTGTCCCACCCTGCAACACACCCATTTATCCCACTAACCCAACCCCTCTTTCCAATCCCCCCCCCCCCCCCCCCAGTTCCATTCCATTCCTTTGGTTTATTTTCCCCATCTCTTCTACCCATCATTAGACATCCTTTGTCTCATTTTCATATCCAGCTTTTGTCCACCCATCTGCCATTCAACCCCACCCTCACCTGCATCCACCTATCACTCGCGAGGCTTTATCCCACCCTATCTCTTTCCCAGCTTTCTCCCTCCCCCCCTCCCCTTTCAGTCTGAAGTAGAGTCCCGACCCAAAATGTCGCCTATCCATGTCTTCCAGATGTTGCCTGACCCACTTTGTTTTTCTAAACACAATCATTGGTTCATTGTTCAACACAATCACAATCTGAAGGAGGCAGTGTAGGTAAAAAAGTAATTCTACAAATATATTGCGCATTATTTAGCCTTTGGGTTCCAGGATGAAAATGAGTCTCTCCAAATGCAGCTCAAAGATTGTCTAGCCCATTTCCACTGGGTGGCGCCATTAGCGATGGCAGCCTCTTCAATGATTGCAGCCTCGCCAACAGTCTGTCTGTCTTTTTGTCTTTTTTTGTGATTTTTAGTGTGTTTTAAAAGTATGTGTTAACGTTCTCTGGTTTGTTTTATGTGGGGGGTAGGGGAGGGAGTCGGGGGTTGGGGGAAACTTGTCTTCCAATCTCTTACCTTGCCGGAGATGCGATTGTTCTCCGGATCATATCTCCGGTCGCTCTGTGGCCTAACATCATGGAGCTGGTGGCTTTGCTTGAGCCTGATTTTTAGCCCCACCGCGTGGCCATGGACTTACCATCGGAGCCTGCGATCCCTTGCCTGGGATCGATGCTCCAACTGCATCCTGTGGATTTCACCATCGAGGAGTTTGCAGTCTCGGGTAGAGGCTGATGTTGGGAAGCTCCAAGAGGTTCGACCAGCCCCAACCTGGGGTCCGATCACCTGGCGCGGGGAGCTGAGATCCCCCCGATGCAGGAGCTTGATCGCCCTGTCATGAAGGGCCCGACCGCCGGTTACGGGAGCCAAGATCATCCCGACAACGGAAGGTTCGAGTGCACCGACCGTGGGAGAACAAAGAAGGGAAGAGATTTAACTTTTTTTGCCTTCCACCACAGTGAGGAATGTGGGGGAGTCGCTGTGGTGGATGTTCATGTTAAAAAATTATTTGGGTGTCTTGTTGCTCTTTATTGGTATGACTGTTTTGCAAATAAAATTCCTCATATGTTGCAAAACATGCTTTGCTAATAAAGTATTATTATAATAAAGTACTATTATGATTTCAAAGCTGTTTTTATTGTGGAAAGACTTCAGCAAATGAATCACAAGTTAGAAGTTTTAATGTGAAGTGAATTCCATATTTTTACAAAGCCCTGAAGCTGCAGGAATTGAACATTGTTATTTAAAGTGGAAAGGCCTTTTTAGGACCGCCAGAAACCGTTGTGGTAGAACTGTTCAAACTGAGCTGCTTAGGAACATTCAGTGTTGGAAGGAACCCCAGATGCTGGTTTAAACCGGAGATAGACGCAAACTGCAGGAATAACTCAGTGGGACAAGCAGCATCTCAGGAGAGAAGGAAAGGGTGATGTTCGGGTCTGAAGAAAGGTCTCGACCTGAAACATTACTCCAGCATTTTGTGTCAATCTTAGGAACATTCAGTATTTGCCGAAGATAGACACAAAATGATGGAGTGACTCAGCGGGACAGGTAGCATCTCTGGTCAACATGGATAGGTGATGTTTCGGGGCGGGACCCTCCGTCAGACTGAAGATAGACACAAAATTCTGGAGTAACTCAGCAGGACAGGCAGCATCTCTGGAGAGAAGGAATGGGTGATGTTTTTGGTCAGGACTCTTCTTCAGACTTTGTATTTGTATTCAGTATTTGCCCCTCACTTACTGGATTTATTTAAAAGGGACAGACCAATATTGGATGGTCTGCAAAGCCACAGGTGGAGATTGTTCCCTGCATCCAACTTGCAGGAACAACTTCATTTCAAGGTATAGATTTGCTTACAAAGGTTGGATAGAGGGACTAAAACATAGCAACACTAATTGCAATTTACAGGCAGCATAGTAATGAAAAAATAATAAATTTACCCTTAATTCTCATGTCATTGTCCTTGTACGTGGATTGATTCCTGCATATAGATTGTTTTCTGCAAATGTATGAATGTCTGCAAATGTGTTTATCTATGCATGCATGCATGCGAAGGATGTTGAAAATTCCTCCTATCTTGGGGCTTTATTTTTACATTTTTCTTTAAATATAATTAAAATAGATCCTGCTACTTTTGTTAAGCATATCAGATGGTTTCAGGCAACACCCTGTCTGTATACCAGGCTGTCAAGTTTGGTTTCAAATAGTGCTTTGATGTGGTGATTGTTTAAGATGATGGCTCCGATATAAATTTATGCATAACAGAAGGCATAGCTGGTGAGCAATTGTAATCCGGTTGCAGACAAATAAATACTGTAGATGTCTCCGATTAAGGTACATACCAGGATACTGCAGCTGACATTTTCACGTGATTGTTTTTTTAAATTATTGATGCTAGTCAGAAATTCATGGTATTGTACATTTAATAGTCCATATTCCTATAAACATAGAAGTCAAAGTTCTTTGGTTTCTGTTAATGTTCTGCTTTGTTTCAGAGGTTTAGTTTAGTTTCAAATTACAGCATGGAAACAGGCTGTTTGGCCCATCAACTCCACGTTGACAATCGATCAACCATTCACACACGTGGTGTGTTATTTACTCTCGACACACCTGGGGCAATTTACAGAAGGTGCAATTTACAGAGGCTAATTAACCTACAAACCCACAAGTCTTTGCCATGTGGAGGAAATTGGAGCACTTGCAGGAAACCTATGCAGTCACGGGAGAAAGTGAAAACTCCTCACAGACAGCACTGGAGATTAAAATTGAACCCAGGTATCTGTACTGTGAGGCAGCAGGTTACCAGCTGTGCCAATGAGCTTCCCTTAGGGTAGATCACTAAAACCCAGGGAAAAACAATAGGCAACTGATTGTTTTGGAGTTTCTGGGAGACTGTGATTTCTCTTGAAATCGTTGGCTGAATATATGTTCTTACATACACTGGTACCTGCTGAGTCCTATCCCTTAGTGTACTGATTTGTTACAATGCTCTTAGTTCCCAAATCCAAACGTTCTCTATATCACTGTAGATTGGTTAGTGCATGTGCACCAATCAGAGTAATGTACTAACACTAGCTCCACCTTACTGTACACTTTATATTAACACTAATTTCCCATATTGCCTCACTGGTGGTAGAGATGAACTAACAATGTGTTGTACTATACCATGAATGATGATTAAAGCTGACTTTGAACACCAGACTGTGTCTGTACAGTTGTTTACATGGTGTCAGACTAGCTGGAAATTATTAATTGCGTCTGTCTATTGGGTTTTATTTGCTTTTTATTAGTTTTGATCTTTTACAACGATGGCTCACTCGTGCCGCAAGCCAGCTCATCTTTGATGCAGACATAGGCGAACGATGGAGGCTCTTTGAGATTGACTATGAGCACTACATCAATATCGTCCATCGCAACAATCCAGATTAAGTCAAGGCATCGCTGCTCGTCAACCTGGCTGGACCTGAGGCTATGATTCACGTGCAAACCTTCGACTTTGTGCCAACCTGTGCTCAATCGGAACGGCCTGGTGGTGGTCCCAGCTGAGAAGATGCGCAACCCTAATGTGCTGCTACGTTAATTCTGTGAGTTATGTGACCTGCCATCAAACCGCATTCTGGAGAGACCAAAGTTCTTCGCATGTCAACAGCATCCTGACGAACCTGTGGAATATTTAATTTGTGATTTGAAGTACATGGCCCCGAGTCGCTTTGGTGAGATAACTAATGAGTTAAGATGCGACAAAATCATTAGCGGCATGTGTGATCAGAAGCTCATAACAGAGCTACTCAGAAATGCTGACCTGACTCTTGAACAGGCTGTGCATGCCTGCCATTTGTTGGAGGTTGTAGCCCCACTGAGTGATCAGCTTGCCACTCAGAAACATGATGTTAATCTGACCGGTTTCATTAAATGCACCGCGTCAGCTGCCACTAAAAGATTTGTGAATGAGCCACCGCAGAGGTGTGCTAACTGCAAGTATTTCCACAATAGAGGTCGCTGGTTTTGCCCAGCAAACGGCAAATCCTGCAATTACTGTAAGAAAATGAACCATTTTGCTGCATGCTGTCGTTCTCGTGGGATCCACAGTGCAATTTCAAAGTCTAATCTACTTCTGCTCCAGCAAGACCCAACAGTCTCCGACTCCCATGAACAGTTCAAAGTTGCCCAGCTGAATCAATTATCTCATATGATAGTTCTGCTGTTCACACTCTCCTCCACACATCTGGTAAGTCCTTGGACCCTGTTGTTACCGTGCACATCAATAACAAGTCTGTTACTGCTAAAGTCAACACGGGAGCGCTCGTGAGCGTAATGTCCCTGAAGGTCTATAACAAAATAAGAAATAATGAGACCTTGACTACGGATGCTTCTACCATGCACGCCTATGGGGGGGAGGTTCTGCACCCTCTCGGAAAAGCTGATTTCAAGTGGGTTTAGTGTCCTTTGGATGCGCTGTCCACAAGCTATGCCTATCTGATGAACCAACACAACAACTCCTGTCCCTATATCTGGATTTGTTCGACAACAAACTGGGCAAGTTACAAGATCACTATTGACCCCACTGCTGTCCCAGCAGTCCGGGCACCTCACCGCGTACCGCATGCTATGCATGACAGAATTCAAGCTGAACTGAGACACATGGTGTCCATGGGAATGCTGGCTGAAATAAGTAAACACAAAGACTGGGTCTCCACCATGGTCATTACAAAAAAGAAAGACAAAGATGTGCTCCATGTGTGCATTAACCCAAGAGACTTGAACACAGCTATTAAACGCCCACAATACCCGATGAGAATCATCGAAGGTGTTGCAGCTCAAATCCGTCATGCTACAGTGTTCTCAGTACTAGATGCCAAAAGCTCGTTTTGGCAGAAACCTCTCGATGATGCATCCTCAAACCTCACTACATTTGCCACACCATTTGGCAGATTAAAGTTCCTTCGAATGCCATTTGGAATTAACTCAGCCAGCGAGGTCTTTCAGAGAACTATGGAACAGCTATTCGCAGACTACCCAGATGCTATCATCATTGATGACATTCTGGTGTACGGCCATGACTTAGCGGAGCACGATTCTAATTTTAAAATGATTCTGGACAGGGCACGTGAGATCAACCTAAAGTTCAATCCCATGAAGTGCAAGTTTCGTGTCTCAGAGGTTACCTACGCCATGTTACCTATGACAGAGGTTACCTACGACATGTGTTCACAAGCGAAGGGTTAAAGCTGGACCCTAAGAAGACTGCAGCCATCAATGAACTACCTGCTCCCACAAAGGTCCACAGCATTCAGCGTTTCCTGGGCATGGTTAACTATCCGGGCAAGTTGATACCCAACCTCAGCAAATTTATCTTGCCACTGAGACAGCTCACTCACAAGGACACTTCCTGGACCTGGTACCAGCAACACTACCAAGTGTTCAACTCGTTAAAACTTCAGCTAGTCAGCAACCCCACCTTGACGTATTTCGCCCTCAAGCCGCCAGTCACTATCACCTGTGAAGCCTCGCAATACGGTTTAGGCGCAGCCTGCCTGCAAACATCAGCTGATGGCACCGTGCTACCTGTATCGTATGCCTCTCGCACCATGACAGAGACCGAGCAGCGATATGCCCAAATTGAAAAGGAGCTGCTTGCCTTCGTTTTTGCATGTTCCAAGTTTAGAGACTTAATCTTTGGGAAAACTATTACAATCTAAACTGACCACCAACCCCTGGTCACCATCCTGAACAAGCCTATTCATGCAGCGCCTGCACATTTGCAGCGCATGATGATGCAACTCCAGCGTTTTGATTTTTAAATTGTTTACAAAAAGGGCAAAAATATGCTCATCGCCGACACTCTCTCTCGAGCGCCACGGGCGTCCTGTGAACAACATCTTTTTGAGTGCGATGAGCTTTCTGTGCTTAAAGTCGACTTCGTTCCCACAAAACAATTGCTTCGCCTTGTGGAACACACAGCTGCTGACAGAACGCTTCAGCTGCTCTCCTCCATTATCAAGAGTGATTGGCCCACAAAACAATCCAACACACCACTAGATATACAGCCATTCTTCTTAGTTCGCGATGAACTGGTGATACAAGACTGGGTCATTGTTAAGGGTCACAAAGTTGTGATTCCCTCATCCCTGCACGATGAATACTACAAAGAGGTCCACAGCGGTCACCCAGGTACCGAGGCTACGCTTGCCCATGCCCAAAGCATGTTTTATTCGCCAGGAATGTCCAAATACATATGTTAAAAACGGCATCCTGCTCCATTTGCAACAGCTTGGTACTTCACCAACAGAGACAGCCTCTCCTGCAACAACCCGATCCAGAACTACCTTGGTCATGCGTCGTTGCAGATATTTTTTAGTGACATGATAACTAGTTCTGGTCGATTCCTATTCCAAATGGTTTGAACTTGATCTGCTTCCTACCATTACATCTGAGATGGTTATACAGAAGCTTCAGAGACACTTCTCTGTACAGGGCGTACCAGTTCGACTGCAAACTGACAACGGGAGACAGTTCACCAGCCAGGCATTTAATAACTTTGCCAAACGTTGGAACTTTCAGCATGCTACCAGCAGCCCCGAATACCCTCAATCCAACGGCCTCGCTGAGCCTGCTTGCAGGAGCACAAAAACAGTTAATGGAACGCTCGCATCTTGCCATTTCCGACGTCTACCTGGATCTGTTAATCCTGGGAAACATTTCCAGGGATGGTGTTCTATGCTCTCCCGCCCAGCGGCTGATGTTTCGCACGACACGGCCCCAGCTCCCCGTCGCCCAGCAACAGCTGAAGCCACAGGTGCTCAAACCAGCTGCGGTCCAGAAGCGCATTCAGGAGAAACATGATGTCCAGAAGGGCTCCTATGACAAGTCGAGCAGACCACTAAAACCGTCAAGTGGTTTGCCTGCAGACTGCAGTTGGACATACCCGACTGGGTTTCATTGAGGAGCCAGCCAAGGAACTTCATTCCTACCTTGTCAACGTCGATGGTGTTCTGTATTGGCGCAGCAGTCAACATTTTCTGCCTGTGAACGAACTGCGACTATCTCCTCCTGGTCCTTACGCACCGTCATTGGTTTTCAAGACACCTGCTACTGTTGTCCTCCCCAGACCCCCTGACCACAGCATGTATTCTCTGTGCATTTGGTTTCCTCGTCCCCCTAGTCCTGCATGCTCGCCCTGCAACTCTTTTGCTAGTCCTCTTTTGCTAGTCCTGCAGCTTTTCTCTACGGGGAAGGATGTAGATTGGTTAGTGCATGTGCACCAATCAGAGTAATGTACTAATACTTGCTCCACCTTACTGTACACTTTATATTAACACTCATTTCCCATATTACATGGTTAAACTGGTGGTAGAGATGAACTAACAACGCATTGTACTACTCCACCATGAATGATGATTAAAGCTGACTTCGAACACCAGACTGTGTCTGTACAGTTGTTTACAATCACCATCTGTATCTCTCATTTCCCTTTCCTCTGACTCTCAGCCTGAAGAAGGGTCTCGACCTGAAACATCACTTATTCCCTTTCTACAGAGATCCTGTCCGACCCACTGAGTTACCAGCTTTTTGTGTCTACCTTCCATTATATTCACTGTATACTCGAAAAAATACATCTGCTCAGGCTGCCTGCTGCTGTGTAGCTGTGCAGGGAACCTGCCATTCTCACAGCAATGAAAGGGGAATCTCATTACTGCATGGTTTGGTGTGGAATGAACCATGGAGGAAATGTGCATAGGTTGCATTGGGAGCTGGGTTTGGACGGCTGGGCCTGCAGACCATTGCTTGCATTTCCAGTGGCTGCCCCGAGTGTTAGCAAACCACATGGACTTGTGTTCTGCATCTGTCAGAGAAAGTTCACCATTTGCGGGCAATGCAGGGACCCATGGGCCAGTAATGGCCCATTGTCACTGTGCCGACCAGGATGCGGCACCAATCCCCATCTCACAACTCTAGACCCTCACCTCAGGCAGTGCAGAACTGGCCCTCACAGACAGACATTGCATGTTGGTTTGTAATCTCATTCCTCATCAAGATATGTGACAACGAGATAGTAAGATTAAATGAGAACTTACCAGTTTGAAGTTTGATCTTTATTTTATGAGGAGTTACGATGAGCGATTACGTGAAGAAGTCCCGCCAGTCCGCATGCGCGTCAATCTTCAAAGTAGCAGTGCGAAATCACAGATAACAGTAATTGAAGTAACATAGTAAGATTAGAAACCTATAACTACCAGATGACCTTTGTGATATGAGGGTTGGGAGCAGTGGGCACATAATCGCTCATCGTAACTTCTCATAAATAAAGATCAAACTTCAAACTGGTAAGTTCTCGTTTAATCTTACTATTTTACTTCGGAGTCACGTGAGTGTCACGTGAGTGAAGACTTCAAAGCTCTGTGATTTCATGCCGTGGATACGAGTCCATGCGACACACTGCCTCGGTTGACACAGGATGAGTAATAACAAATAATGCATTCAAACATGATACAGACTTAAACACATTGATGCTTTATTTAACAAAAGAAAAACAATAGCTACCCCTCTCTCCCAGGGGGAAGCTACAAAACATAATTCAAAATAGAGTAGCCAAATACCCCTGGTGTGGCAAGAGGTTTATGATAGAACCTTTCTTTTCTTTTAAAAAAAAATATTTTTATGAGAAGTACATATCAAAAGAAGAATGTACATATCACATACATTCTTAATATTATTAATATTAACAATTATTTCAAATTTGTACTTCTATGTATTTTTCATATTTAATATAGGTAGGAAGAAAAAAAGAGAAAAATAAAATAAAAATAGAAATTCAAAAAGATGAATGAAGTATTAAGCGGTTTATACATCATTGAAGATATATCCATGGGTTATTATGTGTAAATCTTCATCTACTCCTTCATTCAGGCTTCAGTCAGGATCTCGCACCGAACCACTTTGACCCTTTAAATATTAAATAAATGGAGACCATATCCCTCTGAAATGATCCAGGTTGCCCAGAAGGACAAGTCTTAATCTTTCCAGACGAAGTGTCTCCGACATTCCAGTGATCCACATTTTGATTGTGGGGGATGTAGGACCTTTCCAAAATTTCAATATTAGTTTTTTCCCAATTATTAAACTGTAATCGATAAAAATTATTTGATTCATTGTTATTAATTGATCTGTTTCTAATATTCCTAATATTATTAATTTTGAGTCAGGAACCAAATTTGTATTAACAACATTCGAAATTATCTTAAAAATTTCTATCCAAAAGTTAGTAATTTTTATACAGTTTGTGAATGAGTGCGTTAAGTTAGCTTCTGAGTGTTGACATTTATCACATATGGCAGATATATTTGAAAAAAATCTATATAACTTGGATTTGGAATAATGTAATCTATGTAATACTTTAAATTGTATCAAAGAGTGTCTAGCATTTAACGAACAGTGGTGTATATGTTGTAAGCTTTCATTCAATATTTCTGGTCTAATTATTTGACCTAATTCGTTTTCCCATGATTGCCTATATGTTTCTGTCATTGGTACGTCGTTTTCCAATAAAATATTATAAATATATGATATCAATTTTTCTGTATTTGGATGTTTATTTAGACATTCATCTAAATTTCTGCCTTTCTATTTCTAAATTCCTGCGTGTTTGATTTTACATAGTCTCTAATTTGTAAATATCTAAAATAATCTTTTGGATGTAATCCATACATTTGTTGTAATTCTTGAAATGAAATAAAGGAGTTTTCCTTGTAGAGATCGCCCATCTTATTAATTCCATAATTTTTCCATTGTAAAAAACCTTTGTCCATCATTGAGGATTTAAATGTAACATTGTTTACAATGGGGAGAGCTAGTGGTATGCATTCCAATTTTAATGTTTTCTTTAGTTGTTTCCAAAACGTATCCCACTTTCTATTATAGGGTTTTCTTTATAGGTTTTCTTACCTAGTTTAACATTGGCAAATAAGATCAAGCTAATGTCAAAAGGTGAACAATCTTCTTTTTCCATTTTTAACCAATTTGGTTGTTTATCTAATTCATCCAGCCAAAAATTCATATTTTTAATAGTAACTGCCCAGTAATAAAACATAAAATTTAGCAGTGCTAGACCACCATTTATTTTTGATTTACATAAATGTTTTTTATTTATTCTATGGCTCTTATAATCCCAGATAAAATTGGTGACTATGGAGTCAACTTTAAAAAAAATAAATTTAGGAAGATATATTGGTATCAATTGGAAAATATATAGTATTTGCGGAAGAAAAATCATTTTTATTGCATTAATTCTACCTAACATTGAAATAGGTAACGTTTTCCAATATAAAATATTCTTATGTAATTTATTCAATAAGGGCGGGAAATTAGATTTAAATAAATAATCATATCTTTTTGTTACGTGAATTCCAAGATATTTGATTTTTTCTTTTGCTATCTTAAAAGGATATTGTTGTAATCTATGTAGGTTATTTACCATTATTGGCATGTTCACTTTTGTTCCAATTAATGCTATATCCTGAAAACGAGCCAAATTCGGTTATTAAATTTAATAAATTTGAAATACTAATTTCCGGTTTTGTAATATAAAGTAATACATCATCAGCATATAAGGAAATTTTATTTTCAGTTTCTCTGGTTTCGTACCCATATATTTCAGGATGCAATCTCCCGCTTTGAGCTAATGGCTCAATTGCGAGTGCGAACAATAGTGGGGATAAGGGACAACCTTGTCTGCAGCCTCGAAATAAATTAAATTTAGTTGATAACATTTGGTTTGTTAGTATTCTAGCTGTTGGATTAGCGTATAATAATTTAACCCATGATATAAACTTCTCTCCCAACTTAAAAATTTCCATGACCGAAAACAGATAAAACCATTCCACCTGGTCAAAGGCTTTCTCCACGTCTAACGAAATAATGACTAAATCTTTATTAATACCTCTTTTCGAATATATAATATTGAATAATCGTCTCAAGTTATATGAGGAATATCGTTTTGGTATAAATCCTGTTTGATCCGGGTGAATTAATTTGTTGATCACTGTGCTTAATCTTTGTGCTAGTATTTTAGTTAATATTTTTTGATCGGTGTTTTAAAGAGCTATAGCTCTATATGATCCTGGATCATCCAGATCCTTATCTATTTTAGGTATAAGTGTTATAATAGATTTGTTTAACGTTTCTGGTAGTTTCTGTTGGGTATAAATATATTCATAAACTGTCTTCAAACGTGGTGCAATCAGATCATAGAATGTTTTATAAAATTCCGAACCAATACCATCTTGTCCCAGGGTTTTACCATTTTTTAATGATTTAATAGATTCTTCGATTCCGATCAGTTTGATGATAGAACCTTTCAAATGTCAGTTCTTTGGACCATCCTGTGGCCGCGAGGATTTCATCTAGAGGGACGTCCAGTGCCCTTGCTGCTGACGTTGCTACCGCCCTGGTAGAGTGAGATTAAAAAAAACATCAGTCTCCACTCCGGCGCAAACCAGAACCTGTTTCAGCCACCTTGAGATGGTCTGTACCGACACATTCTTATGAGGCTTTTTGTGACTGATGAATAATGCTAATTCGGGGCCTCTGAGCTCTTGGTGACCTCAATATACCACCGTAAGTGCGTAACTACACATGTGCAAAGATCTGAAACCAGTGCCATGAGCATAACCATGCTCACATCCCAGATTTCTGTGTACCTGGGCCTGGGGGGATTACAGTTAAAAATACCCTTCATGAACCAAGATATTAGAGGGTGAGTCCCAACACAGTATTGTCCTGATTTTTCCCACAGGTAGGACAATAAGGCATCCCTGGCACTATTGATGGCACTAAGTCGCTCATCAAAGTATAGCGTGGAAAGAAATTCCAACACGTCAGGTACCCTTGCCGTATGATATGAAATGTTCGACTGCAAACACCTCCCATTTCTTGATATGAGAAATATATTGTTTTTCAGTACTATCCCTCCAGGCCGCAGTAATCATATCCACCGTACGCCCTGATAGTCCGAGCCCCAGGAACGGTCTCCTCGGAATCTGCAAATCAATAGATTAATGCGATCATGTAGTGGATGATTCAAGTTCAAGTGTTTATTGTCATGTGTCCCTGATAGGACAATGAAATTCTTGCTTTGCTTGAGCACACAGAACATAGAAGGCATTTACTACAAAACAGATCAGTGTGTCCATATGCCATATATAAATATATACACACCTGAATAAATAAACAAATAAAGTGCAAATAACAGATAATGGGTTATTAGTTATCAGAGTTTTGTCCGAGCCAGGTTTAATAGCCTAATGGCTGTGGGGAAGTACCTATTCCTGAACCTGGTCAATGCAGTCTTCAGGCTCCTGTACCTTCTACCTGAAGGTAGCAGGGAGATGAGTGTGTGGCTAGGATGGTGTGGGTCTTTGATGATACTGCCAGCCTTTTTGAGGCAGCGACTGCGGTAAATCCCCTCGATGGAAGGAAGGTCAGAGGCAATGATGGACTGGGCAGTGCTTAGTACTTTTTGTAGACTTTTCCTCTCCAGGGCGCTCAAGTTGCCAAACCAAGCCATGATGCAACCAGTCAGCAAGCTCTCTACTGTGCACCTGTAGAAGTTAGAGAGAGTCCTCCTTGACAAACTGACTCTCCGTAATCTTATCAGGAAATAGAGGTGCTGGTGAGCTTTCTTGATAATTGCATCAGTGTTCTCGGACCAGGAAAGATCTTCAGAGATGTGCACACCCAGGAATTTGAAGCTCTTGACCCTTTCAACCATCGACCCGTTCATATAAACCGGACTGTGGGTCCCCATCCTACTCCTTCCAAAGTCCACAATCAGTTCCTTGGTTTTGCTGGTGTTGAGGGCCAGGTTATTGTGCTAGCACCATATGGACAGTTGCTCGATCTCTCTTCTGTACTCCGACTCATCCCCATCAGTGATACGTCCCACAACAGTGGTGTCATCAGCGAACTTGATGATGGAGTTCACACTGTAATCGGCTACACAGTCATCAGTATAGAAAGAGTACAGCAGACGGCTGAGCACGCAGCCTTGAGGTGCTCCCATGCTGATTCTCCCCAGTTACAGGATGAACCAGCAGGTTACTGCTTTTGGGGATAGCCATAAAAGGCTGTGTTATTAGTCTCAGAACTAGTGGAAACCATGGCTGTGTCGGCCAGTCGGGAACTACCAAAATGCCTGAGGCGGAGTCCTGCTCGATCTTAATCAAGCACCGGCTGATGAGGCAAAATGGGGGAAATGCATATAAAAACATTCCATCTCAGTGTAGCGAGAATGCATCTACTGCCACTGCCCTAGGGTCTGGTTCCCATGAAACGGGATGCAAACAAGTCAATACCGAGCGACAATATAATTGAATAAGAGGGCAGGACATGAGAATTAAGGGACAGATGTTTAGGGGTAACATGAGGGCAAACTTCTTTACTCAGAGAGTGGTGGGTGTGTGGAATGATCTTCCAGCAGAAGTGGTGGAGGCAGGATCGATTTTAACATTTAAAAGTAAAGTGGATAGGTATATGGACGGGAAGGGAATGGAGGGGTATGGTCTGAGTGCAGGTAGATGGGACTAGGGGAAAATAAATGGTTGGCACGGACTGGAAGGGCTGAGAAGGCCTGATTCTGTGCTGTAATTGTTATATGGTTATATGTTCTATGGTTATTTCACGATTCAACATCCATTCTGTGTTGTCATTAAATTTTCGTGACTTGGTGTCTGCGACCACATTAAATCTACCTGGTAAATAGGTAACTGAAATCCAGATGTTTCTTGTAATACACAGTGCCAGATTAGGTTAGCCAACTTATCACATGATACTGACTTGATTCCACCCATGTGATTAACGTATGCTACTGCTGTAGTATTGCCAATCTGAAGCTGCACATGCAAATCATGCATACTAGTACAATATGCCTTGAGTGCTCCCAAGAACTTTAAATAGTTAATACCATGGGATTGAAGAATTAATGCCTCATGCATATTCCACCTGCCCCCACAGCTGGAGGTGGTATCAGTAGCTCCCCATCCTAGAGCACTAACATCAGTTTGTAAAATAACTGAAGGTGTATCAATCAGAATTTTACTGAAGCAATGCCAAACATTTGCTATCCACCAATGTAACTCAGCAACGGCTTCGGCTGGTAACCACGTTGGTCTATCGAAATGACCTGCATGCTGTATGAGTGCCTGCTCCTTTGCACATTGCAAATTTTGATAATGTAACGGTTCAAACTGTGTGGCTGGAAAAGCAGCCACTAATTTGCCAATTATACTAGCCACATGCCAAATAGAAGATTGTTGCTCATCAACGAGGTTGTTACAAGCTTCTATTAACTCTGCCCTCTTGCCTGGAGGCAGAGTCACAGACATGTGAGTTTAATTAATGGTGAACCCCAAATAATCAATGTCTCTAGATGGTATCAATTTGGATTTAACTGGATGGATGAGAAACCCCAATCTCTCAAACACGAGTTTGGTAGTTGAAACAGATAATTCAGCTGATTGCTGAGTCTTGCCTATGATTAGGATATCATTCAAATATGATCCTGAACACCGGTTTTAACAACTTTGTAAATAATCTAGGAGCTGAAGTTAATCCATTAAGCAATGCTTTAAACTGCCATAATTGCTTCATCCAGCTAAATTTCAAATATCTCCAGTGATTGTAATGAATGGGTACTGAATAGCATGCATCTTTGAGATCTATGCATGCCACATAGCATCCTTTGGAAACAATTTGTACACAAATTGGTGAGATTGATGAAAAGATTTCTCAATGACCCCTTTTGCAGCTAGCGTTTCAATTTCAGCTTGTACACCTAAAGACCCTGGTTGTGAAAAACAGACTGTCCATCTAGGTGTATGCTGTATAGGTGGGCATAATTTGAAAATGAATTCAATTCGGAACCCTAGTATACTGTGCAGTATAAACAAATCTGAGGTTATACAACACCACTCATTGAAAAACAAATGTAACCTCCCACCAACTTGTGACTGACCTATACATTTCGGAAAAGATCCAGATCCGCCTACCCCCATGGTTGGTGTTATAAACTCCTGCCCCCGTGTCCTGGAGGGGAATAATATTGGCGTACGCCAATTGCGCATAGTTGGCTGGGCCAGGCTTGGTCCTTGGCCTGAAGCCTATGCAGCGAACTGTTGGTAGGGGTGCTGCTGCCAGAGGGAATTTTTGCTGGTTGGTTGGGCTTTTACAAGGCCAACTGTTTCCACCTCATCATCCAATTCTCGGACCTGTTTCGACAGGTCGTCACTGAACAGTAAATTTGGCAGCTGCACATTGCTTGACTTGCATAGTGCCGCAAATGTAGGATTCAGCATGGGGCAGATTGCACTCTTCCTCAAACAGTTTATCTCAAAATGTGCATTGCACATTAGAGCAAGCACATCCTGCTGCTCCTCAGAGAAGAGCCCCATCATCAACCGATCTAGCAAAAGCTGTTATTCCTGAAGCAAGCAGCTTCAGAATCTTTTGGAGTTGGGGATGGCATCAAACAGGAAATTAGAAATGCGTGCAACAAGGGTAACACGGTTATAATGGGTGACTTCAATCTGCATGTAGATTGGGTGAATCAAATTGGCAGGGGTGCTGAGGAAGAGGATTTCTTGGAATGTACGCGGGATAGTTTTCTCAACCAACATGTGGAGGAACCAACGAGAGAGCAGGCTATTCTAGACTGGGTATTGAGTAATGAGGAAGGGTTAGTTAGCAGTCTTGTTGTGCGTGGCCCCTTGGGCAAGAGTGAACATAATATGGTTGAGTTCTTCATTAGGATGGAGAGTGACAAAATTAAGTCAGAAACAAGGGTTCTGAACTTGAACAAAGGTAACTTTGAAGGTATGAGATGTGAATTGGCCAAGATAGACTGGCAGGTGGTTCTTAAAGGGTTGACAGTGGATGTGCAATGGAAGGTATTTAAAGACTGCATGGATGAAGTACAAAAGTTGTTCATACCAGTTTGGCAAAAGAATAAATCGGGGAAGGTGGTGCATCCATGGATAACAAGGGAAATCAGGGATAGTATAAAAACAAAAGATGAGGCATACAAATTTGCCAGAAAAAGCAGCCTACCGGAGGACTGGGAGAAATTCAGAATCCAGCAGAGGAGGACAAAGGGCTTAATTAGGAAAGGGAAAATAGATTATGAAAGGAAACTGGCAGGGAACATAAAAACTGACTGCAAAAGTTTTTATAGATATGTGAAGAGAAAGAGACTAGTTAAAACAAATGTTGGTCCCTTGCAGTCAGAAACAGGTGAATTGATCATGGGGAACAAGGACATGGCAGACCAATTGAATAACTACTTTGGTTCTGTCTTCACTAAGGAAGACATAAATAATCTGCCGGAAATAGCAGTGGAACGGGGGTCAAATAAGATGGAGGAACTGAGTGAAATCCAGGTTAGCCGGGAGGTGGTGTTGGGTAAATTGAACGGATTGAAGGCCGATAAATCCCCAGGGCCAGATAGTCTACATCCCAGAGTACTCAAGGAGGTAGCCACAGAAATAGTGGATGCATTAGTGATAATATTTCAAAATTCCTTAGATTCTGGAGTAGTTCCTGAGGATTGGAGGGTAGCTAATGTAACCCCACTTTTTAAAAAAGGAGGGAGAGAGAAAGCGGGGAATTACAGACCAGTTAGTCTAACATCGGTTGTGGGGAAACTGCTAGAGTCGGTTATTAAAGATGGGATAGCAGCGCATTTGGAAAGTGGTGAAATCATTGGACAAAGTCAGCATGGATTTACGAAAGGTAAATCATGTCTGACAAATCTGATAGAATTTTTCGAGGATGTAACTAGTAGAGTGGATAAGGGAGAACCAGTGGATGTGTTATATCTAGACTTTCAGAAGGCTTTCGACAAGGTCCCGCATAAGAGATTAGCATACAAACTTAAAGCACACGGTATTGGGGTTCAGTATTGATGTGGATAGAGAACTGGCTAGCAGACAGGAGGCAAAGGGTAGGAGTAAACGGGTCCTTTTCAGAATGGCAGGCAGTGACTAGTGGGGTGCCGCAAGGCTCAGTGCTGGGACCCCAGCTATTTACAATATATATTAATGATTTGGACGAGGGAATTCAATGCAACATCTCCAAATTTGCAGATGATACCAAGCTGGGGGGTATAGTTAGGTGTGAGGAGGATGCTTGGAGGCTGCAGGATAGGCTGATTTGGATAGGCTGAGTGAATGGGCAGATGCATGGCAGATGCAGTATAATGTGGATAAATGTGAGGTTATCCACTTTGGTGGCAAAAACATGAGGGTAGACTATTATCTGAATGGTGGCAGATCAGGAAAGGGGGACATGCAACGAGACCTGGGTGTCATGGTACACCAGTCATTGAAAGTAGGCATGCAGGTGCAGCAGGCAGTGAAGAAAGCAAATGGTATGTTAGCATTCATAGCTAAAGGATTTGAGTATAGGAGCAGGGAGGTTCTACTGCAGTTGTACAGGGTTTGGTGAGGCCACACCTGGAGTATTGCGTACAGTTTTGGTCTCCAAATCTGAGGAAAGACGTCCTTGCCATAGAGGGGGTACAGAGAAGATTCACCAGACTGATTCCTGGGATGTCAGGACTTTCATATGAGGAAAGATTGGATAGACTCGGCTTGTACTCGCTGGAATTTAGAAGATTGAGGGGGGATCTTATAGAAACTTACAAAATTCTTAAGGGGTTGGACAAGCTAGATGCTGGAAGATTGTTCCCGATGTTGGGGGAGTCCAGAACAAGGGGTCACAGTCTAAGGATAAGGGGGAATTCCTTTAGGACCGAAATGAGGAAAACATTCTTTACACAGAGAGTGGTGAGTCTCTGGAATTCTCTGCCACAGAAGGTAGTTGAGGCCAGTTCATTGGCTATATTTAAGAGGGCGTTAGATGTGGCACTTGTGGCTAAATGGATCAGGGGGTATGGAGAGAAGGCAGGTACAGGATACTGAGTTGGATGATCAGCCATGATCACATTGAATGGCGGTGCAGGCTCGAAGGGCCGAATGGCCTACTCCTGCACCTATTTTCTATGTTTCTATGTTTCTATCAGTTCTTGGGCTCTGATCCCCGCACCCATGTAACACTAGATTGGGTGGTTTACGGTTGGAACTCTGAGTGAGGCATAATTTGTGTGTGTCTGATATTTTTTGGAGGTTTCCTCCATCATGAGGTCTTGAAGTTGGTGTGAGACCATGTAGTTTATGGTCCTGGTCAGATCCTCATTCAGTAGTCCCACAGTTCCAGCTGGGATAGCAAATTTAGATGCCACGTTTGGCACCCCAGATTCCTGGCCTCCTTGCCTGAAGGTATGCTCAATAACCATACCCCCGACCTCGGAGTCAGAACAAAACTGACTCTTTGTACTCTCCTCCTCCAAGAGGGAGACATTATGCAGCCCTTCTTCAGGTGCTGCTGCCACTGGCCCCAGAGGATACCCGCGGATATAAAGCTCGTCGTCCACGAGCATATCGGGATGGAGCATCCTCTCCATGAGGAGTTCCATTCTGAACAGCCGCCCAAAAACGGCATCCATCATGGGAGGGCTATCCTCCTGACCCGACTTATCAGAGTCTACGGGCCATACGTACATTTTGGTGGCTTTCCGGCCCACCGGAGTAGCCATGGTGCATTCACCTGGACCAAGTCGGAAGCCACTGGCTATGCCGTCACTGACTCTGAAGGCGATATGGGCGGCCGCCCGCTACCCGCACTGCCGCAGTTACCATTTTCTCCATAGCCGACTTGTTGCAAACAAGATTTACCGACCGCAGGAACGACCTCAGCTAAGTTTTTTAAATTTAAAAAAATATTTTGATAGAAGTAAGTACAATAGTGTGGTACTTGAGTACCTAATACATACATACATATTTCCATTCTTGTACAACTTCGTATTTTTGATTTAATAATAAAAGAACAGTGAGAGAAAAAAGAAATAAAGAGTGTCGGAATAGATAGACAAGCGAGTAGAAACAGATAGCAAAATAAATAAAGGACATAGAAGAGAAGCTAAATAGATTGAAATAGAAGGAGAAAGTAAAGTAAAGAGCGATTAGGAGAGATCTACCTATTTCGTATTTTTGCCCATCCGTCACCCGGTTCTAAACCATTTAATTTCTAAGGTTATGTTTTGTTGCACCATGTGCTTGTAAAAAGTTGATAAAAGGAGACCAAGTCTTTAAGAATTGGTCTACTTTGCCTAGTAGGAGAAATCACATTTCTTCAAGATGTAGCGTTTCAGACATGTTTGACATCCAAATTTTGAATGTTGGCGTGGTTGCGTTTTTCCAAAATTTGAGTATAAGGTTTTTTGATGTTATTAGACCGTAATTAAGAAAAGCTTCTTGGAATATAGTTAGTTTACTCCCCTCTTCCATTGATCCAAAGATAATCAGTTCTGCATTGGGGTTCAATTTTATGTTGAATAGTTTTGTAAAAATTCCACAAATTTAATTCCAAAATGTATACAGTTTTTTACAAGAGACAAAGGAATGTGCTATAGTGGCATTTTGAGTTAGACATTTGTCACAAATGGGAGAAACATTTGAGAATATTTTATTCAGTCTAGTTTTAGAATAATATAATCTATGTAAAATTTAAAATTGAATTAGGTTAAGTCTTACATTAATTGAACATTTATTTGCATATAATAAATTTTTTTCCCATCTATCATTAGGAATTTTTATCAATAACTCTTGTTCCCAGTCCCTTCTAATTGCCTCTGTCATTGGTGTTTGTATATTTAAAATTATATTATATAAGTAAGATATTAAATTGCTTGATTCTGCCTTTCTATTCATTCTTTCCTCCAATAAATCTGGGGTTAGAGTTTGATTTCCTTGTATATATTTCTTCAAATAATCTTGAATTTGAAGATATTTGAAATATTGATTACTTTTCAAATTATATTTTAGTTGGAATGATAAAAGTTCTCCCATTTCATACATATCTCCCATTGTTTTAATTCCTAATCTTTCCCAATGCATAAACGTTTTATCAATAATAGATGGTTTGAATGAGGGATTATTAGCTATTCTCAGCTATGTTTAAAACTTACCTCAGGGTTTTTAACTTACTGCTGGTGGAGCTACGCGCCTGCCAGCCCGTCAGTGTGCCATGCGTCTGACGTAATGACGCGCATGCGGACTGGCGGGACTTCTTCACGGAATCACACACGTGACTCCGAAGTAAAATCATAGATTCATTGAGTCATCAGCATGGAAACAGACACATCGGTCCAATTACTCTACGCCAAACAAAAAGCCCAAATGAGAAATTCATACTTGCCTGCGTATGACCCATATCTCTCTAATCTTTCTATCCACGTATCTGTCCAAATGTTTTTTAAATGCTGTTATTTTGCCTGCCTCAATGACATCCTCTTGTGTCTTGAGATGCAAGAAACTGCAGATGCTGGAATCCTGAGCAAAACATAAAGGGCTGGAGTATCTTAGCGGATTAGGCAATGTTCCAAAATGAATTTTCACCAGTGTCTTGTACAACATAATGACCCAACTTCTATATTCAATGCCTGACTGATGATTGCCAATGTGCCAAAGCCTTCTTGACCACCCTATCCACCTGTGATGCTTGTGTGCTTGTACACCTTTACAGCACTCCCCAGGGCTCTACCATTTACTGCAAAAGTCCTACCCTGGCTTGACTTCCCATAATGAAACATCTCACACATCTGATTTCTATTCCTCCATCCAATTGCTCAGCTGATCTAGATCCTCTGTAATTGTTAATAACCTTCTCTACTGTCTTCCTAATTTGGTGTCACCTGCAAACATACTAATCATGTCTTATACATTCTCATCCAAATTTTTAGTATAGTTTAGTTTAGAGATGCAGCGCGGAAACAGGCGCTTCGGCCCACCGGGTCCACGCTGACCAGCGATCCCCGCACATTTGGTCTAACCTACGCACACCAGGGGCAATGTTATATATTTATACCAAGCCAATTAGCCTACAAACCTGTACTTCCCGCATCCTGCACATCACTTCTTTGCACTTCTGCCCTCAGGTAAGCATTACAGCTCCATCAAATCACACACCACAAGATTAACAAACAGTTTCTACCCCAAGGCCATCACCACTCTGAACTCTGCACTGAACACACAGCCCCCATAGCCAGTATTTTATACTGCCACAACACTATTATGTGAAATATTGCACATTCTGACTTGACTTGAAATTTTCTTGACGTTTTTGTTATTCGTTATTCGTTATTATTTGTCTGTTATGTTGGAGCTCCGCTCGGGCAGTGCGCCAGACATTTCATTGTATGTATTTACAATGACAATGTGTATTATTATTATTATTATTATTATTATTATTATTATTATTATTATTATTATTATTATTATTAATATTTATATTATTATTATTATTATTATTATTATTATTATTATTATTATTATTAAACCGAAGATCTCAGAGAAAACCCATGCAGATCACGGGGAGAACATACAAACTCCATACAGACAGCACCCGTAGTCCCTGGCACTGCAAGGCAGCAACTCTACACTGCTGTGCCGCTATTGTGATATAAATCACAAACGTCAATGGTCCCGGCACTGCCCCTGGGGCATACCACTACTTATAGACGTCCAGTCTGAAAAACAGTCTTCTATGATTGCCCTCTGCTTCCTACCATCAAGCCAATTAATGTATCCAATTAGTTAGCTTTCCCTGGATCCCACACAATCTAAAAGCCCTGTCCCATGGTACGAGTTCATTTCAAGAGCTCTCCCGAGTTTGCCTGATTCGAACTCTGAGATTTACGGTAATGGCCACTTGTCGGTACTCGGGGCTCTCATGGACATTTCTCAACATGTTGAAAAATCTTCACGAGTCTTCCCGTGCTTACCTGCCATTAGTGAGTCTTCCTGAGTACCTGCCGTTAGCGTTACGAGTCGCTAAGAGACGTCCCCGAGCTATGACATACCTGCTACGTTCATTCTCCGTGCTTACCATGAGTTTGATTTTTTTTTAACTCGGGAGAGCTCTTGGAATGAACTCGTACCGTGGGACAGGGCTTTTACTTTCCAGAGCAATCCCCGATGCGGAACATTGCCAAAGGTTTTATTTTTGAGGGCGGATTGAGCACTCAACCAGGTTTCTGGACATGTTGGGTATAAATGTACCGGAAAAAAAACAGAAGCAATTTACCCGCACATGCACCAGATTTTAACCACTGTGCATGTTTAAATATAGCATCAATGTCTCTTTGTAGCTCCGTGATGATTAGTCGTATCTTGAGGAAATACAAATCATCAGCAATTAAACTTAATAAAACCAGATGTCATGACCTCTTTCAACCCTAAATAATTAATAGCAACAAATAAATCATGTTGCAAAATAAGGGTTTGGGATTATATGGCCCCACTCAGGCCATCAGGTGGGATAACGAACCAATGAAATATTTTTGAGGTATGCTACCTGTTGTAATTTCATTACCATAATGTAGGAAATATGCATGTCACTCTGTACCTTAGCGGTAACATGCATTCGTCAATAAATATCTGAGAAAGTGTAAAGAAAAATTTAAGCTTACAATTGATTTGTTAGAGTTGTTTTTTAAATACATTTTACATTTCTTATGTGAGGATATATTATACATTTGGAATATGCAGTTTGATTTGCAATCTGCCCTATAACAACAATCATGTCATCTGCAAAATGACAGTAATTGCACTTCAAAAGCAATTAATTTTGCTGTGTGATTTGGTGCACAAATTCTTGAGGTGAATACCAGCAAACAGCACACATCTCATTCTCTTTTGTAATGGGTACAGCAAAAGCCAGTTTGTACACAAGGTCTCTCAAATAGCAGTAAGGTAATTACACCTATTAGACAGCACTGAAGGAGGTTATTTGATCCATCTAATTTATGTTGGTTTCATTTTCCACACAAATCATCACCCATTCTGTTTAAGCTGTTGTAGCTTTTTCCCAGGTGATTGAGTTAGCATCTGTTTAAGTCACTAGAATGGGATTCGAATCATACACCTGCAGCAAATTTCTACCATCTACGTAACACATTATGGCATTAGTTATATATCTGTTTCAGGCAATGTGTGATATAACTCACTGTCCCGTCTTGCTATTGTTATGTGAGAGCCCAGAATGCAATATGTGCATTAATAGAGCAACTTTAATGGTATCTTACAGCCTATCAAGGTTTTTTGTAAATTTGTCGTAGTCGAAATGAAGAAAACACAGCAAAGTCGCATGATGATCAATATGTGAATGTCTAGACAGTCTGCTCCTTTTATAGTAAAGTTGATTCAGCAAAAAATATTATTCTGGACACCAGAGATTGCTTATGTTTTCGACTTCCAATGCCTTAGAATCTTTTTATCCATTTGCAATTGCAGTCAAAGTATTGATTTCATGTCTCTGAAAAAAGCAGGATGCCGACTCTCTGTTTTCCCTTCTTTGTACTGAATTCTGACATGGAATTTGAACCAGTAACAATGAGTAACAAGAATGCTAACCACTGGGGCACACAACATTTACCATGGTGAAGACCTTGAGGGCCACTGGTCAAGAGATCCTTCCTGAGACCATTGACTCCAGTTTACACCTTTCTACTTCTCAACATCCACCATATAAGAAAACCAGGCTGAAACAAAGACACACAAGGCAACCATTCAGCCGATTTAAACAGGTTATGACACCAGCCCCATTGCTGTGTAAAAAGTGTAATTACCTTACTGCTATTTGAGAGATCTTGTGTACAAACTGACTTCCCAATGGGCCACGCGGCCAGAAGGCTTCCCGATGGCTGTGGACTGGGAACGTGGCCAGAGGCCTTTGTTGAGGCGTCGCGGTCTCGATGCCTCCCGGGTCACCATGTAGAAGCTCGGGTTGGGGCCCGGCCGGGGCTTTGCGGGTCGGAGCGCAGGTCGGCGAAGCGGCCGATGGAGCCCGCGGCTGGGGCACGGGTCGGCACCACGGAGGCGTAAAGTGGGGTGTCGACAGCAGTGAGACCTCAGCGGTAGCAGCGGTGAAAGCCTCATGACAATGGGACCTCGGCGGTGGTGAATCCTTGCAGCGGCGGTGCCTTGTGGGTCGACGGTCGATGAGAGCATGGAGGACCACCACGAGGGGGGAGGAGAAGGACGGTGCAGGCCTCGGCATGGGGGGACCGCCTTGAGGGAGGGAGGGGAAGAACAATGGAAGACCCGGTGTGGGGAAAGCACTGTGGTGGTAGTGGTGGGGGGGAAAGAAAAGTAGGAGCCGGCGTGCTTTGTGACGTTGTCAGTGCTGTAGGTGGCTGCTATTTGTATACATTAGGTATGCAAGCAAATAAATGCAAACAAAGAGATTGTACAGTGTGTTTGCCTTCATCAGTCAGCCATTGAGTGTAATAGTCAGAAAGTCTTGTTGCAGTTTTTTAAAAGCTTTGATAAGGTTGCATTTGAAGAATTGTGCGCTGTTCTGGCTGCCCCAATATAGGAAGGATGTGGGGACTTTGGAGAAGAGGTTTATTAGGATATTGCCTGGATTAGAGGATGCTAGTTTAAGGAGAGATTGGACAAACTTGCATATATTTACTCTGGAGTGTGGGAGGCTGAGGGGAAACCTGATAAAAGTATTACAAATGTTAAGAGGCATAAATAGAGTAGGCAGTCAAAATCTTTATCCCAGGATGGAAATATCATAGACCGGGGGCCACAGCTTTAAGGTGAGAGGGGAAACATTTGAAGGAGATGTGCGGGGTGAGTTTTTTCACATCTGCCACATTTCTCTGCTCACACAGTCTGTCAATATCCCCTTGAAGCCTCTTTACACCCTCCTCTGTCCTCACAAACTGCCTAATTTTGAATCAGCATCAAACTTGGAAATATGACCTTTGGTTCCATCAGCCGAACTGTTATTATATTGCTGCATGGCCAAGGACAAACTCCAAACCCTGCACTACAACACTGAAGAAAGCTGTGTTTATTGCCTTTTAGCTGAAAACAAAGTCTTAATCCATGTCAGTTTATTACCCTCCCAAAATTGACTCCAACCAGCTATGCGGGACATTATTGAGAGCCTGCTGAAATTGAAAATATACCACTCTGAATGGCTCTCACACATTTGTTCCATTCATCACATCCACAAAGAACTCTGGCATTTGTGAGAATGCCTCCAGAATTAAAAGACATTTGGAGATGGGAGTTCTCAGTCCTGGGCAGCTGTGGGAGCTCAGATGTAGAATTTACTCAAAGCAAAGAGATTAATAGAATTAAGGGAGAACCAAGGAAAATGACGTTGAGATAGAAAATCAACCTTGATTTTGACGAATAGTGGTGCAAGCTTTAAGGCCAATTGCCCTCTCTTATTTCATATGACCTCAACACCCTTTGTAACATTGATTGTAACATGTTGTACCCAGAACTAGTTGTAATTGCTCAAATGGAACAAGTGTTTTATGAGGTGTCAAGATATCTTATCTCTTTCTCTACATGCTTCTATTTATAAAGCCAATGGACTCTTCTTTCCATTTACTTCATTTTCAATGTGACTTGCATGCTTACAAAACTTCTGTATATAGATATTCAATAATTAACTTTCTTGTATCTCCTTAAGTATTCGGCCATTTATTATTGTCACGTGTACTGGAATACTGAATATGAGAAACGCTTTTATTTGTGTGCTAGCCAGTCAAATAAAATGCAATACATGAGTACAGCAAAGCCATACAGCAAAGAGTACTGCTAGCCAGTACAATGAGAAAAACACCAGAATGCAAAACGTAGTGTTAAAGTAATATAATGTTACAGTTTCAGAGATAAAGGCCAAAGTGCAAAAGGTAGGATAACATAGAACTAATGTGAACAGGTGATCAATGGTCTGCATTGGTTCTGTAGGCCAAATGCCCTGTTTCCATGCTGCATCTTTCAACCAATCAATCAATCAATCAATCAAAAGGTCGCCAGCGAGGTAGGATGAACGATCGAGGCTTCATCCTAGTTTACGGGTGGTCTTTCCATAGTCTGATAATTGCAAGAAAGATTCCTGAATCTGGTGGTACATGCTTTTTGTATCCTCTGTCTCATGGGAGAGGGGGGAAGAGAGAATGACTGGGATGACAAAGGTCTTTGATTTGGTTGGCTGCTTTCGCAAGTCAGTGTGAAGTGTAGAAGGAGTCAATAGTGAGGAGACTGGTCTGTGTGATGAACTGGGCTATAACCATTTTTTACTATCTTGGTTACCAAACAAAGTTGTGTCGCTTCCCTTTAGGATGTTTTCATGGTGCATCTGCAGACGTTGGCAAGAGTCGTGCCAAATTTCCTTACTTTCTTGATCATAACTTCAATGTGGTTGGTCCAGGATAACTTGCTCTTGATATTTATGTCTAGGAACTGAATCTGTCCTCATCTATTTTAAAGTTTGTCAAATACAAATGCAGTTCAAGTGATGACATTTTGATGCCACATCAACTTCCTTGGATACTTTTATAACGGAGGTAAATGCTACAGAGAAACATAAGTAAGTAAAGGACTTTAAAATTAGGAGACAGATCATTACAAAGTGTTCTCCATCAGGTATATTATATCAAGGGATCATTAAATACTTCCAGGCAATTAATGAATGATTTCCAATGAATTTGCCTTCATTTCAACTTGAATTGGAGCTTCTCAACTGCATTATCGTTATTGAGGTCGATAGGGCATGCTGTTGCAATTGTTAAAGACATTAGTTTTTCCATGATTCCCCCAATAACCAGATATCTGAAGAAGGGTCTCGACCCGAAACGTCACTCATTCCTTCTCTCCAGAGTTGCTCCCACTGAGTTACTCCAGCATTTTGTGTCTATCTTCGATTTAAACCAGCATCTGCAGTTCCTTCCTACACATGTTCTCAGATATATCTGTTTAACTACTGATGCTGGTTCAAACCAAAGATAGACAAAAAAGGCTGGAGTAACTCAAGGGGTCCGACAGCATCTCTGGAAAAAGGAATGTGATGTTTCGGGTCGAGACCCTTCTTCAGTATAGAAGGGTTTCGAGCCAAAACATCACCAATTCCTTTTCTCCAGAGACGCTGTCTGAACCGCTGCATTACTCCAGCTTTTAGTGTGTATCTGTTTAAATATAATTCCCCAAAGTACTAAAATAAAATGACAGGGAGAAGGAGTAGATGGACCCTGAGCAAGACAATTTGCTGGATGCAAAGAGAGGAAGTAATGGTGAAGGAGGCCCCATCCACTGATGGGAATCAAGCCCCTCACCCTACTGCACAATGAAGACAAATACACAAGGCAACTATGCTTCAAAACCTCTGTCTTCACTAAAGTACTTTGCATCCAGCGACAGAGCTGAGTGAAGTCTGATGTAGCTATGAAAAGCCATGGTCACTCTGAACTTCTTTCTATCTGTAGGGATCCTTGCAGTCTCGAACACCACTTGCTCATCCTTCAGCAATTCCATCTTACGTTCCCTCTGTTGCTAATCGCCACAGTTTCTGCTGCATTGCCTCAGAAATAAGGGTTAGCACAAAAATCCACCTTCCAGCAAGCTAAATTTACAAATTAGCCCTATTCAGCTGCCATAGAAATGTTAACTAATCACCTCTGTTCATCCCTTTAGTGTAAAACGCAAACATTTTACGTGCCACTCACGAGAAGCGTTTTTTTCCTTTTGTCTAAGTAATTCAGGAAAGTACTATGTTTTTAATTAAAAGCCAGCTTTTCGCATCATTCAAGGTCAATACTTCCAACTCACCTGAGTCAAGGAGCTGACCATGTTTCCTTCCTGTACACTTTGAATTTATGTGCATGTACCCAACCCTAACAAGAGGGAAAGCCAGGAGAGAGATTATGGCAGCAATGGAAATTCAAATTAATGTACATTGTACCTGTACTAATTAATTGAAATTGCAGTTGGCACCTACAAAAGACGCTTGACCATCCTCCTGTACCCTAAGGTTACATGGTGATTGACCTATGCAAGCTGACATTGTACCCCTGTGATACACAGTGACCGATCCATGCCCATGTGTACAATACATGTGCAACAAGAGTTAAACATGCACCTGCATTTGAATGCTTGGACTAGCTCAGAGCTCGTCAGGTCTGAGGTCCGTGGGACCAGGGCTAGTCTGAATGTGTCTTGTTAGGTTATCAGCAGTAGATGGGGCCTGACACAGTACAGAGTGGTCCCGGGTATATAGGACAACAGGCATGGGTGTGAAGAGAAGATCTGAGCCTTACCTCCAATCTCTGGTCTCAAGCATGCTCTCTGGTCTCCATACAGTTGTGCTAGATGTTTCACTGAACTGGGACTTCTTTATGGTTGATAACCATGGGAAACAGCACCCAAAGCTGCCAGATGCAATCGAAGAGGACCTTGTGGGGCTCCTGCAATGAGAAGTCCTCCTGGAGGGGAGAGAAGGTTCACCAAGAGGAGCTGGGCTATAGGGAGAGTGTTGGCAGGCTTGGACTTTATTTCTTGGAGAGCATGAGGCTGAGAGGTGTTTAGTTTAGTTGTCTAGTCATAGTGTCATGGAGTCGTACAGCGTGGAAACAGGCGTTTTGGCCCACTGAGTCCACATCGACCAGCGATCCCTACACATTAACACTATCCTACACACACCAGGGACAATTTACATTTATACCAAGCCAATTAACCTACAAACCTGTACGTCTTTGGAGGATGGGAGGAAACCATAGACCTCTGAGAAAACCCATGCAGGTTACGGGGGGAAGGTACACGCTCCATACAGACAGCACCGGTAGTCAGGATCGAACCTTGTCCTCTTGCCCTGTAAGCAGGAACTCTACCGCTGCACCATCGTAGCATGGTCTTATTAAGGAGTATAAAATTAGGAGGAGAATCATTGCTGTGAATGCACAGAGTCTTTTATGCAAGGTAGAGGAATCAAAAAACAGAAGAAATAGGTTTAATGTGAGACGGGCAAGATTTAATGTGAACCTGAGGGCCAATTTGTACACTCAGAGGATGGGGTTTATATTAAATGTGTTGCCAGGTGAGGTAGTTGAGGCAGGTAATATAAAAGCATTTAAAAGACACTTGGGAGGGGTACATTGATAGGAAAGGTTTACAGTGATATGAACCCAATTCAGGCAAATGGGACTAGTTTATATGGGGCATTTTGGTCGGCATGGATGCGTTGGTCCGAAAGGCTAATTTCTTTGCTGTACGACTCCATGGACCTATGACTCTTCGACTGCAAGACCCATCCCGTTCACTAATCTGGCTGCTGCCCTACATTGTACACTGCAGTACTGATGATATCTTTAGAAGGTAGACAAAAATGCTGGAGAAACTCAGCGGGTGAGGCAGCATCTATGGAGCAAAGTAAATAGGCAATGTTTCAGGCTGAAACCCTTCTTCAGACATATCTATGATATCTTCATATGCTTTTGCTTGTCCACAGCGCTTCCTCAGTGGTTGCTGTTGGAGGAACACTGACATAGAGCGGAGCAGACTGCAGATTACCTCAGAGGGTAATCTGCAGAAGCTGTTGGCTTTGATGGATGGCTTTGGGCTGCACCCTTGCATCTTAATAGCAGCACTTTGACCTGGCTGCACGATGTACAAAAACAAGTGCTGTGCAAAAAGACAAGTATGGGATCACAGGATGGATTATAAAACAGATGTGGTAGAACACATTCCTAATTATAGAAGATAGAACAGTACAGCACAGGACTAGGCCCCGCAGCCCCCATTGCCCCTTCTAAACATGATGCCAAGTTAAACTAATCTTCTCTGGTTGCGTGTGATCCATAAACCTTTATTCCATGTATGTGCAGATCTAAAAACTTCTTAAATGTCCTTATCATATCTGCCTCCACCACCACCCCTGGCAGCACATTCCTGGCACCCACCACTCTATTTGTCAAAAAAAACTTGGCTTAAAAAATTGAACGTCTGTAGGACCAAGGAGTATGTTGGATGTAAACGATGCCCTAACCTTGAAGGAATCCAATTATAAAAAAACATAATTGGTGGCATTTCAGGCAGAAATGAATGAAATTCAGCCAATAAATTATCTATTGGTTTTGTGTCGCACCTGGGCACTGCTGGTTATGGGATTTGACAGACAGTTTCTGCATCAGGTAATATGGATTACTTGCACTTGATACCAATCTGCACTGACGGCAACAATTTTCCCAACATTAGACAATACTGTAATCATCAAATCTTGTCCTTAGAGTATTATTTAATTGCACCAACATTAATAATGTTCAGGTTAAATAAGTACTTTACAGCTCCATGTTCTTAAACTTGTAAATGTTCGCTTTTCATGCTGATGTTACAAGTTGCCAAGAATTGAATCTCAGAAATGAAATATTCATAATTTGTGGATGATTCTGTAATGGGCCTGTACCACTTACACAACTTTTTGGCGACTGCCGGCACTCGTTAGAATGATTCTCCTAACTCGACTGATTGCCACAAGCGTGATGTATTGGAACTTCAGGTCATGGCATCATTGACCATAGACACGTGTCTGTTTACTATATGTGCTCCTGATGGGAAATTCATGTTGGAAAACGATCCTTAATTTATTAACCTGGGACCTTAATTACCATTATAATTGAATCCGCTGTTCCCATCTTTACTTATTAATTCTCTGGAACTTTTGAATATTGTGGATGAAATGAGCAAGACGTCTAATATCACCAGAAAGCTGGGGTGAAGGAAAGAGCGTTTACGTCGCGGCCCTGTTTACACCAATCTTTCCATCACCATGTACAAGAAGCATAAGAAGTGCAAGACAGACACGATTGTATGCAGATGCTGAGAAGTGTGTTCAATTCTGGCTGAACAACTAATCTTGTGTGTAGACTTGATAAGAAAACCAGAAAGCTAAATTTCATCCAAATACTCTCTTCCTCTTTAATATTGAATTGATTCTGGCATATAAAGACAATATGCTCATCTGAAATTTCTCCCTCTGCCACTGTCAAACTGGCACCTAGTATTTCCCAAGTATTGGTCATGAGTCATCATTTACTGAGTGAAGACAGGTTCTGTTGATTTTTGTAGTATTGTGCTCCTGACCGAAGCTGTAACAGATTGCAAGCTTCAAATTGTTTTTTTTAATACCTCGGGATCTGTGTGACATGGTAAAATAATGACGATGAATCGCAAATATAGTGCTTTTCTCTGTGCTTTGTGTCAAAAGCATAGCCTGTTTCCACCGTTTAAGACCTTCAGTTAATGACATCCTTTTTTTGTCATTGAGGCGTTTCTACACCTCAGTGGCATTGATTACCATGGATGTTTCTTTCCTTTGCTCCTCATCCTTCCATCTTGAAGACCCATGACCAGTCTAAATCGCCACTCTTGGACAGAATTGGGCTTTCAAATGGGTCACAGAGGAAGCAGAGATGCAAGATTTTGTTGAGAACTGTTGAGCATTGTTGCCAAGGCATTCATAAAGCAGTGTTAAAATGGAAGCTAAAGGAACAATGGGTAAGCTGTGGGGATCAGGCAGTGGAGGGAAAATAAGTTTTAAGAATGGGAATGTGCTCAGGAGAGGATCTGAATCGTTAATGCTGAGTGTTTCAAAGGCCAAAGATATTAGTTAGAGATTATGGAAGTGCAGGGCCTGGTGAGATTGTAGAGGATGTCTTTATGATGGTCAGCTGGGGTAAAAATGGATAATCAGGCTACAAAATAGCCTAATTCAATTACTAACGTAAGAACTTGTAACCAAACCAGACTTCAAGACGGGTACCAAAAAATGGCGACTCTTATCCTTCTATTGGTCGGTAGCTAACGGAATCAAGGGTTATGGGGAAAAAGCAGGAACAGAGTACTGATTGTGGATGATCAGCCATGATCATATTAAATAGTAGCGCTGGCTCGAAGGGCCGAATGCCTAATCCGTTTCTATGTTTCTATTATGTCACCAGAGGTCAGAGGGTAGAGCTGGAGGCTTAATTGTGGGATAAATGAGCTGGAAACAACAGTCCTGATGGCATGGCAAACTCGCTGAAGAACTGGAAAGGATGAACAGAAGCATTGCTGCTCCATTCTACATAATACCGCAAAATTCCAAAGAAAAGCATTCTTTACAAATACACATATTGTTCTAACCCAAGAACACATCCAAGCTTTAAAGGGCCTGTCCCACCAGCATCCGACTCCATGCGGTGAGCGCGGCCAAACTGGAAGCGGGGGCCGCGCGGAGGTCGAGTGATCCCTGTACAGGGTCGATCCCACCAGCATGTGCCTGCATGCGGCAAGCGCGACAAAACCGGCAGTGGGGGCCGCGCGGAGGTCGGGTGAGTGGCGTGACGTGGCGCAATGTGGCGCGAAGTTGGAGCGAAGTCCACAAGGTAAGTTCGCAAGGACAGATACGGACTACAGAGAGGGGCACGGAGGCACAGAGAGAGAGAGCCACGGAGGCACATACAGAGAGGGTCACGGTGGGTAATCTCACATATAGAGAGGCACGACGTCAAGGTGGTGCATAATGTGTCGAGGCGACTGCGGGCCGACAGGCCGTTGCCACGTGGAATTTTTGAACACGGTCAGTTTTTCGGAGCCCCACGCGAAACCAGCTCGGGACCAGCTCTGGACAACTCCGCATGGCTCCGGCGATCAAAGTGGGACCGGCCCCGCGAGGCCGGACGGCTCAAGCGACCACGTTAGGTCGCGCTCACCGCATGGAGTCGCATGCTGGTAGGACAGGCCCTTAACTGTGTGGAGCATGTGAATAAGCCCATCCAGGCATGACTAATTGGGTCAACTAATGTGTAAGGAACACCTTAAAACTTCACCTATCTGTGATTGATCAAACAATGGAGTGCATAATAACACTCTGCCCCTGTCACAGGTCTCAGAGCAAAGTCAGACGACATGGCAAATTAGCATCCAATATTGGACCATTGCAATTTCTTTAACTTCTCATGCTTCTGGATTGTAACTGAAATAGAATTTGCAGAATAATAGTAAGATTAAACGAGAACTTACCAGTTCGAAGGTTGATCTTTATTTTATGAGGAGTTGCGATGAGGGATTTCGTGAAGAACCCGCCAGCATGCATGCGCGACATACTTCAAAGTAGCGGTGTGGAATCACAGGACCAACAACAGAGAAATGACTTGTTATAGTAAGATTGAAGAGACTCTAATTACCAGTTGATTTATGATCGAGGGTTGGGAGCGGAGGGCACGAAATCCCTCATCGCAACTCCTCATAAAATAAAGATCAACCTTCGAACTGATAAGTTCTCGTTTAATCTTACTATTTTATTTCGGAGTCACGTGAGTGACTTCGTGAAGACTTCAAAGCTCTGTGATTCCATGCCCTGGACCACATCCATGCTGTCACACACCACTTATAAGGATGGACAGGAGTAATCAACTTTCCAGACTGCTAGTACTGAAAAATAATAACAATATTTATTAACAACAAACAAAAAGAAAAAACCCTCACTGGGGGACATCTGCACGTTCTTGACCTGCATTCAGCACAGCCTCCGCGAACTGTACAGGAGCGGCAACAGGTTTATTGTAGAACCGCTGGAAGGTGGCTTTGTTCGCCCATCCTGCTGTGGCAAGAATATGGTCCATGAGCACCTCCATGACCCTTGCCGCCGACGTTGATGCAGCCCTGGTGGAATGGGATTTGAAAACGTTAGTGTCAATACCTCACTCACCCAAGACGATCCTGAGCCACCTGGATATCGTCTGGACCGTCATTTTATGGTGAGGTTTCTTGTGGCTGATGAGCAAGTATTTCTCCATTCCCCTCAATTTTCTCGTCACTTTGACATAGTGACGGATATGGGCGGCTAAACATAGCCTTGCATCAGCGGGGTATGCCGGAAACTTCAGCTGCAGCCCTGTGAACCCAGGTCTATGCTGCTTGAGTAATTCATCTATGAAGAAGATTACTTCCCCAGGGGTAGAGATCATCCTGTCGATCCTGGCCTTGTGGAGTGTCTGTACCCTCTGCGCTGAAGTCAGTGCCAGTAACATCACCAGCTTCAGGGTGAGTTTGTCCAGCTCAAGCCCTTCCATGGGCGACCACGTCCTGAGCAGGGTTAATACCTTCCCAATATCCCAGGTGATTGTATAACGAGGTCTGGGCGGATTGGAATTGAATATTCCCCGCATGAGTCTGGACACCAGCCTGTTGGATCCTACCTCGATATTGAGGTAGAATGACAGCGCACTCCTGGCGCTGTTGATGGCACTGTAGCTGAGATATTCGTCGTGATGCAACCCCGCCAGGAATTCCAGTACGTCGGTGATGGTGACGGAGTCGTATGCAATGTGGGAGCGGCCGCAGTAGGTTTCCCATTTCCGGATATGAGTGAGGTATTGCCGCCTGGTGGATTCCCGGCATGACGCTCCAATGGTATCCATGGTTCTAGATGATAGGTCATACCCCAGTAATGGCCTGTTCAGAACCTGCAAGCCAATAAGTTTAGATGACTGTGGCAGGGATGTGGTTCCCCTGAGACAGGGTTTGTTACCAATTGTGGGCAACCCTCTAAGAGGACCCAAGGTTGACTGATCATATCAAGGACCACCGGATACCATGGCTGCGTAGGCCAGTCGGGTATGATAAGAATGCCCTTAGCAGCATCTGTCTGGATTTTCCGCAATACCCGACTGATGAGGCAAAATGGAGGAAATGCATAGAAAAACCATTTCCCCCAGTCTAGCGAGAACGCATCCTTCGCTATTGCCCCAGGATCTGGTTCCCATGAAACGTATGTTGGTACCTGATGGTTCAACCGTGACGCAAAGAGGTCGATATCCGGTTTACCAAATTTGGCTGTGATTTTAGCGAATATTTGGGGATTCAACATCCACTCGATGTTGTCATTGAATTTGCGTGACCTGGTTTCCGCCACTGTATTGAGCTTACCTGGTAAATAGGTAGCTGAAATCCAAATATTCCGTCGAATACACCAGAGCCAAATTGTGTTTGCCAATTCATCACATGAAACTGACCTGGTACCGCCCATATGGTTTAGATATGCCACCGCAGTGGTATTATCTATTTGGAGATGGACATGAGCGTCAGTAAGGTTAGAACAATAAGCTCGAAGTCTGTGAAATGCTCCTAGCATCTCCAAATAGTTTATCCCTTGTGACAACAACAGAGTAGATTCAAGGGTGTCCCATCTGCCTCCACAACTAGAGTAGTTGTCCGTAGCTCCCCAGCCATGGGAGCGTGCGTCTGTTTGTAAGTATACCATCGGATTGGGCAAAATGATGGGTTTAAATGAGTCACAAATATTGTCAATCCACCATTGTAACTCAATCTTTGCCTTAAGAGGCAGCTGCATTGGTCTATCGAAATGTCCAGCGTTCAGTTTTAACGCTGAGATCTTGGCTCTCTGCAAATTTTGATAATGCAAAGGTCCGTATTGGGCAGCTGGAAAAAGTGCTACGATCTTGCCAATCACCTTAGCAGTTTGTCTAATTGATGGTATACTAGCCCAGACTAGATCCTTGCATACTTGGGTGACATCCCTAACTTTGTTAGTTGGTATGGTGGCCCTCATGCGATTGGAATCCACCGTGAACCTGAGGTAATCCATGACCTGTGAAGGGCAGAACTTTGATTTATCTGGATGGATAATGAACCCCATTTTCTGAAAATTTTCCACGGTGGCTGAAACTGCCAGTTCCGCTGATTCCAGGGTGTTCCCAATGATTAGGATGTCATCCAAATAGGCCATCACTATATGATTTTGTCTCCTTAGCGTAGCCAGTATTGGTTTGAGCAATTTAGTAAATAATCTAGGGACTGTGGTAAGCCCATTTGGCAAAGCCCTGTATTTCCAGAGCTGATCCATTCAGGTAAACTTCAAGAACTTCCTGTGGTGTTTCTGAATGGATACTGAATAGTATGCATCTTTTAAATCAATGCATGCCATAAAGCAGCCCTCAGAAATCAATAACTTGGCTGTTTCGAACGTGTCCATTTTGAAATGGGTATATTTTACAAAGGTATTCAAATGGGTCAGATCAATTATAACCCGACATCCTCCATCCTTCTTGGTTTTTGTGAATACGTTGGATACAAATTCAATTGGTTCGTGTATAGTTCTTTCTATCACGCCTTTTTCTTGTAGCCTTAAGATTTCAGCATAGCCTACTGCCGTTTCATTGCTGGACAGTGTAAATTTCCAATCTGGCATATGCTGGGATGGAGGGATTTTACCATTGATGAATTCAATCTCATGGCCTTGAATACTTTGTAAGATAAACTCATCAGAAGTGATGGTTCCCCATGCCTCCGTAAAGAACCGTAGTCTCCCACCAACATGTGAAGTTAAGCATGCAGGTGCATGAATTCCAGACCGCCTTACCTCCATGGTTACCGGCGGTCCCTGATATGTTTGGCGGGACGTGGAGGTGCTGGGTTGGGCTGTTGATGCGGCGTCCGCATCTTCCATGGTGGCCGCTGGGGGCCTAGCCCTAAAAAAGGCCTAGGTTGTTGAGGCTGCTGAAATTGAGGCGGAGCTGGAGCGTAGGTCCTTGCTAGTCCTCGTGGCCTGAAAAATGGCACTTTCTTGGGCGGCTGCCTGGACAAGATATGTGACCGCATGAGTCCCACCGTCTTAGCGTGGTCATCCAGCTCCTTGACCCGCTTCGGGAGGTCTTCCCCGAACAACTGTCTGGGTGGCGGCGTAGGAGGCGCTTTGCATAACCCCGCAAATTTTGGGTTCAGCGTGGGTTTAATGACGCTTTTCCTGAAGGCGTTTATCTCATACTGTGTGGTGCACAGTAGAGCCAGAGCATCCTCTTGCTTGGTGCTCAGATCCTCCCCGTCCACCGACCGAGCAAACGCGGTAATCCCAGCAGTGAGCAGCTTCAGGATCCGCTGGGGCTTCATCTCCTGGGTCCTGATCCCTGGGCTGATGTTGCCCCAAATCGGCGTATTGACGATGGGCACGTTGAGGGAGTTGCAGTTGGCTGGAGCTTTGTGCCTATTCATGGCCTCCGATAGGACCTCCTCCTGGAGCTGATGGTTTGTCAGGAAGTCCACGGTGGCATCCAGTTTGGGGTTGAGGGGTAGTCCTGACGTCTCCGACAATGCAAATTTTGTTGCTACATCCAGGAGCTCCTCCTGAGGGGCCTCCGATGTAGATGGTGCATGGCCCAAAAAGTCCTCATCCTCCGGCTGTCTCAGGCTTCCTGCTGATGATGGGGATATCTCCCTGTGCCCTCTGGAGCTAGATGTTTCCTGCCTCCGATTTTGTTGCAGGAGAAGTTCCAACATCCGCTCCATCCTGTCAATACGCCCTTTGCCCTTCGAACCCGGGCGGTCGGAGTCCTCATGTTCAGCGGAACTGCTGAGGCTCCTGTCATCGGCCCGTACCTCGTCGAGGTAATCTCGGTGCCGGAAGCTGTCGCTACCAGCCGCCGCAGCGAAGCTGAGCGATTCCCGTGTGGATCCGCTCAAACGCCTCCTTTTGACGGAGCTTGATCCCGCTGCCTCGGAGGGCAAGCGCGGTGAGAGGTCGGCACCTGACGCCTCGGCGTGGTGACCCGACATCCGCGCGGGCTTGCCGACTGCCCTAATCCTGGGCCTAGACGGCGTACGGTCCCGTCCTCCCATCCACGGGGGACTCGGTGACCGTGGCGGGACTCCACCCGAATGACTCTTCCTTGTCTTGGAGTGTGGTGAGTCGACACTGGTCCTTACAGGTCTCCCAGTGGACTTGAGTCCCGCCAATTCACCAGTCCGCAATCTAGCGGCAGGTGATACCTTTGCCCGTGAAGGGCTAGGTTGACAGGCTCTATCCCTCCCTCTCCTCCGAGGGCTCAGGGAGAAGGGCCGTGCAGCAGCACGTGAACCCTGTTTGCCCTGGTCGACCAACGAGCCCATTGGCGACAGTGATACGGAGTCAGGGTCAACCTGCTCCGGTGGCACACCGAAATCCTGCTCCACGGAATCCTCGCTGGAGCTCCGGTGTATCGGCGGGTCGGGTCCTGTGGCAACAGGGCTCCTCGACTTCCTCGCCTTTTTCTCGGCCTGACTCGCAGGTGAAGCCGTTGATGAGGGCTCCGGGATGGGTGGCCGGCGACTCCGTGAGGACGTCCTACGGCCCTTGTTTTTCCCGTCCATGTTCCTGTTGAAAGAAAACACTCTCCCAACAGAAACCAACCAACTCAAGGTTAGTTACACTTACCTGAGCGGCCCCTTTTGAAGGGCTGGTGGTGAGCCGCGCTCCACCTCCAGCCGTCGACTGCAAGCGTTGCGACGATATGTCGCGCATGCGTGCTGGCGGGTTCTTCACAAAGTCACTCACGTGACTCCGAAATGAAATTGAGCTCTGGTACTAATAGTCTGCAGTTGCACACTCAAGGATTGACCGATGAACAGCTCTTACCAACTTCCTTGCAGCTTAAGTGAAGTGCTGATAACACATTTTGCTTGGCTGACGTACCAACAGTGCAAAGATCCCATCCACAGGGTTATGAGTGAACTCCTCTAAGATAGAATTCTCTGATTAGTGACCATACACAAGGGCGGCATGGTGGCATAGGGGTAGAGTTGCTACCTTACAGCGCCAGAGACCCAGGTTCCATCCTGACCACGGGTACATTTGATGGAGGGGATTACCTGGACAAGGCAAGCAGGAATCATTTAATGACTGAAATCCCTATGATTTTCCCATGATGTCACAGAACCTGAGAGAAACAAGGCATATGTCCAGAAAAAATCATCCTTGTTATTGATCTGGGTTCACAATCCCTCACCCTGGATATACGTTCAATGGTCCTTTCTGAACAGGCATATTCACATGACACAAAAATCTGGAGTAACTCAGTGGGACAGGCAGCATCTCTGGAGAGAAAGACTGGGTGACGTTTCGTGTCTAGACCTGTCTCAACCCGAAATGAGTTTGAACTGGACTCAAACTTGCAGCATGGTTGCCACAAGGTCCAAGGAGGTAGTATGAGGTGGGTGGAACTCTCCTTTATGCTTGAGGGAGGTTCCCGCCTACTCGTGGCCTCAGCTAGGTCACAGAAAAATATTCAGCATATTGAAAAGTTTTCCGCAAGTAAAATTTAGTCGGCATGGGTCTTTTTCACTCATAGTGCAGTGGAGTGGGGTCACCATTTACTTACAGGTAGTCAACGACATCCGTAGGCCATCTCCTTTGTTGATCGGCCATTTTGATTGGCTCATTGGAGTTTCACGACCTAGGAAGACTTACCGGTAGGTAAAATGCCTGCTAAACTTTATTAAAGTTCTTAAATGTGTCTCCACTCCTACTCCTCCCCCCCCCCTCTTGTCTCCCCTTCTCTTCCCCTTCTCCTCCCCTTCTCTCCCCTTCTGTCTCCCTTCTCTCCACGCCAACCAGCGATCTCCACATACTAACACTATTGGCTTGGTATAAATGTAAATTGGCCCTATTGTGTGTAGGATAGTGTTAATGTGCAGGGATTGCTGGTTGGTGTGGGCACACTGGGCCAAAGGGCCTGTTTCTGCGCTGTATCTCTAAAACTTAAACTATTCTACACACACTAGGGACAATTTACAATGATACCAAGCCAATTAACCTGCAAACCTGAACGTCTTTGGAGTGTGGGTGGAAACCAAGTTCTTGGAGAAAACCCACACAGGTCACGAGGAGAATGTACAAACTCCATACACACAACACCCATAGTCAGGATCGAACCAGGACCCCTAGCGCTGTGAGGCAGCAATTCTACCACAGTGCCACCATGCTGCCCACTGTGCCATTATGCCGCCCATTAGTACTAATTGAATATAATGCCAAAAAATCCAATCAAATCCAATCCAATCATCTGAAATTCTGAATGATAAGTCTTGTGTCTGGTGAATGCAGCATGGTTTTGATCACTTTTTGGTCCAACTTATTGCAGATGTTTAAAATAACGATGAAAACCAGTGGCATAATTAAAATAATTTGCATCCATTGATACTTTTCTGTGCGTCATACCTGGAAACATAGTCCCAGAGATCTCCCACTTCAGGCTATCAAAATCTTGGCATGTCTTTTGGGACAAGATTTATAGTTGACAAAAATGATGTCTGATACTGTTAAGGTGTCATTCTAATATCAAACTGATGAACATGAATTAATTAAAAGCCATAGAACGCAGCGGGAGAATACAAATCAAAAATAAATGATTTCAGATCAAAGAGATTTCACAATTTTTTTCTCAAAGCCATCAGTCAGATCTGCCAAATAGTCTACAAAATCTGTCAATTTGTTCAACATGTCCTGTTTTCTGTGACTATATAAATATTTTAATGAGCCAAATATGTGTCTATCTATGTCAGAAACTATCTAAGTTCCATAACACAGAAACCCCATACAATAAATTCTGACTAAAATGTGGATTTATTTGAAATTCCTAAACAATTTTGCAAATTTCCAAGAAGAAATTACTCAGCATGGAGAGTCTTCAAATCAAATAAATCAAATCAAATACGTTTATTTGTCATTGCACATCAACTGTATAACAAAATTTCATGTGCATCCCCTTCAATGGTAAACAATAAAAGACACAGGATAAAAAGATTTAAAAAAGAACAAAACACAACAACACAAACAACCATTTACTGTCACATTTACATTTACTACAAGATCAATGCATAAAATAAGTAATAGATAATAAAAATGATGCACATTATATTGCACATTCTAGCAGACAAATTTTCATAATGCACCCCGAATTATGTAGTGTTGCCCGTAGTGTTATCTGTTTGAGTTAAGTTCTCTAATGGCACGTGGGTAGAAACTGTTAGTCTGCAAGTGAGGGCCTTCAAAGACCCGGATCGCCTCCCAGAGGGCAGCAGAGTGAAAAGGTGGTTGGCAGGGTGGGATGAGTCCTGTGTGATGTTTGTCACCCGGCGTAAACATCGGGCCTTGTAAATGTCTTCCAGGGAGGGTAGTTGAGCGTTGTGATGCTCTGTGCTGTTTTAATAACCCTTTGTAGTGCCTTCCTTCCAGCCACAGTACAGCTAGCAAACCACACCAGGATGCCATAGGAGAGGATGCTTTCCACGGCGCACCGGTAGAAGGACAGCAGCAGCTGCTGTGAGACGTTTTCTCTCCGCAGAGTCCTCAGGAAATATAGCCGCTGCTGTGACTTCTTTACGAGAGTGATGGTGTTCATTGTCCATGTAAGGTCCTGAGAGATGTATGTGCCCAGAAACTTAAAGTCAGTGACTCTCTCCACCATGTCTCCTTTGATGTAAAGAGGAGCAGGTTCTTCTCTCCTCCTCCTGAAGTCAATAACCAGTTCTTTTGTTTTGGTTGAGTTGAGTGCCAGGTTATTGTTAGTGCACCAGACAGTCAGTTTTTGGACTTCATCTCTTTAGGCAGACTTATCGTTGTTATTTATCAGCCCCACCACAGTCGTGTCATCTGCAAACTTAATGATCCGGTTTGTGCTGTGCGTCAGTGTGCAGTCATGAGTGTATATTGTGTAGAGAATAGGACTCAGCACACAGCCTTGTGGCGCCCCTGTGCTGAGCGTCAGGACTGGGGAGTGATTGGACCCCATCCTGACAGTCTGTGGGCGGTCTGTTAAGAAGTCCTTGATCCATCTGCATGTGTTGGCATTTACACCCAGGTCAATATGGGCTCAATATGGAGCCGTTGGTCAGGAATTCAACTTTTGGGTTGGGATATGTAGTCTGAATTTTTTGAAGGCCCTTGATTGTCCATTCTCAGTCTAGGTTTTCTCCTTCACTTTATTTTATTCTCTCCATTAGGTTTATTTTTACTTGTTCGCTTGCTGAAGTAGGTAAAGCCTCACTTGTGCAAGCAGACAGACAAAGAAGTGCCAGCAATGATCAGATATGAAGGTCTTCAAGGCAGGTAAGCCAGTGAATGGGCAACTGATAATTTAAAAAGTTGGAAATAATCAGCTGGCCAGCCAGCATATGTGGATAAAGAAGCAGAGTTAATTTTTCATATCTGTGATCTCCATGGTGTGTGCTTGTGAGTCCAGGCTACCACCTCAGCTGAGGTTCCTTTCATCTGACCTGTTCTTTATGCTTGTTCCTTAGCCTGAGTGATTCATGGATCCCATACTGTTCCTTGTCCACCACTTAACTGCCAGTCTTGTCCTTCTCAGCAACTCACTCACCTCTAATGTCTTAAAGAAGGAACTGCAGATGCATGAGAATCGAGGGTACGCAAAAGGCTGGAGAAACTCGGCGGGTGCAGCAGCATCTAAGGAGCGCTCCTCAGATGCTGCTGCACCCACTGAGTTTCTCCAGCCTTTTGTGTACCCCCACCTCCAATGTCTGCCTGGTTTCTGCCAGAACTGTCACCTCCTCCAAGTTCTTCATTAATTCTTCCTGCTTGGCCAGCCAAATATCCGCGACACCACCTCGTTGCTGTCTCATCTCTATGGCTTCCTTACCTCATTTGATTCACAAGCATCCATCACCAAGATCAGGGACCCGGAGCATTAACGTTATTTCTTTAGCCACAGATGCTGAATGGCCAGCTGGATATTTCCAAATTTTTGTGTTATCATTTTGTTCACTCACTGGTTTGCCTGCCTTGAAGGCCTTCAAACCTGATCATTGCTAATACTTCTTTGCCTCCCTGAATGCATGACCGAGGCTTTGCCTACCTCAGCATGAGAACAATAACTAATGGAGGAGATAAAACAAAGTGAAGGAGAAAATCTAGAGACTGAGAAGCTATGGTCAAGAAATGGAGTAAAAGAGAATAAATGTCTATACAGATGCTGGTTCAATCATGGTCTGGAAGGGAAATTTCAATGCTCAGGAACACAGGAGGCTGCACAGGAGGAGTGATGGACTCAACCTGCCATTTCATCGGCACTGCCCTCTCCACCACTGGAAGCATCTGTATGAGGCAGTGCCTCAAGAAGGCAGCATGTATCATCAAGGATCCCCATCCTCTGGGACATACCCTCTTCTAGCTGTTCCCATCGGATCAGAGGTACAGAAGCCCATAGTCCTACAAGACCAGGTACAGAAACAACCACTTTCCTGCAACCATCAGCTTCTTGAACCAGCTTACACAACTCTAATGCTATCTCAACATGGGAACACAATGAAACACCTCTTTCACCGTTATGAACTTGCTTTCCAATTATATTTTGCACTCGAAGTTGCAAACCAAATCTCGTTGCAATTATGTGTAATGACAATAAAATATATTATTATTATTATTATTATTATTATTATTATTATTATTATTATTATTATTATTAATGCCCTGTTTTTATTTTACAGTCTTTTCTTTTCACTGCCTTGTTGAATTTATGTGCAATTTATGTGTGTGGTGTATGTGTAGGATCTGTGATGCTTCTGCAAGCAAGATTTTCTTGTAAACGCACGTCACCATAGTTATACATGTGATGATAAACTTGACTTGATTTGAGATGTAAAAGTTCAGATAACTGATCGTGCAAATTAGGACTGAGGATGTGACTGAGAGTTACCAGGGTGAGGATGCGTTGTCAAGTATGTTTTACAGAGCTATCGCTCCAGAGCCTCAAGGTCATGACGTATCAAACTGACCACAGGATTCAACCTCATTCTGTCAAGTTAATTGTTCCTCTCATTGAGAGGGAACTTGGATATGACTTTATGGCAAAAGTAGATCTGGAGCCAACACTGATTAAATCCTTTTATTTCACCTTGAACATCATAGGCTTTATTGTTTTGGCCAGTTAATGTAACTGGAAGAATGCTGCAAGAAAGCAGTGCAGCCTGAGCACAGAGAATAGGACTGATCTTCTAGTATTGGCATCTTAATGGTGCCAGAGAAATAATCATTAAACTTAGGGGAATTGGTGCTAATTCTTTATCCCCAGTGCAGGTTACCTCCATGTTACAGCCCTTCGGGTAACGCAAATTCACCCTTATAGAATTCATAAATCACTACCCACAAAATAGAGATATCGCATAATTTTACCCCCTCATAATTTAGAAGAATAAAAAGAGTAAATAAATAAACACAATTTTTGAATGAACGTGTTTGCTGTTGATGTGATTTGTATTGCAGAAAATAGCATTATTGACTATTTTCTGGGATTACAGGGGCTGCCTGTATTATCATATTCTCTCACTGCCTGCTTCAATCCTATTGTGGAAATATCTCCACCCAACAACTCATCAACCAGCGATAAGTTGATCATGGAGTCTGTGGCCTGTTCAACAGCAGCAAAACTTATCTGTGATGGTGGAGAAGACATATTTGGAATTTGTGAGCAGTTTCGGCTTCACATCTGAGGAAGAATATGCTGCCGTTGGAGAGGTGGCTAATGCCCCTGTCCCACTTAGGAAACCTGAGCGGAAACCTCTGGAGACTTTGCACCCCACCCAAGATTTCTGTGCAGTTCCCGGAGGTTCCCAAAGGTTTTTGTCAGTCTCCCTAATGGTCGAAAGTGGTTTCCGTTTTAAAAATCGGTAATTTTTTAGTCGAAGCCGGTTGCGATGCTAGTTGAAGGTGGTTGCCGGAGGACAAAAACCTCCGGGAACCTCTGGGAACTGCACGGAAACCTTGGGTGGGGCGCAAAGTCTCCAGAGGTTTCCGTTCAGGTTTCCTAAGTGGGACAGGGGCATTAGTGGGACAGGGGCATTACAAGAATGATTCCAGGGATGATTAGGTTAACATATGAGGAACATTTGCTGGCTCTGAGCCTGTACTCACTGGAGTTTGGTCGGATGAGAGGGAATCTCATTGAAAGCTACCAAATAAGATAGGCCTAGTCAGAGTGGACGTGCAAAGGATGTTTCCAGTAACGGGAGGGTCTAGAGTCAGAGGCTACAGCCTCAGAATAAAAGGATGCCTTTAGAATTGAGATGAGGAGGAATACCTTTAGCCAGAGGGTGGTGAATCTGTGGAATTAATTGCCACAGACAGCTGTGGCGGCCAAGACATTGGGTATTTTTAAAACGGAGATTGATTGGTTCTTGATTTGTAAGGGTCACAATGGTTATAGGGGGAAGGCAGAAGAATGGGGTTGAGAGGAAAATAGATCTGCCATGATCGAATGGCAGATTAGAATCGATGGGCCAAATGGCCTAAATCTGCTCCTATGTCTTATGGTCTTATGTTATTAAATCTCTTCTGCACCTTTCTCCACATCCTTTCAACAGGCAACCAGAACTGTATACACTGGAATACTTCAAATGCAGCCTAACCAAAGTTCTATAAAGCTGCATCCCGACTTTCTGGCTGCTACAGTAAATGTCTCAACCTATGAGGGCCAGCCTAACATTTTGCTACTTTACCACTTTATCTACTTGTGCTACCACTTTCAGGACGCTTAGGATTTGCACCCAAAATCCCTCTATCATTATCAACGTAATTAAAATCCCTCATTCTTGGACTGATTGTAATGAATCTCTTTTGTGCCCTCTGTTAGGGTGTCACAGTATTACTGAATTATAGTGTTCAAAATGGGACTCTGTACTCCTGTTGTGGCTGTAGCAGTGTTTTATGCAAGTTTGTCATGACTTCTGTACCTGCTTTAGAATTATGCCTTCTAATTTATAGTGCTTCTCCTCATTCTTCCAACTGAAATTTTGTATTTATCTCAGTTAAACTTCAAGTCTGTATCCTCTCGAAACCTATTACTTTGGAATTTACAGTTATTTTGTGACCTCTGCAAAGTTGGAAATTGCGCCCGTATAGGCAGATCGAAGTGATTAACACATAATAGAAATACAGGGACCCTACACCAACCGTTAGGGAACAAAACATAGTTGTTTATCACTGCACTCAGTTTCTTGACAGAGCCAATTTTCTACCCATGCCTTTGTATTCCTGGGGCATCAATTTTAATGACAAGCCTATTATGTGGCACTTTATCAAATGGCTTTTGAACGCCTATATACACTTCATCAAACACAATTTCACCATTATTCCTCCCTGTTACCTTATCAAAATAACTCCACCAAACTAGTTAAACATGATTGGGCTTTAATAAATCCATGGTGTTTTTTTCTTATCAACCCACACTTATCCAAGTTGCTGCTAATTTTATCACTGACTGCTGTTTCTTGAAGTTTCACCAGCACTGTGGTTAAACTGGCTGACCAGTAATTGTTGTTTATTTTCACTGCCTTTTTTGAAAAAGGGTGTAACACTTGCAGTTTTACAGATATCACCTCTGCATTTGCATATCAGTGGAAGGTTATGGCCTGAGGATCTGAAATATCTTTGCTTTCCTTTGTGTAACCTAAGGTGTATCCCATCTGCATCAGACAATTTCTCCACTTGGAGGAACAGCATCTCATATTTTGCTTGGGCAGCTTACAGCCCAGTGGTATGAAATGATTTATTTCACTTCAGGTAGCCCCGGCATTCCCTCTCTCTCTATCCCTCCCCCACCCAAGTCGCACTAGCTTCTCGTTTTCACCCAACAAACAGCTGTTCCTGTTTCCTTTATCATGGTTACTTTTTTGCTTATCTTTTATTCATTGTTCTTTATCTCTCTGCATCATCATCTATCTCTCGTTTCCCTTATCCCTAACCAGTCTGAAGAAGGGTCTCGATCTGAAAGGGTCTCAATTCCTTCTCTCCAGAGATGCTGCCTGTCCCGCTGAGTTACTCCAGCTTTTTGTGTCTATCACCACTCAAGATACAGCTTGCCTTTCTAATATCTCCTCTTGGTATGTTTTTAGATTATACTATCTTAATGATATCTTCTTTTGCTGAGATTGCAATAATATCTTCTTTCTTGGTTAAGATCACTGTAAAGGACTCAATTAATGACTCAGCCATGCCTTCTTGGTCTATGAGTAGACTTCCTTGTTGGTCTTTGATCAGCCCCACTACCCAGTTATGGTTTACATGCCTGCAGCAGATTTATGACTCCCTTTTACTTTTGCCACCAGTCTGTTCTTCTGTTGCCTCTCTCTTTTCCTTTTTGGCTTCTTCTAAACTGTGAGCCATCTAGTTCTTCCATTTTATCAACCTGCCATATCCCATTTCACCAGTTTTTGCTTTATTTGATTCTCTGTATAACTGGTATCCAGAAACCCCTGATTGCAATAATGTTATCTTTCTCATTCCTGGGAATGTGCTGAGACCTCGCCAGAATCCCCCGAAAGGCTGTGCATTCTTCAATTACAATTTGGCCTTGATTACCGTGTTAAAATGTGCTCCCATGCCATTGAAGTTGGTCTAATCCAGTTGACTATTTTTAACTTTGTGGTCCATGTCCTTTCACATCTAGTGTGAAGCCCACTGATATGATTATCGCTATTTGCAAATATTCCCCAACTTGCTAAATGTGGCATCCCATTTTTTAAAACCAACTCCAGCCAAGTCTCCTTCTCATGGCGATGGCAGAGTGGCGCAACTGGTAGAGCTGTTGCCTCACAATTCAGAAACCCATGTTCAATTCAAACCTTTAGTTCTGTTGGTGTGGAGTTTTCACAGTCTTGTTGGTCTTCATCCAGGTCCTCTGGTTTCCTCCAATATTCCAAAGACCTGTGGGTTGGTGAGTTGATTAGTCATGTAAAATAGTGTAGGTGAGAGGTAGAATCTGGGGGGAGTTGATGGGAGTATAGAGGGGAAATTGGCTGGCAAATTGGCTTAAAAGCCATCACCTATTAGCACAAATGAAAATCTTGTTCACGCAAAAATGTTCAAACCTTTGTGGTGCTATCATCTCCAGATTTGTTCTTCCCATGGTCAGATCCACACCTGCAGTATCCTTCTATTGCCATATGTATCTGTAGGCTCAGTAAGGGGACCCCATGTGCCTTATTCTGGTGACTGCTAGACTGCTTCTTTCAAGCTTTCATTTTTTGAAGTTTCCAACAGTGCCATATTTGCTGAGAAAGGCATCTTTGTCAAGACTTACACCTCAAAGTATCAATTCCTGAATTCCTCAGAAAGGAAGCAAATTAATCTCCTGGTGAAGTGTTTTATTTCCAACTTTATTTCCAACTTCACAACACTTGTGTTCAATGTATTGGATGGAGAACACCAACTCTCCCAATGGGATGTGGTCTTTCACGATAGCAGTTTTGCTGTTGCAGTTTTGCAGTCTATTGCAGTTCTCCTTTTGCCATCGGAAAGTAACATTGATAAGATACTGAGAACTGACTTTGAAGGGGCTATGTCATAAGTCATGCTAGTAAGAGTTTTTCACATATAAGGAGGTTGGTAGTTTGGGCGAATCTGACAGTGGGCATACTCATGCTGCCAGAATGAGAAGTGGTGAAAGAAAAGGTCAAGAAATTAAGACAGAGTGTTTTCAGGACACCTGCTAAAGCAAATGTGAGGTTCAGGAAGAACTGAGGCAGATTCACAAATCACTTGAGGCAGAGGTAACAGAAGACTGGAGGGTGGCTGATGTTATGTCCTTATTTAAGAAAGCCTGCAAGGACAGCTTGTGAACTACAGGCAGTGAGTCTAACATTAGTGGTGGGAAAGTTACTGGAGGGGATTTTGACTGACAGGATCTCATAGGGTTTGGAAAAGCAAGGTATGGTCAGGTAAAGTCAGCTCAGCTTTGTATGCGGGAGTGTCACCGATTTGATTCCGTTTTTTTTAATAGTGATCAAGAGGTTTGATGAGGGCAACATAGTGGACTTAAGCAATGCATTAGACAATGTACCACATGTTAGGCTAGCCTGGAAGGTTAGATCGTATGACATTCTTGATAATCTAACTAATTGGAAACACATTAGCCTAGTGTTAAGAGTCAGAGAGTGGTGGTGGAAAGTTGTTACTCAGATTGGATGTTGTGTGGCCAAGTAGTATAATGCCAAATCAGTTTTTAAGTCTGACGATGATACTGCTGTTGTCGGTCAGATCAACAACAATGATACAGGAAAGAGTTTGGGAACCTTGAGTCATAATATAAAGACAATAACCTAGCCTTGAACATCAGTAAGATGAAAGAGTTGGTTATGGTCCAAGTAATCAAGGGGGTGAGCACAACCCTGTCCTTACCAATGGAGCTGCTATAGAGATGGTCGATGTTCTTTCACATCCATATCATTAGCAACCTAATCTAGTCCTTTCCCACTGATGGGGGATCAATAAAGCATATCAGAGTAATTACTTTCTTAGGTGTCTGAGAAGATTTGAAAAGTTGACAAGGACTCTCTTGAACTTCTGCAGATGTGCTACAGAAAGCATCCTGTTAGGATGGCAACTGCCCTGCTCTTGACTGCCTGAACCTGTGGAGAATGGTGAATGCCAGTTCAGTCCCTCACAGGCCCATCACCCACCTCCATCAAGTTCATCTTCACTCGTGTTGTATCGGGAAGGATAGAAGTATTGTCATGGATGCTTGTCATATTAACTATTTCCTTTTCTCTCTTCTACCATCTGGGAGAAGATACAGGACCTTGAAAGCCCTGGTATCTGTACAGCGTCTTCTCCATGGCTATTAGATTCCTCAATCAACCACCTCTTAAGGGCCCGTCCGGCTCGTACGAGTAAAGAGTATCAATTTTTTTCATCACGAGTATTTGTTTACTCATGGACATTCTTCACAGTTGAAAAAACGTCATGAGTTTACCGGATTTCCCGAGTACCTACCGTTGCTCGTATGAGCAGTTATGAGACATCCACAAACTCCTACGGACCCGCTACGGACATTCTCCGAGTTCGAATCAGGGGAAAACATGGGAGAACTCTTGAATTAGCTCGTACATTGGGACAGGCCCTTTACTCTTAACTCTACCTCATTTGGTTATTCCATTATTGTACTTTAATATTTGTTACATTATTTGGATTTACATGACAATCTTGCACCATTCTGCAATTTTGCACTTGCTGTTGTAAAATTACTATATGTATACCATTTATTCTGCAAACTTGGGTGACCTAGGAATTTCATTGTGCCCTGGCTTATGTGACAATAAACTAAACTTAACCTGAATATCAATCGGAATCTGGTTGGCATGGGTAGGTTTGGCTGAAGGGCCTGTTTGAGTTCTACATAACACTATCACTCTGTATCATGCATTCAACTTTCCCATTTTAAAAGTATTTGTGAACCTCGGCATTGGAACAAGGTTCAACTCCCTTGTTGCTGCTGTCAGGCTCTCTGTCCGAGTGCATTGGCAATCAGCAAAGGAAATGTATGTGCTAGGTCAGATGCTATTTTTTTTTTAAGTGAGCCCTTTAGTTATCGTTAAAATGAACAAGAGTAATCAAAATAACCAGTCACCTTCACCCAGGAGCCCCAGAAATGGTGAAGAATGAATCTACAAGACTTATGTGTGTTAAAGCCTGGCGCTCATCCAAACTACCTGACACCTGGCCTCTGTCGTCCATTATGTGTTCTGCTTTACACTTAGCCTGGGTTCTCTGCTCTAATTAGAATGATCAAGAAATCCATGCGCTCAAAGATAATTCTTAAGGTGCCCTGCATCAACACTCCCTTCATTCCTGATTCCGGTCCTGATTCATCAGTCATTGAAAGTAGGCATGCAGGTACTGAAGGCAGTGAAGAATGCGAATGGCATGTTGGCCTTCATAACACGAGGAGTTGAGTATAGGAGCAAAGAGGTCCTCCTGCAGTTGTACAGGGCTCTAGTATTCTACACCTAGCACCTGGAGTATTGTATGCAGTTTTGGTCTCCAAACTTGAGGAAGGACATTCTTGCTAATGAGGGAGTGCAGCGTAAGTTCACGAGGTTAAATCCCGGGATGGCGGTACTGTCAGATGTTGATAGATTGGAGCGACTGGGCTTTTATACTCTGGAACTTAGGATGAGAGGAGATCTTATTGAAACATATAAGATTATTAAGTGTGTGGACACACTAGAGGCAGGAAATATGTTCCCAATGTTGGGGTAGTCCAGAACCAGGGACCATAGTGGTAAGCCATTTAGAATGGAGATGAGGAAAAACTTTTTCACACAGATACAATAGACAATAGATGATAGACAATAGACAATAGGTGCAGGAGTAGGCCATTCGGCCCTTCGAGCCAGCACTGCCATTCAATGTGATCATGGCTTATCATCCCAATCAGTACCCCGTTCCTGCCTTCTCCCCATATCTCCTGACTCCGCTATTTTTAAGGGCCCTATCTAGCTCTCTCTTGAAAGCATCCAGTGAAACCGCCTCCACCGCCCTCTGAGGCAGAAAATTCCAGACACACCACTCTCTGTGAGAAAAAGTGTTTCCTCATTTCCATTCTAAATGGCTTACTCGTTATTCTTAAACTTTCCCCTCTCATCCTTCTAAACTCCAGAGTGTACAAGCCCAGCTGCTCCATTCTCTCAGCATATGACAGCCCGCCATCCTGGGAATTAACCTTGTAAACCTACACTGCACTCCCTCAATAGCAAGAACGTCCTTCCTCAAATTAGGGGACCAAAACTGCACACAATACTCCAGGTGTGGTCTCACTAGGGCTCTGTACAGCTGCAGAAGGACCTCTTTGCTTCTATATTCGATTTCTCTTGTTATGAAGGCCACATGCCATTTGCTTTTTTCACTGCCTGTTGTACCTGCATGCTTACTTTCATAGACTGATGTACAAGGACCTCCAGATCCCATTGTACTTTCCCTTTTCCCAACTTGACGCCATTTAGATAGTAATCTGCCTTCCTGTTTTTGCTATCAAAGCGGATAACCTCAAATGTATCCGCATTAAACTTCATCTGCCATGCATCTGCCCACTCCCCGAACCTGTCCAAGTCACCCTGCATCCTCATTGCCTCCTCCTCACAGTTCACACTGCCACCCATCTTTGTGTCATCTGCAAAATTGCTAATGTTACTTTGAATCCCTTCATCCAAATTATTGATGTATATCGTAAATAGCTGCGGTCCCAGCACCGAGCCTTGAGGTACCCCACTAGTCACTGCCTGCCATTCTGAAAGGGACCCTTTAATCCCTACTTTATGTTTCCTGTTTGCCAACCACTTCTCCATCCATGTCAGCACTCTATACCCAATACCATGTGCCTAAGTTTTCCCACTAATCTCCTATGTGGGACCTTATCAGATGCTTTTTGAACGTCCAGGTACACTACATTCACTGGCTCTCCCTTGCCATTTTCCTAGTTATATCTTCAAAAAATTCCAGAAGATTAGAGTTGTAAGTGTGTGGAATTCTCTGCCTCAGAGGGGAGTGGAGCCTGGTTCTCTGGATGCTTTCAAGAGAGAGCTAGATAGAGATCTTAGGGATAGTGGAGTTAAGGGATATGGAGAGAAGGCAGGAACGGGGGTACTAATTGTGGATGATCAGCCCTGATCACATTGAATGGCGGTGCTGGCTCAAAGGGCCGAATGGCCTACTCCTGCACCTATTGTCTATTGTCTATTTGGCACTTATCCAGTAAAACCTGTTCTATTATAGACACAAAAAACTGGAGAAATTCAGTGGCTCAGGCAGCATCTCTGGAGAAAAGGAATAGGTGACGTTTCGTGTCAAGACCCTTCTTCCATCCGTGATAGACACAAAAATCTAGAGTAACTCAACGGGTCAGGCAGCCTCTCTGCAGCATCTCTACCTGACTTGCTGAGTTACTCCAGATTGTGTCTATCTTCGGTTTATTTTCATTTTTTTATAATATATTTTTATTAGAAGTAGATACAGATAATGATGAAAACATTTAATGTGTGTCAATCATACATTATTAATATTATCAATTGAAGATTCATTCTGCTTCTAATTTTTTTAAATATAGACGTAAAGTAAGAAAGAGAGAAAAATACCATAAATGTCAAGATAAAAAAAGAAAGAATGGAATAATTTACTAATAATACATCATTGGAGATAGGTTAGAAGATTATGAAGAATAACTTTTCATCTGATCCTGAGTTCAAGTTTCAGTTAGGATCCCGTGCCGAACCAATCCCGTGCCGAACCTTCAAATAATCGATGAATGAAGACCACATTTTAACAAAAGGTTCTTGTTTGTCCATTAAGACAAATCTGATTCTTTCCAGGTGTAGGGTCTCCGACATTTCCATAATCCACATTTTAATTATGGGGGTTATAGGACCTTTCCAAAATTTTAATATTAATTTCTTCCCAGTTATTATGCTGTAGTCTAGAAAGTTTATTTGGCTTGTTGTGAGTGTTAGACTTTGTTCTGATATTCCAAGTATTATTAGTTTTGAGTCGGGATCTAGTTTAATGTTAACAACTTCAGAATTTATTCTAAAAATATCAATCCAGAAATTTTAGATTTTTATATAATTTGCAAAAGTATGTGTTAAGTTAGTCTCTAGATGCTGACATTTATCGCAGATAGGTGAGATATGGAAATTCTATTGGTGGGAAAATTCTATTTAATTTTACTTTAGAGTAATGTAATCTGTGTAATACTTTAAATTGTATTAAAGCATGTCTGGCATTTAACAAGCATTGATGTGTATGTTGTAGACTTTTGTCCCAAATATTTTCGTTATAGGTTGGCCTAATTCATTTTCCCATGTATGTCTATATGATTCCGTTGATGGGACCTCGCTATCTAAAAGGGTATTATAAATATAAGTTGTTAATTTTTCTGTATTCGGATATTTATTCAAACATTCATCAAGGATTTTTGGTTCCCTACTCCTATAATCTTGCATATTGGATTTAACATAATCTCTATGTTGTAGATATCTAAAAAAATCATTTCAGTGTAGCCCATAAATCTGTTGTAACTCCTGAAATAAAAGAAAAGTGCCTTTATTATAAAGATGTCCCATCTTTTTAATTCCGTTAATTTTCCATTGTGTGAAACCTTTATCCAGTATGGAAGGTTTGAATAAGGGATTGTTTACAATGGGGAGACAGAGTGATATATTATCCAATTTTAAAGCCTTGTATCCAGATTCGTATACCAATGTATTATAGGGTTTTCCCTATAGTTTTTTTTTGTGCAATTTTGTGGGTGCAAACATAATCAAACCGATTTCAAAAGGTAAACAATCTTCCTTTTCCATCCTTAACCAGTCTGGTTGCTGATCCATTTCTTCCAGCCAGAAATTCATGTTTTTAATATGGACTGCCCAGAAATAAAACAGAAAATATGGTAAAGCTAAACCTCCATTAGTCTTTGATTTACATAAATGTTTTTTGCTTATTATATGATTCTTATAATCCCAAATGAAACTTGTAACAATGGAGTTGACTAAAAAAAAAAGATTTTGGGATATATATCGGGATTGACTGAAATAAGTACAGTAATTGTGGCAAAAAGATCACTTTCACAGCATTAATTCTTCCAAACATTGAAATGGGAAGTGTTTTCCAATACTGAATATTCTTATTTAGTTTATTCAGGAAAGGGAAATTTGATTTAAATAAAGAAGTATATGTCTTAGTTACATAAATTCCTAAATATTTAAATTTGTCCTCAACTATTTTAAAAGGGGATTGTTGTAGTGTATGTAAATTGAGTTCCGTTATTGGCATGATTTCACTTTTATTCCAATTAATTCTACATCCTGAAAACTGACCAAATTGAGTTATTAGATTTAATAGATTTGGAATACTAATTTCTGGCTTTGTAATATATATTAATACATCATCTGCATATAAGGAGATTTTATTCATTGTGTCTTTAATATTATACCCGTGTTTTTCTGACACTTTCTGCTAATGGTTCAATTGCAAGAGCGAATAATAATGGGGATAGTGGACATCCTTGTCTGCAACCTCTAGAAAGACTAAATTTAGTCTTTTGGTTTGTTACATTTGGTTTGTTAGCATTCTAGCTGTTGGGTTAGAATATAAAAGTTTAACCCATGTACAATACTTCTCTCCAAATTGAAATGTTTCCATCACCAAAAATAAATATGACCATTTTATCTGATCACATGCTTTTTCAGCATCTAGCAAAATAATTACAAGGTCTGCATTAACAATTCTATTTGAGTTTGTAATATTAAATATTTGTCTCAAATTGTAAAATGAATAACGTTTTGGAATAAAACCTGTTTGGTCGGGGTGTATTAATTTATTAATCACTAAACTCAATCTATGAGATAGGATTTTAGTTAATATTTTCTGATCAGTATTTAAGAGAGCTATTGCTCTATAGGAACCTGGATCTTCCAGATCCTTATCAGTTTTTGGTATAAGTATTATTGTAGATTTGTTTAAAGTTTCTGGGAGTTTCTGTTGAGTATAAACGTGTGTATAAATGTGGAGAAATCAGATCATAAATGTTATTATAAAATTCAGATCTTAGGCCATCAGGGCCTGCAGCCTTTCCATTTTTTAACGATCTAATTGATTCTTCAATATCTTTTATCGTTATTTCAGCACCTAGTAGTTCTCGCTCTTGCAAATCTAAACCCGCAAGATTACATTTCTGTAAAAATGCTTCCATTCCTGTTGATTGTTCGGTCACTTTATTTGAGTAGAGTTTTTGATAGTATTGTGAAAATCTGTCATTAATATCTTCAGGTAGTGTTAATATTTTTCCCTTGTCTGATCTAATTTTATTCTATCTTTGGTTTAAACGAGCATCTGCAGTTCCTTCCTACACAAAACTTGTCTATCGACTTGTGCTTTTGTGAATGCAGTTTATGGGGTTTCATGGAACATGTGAAACTGCTCATTGGAAGGAGCAGTTTATCACTGCAGCATGGTTCCAGTCCCCCTCTCTGGTCACTGGGCCTGTCCATACCGCCCTTTGCTCCTTCATCTTGTGTATCACATCCACCAATTTCCTAGTCCCCCCCGGGAGCATGAAGCTCCACTCTCAGCTCCAAACTATCACCGTATTTTAATATATGTATTAAAATACAAGCATTTTCTTCTGATTTTTTTAGACAACAGATGGTTTGCTAAATTGTGTTAGATAAAATTATTTGATTGTGCTACAATAGCAGACATATCAGCAATGTGTGATCACATCACAGCCTGGAATTACTTCTCTCTTTCCAATTGCTGCTGTGCAGTTGTGGGGATCGCACTGTTCAGTTGAATCTGAAAGACCAGTGGGGAATTTGGGCTTTTACTTTTATTGCCTGAATATAGAATTAAATATTAATTCTTGTCTCATGAATAATTCATGACAGGAGTAATACCTGAAGCCAAAATGGCCCTGTAAATCTAATATATCATTTCCACTTTGGTGACAGTCTGCCAGAATGCTGAGATCAATCAGCTGGGCACATAATGGAATTTTACTAAATTATTAACAGAGATTTTACATTTTTCAATTATCACTACACGGATTAAAATCTTTGTAAGCTTGGATCTCTTGTTTTTTTCAATCATTATCAATGCATTTTATTAAGGAAGTCGGAATCCAGTGCCTACTCAAAGTTAACTCAAACACATGAACTTAAAAGTCCAACCTTGCTGCAAGTGGCCATCCAGACTCTGGGTCTCACATTGCATACACCTGCCTACCCAGGTACAGGCACAGTGTAACATTGGTGCTGGTTTCTATTTGTAATGGTCAAGGGGGCAGCCAATAATCAGCACAACCTATGGCGGGGCAAGAAACGGAGTACTTCGGTCATCATAAGCACAAAGGAGAGGTGGTCCAGCTACAGACAGGAGGGATGGTGTGTGAGTGCAAGGGCGGCACAGTAACGCAGTGGTAGAGTTACTGACTTACAGCGCTAGAGACCTGGGTTAGATCCTGACTGTGACTGATGTCTGTATGGAGTTTATATGTTCTTCCCGTGACCTCCGTGGGTTTTCGGTTCCGCCCTGTATCTCTGAAATAAACAAAGATTGGTTGCAAAACCTGCATCTTGGGGCCTTAAGTTATCTGATTGTGACTAGAAGACCCTCGTCCTGTCAGTGAAAAGAAAGAGGACTATCCTGTTTATCCAGAGGCAAGAAACCCTCCAGGCGATACCTCTGCCTCTGAGTAGGGAAGGTGACTTAAGGGCCTGTCCCACTTGGCTGTCATTCGCGCACCATTTACGTAACCTGTTAGCGTGTGGGTAGCGTGTGGGTAGTGCGTGGATAGCGCAGGACGGGCGTATGGAGTGGTGTGGAGAAGTGTGGAGTGATGTGGAGAAGTATGGATTTTGTCTTGAACAAAATCTTCTCGCGCCACCGACCTGTCGCATAACTGACGGCCAAAGTGGGACAGGCCCAAGACCCTGGTGCGATGCAACGTCTCACCTCCAACAGCAGCAGAAGCAGGCACACGATCGCCGAACTCAGCTTGGGGCTCACAGCTGTTGTGGATCCGGATCCACCCCCACTCCTACTCCCAGAGTGGGGCAAGACGATTGCAGATAGACTCAAAATGCAGGAGTAACTCAGCGGGACCGGCAGCATGTCTGGAGAGAAGCAATGGGTGACGTTTCGGGTCGAGAGCCTTCTTCAGACTGAAGACTGAAGACTGCATTTTGCGTCCATCTTCAAATGACATTACGTGCTCCAGACGGCTGTGCGGATGCATGATGACACACGCGACCGTCGTGCGTCAGTCACTACCGGCCTGTTGCATAAATGACGGCCCAAGTGCGACAAGCCCTTTATGTGCACAATGCATGAAGCTGAGATACGACTAATGACCTGAAACCAGCTGCCAAAGCAAGAATCTTACCCGCCTCCTCAACCTGCAGTTCCACCGCTCTTAATTATCTCCTCTCCCAATGCTCTTCACTCTTCACATCTCACTGCATTGGACTTTATTGCACTTTCTGCTCACACATTCAGCACCTTCTGTTGAAATTCCTGCATTCCCAAAACATGCTTCTTGCTGACAGCAACCATAACATTTGAACACAGCAGGTATATCCTCAGAATAGTTCTCAAGGGTTTCATTAGCTGATTCCCGAATGTTTCTGAGTATCAAAATGTGAGCAAGTTGACAAATGGGCAGTAAAGGCAGTGGTGATCAATTGCTGCTTTTGAGATAATGGTGTTCTCCATCTGGACAGTTTAGGAACCGTTGGTTTTCTCATTAAACTCGAGGATCGACCTTACAAATTAAAGTTGGCGCAATACATAAGGTAGTCATTATAATCACACCCATCTGGCAGAATTGTAATGAGATAGGGAGTTTAATTTGGCTATGCTATAAAACTGCCAATGCCCTGCCTGCAATTCTTTATCTCTGTACATCAGGTGTTTTTCAGAAAAAATTGTAAAGGCACTTGACCTAAGCCCACTTTAACTATGTATACCTCTCTGGCTTTGAAGACTGTGCCTATCCTCATCACAGAGTCATACAGCATCATTGGTTTAAGGATTCTGGGAGCTAAGGATTCTGGGCGCTAAGGGTTCTGGGAGTTAAGGAGTCTTTTTTTTTTAATAATATTTTTATTAGAAGTAAACATTTCACAATGCTAAAACAAATTTACAAATACCAACTTAATTCGGTATTTATACAAATATCACATTGATTATTATTATCTTCTGTTTTTTAGAAATAGAGAGAAAAAGAAAAAATAATAGGTTTTAAATCAATAAAGGTTGTGATTAAATAATTATTTTGATTATATATAAAAAAGAAAGGAAAAAAAAACAATTAATATATATCTATTTAATATATATATATATATATTTTTTAAACAGTAAAAAGTATTATATATATATATAAAAATGAAACAACAAAATAGATTGTAAATAAAACTATTACAAATGATAATATCAATAGAGACATGTATACAAATCCCAGTTTGAAAATGAATTATTTTCATCAAATCCTGTCGGGTACCCATTGAGTTGTGATGCCAAGAACAGCTACCCCCTCAAATATTGTATATATGGAGACCATATCTGTTCAAAGATTTCATATTTGTCCATTAGGGCAAATCTAATTCTTTCCAAATGCAACGTCTCCGACATCTCTGCTGTCCACATTTTAATTGTGGGGGATAATGTTCCCTTCCAAAATTTCAATATTATTTTTTTCCCTATTATCAAACAGTAATCAAAGAAATTTCTTTGATTTACTGTTAATACCAATTTTGAGTCCGGAATTCCTAATATTATTAACTTTGGATCTGGATCCAGTTTAACTCTAAGAACTTCAGAGATAACTCTAAAGATTTCTATCCAATAATAATTAAGTTTTGAATACGTTACAAAACTATGTGTTAAATTGGCTTCCAAATTCTGACACTTATCACAAATAGAAGAAATGTTAGGAAAAATTATATTTAATTTGGTTTTCGAATAATGTAATCTATATAATACTTTAAATTGTATCAATGTATGCCTAGCATTTAACGAACAACGATGTATACGTTGTAAACTTTCTTCCCAAGTTTCTTTCGTTATAGATAAACCTATTTCATTTTCCCATGCTTGTCGATATATTTCTGTTGTTGGATTCTCCCTATCCAAAATAATATTGTATATATAAGCTATTAATTTTTCTGTATTTGGGTGCTTATTAAACAGTTCATCTAATAATCTTGGTTCTTTATTTTTATAATCTTGTGTGTTTGACTTAATATAATCTCTAATTTGTAAATACCGAAACAAATTATGTGATGGCAATCCATAGATATCTTGTAACTCCTGAAATGAAAGGAGTTAGGGAGTCTGGGAGTTAGGGATTCAATATTTATTAGTATTTATTAGTAAAGTTTAAAGGATAAAGTTTTGTGTTTAATAAAAAATAAATTTAAAAATATATATATATTTAATACAGTAATTTGGGAGTAAGATGTCAGTGGAGATTGGCCCCATGGTTTGCTCAGCCTGCAACATGTGGGAGAACAGGGATATTGTCGGTGTCCCTGGTGACTACATTTGCAGGAAGTGTGTCCAGCTGCAGCTCCTGGCAGACCGCATTGAATGATTGGAGCTGCGGCTGGATTCATACTGGAGCATCCACGATGCAGAGAAAGTCGTGGATAACACATACAGCGAGTTGGTCACGCCACAGGTAAAAGGTAAGAGGACAGAAAGGGAGCGGGTGGCCAATAGCCAGCAAAGCAGTAGGCAGGTAGTGCAGGAGTCCCCTGCGGTCATCTCCCTACTAAACAGGTTTACCATTTTGGATACTGTTGAGGGAGATGGCTCATCAGGGGAATGCAGCAGCAGCCAAGTTCATGGCTCCATGGGTGACTCTGCAGCACATGATGGGGGGAAAAAGAGGTGAAGGGCAATAGTAATAGGGGATTCAATTGTCAGGGGAATAGATAGGTGTTTCTGCGGCTGCAAACAAGACTCCAGGATGGTATGTTGCCTCCCTGGTGTAAAGGTCAGGGATGTCACTGAACGGCTGCAGAACATTCTGGAGGGGGAGGGTGAACAGCCAGTTGTCATGGTGCATATTGGCACCAACGATATAGGTAAAAAAAGGGATGAGGTCCTACAAGGTGAATTTAGGGAGCTAGGAGATAAGCTTAAAAGTAGGACCTCAAAGGTAATTTTTACCAGTACCACGGGCCAGTCAGAGTAGAAATAGGAGGATATTGCAGATTAATACGTGGCTTGAAAAATGGTGCAAGGGGGAGGGATTCAAATTTTTAGGGCACTGGAACCATTTCTGGGGGAGGTGGGACCAGAACAAACAGGACGGTCTGCACCTGGGCTGGAATGGAACCAATGTCCTTGGAGGAGTGTTTGCTAGTGCTGTCGGGGAGGATTTAAACTAATGTGGCAGGGGAATGGGTACAAGAGCAGAGAGGCAGGTGGGTGTAAAACGAGGGTGAAAGCAATGGGAACAAGGTGAAAAATAAAAGTGGCAGGCAGACAAAACCAGGGCAAAAATCAGAAAGGACTACTTCTCAACAAAATGGTATAAGGGGTAAGAGCGTTGTAAAAACAAGCCTGAAGGCTTTGTGTCTCAATGCAAGGAGTATTCGTAATAAGGTGGATGAGTTGAACGTGCAGATAGCTATTAATGAGTATGTTATAGTTGGGATCACGGAGACATGGCTCCAGGGTGACCAAGGCTGGGAGCTGAACATCCAGGGATATTCAATGTTCAGGAGGGATAGAGAGAAAGGAAAAGGAGGTGGAGTAGCGTTGCTGGTTAGAGAGGAGATTAACGCAATGGAAAGGAAGGACATTAGCTTGGAGCATGTGGAATCGGTATGGGTAGAGCTGCGAAACACTAAGGGACAGAAAACGCTAGTGGAAGTTGTGTAAAGGCCACCTAACAGTAGTAGTGAAGTTGGGGATGGTATCAAACATGAAATTAGAAATGCGTGCGACAAAGGCAAAACAGTTATAATGGGTGACTTCAATCTACATATAGATTGGGTGAATCAAATTGGCAGGGGCGCTGAGGAAGAGGATTTTTTGGAAAGTATGCGGGATAGTTATCTAAATCAACATATAGAGGAATCAACGAGAGAGCAGGCTATTTTAGACTGGGTATTGAGTAATGAGGAAGGGTTAGTTAGCAGTCTTATTGTGCGTGCCCCCTTGGGCAAGAGTGACCATAATATGGTCGAGTTCTTCATTAGGATGGAGAGTGACATTGTTAATTCAGAAACAATGGTTCTGAACTTAAGGAAAGGTAACTTTGAGGGTATGAGACGTGAATTGGCCAAGATTGACTGGCAATCAATTCTAAGAGGGTTGATGGTGGATACGCAATGGAAGACATTTAAAGACTGCATGGATGAACTACAAAAATTGTTCATCCCAGTTTGGCAAAAGAATAGATCAGGGAAGGTAGTGCATCCGTGCATAACAGGGGAAATCAGGGATAGTATCAAAGCAAAGGATGATGCGTACAAAGTAGCCAGAAAAAGCAGCATACCAGAGGACTGGGAGAAATTCAGAGAACAGCAGAGGAGGACAAAGGGCTTGATTAGGAAAGGAAAAACAGATTATGAAAGTAAACTGGCAGGGAACATAAAAACTGACTGCAAAAGTTTTTATAGATATGTGAAGAGAAAGAGATTAGTTAAAACAAATGTAGGTCCCTTGCAGTCAGAAACAGGTGAGTTGATCATGGGGAACAAGGATATGGCGGACCAATTGAATAACTACTTTGGTTCCGTCTTCACTAAGGAAGACATAAATAATCTGCAGGAAATAGCAGGGGACCGCAGGTCAAAGGAGGAATTGAGTGAAATCCAGGTTAGTCGGGAAGTGGTGTTGGGTAAATTGAATGATTAAAGGCCGATAAATCCCCAGGGCCAGATAGGCTGCATCCCAGAGTACTTAAGGAAGTAGCTCCGGAAATAGTGGATACATTAGTGATAATCTTTCAAAACTCTTTAGATTCTGGAGTAGTTCCTGAGGATTGGCGGGTAGCAAACGTAACCCCTCTTTTTAAGAAGGGGTGGAGAGAGAAAACGGGGAATTACAGACCAGTTAGTCTAACATCGGTAGTGGGGAAACTGCTGGAGTCAGTTATTAAAGATGGGATAGCAGCACATTTGGAAAGTGGTGAAATCAATGGACAATGTCAGCATGGATTTACGAAAGGTAAATCATGTCTGATGAATCTTGTGGAATTTTTCGAGGATGTAACTAGTAGCGTGGATAGGAGAGAACCAGTGGATGTGGTGTATCTGGACTTCCATAAGGCTTTCGACAAGGTCCCACATAAGAGATTAGTATATAAACTTAAAGCATACGGCATTGGGGGTTCAGTATTGATGTGGATAGAGAACTGGCTGGCAAACAGGAAGCAAAGAGTAGGAGTAAACAGGTCGTTTTCACAATGGCAGGCAGTGACTAGTGGGGTACCGCAAGGCTCAGTGCTGGGACCCCAGCTATTTACAATATACATTAATGATCTGGATGAGGGAATTGAAGGCAATATCTCCAAGTTTGCGGATCACACTAAGCTGGGGGGCAGTGTTAGCTGTGAGGAGGATGCTAGGAAACTGCAAGGTGACTTAGATAGGCTGGGTGAGTGGGCAAATGTTTGGCAGATGCAGTATAATGTGGATAAATGGGAGGTTATCCACTTTGGTGGCAAAAATAGGAAAACAGACTATTATCTAAATGGAGGCCGATTAGGAAAAGGGGAAATGCAGCGTGACCTGGGTGTCATGGTACACCAGTCATTGAAAGTAGGCATGCAGGTGCAGCAGGCAGTGAAGAAAGCGAATGGTATGTTAGCTTTCATAGCAAAAGGATTTGAGTATAGGAGCAGGGAGGTTCTACTTCAGTTGTATACGGTCTTGGTGAGACCACACCTGGAGTATTGCGTACAGTTCTGGTCTCCAAATCTGAGGAAGGACATTATTGCCATAGAGGGAGTGCAGAGAAGGTTCACCAGACTGATTCCTGGGATGTCAGAACTGTCTTATGAACAAAGACTGCATAGACTCGGTTTATACTCTCTAAAATTTAGGAGATTGAGAGGGGATCTTATAGAAACTTACAAAATTCTTAAGGGGTTGGACAGGCTAGATGCAGGAAGATTGTTCCCGATGTTGGGGAGGTCCAGGGCAAGGGGTCACAGCTTAAGGATAAGGGGAAAATCCTTTACGACCGAGATGCGAAGGACTTTTTTCACACAGAGAGTGGTGGGTCTCTGGAACTCTCTGCCACAGAGGGTAGTTGAGGCCAGTTCATTGGCTATATTTAAGAGGGAGTTGGATGTGGCCCTTGTGGCTAAGGGGATCAGAGGGTATGGAGAGAAGGCAGGTACGGGATACTGAGTTGGATGATCAGCCATGATCATATTGAATGGCGGTGCAGGCTTGAAGGGCCGAATGGCCTACTCCTGCACCTAATTTCTATGTTTCTATGTTTCTATAACAGGCACTTCAACCCAACTCGTCCCCATTGACAAAAGTGCCTCATCCAAGCTTATACCATTTATTTGCTTTGCCAAATATAACTCTGAACTTCCTAACAATACACCTGTTCAAATGTCTTTACAATGTTGTTATTGTACCGAAGAACTCAGAGAAAACCCACATAGGTCAAGGGGAGAATGTATAAGCTCTGTACCAGCAAGCATCCATAGCCAGGATCAAACCCAGGTCTTTGGCACTGTAAGGCAGTAACACCGCTGTGCTGCCAAGGTATAACGTCCTAGCCTGCTCAACTTCTCCCAATAGCCAATGCCCTCTGAACCTGGCAACATTCTCATAAATCTTCTCTACAGCATCTCTGGAGGACATGAATAGGTGATGTTTTCTTCAGACTGATTATAGTAGGGGGAAGAAACGGGACAAAGTCTGGCAAGTGATGAGGTGGGGATGAGGGGGTGGCTGGTTGGCAGATGGTTGGATAATAGCCAGAGATAAAAAGAAAAAAAGTGTGTGATAAGGTGAGGTGTGAAATAGGAAGCCAGAGGAAGGAAAGTGGGTGGCAGGGGAAAGGGAGAAATGGGTACCTATCCAGGCGGGGCACACGGAAGATAGAGGGAAAAGGAAGGTTGGGGGGGGGGGGGGGGGTGGTTGGGTTGTCAGTTTTCCTAGTGGAATATGAGACGCTCTCTTACTTGCCCCAAACCACTTAGAGGTGTCCAACTACTGTGCCGCATGCTTGCATCTGAAAACAATTCAAATTTGGCAACCAGTCAAAACCCACTGCATGCACTGAAATATAGTTAATTATCTGCTTCCAGATGTTAATCTCATCCTGATAATATGTTGGCTAAAAGTAATTTAATTTAAAAATCATACTAATTGTAATATTCTCAGATCGTGATTGCTGCTGTAATTCATACAATCCGCATCAACATTAATATAGACTGGCATACTGAAATGCCTGTATTATCTCTATTATTCATTTAGAAACTGTCTATTACATTTTCAAAGTGCAAAGGAAACTTGATTACATTTAGCCTGTGCATGTACAGCAAACAATTGACCTTAAGTTGTAGATAGACACAAAAATCTGGAGTAACTCAGCGGGTCAGGCAGTATCTCTGGAGAAAAGGATTTAGGTCTAAACCTTAAATTGTGATTGTTGACATGAATAAATCATTGCAAGCACATAACTTTGCCTGATTTTATTTTGATGAGATGGGAAGGTAAAGCTAAATAAATTACTTATTAGCTTACGTGCATCTTCATTAGGAACTAGATAGAAAGGTTCAAATTTGATCTGAATTGGTTAAGGATTTGAATGCATCAACATTTAAAAAAAAAATTTATCTCCCGTCAGATGCATCTTAAGCTGCGGAGAGATTTCAGCATTTGCCATTTTATTGTAAACAATCATCACCTACTGAGAAATATATGCTGGGCTAGAGTTTTGTTTGAAGTTATAAAATTCTGTTCGTGACCTGATTTTACTGAATGCCTCATTTATTTCTGATGTATTGCTTCATGCGTGACCTCAAAATGGCCCGTCGGATTACTTGACAAGCGTTGGATTAGAGATGTCATGTTGTGTGGCCAGTTTCATGCCTGCCAGCAGCCAGGCAACACAGTGCTGATGAAGGGCTGCAGATTTCTCTTCAGAGTAATAATGAAAACATTGAACATTTTTTTTGGTGAGAAGGTGCTGACAAATGATTCTTATTTTAATGAGAAATGTTCCACCATCCATTTAAAAATAGATCAAGTGACATACTTATCTGCAACAAGAGGATAAATGACAAGACTGATTATTCTAGGGCCATGAGATTTAGAGCTAAATATAAGTTTTAAAATTTGATGAATGGTTCTGGCTCTGGTTGATGTTTTTGAAGCAGCTCTTTCAAGATTGTTCTGCTGCAGAAGGTACAGAAGGTCGTCAAGATTGGAATGAATAATTCTATATCAAACGATTGATAGAAGTTGAAAGTAATTGTGAAATAACTCATGACAATATCAGATATCGAAAATATTTGTTGTTATTACAAATTATTCTTAGTACTGAACGGCCAGCATTTCAACTTTATGCTTGGTAATGGTGTATTTAATTCCATTTTTTTGCATCATTATTAGATTTTTGTTCATTTGCCTCTTAAGTTGGGGTCCTGTTGTGCAGACACCAAGTAGCAACCTTAGTTATATGACTTCTTTGTTTATAGATATTCAGGCAAATTTGAACTCTGTTTTATGGCATTTTTTGGCCAAAGTTCTTACAGGTTTGACAGCATCTCTGGAGAAAAGGAATAGGTGACGTTTCGGGTCGAGACCCTTGTTCAGTCATCTATTCCTTTTGTCCAGACATGCTGTCTCATCCGCTGAGTAACTCCAGTTTTTTGTGTCTATCTTCGGTTTAAACCAGCATCTGCAGTTCCTTCCTGCACATTCTTACAGGTCTTTGGTGCTTTCTTGTACAATTACGTACATAGGGAGTAGTGTGCTTGACACTGAAAGACTTGTTAACTTCCAGCTGTCACTCAGACCATTTTTAAATATGAATGTAATTCATTCCCTTCACAATATGATCAACTGGGTGAGTGATCAACAGGGCAGCTTATTGGAAGAAGGAGAGGAAGAATTGATCTCAAGAGTAGATCATATCTGCTCTTGTCTGAATATCACTATGAATGAGATATCTTTGCATCCAGATGTCAGAAATATGATGCCTCACTGAAAATGTGACTGGAATATTAGATATGGATAATTATATAATGATTAATGATAGTCAGTGTGACTGTCACTGAACTTCATGTATCTGGCTCGTTCCAGACAGGAGACGGAAATATTTGAAACTGTTCACAGTATGACAAATACCAGTGCAAAAAGGGGTTCCTGGCATTCTTTATTTAAAGTCAAAGATATATAATTCTTGCTGGTGAACGGCAGACAAGAGAGTAAATGTCATTACAATGATTGCAGGCTTCCCTATGGAAGTGGTATTATTACTTATTTATTCAGTGTCTTGGGATGTGAATATCATAATTGATTTATTGTTCATCCTTAATTGCTCTTGATAAGTTGCCCCCTTGAATCGTTGCGCTCTAGCTGGTGAAGGAGTTTCCTCAATACTATTGGGTAGGAAGTGTCCCAATTCAGTACAATGAAAGAATAGCAATATATTTCCATGCTCACACAGAGAGGACATGAATGGAGTGAACCAAGACAGAACCAGTGTGGAAAATGGGTCAATGTGGGAAATCAGTGTCGTGAAGGAAGAGAAGAATAGGAGCAAGTGTTGGTGACCTCGGCCCTTATGCCTTCACCTACATTCCATATGATCATGACTAATCACGGTTCTCTTTTTAGGCCTCTGATATATAGTGCTATGTGAGTCTCAGGCAGTATTATTTAAAATTTTGTCTGGTGCTTAGTACTAGTTTGCAAATATTTTTAAATGTAAGTTTGCAATTATATATCTGGCCTAATATTGATTCAAGACTTCTCCCTTCCACCCCTACCCCTCATCAACCCAAATCCTGCTCCCACTCCCCTCCCTTTGATACTGGTGCACCACAATGTTGAGGACTACATTCTGTACTCTGTATCATTCCTTTTGCTCTGCATATTGTACTTGAGTTTGGCTTGATTGTATTTATGTACAATATTATCTGATTTGATCAGATAGCATGCAAAACAAAGTTTTTTCACTCTACCTCGTTACACATGACAATAGTAGACCCATATATAATCCTAAACAGGCCTCCACATCCATCAGCACCAACAAAGGCCTTCTATACATCATAAGAAAACATATGAAACATCTCTCCCATGCAGGTCTTAGGTCAGAAAGCTCCAGAAGGCCTCATCCAAGCCACAATGTGCACATTGCACAGTCCCTTGAAGGTATGCAAACAATCATTAAGCAGTACAGGATAGTTTTAACTAGTACTTCCCATTGTTGAAGCATTCAGCCAGGGAATAACATGGTGGATGGTTCCGGCTGGACACTGCAGCCAATATAATGAGGAGGCAGCATGAAGCCATCTTGCTTTCAGCATCACATTGAACACGTATGGGTTAATATTGCATTATAATCACTGCCTCAATGTTTGTGGAGATCTCATTTAGCCATCAAAGCTTTGAGTTCACCTTAGTTTTATTTTTGATTTTCATGTTAATTGTATTGCTTACTGTCGTAAGGTTTTGTTTCTGTCCTTGTTAAAAATACAGGCGGCTGGCAAGCTTTCCAATGTCTACACTATTTTTAAGCTAATTATTCTGAAGTTTGATGAGAAAGGTCCAGGAGGTCTCAGCAGTGATAGTCATTCCTTTCAAGAGAAAAACATTGAGCTTCTGTTTAATTCTACTGTTGATGATTTATACTAAAAATCTTGAATTGCAAAATTATTATTTCAAGTTTTCAAAATTTCAGATAGACTACAACACCCAGGAGGCTAGGATAACATAAGCTACCTAGATCTTTTATATCATCAGGACTGGTTAATAAATCAGCTGCTGGGAAATGCATTTCTGTAAGAACCATTGAATTGTTTCTGAGGGATAGGTTTTACAGGCATTTGGATGGGCAAGGACTGATTAGGGATAGTCAGCATGGTTTTGTACGTGGGAGGTCGTGTCTCACAAATCTGATTGATTTTTTTGAAGATGTGACCAAAAAGATTGATGAGGGCAGAGTTGTAGATGTGGTGTACATGGACTTCAGTAAGGCATTCAACAAAGTTCCGCATGGTAGGCTGCTCTGGAAGGTTAGATTGCATGGGATCCAAGGAGAGATAGCTGAATGGCTAGCAAATTGGCTTCATGGAAGGAAGCAGAGGGTGATGGTAGAAGGTTGCTTCTCGAACTGGAGGCCTGTGGCTAATGGTGTGCCTCAGGATTCGGTGCTGGGCCCATTCCTGTTTGTCGTCTATATCAATGATTTGGATGAGAACATACAGGCCAAGTTTGCTGATGATTCAAAAGTTAGTGGTTTTGCAGATAGTGAAGATGGTTGCAATAGATTGCAGCAGGATCTGGATTGATTGGCCAGGTGGGCGGAAGAATAGTTGATGGAATTTAATACAGAGAAGTGTGAGGTGTTGCATTTTGGGACGTTGAACAAGGGCAGGACCTACACAGTAAATGGTAGGCCTCTGGATAGTGTTGTAGAGCAGAGGGATCTAGGAGTATGGTTCATGGTTCGCTGAACATCGAGTCGCAGGTAGATAAGGTGGTCAAAAAGGCTTTTGGCACTTTGGCCTTCATCAATCAGAGTATTGAGTATAAAAGTTGGAAGGTCATGTTGCAGTTGTATAAGACATTTGTGAGACTGCATATAGAATATTGTGTTCAGTTCTGGGCACCATGTTATAGGAAAGATATTGTCAAGCTTGAAAGGGTTCAGAAAATATTTACGATGATGTTGCTGGAACTAGAGGGTGTGAGCTATAGGGAGAGGTTGAGTAGGCTGGGTCTCTATTCCATGGAGCGCAGGAGGATGAGGGGAGATCTTAGAGAGGTATACCAAATCATGAGAGGAATAGATCGGGTAGACGCACAGAGTCTTTTGCCCAGAGTAGGGGAATCGAGGACCAGAGGACAAAGGTTCAAGGTGAAGGGGGTAAAGATTTAATAGGAATCCGAGGCGTAACTTTTTCACACAAAGGGTGGTGGGTGTAAGGAACAAGCTGTCAGAGGAGGTAGTTGAGGCTGGGATTATCCCATTGTTTGAGAAACAGTTAGACAGGTACATGGATAGAACAGGTTTGGAGGGATATGGACCAAGCGCAGGCAAGTGGGACTAGTGTAGCTGGGACATTGTTGGCCAGTGTGGGCGAGTTGGGCTGAAGGGCCTGTTTCCACACTGTATTACTCTATGACTCTATGATGCGGATCTTTTCTGACCTGAATTTAGTTGCCTAATTAATTTGGCAGCAACTATTGGAAATGGGTTGAAACCCATTGCTGGTGAAGGTACCCTGCAGGGTGGTGATTAGAATTTGTAATTGGCTTTTCGTGCTGTGTGTGCCAATGTTACCCATCTTTATAATTAATGATAATGAGGAGAAAACAGGGAGAAAATTAAAAGGTGTTCCTGCATCAACTGTCGGTAGTATAAAATAATTACTTTGAAAGGTGCTGAAAATCTCAAAATTATTTGTTTTAGGATATAGTGATTGTTTTAAAAAAAAATAATATTATGTATCTCTCCAATTTAATAAGGCGAGGTTTGAAATGAGTAGCTAATTTAGAGGGCCCATTTTGCACCTTAAGCCCAAAATTAAAAAGACCCCATCAAAATTCATCAGTCATATTGAAGTGTCAGTTTCTCCAGGTTCACTCTCCACAGGGTTAAATTCTTCCCTGAATCTGCATAGTATTAAATTATCTCGATTGTGTAATTACAGCTTGGATGCATTGGCATTTCTTTTTTGACCAGATTAGTATCTAATCTATAGCATCACTGAACCTCAATTAATCTATAGCATCACATGAACCTCAATCTCCATCCAACTGCTGTGAACAAGGATTGATCCGCTGTAGAAGCCCTCCTGCTGCTGATAGGATCCTTATTTGGATTGCGATATTGAGGCATTTTGTGAAGGACATGAGTTAGCTGCTGCTTAATTTTGCGGAAAAATTTTAGGCAATTAGTAGAGATTGGTGGAGCTGCTTCCAAAGGCAAAAGTAAAAGTCACCCAAACTAGCATATCATTACCACCTAGGCCACAGTTAACAATGGCCTGTCTCTTTTATCATCATTATTTTTTGCATATCTTTCATTAATTTGTTCTATATCTCTCTATATCAGTGACTATATCTCTTGTTTCCCTTTCCCCTGACTCTCAGTCTGAAGAAGAGGCTCGACACGAAATGTCACCCATTCCTTTTCTCCAGAGATGCTGTCTGACCTGCTGAGTTACTCCAGCTTTTTGTGTCTATCTTTAGCGTACCATTAAATCGATCTGCTGAACTTTGGAAGGCGGGGCGTGTCACTTGTATTTTGATCCTTGAACTACATTGATTCCACCATAGAATATAGAATATATATTAAGCGTATACTCACAGACAGAGGCACAGTAACATGAATAGGACCAACTGAGAAGTGCAGCTTAATGTTTAGCCTGCTGAAACTTTCTAAATAGTTTCAAAGATGCAAAAAGCGGTCAGGCTCATGATGTTTGGGATAGCATCATAAGGAGCCTTAACTTTTTCAAAGATAAAGTATGAGAAAGTAGATTTAGTTTAGTTCAGTTTAGTTTAGAAATACAGTGTGGAAACAGGCCCTTCGGCCCACCGAGTCTGCGCCGACCAGTGATCCCTGCACACTAACACTATCCTACACACACAAAGGACAATTTGTATTTTACCAAACCAATTACCTTAGAAAACTGTACAACTTCGGAGTGTGGGAGGAAAACTGAGGACCTGGAGAAAACCCACGCAGGTCACAGGGATTTTCCATACATATACACATACAACACCCATAGTCAAGATCGAACCCAGGTCTCTAGTGCTGTAAGGCAGCAATTACTGCTGCATCACTGTGCCGCCCTGTTGGTGAGTTATCATAACTTGGGAAACACTGGAATCCGTCACTTAACATAGAACATGGAACAGTACAGAACATGAACAGACCCTTTGGCCCACAATGCTGAACATAATGCTAAATTATGCTAATCTCCTTTGCCCACACATGATCCAGATCCCTCCATGCCCTGTTTATCCATGTGCCTATCCAAAAGCCGCTTAAACATCATTAACAAATCCCGAGACTTCACTTAACTTCCAAATGTCACCTGTGTAAGAACAGACAGATACTAAAGAGGAAACATGAAAACTAAAATAAAGGCACTGGAGACTGCAGTTGCTGGAATCTTAAGTAGGCTTCAAATTCCTTGGCGAGCATATTTACGAAGATCTTTCCTGGACCCAGCACACTGATGCAATTATAAAAGAAAGCACATCAACGCCTCTACTTCCTGAGAAGATTGCGTAGATTCTGTGTATCATATAGAATTCGCTTGAACTTCTCCAGGTGTACTGTAGAGAGTATACTGACTGGTTGCATCACTGGTTCGGCAACTTGAATGCCCAGGAGCGAAGAAGATTGCAAAAAATGGTGAACACTGCCCAGTCCATCTCCGGTTCTGACCTCCATCAAAGGGATTTACCGGAGCTCAAAAAGGCAGCCAGCATCATCAGGGACCCACACCACCCTGGCCACACAATCATTTCTCCTGCCCCAGCCATCGTAAAGAAGGTACAGGAGTCTGATAACTGTAATGTCCAGGTTCAGGAACAGCTTCTTCACTATAACCATTCAGCTATTAAACACTACAACCTCAAATCAGATCCAAACTACTTAGACTATTATTATTGTTATTGCACTTGTGTTTGTTTTTTGTGTGTACGTGTGTGTTTGATCTATATATATATGTGTAGTTGTGAGTATGTGTGTATATACACACATTTAACTTTTTTTCTCTCTCATATATTATATTGTTTACAGTGAACTATGTTTACATATTCTATTGTGCTGCTGCAAGCAAGATTTTCATTGTTCTATCTAGGACATATACCAATAAAATACTCTTGACTGACTTGACAAGAGGAGCTGCTGGAGGAACTCAATGGATCAGGGAGCATCTGTGGAGGGAAATGGAAGTTTTGGGTCAAGACCCTTCATCTGTGCTCATTAAAATTAACATTGGCATTGCATCATATTGAATCATAAAAATGTGGGAGGGAGCTCTGATCTTATGCAGGGTTTATTTGCATTGAAGTAGTTTTATGTTTAATGTCAGCTTGAAGATTGCAATTATGTAGCACATTGCACTCTGCTATCACTTTAGGTGCCCTTATTAATGCTGTCACTGCTTTGGAAAGACTGCGCGGAGCTCTGATTTTATCATTCTAGCTGTACCTGCTTTTTGTGTATTTTCTGTCAGCTGTGGTCTGTGAATTTCAGACTAGCATCATGAGCCATATGGTACCTTGCTCCCCTGGGAGCTATGCATCTAATCAAGATATTCCAGGGACACATACCAATTAATTTAGAGTAAATGCAGTGCAGTAGTTTCAAGGACGTCTGGCATCCAACCAGTGACGTGGCTGCAATACTGACTGCAATTACTTACTCTTCATTAAAGGTGTTGCAGTGATGGAAGTAGCTTAATGGACAGATGTTTTCCAGGGATTGCAATGCAACCACTTTCATTCCCGATAGCCATCTTTTAGAAAAAAAAATAGTGGCTCCAGTAAACAAGGCATCAATGGCCTGATGTGTTCAGAGAACCAGACTGATTCCTGGGATGTCAGGACTTTCATATGAGGAAAGATTGGATAGACTCGGTTTGTACTCGATGGAATTTAGAAGATTGAGGGGGGATCTTATAGAAACCTACAAAATTCTTAAGGGGTTGGACAAGCTAGATGCTGGAAGATTGTTCCCGATGTTGGGGGAGTCCAGAACAAGGGGTCACAGTCTAAGGATAAGGGGGAATTCCTTTAGGACCGAAATGAGGAAAACATTCTTTACACAGAGAGTGGTGAGTCTCTGGAATTCTCTGCCACAGAAGGTAGTTGAGGCCAGTTCATTGGCTATATTTAAGAGGGCGTTAGATGTGGCACTTGTGGCTAAAGGGATCAGGGGGTATGGAGAGAAGGCAGGTACGGGATACTGAGTTGGATGATCAGCCATGATCACATTGAATGGCGGTGCAGGCTCGAAGGGCCGAATGGCCTACTCCTGCACCTATTTTCTATGTTTCTATGTTTCTATCCTCGGTAGATGGGCCAGTCTGACTGGTGTCACTTCGGGTGACTTGAAAGGAAAAATCTGCAAAAAAAATCTCAGTGCAATTGTATCTTTTAGCACCATGTTAATGTTCGTCTAAATCAGGACAAAGTTTGCTAATTGGATTACAGCTGTTCACAAACCTCGATTATGGTTCTCCAGATGAACTGTATAACAGGCCTGTCCCACTTACTCGACTTTTTCGGCGACAGCTGGCACCCGTCATAGGTTGCCGAAAAGTTTCAACATGTTGAAAATTCAGCAGCGACCAGAAAGACGCTATGACTCTTTGGGTGATTAGGAGACTACTCACGACCATATAGGCGACCTCCTGGCGACATGTCACGGGTGACATCCCATGACACCCGCGACATGTCACCGGGGGTCGCCTGTACGAAGAAGGGTGTAACTGAGTAATGCAGTTGAGCACTAAAGATCCAGCTTCTTCGAATGCAGGAGAATTTTACATTGTGCTATTCAGCCATTATCTTTTGGCTGCTGACATACATTTGGGCCATAGTCTGTATTCTTTCAATTTTTTCAATGGTCTCAACTCATATCTCTGCATCTGCTACTAGGCTTCTAAAACCTCTGAGGTCTCTACAAAGTTCTATCTCTGACTGCTTGCATATTACGATTTTCATTATTAAAGCACAGAGACACATGTTGATAAGTGGCTGAGCCCCAGGCTCTTGTATTTCCCTCTTTAACCTCACACCATCTCTTCCTCTCTCACCTCTTTTAGTTCAGCTTTAAAAATGTTTGGAATAAACGTTTTTGTCACTTGTCTTAATATCCTCTGAATAACCAGTTGTAATTATCTTTATTTGAGCTACTCCAGGATGTGTTGAAGAGCAAAGTAGTATGGTGGACTTGGTCCGCAATGTTCCGCAGAAGTTGTCTGCATCCATTTTCTCCTTGAGCTCAGTCATATGCAGACTCACACACAACACCAGTTATATACAGTATGAAGTCCATTGTCAGGATTCTGTTTTTCTAAAATGAGTGACTTTGTAAATATGTCTGTTCAAAGAAGCTTTCATTTCAATGAGCACAGATTAGTCACATGCTGGTTAGAGTTTTCCATCCGAGAAGCATGAGCTTCCAATACAGTCCAGCCAGCAAACGTCTTGGTGTGTGGAAATATGCTCGGTCCTAGAAGGAGATTTATGTGTGCATCAAAAATTGGGCTGGTGGCGTATGTGGACTGAAACATCCCCTTCATGACGTGTACATCCAAGGACACTGCAGAGAAGCCAAAAAACAAACTGAAGGAGTCCTAGCTGAGACAGATAAATCATCGTTAGACACAGCTGAGTTCTCAAAAGAGGGAGGGTGGCTAATGTTATGTTTCAATTTGAGATGGGTTGCAAAGAAAAATCTAGGAACTATACACCATTAAACCAACATCCGTGGTAAAAAAATGAGGGATAAGATAGATATGCATTTGGAAGGATATGGTTGATTTGGGAAACTCAACTGGCTTTGTGCATGGGTGATCATGCCTCACAAATTGAATTAAATGTTTTGAAGAAGTCGCTGAGAAGGTTACTGAGTGCAGGGCCATTGATGTAGTCTATAGGGACATTAGCAAGGTCTTTGTTAGTTTAGTTTAGTTTAGAGGTACAGTACGGAAACAGGCCCTTCGGCCAACCGAGTCCATGCTGACCAGCGATCCCCGGACACTAGCACTATCCTATACACTTGGGATGATTTACAATTTTTACCAAAACCCAATTAACTTACAAAGCTGTACGTCTTTGGAAGGTGGGAGGAAATCGGAGCACCCGGTAAAACCCACGCGGTCACGTGAATAACGTATAAACTCCCAAAGTATAAACAGACTGCACCCACAGTCAGAACCCGGGTCTCTGGCGCTGTTAAGCAGCAATTCAACCTCTGCACCACCGTACAGCTTATGCCACTCTGCTGCTCTGGAAGATTTGACTGCCTGGGAACCAGGGAGAGCCAGCTAACTGGATGCAAAATTTACCAAATTGTAAAAAGCAGACAATGCTGGTGGAAGTTTGTTTATGGGACAGGAGGCCTGTGTCGAGTGGTGACCCTCAGTGCTTGGCCCATTGCTGCATGTCATTTTTATCAACCATTTGCATGGGAATATATAAGGCATGATTAGTAAATTTGCAGTTGACACTAGCATAGGTGGTATCATAGATGTTAAGATGATTATCAACAATGACAGTGGGATCTTGATTAGCAGGTGGTTGAGGAATGGCGAATGGAGTTTAATTCAGGTAAGTGTCAAGTATTGCATTTTGCGTGTGCTCCGCAGAGTAAAATCGGGGGGAGTGTTGTGGAGCCAAGGGATCTAAGAAACACATAGTTACCTGAATATGGTGTGTCATACAAATAAGTTGGTGAAGAAGGCTTTTGGCCAGCTGGCCTTCATCCGTCAGGGAGTTCAACTTGCGACGTTATGTTGCAGTTGGACAAGATGTTGGTGAGGCTGCACTTGGCATATTGTGTTCAGTGCTGGGCCCCCGCTATAGTAAATATTGCATTAAGCTGGAAAGAGTGCAGAGAAGATTTACGATGATGTTACCAGAACTCGAGGTTCTGAACTTTCGGGAGAGGTTGGGCTGACTTGGACTTCATTCCATGAAGTGCAGGAGTTGAAGTATGATCTTGTAGGGATGCACAACATCATGCGGGTTAGATAGGGCTAATGAACATAGTATAAACATAGTATAAGCTGTACGGTGGTGCAGAGGTTGAATTGCTGCTTAACAGCGCCAGAGACCCGGGTTCTGACTGTGGGTGCAGTCTGTTTATACTTTGGGAATGAACATAGTCCTTTTTCAAGAACTATAGGGGATAGAATTTAATGTCAGAGAGGAAAACTTTAATAGGAATCTGAGAGGCAACTTTTTCACGCTGTGTTATGGAATGAGCTGCCAGTGGAAGTGATTGAGAAAGGTACAATAACAATATCTGAAAGACATTTAAACAGGTACAGTGCATGGATAGGAATAGTTTCAAGAGAAATGGCCATACATGAACAAATGGACCAAGCTTTGATTGAGCATGTAGAAACAAGGGACTACATAAGCTGGTTTATACTAAAAGACACAAAGTGCTGGAATAACTTAGCAGATTAGGTACATCGCTGGAGAACATAGACAGGTGACGTTTTGGGTCGGATCATATTTGGACCATTTTGGACCCTTTTTTTACATTTTGGGCCTTTCTTCAGACTGATTCTTTTGGCATCTTGGTCAGCATGGATGAGTTGAGTCAAAAGGCCTGTTTCCATGCTCTGTGAATCAGTAAGTTCATTCATCTTGGTGGATGACCTATCCAAATAACCCTAATTATTCTGTTAACTGGCAGCTGGCTATTTAAGGGCTGAACATCCAGCGGAGAAACGGAAGACAGGTGATTAATCACCAGATTGTCAGGTTCTGCACGAGGACAAAAGGTCTGTCTTTAAAAACAGATGGCAACTTCCACAACACCAAATTATTACACATCCAGAAGTCTGAAATAAAGGCAGGACATGCTAGAGCTACCTTGAAAAACTAAAAAAACGCTTGACCTGAAATGTTATGTTTCAACAGTAGTTTATACTTTTCATTTATCTAATGAAATAAATGCTTGGAAATAAATGCTTTGTTAGATAGAACAAGAGAGATGCAGAGTAAATTTTCGATTCTTGGCATTAATCTTTATTAATCATATAAAATCAATTAAACATTTGCCTATGCTCTGTCTTTCATCATACAATGTGTATGGCCTGTTCCTTTCAAAACGTGGTTTGTTCATCTGAACCGTCTTTTTTTTCCATACTTGAATTGACGTGTTGGTTTTCCATATCTGCAACCCAAACATTTCTCTTAAATTCCCTCAGAAATGTTGGCAGATCTCAGTAAACTTAACTTCCTTGAGTGCTCCATCATCTTCTCCTTTCCGTTCATTTCCACACTTCTGATTAGGGTTCAATATTGGGTTTGTCAATATTCTGCCCAGAGTATGTGTCCAGCAGTTCACTAAACAACCATTGATTCTGTCACACGTTCCACAGTCAAAGTTCCAGTTTGATTCTGTTCAGTTTGCTGTTTATTTCAACTGTAGTTCAATTTCTTATCAACTCAAGTAAGTTCATGTAAAAAAACCTCACATTCAACTTTATAAACAATCTGCTGTAAATAGTTCTTGTTTCCTGGCACTGTACCTCGGTACACGTGACAATAATAATCAAAACTAAACTAAACTAAACTAATCCATCAGAACCTTTCCCTCTGTCCTATTTGGCTCATGTTCAAGTGCAATTTCAATACTTTCTGAGTTAGTAGTCAGTTGATCTGCCTCAGTGATCAACAGTGATAACTTTTCATCCATCTCATTATTCTCTGTTGCATGCATTTCAAGTATTAGATCACGGCCTTTATTTTATTCGTATGTCAGGTAAAGGGCCTGTCCCACTGATGCGACTTTTCAGCGACTGTCTTCGACCTTCAAGCTCGAGGGCACTCGCCTGAAACACCTCGAGCTGGATCGACCTTCAGCGATGAAACCGCGAGCTGAATCGACCGACCGCACACACACACAAACACATTGCAAAGGTGGGGGCCAGAGAAAGCGGGGGAGCGCTGTCTGAAATTCACACCCTCAATAACAGGAAGGTAAAAGACGGCTGCACAGAGTATGGTAAGTCCTTTAGAGAGTGCGGGTGGGTGGTGGGGGAGAGAAGGTGGGGGGGGGGTAGAACGGGGGGGGGGGGGGTAGAAGGGGGGGAGAAGGGGGGGGGTGTAGAAACTTTTAAGAACCCAGACAACTTATAATAAAGTTTAGCGGGCACTTTAACTTACTGGTCGGTTTTCCTTGGTCCTGAAAACTCCAATGAGCCAATTAAAATGCCCGGTCAGCGAAGGAGATTGCCTACGGCTGCCCTCAACTGCCTGTAACTAAATAGCGATCCCACTCCACTGCACTACGAGTTCAAAAGAACCATGCCGACCAATTTTTACTCGCAGAAAAATTTTCCTCGACCAAACTGAGGCCACGAGTATTCGGGAACTTCCCTCAAGCATGAAGGAGAGTTACAGTGACCTCATAGGACCTCCTAGGACCACATGTCGACCATGCTGCAAGTTTGAGTCGAGGGCAAACTCTTCTAAACTCGCAGATTAGGTTGCCACAGTGGGACAGGGCCTTAAATTTTGAATCTGCCTTTTTTCTTTTATTTGCTGAAACATATTTTTAAACAATTTGCTTTGTTAAATATTTTATAGCTTTTCTCAGTAAAACAGTTTGAATGATTCCAAATAGTTATTTGCTCTATCAGATTTTGCTGTTCCATTTGTCATTGTTATTTGTATAATAAGTTTGGCTCTTCTCTATATTTCCCGTGTCTATAAAATGAACTCTTAGCATAAACTGAGATTTCCTTCAAGCTGAAGATCAGTGATTCTTATTTCTTCAGCTGGTTTAAAGCCCTGTCCCATGGTACGAGTTCATTCCAAGAGTTCTCCCGAGTTTGCCCTGATTCGAACACGGAGATTTACGGTAATGGCCTCTCGTCGGTACTCGGGGCTCTCGTGGGCATTTTTCATCATATTGAAAAATCTTCACGAGTCTTCCTGTGCTTACCTGCCATTAGCGAGTCTTCCCGAGTACCTGCCGTTAGCGCTAAGAGACGTCCCCGAGCTCCGACGTACCCGCTACGTTCATTCTCCGTGCTTACCACGAGTTTGATTTTTTTTAACTCGGGAGAGCTCTTGGAATGAACTCGCACCGTGGGACAGGGCTATTATGTGGATTTGCAGACATTTACACTTTCTACCAGTATTTTATGTATTGCCCAGGGTCCATCTTTTTTTAGAGATACAGCAGGGAAACAGGGTCTTTGGCCCATCTAGTCCACTCCGACCATCGATCACCCGCTCATTAGTTCCATGTTATCCCATTTTGTGATCTACTCCCTGCGTACTAGAGGCTATTTACAGAGGCCAATCAACCTACAAATCTGCACGCCCTTTGGATGTGGGAGGAAACTGGAGCACCTGGAGGAACTCCACGTGTTACCAGGCAAACGTGCAAATTCCACACAAGCAACATCTGAGATCAGGATTGATCCTGGGCCACTGGTGCTGTGAGGCAGCAGCTTTACAAGCTGTGCTACAGAATCAGCACTGTTCTACCAGCTGCACTATAGAAGAAGCAATCTTCTAATAATTGATTTTGAAGTCAGATTTACAGTAGTTATGCACTTCAGTAAATCTGGTAATTGTGCATCATTATTTTGATTGTGGACTTTTAGACTTCAATTTATTTTTTAAAGGAAATTTTTATTTTTCATTTTCACGATGCAAAGCCACAATTTTAAAATTTCATTCTGGGTCATTTTGAGTCCATTGTCAGGATTCTGCTGTTCTAAAATTAGACCATGTGCCTCCTAAAGACAACAGAGGTTCTTTAATGTATGAATATATATTTTATAACATCCGCTGAAAGATTGTGGTGTTTTTTTCAAGAGGTCTCTTTTCTGCTCTTCATGACGTATTTGCTTGAGCTTTAATCAGCTGCGCCACAGATCATGAACCTGAGTGATGTGGCGTGTATTTTCAATACAAAGATTGAGCCACACTCGACTTGTAGCACCAAGGAACAGCTGTGGTGTCAGGGGTCTCAGTTTTCAAACCAGATGTGTATCCAAGGCCCTCCCACCGGTGAATGTAAAGAACCACAAGGTGGTATATTAAAGACAGGTAGGTCAGTTATCCATAGTTTTGGATGAAATTTATCTCTCAATCAACATTTTGAAAATTGATTATCTGATTATTCTCATGCTGTTGCAGGCATTTGTTACATATATATTGGTTGCCACATTTCCTACGTTACCTTAGTAATTAATAATATAAAACATGTACTTAATTATCTGTAAAAATGCTTTGGAATAACCTGAGAAAGTGAAATGGTACACTTGCTCTTTTTCTTTCTCACCCCTTTCTTTTGTTTTTTTCCACAAGCTGGCTCTCATTCCCCCCTCCCCTCTCCCTCTCCCCCTCGCCCTCCCCCATAATCCCTGGGGAGTTACGTTCAAATTACAATTAAATGGTCATTCTTTAGGATTGATTACGGTGCAAAATGAGATTTAAATGGCCATTAATTTACGGGAATTAAACACTAAATTCCTTCAATTTCGCCTATAAATTCATGACAATGAGATTTAAAAATCACGTTATATTGTGAATTCTTATGTGAATGTCATTTGGACACTTAGGCTATTTAAAAATGTTAATATTTTCTTAAGAAATGGATAGATGTTTAGATCTAGTAATTGAATTTTGTAATCAGTTACAATTAGGTAACTAACTAATTATATGCTTTAATTTCAGGTCATCCAAGTAAGATTGTTTCATATTTGTTTCAGAATGCTTCAATCTATAATAACTGAAAAATTATTTCAGTTCTCTTAATTTTTAAGAAAGTTATGGGCTTCTGACTCCTCGATCACAGCTTTTGTGTTAAGTCAATGGAAAAGCAATAGGGAACAAGATGCTAATTTCCGAGTATGAAAATGGCCATAACTTTTTTAATACTGAAGATATGAAAGTGAATTAGGTGTCAAATTCTTCTTTTTATCCTTTTCTGATGGGATAAATTGCAGACTTGATTTTTAACATCTCAAAATTTTGTAACATTACTACTAGAGTATAAACCTACATTTGCCATTCCCTGTCTCTCGATCTGAGCCAATCGTTTTCAGGGTGGTGTGCCTGTTGTATGGCTTTTTGCTATTTGGACCAGTGGAGGTAAATAACAGCAATATTATTTATAGATGGTTCACACTGCAGTCACTGTGTGCAGGTAGAGGGGCAAAGTTTACTATGGCAGAAAGAGGAATATGTACATTTAACAAGCATTTATAAGATGGGGTTCAGTGGAGATTCACCAGACTGGTTTCTGGGATGGCAGGTCAGCCATATGAAGAGAGATACTGTAGAATGGAGTAACCCAACAGGTCAGAAAGCATCTGTGGAGGGAAATGGGCAGACAATGTTGGGGAAGGGACCCAACCTGAAAAGTTGCCTATTCATTCCCTCCACAGATACTGCTGGACCTGCTGAGTTACTCCAAAATGATGTGTTTTGCTCATGATTCAGTTGGCTAGGCCTCTTTCTGTAGGATTTGGAAGAATGATAGGTGACCTCATTGAAACTTGAGGGAGGTCAACAGGGTAATGCACCATGGATGTTTTCTAATATTTAGAATGCACTGCCCAAACTGCTCTGAAGCTCAGTCATTCAGCTCATTCCAAACTGAGATTGATAATTTTTTATACATTAAAAGAATCAAGTCATGGGGATAGGGCAGGGAAATGCTGTTAAGGTTGAAGATTCGCCATGATTTGGTTGAATGGAGTTGCAAGCTTCAAGGCCAAAATGACTTACTGCTAATCAGTGTCCTTCACTCCTTAGATGCTGCTGCACCCGCTGAGTTTCTCCAGCTTTTTGTGTAACTCTCATGTTCTTGTGCTGTGTTACAATGTCACTAGCTTTGCACATTCTTTTTAGGTAAGCCTTGGGCAGCTCTCAATAAGCCTTTCCACATGCCACAATATATCAGAGTTGATTTAAATGACCCTGGCTTGATAGTGATTGGAGAGAGGATGTGCTGACATAATTTGCCACCTGTCTGAATTTTTAAATTAATTACCACCTTTTCAACAACTTAAAGAAAATATTAATTGTATTGAAAGTGAGATTGAATCAGAATAGACCAGATTGAAGAAGGGTCTCAATTTGAAAAGTCACCTATCCATGTTTTCCAGGCATGCCGTCTGACCTGCTGAGTTACTCCAGCACTTGGTGCCCCTTTGTGAAGATGTTTATGGTTGAAGGTCAATAGCCTTGAGAGACATTGAATGTTGATAGTCTTGGGCAAACCTGGAGAATATGAAAGATTTTCAATTTCAAAGAAAGTGGAGATGGGTTTGAGTGAATAAAAGGCAAGTTCTGCAACAGAACAGATACTAGGAAAGATTAAAACAATACAAGTGAATGTGGTGTAATCCAGAAAAGGTTGGTAACATCTGGTGGATAACAAATGGTATGTCTGGAAGATGTATAAACTGAAGGCAATGAACTTAATCTGAACAGAAGGGAGAATGGGAACTGAATGCTGGGAATGTGGGATAACAGACATGTATGGAATATTGGGCAGGTGTGAGATGATGAATTTAGAAAGGTCAAATATAAGGGAAAACTATATAGATAATGGCAGAACGCTTAACAGCATTGATGTACAGAGGGATTTTTCAGACTGCAGAAGGGTCTCAACCCGAAACGTCTCCCATTCCATCTCTCCAGAAATGCTGCCTGTCCGCTGAATTAGCATGTTGTGTCTGTATTTGGAGTAAACCAGCATCTGCAGTTCCTTCCTACACATAGAAAGCATGTTGTTGGGTTGTCAGGCTGCATTGCAGCTTTGTTTGGTAACAGCCCTGCACAAGACCGCAAGAAATTGCAGAGAATTGTAGATATAGCCCAGCCCATTCCACAGACCAGATCTTGCAACCATCGACTCCATCTACTCTTCACGCTGCCTCGGTAAAGCGGCCAACATAGTCAAAGTCTTGTCCTACCCTGGTCATTCCCCTTCTCCCAACCGGCAGAAGGTACAGAAGCATGAACGCGCGCACCACTAGACTCATGAATAGCTCCTCCTCCTCTGAAAACCGGCTACTGAATGGTCCTTCCATAATTCTGAAGAAGGGTCTTGACCCAAAGCGTCTCTCCATAGATGCTGCCTCACCCGCTGAGATTCTCCAGCATTTTTTGTCTACCTGTGGTCCTTCCATTAGCTAGAACACTGAGAAAGAATTATAGTGACTGAAACCCCAGGGTCACCCTGGACAGAGGGAATAGAGGAGTTACAATCATAGTCATACAACGTGGAAACAGGCCCATCAGCCCAACTCGTCCATGATGCCAGCTGCCTATCAAAACCACCATCACTATCCTCAGTCGACCAGTTACCTGGAATATGGGTCCTGCCTCTCCCCTTTTTCAGCTGTCTCCCCCCCTCCCTCAACAATCTGTCTGAAAAATGGACACAACCGAAAACATCACTTATCCATGTTCTTCAGGGATGCTGCCTGACCTGCTGAGTTATTCCATCACTTTGTTAGTTAGTTGAGTTTATTGCCACGTGTTCTGAGATACAGTGAAAAGACAATACATGATTACAATTGAGCCATCGACAGTGTACAGATATATGATGAAAGGAATAATGTGAATAACGTTTGTGCAAGATAAAGTCCAGTAAAACCTAGTCAAAGATAGTCCGAGGGTCTCCAAATGAGTTAGATAGTAGCTCAGGACTGCTCGCCAGTTGTTGCTGGGATGGTTCAGCTGGGAAGAAACTGTCCCTGAATCTGGAGGTGTGCGTTTTCATACTTCTATATCTTTTGCCCGATAAGAGAGGGGAGAAGAGGGAGCGGCCGTGGTGCGATTCATTCTTGATTATGCTGGTGGTCGTACCGAGGCAGCGTGAAGTGTAAATGGAGTCAATGAAAGGGAAGTTGGTTTGTTTGATGGTCTGGGCTGTGAATACATTTCTCTGCAATTTCTTGTGGTCTTGCCCCATCTAAGCCAATCCCATTTTTCCTGCATCTTTCCTATTCCATTCACCTGTCCAGGTGTATTTTAAATGCTGTTATATTTACTGCGTCAACTACCGTCTCTGGCTCTCATTTCATATATACCTACCACCCTCAGAGTTCTGCATTAACAATCACCAATCTACTTCTACTACAAACCCACTGACTCCCATGGCTATCTGGACTACACTTCTTCCCACCCTGCTTCCCGTAAGGACTCTATCCCCCTACTCCCAATTCCTCCGTCTGTGCCGCATCTGCACCCAGGATGAGATGTTCCAAACCAGGGCATCAGATGTCCTCATTCTTTATGGGTTCCCCTCTTTGACTATAAATGAGGCTCTCACGAGGGTCTCTTCTATACCCCGTATCTCTGCTCTCACTCCCCATCCCCCCAATCGTAACAATGGCAGAGTGCCCCTTGTTCTCACCTTCCACCCTATCAACCATCACATACAACAGATAATCCTCCGACATTGTCGCCAAACTCGCCACCTCCAACGGTATCCCACCGCTGGCCACATCTTCCCATCTCCTCCCCTTTTGGTTTCCACAGAGACTGCTTCCTCAGTAACTCCCTGGTCAATTTGTCCCTTCCCACCCAAACCACCCCCTCCCCTGGTACTTTCCTTTGCAACCGCGGGAAATGCAGTTTTTCCAAGTGCGGCAAAGCTGCACCTCCTCCAACCTCATCTATTGCATCTGCTGCTCTAGGTGTCAACTGCTCTACATCAGTGAGACCAAGCGTAGGCTTGGCGATCGCTTCGCCCAACACCGCTCAGTTTTCAATAACCAACCTGATCTCCCGATGACTCAGCATTCAACTCCCTCTCCCATTCCAAATCCAACCTTTCTGTCCTGGGCCTCCTCCATGGCCAGAGTGAGTCCCACCGCAAATTGGAGGAGCAGCACCTCATATTTTGATTGGGTAATTTACACCTCAGCGGTATGAACATTGACTTCTCCAATTTCAGGTAGTCCTTGCTTTCTCCCTCTTCCCCTCTCCTTCCCAGCTCTCCCGCAGCCCACTGTCTCCGCCTCTTCCTTTCTTCTTCCCGCCCCCACCATCCCCACATCAGTCTGAAGAAAGGTCTCGACCCGAAACATCACCTATTCCTTCGCTGCAGAGATGCGGCCTCACCCGCTGAGTTTCTGCAGCATTTTTAGCTACCTTCGACTTTTCCAGCATTTGCTGTTCTTTCTTAAACTAATCTACGTTTGGTTTTCCTAATGCATAGGATTGCACCCCATGAGCCAATAAGTAAGTAAGAGGAAATAAAAGGCTGTTTCAGCTAGAAAAATGGTGGGGCCCGGCCTGGCTGGTGGGGAAGAGTGAAGAGGCAGGCGTTTTATCTCCTGCAGTTCCACGGGAAAATGCCATGGGAAGGAAAGTGGGAAGGATTTGCTGAAACAAATGCTGAAAATCGGGAATATAAAGCAACATAAATATCAAGGCTGCATTTCCTGATATTTCAGATTCCCAGTATCCACAATATTTTTACTTTATATGTGTATTGAAGGTGGCTTTAAATGACTTAATTAAGAACTACAAAAAAACAATAATTACATTTTAGTCATTTGGGATAGATAGTTAACATAAACATAAAAAAGATCTTGTTAACGATTCAAGAACAAGATGGAAGAAAATAATTATGACCAGTAGTTACTTAGTCTAAGGTTGACAAGGAAGCTTTGTGGGCAAAAACTTCAAGACCGTCATTATTTTCAAGGCAGTTTCAACCATAATTATAAAGGAACATTGAAGCTGTGAAACGTGAATGACATTAGAATAGAAATTGGTATGAGTGCTTATGCATTTGTAGCATATTAAAGTAGGTTGATCCCAATTACTGTAAGGTTAGAATAATGGATGTCAGTGGAGAATTCATTAATCTGGCAGCTAAGAGACTACTTCCCCTACATCCATGAACAAATATTGAATTTTCATTGTTAAAGATTATTTTAAACTGCAACTGTTGATAAACTAATCACAGGACTAAAATTGCTTGCTGATTCTGCTGCCTTTTTAATCAGTGTTTTGATCCTTCTAATGGCAATAGTTGGTGGAGAAGGTGCAGGTGATGGAGGGGAAGTATTGTACTTGATACCAATCTGGAAATACCAGTTACAGGAAAACAAATGAACCAGACATTGATTGGTTTATTTTAGTTACCAAGGCCATCAAGGGATAGAGAACCAGTGCTGAAAGTGACTTTGAGGTGAAAAATTAGTCCTTATCTTATTAAAGAGTGAAGCAAACACAGAAAGCCAATGCCAGCTTCTATTTCACGTTATTACATTGCTATTCAATTTGTGAATTCCTTTTATTGTGCCAAGGTTGTACTAGCCATTTGCAAAGTAAAAGAACCTCCATTTTTTTCCAGTAAATTCCAATTAGATGAGAAAAGTTTAATGTTACTGGCTGGATTATTGTGGACCAAGCACTCTGCATAGACCCACCTCAGTGATTAGCCCCACCCCTCACCACTGCTACACTTTAGGCATTTAAAAATAATTCAGCTACATATATGCAAGTAAATGTCAAAAACACACAAAAAAACCCTCATAATTAAATTAATTAAGAATAAATAAAGCACTTTCATGGAATATTTTTTTTACACAGAGCTGCCAACCCCATGTAAATGGGGTGTATAAAGTATAATTACGCTCCTAAAACTTAACCCCCTTAGTCTAGTTCAGTAAAACGCTGAGTCAAGCACTGGACCAATAAACTTTTTTTTTGAATGAACAACAAAACTTAATCTTTGTCTCTGCCTGGCCAAGCCCTTCAGCCTCATACAAGCAGACACTTCCAAAAGGTCAGGCAGTGCCAAGCGCCCTTCGAGAAGATCGACAACAATCCTAGTGGGGGTTACCTTTTATAGGTCATGAATCCTGCGTGGCCGAACTACATAGGGGTGGTGCCCCTTACAAGCCAATCACACATATCGATTACACCAAAGTATTATTGACAGTTCCCCAACCCAATTACAAAGAGTCGCAATACAATGTTTCTACAGAAGCTTCTGGAAAGTAGTCAGCTAACTGAATAATGCAACATTTCCCCTGGCAGTATAAACAATCTAGCTGGGGCTTCACACTTCAGCCAATCATTAAACAGCAGTCCAACTGTCCTGTAACAATAGTAACATTATTTACAATGCCTTTGCAGCTATCCAATCAAGACAACGCATCTACAACACCTTGGAGTTTCTTTACAGAATCCTCATGCATTCTAACAATTGGGAGGACATCTGGACCTCACCTTATCTGATAGATCGATCTGGGAACTAGACTTCCTGGCACCAGCTCACAGCTTGTGGCTTCTTACAGAAAAAGGCTAACAGGCCTTGTAGATGCATAAATCCTTTTCTTTATTTTAACTCTGTTTTGGCCAGGATTTAGAAAGTACATCCAGATAATCTCAAACCACTCCTTTCAGGAAGCCACTACTCCAGCTCTGGGCTCCATGTGTGTCCAGCAATGCACTGCCCAGACTGTTGTGCCAGCTTCTGAAATTCAAGCTTTCTTGGAGTTACGCAGTTGGATTTCATTCAAGGATGTCTCGGCCTTCTTGAGGCATGAGCAGAGTTCATGGATAATCAGAGTTTGCTTCAGCACAGTCAGTAGTTGTCTGTGGCTGCAGCTCACTAGTTTGGGATTACATGGAACAATTCTGGTTGATCCTTACAGCCAACCAAGCTAGGATCCACATTCCTGGCTGTATTAAAGCACAGTTTGAATAGCAACAATCTGGTATCGGGACTATCATAAAAACGTATCCTCTGAAGTTATTTTCAGCATGCACATCATAAGTATCACTTGTTCTTAGTGAAACAAGCAAATTAATTCCAATTAAATTAATGTAAATGTTCTCTTCTTGTCCAAGAAAAATGATTATTAGTCTCAGGCAAGTTTATTTATTTAAATGTTTATAGCTGATAATGAAAAGCTTGGATAGAGGGGATGTGGAGAGGATGTTTCCACTAGTACGAGAGTCTGGGACTAGAGGTCATAGCCTCAAAATTAAAAGACATTCTTTTAGGAAGGAGATGAGGAAAAAAATCTTATGTCAGAGGGTGGTGAATCTGTGGAGACCAAGTCAGTGGATATTATTTGAGATAGATAGATTGTTGATTAGTTCAGGTGTTAGCAATTATGGGGAGAAGGCAGGTGAATGGGGTTAGAAACATAGAAATTAGGTGCAGGAGTATGCCATTCGGCCCTTCGAGCCTGCACCACCATTCATATGATCATGGCTGATCATCCAACTCAGTATCCCGTACCTGCCTTCTCTCCATCCCCTCTGATCCCCTTAGCCACAAGGGCCACATCCAACTCCCTCTTAAATATAGCCAATGAACTGGCCTCAACTACCCTCTGTGGCAGAGAGTTCCAGAGACCCACCACTCTCTGGGTGAAAAAATTCATTCTCATCTCGGTCCTAAAGGATTTCCCCCTTATCCATAAGCTGTGACCCCTTGTCCTGGACCTCCCCAACATCGGGAACAATCTTCTTGCGTCTAGCCTGTCCAACCCCTTAAGAATTTTGTAAGTTTCTGTAAGATCCCCTCTCAATCTCCTAAATTCTAGAGGGTATAAACTGAGTCTATCCAGTCTTTCTTTATAAGACAGTCCTGACATCCCAGGAATCAGTCTGGTTAACCTTCTCTACACTCCTTCTATGGCAATAATGTCCTTCCTCAGATTTGGAGACCAGAACTGCCCACAATACTCAAGGTGTGGTCTCACCAAGACCCTATACAACTGAAGCAGAACCTCCCTGCTCCTATACTCAAATCCTTTTGCTATGAAAGCTAACATACCATTCGCTTTCTTCACTGCCTGCTGCACCTGCATGCCTACTTTCATGACACCCAGGTCGCGCTGCATCTCCCCTTTTCCCAATCTGCCACCATTTAGATAATAGTCTGCTTTCCTATTTTTGCCACCGAAGTGGATAACCTCACATTTATCCACATTATACTGCATCTGCCAAACATTTGCCCACTCACCCAGCCTATCCAAGTCACCTTGCAGTCTCCTGGCATCCTCCACACAGCTAACACTGCCCCCCAGCTTAGTGTCATCTGCAAACTTGGAGATATTGCCTTTAATTCCCTCATCCAGATCTTGGAGATATTGCCTTCAATTCCCTCATCCAGATCATTAATGTATATTGTAAATAGCTGGAGTCCCAGCACTGAGCCTTGCAGTACCCCACTAGTCACTGCCTGCCATTGTGAGATGGACCCGTTTACTCCTACTCTTTGCTTCCTGTTTGCCAGCCAGTTCTCTATCCACATCAATACTGAACCTCCAATGCCGTATGCTTTAAGTTTGTATACTAATCTCTTTTGTGGGACCTTGTCGAAAGCCTTCTGGAAGTCCAGATACACCACATCCACTGGTTCTCCCCTACCCACGCTTCTAGTTACATCCTCGAAAAATTCCACATGATTCGTCAGACATGATTTGCCTTTCATAAATCAATGCTGACTTTGTCCAATGATTTCACCACTTTCCAAATGTGCTGCTCTCCCATTTTTAATAACGGACTCTAGCAGTTTTCCCACTATCGATGTTAGACTAACTGGTCTGTAAGGAGGTTCGGAGGGAGAGATATATCAATCATGATTGAATGGCGTGGACTTGATGGGCCGAATGGCCTAATTTGACTGCTATTCCTTGTAACCTTATGATCAGTAATTCACCTCTTGATACCATAGCCACTTGGAAAATGAGTTTGTTGGCTAGTAAACAGATAATTTCACCTTACAGTAGAAAATAGGTTGAATACATATAAAAATTCCAATTCATTTTTAGTTATTTGTTTTTAGTATATTCCTGCTGAATTTCTAACTCATTTGACTTCTTGACCATTAATCTCCTATTTCTCTTCAACTTTAGGAGGTACTGAGGACCATAGCTTAACAAGCAAAGAATGGTAAGCTCGTTCAGTCTCCTCCATCTCCGGATGGCTGTGGACAATTATGTTTGAACACAAGAACTAGGAGCAGGAGTAAATCATTCCCTCTTTCACATTCTTCACTTTGGATTTACACCTTTCGATTCCAGCATGAACCCACAGGTTGCTAGAAATACAGTATTAGGACGATGATAAATTTAAAAATAAAGTTAATGAAAATGCATCTGTATTGAATTAATGTTGCACTTTCTATATAGTGTAACTTCATATATGCTATTAAATTGCATTAGTAACTTTAAACACCCTTATATAAGAAAATGTGATGATGATTGTTCATTTTACTTGATTTTTTTTGTTGAGGTGAAGCAGGTAGCACAACAATTTGGAAAACATCAAATGGAAAGCGTAACCATACCATTTTTTTCTGGTTTGTTGTAATAGCAAATTTTCAAAATGAAACCATATTCAAAACGGTAAACTGATGGTTAACTTCCTTATATGACCTGAATTGATCATGGTCTGATATCTAATATAAAACTAAATTTACTTGCCAAAATTAGTATTTTAAGTAGTTTTAAGATATTTCTTGACTGCAGCTTTCTTTACTTTTTATTGAAACTCTTAATGTTTTCCAAATGAGCTGTAACAATTTCTGGAGACAATATCTTTTTTAATGTTCCGAAAATAAACAACTTTCACAGTTAAAACAAAGATCATTGTGCTCATTTATTTTGATCTGCAAAGTTATATTTAATATTCATTACAAAAGTGGGATAATAGCTAGTAGTTCTTAAATAAATTAATGGAACCATTTGGTGGATCTGATTGCCAGCTTTGCCTCTGAGGGTTAGATCTATAGTGCGCTATCTCCTCAATGATTTATGCAACTTGCTTTCAAAGAGACATTTATTTATGTGTCTATGAACGACTTAGAACTTATTGAAACGGCTTCACAACTTTGTTTTTGTAAAGCAAGGCTGCCTATTTCAACATCCACTAATTTGGATGCATCAGTGGAGTTTTGAAAAGGTGTAATTTCTCAAAAGTCTTACTTTTAAAAACAAAAATATATTTCTAAACCGTGACATCTTAATTTATAGAAAGTTATAACAATTGCGGAAGGCTCCTATAAACTTATATTTTCAAAGGAATATCAGTGTGGGCGACAATTATGTTAGTGGCATAATGGCAGTCTTAAGAGAGAAATAATTGGGCATCAGAAAATCCAGTCCAGCGTTGACAATTAAAAAGTGCAATACTTTGTAAGCAGTCAAGGACAAGAAGCTTTTTATCCTGAATGTGAACGGAACCATCAATCTAGGGAGTTAAATTTTTGAGATCAAGTGAATTTTCACAGCCTTCTTGATTCCATTCATGCCCAACAGTAGAAGAGGATAGAAATTTGGTAATTTTAACCCCAAATTTGGTGGGAAGTTAAAATGAAAAAATAAATAAACCCACACTTAATGTATTTTCAACCCAGTTGTTTTCATTTGCAACACAGTTTGGGTTGGGGAGAAGCAGTGAGAGGTGGGGCCTGGGCAGGGTAGCATGGGCAGAAGGGTTGTAAAGGTTGGGAGGGATGCCAAGGGATGTCTACAAAATCCACGCCACATCCCACCAACGGATCGCCAGCCGCACACACTCTTTAATGTACAGCACCCACTTCACCCAACTCCCAACAGTTTTTACTGATGAGGACTCACACCCAACATTGATGTGATCCACCACACTCTCACACATGTTACATTGCCGTTACACATGTGTGCTGCATCTTGCACGCATGTCACTTCATTAATCACGCCAGGCAGGTCACACAAACAGATGCCCGGCATTCCCTGATACACTCCCCTCTTCCCTGCCCTCCTTATTGCTGAGTAAAGTGTGCACCGTCTTTTTATGGCAAGTGGCTTGTCTTAGCCCTGACATGATGGATTACAAACGCCTAACACCAAGTCTGCTTTCACACAGCTCCCTTGTGTGGGTGGGTGGGTTAGTGGGAGTGGAGGAGGGGGGGAGTTTCAAATATTGGGTATAATTAGTGCTGGTTAATTGGTGCAAACCACATGCAAACTTCCTTCTTCTTCTTCTTTTGTGTGGCGAGCACAGCCTAAAGTTGGAGGACAACTTGTTCTATTTGATCTTCTGTTTGTGCGAGTTGATTGCATTAGTCGAAACAGGGCGGACCACGTGAAGGTTGCAACTTCCTTCCTTCCTTCCTTCCTTCCTTCGACGGGTATTGAAATCTGCAAACGTCTGGTAGCCACTGTAATTAAAAGTCAGAGGTTGCCCCACAAAATGTGCGTGTGATCTACATATGCCAAGGTGATGCGCGTTAAGGGTGCATTGCAATCCCTATGCTATTTTCCAGCTCTGTACTATTTAGCACTCCCTGTTTTATTCAGTCACCCATAGGCAGTAAATATAGAAGATGTGGTCAGAATTTGTCACCCATTCTTAAATATCCTTAAGAAAATGTTGAAGACCTGCCATTTTGAACTGATGTTCTTGCTGGTGGTGGTGTTCCTTGCTCCTGCTGTCCAGGTCTTGCTTGGTAGTGATGAAGGTCACAAATTTGGTTGAAATAGCCTTGATAGTTTGGGCAGTGACCTTTGAAGCCATAGGGCCTTGAGGAAGGAATCGGTGTATGTTTAGGATGTGGATGTTGAACCCATAAGGTGAATTTCTTCATTTTGCTGGTGTAAAGTTTCTGACTACACTCATCCAATTAATTGGAGACTAGTTCTTTACATTCTGACAGAATATTCAGTCTATGACTTGCTCTTGCCTTCATATTATATGTTGCAGCTTTAGATATGCTTCCCAATATGTTGATGGAGGATTTGATGGTGGACTTGGTGATTGTAATACATTTGAAAATCTAAGGGGATGCTAGGAATCTCTCCTTTTGGAGAAGTTCTGTGTCTGGTATTTGAATGAAGCAAATATCACTTGTCCTTTCTCCGCATTTGCCTGAATGTTTTCCAGGTCTTAATGCGTGAAAATAAGAGCTGTTTCATTTTGTCAGGAGTTGCGAATGGAATTGCACAATGTGCGAATGTCAGCAAACATCGCACCTATAGCTCTTTTGTCTCTCCTCTTAGCATTTGTACCAAACGTCAAGGCCTGAATTTCTGACAAGTACTGCACAGAGCATCAGGGGATCACAGAAAAGCTGTGTGGACTCTGACACTTCATCAGTTGTGGCATATCAGCTGTGACTCCAAACCTTGGGCTGTATTCACAACCAAATTCAGAAATTCCTGACGAAGGATTCCAGTCAAAGGCATGTTACTTATTTTCAGTTCATAATTATTTTGTGGACTAAAGATAAATAACATTCCCACTGAATAGGCCTGGCCCATTCTTGCAGAGAAACTTTGAAGCAAGAGGCCGAGCTGGAGAGAAGAAGAAAGCTGGATTAATTTAGCCCAAACAAGGTTACTTAATGCAGCCAAGCAACATACTGGAATTAAGCAGAACCACGTTGCAGACACAAAAAACTGCAGGTGCTGGAGTCTTGAACAGAAGTGCTGTCTGTTCAAGGTACCGTCTGTGGGAGAATGGACGGATGATGTTTCAAGTCAGGACCCTTCTTAAGACTGATTGGAGTAGTGGGGAGAAAGCTAAAAAAGCGGTGGGGGTGGTACAAAGCCTAAATGACTGAGGGTGGTATGGTGAATAGAGTCATAGAGTATTACAACGTGGAAACAGGCCCTTTGGCCCAACTTGCCTGCACAGACTAGTCCTACATGCCTACATTTGGCCCATATTCATCTAAACCTGCCTTATCCATGTACCTTTCTAAATGTTTCTTAAAATAGCAAATGGGTGGAGAAGGGCTAGAGACGGCAAGGAGACAAAAGGGATTCAGATAAAAAAGGAAGAGGGGTGAAACGTAAAGCCGGAGAGAAAGGTATGGGTGGAAGGGGACAGAGGTGAGGGGAAACGGTGGGTGGGGGGGGGGGGGGATTAAAAGGGTAATATGGGATGGTGATGAGAAATTAGCATACAGAGGAAAGGAACAGGGTAACTAGAGTGTGTGGGAAGGAACTGCAGATGCTGGTTTAAACCGAAGATAGATACAAAAAGCTGGAGTAACTCAGCGGGACAGGTAGCATCACTGGAGAGAAGGAATGGGTGATGTTTTGGGTCGAGACCCTTCTTCAGACATAGACCTAAGGTAACTAGAATGGTGGAGGATGGTGGGGAAAATGGTTGGGTGGGACAGGAGAAAGCGAGGGGTGGGGGGAGATGGGGGGGTATTACTTCAAATTGTAGAATTCAGTATTCACACCATTGGGTTATAAACATCTCAAGCAAAATATGAGAGGCTGTTCTTCCAGTTTGCGAGTGTCCTCACTGGCAGTGGAGGAGGCCAAAGTTGGAAAGGTCATAATGGAAATGGGAAGGGAAGTTAGAACAGTTAGCAATAGGGAGCAAGAGCAGTCCTTGGCGGACTGAGAACAGTGTTTGCTGAAATGGTCGTCTAGTTTATATTTGGTCTCGCTGATATAAAGGAAGCACCAAATGAACTCCAGCAGCTCTTCCAGGTGAGACAGATGTTCACATGCACCTCTTCCAACCTTGTCTATTGCATTTGATGCTTCCGATGTGCCCTCCTTTTTAACAGTGAGACTGGGTGAGTATTTTGTGAATACTTGTGCTCCGAACACTTACCCACTGAGGCCTGCTGGAGCTCTCGGTTGTTGTTACGACTCCCAGAGGCAGGAACCTCAGAGCCGCGTAACATAATGAAAAAAAACAGGTTCAAGTTTAAGAAAATAGTCCTTAATTTAGTTAAGAGAAGACAAAAATCCGAACCTGATTTAAACAACAGTCAGGGACAAGAATCGACTAATAAACAAATATAACAGTGCTCCAGCCAGCCTCGCAATGGACCATCGAACCAGAGTCTCTAACCTGCCTAAATAGAGATAACCCTGAAACAAAATACATGAAAACCCTCAGGTCAGCCCTTATCCGTCCCAATACAACATTAAATGACAAATATAGGTAACAATACACAAAGTTGTATGGCATGCGGCCAGGCCTCCTGCAGCTCAGACCGGCAGCCTGTTCACTAGTCAGGGTCGATGAAGAAGAGAGAAAATTCTGGGAACTCTCGGTATTTAAGCTGCCGATGAGTCAACCGTCACCTGACACAGCTTGGCCAATCGGGTACAGGAGCTCTTAACCCCTTGATTCCTGACTCCCAGCCACGGGGCCTGCAAACAGAAAAGGTAAGTACATAACATTCACCAGTGGGGGGGGAGCGCCTAACACCCCTACCCAAAGATACAGAATAAGCTTCGGAAGAAACTATTCAGTACTAAAACACAGCTTCAGAAGAAACTATTCAGTACTAAAACACTACTGGCATGACAAGGCGTCAGCCAAGATATTATCCTTGCCCCTAATGTGCCTGAACTCCAGGTTGTATTCTTGCAGCTGCCAACTCCAGCTCATTAACCGCCGGTTCTTATTCTTCATGTTCTGCAAAAAAACCAAAGGGTTATTATCCGTGAATACGATGACAGGGACATTTGAGGAGCCCACATAAACCTCAAAATGACTCAGAGACATTAACACAGCAAGGGTTTTTTTCTCAATGGTGGAGTACCACCTCTCATGGGGATTAAACATCTTAGAGAAGTACGAAACTGGTTGCCCCACCCCATCTGAATCATCCTTTATAAGAACACCTCCAACCCCACGATCACAAGCATCCACTGCCAGCTTAAATGGATGCTCAAAATCAGGTGCCGCAAGCACAGGTGCGCGCACCAGAAGACCTTTAGTATGATCAAAGGCTTGTTGACACTCAGCGGACCACACAAAAGCTACCTTCGGACTCAGCAAATCCGTCAAAGGAGCAGCCACTGCAGAGAAGTTTGGTCAGAACCCCCTATAGTACCCAGCCAGATACCTACGGAGTTCAGTCCTAGATGTTGGAACAGGAAATGCGACAATATCCTTGTCCTTGTCCTCGAGAGCGCGAACCTGACCCCGGCCCACCATCTTACTCAGATACGTCACCGTGGCCTGGCCAAACTCACACTTCCCCAGATTGATCGTTAGGTTTGCCTCCGCTAGACGACAAAATACCTCCTTCAGATGACCGATGTGTTCAATCCAAGACCTGGGGCACACAACTAAATCATCAAGGTATGCTTCACGGAAGGAAAACCAGACAATACCATCACTAACCGATGGAAGGTTGCCGGCGCATTGCGCATCCCAAATACCATTACCATGTACTGAAGAAAGTTATCAGGCGTAACGAAAGCTGAGATCTCCCTCGCCCGCCTAGTCAAAGGTACTTGCCTATACCCTTTTAGCAAGTCCAACTTAGACACAAAAGATGCACTTCCCACACGATCAACGCAATCCTCCATCCATTGAAGAGGATAGCAATCCGGCTTAGTTACACCATTCACCTTCCGAAAGTCCGTGCAAAACCTGTCGTCCCCATTAGCCTTCGTAGCCAGTAGACATGGAGAACTCCACGGACTACAACTAGGTTCAGCAATTGCATGCTGCAGCATATAGTCAACCTGACCTCTTAGGCGATGACGCATGTCAGGGTTGACCCGATACAGATGCTGTTTAATTGGCGCAGCACCGGCCACGTCAATGTCATGTTGCAGCACAGACGTCTGAGAAGGCACATCCGAGGACAGTGACCCATTTGACCCCACCAAAGCAAGCAGATGATCCCGCTGACTTCCAGACAAGTGAGACAACCACAAGGAAACCTCCAAAGCTTCAGAGTTGCACAGCCTTCCCTGCGTCACTGCCACAGACAACCGTGCCTCACCCACATCACCACCCGTGTCAGGGGGCAGCACTTCTACAGCCAAAACTGGCTTAGACAAAACGGAAGGACACAGCTCCACCCGATCAACCTGTACATGCTCCTGCTCATGGTACTGCTTCAGCATGTTGACATGACAGAGCTGAGCCTTACACCTCCGATCAGGGGAACCAATAACTAAATCCCTTGCACCAACCTTCTTAACCACCTGATAGGGACCACTATACCGAGCCTGCAGACTGGAGCCAGGAATAGGCAACAACACCAGGACCTTGTCACCTGGAGAAAAAATCCTACTAGAAGCCTTCCTGTCGAACCAGCCCTTCATCCTAGACTGAGCAGAAGCAAGATTGCCAGTTCGCATGCCCTCCGTGGTCTAGACCTAAAAGTACAGACGTGGTCTAAAATACTACGTTTGAATTCTCCTGCAACCATTTCTCCTTCAGGACCCTCAACGGACCACGAACAGTATGCACGAACACCAGGTCAGCAGGTCTGAACCCTAAAGACTCCTGCACGACCTCACGCACCGCAAACATAACTAGATGAACCCCCTCATCCCAGTCTTTTTCAAACTCCAGGCAGTAAGTCCTCAACATAGATTTCAAAGTCTGGTGAAACCGCTCGAGAGCTCCCTGGTTCTCAGCATGATACACACTGGAGTGACAATGCTCAATATCCAACAACTTAATTACCTGACCAAAAACCTTTGGCATGAAGTTGGAACCTTGGTCACTCTACACAACCTTGGGCAAACCAAACAACTAAAAAAAGTTAGTGAGAGACTTCACAATGGCAGGGGCAGTAATGTTACGCAAAGGGACCACCTCCGGAAAGCGGGTAGACGCACACATAATTGTCAATAAAAACTTGTTGCCCATCCTTGTACGAGGTAGAGGACCCACACAATCAACTAGAATATGTTCAAACGGCTCCCCGACCACAGGGATTGGATATAAAGGCGCAGGAACAATTGATTGGTTCGGCTTTCCTGCCACCTGGCAAATGTGACAACACCTGCAGTGCTGCTTCATGTCCTTTTTCAATCCTGGCCAAAAAAAATTCCGTAAGATACGGTCATACGTCTTATTGACCCCCAAATGTCCACCCAGAGGTCCATCATGAGCCAAACTGAGTATCTCGTCCCTATACTGACGAGGTATCACAATCTGATAAACTACGCTCCAATCATCATGCCCTGACATATCCAAGGGAGACCACTTTCGCATCAGTAAGCCATTCCTCAGAAAATACTCCTTTGCTGTGGAATCCATATCCCCCTCAGGCACCGCTAAACCTGGATCACTCTTTTGCTCCTCAACCAGCCGGTCATGTGACAGGGACACCGGCACATTTTCAGACAAGACCCCATCTTGAGATGTAGAAACACCCTTCACAACACAGGATCCATCATCCTGATCCCCAAAAATGCTCTCACTCAGGTCCACTACATCTTCAAACTTTGCCTGGCTCTTAGCCGTAGCCCTCGTGACAGCACAAGTTGTGAAGACCGTCGGATGCTGCATAGCCAATCTATCAGGACTCTGCACCACCGGAACAGCCGTCACCTCAGGAGTAATTAAAACTCTACCTCCTGCCAAGTCATTCCCCAAAATCACAGAAACTCCCGCAATGGGAAAACACGGCCGTAACCCAACAATTACCCGGCCTGAAACCAACTCGGACTCGAGATGCACGGTATGCAAAGGCACTACCATGTCCTCCAACCCGAATCCTACCACAGGGACACTGGACCCAACTGATGGCTCGCCAGAAAACGGCAGTACACTATCCAATATAAAGGACTGAGTAGCACCAGTATCACGCAAGATGGGCACTGGAACTCTATGACCCGCATCCTCTAGAGAAACAAAACCTTTCGTGATGAATGCAGAATAATTACTGCACTCATCAGACGCAGGCATCCCAGGAACCACAGGTACTTTTTGTGTACCCACCAAAACCACAGGCTTTGCATTTTTCTTGTGCAGGACGGGACACGACTTTAAGATGTGCCTGCTCCCTTTACAATAGTAGCACACAGGACCTTCCTTAGCACTGAGATCTCCGTCAACCTTATCAGCTCGGACCTCCCCCTGTATCAATGTGCTGACACTTGCAGGCACAAAAACAGCTTTGACACTGCCACCGGCGACACCACCACGATTAACCGGCCGTGCAACAAAACTCTAGGGTCGCCCAACAAACTCAGTTTTATGAGTCAATGCATACTCATCTGCTAACACCGCGGCCTTAGACATCTCCATCACCTGCTGCTCATTAAGGTAAGTAGCAACCCTCTCAGGGAGACAGTTCTTAAAGTCTTCCATAATCATCAAGGCCTGCAGCAGCTTAAAATCCTTCACTCCTTGAGAGGCGCACCACCTGTCAAAAAGTGCCTCCTTCTCCCAAGCAAACTCCACATAAGTCTGACTTATCAAACTTCCTAAAGCGCCGGAACTTCTGCCGGTACGCCTCTGGAACTAATTCTTAAGCCCTTAATACCGTAGACTTCACACACTCATAGTCCCGACTGCTGTCAACAGATAAAGACGAGTACACCTCCTGTGCTTTACCCACAAAGACACACTGCAAGAGCAAGGACCACGTCCCTAGGCAACTTCAAGGACAAAGCCACCCGTTCAAACACTGCAAAATACTTGTCCACATCCTTCTCATTAAACGGGGGAACCAGGCAGATGTTCTTGCTCATATCAACTCCATGACCCCAGAAGAAATTCGGGAGGCATTCAATTCCTTCTCCCGCGGCTTGAGGTGTTTCATCTCAAGCATGAGCTCTTTCTCTCTTAAGGCCCTCTCCTCCTTTTTCATTTCAAGCTCCTCCTTTTTCATTTCAAGCTCTAACTCTCGCAATCAAATAAGGTCCCCCACTTCCTGACCAGGCTGTGTAGAAGCTAGAGGACTGTCTGCCTCAGCAGGCAATACCTCACTCCTCTTCAAAGCAGACCATAACACCGACTTTATAGCCTCTTTCTCCGAATGCTTATCAACAGGCACCTTATAGCTCTCTGCCAGCACTAACAAATGCTCCTTCGTACATTTGTCAAACAACTCCCGAATAGGTGCCTCAATAAAGACCTCCACTTTAAACTCCATATCAAATGTCAGGACCAAACCACCAGCCAAACCCTGGGCACAAATGTTACCACAAACAGAAGAGAAAAAAAATCCCCTCACAACACAGACTTCCTCAGTCACCAGAAGCCTACCAAAAAACCCCCCCAAAACTGTCTAGGGTCCTCAAAGCTCTGGACGAGCCCCCATTTTGTTACGACTCCCGGAGGCAGGAACCTCAGAGCCGCATAACATAATATAAAAACCAGGTTCAAGTTTAAGAAAATAGTCTTTAATTTAGTTAAGAGAAGACAAAAGCCCGAACCTGATTTAAAAAACAGTCAGGGACACGAATCGACTAATAAACAAATATAACAGTGCTCCAGCCAGCCTCGCAATGGACCGTCGAACCAGAGTCTCTAACCTGCCTAAATAGAGATAACCCTGAAACAAAATACATGAAAACCCTCAGGTCAGCCCTCATCCATCCCAATACAACATTAAATGACAAATATAGGTAACTATACACAAAGTTCTGTGCCATGCGGCCAGGCCTCCTGCAGTTCAGACCGGCAGCCTGTTCACTAGTCAGGGTCGATGAAGAAGAGAGAGAATTCTGGGAACTCCCGGTATTTAAGCTTCCGATGAGTCACCCGTTGCCTGACGCAGCTTGGCCAATCGGGTACAGGAGCTCTTATCGCCTTGATTCCTGACTGCCAGCCACGGGGCCTGCACTCAGGAGAGAAACAGAAAAGGTAAGTAAATAGCATTCACCGGGGGGGGAGGGGGGGGGGAAAGATGGTGGTTCATCGCCCTCCTCCCTTGTATGAGGGCTGGGATGGGGCCAGGAGGAAAAGACGGATAATACTTAAAATTGGAGAATTAAATGTTCACATCAGTGGGTTGTACGTTATCCAAATGGATTATGAGGTGCTGTCCTTCCAGTTTGAGCTTGCTGCCCTCCACGACTGTTTTTTTTAAGGATGGAAGTGTAATCAAGTGACTTTCTGCAAACTCCATGTTGGTGCAGCTGTACAAAGCCGCTTTGAGTTTAGTTTTAAATTTACTCTACTGTTACTGAATTTATATTTAATACAGATCTTTATAGTCGTCATGTAAAACACTTTACATCCTGTTAAACTGTGAAGACCTGAAAAGTCTACTGCGTCTTTTCTAGATACTGTGAGCTTCATGTGAACAAGTAATTTCATTGCAGCCTGGTAGTTACGACATTAATCTAATGTGAATTGGAATCAGAATATACTTGAGGAATTGAAGGGTTAAATAAATAAACTTAAGGTGTAAAAGTGTTAAATATATTATCCAACAATGACAACATTGGATTCCTTGTCCTCAGAGATTTGTTTGTCAGTTCTGTAATATTTTACGTGGTCCATTTTTCCACAAAATAATAGTTTCTGAAACAATCTTTTTTCTTAAATATCAAACACGTCCAATACTTGTATTCACATAATTCATTGGTAAATGCCCTTCTTCAACTCTTTTGTTAGTTTTAGATCATAGAAGAGTACATCACAGGAACAGGCCTGTTGTCCCACAATATCCATGCCAAACATGATGCCAAGTTAAACTAATCTCCTCTGCTTCCATTCCTTGCATATCCGTGCTGATGCTGTTCCCTACTGATCTCACGGTTTCCTTCCCTCTTTTGGTTTAGTATTTTGATTCTGCTTATTTTATCCCATTAGTCATTCAGACAATCTGTTTTATTTTTGGTGCTCTTTGTCTCCCCTCCATTGTGTCTTAATTTGCTGCCTCTGTGTGATGTTCTTCAACTTTCCTTTTTCCCTATTGTTCCACATTCTTGCTGCCCAAACCACAAGGTACGTGGCGGGCATTCAGAATCAAAAACGACCACCCAGATTCTGTAAGAAATGCATAACGTTTCCGTAGCTCAGAGAATCTTGCCAACTATTCATAGTTCCCACAGAACCTGCAATTCAATTTCCTACCTGGAACACAATGAAAATTTTGAATTATCACAGAGGTGACAACAGTGTAAATACAAGCTTGCATCGTGTAAGTCTGTTTCAATAGATTCTTGCTGTTCTTAAGAATGATTTACTGAGGGGACTAATTTGGCACAGATCCAAACTGGAATGTGGTTGCTTTTTTTTAAATGCATTACAGATCCTTTTATACTCATTAACCTCCATTCAGTGGCCTTTCAGTTTCACCAGCATGCTGTACACCAGACGGTAAAATTCAAACTTATTTTCTTATGAGCTTAGAAAAATCATCAGAGCAAAACGGAACAAAAAGGTTTTCATCTCAGATGTTGCAAAGGGTGCAAAGATTATTACAAGGAGGAGCCCCTTCAGCGACAGACTGGTTCCACCAAGATGCAGGACAGAACGCCACAGGAGATCCTTCTTCCCTGGGGCTATCAAACTGTACAACTTCTCCCCTTCTGTCATGGGGTCGGCTGAGACTGACTCCCTTCCCATCCCTCGGCAATCTTTGCACATACCCAATCCTTTCCTCGCGTCACTTTAATTTCATGTTTCATGTATTTTGTGTTTTTATGACTGTTGGCAGATCATTTTCCCTCCTGGGATAAATAGTTGTATTGTATCATATAAAACATAACAAACAACTTGGTGAAAAGATTAGTATGTAAAGAATAGGCTATTTATCTATCAAAAATGGAGTCTAGAATTAGTTTTAATAGTAAGATTAAATGAGAACTTACCTGTTCGAAGTTTGATCTTTATTTTATCAGGAGTTACGATGGGGGATTACGTGAAGAAGCCCCGCCTGGCGATTGATCGGCATACTTCAAAGCAGCGGCATGAAAAACACAGAACCAATAGCCGGAGTAAGATAGTAAGGCTCAACATACTAGAACTACCAGATGATCATTTATATTATGAGGGCTGAGAGCGGAGGGCACGTAATTCCTCATCGTAACTCCTCATAAAATAAAGATCAAACTTCGAACAGGTAAGTTCTCGTTTAATCTTACTATTTTACTTCGGAGTCATGTGAGTGACTACGTGAAGATTTTAAGGCTCCGTGTTTTTTATGTCATAGATTCATTCCATACGACACTCTGTTTAGTCAATACAGTTGTGAGTAAATAATATTTTTAAAAACATTGTTTCAATTTATGTAATAAGTCTTTTAATCATAAAAAGAACAATTTTTTAATAATAACCCCTCTATCCCAGGGGAAAATTTTTACAACAAAGGTGATAATGATATCAAATATAAAACAAAGCAAGCATTTAAAGCGAACCCAACACTGTGTGTCCAAATCCTGGCACCATGACAACAGGTTTATCGTAGAACTTTGAAAAAGTTTCTTGTTTACACCACCCTGCGGCCTCTAAAATTTGATTGAGTGGTACGTCCTGTACCTTCGCCGCAGACAAACCTGCAGCCCTAATGCAGTGAAACTTAAAGACATCAGTGTCCACTCCTGCTAAATCCAAAACCTGTTCTAACCATCTAGAAATGGTTTGAACTGCAACTTTTGTATGTGGTTTTTTTTGCGTTATCTGTAATGCTGTCTCAGCACTGATCAGCACATGCTCACTCAGCACCAGACTGATTCCTGGGATGTCAGGACTTTCATATGAGGAAAGATTGGATAGACTCGGCTTGTACTCGCTGGAATTTAGAAGATTGAGGGGGGATCTTATAGAAACTTACAAAATTCTTAAGGGGTTGGACAAGCTAGATGCTGGAAGATTGTTCCCGATGTTGGGGGAGTCACTGCAGGCTGCTGAACCAAAATGTTTTTATAACAGCTTGTGGAACATTCTCAATCCACCAATACAATTCTAATAAAGCTTACTTTGGCAATTGCATGGGCCTATCAAAATGGCCTGCTCGCTGTATAAGCGCTTGTGTTTTTGCCCTTTTGAGATGTTGGTAATGCAGTGGACCAAATTCTACTGCAGGGAATGCTGCTACTTACTTACCAATAACCTTAGCAACTTCTCGGATGGAGGGATAAGGTTTGTCAATAAGGCACCGACAAAAATTTCTAATATCAACAATCTTGCTATTGGTAAAGTTACTAACATGGTAACTGAATTAATCACAAACCCCAAATATTCATAGTTTGGGATGGCTGTAACTTAGATTTTGTTGGATGAATCAGGAAACCTAGCCTTACAAACAGGCTTGTAGTCGCCGAGACTGATTTTTCAGCTGACTCCTGATTAGCATTGACAATTAAAATGTCATCTAGATAAGTCATAACGATGTGTTTTTGTGCCCTTAGCAGTGCAAGTGCTGGTTTCAACAATTAGTGAACAACCTAGCAACTGAGCTTAATCCATTAGGTAATGCTTTGTATTACCACAGCTGTCCCATCCAATTAAATTTCAATACCTGCGAAAGTGATGATGAATTGGTACTGAATAATATGCATCCTTTATATCTATTGTAGCCATGTCACAATCTGTTGATACCAGCTGCATTGCAGTGTTAAAGGTATCCATTTTAAAATGTTTATACTGGACAAATGTATTAAAATGTGTGAGGTCTAAAATGATTCTACAACTCCCATCTCTCTTTGGTCTGGGGAAAATATTTGATACAAATTGTTGTGGATCCTCACTTGATTTCTCGATAACTCCTTTTTTACACCAATTCTTAACTTCTTTATCAATTTGAATGTTTTCAAATACAGAAAACACCAAATATGATTAGGCTTATTCTGTCCACTAATCTGAGGTTCATCCAAAGATTCTTCTGTAATAGGATAAAGTTTTTGTACCTCTCCAACCGGACGTGGTGGTCTTCTCCCAACATATGGGTAACATTCGGCTGTGCTGGTTGGTAATATTTCCTTACCATACTCCTGCCTCGGCTTGTTCCAGCTCCAAATCAAAATCCCCTTCTCGTTTGACCGGCCCTTCTTTGGCCAAAACGAAGGGTTTCATGATGTCAATATTCTTTGCCTCTTTATCAATCTCTTTATTTATTTAAACAGATTTTCTCCGAACAAATAACCAGGAGCTTGAACATTGCTTGATCTGCACAAACCTGCAAATCTTGGTTGTAAAATAGGCCGAATGGCAATCTTCCTCATACAATTAATCTCAAATATTGAGTTGCAGAATAATGCCAACATATCCTTCTGAACTTTGGTCATTCCACAATCTTCCACTTGCCTTCCAAAAGCAGTGATCTCAGCCAAAATCATATTTCCTGCACCCGCATCATTGATGACATTGGCGCCAAAACCCGAATTTACCGTAGGTACCTTCAGTGAGGTATAATAATTCTGCTGTATCAACCATAACAGCTTCTTGAAGCTGGTGAGAGACCAAATAATTTATGTTGGCCGCCAGGTTTTCTTCCATGGCCTCACCGCCTCCTCCAGGTATAGAAAACTTTGTGCCACATCATACACACCTGGAGCAATATTTTTGTATTGTGGTGGATACTCATAACCGAAATCACCACCTTCAGGATCAGTCTCATGCAGCCCTGGTACTCCTGAGACTTTGCTCAAGGACTTTCTCCAGCCCAATCCTGGGCTCTGGGGTTTCAAATTCCCAATTCAAACTGGCACCATATTCATGATATGGAACCCCCTCAGGGGCTGCCTGGGAATATTCTGAGTTTTTAGACCCTTGGTTGATTTTTGTCTGGATCATTTTCCATTTGATCCATTCTACGCGATAAGGCTTTTCTATCTGGAGGACTTTCATTATCAGATTCATCAGAAACCACGGGCCTCTCACATTTTCTTTAACATTTTTTAGGCACTGGATTTTCCTTCGTGGCTTCTGCTTGTGGAGCAACCAAAGGCTCACTAACAGGTATTTCAACGGCCACCGGTATTGGAACTGGCTCCGCAATAATCTGCTGTCCCGACTCTTCTCCACCCCGGGACGCTCGTTTTACCCGCGATTTTTTAGGAGCTTTCTCCATTTTTATTTTTAAACTCCTCTTGGTCTTTTCCCACCAGCCTCACGGAGTTTGAAATGCCCTGGAAGTAAAAATAATTTACTTACCTGCGGGCCTGTTCCTTACCGCTGGTGGAGCTGCACTCTGCAGCTCTTCTCATACCGACAGCGTCGACGTAATACCCATCAAGCGCCAGGCAGGGCTTCTTCACGTAGTCACTCACGTGACTCCGAAGTAAAATACAGATTATGGAATCATTGGTCTTGATTCCCATCACACACCCTCTTCTCACCATCATTTGCCCACCGCCCATCTCTCTGTCTCTTCTCACAGTCTCCCAGCTATCAGTGGGCATTGCTGGCTATCGAAAGATGACTGGACATTGTAATGCGTGACCAGTCACTCCGGTGGCAGGAAACCCATAGCTATACATTCAATCAAATTTATTTATTTTTTTGTCAAAGATGAAGCATTCCCTCGGGTCACAAATTGTCTAATCTTGTCAGAAATGTTTATATTGAAGTTTATAGCTGCTCGCCATACAACCTTGAGGCCATGATGAAACATTGAAGATATAATGCAAAAAAATCATATCACTGAGCTTAATATCAGGAAAAATTGTCGAATTACATAGATTGTAAATATTTATTGCTTTTATACCTGAGTTTCTGTATAAGACTTCTGTTCTTATGAATATGTCTCCAGTGAACCTCTTCATACATTTTCTGTGAAGCTGGAGAAGGTAGTCAACAGTAAATTATTTATGTAATGACAACGTTGTTAGGAATGAACGCAATCAATAAATGCATCTCAAAGGAAACTTGTCTTGCTGCAGCTATTAGATCAATGAATGGCTGGGAAATACATTCAAATCTAAAGGATAATTGGAAGCAAAGTTATTGATATATATTTTGCAAAGGGAGCCCAACACAAAACGAGCAGAAATTCTGTGTGACCAGAATTTTACTGGATGCTAAAGCGGAAAGCGTTGGACAATGGATGCAGGCGTCATCATACCCACTTTAGCACATCATAGGATACACAGCAAATTCATACAAAACTACCCTTTGTATCAGATCAGTAATCATCCAGTTTCAATTGCACCTTTGCAGACATTATTCCATAAACACGCAGCCAAGATTTACTAGTGCCTTGCACCAGCTCCAGTTAGCCAACAATGATTCATGCCCCTGGCTCCTATAGGAAAGCTGCTTCATTACTGCAGCTGAAGGTGGAAGAAAACATTCCACAGGTGCTGAAGGCTTACTTGAAGGGAATGATTGAAAACAGGTCAAAGCAGAAATTCAGATATTCCGACCCTGAGAGGAAACATGGCGAAGAGGCAATGGAAGGAGGCAACCGTTCAAGTCAATATAATGAGTCCAACCCTGTGGGTATAGATGCAACACTGCAGGAATTTTAATGCGCATTCACACAACTCATCTCACACACCTCACACACTGTTCTATGCAATACATCAATATCACTCAGCTATCAACAATCTCTACCAATCTGGCTTGGGACCAGACCCAAAACTCCACTGCATCCTTATACACTCTAGCCTTTACCACTAACTGCTCCATTACCTTTCTGTTATTCTACTTTAGAATCATAACATGTGGTGCTCGCCAACCTAGTCCCCTCTCCCTTTCAGGAGAGGTAGGACTCAATAAAGGCCAGGAGGACAAGCATAGCTCCAAATGACACATGGATATGTGACAATTCGGGTCGGGACCCTTCGCGATGGTCTGAAGAACGCTCCCGACCTGAAACATCACCTATCCATGATCTCCTGGATGTTTCCTGACCCGCTGAGATATTCCAGCACTTTGTGTCCGTTTTCGTAAACCACCATCTGCAGCTACTTGTTGCGACAAGCATGACTCACCTCTTTCTCACCTATTCTCTATCGCAAGCCAAACGAGTAATTATTTTTGAATTAGTAGTTGATAGACTCCTTGAAAAAGTTTATTTGGTGTGTTAAAAAAAAGGGACAGAAATTGATGGCGTAACTCAACGGGTCAGGCAGCTTCTCTGAAGAACATGGATAGGTGATATTTTGAGTTGGGAGCCTTCTTCAGAGTTGTTGTGCTGGGGGAAGAGAAAACTGCAGGTGGCGAAGGGCAGGACAATGCCTGGCAGGTAATAGGTTGACACATGTGAGGGGTTTTCTGATAGGCACATGGGAGACGGCCAGAGATGAAAGACAGAAGGGGTGAGATAAAAGGATTGTTTTTATTTGTGAAGCTAGACGAAGGAATATAGGTGAAAAGGGAGGAAGCGGGGAGAATTAGATGTAAGACCAAGTTGTGGAGGGGGGGGGGAGGGAGTTGTGGGGGAAGGTGTTGAGAGGGGAGGATTTTGTTGCGATTTAAAATTGGAGAATTTAATGTTCATTCATGTTGGTTTGTAGCAATCCAAGTGGAACGTGAGGTGTTGTTCCTCTTGTCCCTCACCTGTATCAACCTATTGCATGCCAGGATTTATCCTGCACCTCCTCTTTTCCATATTTTTACCACCCCTCCCCCTCCCCCACAATCAGACTGAAGAAGGAAAGGCAAAGTGTCACCTTTACATGTTCTCCAAATATGTTACCTGATCTGCTGAGTTACTCCAGCATTTTAAGTATTTTTTTATAAAACAGCATCTGCAGTTCCTTGTTTCTACATTCTTTATTTTGGCATAAGTTGAGTCCAGAAAAACAAGTTTGCTAGGTTTCGATTGTAGTATCTTGGGCGAATGGAGTACCCTACGTACAGATAGGTGAAAGTTCAGGCACCCTGAACTCCAGTTTTGGGAATAAAATTATTTTTTGCTTCCACTAAAAGTTCTAATGCACTTCCTCCAGCACTTTACCTGCTTTTATACACTTTCTGCAAATTCTTCTCCATTTCAGATAAATTAGAAATATTTGCATCTTTTCCACAGTGTTATTCCACATGCATGTTAACACTAATGTTTAGGGCAAAAGAGTTTAAACATAAATTGGGTAATGAGAAATTCAGCTTTTGGATACATGATGGGTATAAAATAAAATGTTATTGCAGGCAAGAAAGAAAAGTTTAAATTGAGTATGGGCAGAAACCCAGGAACCTGATCCACTATTCCTCCAAATGACTGCAAATCAAATTGTTGTGTAATGGGGGTCTATGCCTGAGCCAGAGAATTGAATAAACTTAAGGTAGATACATAAATCTGAAGTAACTCAGCGGGTCAGACAGCAACTGTGGAGAAAAGAAATAGGTAACATTTTGGGTCGAGACCCTTCTTCAGACTGAGAGCCAGAAGAATGGGACACGAAAGATATAGACAGTGATATACAGAGGTATAGAACAAATGAATTAAAGATATGCAAAAAAAGTAATGATGATAAAGGAAACAGGCCATAGTTAGCTGTTGACTAGGTGAATATTAGTTACGGACAATGAGACTCAACAAGACGACTTTGAAGCTATTACAACGACATGCGTCTAACTTCGGTTTAAACCAGTATCTGCAGTTCCTTCCTGTGGGTATAACAGCAATCAAAAATGGCAGCACAGATGTGAGTGAGTATCAGATAGTTGCTGGACACACAATTTGCTGGCAAGAATCATGACCACATGAAAATCAATTCTATGCTCCACAAGATTTCAGTCACCATATTTGGATGGCCAAATCTATTCTTTCTTTATAAAGGAAGAGTAGTTTGTTTTCTTGCCAGCTGTGCATGGCTTAACTTCCTGCATCACACCCCTGAAATGTGTTCACACCTCCAGTACAAGAATTGTGAGGACAATTCTTGGACTAAAATAAGTGAAATAAGTCATTTTGAAACTTGTCTTCAATGACAGTTACTACTTTGTGCTTTTTAATTTGTTGATGTCAATTCATTCTTAGAATATTGCTGTTAGACCATGTGAGAATAAAGTTTGATTGCTTTAAGGGCCTGCCCCACTTGGGCGTCATTTGCGTGTCATTTACGCGACATCCTAAAAATTGTTTGGCCCGTCGTGACGCGCACATGGCGCGTGGTGGCATCTGCAGTGACACGCGGTGCCCCTGGATTTTGTGAGGCTCAAAATATAAAATTGTCCCTAGCGTGTGCAGGACAGTGTTGGTGTGCGGGGATCGCTGGTCATTGCGGACATAGTGAGCTGAAGGGCCTGTTTCCGCGCTGTATCTCTAAACTAAACTAAAAACTAAACCTTATTGAGGCTTACAAAAGTCTTAGGGGCTTTACAGGGTAGATGTATGGAGGATGCCCCCCCTAGCATAGGGATTGGCCCATTCAGAATCGATGAGCAATTATTTCACACGGATGGTACCCCAGAGGGCCGTCATGTATAACTGAAATATTTAAAACAGCAATTGTCCGGTTTTTGAATATCAAGGGAATCGAGGGACATGGTGTAAGGGCAGTAAAGTGATGCTGAACTAAAGTATCAGCTAAGGTCTTTTGCATGGAGTTAAATGGCTTCCTCTTGCTTCAATGTCTTGTGTTCCGTTGTGCAGTTCAGTGTTTAAAGAATCCTGCCTCAACAGTGAATTATTTTATTGTTATCTTTGTACTCCTCAGAAAGTGCTTTTGTGGATTTTAGATTGCAACAATTGGTATGGTATCAGAGATGCTTCAGCATCCTTATTGATTTGTCAACACTAATTGAAAGATAAATCGATACACAGTAGTGGCAGAAATTTCCCTTCTCCTTGGCACCTACCCTCGAAGGGGATTTGGAAGCTTGATTTGTTTGTATGATTCACTGAAGTCTACTCTGGAAAAAAATCTCAGTTTAAAATACTAACCTGCCACAAAATACCACAAGGGAAACTTGTGATTGAATGAGGTGCAGCATGAAACTGAGCACCTGAAGCACTTGTCTACAATTTTGCAACACCTTCATCACTTGTGGAAATGAGGAAGTTGCACAAGTTCTTTACTGTTTATGTTACCACTGAATGTGTGTATCATCTGTTTACTGCAGCTCATGCACAAAGCTTCAGGTTACCTTGGCTCTGGAGTGTAACTGCCAGAGCTTGGACTGGTTTACTCCTGCTGGAAGTTCTTTGGCACTGAAACATAACATTGCGATGAGCAAGATTGGAAAACGTTATTGGTGCAGGGATGTTCATAAATTCTAGGAGCAAAATTAAGCCATTCGGTCCTTCAAGTCTACTCTGCCATTCAATCATGGCTGATCTATATTTCCCTCTCAACCCCTTTCTCCTGCCTTCTCCCCGTAAGTGTAAGTAAGAGAAAGGATAGATAGGGTGAATCTTTTATCTAACCCTTACTAATCAAGAGTCTGCCAATCTCCACCTTAAAAATATCCAAAGACGACCTTCACAGCAGTCTGTGGCAATGAATTCCACAGATTCCCCACCCTCTGACTAAAGAAATTCCTCCTCCTCCCCTCCTTTCTAAAGGTACATTCTTTTATTCTGAAGCTATGGCCTCCGGTCCTGGACTCTCCCACTTTCCCAACATCCTCTCCACATTCAATCTATCCAGGCCTTTCCGTTTGGTAAGTTTCAATGAGGTCCTCCCTCATTCTTGGACCACGGAAACGACTATTATGGTGATACAGTGGATGGCATGCCAAGCCCTTTGTAGTTACCAAAGGCAGATCCGTCTCCTTACTTGAAAATGTTCACAATAATAACATCTCATGTCCCCAGGAATATAGTTCCTTGTTGTGGATGATGAGATCTTGTGCTTATGACTGAAGCTCTTCAAGTTCTAGAAGTTCAGGGGATACCGTCTATTCCCCAGCCTTGTAATTTTTAACTTGGGATACAGACGTCTTGACTTATCGGTGAGGAGTGATGCCATAGCTGGTTTGGGTGGACTGCAGTGGGAAGGAGTCAACTGCACTCGTGTCAAGGACAGAAACAGATCCCGTCACGGTCACTATTCGGTCAGCTGGTAAAATGGCAGGCGGTGGGCGATAATTTTAATAATCCAGAATATAAACTTTATTAGAAACAAAACATTAAATATATATTTTGTGGTTAAGTACTAAAATACAAGCCAGAGAGACAATGGACTGGATTGCACTGATATACTCCACACCTTGTCTTGGCCCAAGTGGTTATCTATAGTTGCTCCAAGCATTAGAGTAAGTAAGTGAAAGGATAGATAAGGTGAATCTTTTATCTAAGGTAGGGGAATCAAAAACCAAAGGAGGTTTTCTACCAGAGGAGGCAATTGAGGCAGGTACTAAATGACAGGTACATCAATTGGAACGTTTTGGATGGATATGGGCCAAATGCTTGCAATTGAGACTAGCTTAGATGGGGCATCTTGGTTGGCATGGACAAGTTGGGCTGAAGGCCCTGGTTCCAAGCTGTATGCCTCTGACTAGGCCATTCAGCCCTTCAAGAATGCTCTACCATTCAAAGGACCATACCCGATCTCTCATCTCGGCACCATGTTCTTGCACTCCCATCAAATCCCTCAGTTTCACATAGTTTTTCCCCCATTGACCTGCCTTTAGGTATGTGAAGAGGAAAAAAATAGTTAAGACCAAAGTTGGACCCTTGAAGACAGAAAAAGGTGAATTTATTATGGGGAACAAGGTAGATGAGTTGGACAGGTATTTTGGACCTGTCTTCACTAAGGAGGACACAAATAATCTTCCTGATATAGTAGTGGCCAGAGGATCTGGGGTGACGGAGGAACTGAAGGAAATCCACATTAGGCAGGAAATGGTGTTGGATAAACTGATAGGACTGAAGGCTGATAAATACCCAGGGCCTGATGGTCTGCATTCCAGGGTACTTAAGGAAGTGGCTCTAGAAATCGCAGATGCATTGGTGATAATTTCCCAATGTTCTATAGACTCGGGATTAGTTCCTGTGGATTGGAGGGTAGCTAATGTTATCCCACTTTTTAAGAAAGTCGGGAGAGAGAAAACAGGGAATTATAGTCCAGTTAGCCTGACATAGGTGGTGGGGAAGATGCTGGAGTCAATTATAAAAGATGAGATAGCCACACATTTGGATAGCAATAACAGGATTGGTCCGAGTCAGCATGGATTTACGAAGGGGAAATCATGCATGACTAATCTTCTGGAATTTTTTGAAGATGTGACTAGGAAAATGGACAAGGGAGAGCCAGTGGATGTACTGTACCTGGACTTTCAGAAAGTATTTGATAAGGTCCCACATATGGGATTAGTGGGCAAAATTAGGCCACATGGTATTGGGGGGTAGAGTGCTGACATGGATAGAGAAGTGGTTGGCAGACAGGAAACAAAGAGTAGGGATTAATAGGTCCCTTTCAGAATGGCAGGCAGTGACTAGTGTGGCACCGCAAGGCTCAGTGCTGGGACCGCAGCTATTTACAATATACATCAATGATTTGGATGAAGGGATTCAAAGTAACATTAGCAAATTTGCAGATGACACAAAGCTGGGTGGCAGTATGAACTGTGAGGAGGATGCTATGAGAATGCAGGGTGACTTGGACAGGTTGGGGGAGTGGGCAGATGCATGGCAGATGAAGTTTAATGTGGATAAATGTGAGGTTATCCACTTTGGTAGCAAAAACAGGAAGGCAGATTACTATCTAAATGGTGTCAAGATGGGAAAAGGGGAAGTATAACTGGGTATACTTCATCAGTCTGTGAAAGTAAGCATGCAGGTACAGCAGGCAGTGAAGATAGCGAATGGCATGTTGGCCTTCATAACAAGAAGAATCGAATATGGGAGCAAAGAGGTCCTTCTGCAGTTGTACAGAGCCCTAGTGAGACCACACCTGGAGTATTTTGTGCAGTTCTGGTCCCCTAATTTGATGAAGGACATTCTTGCTATTGAGGGAGTGCAGCGTAGGTTTACAAGGTTAATTCCCGGGATGGCCGGACTGTCATATGCTGAGAGAATGGAGCAGCTGGGCATGTACACTCGAGTTTAGAAGGATGAGAGGGGATCTCATTGAAACATATAAGATTGTTAAGGGCTTGGACACGCTAGAGGTAGGAAACATGTTCCCGATGTTGGGGGAGTCCAGAACCAGGGGCCACAGTTTAAGAATAAGGAGTAAGCCATTTAGAACGGAGACGAGGAAACACTTTTTCTCACAGAGAGTGGTGAGTCTGTGGAATTCTCTGCTTCGGCGGGCAGTGGAGGCAGGTTCTCTGGATGCTTTCAAGAGAGAGCTCTTAAAAATAGTGGAGTCAAGGGATATGGGGAGAAGGCAGGAACGGGGTACTGATTGGGAATGATCAGCCATGATCACATTGAATGGCGGTGCTGGCTCAAAGGGCCGAATGGCCTACTCCTGCACCTATTGTCTATTGCCTTGAATATACTCAGTGACGATAGCTCCACAACCCTGTTTAGGGAATTCCTTAGGGAATTCCAAAGATTCACAACCACAGTTTAATCCTGAATGGATGACTTATGGCAAGGCCATGACCCCTGTTTTTGCTGTCCCCAGCCAATGAAACATTAACTGGCGGGACGATGGCGCAGCAGTAGAGTTGCTGCCTTACAGTGCTTGCAGCACTACAGACGCTGGTTCGATCCCAACTACGGTTGCTGTCTGTACGGAATTTGCATGTTCTCCCCATGACCACGTAGGTTTTCACCGAGATCTTCAGTTTCCTCCCACACTCCAAAGACATACAGGTTTGTAGATAAATTGACTTGATAAATGTAAAAATGGTCCCTAGTGTGTGTCAGATAGTGTTAATGTGCGGGAATTACTGGTCGGAGTGGATATGGTGGGCCGAAGGGCCAGTTTCTGCGATGTATCTGTAAACAAAAGTAAACTAAACCAAGCTGTAGGCCTTGATGTTGGTGTCCCTCCACAAGGCAGGGCAAGCAATGAGAGGTGACGGGCCCTATGTGATGTAACCATATAACCATATAACAATTACAGCACGGAAACAGGCCTTCTCGGCCCTTCCAGTCCATGCCGACCATTTATTTTCCCCGAGTCCCATCTATCTGCACTCAGACCATACACCTCCATTCCCATCCCGTCCATATACCTATCCACTTTACTTTTAAATGTTAAAATCGATCCTGCCTCCACCACTTCTGCTGGAAGATCATTCCACACTGGAAGAGCCACCACTCTCTGAGTAAAGAAGTTCCCCCTCATGTTACCCCTAAACTTCTGTCCCTTAATTCTCATGTCATGCCCTCTTGTTTGAATCTTCCCTACCCTCAATGGGAAAAGCTTATCCATGTCAACTCTGTCTATCCCTTTCATCATTTTAAATACTTCAATCAAGTCCCCTCTTAACCTTCTGTGCTCTAAAGAATAAAGACCTAACTTGTTCAACATTTCTCTGTAACTTAGTTGCTGGAACCCAGGCAACATTCTAGTAAATCTCCTCTGTACTCTCTCTATTTTGTTGACATCCTTCCTATAATTAGGCGACCAAAATTGTACACCATACTCCAGAATTGGTCTTACCAATGCCTTGTACAATTTTAACATTACTTCCCTACTCCTATATTCAATGCTCAGATTTATAAAGGCCAGCACACCAAAAGCTTTCTTTACCACCCTATCTACATGCGATTCCACCTTCAGGGAACTATGCACAGTTATTCCTAGATCCCTCTGTTCCACAGCATTCCTCAATTCCCTACCATTTACCATGTATGTCCTATTTTGATTTGTCCTGCCAAGATGTAGCACCTCACACTTATCAGCATTAAACTCCATCTGCCGTCTTTCAGCCCACTCTTCCAAATGGCCCAAATCTCTCTGTAGACTTTGAAAATCTACTTCATTATCCAAGGCACCACCTATCTTAGTATCATCTGCATACTTACTTATCCAATTTTCCACCCCATCTTCTAGATCATTGATGTACATGACAAACAACAGTGGATCCAACACAGATCCCTGAGGCACCCCACTGGTCACCGGCTTCCACCCTGACAAACCGCCATCCACCATTACTCTCTGGCATCTCCCATTCAGCCACTGTTGAATCCATCTTGCTATTCCACCATTAACACCCAAAGATTGAACCTTCTTAACTAACCTTCCATGGGGAACCTTGTCAAAGGCCTTACTGAAATCCATATAGACAACATCCACTGCTTTACCCTCATCAATTTCCCTATTAACCTCTTCAAAAAATTCAAGAAGGTTTGTCAAACATGACCTTCCAAGCACAAATCCACGTTGACTGTTCTTGATCAGACCCTGTTTATCCAGATGCTTACATATATTATCTCTAAGTATCCTTTCCATTAATTTGCCCACCACTGACGTCAAACTAACAGGTCTATAATTGCTAGGTTTATTCTTTGAACCCTTTTTAAACAATGGAACAACATGCGCAGTACGCCAATCCTCCGGCACTATTCCCGTTTCTAATGACATTTGAAATATTTCTGTCATAGTCTCTGCTATTTCTACACTAACTTCCCTCAATGTCTTAGGGAATATCCTGTCAGGACCTGGAGACTTATCCACTTTTATATTTTTCAAAAGTGTCAGTACTTCCTCCTCTTTGAATCTCACAGTTTCCATAGCTACTCTACTTTTTCCCCTTGCCTCACAGAGTTCAATATCCTTCTCCTTGGTGAATACCGAAGAAAAGAAATTGTTCAATATCTCCCCCATCTCTTTTGGCTCTGCAGATAGCTGTCCATTCTGGCTCTCTGATGGTACAATTTTATCCCTCGTTATCCTTTTGCTATTAATATAACCATCAAAACCCTTTGGATTTACTTTCACCTTTCTTGCCAAAGCAACCTCATATCTTCTTTTAGCTTTTCTTATTTCTTTCTTAAGATTCTTTTTACATTCTTTATACTCATCTAGCACCTCATTTACTCCATGCCTCCTATAATTCTTGTAGATATCTCTCTTTTTTCGAACCAAGTGTCCAATTTCCCTTAAAAACCATGGCTCTTTCCGATTTTTACCATTACCTTTCAACGGAACAGGGACATAAAGATTCTGTACTCTTACAATTTCCCCTTTAAATGTCTTCCATTTCTCTTCTACATCCTTCCCATAAAACAAAATGTCCCAATTCACTCCTTTTAAATCATAATGCATTCCCTCAAAGTTAGAAACATAGAAACATAGAAAATAGGTGCAGGAGTAGGCCATTCGGCCCTTCGAGCCTGCACCGCCATTCAATGTGATCATGGCTGATCATCCAACTCAGTATCCCGTACCTGCCTTCTCTCCATACCCCCTGATCCCTTTAGCCACAAGTGCCACATCTAACGCCCTCTTAAATATAGCCAATGAACTGGCCTCAACTACCTTCTGTGGCAGAGAATAGTAAGATTGAACGAGAACTTACCAGTTCGAAGGTTGATCTTTATTTTATGAGGAGTCGAAGTGAGGGATTTCGTGAAGAGCCCGCCGGCGCGCATGCTCGACATACTTCAAAGTAGCGGCGTTGAATCACAGAAACCAACAATAGAAATGACTTCGCATAGTAAGATTGAAGTGACTAAGATTACCAGATGAAGGTGATTGAGGGTTGGGCGAGGAGGGCACAAAATCCCTCACTTCGACTCCTCATAAAATAAAGATCAACCTTCGAACTGGTAAGTTCTCGTTCAATCTTACTATTTCATTTCGGAGTCACGTGAGTGACTTCGTGAAGACTTCAAAGCTTCTGTGATTACACGCCCTGGACCACGTCCATGCTGACACACCACTACCAGGGATGGATGGGAGGAACAAACTTGCTCAATAGTTCATACTGCAAAACAAGAGCATATTTATTAATAACAAATCAAAAACCCCTCATGCGGGGACATCTCCACGTTCTGAACCTGCATTCAGCACGGCTTCTGCGAACTGTAGAGGAGCAGCAACAGGCTTGTTATAAAAACGCTGGAACACAGCTTCATTAGCCCATCCTGCTGTGGCGAGAATTTGGTCCATGGGCACCTCCATGACCCTCGCCGCTGACGTCGATGCAGCCCTGGTGGAATGAGACTTGAACACATTAGTGTCGATACCTGACTTACCCAAGACGACTCGAAGCCACCTGGATATCGTCTGGACTGTCACTCGATGATGAGGTCTCTTATGAGTGACAAGCAGGTATCTCTCCATTCCTCTGATGCGTGCCGTCACCTTGACATAGTGGCGGATATGTGAGGCCAAACATAGCCTAGCATCTGCGGGGTATGCCGGGAACTTCAGCTGCAGCCCTGTGCACCCAGGTCTATGCTGCTTTAATAGCTCGTCAATGAAAAAGACTACTTCTGTAGGGGTAGATGTCATTCTGTCGACACGAAGTTTGTGTAGTGTCTGTACCCTCTGAGCTGAAGTCAGCGCTAGTAACATCACCAGCTTCATGGTGAGTTTGTCCAGTTGGAGCCCTTCCATGGGAGACCACGTCCTGAGCAGGGTTAATACGTCCCTGACATCCCAGGTGATATTATAGCGTGGTGTAGGCGGATTCATATTGAATATACCCCGCATGAGTCTGGACACTAGCCTGTTGGATCCTACCCCAATATTGAGGTAGAATGAGAGCGCACTTCTGGCACTGTTGATGGCACTGTAACTTAAGTGTTCATCATGGTGCAACCCCGCGAGGAATTCCAGGACGTCGGTTATTGTCACGTCATCGTACGTGATGCGAGAGCGGCTGCAGTAGGCTTCCCACTTCTGAATATGCGAGCGGTATCTTCGCCTTGTGGACTCTCGACACGACGCCCCGATGGTATCCATGGTTCGATCCGAGAGGCCGTATTGGACTAACGGCCTGTTCAGAACCTGCAAGCCAACAACTTTAAATAGCCATGGTAGGGATGTGGCTCCCCTGAGACAGGGTGAGTAACCAATTGTGGGCAACCCTTCAAAAGGACCCAAGGTTCGTTGAGCATGTCAAAGACCACCGGATACCAAGGCTGTGTGGGCCAGTCGGGTATAATAAGGATGCCCTTGGCAGCATCTGCCTGAATCTTTCGCAATACCCGACTGATGAGGCAAAACGGGGGGAAGGCATAGAAAAACCAATTCCCCCAGTCCAGCGAGAATGCATCTAGCGCTATTGCCCCAGGATCTGGTTCCCATGAAACGTAGGTTGGTACCTGATGGTTCAACCGTGACGCAAAAAGGTCAATGTCCGGTTTACCAAATTTGGCTGTGACTTTAGAAAAAATCTCAGGATGCAACATCCATTCAATATTGTCATTAAATTTGCGTGACCTGGTGTCCGCCACAATATTAAGCTCACCTGGCAAATAGGTAGCTGAAATCCAAATGTCTCTTTGAACACACCAGAGCCAAATTGAGTTAGCCAATTTGTCACACGAAACTGACCTGGTACCACCCATATGGTTTAAGTATGCCACTGCTGTAGTGTTGTCTATTTGGAGACGGACATGTGCTCCATCAAGCTTGGAACAATACGCACGAAGTCCGTGGAATGCTGCCAGCAACTCCAAATAGTTAATCCCTTGAGTCAACAACATCGTTGATTCAAGGGTATCCCATCTGCCCCCACAACTAGAGCAATTATCCGTGGCTCCCCAGCCATTGGAGCTTGCATCAGTCTGCAAATATACCACCGGATTAGCCTCCCTGATAGGCTTGAATGAGCTGCTAATGTGACACACCCACCATTGCAACTCATTTATCGCTTCGGGCGGCAGCTGCATGGACCGATCATAATGACCAGCGTTCTGTTTTAACGCAGCAATTTTAGCTCTTTGCAAATTCTGATAATGCAAAGGTCCATATCGCGCTGCCGGAAACAAAGCTACAAGCTTCCCAATTATTGTAGCTGAATGCCGAATCGATGGTATATTGGTGCGGATTAAATCTTGACACACCTGGGTAACCTCCTCAATCTTGTTAATTGGAATGGTAACCCTCATGCTCATAGAGTTCACCGTGAACCCTAGGTAATTAATCACCTGGGCAGGGCAGAACTTTGATTTCTCTGGATGGACAATAAACCCTAATTGTTGAAATATATTGACAGCAGCTGCAACACCCTGTTCAGCCAATTCCAGGGTGTGGCCCACAATTAAGATATCATCTAAGTAGGCCATAACTATATGGTGTCGTTGTCTCAAATAAGCCATAATTGGTTTCACTAATTTAGTGAACAATCTAGGGGCTGTGGTGAGCCCATTAGGCAAAGCCTTGTACTGCCAGAGTTGCCCCATCCAGATGAATTTCAAAAACCTTCTGTCGTATTTCTGGATGGATACTGAATAATATGCGTCTTTCAAATCGATGCATGCCATAAAGCAACCATGAGAAATCAATGATTTGGCTGTTTCAAACGTATCCATTTTAAAATGAGTATATGTTACAAAAGTATTCAAACGGGTTAGATCAATAATGACACGACAACCTCCATCCTTCTTAGGTCTGGTGAATATATTCGAAACAAATTCAACTGGCTCATGCACCGCTCTCTCAATCACTCCCTTCTGCTCAAGACTTAAAAGTTCCTTGTAGCCTGCTGCCTGTTCTGCAGCAGATAATTTAAACGTTCGAGCGGGCATGTGCTGGGATGGAGGAATGTCGCCATTAATAAACTCAATTTTATGCCCCTGAATATTCTGCAACACATACTCGTCACCAGTAAAATTACCCCATGCACCCAAAAACAACCGAAGGCGACCACCAACATGTGAAGTTAAACAAAGAGAAAAGAGAGAACCAGACCCCCTCACCTCCGTGGTTATCGGCGGTCTTTGACACGCGTGGGTGGACGTGGAGGTGCTGGGTTGGCTTGAGGGCGCGGCGTCTTCGTTTTCCACCAGGGTCTCTGCCGACCCTGTCCTAAAAAAGACCCCTGGTGCTGGGTCTGATGTTGCTGTCGTTGTGGAGCTCGAGGGTGGGTCCTCGTCGAGGTACTAGCAGACCCTCGTGATCGAATGTATGGAGACTTTGAGCCTGACGGTGCGGGGGCACTCTGAGAGCGCATGATCCCCACCGTTTTGGCTTGTTCGTCAAGCTCTTTGACTCTCTTCGAGAGGTCCTCCCCAAAGAGCTGACGGGGCGGGGGCGGCGGCGGTGGTTTGCACAATCCTGCAAACTTCGGATTGAGCGCTGGGCGGATGCTGGTTTTGCGAAACCCGTTGATTTCGTGCTGGGTCGCGCACAGGAGGGCCAGAGCATCTTCCTGGTCCAAATTCAGTTCGTCCCCGTCCACCGACCGCGCAAAGGCGGTAATACCGGCCGTGAGGAGCTTCAGGATCCGCTGCAATTTTACCTCTTGTTGACGGATAGCCGCACTGATGTTGCCCCATATCGGCGTATTGACCACAAGGGAGGGAGGTTGCAATTGGATGGAGCCTTGTGACGGCTCATTGCCTGAATGAGGACTTCTTCCTGTAGTTGCTGGTTGTTAAGAAAGTCCACAGTGGCTGCCAGCTTTGCGTTTAAAGGAAGTCCAGATGAATGTGGGGCCGCAAATTTGGTCGCCACATCCAGAAGATCCTCCGCTGGCACCGCCAACGGAGATGGTATGGGATCCACCAAAACCTCCTCCTCCTGCTGCTCCAGGCTGATGGTAGAGGCTGGTGACGTCGCCCTGTGCCTGTTGCTGCCCTGCTGTTGTTGACTTTGAAGCAGGAGCTCCAGCAGCCCCTCCATACGGTCAATACGCCCTTCACCCTGAACACTCAGGTGGTCGGAGTCCTCCGGCTCTGAAAAGAAAACCGGGCTCCTATCATCGGCCCGCACCTCATCGAGGCCCTGCCGGTGCCGGTAGTTGTCGCTAACAGCCGCCGAGGCGAAACTGCGCGATTCCCGCGAGGGCGTGTTCAACCGCCTCCGTTTAGCGGGAGCTGAAGCCGCTGCCACTAAGGGCACGTGCGGCGTGGTGTCGGCACCAGCCGAAGCATGGCTGCCTGAAGCCCGCGCAGGCTTGCCGGCTGCCCACATCGTGGACCTTGCCGATGCATGGTCTCGCCCACCCATCCATGGGGGGCTCGGCGACCGTGACGAGACCCGACTCAACCGACCCGTCCCGGCGTCAAGAGTCGGGGTGTGCCGGCTGGACCTCACAGCCGCCCCGGGTCTCGCCCTGGAACCTGACCGCTCCTCCGTGTCAGGCAATGCCTTAGCCCTGGTAGGGTTAGGCTTCTGGGCTCCTGCCCTTCCCCTACTCGGAGGGCTGAGTGGAACAGGCCGTGCAGCCGCACGCACCCTGCTCGAGGTCGCCAGCGAGCCCGCTGACGACCTGACTGCCATGGCAGGGTCCTCCTGCTCTGGCGGCACACCACACTCCTCCTCGTCGAACTCCTCCGAGCTGTGGTGTGCTGGCGGATCTGGACCTGTAACCACAGGGCTTACCCACATCTCTGCCTGAGTCCCGGCCTGCGTTGCAGGTACTGCCGATGGTAAAGGCCCCGGAACTGTTGACCGGCGAACTCGTCCTGACGTCCTCCGGCCCTTGGAACTCCCATCCATGTCCTTGCTGCAAGACATAACCAACAACAAGGACCACCAACTAAAGGTAGGATACTTACCTCCGTGGCCCCTTATGAAGGGCTGGCGAGGAGCGCGCTCCACCGCCAGCCGTCGCAGCAACGCGGTACGACGATATGTCGAGCATGCGCGCCGGCGGGCTCTTCACGAAGTCACTCACGTGACTCCGAAATGAAATTCCAGAGACTCACCATTCTCTGTGTAAAGAATGTTTTCCTCATTTCGGTCCTAAAGGAATTCCCCCTTATCCTTAGACTGTGACCCCTTGTTCTGGACTCCCCCAACATCGGGAACAATCTTCCAGCATCTAGCTTGTCCAACCCCTTAAGAATTTTGTAAGTTTCTATAAGATCCCCCCTCAATCTTCTAAATTCCAGCGAGTACAAGCCGAGTCTATCCAATCTTTCCTCATATGAAAGTCCTGACATCCCAGGAATCAGTCTGGTGAATCTTCTCTGTACCCACTCTATGGCAAGGATGTCTTTCCTCAGATTTGGAGACCAAAACTGTACGCAATACTCCAGGTGTGGCCTCACCAAAACCCTGTACAACTGCAGTAGAACCTCCCTGCTTCTATACTCAAATCCTTTCGCTATGAATGCTAACATACCATTTGCTTTCTTCACTGCCTGCTGCACCTGCATGCCTACTTTCAATGACTGGTGTACCATGACACCCAGGTCTCGTTGCATGTCTCCCTTTCCTAATCTGCCACCATTCAGATAATAGTCTACCCTCATGTTTTTGCCACCAAAGTGGATAACCTCACATTTATCCACATTATACTGCATCTGCCATGCATCTGCCCATTCACTCAGCCTATCCAAATCACCCTGCAGCCTCCAAGCATCCTCCTCACACCTAACTATACCCCCCAGCTTGGTATCATCTGCAAATTTGGAGATGTTGCATTGAATTCCCTCGTCCAAATCATTAATATATATTGTAAATAGCTGGGGTCCCAGCACTGAGCCTTGCGGCACCCCACTAGTCACTGCCTGCCATTCTGAAAAGGACCCGTTTACTCCTACCCTTTGCCTCCTGTCTACTAGCCAGTTCTCTATCCACATCAATACTGAACCCCCAATACCGTGTGCTTTACGTTTGTATGCTAATCTCTTATGCGGGACCTTGTCGAAAGCCTTCTGAAAGTCTAGATATAACACATCCACTGGTTCTCCCTTATCCACTCTACTAGTTACATCCTCAAAAAATTCTATCAGATTTGTCAGACATGATTTACCTTTCGTAAATCCATGCTGACTTTGTCCAATGATTTCACCACTTTCCAAATGCGCTGCTATCCCATCTTTAATAACTGACTCTAGCAGTTTCTCCACTACCGATGTTAGACTAACTGGTCTGTAATTCCCCGCTTTCTCTCTCCCTCCTTTTTTAAAAAGTGGGGTTACATTAGCTACCCTCCAATCCTCAGGAACTACTCCAGAATCTAAGGAATTTTGAAAAATGATCACTAATGCATCCACTATTTCTGTGGCTACCTCCTTGAGTACTCTGGGATGCAGACTATCTGGTCCTGGGGATTTATCGGCCTTCAATCCGTTCAATTTATCCAACACCACCTCCCGGCTAACCTGGATTTCACTCAGTTCCTCCATCTTATTTGACCCCCGTTCCACTGCTATTTCCGGCAGATTATTTATGTCTTCCTTAGTGAAGACAGAACCAAAGTAGTTATTCAATTGGTCTGCCATGTCCTTGTTCCCCATGATCAATTCACCTGTTTCTGACTGTTTAGCCTTTCTCCAATCAAAAATCTCAACCCTAGGTCCAGTTCTGACTCACTCCATAATTATATTGAAACTAATGGTATTGCGATCACTGGTTCCGAAGTGCTCACCAACGCATACCTCCGTCACCTGACCGGCCTCATTTCCTAACAGGAGGTCCAGCACTGCCCCTTCTCTGGTCGATACCTCTATGTATTGCTGCAAAAAACTATCCTGCACACATTTAACAAACTCCAAACCATCCAGGCCATTTACAGAATGTGTTTCCCAGTCTATTTTTGGAAAATTGAAATCTCGCACAATCACTACCTTGTGCTTGCTACAAGGTATCTGCTGTCTCCTTACAAATTAGCTCTTCCAATTCTCGCTCCCCATTTGGTGGTCTATAATACACCCCTAAAAGTGTTGCTACACTGTTCCCACTTCTCAGTTCCACCCAAATAGCTTCCCTAGATGAGCCCGCTAATCTATCCTGCCAAAGCACTGCTGTAGTATGCAACCCCTCCACCTCTGGTCCCTCCAATTCAATCACACCTGAAGCAACAAAATCCTGGAATATTTATGTTCCAATCACAACCCTCCCGCAACCATGATTCACTAATTGCCACAACATCATATTTCCAGGTGTCAATCCAGGCTCTAAGTTCATCCACCTTTCTTACAATGCTCCTAGCATTAAAATATACACATTTTAGAAACCCACCATCCCTTATTCTCTGTTTATTATCTTTTTCCTCTTTCTCGCCTACATTTTGGGTCCGAGTGCTTACCTTCTCTGCCTCTTGCCCCTCACCTTGTCCCCTAGCCCCCACTACCCGAGTCCCTCCCCCCTTGATGTAAACCAAGTTCCTGCTAGTGGGCGGATCCTTCTGTCTGCTCCTGCTGTTCAAAAGTCTCTTAAATTCTCTGTCACTGATCAGAGGACTTTAGACATGGTACAGAGGTCCAGGTCCAGTGTGGAAACAGGCCCTCCTGCCCACTAGTCTTCTGTGCAGACCAACGATATTATTAACACTATCCTATACACACTTGGGACAATTTACATTTATACCAAGCTAATTAACCTACAAACCTGTACATCTTCGGAGTGTGGATGGAAACCAAAGATCTCAGAGAAAACCCACGGGGTCACAGGAAGAACGCACAAACTCCGTACAGAGAACACCCGCAGTCGGGATCGAACCCAAGTCTTTGGTGCTGTAAGGCAGCAACTCTACCGCTGTGCCACTGTTAAAAAACATCTGAATACATAAAATAATGAAGTGCACAAGAAGGAACTGCAGATGCTGGAAAATCGAAGGTAGACAAAATTGCTGGAGAAACTCAGCGGGTGCGGCAGCATCTATGGAGAGAAGGAAATTGGCAATGTTTCGGGCTGAAACCCTTCAGATAATTAAAACAATTTTTAAAAAAGTGAAATTTTGTTAAGACCATATTCTAGTTGGGTAAAATAGTGCACAACATTAATATTAATGAGAATAAAGTTTTAGAAGTGTCCTTATTTTAAGTGCCCTTAAGTTATCATCAACCTTCTGATGATCAGCAGTTCCTTCTCAGGGGCAGTGTAGTTCTGAATATGCCAGCCATGGTTTGCATTAAGCCAAGGGGCCACATAGGAAGTCTGTTCTGACAAGGACGTCACAGTCCTTGCATTCAAACTGTTTCTCCTGCAGATGCTGCTCAGCCTGCTGAGTGCTTCCAGCATTTCATGTTTTTATTTCACGTCAGACATTTACCAGTGCTTTGCAGAGCTGCAGTAGATATTGCCCAGAGGCAGAGAGGTAGCAGTTATCTGCTAAACCATCAGGCGACTGCCGATTTAGCAGCGGAAACAGGCCCTTCGTCTGCACCAACCAGCGATTCCCGCACATTAGCACTGTTCTGCACACGTCTTTGGAGTGTGGGAGGAAACCAAAGATCTCGGAGAAAACCTATGCAAGTCATGGGGAGAATGTACAAATTCCGTACAGACAGTACCTGTAGTTCGGATCGAACCCAGGTCTCCAGTGCTGCAAGCGTTGTAAGACAGCAACTCTACCACTGCGCCATCGTGGCCGCCTGTTGTATTTTATTGTGTTTAGGGGGCTCGGCATACTGCTGTAAGTAAACAAATTGTCCTAAATCCCTTGAAGAAGGATCCTGACCCGAAACGTCACCTATCTATGTTCTCCAGAGATACTATCTGACTTGTTGAGTTGCTCCAGCACTTGGTGTCCCTTTGTGTAAACCAGCATCTGCAGTTCCTTGTTTCTTCCATTCTTTGTTCTAAATTCCTGATAGCCATGGAATGCATTGCAACAGCATAGCGACAATTATCCTGTCTTTGTCATTCAGCCAAAAAAATAGAAATTATGTGCAGCTGGCTTTGATGGGCACTGAATCTACAATTTTCACTAGAAATTACTCGTTAAATGTTGAATAGTGATTTAGAGTGAAATTTGGATGCTGAGTGTATGATGTATAAATGCTGCTGGTGTGTTTCAACTTGCAACACTTGTCATCATTCATGAACATGTTGGGGTGGGTGGGGGGGTTGTGGGAGAGCGGGTGAATGGTACCTGGTGCTATTCTAAAGTCCCACAGAGTACAGCATGAGTGGGAGAAAGAACAAAGGGTTTACAATGGAGGACAATTAGCTGGAAGAGGGACAATGGATGATGTGGCGGGCTTTGTGTAAGGGTTCCCGGTAGGAGGTTGCATCTGCTATGGTGCTTAGGAAGTCTGAAGGTTGGTGAGAATAATGTATTGAAACACCTTCACTTCACAGAGTCTGGCTCCAGCTCTGGGCTAAACTTTAATTAATTTCAGAGCAGGTCAGCGACTTCACTCGCAGTGCTTATTGATGTGACTGTGGGTATTTGCCCATCGTCCACCCAAGCCGCGCTTAGAGTAGGAGATATTTTTAGTGTTATACATTTTGCTATTCATTATTGCATAAGGCAAGTCATTTAGGCAAACCACTTTCCATTCCCTTTTGCCAACGACCAGCAGATGGAGAGAGAGCACATGGCTTCCCCATGGTGCAGAGCAGCAATTAACTGCGCACACATTGCTTCGTGTGCGCCACATGTTAACTCTGCCCCATATCAGAAGCAAAAGGAATTTCCCTCCCTCCCTCCCAGTGCAGCTGGTGCGTGATCAAAGACAGTGAATTACACCGGTGATGGCTGCTTATGAAACCTCTCCTGAGTGTGATGCTAATAATCACAGTTCTCCATTTAACAGTCAGATTTTGAACCTTACCTCTGTCCATTGTAAAACCTGGATTTGTCATAGTTTTAAAGGAAAATTGGACAACTCAAATTCTAAATGATATCATGCCGTGTAATAAATACAATTCATTTTTGTGCATTCCCTTTGTTCCATTTCTGGGCTCCCACACGATGCTATCCAGGAAACACCAGCAGAACTGCATGGAGGCTGCTGACATTTGGTGGACACATCTTCAAATTACCTTGGAGAATGATCTTGAATAGATTTTGGCCCAAAATACTTGGCTCAAGATTGCACCAAGATGGCAGCAGCAAGGATTAACTTGGCTGAAAGGTCATCAGGGGAACTATTGGATGGTATGATCAAATGCTGTTAGTCATAGAGTATAGCTCAGCTTGCCCACACTGGCCAACTAGTCCCATCTACACTAGTCCTACCTGCCTGCATGTGGCCCATATCCCTCAAAGCTATACTATTCCTCTACCTACTTAGATGTTTCATAAACCTTGCAATAGTACCGGCCACAATTACCTCCTCCGGCAGTTCATTCCATGCAACCACCACCCTTTGTGTAAAAGAGTTACTTTTCAGGTTCCTATTAAATCTTTCCCCCTTCACTTTAAACCTCTGTCCTCTGGTTCTTGATTTGCCTACTCTGGGCACGACACTCTGTTCATTTACAGGATCTATTCCTCTCATGATTTTGTACACCTCTTTAGAATCACCCCTCATCCTCCTGTGCTCCAAGGAATCCTATCATGCTCAACCTTTCCCCAACCCCAGACCCTCAAAAGCCTTTTTGACCACCCTATTTACCTGTGATGCTACTTTCAAGGATCTTGTATCTGTATTCCTGGATCTTTTTGCTGCACAATTCTGCCCAGAAACCTACCATTCACTCTGCAGGTCATACCCGTGTTTGACTTCCCAAAATACAGTATCTTGCATTTCTCTGTATTAAATTCCATCACCAATCAAGATACTGCTGCAATTTGTGACAACCATCTTTACTATCTATCACACCACCCACTTTTGAGTCCTGCAAACTTGTTAATCATGCCATGTACATTTTCATTCAAATTATTGCTATAGATGACAAACAGCAATGGGCCCAGCACCGAACCTTGAGTGACACCACTATGTTGATAGAATGGAGTGGCTGGGCTAGTATACTCTGGAATTTAGAAGGATGAGAGGGGATCTTATTGAAACATATAAGATTATTAAGGGTTTGGACACGCTAGAGGCAGGGAACATGTTCCCGATATTGGGGGAGTCCAGAACCAGGGGCCACAGTTTAAGAATAAGGGGTAAGCCATTTAGAATGGGGATGAGGATTAACGTTTTCACACAGAGGGTTGTGAATCTGTGGAATTCTCTGCCTCAAAAGGCAGTGAAGGTTAATTCTCTGGATGCTTTCAAGAGAGAGTTAGATAGAACTCTTAAAGATAGTGGAGTCAGGGGATATGGGGAGAAGGCAGGGTCGGGGTACTGATTGTGGATGATCAGCCATGATCACAGTGAATGGCGGTGCTGGCTTGAAGGGCCAAATGGCATATTCCTGCACCTATTGTCTGTTGTCAATTGTTTTTTGTCACAGATATGCAGTCTAAAAATCCATCACCATCCTCTGCTTCCTTCCATGAAGTCAATTTTTTATCCATTCAGCTATCTCTCCTTCGATCCCATAGGTGCTAACCTTCCAGAGCAGTCTTCCATGCGGCAACTTGTCAAATGCCTTGCTGAAATCCATATATACGTCATCAACATTTTAGGTCACATCTTCAAAGAACTCAATCAGATTCATGAGATGTGACCTCCCACAAATAAAACTATGCTGACTATCCCGAATCAGTTCTTGCCAATCCAAATGCATGTATTTTCCTGAGAGGGCACCATGTTCCTGCACTGCCAATCTTCTGAGACTTCAGTAAACTGCTCAATGACACAGTTCTGGATTCCAAGTTCTTTTACACATGTCAAACCAGCAGATCTGGCCCTATGTGTAGCACTTAAGATGTTGCATTGGCTGTTTGTGTTATAGTAGATGCTTTGACATTGGCCAAATTCAGCGAGAGTTGATCCATGACAGTAGAACTGGGAGGCTGAAAGCTTGGGCTTCAAGCTCTGTGCAAGGTCCTGTGAAAGATCAGTGCTCTTTGACATGGCAAACATGCTCTCAGGTGGGCAACTCAGTACACCGAGCACTTCATCAGCTCATTTCTCTGGATTGTCTAACAAAGTTCCCCTTTTGACCTCGCTGGAGTAGAACATTGCTTGGATTGTACTATCCTTAATCTCTCCCTTGGTTACACTAAGCCTGGCACCTTATTGTGCCCAAATCTCACATCCAAATAGTCCTCTGAATTATTGCTGTGTTTGATCTGCTCGATGTGTCGGTGAATGGCCAACAAAAGCGTGATAATAACCAAGACAAATTGATTTGTTGTGAATATATTTGTGGACCTCTCAGCACAGTACTTAATTGGGCTCCCCCTTCTGGGTTTAATTAGCAAATGATAAAGGTACATGATATAGTTATTCACACAATGCCTTATGGCTGTAAAATCAACACATTATGCAGTAGAAATTGGCTGGGCCATTTCTGGGGGAATTAATGGAAATGTAGTGAAAAATAGAAAACAGGATTAATGTAGGATAAGTGTAAATGGGTGTGTGATGGTCCATGCAGCTTTCATAAACAACGCGCCAGTTTATTCTGCATCTTTCAATGATAATGACACAAAAGAGAAATGTATCGGGTAGATGCAGATAAAAAACAACACAAAATACATTTGGACAGGTACCTGAATATGGAATTTCTAGAGGGATATGGGCCAAATGGTCTCAAATGGGACTGTCTTGGATGGGGCAGTGGTTGTTGCTCAAGCTGCAACCAGGGTCCTGCAACAGAGATGCTACACTTGTTCCTTCACCTCCCCCATCCACTCCTTTCAGGGACCCAAGCAGTCATTCCAAGTCCGACAGAGGTTCACCTGCACCTCCTCCAACCTCGTCTACTGCATCCGTTGCTCCAGATGCCAGCTAATCTACATCGGTGAGACCAAGCGGAGGCTAGGCGATCGTTTCGCCGAACACCTCCGCTCGGTCCGCAATAACCAACCCGACCTCCCGGTGGCTCAGCACTTCAACTCCCCCTCCCACTCCGTATCCGACCTCTCGGTCCTGGGCCTCCTCCATGGCCAGAGTGAACAACACCGCAAGTTTGAGGAACAACATCTCATATTCCGCTTGGGGAGTCTGCATCCTCTGGGCTTAAACATTGAATTTTCTCAATTCTGTTAACCCAGACTGCTCCTTTCCCCCCACCCCCCCACCTCTCCCTCAGCCCTCGGGCCCTGACATTCCTTCTCCATCACCCCCCCCCCCCCAAGTCGCACTAGCTTCTCATTTTCACACCAGAAACAGCTTACAATGGCCTGCTTTCCTTATCACCAATACTTTTTTGCATATCTTTCACTCATTGTTCTTGCTTTATCTCTCCATATCACTGTTTATATCTCTCGTTTCCCTGATCCCTGACCAGTCTGAAGAAGGGTCTCGACCCGAAACGTCGCCTATCTCCTTCACTCCTTAGATGCTGCTGCACCCGCTGAGTTTCTCCAGCTTTTTGTGTAACCCTCCTGTTCTTCTTGCCTGGTGGTAGCAGTGAACCGAGGACGTATATGGATGATGGGGATCATTGATGAGAGATAGAAACATAGAAACATAGAAAATAGGTGCAGGAGTAGGCCATTCGGCCCTTCGAGCCTGCACCGCCATTCAATGTGATCATGGCTGATCATCCAACTCAGTATCCCGTACCTGCCTTCTCTCCATACCCCCTGATCCCTTTAGCCACAAGTGCCACATCTAACGCCCTCTTAAATATAGCCAATGAACTGGCCTCAACTACCTTCTGTGGCAGAGAATTCCAGAGACTCCAGCCACTGCCTTGAGGCAGAACCTTGTGTAGATGCTTTCTGGGAAGGAGGGAAGGGCTGAATCCATTGCTGTCTTCAATCTCTTGCATTCCTATGCATTGAATTTGTTGTACCAGGCCATGATGCAATCAGTCGGGATGCCTTCTACAGTATATCTTTACAAGATATGAGAGTACTTGGTGACATGCCAAATTACTTTTTACTTCTTGGAAAGTATAGGTGATTATGTGCTGCCGACTAGATTACATTTATATGCTGCTAGGCAGTGTATCTAAGAAGTTAATGCCCAAGAATTTTGAATTCTCAACGCACACTTCCAGATTCAGGGACAATTACTTCCAAACTATTTTAGGCAACTGAACCATCCTACCAACAACTTGAGAGCAGTCCTGAACTATTATCTATCTCTTTCGAGACCCTCGGTCTATCTTTGATCGGACTTTACTGGATTTATCTTGCACTAACTGTTATTCACACTACTCCCTTTATCAAATATCTGTACACTGTGGATGGCTCGATTGTAATTGTCTTTCCGATGATAGGTTAGCACGCAACAAAAAGCTTTTCACTGTACCTTAGTACAATTGACAATAAACTAAACTCAAAAAAACTCACCAACCCACCAATGAAAACTGGCACTTGATCAGACAGGTAATGAGTGCAATGTTCAGACAAAAAGAGCTGCAGAAAAACAGGAGATGACAGAAATTGCTCATGTAGAGAAAGTATTTACCAGAGCTAAATTAGTAAAAGATTACATGGAGATGTGGGGGCAGAAGAGAAGTGGAGAATAGAGGGAGCAAGGGAAGGAACAGATGATAGCTGGACTCCTGGGGAAATGGGAGTAGCTGTAGTTCCAGCAGATATTGAGCAGAAAATGCTGAAGCTATATCATGGGTGACGTGGTGACCTAGTTTAGAGGTACAGTGTGGAAAAAGGCCCTCAGTCCAACGAGTTCATGCCAACCAGCCAACAATGGTGGTGGCCCATCGGTAACGACAATTGCGGGTTGTGCAGTCTCAATTCTGGTGAGTTCTGACATGGCTCACGAGTTTAAGGTGGAGAAGCTGTTGCACTGTAACAACCCCACCCGCTCAGCCACAGAAGTCGGAGTCCAGTGAAATGAAAAATCATCACAGCTGGAGACTTCTTGGCTACATGTCATCTTTAGTGCTCTGACTAGCCCTTCGCATTCCACAGTGCGTGGCTGCGTCGCCTTTCCTACCGTTGGTTCATAAAGATCTCTTCCGCCTGGTCCGCCAAAGCAGACTTTCCATGAAGGATGAGCACGTCCCACAGGTTGAACTGGACTACATGGTACCAGTTGCAAGGCTACGCCTTGACCTGACAGCAATACATTAGTTCTATCCAACACACTAGGGACAATTTACGGAAGTCAATTAACCTACAAATTTGCACGTGTATGGAATGAGGGAGGAAACCGGAGCACCTGGAGAGAACCTGCACGATCACAGAGAGAATATGCAAACCTCGTAGAGAAATCACTTGAGATCAGAATTGAACCCAGGTCTCTGACTCTATAAGGCAGCAATTCTATTGCTGCATCACCGTGCCAGTCCAAATCCATTGCCAATGCGTGAGGAAATAAGGTTCAGGCAGCATTTGTGGAGGGAATGGACAGCTAACTTTTCGAGTTGTAACCCTTCTTTATGCTCGTTAACTTATGTTTATTGTTTGCCGCAGCGGTAGAAGTGTAAGAGGTGATTGCTGGTTTGCGTGGACTCAATGGGCCAAAGGGTCTGTTTTCATGCTGTATCTCTAAGGTCTACAGTCTAAAATCTTGCCTACAGCAGCAACACAGCCACACAGACAATATACAAAAACAAGTTATTATGTATAATATTACACATAAAGGAGAAGGAAGTAATTGAAATTTTTATTGATATTTAAGCAGAAAGTTACCTGTTCCTGATTAAAAAGAATAAAAGCGGCAGAGGCTTATGGTACTATTTTGCAATCCTTTCTAAATTTACAATGAGGTCCCAGGGGTTTAGAAATGTTACTTGCTATTTAAAAAGAAAGATTCATTAGTTTATCACTGGTGTAAGGAAGCTCTTCAAAATAATATTGTGTCAGAAAAATCGATCCTTGAAAAGTATGGTCTGATAAATGAAAGTCAGCATGATTTGTTAAAGAAAAATTATGCTTGACTATTTCTATTGAGTTACTTGATGAAGTAGCAGAATGTGTTGATGAGGTGTGGATGATGCTGCATATTTCAGAAGGTAATTGTCAATGTCGCACAAAATGGACTAGTAACAAAATTAAACCCAATTAAATTAAAATAGCTGTGTGGATGTGAAATTGTCTCAAGGTTAAAATGCAGGCGGTAGACATTCATCAAATTGGAACGAGGTGTACGCATTGCACGACCACTTTCTTATGTATCTGTTAACTTGCACCAGGGTGTAAAAGGATATTATTTTAAAGTTTGCAGGATTACATGGAAATGCAGGAGGACGGGCCAGCCGATGTGGTTTTGCATTCTCATGGTTCATGGAGCGTAGCATGAAGTGCAGACATGAGAAATAAAACCAGAATTAGGCCAGTCGTCCCCTCCAGTCTGCTGTACTTTTCAATCTAATCACGTCTGACCCTTCTTCCATTTTCCAGCCCAAAGTCCCTATATCATTGAACTCCCTGAGGCTTAGATATTCTACCACATAGTGCAATAATTTTGTGTGCTGCATGATCCAACTGTATCTGAAATTCTGTCTCTTACTCTGTACTTAGTGTACAAGCAGCATGTTTCCTGAAATTGTCATGTGGCCCATCGTGAGGGTGCAGAGACACCGGACGTGACTGAGGTCGCTTGTACAAAGGTTTGCTGCACATTACCATTTTGTGAATGGCCTGAGCTTCAACTGCGCAGGTGGGCCTTGCGTTGGACTGCAGGTGATGGGTGCAGTTGTGAAAGATTCTTCCAGGAAACCCACTGACTCCCATGGCTATCTGGACTATACTTCTTCCTCCCACCCTGCTTCCTGTAAGGGCTCCATCCGCTACTCACAATTCCTCTGTCTACGCCGCATCTGCTCCCAGGATCAGGTGTTCCACGCCAGGGCATTGGAGATGTCCTCATTCTTCAGCGAACTGGTGTTCCCCTCTTCTACGATAGATGAGGCTCTCACCAGGGTCTCTTCTATACCCCGTGACTCTACTCTCACTCCCCATCCCCTCACTCATAACAAGGGCAGAGTCCCTCTTGTCCTCACCTTCCACCCTACCACTTGTCACGTACAACAAATATCCCTCCGCCATTTTCGCCACCTCCAACGCGACCCCACCACTTGCCACATCTTCCCATCTCCTCCCCTGTTTGCTTTCCCTAGCGTAACTCCCTGGTTAATTTGTCCCTTCCCACCTGTACCACCTTCTCTCCGGGCACTTTCCCTTGCAACCACAGGAAATGCTACACTTGTCACTTTACTTCCCTCCTTGACTCCATTCAAGGACCCAAGCAGTCGTTCCAGGTGTGGCAGAGGTTCACCTGCACCTCCTCCAACCTCATCTATTGCATCCGCTGCTCTAAATGTCAGCTGCTCTACATCAGTGAGACCAAGCGTAGGCTTGGCGATCGTTTCGCCGAACACCTCAGCTCAGTTTGCAATAAACAACCTGATCTCCCAGTGGCTCAGCACTTCAACTCCCCTTCCCATTCCAAATCCGGCCTTTCTTTCCTGGGCCTCCTCCATGACCAGAGTGAGGACCACCGTAAATTGGAGGAGCAGCACCTCATATTTCACTTGGGCTGTTTACACCCCAGCGGTATGAACATTGACTTCCCTAATCTTAGGTAGTCCTTCCTTTCTCCTCCCCTTCTCAGCTCTCCTTCAGCCCTCTGGCTCCACCCCTTCCTTTCTTCTTCCCACCCCCCACCCTCACATCAGTCTGAAGAAGGGTTTTGGCCTGATACTCTGCCTATTTCCTTCGCTCCATAGATGCTGCCTCACCCGCTGAGTTTCTCCAGCAGTTTTGTCTATCTTCCAGACATTGTAGGTTTAGTTTTGTTATCCAGCATGAAAACACTCCCTTGGCCCACCGAGTCCATGCTGGTCACACACCAGTCCCACTTTCTCATCCACTCCCTACACATTAGGCGCAATTTTACAGGGGCTAATTAACCTAAAAAAACTTACAAGTCCTTGGGATGTGGGGGGGAAGGGGAGCAGATGGGGGGGGGGGAACTTACGTGGTTGCAAGGGAAAAGTGCAAACTTCACTCAGACAGTACCTGAGGTCTCCAGTGATCACAGGGTCTCCAGTGCTTTTAGTGAGTTATTATGATCTGATATGTACTTCCTAAAATATTATGGAAGTATATGCAAGAATCTTTATAAGAAAGTTGAATAAATACTTGAAAGGAAAATTACGAGTATTTACAAAACCAGGAAAGTGGAATTATTTGCGTAGCAAGGCCACACAAGGCTAAATGGTCTAATTCTGTGTTTAGTTTAGTTTATTGTTGCCATGTGTACCGAAGTACAGTAGAAAGCTTTTGTTTGTGTGCTATCCAGTCAAAGAAAAGACTATACATGAATATAATCCGGCTGTCCATAGTGCACAGATATAAAAGAAAATAACATTTAGTGCAAAGATGTAACATTGAAGTACAATAAAGTCCGATTAAAGATATTTCAAAATTCTCCAATGGAAGATAGGAGGTCAGGACCGCACTCTAGTTGATCAGGTGACCCTTCAGATTAGTTTAGTTTAGTTTAGATATACAGCATGGAAATAGGCCCTTGGACCTGCCGAGTCTGTGCCGAACAACGATTATCCGTATACTGGTCTTATGTTATCCCAGTTTTGGATTCGACACACGAAGGACAATTTACAAAGGCCAATTAACCTACAAACCGCACATCATTGGAATTATGGGATGAAATTGGAGCACCCGTAGAAAACCCACGCTGTCACAGAGAGAACGTATTAACTCCGCACAGACATCACCCGTAGTCAGGATTGAACCCGGGTCTCTGTCGCTGTAAGGCAGCAATGCTACCGCTGCATCATTGTGTCACAGGATAAGAGATCAAACAATATTGTGAGCAGAGCCTTGAGATGGGAGAGCGGGGGTGGTTTAGGAGTTGGGGAGAGGGAACTACTGGAAGAACACATTAAATGGAGAGGTTTTGGAAGGCAGACTGCAACACAAAATGTGCTTATCCCAGTTCACATTTGTCATTTGACATCTCTGTGAGGCTCATAGACAAGGGAGCAGCCCACTTTCTCTCATAGTTGTTTATCACCGATAATCTAGCAACATTTTATCTTCAGATATTATTTGCGTTTTACATCCAGGTTTCTAAAATATATTTTACCATTCTCAGATGCCATCACCTGCATCTGGTATTAATGTTTGAACATCATTACCAGCTTTGCAATGCAACTGAGATTCTTGATTTGGACATAAACTCAAATCTTCTGGTTGGAACTGGGTGGTGCAGCTGCCTACAGTCAGAATCTCTGTACTGTCTGCACACAAAATATGACTCGGCCTTGAATGGCAGCTGCAGCATCATCACTGGTTGCTGTAAGGCAACGAATGTGACAGTTTGTACATCCTCACGGGAGTAATGTCTGTATAATTATGGTCAGCCAAGGAGAAAGGGACCACTAAGTGTGTGCCAAATACATACTTACACAATTGCAGAAAAAAAATGACCTCACATCACATGGGATTCACGGTAAGAATTTGCAATGCAACGTGGATGCCTCCTCAAATTTGCAGCAATGATGAAATCAAATGGTCCTGCCCTGGTATTCCTTCAAGGTCATTCTAGCAAAGGTGAATTGCACATTTCTTCAGAGATTGTATCAGTGACTCCACATACACCGGCTTGCGTTTTGCAGAAGGCCATAGCTACAGCTTGGAAAAAGCCAATGGCACTTGACACCCAGGCTGCTTACCTGATCTAGAGATAGACACAAAATGCCAGGGTAACTCAATGGGTCAGGCAGCATCTCTGGAGAAAAGAATAGGTGACGTTTCGAGTCGAGACCTTCAGACTGAGAGTCAGTGGAGAGGGAACCTAGAGGTATGAAAAGGTACAAAACAAGTATATGACCTTATCTACAGGTCACAACAGCAGGAGGTCTAAAGTAATATTAAATTAGAAACTGCTGGAAGCATTCAATCAGTCAGGTAGCATTGATGGCAAGAGAAACAGTGTTAATGTTTTATCACTTTTCCATTCAGATAGAAAAGTGAGAAAATAAATTAGTTTAAGTTAAAGAGAACGTGGGAGATGAATGGACATGAATCTGATGGGACAGTGGCAAAGCTAAAAGAAGAATGCTGAAAATAGCTAATGCATTAGATGGTGTGAATGGGAAGGAAAAAAATAGTTAAACTGGAGAAATGGATAACCTCACAGCAAAATTTGTCAGTTCTGATACAGAAAGTGAGTAACCTGAAATTGTTGAATTTGGTCCCATGCCCCTGAATGGAAATTCAAAATTGTTCCTGTCGACTGTGCTCCTGTAGTCCTCTATACACTGTGAATGGCTTATCTATACACTGTAAATGGCTTTCTGTTGATTGGATAGCATGTAACAAAACCTTTTCACTGTAACTTGGTACACGTGACTATAAACTAAACAGAACTGAAAGAAGATAGCTTCCTACTTATGTAGGGATGCAAACTGTCCTTTCAGAAGAAACAATGATGTATTTGGTGCATATGACGTGGTCACCTCTCCCCGATGGAGAAACTAAATGCTGACTGGGTAACCATTGTGGGGGGGGGGGGGGGGGTGTTTTTATGTTTACTGTTAAATTCTTTGATGTTGTGTCTTATCTTTATTTGTGTGCTGCATGGCAAGTCAAATTTCACTACACCAATTGGTGTATGTGATAGTAAATGTCCTTTGTCTATCCTAACTTATGTTTGTGTCCTGTTGCACTGTGAGTTGACCCAAAGCAAGTCTGAGGAACAGTATTTCACCTTCCATCTGTGCATGTTGCAGCCTTTGTAAACAAACAATTACAGGTAATTGACTGTCACTGTCTGTAGCAGAAGCAGCCAGTTCTGCCGTAGATTATTCATCTGTGGTCTAACTTTCATTTTCTATAACCAGAATATAGAACTATATTCTGCAGGGAGACACAATATGCTGGTATAACTCAGCAGGTCAGAGAGCACCTCTGCAGAAATGGAATAGGTGATGTTTCGGGCCGAGACACTTCTTCTTGCACCCCTTACCATTACCAGATTATTATCTGAATGGTGGCCGATTATTATCTGAATAGTGGCCGATTAGGAAAAGGGGAGATGCAACGAGACCTGGGTGTCATGGTACACCAGTCATTGAAAGTAGGCATGCAGGTGCAGCCTGCAGTGAAGAAAGCGAATGGTATGTTGGCATTCATAGCAAAAGGATTTGAGTACAAGAGCAGGGAGGTTCTACTGCAGTTGTACAGGGTCTTGGTGAGGCCACACCTGGAGTATTGCATACAGTTTTGGTCTCCTAATCTGAGGAAAAACATTCTTGCCATGGAGGGAGTACAGAGAAAGTTCACCAGACTGATTCCTGGGATGTCAGGATTTCCATATGAAGAAAGACTGGATGGACTCGGCTTGTACTCGCTGGAATTTAGAAGATTGAGGGGGGATCTTATAAAGACCTACAAAATTCTTAAGTGGTTGGACAGGCTAGATGCAGGAAGATTGTTCCCGATGTTGGGGAAGTTCGGAACAAGCGGTCACAGTTTAAGGATAAGGTGGAAGTCATTTAGGACCGAGATGAGAAAATCATTTTTCACACAGAGTGGTGAATCTGTGGAATTCTCTGCCACAGAAGGTAGTTGAGGCCAGTTCATTGGCTATATTTAAGAGGGAGTTAGATGTGGCCCTTGTGGCTAAAGGGATCAGGCGGTATGGAGAGAAGGCAGGTACAGGATACTGAGTTGGATGATCAGCCATGATCACATTGAATGGCGGTGCAGGGCCGAATGGCCTACTCCTGCACCTATTTTCTATATTTCTATGTTTCTATTCTGCTCACTGTATTTAGCAATGTTACAATATTTTGAGATTTTAAAAATCAAGTCTTGCAATTTATCCCATCAGATAAAAGATAAAAAGAAGTTTAATTTGACACCTAATGCACTTTCATATCTTCAGTATTAAAAACGTCATGGCCATTTTCATACTCTGAAATTAGCATCTTGTTCCCTATTGCTTTTCCATTGACTTAACTCATAAGCTGTGATTGAGGACATTCAAAAGCCCCGGGCTGGCCTTAGGAGGTGCGGACCCCAATTGAGAAAATTTTTCATAGAAATGTAAATGATTAATTATAAATGAGTAACGTGTCGTGAGTAATATGACAGTCAGTCGGCTTTTTAAAAAAATCTTATACTGCGCATGCGCAGATTGTTCCCTCCGTAAAAATAAAAATAAATAAAATAACAATTCAATTTTCCCACGGCTTCCAAATCTCCTTCTTTCTGAATTACTGAATGGGTGGGGGGGGTGGGGGGTGGAGGGTGACGGCAGGTGGAAAGATGGTGGGAAAAATGGGTGCACACCGGGCCAAGTTGAATCAGTTGTCATCTTATTGAATGACAATACTAGTTCAACTTAGCAAGAGACCAATTTGGGGGAGAATTCCTTTCACAGCGTGTGGGAAGTCTAGCCGGGGTAAAGTTGCGGGGAGGGCAGGAGCGTTGAGAAGGAGGGGGTTGGGTTCATGCCAGTAACTCACACACTCACCGCTGCCGCAGCGCTCCGGGTGCGGAGCTACCGCATTGTGGCCAGGGAGGGATGAAGCTCGCGTGGCTACGAGCGGCCTCCATCACCGGACAGCAGAACCGACTGCCATCTCAGCGCCTTCTGCTGGCCCGCTCACCTCTGGCAGTGCTCTCTGTCTGAACAGTGAGGGGACCAGCTCAAGAGCAAAGATCATAGAGTGGAGTGGGTCAGTGGGTGATGGATATCATCACAGCGGGCGGTGGAGCTTACTGCTGTGTCAGCGCGAACAAGGAATCAATTGAGGTTACTCGCACTGACATGTGGAGTAAGCTCCACCGCCCGCTGTCCTCTTATCAATCGCCCGCTGACCCACTCATGAGCTGGATGATCTCCGGCCAACCCCCTCCTTCTCAATGCTCCTGCCCTATCTGCAACTTTACCCCTAGACAGCCTACCCACACGTTCTGAAAGGAACTCCCCCATATTTGTGGATTTCAAATATGTCTGAAACGCTTCATCTTGAAGAAATGAGATTTCTCCTACTAGGCAAAGTAGACCAATTCTCAAAGACTGGGTCTCCTTTTATCAACTTTTTGCAAGCATATGGTGCAACATAACATAACCTCAGAAATTAAATGGTTTAGAACCGGGTGACAGATGGGCAAAAATACGAAATAGGTAGATCTCTCCTAATCTCTCTTTTCTTTGCTTTCTCCTTCTATTTCAATCTTTTCAGCTTCTCTTCTATGTCCTTTATTTCTTTTGCTATCTGTTTCTACTCGCTTGTCTATCTATTCTGACACTCTTTATTTCTTTTTTCTTCCACTGTTCTTTTATTATTAAATCAAAAATACGAAGTTGTACAAGAATGGAAATATGTATGTATTAGGTACTCAAGTACCACACTATTTTACTACGGAGTCACCTGAGTGACTATGTGAAGAAGCCCGCCTGGCGCTTAATCGGCATTACGTCGACGCTGTCGGTAGGGAAAGAGCTGCAGAGCGCAGCTCCACACAGCGGTAAGGAAACGGCCCACAGGGACTCCATTTTTACTTCCAGGGAGTTTTCAAAACTCCGTAGGCTGGTGGGTAAACCAGGAGGAGTTTAAAAATAAAATGGAGAAAGTTAAAAAAATTGCGGGTAAAAACGTGCGTCCCGGGGTGGAGAAGAGTCGGGACAGCAGATTTTTGCGGAACCGGTTCCGATACCGGTGGCCGTTGAAATACCCGTTAGTGAGCCTTTGGTTGCTTCACAAACAGAAGCCACAGAGGAAAACCCAGTGCCTAAAAAATGTAAAAGAAAATCTGAAAGGCCTGAGGGTTCTGATGAAACTTATTCTGAAAGTCATCCAGAGAGAAAAAAGCTTTATGGCTTAGATTGAATACAAATGGGGAAAATACCCCAAACAATAATCAACCAAGGGTCTAAAAACACAGAATATTCCCAGGCAGCCCCTGAGGGGGTTCCATATCATGAATATGGTGCCAGTTTAAATTGGGAATTTGAAACTCCAGTGCCCGGGATTGGGCTGGAGAAAATCCTTGAGCAATGTCTCAGGAGTACCAGGGCTGCATGAGACTGATCCTGAAGGTGGTGATTTCGGTCATGAGTACCCACCACAATACAAAAATATTGTTCCAGGTGTGTCTGATGTGGCACAAAGTTTTCTATACCTGGAGGAGGCGGTGAGGCCATGGAAGAAAACCTGGCGGCCAACATAAATTATTTGGTCACTCACCAGCTTCAAGAAGCTGTTTTGGTTGATACAGCAGAATTATTATACCTCACTAAAGGTACCTACGGTAAATTCGGGTTTTGGCGCCAATGTCATCAATGATGTGGGCGCAGGAAATATGATTTTGGCTGGGATCACTGCTTTTGGAAAGCAAGTGGAAGATTGTGGAATGACCAAAGTTCAGAAGGATATGTTGGCATTATTCTGCAACTCAATATTTAAGATTATTTGTATGAGGAAGATTGCCATTCGGCCTATTTTACATCCAAGATTTGTAGGTTTGTGCAGACCAAGCAATGTTCAAGCTCCTGGTTATTTGTTCAGAGAAAATCTGTTTAAATAAATAAAGAGGTTGATAAAGAGGCAAAGACTATTGACCTCATGAAACCCTTCGTTTGGGCCAAAGAAAATGCCGGTCAAACAAGAAGGGGATTTTTGATTTGGAGCTGGAACAAGCCGAGGCAGGAGTATGGTAAGGAAATATTACCAACCAGCACAGCCGAATGTTACCCATATGTTGGGAGAAGGAGACCACCACGTCCGGTTGGAGAGGTACAAAATCTTTATTCTACTACAGAAGAGTCTTTGGATGAACCTGAGATTGGTGGTAGTCTATAAATGTTTTATGATAAATGGGACTGTATAACATTTGACTGTGTTATATTAGGTACCGTCTTAGGATCAACCATTGATTTTGTAGAAGGTATTGATCCACCAGGACAGAATAAGCCTAATCGTATTTGGTGTTTTTTGTATTTGAAAAAATTCAAATTGATAAAGAAGTTAAGAATTGGTGTAAAAGGAGGTATCGAGAAATCAAGTGAGGATCCACAACAATTGTATCAAATATTTTCCCCAGACACAAAGAAAGATGGGGGTTGTAGAATCATTTTAGACCTCACACTTTTAATACATTTGTCCAGAAGGATGCATATTATTCAGTACCAATTCATCATCACATTCACAGGTATTGAAATTTAATTGGATGGGACAGCTGTGGTAATACAAAGCATTACCTAATGGATTAAGCTCAGCTCCTAGGTTGTTCACTAATTGTTGAAACCAACATTTGCACTGCTCAGGGCACAAAAACACATCATTATGGCTTATCTAGATGACATTTTAATTGTCAATGCTAATCAGGAGTCAGCTGAAAAATCAGTCTCGTTGACTACAAGCCTGTTTGTAAGACTAGGTTTCCTGATTCATCCAACAAAATCTAAAGTTACAGCCATCCCAAACTATTGAATATTTGGGGTTTGTGATTAATTCAGTTACCATGTTAGTAACTTTACCAATAGACAAGATTGTTGATATTAGAAATTTTTGTCGGTGCCTTATTGACAAACCTTATCCCTCCATCTGAGAAGATGCAAATGTTATTTGTAAGTTAGTAACAGGATTCCCTGCAGTGGAATTTGGTCCACTGCGTTACCAAAATCCCAAAAAGGACAAAAACACAAGCTAATACAGCGAGCAGGCCATTTTGATAAGCCCATGCAATTGCCAAATGAAGCTTTATTAGAATTGTATTGATGGATTGAGAATGTTACACAAGCTGTTGAAAACATTTTGGTTCAGCAGCCAGCAGTGATTTTGCAAGCTGATGCAAATTCTCTCGGATGGGGTGCTACGGATAATGATACCAGCTGTGGGGGCAGATGGACTGTCCAAGAGGATGTATTTCTCCAAACATATGGTATAAATTATTTGGAGTTACTGGGACCATTATATGGATTAAAAGCTTATTGTTCTACTATAAAGGATTTGCATGTCCAATTACAAGTAGACAATACCACAGCTGTGGCATATATCAATCGCATGTGTGGAGTAAGATCATTATCATGTGATCATCTGGTTAACCAGGTGTGGCATTGGTGTATTGGTAAGAAAATTTGGGTTTCAGTTACTTATCTCCCAGGGAGAGACAATATTGTGGCAGACAAAAGATCAGAAAAATTTAAAGACAATACAGAATGGATGTTAAATCCAAAAAAATTCAAAAATATTGTCAGTCGGTTGGAGTACCGGACATTGATCTGTTTGCATCTTGATTAAATCACCAATTGCCCAAATACGTGTCTTGGGAACACGATCCAGGGGCAGTAGCGGTGGATGTTTTCTCGCTACACTGGGGGAATACGTTCTTTTATGCCTTTCCCCCATTCTGTCTGATAGGGCAATGTATCAAGAAAATAGCACAAGACGCTGCCAAGGGCATTTTGGTGCGGCCAAATTAGCCTACACAGTCATGGTTCCTGTTGATGCTTAAAATGATTATTGAACCATGTATGATGATTCCTAGTTTCAACAATTGTTGATACAACCAGTGACAAAAGAAATTCATCCATTGCATGATCATATCAATTTGTTAATCTGCAGGTTCTGACCAGACCATTGCAAGAGCTTGGACTGTCGGATAGGACCATGGATGTTATTGCTGCAGCTTGGAGAAATAGCACTCAAAATTTTTTTTTTAAAACAATATATGTCGCATATAAAGAAATGGAAAGTCTTCTGTAGACAGTCAAAGATATCTTATTATACTGCAAACATATGAAATGTATTGGAGTTCCTTGCTAGGTTGCATTTTGATAAGCACTTAAGTTATAGTGCCATCAATAGTGCTCGTAGTGCTTTGTTGTCCTATTTAGGACAAATTTCTGATTGAGATTCAATTGGGTCTCACCCATTAATATCCCGGTTCATGAAAGGAATTTTAATAAAAATCCTCCCAAGCCCAGTGATACAGAAATTTGGGATGTTGGCATTGTTCTCACTTTGCTTAGGCAACGGACTCCAATTACTTCAATGTCTTTGCAAAGGTTAACATTCAAGGTAGTAATGTAATGGCATTAGTGTCATCTCAAAGAGTACAAACTTTGCAATTGTTACGGTTAGATTGCATGCATGTGGCTTCAGATAACATTGTGTTTTATGTTTATAATCTGACCAAACAAAGCAGAACAGGAAAAACTGGAGCCAAGGTAATGTTTAAAGCATATCCTGTCAATGAAACATTGTGAGTAGTTAAGCATTTAACTAAATATATTGAATATATTATCATTGTACAGTTATCATTGTACCACTTTATCGTTGCACCACTGCTGACAAATTAATTCACTTGCACTTGTGTGCAATATGACGAATAAAACTGATTGATTGAAGTAATCAAAATCTCCGAGGTGCTGAGACAGTGTTACTGATAACGCACAAAAAAACTACATACAAAAGTTGCAGTTGAAACCATTTCTAGATGGTTAGAACAGGTTTTGGATTTAACAGGAGTGGACACGGATGTGTTTAAGTTTCACTCCACTAGGGCTGCAGCTGCGTCCGCTGCGAAGGTACAGGATTTACCACTTGATAACATTTTAGAGGCCGCAGGGTGGTGTAAAAAAGAAACTTTTTCAAAGTTCTACGATAAACCTGTTGTCATGGTGCCAGGATTTGGACACGCAGTGTTGGGTTCGCTTTAAATGCTTGCTTTGTTTCATATTATCGATTTATATTATCGATTTATGTTATCATTTGATATCATTATCACTTTTGTTGAAATATTTTCCCCTGGGATATTATTTAAAAAATTGTTCTTTTTAGGATTAAAAGACTTATTACATAAATTGAAACAATGTATTAAAATACTATTTACTCACTACTGTATTGACTAAACAGAGTGTCATATGGAATGAATCTACGACACAGAGATGAATCAAAAACACAGAGCTTTAAAATCTTCACGTAGTCACTTACATGACTCCGAAGTAAAATAGTAAGATTAAACGAGAACTTACCTGGTCGAAGTTTGATCTTTATTTTATGAGGAGTTACGATGAGGGATTACGTGCCCTCTGCTCCCAACCCTCATAATATAAATGATCATCTGGTAGTTCTAGTCTATGTTGAGCCTTACTATCTTACTCCGGCTATTGGTTCTGTGTTTTTCATGCCGCTGCTTTGAAGTATGCCGATCAAGCACCAGGCGGGCTTCTTCACGTAATCCCTCATCGTAACTCCTCATAAAATAAAGATCAAACTTCGAACAGGTAAGTTCTCATTTAATCTTACTATTGTACTTACTTCTAACAAAAATAAACAACAAAAAAAAACCGAATTTGTATTTCCAAATGAAATACGGACAATTAATGCGAGGCCCCCCTTGGGCACGGGGCTCAATTTGGAAAAATCGGTCCAATCGGCCTAAGGCCTGCCCTGTAAAAGCCCATAACATTCTTAAAAATTAAGAGAAATGGATAAAATTTGCAGTTATTATAGATTAAAGCTTTCTGAAACAAATATGAAACAATCTTACTTGGATGACCTGAAATTGAGCATATAATTAGTTAGTTACCTAATTGTAGCTAATTACAAAATTCAATTACTAGATCTAAACATCTATCCATTTCTTAAGAAAAGGTTAACATTTTTAAATAGCCAAAGTGTCCAAATAACATCCACACATGAATTCACAATATAACATGATTTTTAAATCTCATTGTCATCAATTTATAGGCCAAATGGAAGGAATTTAGTGTTTAATTCCCGTACATTAATGGGCATTTTAATCATCTTGCGAGTGGGTTTTTGTGGAACGCAATCGATTAAAACGTTGTGGTTGCGGTGAATTTAAACCCCATATCGGCAGGAAAAACACTGCCGGTTCGTATGGGATCATAATCATATTTTCGCCAATGCAATTTGGATTAAAGTAATCCTAAGAAGCAAGTTTATATGTAAAATACACAAATTACCTTATGTCTTGTCCCCTACGCGAGATCCGTCCCGTTGATGGCGTTAGAAGTAGATTTTTATTTTACTCCAACGAATAAATTGTCCCACGATTTTTTTAAGAAATGTCCAAGAACGGATGTCGGAGCAATTTTTTTGCAGCAGCTTAACAGCCTGAGAACGATCGACTCCGACAGCCAGGCAAAAACAGCATTTTAATCCCGCCCCCACTTCAAAGGCGCCAAAGTCGAGCACACAGCCAGTGGAAGAACTGCAGTGCCGCCAAAGGTAAGTGTTGTAACATATCTACTGTATTTTTCTTTTCAATCTACCTATTGTACTTAAGTTAGGTTTGATTGTATTCATGTATTATATTATCTGATTGGTTGCATAGCATGCTTTTCATTGTACCTCGGCACAAGTGACAATAATAAACCTAATTCTATTTTGTTCTCACCAAAGACATCTAGCAATTCTATTTCTTTCCATTAGCTCTGCCCTGTATTTCACAGTTTTAACTAGAAACATAGAAAATAGGTGCAGGAAGAGGCCATTCGGCCCTTCGAGCCAGCTCATTCATTGTGATCATGGCTGAAAGTCCCTTTCTTTGTTCTTTCTTGCAGTAACTTCTCTCATTAATTGAGCAATCAGAAGGCCTCATAAATTGTATATCACCATGTCAATGCGGCCTTGCCCTATCAGAGATATATCCTTAGTCTTATCCATCCTAAAATATTGCTCTGCATTTAAAAACAAATTGTTTTCTCACTTTTCCAGTTCAGGTGGCGGGTCCTTGACCAGAATTATTAATCCTGTTTCACTTTCTACAGATGCTGTTTGATATAATGAGTGTTCCCTACATTTTCTGTTCTTATCTCAGATTTCCAGCATCTGCAGTGTTTTAGATGATTGACGTAGTCAGTTGTCACACTGAGCCAAAAGCCAGCAAAGACTGCGTGATGTCTAGGGATATCTTGCAGGGATAATAGCAGGCTTCCTTTCTTCCAGCTGTTCATTTCTCCTTTCTTCCATTTGTTATCAGGATTGCAAGGTGGGCTTTTGGAATGAGGGGCTCCTTGTGGTTCTGCCATTGCTGAAAAGAAAAGTTGAGATTTGCAGGTGAGCAGAGGACTTCTTTTTGTGTCAGCTTGAGGTGCAGCTAAGGAGATCCTTCAAGCAAAATGAATGAATGAATGATACTTTATTGTCACATCTACCGCGAGTACAGTGAAATGCTTTCTTTTGCATACAACCTAGGCAGTACAGAAGTGTTGGCACCGATAAAGTTACAAAAGTACCGAACAGTCCTATCCACTGCCTGTCCTCACCCCCCCCCCCCCCCAACCCTGCCCCCTCCATCTCCCCCCCCACCTCAGTTTCCCCTTTGTTCTTAATGCTCCCCCCCCCCCCCCCCCCCCCACCATGCCAGGTCTCGCTTTGTTCCCGGCAGCCCCCTCACACCACAATACAATATTTAGCAAACAATATCATATTTGCCACAGAGGCAATGTTCTCTTACTTCTGAACTTCAGTGCCAAACTGCAATCTTACATGACAGCTTGCTTGTTGGATTTATTTTGGATGCTCAGCATGTTTATTAAAATTCATTTCAAATATGGTTTTGTATAAATGGAAATCAGAAAGAAAATGTTGCAGGATATTATAAATAAAAATAGAACATATTGGTAGCACTCAGCAGGTCAGGAAGCAACTGTGCAATGAACAAACCTGAGTTAAAATGTCATGTCAGAGACCCTGCATCAGAACCACCTTCAATCTGAAACATTGGCCCCGTTTTGGTGCACAAGTGCTACCTAACCTGCTGAGTGTTTCTATTTATTAGTTCTGCATTTGTCTGTTTGACAATCTTATTCAATCCACTTTTATAAGTCTTTGTGATTGTCCTTTAACTTTTCGCAGCTCAGAGGAAGTAGTTGGGACAGGTAAAATAACAACATTTGGACAGGCATAAGGATGGAGAAGGTTTAGAGTGATACGGTCTTAACACAAGCTAAGGGAGTAGCATGGATGGGGCACTTTGGTTGGCATGAACGACTTGGGCCGAAGTGCCCTGTTTCCATGCTTTATGACTCTATAACTGTCCTTGCCATCTTTACCTTATTTATTTTATAACTTTCTCTGGTCTGAGTTTGCACTCTTGCACAATATGAGCCATTTACACAGCACTGACACAGGTCCCTGCCTTGTTGAGATACTCCTGCCTTGTGGTTGTTATGGGCCTGTCCCACTGTACGAGTTCACCCAAGAGCTCTCCCGAGTTTTAAAAAAAAATCAAACTTGTGGAAGCACGTAGAATGTACGTCGGAGCTCAGGACGTCTCTTAGCGGCTCGTAATGCTAACGGCAGGTACTCAGGAAACGTGGTAAGCTTGGGAAGACTCATGAAGATTTTTCAACATGTTGGAAAATGTCCACGAGAGCCCCGAGTACCTAGGAGCGGCTATTACCGTAATTCTCCGAGTTCAAATCAGAGGAAACTCGGGAGAACGCTTGAATTAACTCGTACAGTGAGACAGCCCCATTATCCACCTTTTAGTTTTCTGCCCAGGAATCAGTCCCAGTAGCTCAGGAAACTGTACCTTTTTGACTTGCACCATTTTTCAGCTGCATATTTAATATCACTTCCCACAACTTTACTGACTGTTGCATCACACCAGAACTAATTCTAAGATGGCTGTCATCATCCTTAAGCCATATCCCAATTGCTAGAACCCCCATTCCAATAATATAGTTTCCCTGTACACTTCTCCTTAAATCAAAGGTTGCATTTAGCTGAAGAAAATCTTTCATATCTTCCAGATTGCATTGGTTCCCTTTGGTTGAAGAAATGTTCTCCGGCGGAAATCTTTACTGTGGAGATGTGTTCTCTTTCCCTTCCACAGCCCTTGGCCTCCTAACCCTTGCAACAGCTTTAAAAAAAGCACAAATTTATCGACAAATGAAGACACCAGAGAAAAGAAAGACTGTAGGTCAAAAATAATCAATACTGCCGGGTAATCTCTGAACAGCTGAAGAACAACAGCTGATCCCCGAGACTGTCATACTCAGTAGTATCTTCTGACACATAACATATTATTCACAGTTGTTTCAGCAGACTGGGCATAAATTCTTTTCTACTTCCGTATTCTCTAGTGTTCCTGCTGGCACGGTAACTAATGTGGATGGCTCAAATTCCTTGCACAAACTTATCAACAATTTTCAGATGTGGAAACTAAATGTCCACCAAGAAAGGAATTTAATTGAAAGTCTTTTGAAGTTAAAACTGGAATAAATATTTTGTATTCTCTATTCTTCATCACACGTGCATGAGATGAAAATATTATAACGTGGAAATGTTTAACTATGTTTTCATCTGAAGAAGGGTCTCGACCTGAAATGTCACCTATTTATTTTTTCCAGAGACGCTATCTGACCCGCTGTGTTACTCCAGCTTTTTGTATCTTCGTTTTTGACTAGATATCCTTTCTGAACATTTTATTTTTAATTTTTCTGGGATCTAGGCCTTGCTGACCGATAAAACCGATCTATTTTAAAATAAAACAAATTCTTCTGTCTTCCTTCAAATGTATCTACATCACAGAACTAACATATCCACATTTTCAACTAAAGCCAAAAACATAATCCATTATTTTTGCTTCATGACCGAACAGATTTATTAACAAATATCATGCAGAAAATGATTATTAGACGTGGACTATCCATATGTTTCTCAATGATAGTCTATATTTTTGCATATTTCTCAGTTCCCTCTCCCCTGACACTCAGTCTGAAGTAGTGTCTCGAACCAAGACATCACCTATTCCTTTTCTCCAGAGATATTGCCCATCCCACTGAGTTACTCCAGCTTTTTGTGTCTATCTTCTGAGTCAAGGCCACTATTCTGGTGAAGGCCACTATTGCAAAGAAAATTAAATTGGTAAATATTTAGGGCCGTCATATTTAAAACGCAACATAACATTTTAAGTAACTGAATAAAGAAATAGATTGGGGTTCTGATCATTACATTTTTCAGACAGAGTCCTAGAATTCCAGGAGGAAAAGGAAACAAACTTCAAACATCATAATTTAGGGCACAAAGCTTTGAAGATTGTAGCTTGTTGGAAATAATTGTTATTACTGTACTCAGACCAAGATTGAAAGATGAATTAAGAAATTATAGACCATTAAATCTGACATTATTTCTAGAAAAGTGCTGCAGAGCGTCTGTGGGGCGGAATTGAACATTATCTGAGCAACACTAGAACAGTTGGTATAAGGTTGGAGGCAATAAGGATTTAATTTTTTTTCTGGGTTCAATGATCACATAGGATTTTGACACAATTTTGTTTTCTTTACAGTGCTTATGAGGGACTGAAGTTGAATGGCTTTTGTAGTTTCTTTACAGCTGATTGTGTCTCCCCAAACATGAAGGGAATGTTATCCATGTTCACAAGGTAGCTTTATACACAGAGTACCTGTATTAGTATAAAGTGAAAATTATGAACAGGTAAATTCCTGAAAAAAAGTTCCTGTCCTGTTTGCAATAGAATTATTTAATTGATAATTGTGTAAATGGAGAGGTTGATTTTGTTAGCAAGTAATTTGTTCTGATGTTTTGATCTAATAATTGATTTCTACCATAGTACTTTTATACTTTTATTCTTTTATACAAATCACTATTTAATACTGGGACACCCTTTCACCCATCTGTGATTATAATGTATGTAGATAGAAGTGAATGGAAACAACCACAAGCCTCCCCTACGATTGTATTATTCACCTAACAGAGTGGTGATGTGTAACAATTCCGCTCCCACTACACCACAACCTCATTTATTCCACAATCAGTCACCCCTGCTTTTCCTGCCTGATTACTTCTCCTCCTCAGATGTGTTTGTTGTTTCCCACTACTACTGATTGGATCAGCTGTTGTATGTGATCTCTGTAGTCAAAGAGACTTCAATGGCATTGTCAACATGTGTACATGATTGTTGATCACCTGGGGAAGCACCACAGAAAATGCACAGAAAGAGAGTCATACAGCGTGGAAACAGGCCCTTCAGCACTACTTACCCACAGCGACCAGCATGTCCCATCTACACTAGTCCTACCTGCCTGCATTTGGTCCATAACCCTCTAAACCCGTCCTATCTATGTACCTGTCTAATTGCTTCTTAAACATTGCGATAGTTCCAGCCTCAACTACCTCCTCCGGCAGCTCGTTCCATACATCCACCACCCTTTGCATGAAAAGTTACTTCTCAGATTCCTATGAAATCTTTCTCCCTTCAACTTAAACCTATGTCCACCGGTTCTCAATTCCCCTTCCCTGGTCAACTGACTCTGTGTGTCCATGTGATCTATTCCTCTCATGATTTTATACACCTCTCTATGATCACCCCTCATCCTCCTGTGCTCGAGGGAATAGAGTCCCAGGCTGCTCAACCACTCCCAATAGCTCAGACTTTCGAGTCCTGGCAACATCCTTGTAAATCTTCTCCGCACCCTTTCCAACTGAACAACATCATTTCCTATAACATGGTGTCCAGAACTGAACACAATCCTCTAAATGCAGCCTCACCAATATCTTAAATCGCCGCAACATAACCTCCCAGCCTCTATAGTCAAAATTCTGACCAATGAAGGCCAATGTACTAAAAGCCTTTTTGACTGCTCTATCAACCTGCGATGCCACCTCCAAGAACATACGTACCTGCACTCCTAGACCCCTCTGCTCTTCCTAGAGCCCAACCATTCACTGTGTACACTTTGAAGAAAGACACAAAATGCTGGAGTAACTCAGCGGGACAGGCAGCATCTCTGGAGAGAAGGACTGGGTGACGTTTCAGGTCGAGACCCTTCTTCAGAGGTTATTCCAGCATTTTGTGTCTATTTTTTACTTAAACCAGCATCTGCAGTTCTTTCCTACCCACTGTGTATACATTGCTAGACTTGCCAGACCTGCCCATGGTAGACTTTCCAAAATGTAACACCTCACTTTTCTCTGTATTAAATTATGCTATCGAAAGATCAATCCTCTCAATAACGGAGAATAGAAAGAGACGAATGACAAGCATAAAAATAATGGATGAGGACTATCTAATAGGTTAATTCTGCTGATTTTTTTTTCAATAACACTTGAACTTATGCATGTAAGGCTTTCATAGAAAACCAAAGGTCATTAATTAATTGCAGATTAAATGAATTGAAAGTTTGCTTGGCAATAATAATAGATGATAATTAATGAGAAAGGCTCTGAATGAGGGATTGACAATTGCAGCCACTTCCATGCCTGGTCTAAACACTTTGCTGCTAATAACATTCATAACAATGCAGCAAAAAATAGTATTTTAATATAAAAATATTTTTCATATGAACATATGTCTGGAGCAAAATTGATACTGTTAAATTGATCTGGAGGATCAGATGGGGAAACGGGTATTAATGCGGAGGAATGAAAACAATTGTTGATGAAATGTGGAATACACATGATGAATGGGAATTTAATTCAGTAGCATCAATTGACCAACCATCTATGCAAGGACTAGCTTGCTAATTAAAACAATATAAATGTAACGCTCAAGTATGAATATAAAGTAGAGTGAAGAAAGAAAGAAATGGATGATGAGGAAGGAATCCGCTTTATTCAAGGTGGATGTTAAATTTTACAAGGTGCTCTATCAACCCAAGCGCATTGATTCTTAAAACAAATTATAAGAAGCAACCTAACTGAAACTTGTATAATTGGGACAGAGCTGGACAGATTGGATGCCGAGCAGATGTTTTTCCTGTAATAAATTAGGACAGAGGCAATAATAAATTGTTTCATTCAGAGCTGTGATCATTCACTACCACTGAGGGCTGTCGTGATCAATTAGCCAAGTACATTTTAGAAGACGATGGATAGGTTTCTAGATGCAATTGTGATTTGGGGAGAGAGCATGAATATGATATTCAGATGGATAATCAACCATGATCACGTTGAATGCTGGAGAAGGCTCAAAAGAGCAATGGTCTACTCCTGCTCTTATTTTCTATATTTCCATGTTTCGATATGCAAATATTTTTAAAGGCTTTGCTTTAATTGTAGAGTTGTTAGCCTTGCACTTCCTGCAAGTAGCCACTGTTTGAAGAGCATGAATCGTGGATTATTGTTATAGCACTATCACAATTGTAGCCCCTTAAAATCTCTTCCACTGAAATTGTTGAATTTACCAAGCAAACTTAATTCTACATTTATTTCAAGAGGGCTTGTATGCAGAAACAGGGATGTAATGTTGAGGCTCTATAAGGTGCTGGTAAGGCTGCATTTGGAATAATGTGAGCAATTATGGGCACCATATCTGTAGGATGTGCTGGCTCAAGAGAGGGTCCAGAGGAGGTTTACAAGAATGATCCCAGGACTGAGTAGGTTAATCTATGCTGAGCATTTGTCATCGCTGGAAGTGGCGGCGGTGCCCTAGCAGCTGTGGCTCGCCTGCAGTCCGTCTGATTTTTTTCTTGTTTTTGATGTCATCCTTGTCCTGTTTTAGCTAGTTCATTTGAGTTATTAGGATGTGTATGTGTGGTGGGGGGGGGGGGGGTTGGAGAAACTTGTTTTAGTCTCTTCCTTCGGGGGAGATTCAACTTTTCTTGTTGTGTCCCCCATCTCAGTCTGCGTTGAGGCCCAATGGCGGAGCTGGTAGCCTCCAACTGCGACCGACCTCGAGGCTCCGGAGGCAAAGCCAGCCAGGAGTTACCAGCGCGAGTCTGGCTGACTTCGGGGCTGTGGTGGGTTCCGGCGGTGACGGCGCGACTCGGAGCTGTGGCTGTGTCCCGGCGGTGACGGCCCGACTCGGGGCTCAGGAGGTGTCCCGGTGGAGACGGCCAGACTTGGGGCTGAGGTGGTGTCCCGGCGGTGATGGCCCGGACTCGGGGCTGAGGCTGTGTCCCGGCGGTGATGGCCCGACTCGGGGCTGAGGAGGTGTCCCGGTGGAGACGGCCAGACTTGGGGCTGAGGTGGTGTCCCGGCGGTGATGACGGCCCGACTCGGGGCTGAGGAGGTGTCTCGACGGTGACGGCCTGACTCGGGGCTGAGGCTGTGTCCCGGCGGTGATGACGGCCCGACTCGGGGCTGAGGAGGTGTCTCGATGGTGACGGCCCGACTCGGGGCTGAGGAGGTGTCCCGGCAGTGACGGCGGCCCGACCTCAGAGGTTTGGCCGCGGGCCCAGCAGACGACATTGTCGATAGCTCGCAGGCCACAGGTTCCGGAGCTCCCGCGGCAACAGCTTCGTCCGCTGGACTGGAGGGCGGCAGCTTGAACCGGCCCGTTCGCGGAGCACGGTTGAGCCGCGGGACATACTTACCATCACCCGGTGGCGTCACAACATCGGAAGCCTGGATCGCCTCAGCGCAGAGGGAGAGCAAGGTGGGAAGAGACAAAGACTTAAGACTTTTGTCTTCCATCAAAGTGAGGAGGTGCCTGGTGAACTCACTGCGGTGGATGTTAATTTGTGTTTATTGTGTGTTTTGTTATTTTATTAAATGTATGACTGCAAGGCAATCAAATTTCGTTCAGACCGAAAGGTCTGAATGACAATAAAGGATACTTTACTTTACTTACTTACTTACTATTGAGCCTGTACTCGCTGGAGTTTCAGAAGAATGAGGGAGGACCTAATTGAAACATACAGAATTGTGAAAGGCTTGGATAGAGTGGATGTGGAGAAGATGTTTCCACTAGTGGGAGAGTCTAGGACTAGAGGTCATAGCTTCCGAATTAAAGGACGTTCTTTTAGGAAGGAGATGAGGAGAAATGTCTTTAGTCAAAGGGTGGTGAATCTGTGTAATTCTTTGCCACAGAAGGCTGTGGAGGCCAAGTCAGTGGAAATAGATTCTTGATTAATCCCGGTGTCAGAGGTTATGGGGACAAGGCAGGAGAATGGGGTTAGGAGGGAGAGATGGATCAGGCAGGATTGAATGACGGAGTAGACTTGATGGGCCGAATGGCCTAATTCCACTCCAATTTCTTATGACCTTATGACCAATATAATATCAAAATAACTTTACAGTGTCAGTCTGATAAATATTTTGTGTCTATTTCTGTCCACAGATGCTGCTTGATCTGATGAGTTTAATTTAGTTTAGAGATACAGCACTGAAATAAACTCTTGGGCTCAGCGAGTCCACACCAACCAGCGATCCTCATGATACCCTGGCACATCGGAAGTTGACGGGAGACCCGATAGGTATACAAAATTATGAGAGGAATAGGGTAGACAGTCAAAACAATTTCTCAAGATGGAAATGTTAAAGACTAGAGGTCATAACTTAAAGTGAGAGGGAACGTTTAAAGGTGGCACAAGTTTTTCTTTACACATTGATGGGTGCCTGGAAAATATTGCTTTTGATGGAGACAAATACGTTCAAGAGACTTTTATATAGGCATATCGATATGCAGTAAATGGAGGGATATGCAAAATCTGCAAAAAGTGTAACAGAATTAACAATTTGTGTTGAACACTCTCTATTTTCTATTTACTTGTAGCTTATTTTTTAGCTTTCCAGCATCTGTTGTTTTTTAATGTCCTTTTAGCATTGTACGATGAGGCCAATGAAATGGAAACTGAGGGGAGAGAGAGGGGGAGAGGGAGAGAGAGGGAGAGAGGGAGGGAGAGGGGGGAGGGGGAGTGGGGGGAGAAGGGGGGAGAGAGGGAGAGAGAGAGATAGGTCGTGTTTTCTTCTCAGCTCTGCAGTTGAGAAGGATTGAAGCAGCCTTTCAAGGATTTTGCCGTTGGAGAAGGTACAGAGGCAGAGGGGCTTCATAGTTTAACTTATCGTTGGGCTGTTGAAGCTTTCCTTTGGTCTGGGAATCCTCTACCAGTGTAAAAATTCCTGAGTTTTCTCTACATTGTCGAGGGTGCGGTTGTCGTTGGCGGACTGCCAAGAGTGCCTGGAGATTGAGGGTAGGAAGATTGCGGTGTCTTTGTCGTTTTTAGCACCGTTTCTCTGCCCTAAAGTCATTTTGCACATTGCACCAGCTGTGGACGAACTTGGGGACTTTCCTTCTTCAGCTGGAGGTTTCTGTTTTCTGCTGCCTGTCTTTGACTGTGACTGTCTCTGGGACTTAACTTGGAGCTGAGCTGCTGGGGTGCCTGGAGCTGGTTTGTGCCTCTGTCAAGATGGCGATGGAAGGGGCGCGGCCGAAGGTCTGGACCTACGCAGCGATGGCATCAGTGGCGGGTACGAGGCCATCTGAGCTTGAGCCTCATGTTGACTTGGATGGGAACAGTTTTTGTATCTCGGTTCAAACTGGGCCTATGATGTCTAGGGGAGCAATTACGAAGGCCATGAATGATCTTCTTGGGAGGGGGGGCTATTGTCTCTTCCGAGCTCGAAAGAGGAAAGGTTGAGATGATACTAAAGACCCGGGAGTGTGTGGCCCAAGCATTGGAGACCGGGATCTCAGTGGGGGGGGGTCCACATACAGGTGGATCCGTGGGTATCTAGGGTGAGACCGGTTCTCCTGCGGAGTTGCCCCACATATATTCCGGAAGCGTTACTTATTCCACACCTGTCCAAGTTTGGGGAGGTGCGGTCTAAATGCTTTAGGCTCTTGCATCCCGGGGGGGACCCAGTGGAAAAAGGGGTCCTCAGTTTCAAGAGGAGCGTGTTCATGAAGGTGGGTGAGGGGGATGGTGCTGAGGGGAGTTTTGAGGTGGAGTATAAGGGTATCCCCAGAACCGTGCGTTGGAGTTGGGGAAAGGCACGGTGTCATGCGTGCGCCAAATTTGGACATCTCCGTAGGGAGTGTCTTATTCGCGGGGTCACTGCTAGAAGTTCTAGCGCAGTGGCCCAGGAATGCACTGCTGGCCCATCTGGGGTGGTTCGTCAAACCTCAGTGGCGCGGGGTGGTACTGCTGACCCGGCTAGGGCTGCCAGCTCTGCCTTGGTGATCCGGGGCGACAGTGATAGTCCATCCGGGTCCGCAGGTTCCGCATTGGGGACCCTGGGCAGCGAAAGCCCATGCCCCCCACGTCCTGCGCCTGTGGTGGCGGATGAAGGTGGAGCATAGGAGGAGGGAAGAGAAGAGGGGGGGATTTGGGAGAAGCAGGGGAGGAAGATCAAGAGGAAGGAGAGGAGAAAGGCCGCCCAAGCGAGTAAAATGCAATCGGGTGTGCACCTGTCGAGTTCTGTGACCACCCAAGGGGCGCCTGGCAGCTCCAGTGAGGTGCACATTGCACCAGCTGTGGCCCAGCAAGGAGCTGAGATGGTTCAGAAGGGGGCAGGGAAGCTAAAACGTGCGGGTGGCAAAGTTGATGGGGGTATTGTGGAGGCGGATGACCCTTCCCTTATGGAGGTTACCGTACCTCCGCATGCTAGCGGGACAAAAAGGAGGCATTTGCCTGGTGAAGATGAGCAAGGGCATGGGTCCAAAGCTAGGGGGATGTCTTTTTCCAGACTTTCCACTACTGATGTGGCTGAAAGTCGTCTTGAACTGGTGTCTTCCGGGTCGGAGGTTGGGTCTCCATTTCAGGGATCTTCAGCGGGTGTCACAAGACCAGGTGCTGGGGTTGATTCCGGTGGAGTTGTGTCCTCTGGGCGGGAGGTTGTCCCTTCGTCTCAGGGGCCCTCCGAGGGAGTTATCTCATCGGGTGTTGGGGTTAGCTCCCTTGGGTGTGTGCCCTCTGGGTCGGAGGAGGTCCCCTCATTTTTAGAGGCCTACTGAGGGTGCTAGCACGCTTGTTGATGTGGTTGGCACCCCTGGTAGTGTGCCCCCTAGGACGGGGGATGAGCAGAGTCAGTCCGAGGGGGGAGGTTTGGGGATATTGTCGTTCAAGTCTGTGCTCCATATCAGTGCCAGTAGAGGTGCTGGGGGGCGTGATGCCTCACCGGATGAGTTGTCTGGGGAGAGTTTAAAAACAGGTGGAGATTCTCTGGGTGTTGCCTGTGGAGAGGGTCCGCTAGATGATGTGGAGGTCGGGGCTGTTTTGGGTCGTGATCCTCTTTCAGATTCCGAGTGTGCCAGTGCACCACAGGCCCTGGGGATGACTCTTGTTTTTGCTTCCCCAGGCCCAGACATGGAGGTGATGGTAGAGTGCAGGAGCCCAGCTATTCAGTGGGCTGCGTGTTTCAGTCAGGGGTTTCGGTACCCTTCTCTGGCATTGATCCTGGGGGTGGTGTCGTGGCAGAGGAGGGGGAGAGTGACGGGGCCAGTTTGTGTAGTGGAGATAGCGAATTGTCAGAGAGTTCTGGTCTTTCTGAGCTTGTTGATTCAGGTGCGAGCGGGTTGGCTGCGCGCCCAGGCTCCAAGGCCGTGCCTCAGGCAAGTGTTATCCGGGAGGTGCGAGAGTTCCTAAAAACAAGCCGTACCAGCAGAACCAAAAAGGATGCTGCTAAAAGACGGTGGGAGGACTGGCCAGCTTTGATTAAGAGTCCCGAGGCTATCCTTGGCAACAAGGATAGTGGTCTTCCTGACTCTGAGAAGAGACAGTTTGGGGATTTTTTGGAGTTCCTCAGAGGAAGAGTTTTTGAGTCTAAGCGGAGTGTGAGGATCTCAATCTAGTGTGCCTACACATTCACAGTAGCTACATTAAATTTAAATGGGCGTAGAGCGCGTTTTCGTAGATTTCAGCTCTTATCAGCCCTAAGAGAGGGGAAATTTGCGGTGTGTTTTCTGCAAGAGACACATACCGTTGTTAGTGATGAACCCACCTGGCAACTGGAGTGGGAAGGGGGGGTTTATATGAGCCATCTCAGCTCAAATTCGAGTGGGGTGGCTTTTCTGTTGGCTTCAGATTTTCTGCCAAGCGTTTTAAAAGTGGAGGAAGTGGTGCCAGGACGTTTGCTCCATCTGGCCGTGAGCCTGGATGGCACGCCGTTGCATTTCATTAACGTGTATGCCCCTAGCTCCGGCATGATGCAGGCCGGCCTACTTCAGGAGGTGAATGCTCTGTTGAGCACTATTGATAGGGGAGAGTGTGTCTTCCTTGGTGTGGACTTTAATTGCACACTTGTGGTGCGGGACCGTTCTGGTACTCAGTGTGCGCCTGCTGTAGCAAAGAAGCTGAGAGGGTTGATTGACTCATTTGAGTTGGTTAATGCTTGGCGGAACCTCCACCTGGATTCCACTGCTTTTTCGCGGAGGTCTGAGGGTGGTGGTTCCCGCATTGATCGTTTTTATATTTCCCGAGCGTTTGTTTCCCATGTCTCAGCGGCCTCAATGCGGCTGGTGCCGTGCTCAGACCACTGTCTGGTGCGTGTGGATTTTAATCCAGCGTGCGTTCGGGCTGGGTCCGCGTACTGGCACTTCAACAACAGGCTGCTGGAGGATCGGTGTTTCCGGGAGTCATTCAGTCGGTTTTGGGTGAAGTGGAGAGGCGCAGAGGTACTTCTCTTCCCTTAGGCAGTGGTGGTATGTGGGTAAAGCTCACATCCGTCTCTTTTGCAAGGGATATACGTGGGGGTCGACTGGAAGGCGGGATTCAGCGGTCGAGAAGCTTGAGAGGGAGATACTGGACGCTGAGTCTCGCCTGGGTCAGTTTGGTGAAGACTGCTGCGAGTGGGGAAAGTTTCAGAGGAAGAAGGAGGTTTTGAGGAGCCTGCTGCTTGAGCGGTCCCGAGGCGCTTACGTGAGGCCTCGGGTCCAGATGCTGCACGATCTGGACCGAGCTTCACCTTTCTTTTTCTCTCTGGAGAAGGGGCGGGGAGCTCGAAAACAGCTCGTGGAGTTGCTTGCAGATGACGGCTCCTCTGTCACTGATCCAGAGAGGATCAATGCCTTGGTTAGGTCCTTTTATGGGTCCCTGTTCTCTGCAGATGGATTCAGTGTGGAGGCTCAGCAAGATCTGTGGAAGGGTCTACCAACTGTAGATAGGGAGGTGGCTGATCTTCTTGATGGCCCCTTATCTTTGGAGGAGTTGACTCGTGCCTTGCATTAGCTCAGGAGGGGTAAGTCCCCCGGGCTGGATGGGTTGACGGTGGAGTTTGTTAGAGCTTTCTGGGATATCCTAGGGGATGACTACATGTTGGTTCTGGGGGAGAGCCTAGCGACCGGGGAGATGCCTCTCTCGTGGCGTAGGGCAGTTGTTATCTTGCTGCCTAAGAAGGGCGAACTCCGTTTGTTGAAGAACTGGCGTCCAGTCTCTTTCCTATGCACAGAGTATAAAGTTTTTGCACGGGCAATGGCAAATCGCCTGGGCTCCGTGCTGCATCAATTGATTCATCCTGACCAATCTTATACAGTCCCTGGCCAGTCCATTCAGGATAACATCCACCTGGTTAGGGACATGATTCATCTAGCCCAGGGTACTGGTGAGTCAGCTGCTTTTCTGTCTCTTGATCAGGAGAAGGCTTTTGATAGGGTAGAGCATGAATACCTATTTGGGACGTTGCAAGCATTTGGGTTTGGACCGCATTTCGTGGCCCGGGTCCGGCTTTTGTACGCTGCTGCGGAGTGCCTTGTGAAGGTTAATGGCACGTTGTTGTCTCCTTTTCATTTTGGGAGGAGGGTCCGTCAGGGGTGCCCTATGTGGGGCCAGTTGTACTCGGTCTGTGTGGAGCCATTCCTGTGTCTTCTTCTTCGGAGGTTGATAGGCCTGGCCCTACCTGGCCCGCGGGTTGAGGTGGTTCTATCGGCGTATGCCGATGATGTACTTCTTATGTTCACTGATCCTGGTGACCTGCGGAGGATGCGTGACTGCCAGGAGATTTTCTCTGCTGCATCTTCTGCTAGGATTAACTGGAGTAAGTGCTCTGGACTTTTAGTGGGTCAGTGGCAGGTAGACTCTCTGCCGGAGGAGATGGCATTGTATGCGTGGAGCACTACGCACCTCCTCTATCTGGGGGTGTACCTGAGTCCCACTGAGGATGCTTGGCCGGCAAACTGGCAGGAGTTGGAGACAAAAGTGGTTGCCCGGCTGGGGCGCTGGTCAGGCCTGCTTGGAGTTCTTTCCTTTCGGGGGAGGGTGCTGGTTATAAACCAGCTGGTGGCCTCCATGTTATGGTACCGGCTGGCTACTCTTGTCCCACCCTCTATATTTGTAACTGCTTTACAGAAGAAGCTGGTAGATTTCCTTTGGGGAAATAGGAAGCACTGGGTTTCCGCGGCGGTCCTGAGTCTCCCGTTAGAGGAGGGCGGCCAGTCCTTGGTATGCGTGCGTACCTAAGTGGCGGCTCTCCGACTCAGGACTCTGCGGAGATACGTGTATGTAGAGAACCCTCCCAGATAGCACGCTCTGGCCACGTATTTTTTCCGTCAGGGTCGTTGCCTAAGGGGGGTCTCGCAGCTCCCGGTGGCGGGCATCAGTTGACCCGCTCTAAGGGGCTTGTCTGTCTTCTACCGGGATGTGCTAAGAGTGAGGAATTTGCCTGTTTTCCGCCAGAGTGTCACTCCACGAGGGGAGGGGGATGTTGTGGCTGCGGGTGTGGCTGGTCCTCATCCTGTCATGGTGGGTATCGAGGAGAGGCGCGAGCCTAGATTGGTTCAGATAGAGCTTACGCCCGCTCCGTCAGATCTGCTCATCGGGCCTAGGCTCCGGGATATTTCTCGGCCTCCGGTTCCACATAATCTGAGCTGCCTTTCTGAGATGACCAGCATGCCATTTCGTGATGCGAAGAGACGCGCACTGTATAGGATGCTCCTGCACATTCTGAACCTCCTTGCCTTCGTCTCCCATCCCGACACACCATGGCGGATGGTGTTACCACCCGAAGGCGGGGGAGGTCCCCAGTGGGGGTCCTTCTATAAGGGAGTTGTACCCCTTTATATTGGGGACCTGGGGTGGAGAGTGTTGCATGGAGCGGTGGTTTGTAATAAACTTTTGAGCCGGTTTACGGGCTCGTCCGCCGCATATATTTTCTGCGGAGAGGAGGAGACCGTGTTCCATGTGTATGGAGTGTGAGAGGTTACTGCCCCTGTACCAATATCTGAAGGGGTTCTTCCTCAAGTTTTGGCTGTAATTTAGCCCCACATTCCTGGTGTTCCGACACAAGGCAGGGAGTGGGGAGAGCCGAGTGTGGGGGGGGACGGACTTACCTGTCAGTTTGCTCCTCGGCCTGGCTAAGATGGCCATTCGTGGGTCCAGGCAGCGGGCAGTCGATGGTCAGGCGAGAGTCGGCTGCCTGCCCCTCTTCCGGGCCTACGTCCGTGCACGTGTGTCCCTGGAGAGGGAACACACGATGTCCACGGGGACTCTGGAGGCCTTCCGTCAACGCTGGTCACCGCGTGGGGTTGAGACTATTGTAAACAATGAATGTACTGTTGTACTACAATGATTTGTTTGTTATAGTGTGATTTTTTGATTATGTTTTGATGTGCTGTATTATATGATTGTGTTGAATAAAGTTTTTGGAAAAGGAAAAAAAAAGAGAGAGAGAAAGAGAGGGTAAGAGAGAGAGAGAGAGGGAGAGAGAGGGTAAGAGAGAGAGAGGGAGAGAGAGATGAGATTATGTCTGGGTTCATGTAGTACAATTGTCAAAATTCTTGAATGAAAACAAATATTAAGAAACAATATTATTAAAATGTCAGGTTGTTGTATTAATCCTAGCCAGATTGGAGAGGCTAAGACTTTAAAATTGGGTAAAGACTTCAGGGCTGCTGGGATATTTGGTCAATTTGAAAGTGCTCTCTGTGGAACTGGAATACGCTGCAGAGTGGTGCCAGTCTGTCTAGAGCCCAGATCCAAGCTGCAGGAAGGGAAGAGGAACTTCTGTAGACCCTGTCAATTAGGTGCAAAATGCATAGAATGGATTGGATGACTGCAAACCAGACATACACCTTGTAAATAATTGTAAATAGTGTTGGAAGGAGTTATGTTACTGACTGTTGATTGGGTGAGGTATTGAGCCTTGTCTGGCTTTCTTGCAGATCAGGGTAAATTTTGCAAGGTTCACTTCCCCCGAGAAACACTGTTCGAATACAATGTATTAGCTACTGTATTATTGGATTAGGGAAATGTCTGTTATGTATGGCGTTAATCAATATCTGTAATTGGAATGTAAAGAGATCACCCCCATGTGGTTTGGCCCCTCGAGGCCCAGGGACCTATAAAAGTCAGCTACAATAAGGTCCAGCATCTGGGAAAGCACTTAGGACTGCGTGACCTTCTGGAGCGTCTTTGTTTCAGCGAGGCCTAGAGGACGTGATCAGGCAGATACGAGGATCGAACCCATGTGGTTGGGTATAGTAACTGTAATTGTGTTTTCTGAAAATCAAGATTAGTAGCGCAAGTGCTTGATTCAGTGGTTTTTGACTGAAACTAAACTGGGGGAAGCTTAGAATGAGCTATTTACATTGGGAGCTCCTCCGGGATCTCAACAGTCCCCCAAACACAAATTTGTGATCAAAGGTGTTGAGCTGTTTCGATTGCAAGTGCAGAAATCGGGCCTACTGAGCTTTTTTCGCATTGTTTTTCAGCAGTTCATTAGTCGGAGCAGATCGATCATTTGCAGACTTGGGAAAGGGTCTAATCGAGATCATTAGAATAGAGTCTAGCAAGCACAGGGGGTGGTTAGCGCTCATTTGGGTTAGGGGCCAATAAAACCAGGTGTGGAGTGGCCCAAAACTTGGTCATAGCTGGCAGACTGCAGCTGCTTTAATGGGAGCCTGATGCACTTCATTGGGTGAGGAGTGGCCCAAGGTTAGATTTGGTATCCAATTGGTGGGGTATTGAAACACTGGTCTGACCTATGTATCGATATATCTTTGCTGAGAGCACGGATTGGAAAGGTGCGGAGGGGCATCGACAACTGCCAGTGCGAAGATGCTAGGTGCTGAACCCCCAGTGCCCAGCAGAAAGGAGTGTCTGCGTGAAGGTCTTTACGAGGAATCTCGTAAAGGTACTGGGCTTGGTGGACAGAGTATAGTTTTGCTGAGAATACCCTTATCCATTCGAGAATTTAACTGGACAATTTTAGTTTGATTCAAGTGCCCACATATGAGGAGAGATACACATTACAATTAGGAGTTTGAGAACGAGTCTAGATATGCGGAGTCAAATTTCCAAATACAGAATTTCACATTGAAGTTCTGCTCGTAAGGTAGAATTCAAATTCTTGTAGATAGAACTTCGAAGTTGGTGCATGTCCGTGATCGATTCCGAATAGTGGCTGATGAACAGTGAATATTAACCCTTTGATTGATTGTTGATTAGCACCTGTTAGCTAAGAGTACCTGAGAGACTGGAACCTGGTTTACTTCGCGAAAAGTAATCCCAATGCGAAGAGTACCCTGTTGAACATAGAGGAGGGATAGAGGTCCCTCTATAGAAGTCCAGTATTGGTAGGTTAGTAACATTTGGGAGGAAAAGTAGTCATTTAAGGAGTAGTACCCCTCAGCAAAAAGTAACCTAGGAAGGACAAAATCTTTGGTATCAGAGGGAGAGGTTCTCCGAGTGGTGTTGACCCAGTTGAGATCGAGTGTTTCTAAACTGTGCGCTAATGTTTTAAATCATTTCTTGTAAATTGAAAAACCTAGCTTTTTGTATTGTTATCGGATCTGAACTGTGTAAATATTCAGTTTATGTAAATAATTGTAGAAGTTAAGTTTTAGAGGTTAAGATTTAGAGTGTGTTAAGTTCGTGTACTGCTGTTTGTATTGCTGCTTGTGTGAGTGTTTATGGATTTAGATAATTGAAGTAAAAGTGTGTTTGAGTTAGATATTTGTAATTGTTTAGAGTGTAGTATTGTGAGAATCTGAGTCGTGGTTCAATCAGGGGCTGTACTCTTTCGGTTCCTGTGTCGGGGAGGAGTCATTCCGCTGACCGATTGCGCCACAAGGAAGATTTATTAGAGTGTGATTTATTGGATGCTTGTAGTTTATATTGGCATGTGTCTCGGGTTATTTGTATCGGGGGAATATTTTCATTTCTAATTATAGTATTATTAACGTGGTTCTGATTTGTCTGCCTATATGAACTTAAAGTGGATTGAGAGAGAGACTGCTGCGTGGAAGAGACTGTGGTTGAGAGTTAGATTTGGATTGAGAAACCGGAGTTCCTTTGTTTGAAAGTTTAGAGTTGAATGAAGCGATTGTGATTTAACTGATAAGAGAGTTGGGAGAGATATTGAATATGAGCAAGTGGTTTGAATAATTAAATAGGAGTGGTTGAGTGAGTGATTGAGGAAAGGTTGAAAGGGAACGATTGCGAGTAAGTGTGAATCTGAGAATCTGGAAGGAAGGAATTAGTTTGAAAAGGTGTTAGTGTCTGGAAATCTTATTTTGTATTTTGTATTGTGACCATTGTTCAAAGAATGGGGAATGTCTCAGAGAAGGATGGATCAAATAGATCAGGGAGCCTGATAAGGATAATTTGTGAGAAGCTTCCACATTAGGCCGACAGATTAAGAGGATTATCTGGGGAATTAAATGCAATTTTGAGAAACAAACTTTTTCCGCTGCGTGGACTAAAATCTGTAATAGGGATAAACTACAGAGAATAATTGTCAAAAAATATGGAAATAGTGAAGAAGGAAATGAGTTAATCGGAATATGGAGAATGTTCTTCACTAGAAGGAAAATAAATAAAGTTTGTTTTGCTGTCCACCCTAAGAATGGTGTTATGCAAATTGGGAATTAAAGATGAACACGAGAGAACTGGTCCTTCTCGGGACATTCAAGAACAGGGACAGGAAAAACTAGTAAGCCAACCGCAGGAGCAGGAGAGACTACCATCTTCTAAAAGGGAAACTACTGACTTCCGGTGGCGCCATCATGAGGTGAAGACGCCCTCCCAGCCAGCTCCATAAGAAGGTTGAAGAAAACGGGTAAAAAACGCTGAAAAAGACTTACCTGCCGTCTGAAATCTCAGTACTGATTAGTACGGAATTGCTGAGTGACGTTATCAGCCCTGCGACAGCATGCAACGAACCCCAGAAGAAAAACTGAAAACCCGGCTACCGACCACTCGGGATCCGGTAGGCCGTTCTGAAGCCTCGATCTCGGGTAGAACCCGATCCCAGGAAGACATTGCAGGAAAAAAACCTTCTGGAGTTGAAGAAATTAAAACGAAACTGGAGATGGAAGGATTGAAAACTCTTATTGAAAAAGAGATGGGAGGTATTAAAACCGAACTATTGAATTTAAAGAAAGATATGAAAAAGTTGAATATTAAGGAGGAAGTCGAAAAGATTAATGAAGAAGTGAAAGACTTGAAAACTGAAATAAAAGACTTGAAGACTGAAATCACTGAATCTGCTCAAGCACTGAAAAGAGAGATTACGGACAAGTTAAAAGAGCAGAACAAGCAGATGAAAATTAAAATCGAAACCCTGGTGAAAGACAAACTGTCTGAAGTTGAAGAAGCATTGAATTTACATTCGACAGATATAAGCATTATTAAAGACTTAGCTGAAGCATCGGCTCGGAATTCAGACAGAGACATAAAACTTATCTGAACTTCTGGACAAGATAACAGAAAAATGCACGGAGTTGGAAGGCTACCAAAGAAGGTCGAACCTAAGAATTGTGGGTATTTCGGAAGGCATGGAGCGGAATAACCCACGAGGATTTACAGCAGATTTACTGCAACAAGTTTTAGCCTTGGATCAGAAACCCTTACTAGCTCGTGCACACAGAGTAAAGAGGCGTTTTACAGGACCTGGTGCCCCGCCAAGACAAATGATATTAAAGGTACAGAATGATTACGAACTGGAAGAAATGATGGGTAAGATTGTAAGAAGTAAAAATCTTACTTTTGAAGGAGTACGAATCAGTATTTACCGAGATTATCCTGCTGAAGTTGCCAAGAAACGAAACGCATTCAGGGAGACTAAAAGAATTCTGAGAGAATTGAAGGATGTAAGGTATACTTTGAGATACCCCGCTACTTTGAGGGTGACCTATGACAATCAAGATCATTTCTTCAAGAACCCACAAAATGCACTGGACTTTGCGCAGAGGATTAAGAATCAAGAAGAAGACTGAATAATACTTCACCTTTGAACTATATTAATGAATAAACTGTATATTTGCATTTGGTTTAAAGGATTACCGGAATATGGACTGGTTATAGTCTGGCTACAATCAAGAAAGATGAAGAAATGAGTGGACCTGGTCCCTACATCAAAGAGTGGACTGGACTTTCTCTTATGGATATTATTAATTAGAATAATAACAATACTAATAGAAATAATTAATACACAATAAAATACTAATATACTAAAACCTAACCGGTAGTACTGTTACTAACTAAAACAATAATAAATACTAATCACTAAGGCTTAGGTATAAGTAACTTTCTTATTACTTCCCACATACATATAATTTACTCATCAATAATTAATACTAATCTACATAAAATTAAAATAAATAGTAATTAGTAAATATATTTCCTAAGATCATACATTTGATTATACCAATAATAGTTAAGATTTCCTTGATCTTTGCATTTAAATATGTTATAGGATTGATGAAACATTTTAGAATTATATATTCCCGTTAAAATACCTTTTGTAAGACAATAACTTTAAGGACTTATGGAGCTGGCGAGTTAACATCATCTACACTGGAAGTCTGTAGATGGCTAGCCATGCTAGTATGGCTTTCACTAACTGCACCTACTATAGCTGTAGTTTTTCCTTACTTTTCACTATTTACTAACCCTTTTTTCTATCTTCTGTTTTTTTATATTACTTCATGTTTTTATTTTTTTACATCACAGTGGGCTCGTAATCACAAAAGATATATCCGTGCGAGATATTTGAAAATCTTGAAACTCGTCCATCCGGAGTTCGGGGGTAAGGTCGGGTATGTCGAGCTGAGACATGTGAACCATCATAGACCACCTTAAATAAAATGCAGGACTTAAAAAAGAATTTGGGGAATGAGGGAATAATCTTTGGCAGTTGGAATGTTAAAGGTCTTAATGAACCTATTAAAAGGGGTAAAGTATTGGCACATTTGCAAGCACTTAAAATCGACGTTGCGTTTCTTCAAGAGATACATCTAAAAAAAGATGCCGAGCATAGATTAAAGGCTAAATGGATTGACAAAATATATCATTCCTCTTTTACTCATAAATCTAGAGGCGTAGCAATACTGATACGTAAAGGTACTTTATTCAAGCATACATCAACTATAATTGATAAAGATGGAAGATTTATTATTGTAACGGGTGAATTATATGCTCAAAAAGTAATATTAGCCAATATATATGGCCCAAATTTTGACAGTCCAATTTTTTTAAAGAAAATATTTAATACAATTCCTGATCATGCACAACATAATTTAATAATTGGAGGAGATTTAAATTGTACTTTAGATCCTTATTTAGATAGATCGTCAGGACAGAGGAAATTTAAATCACACTCCAGTGATTTAATAAATGCATACATTGATACTAGTAAAGTTAGAGATGTTTGGAGAATGGAACACCCATCAGGACGAGATTATTCATTTTACTCCTCGGTACATAAAACATATTCTAGAATTGACTATTTCCTTGTAGATATAAAGCTTATTCCATACATCTATAACTCTAAATACCACAGTATCATTATTTCAGATCACGTTCCATTAACATTTAATATTAAATTTAATGATAACATGAAAATACGAGGACAATGGAGACTTAACCCACAAATTTTGAAGGATAAATCAACTAATGAATATATTATAAAGCAGATTAAGACTTTTTTTGAAATAAACGATAAACCAGAAATATCTCCATCCCTACTATGGGAAACTTTTAAGGCTTTTACTCGTGGAATTATGATATCTTCACAAGCATTTTACAACAAAGAAAAGCGGAAGGAACAAAATATTCTGGAAACGGAGATAAAACAATTAGATATAGAAAATGCTCTCAACCCTACAATGATAACACATAATAAAATTACTGCATTAAAATATAAATTAAATAAGATATATGCTGACCAAGTGGTTAAATTATATCAATACACAAAACAAATACAATTTGAATTTGGGGACAAACCACAAAAATTACTGGCTCGCCAATTACGAAAAATACAGGGAGAAAAAATAATACATCGGATTAAATCAGAAAATGGTGAATTCTTAACACAGAATAACGATATTAATGAGAGATTTTTACAATATTATAAAGATTTATATTCTTCCAAAACGACTGAAAATCAGATAGGAATTAATACATTCTTAAATGACTGTAATCTAATAGGATTGGGTGTAGATGATACAAAACTATTAAATGCTGAATTAACAGTGAAAGAAATTGAGGATTCTATTATATCATTAAAAAACGGGAAAACTCCAGGGCCAGATGGTATTGGTTCGGAATTTTATAAATCATACACGGATCTGATAACACCTTATTTGAAGACACTTTACGAATATATATATGCGCAACAGAGTTTACCAGAAACACTAAACGAATCCATTATAACACTCATACCAAAAATGGATAAAGACCTAGATGATCCGGGATCATATAGAGCTATTGCTCTCTTAAATACGGATCAAAAGATATTAACTAAAATATTAGCTAAAAGATTAAGTGTAGTGATTAATAAAATAATACACCCGGATCAAACAGGATTTATACCTAAACGATACTCATCATATAACTTGAGACGATTGTTTAATATTATATACTCGAAAAGGAGTTATAATAAAGACTTAGTAATAATATCGTTAGATGCAGAGAAAGCTTTTGACCAAGTTGAATGGCCATATTTATTTGCGGTTATGGAAAAGTTAAATTTGGGAGACAAGTTTATAAAATGGATCAAATTACTATATACAAATCCAACTGCTAAAATCTTAACCAACCAAATGATATCTACCAAATTTAATTTATTTCGAGGATGCAGACAAGGTTGTCCCCTATCACCATTATTATTTGCGTTGGCTATAGAACCATTAGCCATTCGGGTAAGATTACACCCCGAAATTTTTGGATATGAAACTAACGAAACAAGAAATAAAATTTCTCTATATGCAGATGACGTATTATTATATATTAAAAAACCTGAAATTAGCATACCTAATTTATTGAATTTAATAACTCAATTCGGCTTGTTTTCTGGATACAGAATCAATTGGAATAAAAGTGAACTTATGCCATTAACACAAGATAATTTAACTACATTAAAACAATTTCCTTTTAAGATTGTTAATGAACAGATTAAGTATTTAGGAATTCACGTTACAAAAAAATATGATTCTTTATTTAAATATAATTTTTTACCTATACTAAATAAATTATCTAAGAATATTCTATATTGGAGAACACTACCTATCTCAATGATAGGTAGAATTAATGCTATAAAAATGATTTTTCTCCCACAATTATTATATTTATTTCAAATGATCCCGATATATCTTTCTAAGAATTTTTTTTAAAAGGTTGACTCTATAGTCACTAATTTTGTTTGGGACTATAAAAGCCATAGAATAAATAAAAAATATTTATGTAAATCGAAAATTAATGGAGGTTTAACATTACCTAATTTTATATATTATTACTGGTCAGTTAGTATTAAGAATATGAACTTTTGGTGGGTTGAACTGGATGAAAATCCAAACTGGTTACTTATGGAAAAGGAAGACTGCTTACCGTATGAAATCAGTTCCATATTATTTTCTAAAATTAAAATATTTAAGAAAATTTATCGTGAAAACCCAATAATTAATAGTGAAATTAATATTTGGAGACAGTTAAAAAGAACGTTAAAACTAGAAGATATCCCATTAGTTCTTCCCATTGTTAATAATGTAAGTTTTAAACCATCCCTGGAAAATTTAGGATTCTTACAATGGAAAAATAAAGGGATTAATAAGATCAGTGAACTTTACAGGGACAATCTGTATCTTTCATTTAAAGAAATACAGGAAATATATGGACTACACTCTAAACACTACTTCAGATATCTACAAATAACTGACTACATTAAAACAACTGCACAGGAATATAAAAAGAGAAAGACGGGAATTCTAGATGAATGCTTAAATAAACACCCAAACACGGAAAAATTAATATCATACATTTATAATATTTTATTAGAAAATGATATACCCAATACGGAAAAGTACAGACAACTATGGGAAAATGAAATAGGTGAAACAATCGAACCCGATATCTGGGATGAAAGTTTACGATATATACATAATTGTTCATTAAATTCTAGACACTCTCTGATACAATTCAAAGTTTTACATAGATTGCATTTTTCAAAATCTAAATTACATAGAATGTTTTCTAATGTATCTCCTATATGTGACAAATGCCAATACCCAGAAGCTAATTTAACACATTCTTTTACAACTTGTATAAAAATTACGAATTTTTGGTTGGAAATATTTAAGGTAATCTCGAATGTTGTAAATAAGAATCTAGTTCCAGACTCAAAATTAATAATATTGGGAATATTAGAAAGGGATCAATTACTCACGACAGCACAAAGAACTTTCATAGATTATAGTTTAATAATTGGTAAAAAATTAATTTTACAATTTTGGAAAGGCCCCATACCCCCTACAATCAAATTGTGGATTTTAGGAATGGCTGAGACTTTACACTTGGAAAGAATAAGACTTGCACTTTTAGGCAAGTTAGACCAATTTAATCTGATTTGGTCTCCATTCCTTGAATATCTTAAGGGACCAATATGACTCGGTTTGTGGACCTGATCGAGACCTGAACGAAGGATTGAGCGAAGAATAATACATTATTGATCACGGATATATTATTATATAAATACTGTTTGTATAATATACCACTGTTATTTTATTTACTTTTTTCTTTTGGTTATTTTATAACTATTTTTATGTTAACCATTTTTCACACTTTCCTACTTTTCACTATTAAAAAAACTACAATAAAATGTTTAGAAGTATATATAAGAAAACATGGTAATTATTACCTATCTCTTTATCAAGAACGTTGTTTTTATATGTACTTATATTTGTACTTACACCTGTACTTATACTTCTAATAAAAATTATTCAACAAAAAATAAATAAAAGGGAAACTACTGAGACGGCTCTTAAAGGGGAGGTACCAACAAAAATTACTCATTAAATTTGGTAAGAGTGCAGCAGTTTCTGTAGACCTCGAAGGGAGAGAGGCTCACTATATGCCAGGGTGGGCAGAATTTTTCGGAGTAGGGCCACGGCATTCCACACAGCACTCTAATGCTCCTAGTTCAGTGACACCATGTGCAGCTTGCGAGCAGGGCACACGGGAGGAGTCAACGTTATATTCGGCTCCTCCCTCTAATTTCAAACCTGAAGTGGATAAATCGGGGAGGTATCCTCTAGCTCCTATGATTGCTCCATCAGTGGAGGACAGTAGGGGAGATCAAGGAGCTAGAAGGAAGGTCCATTTGACATGGGTGCCAAAATTGATTAGAGGGTCTAGCAGTGGGAAGGAATCCTTCCTGAAACAGAGCAGGGTGAGATAGCGGGAGGATATGGAGGTTATAGAGTGGTCTGACCCAATCAGTATTACAACTGTGGGGGATTGGGACATTGGAGTCGGTCGTGTCCTGTGCGGGAGTATTACCAAGAAGGAAGGGGGCAAAGAAGAGGGCCACGGGGTTTCAGAAACCAATGGATTCCAAGAGGTTACCAGGATTCTTGGGACCTCGAGGGTTGAGGACGAGGACACTGGCAGGGAGATTAGGGGGCAGGAACATTTTGGCAATCAAACCCATTTCATTAGCCCTAACCTGCCAGTCGGTTAATACCACCTATTAAATTTAAAGCGTCCCAAGAAATGACCCAAGAAAAAGCATTACAAATCAGAAAGAACATCACCCCTTCCAGATTCTAGGAGAAGACAAAGAATCTAATTCTCGCGAAACCCTCACTGAAAGGAAGAAATAAGAAACATAGTAGCTGGCATGAGAAGGAATAGTAACTAAGGAATGGGATGGGAACTTCTGCAGACCCTGTCAATTAGGTGCAAAATGCATAGAATGGATTGGATGACTGCAAAGCAGACATACACCTTGTAAATAATTGTAAATAATATTACAAAGCTTTATGTTACTAAATGTTGATTGGATGAGGTATTGAGTCTTGTCTGGTTTTCTTGCAGATCAGGGTAAATGTTGCAAGGTTCGGTTCCTCCGAGAAACACTGTTTGAATACAATGTATTAGCCACTGTACTATTGGGTTAGGGAAATGTCTGTTATGAATAGGGTTAATGGATATCTGTAATTGTATTGTAAAGAGACCACCCCCCCTCGGGGTCCGGGGACCTATAAAAGTCAGCCAGCACGAGGTCCAACGTCGATCTTCTGGGAGAGCGCTTAGGACTGCGTGACCTTCTGGAGTGTCTCTGTTTGAGCGAGGCCTGGAGGACTTGATCAGGTAGATACAAAGATCAAGCCCGTGGTGGTTAGGTATAGAAATTGAACTGTAATTGTGTTTTGTCAAAATAAAGATAAGTTGCGCAAGTGCTTGATTCAGTGGTTTTTGATTGAAATTAGACTGGGGGGGGGGGGGGAGCTTAGAACGAGCTATTTACAGTTGGAACATATGCTACAAAAATACCAAAATTAAAGGATAGATAGTGGTTTGTGGAAGTGCCGAGGTAGTTGTGGAAATTGGTGTATTGATAGCTGAAATGTCTGGTGTCCTGCTGCATTATACAACTTTACATGCCCACAGCTGACCCAAGGTCACTTTTATGTCCATCTTTTCATCACCAATCATTGCTGCATTGTCAGCTATTTATATGTGCCTGTACCTCAGTTGCTCTTGCTGGGGTATCCTTAGAAAAATATTATGCAATTAATGCCTATTGATCTTATCCATTCTTTGTCCAAAATGCACCATTTTACAACATAAAGACATCTCATCTATTCTGGGCGTAGGTAATTCCGTGGAGAGTATCAGAGTACTACTAATAATGCAGGGATTAGTGGCATTTGTTCCCTTTTCCATAAGAATCCTGTTTAGAGTTAACCTCTGTGACGTTAATTACACCAAGCCCCGATACACCCAGTAGGGGGTGGCATGAGCCCCATGCTAGTATTTGTCTACTTGATTTTTAACCTGAGAAAAACTCACTGCTGGTATTTAAAATCATTAACACAAACATCTCTGCATACTTTCAGCTTAATTTAACTGCAGAATGTGCCTTAGGTGAAAAGTCTCGATTGCAATATCATTCCAAATGGATAGAAACATATAGAATGATATATTTTCCTCTTTTTTGGGTGACAGAAGGTTTCTGCTAAAATATCACTATGTAGGTGACATTATATTACATGGTACTGCAGGAATGATTTAAATATTCAGATGTATTTGCTCGTTGTTGAAAGAAGAATAATCAAAGCTTCTGTTACCTAGGAAATAAAGGATCAGCTGATGTCAATTGGGCAAGCTGTTTCTTCCATTGACAACGTTTGTACATAAGCTTAATTTAGCTCATTAGATCTTTATTAATTAGCACTACCTCATGCACAATGAAGCATCTATCCACTTCACTTAAGTTGAGCAAATTTCATGCTGGATAAAAGGCTGGTTTTGCGATGATGGAGAGAATCAGTCGCATGAAGCATACCGATTGAAGCGGCATCAAACCATTCATGCAGTCTTTCATCTTTTTATTTTAAGCAGGAGTGAAGAGCAATATCAGAGAGAAATGTAGTCAACAAATGCTGGAAGCCTCTTCCACACTTCTGGCATCAATATGTACAAAAGAAAGATATGCACATTCGCATAGGAACTCAGCCTAGCAAACTGTGGCAGAGCAGGGCACTTTATAAAATATATAAGAGGAGAATTAGGCCATTCGGCTCATCAAGTCTACTCCACCATTCAATCATGGTTGATCTATTTTTCCCTCTCAACCCCATTCTCCAGCCTTCTTCCCATAACGCCTTTACTAATCAAGAACCTATCTATCTCCACTTTAAAAATACCTAATGTCTTGGACTCCACAGTTAACTGTGGCAATGAATTCCACAGATTCACCACCCTCTCATGACAGAAATTCCTCATCATCTCCATTCTAGGGGTACATCCTGTTATTCCGAGGCTGTGTCCTCTGGTTCAAGACTCCTATTACTGGAAACATATTTCCATGTCCACTATATCTAGTCCTTTCATGGATATTGTCTTTGTGGTGTATTTTAATTCTCATATTTCCTCCTGACATAGAAAGAAGGTGTTCCATGTTACCTATTCTATCTTGCATACCATCAATACCTCCTTGATTTTCCTACAAGTCACTGACACAAGGGGTCATTTACAGGAGCTAAATAACCTAACCAGGAAACCAGCCCTCCTTCACGATGTGGGAGGAAGCTGGAGCACCTTTGGTCAGAATTGAAACTGGATCACTGGAACTTTGAGACAACAGAACTACCTGAACTATTGAGCTGTCCTAAAGGTGAAGTCAACTGTGAAGAGGTTCACCGATGAGACCAAAATCGTCAGTACAGTTGATAGGGAAGAAGAATGTTATAGGCTGCAAGAAGATATATATATATATATTTTTTTTTAATTTTTATTAGAAGCAATTGTACAAAGATAAAACATTCAGCATCTAAGATTATGCAATTATTGTACAGCTTCATTTTTAACCTTATATCTTGAACATGAAAAAAAAAGAGAACAAGAAAGGGAAAAAATGAGGTGAAAAGATAGCTCGAAAAAGAACAAAGGAAAGACCCCCTAAAGTACCAAAGTAGTGTGGCCGAAAGATATAGAGATAAGAAAAGAGAGAAATAAAGGTGGAGATTAACCTGCCCCTCGGTCCCCCTGCCCACCTCACCCAGCCCGGCATCGGATTCAAATTTAAATTTGTGTTGCGCCATGCTATTCTTGTAAGAATTCGGTGAAGGGTGTCCATGTCTTGAGAAATTGATCTGCTTTCTCCGCCTAGACAAGCCTAATATTTTCCAAATGTAGTGTCTCGGACATGTTGGTGATCCACATCTTCTCTGTCTGTTTCCAAAATTTAAGTATTTGTTTTTTTGCCGTTATCAGGCCATAGTTAAGGAAACATCTTTAAAATTGTGTTAGCTCAGAACAGGCTTCTGACATACCTAGTGTGATCAATTTTATGTTGGGGTCCAATTTTATTTTAAGTATTTTAGAAAAGATATTAAAAATTCCCCTCCAAAAGTTTTGTAATTTTGTACAGGAAGCAAAGGAATGGGTTATGGTTGCTTCTTGGAGGAGACATTTATCACAAAATAGGGAGACATTTGGAAAGATCTTATTCAATTTAGACTTTGAGTAATAAAGTCCATGCAGTATTTTTAATTGTATTAGCGAGTACCTAACATTAAGAGAACAGTTGTGTATATATAGAAGGCTTTCCTCCAAACTATCTTTTGAAATTGTTAGACCCAGTTCGTCTTCCCAAGCTCGCCTAATTATTTCCGATGGTGGAATATGTAAATTTAAAAGGGTATTATAAAGGTACGATATTAACTTATTTGAATCCGACTTTCTATTCATGCATTCATCTAGTATATCTGGACCCATAGAGTGACAATCTTTGGTGTGTATTTTCACATAGTCTCATATTTGAAGATATCTGAAGTATTGAATACCTTTCAAATGATATTTCGACAGTAATTCTTGAAACGAGAGGAAAGTCTCCATCTCATAAAGGTCTCCCAGCTTTTTAATTCATAAGCTTTCCCATTGTGTAAACACCTTATCTAAAGTAGACGGTTTAAATGAGGGATTATTGGTGACTGGTAAGAGGAGAGATAAGTTTCTCAATTTAAGGGTTGATTTCAACTGTTACAAGATTCGTAAGGTGCTATGGATTATTGGATTTTTCTCATACGTTGATTTCTTCAGATTTATTGGAGAGAGAAGAATCGTGCCTATATTGAACGGCAAACAATCTTCCCTCTCCATTTTTAACCAGTTTACTTGTTGGCATGTATCGTCCATCCAATAAATTAATATTTTAATATTCATTGCCCAGTAATAGAAAAGTAAATTAGGGAAAGCCAGTCCACCGATTTCTTTAGGTTTTCATAAATGTCGTTTGTGAATTCTGTGCGTTTTGTAATCCCAGATAAAGTTTCGCAGAGTCGAGTTTTTTTAACGTTTTAGTGAGAAAAATCGGTATTGGTTGAAATAAGTGCAGGATTTGTGGAAGGAAAATCATCTTTATGGCATTTATTCTACCTATAAGGGAAATTGAAAGTATTTTCCAAAATTAAATAAGGGCATTTAATTTGGTGATTAATGGTGGAAAATTTGCTTGAAATCAAGAAGAATATTTTCCAGTCACGTAAATTCCAAGATATTAAAATTTTTCCGTAGCAATTCTAAAGGGAAATCTTAGAAGGTGTGAGGTTTTATCGACATAATTTCACTTTTGTTCCAGCTTATTCTATACCCTGAAAAGGAGCCAAATTGTTATATAAGATTTAGTATATTCAGGATACTGAATTGGGAATTGGTAATATATAATAGTACATCGTCTGCATACACCAATATCTTATTATCAGAGTATTTAGTATTATAGCCATGAATAGTCGGATGTACTCTTATACTTTCAGCTAAGGGTTCAATCGCAAGGGCAAATAACAGTGGTGATAATGCACACCCTTGTCTATTGCCCCTGGATAATTGAAATTTAGGTGAGAGTGTTTGATTAGTCAGTATTCTGGCAGTGGGCTTGTTATATAACAACTTTATCCATGAAATAAAGTTTTCTCCTAGTTGGAATTTTTGCAATACTGTGAAGAGATATTCCCATTCTACTTGGTCAAATGCTTTTTCTGCGTCTAAGGAAATGATTGATAAGTCTTCTTTTATCGTTCTGTGTGAATACATTATATTAAACAGGCATCTCAATTGTTGAACGAGTGTCTCTTGGGTATAAACACAGTTTGATCAGTGTGTATTAATTTACTAACGTACTTACTTAGTCTTCTTGCCAGGGTTTTAGCTAATATTTTCTGGTCTGTATTTATAAGAGCCATTGCTCTATATGATCCTGGCTCATCGAGATCCTTATCTTTTTTGGGTATCAATGTAATAGTTGATTCGGCTAAAGTTTGTGGTAGCATCTGTTCTTTAAATGTGTGTCTATAAAGGGCTTGTAAACGAGGAGAGATTAATTCATGAATTTTTTAATAAAATTCGTTACTAAACCCATCTGGTCCTGGCGTTTTACCATTATTCAGTGATTTAATAGTCTCTTCAATATCTTTTATTGTAATCTGCGCTCCTAGTTCTTCACGTTCCACCACGTTAAGTGACGGAAGATTGCAATTGTCAAAGAAGTTTTTTAATCTTTATAGTTTCTACTGAAGTTTTAGATGTATATACATTTTAATAGAATTGTAAAAATCTTTCATTGATATCTTTAGGGAGTGTAAGCAGCTCACCTTTTTCTGATCTAATTTTTTGAATGGTATGATATTTTTCCATTTTTCTCAACTGACGTGCAAGAAGTTTGTGCGGTTTGTATGCTTTAAAAAAAGAGACTGAGCAACATATATAGCAAAGAAAAAACAGAGGAAGATCAGTAAATAATTTCCTCTGGGAGAATTAGATATATTTTTATACAATACATACTAAATGAATATTTGATTATTAGATTAGTATATAAAACTTATTAACTTGCTTAGTGAGATTGATATCTTAAATACATAGCCGATTTAAAATCGCTAGACTTAAAGGAATTTATTAGTACCTCCAGCAGTTCAGCAGACAGAGCGAGATCTCTCCCTTCTCCCTTTTCAAACACCTGTCAACACCCCACCAACTTCCCCAATCATTCTAATACCATCTCTAACCTTGCTACAACTTACTCAATGCCTGTCTACACTTACTTGATCCCTCTTTCTCTATTGACCTCTGCCTGCTTCTTGGGCATCCCACTTTCTCGCTTCTCTACTTGACTGCCCTAGCTTTCCCTGACTTCCTGACTAATTCTCACTAAATCCCCTTTTCGATAACACTCTGTAATTCTCCCCATCTCGCTCTTCCATCCCTACCCCCTAGTTCTTTATTACCTTAACCCTACTCCCCACCTTCTCTACCATATTCCCTCTCGCTCTATCCTGCCGACTGTCAAGAAGTCTAAACCTTTTTATCGGATAGTTTATAGCCACCTTCTGGATATGAACAGACTATATAATTGTAACCTAAATTTAGTAAGTCACGTAGTTAGATATTAACTGTTAAATTAAATTAGACGGCTTAATATGTCTGATTTATTTCTGTTAGTATGTTAGATAAGTTGTAATGAGTTTCAACTTGTTTTTGCAGCTGGAATGTACAAGGAGAGATTAATCCCTCCCTCTCCATCTGTCGCCCGTGCCCTCCCTCTCCTCCCTCATTTTTCACATACATTCCATTTCTATCTCTAACATTTGCTTTGGCTTAGCAGCCTGTCAGCTATCTTATACAAACATTTTTAAACCCATTATAAACTTATAAGCTCTTATAAACTTTAAAACTTACAACTGTTACATCCCCATTATAAATGCATACAGAAGGAGTGATTTAAACACGCAAGCAGTATAACTTCAAGGTAAATAAAACATAGCCCTGCTAGTAATCTGATAAAGTCAGCTCATAATGTATTTTCATGACAAAGCTATGCAAAGTGTTACTTATCCTACTTGTCCTTTGCAATGTCTTGCGCATACTTAAATGCTTCTTCTGGGTTGGTGAAGAAACGTTCGGACTCTCTGTAGGTGACCCTTAGTTAGGCTGGATACATTAGTGTATATCTAAGATCTGGTATGTCCCTGAGGAGAACTCTTGACTTGGTGAAGAATGCTCTTTTCTTGACGACTTTGGCTGGATAGTTTCTGAAAATTCTTATGCTGTCTCCTTCAAAAATCAGATTTATTGTGTTTGCTACTTTCTTCATGATGTCTTCAAGATCTGATGCATGATGTAGCTTCAAAATAAATTGTCCAGGTGGAGCTCCAGGTCCCGGTCGGACTCTCTGGGCTCAATGTGTCCGGTTGAGTTTGGGTCTCTCATCCAGATTAAGTACCTAGTCACGAGTAGCTTTTCCATCTTCTTTTCGATCCTTCACCCCAACAATCCTTAGATTTTGGCATTTAGAACGGCCTTCGAGATCTAGGCATTTTTCAGTCATTATGGCCAATTGCCCAGAAACACGGTCGAGTTCCTTCTTCAGTCTTTGAGTTGTCTGGGAAATGTCAGTAGGTGCAGATTCCAGTTCTCTGATGGCGTCGGTATGTTTTCTTGAAGTGACAATAATGGGTTCCAGCTTGTTTCTGATGTTTGCTTCAACCCTTTTAATTTATCCTTTCAGGAGGAATTCACCTCCTCTATTCAAACTTGTACAGTATCAATTTTTTCACATATTTGTGTTTTCACAGCATTAAGTTGCTCATCCAGTTTTGTGTCTAACTTTCCAAGCTTTTCAGCCAACAAGTCTTTAATTTCTTGCACCATAGCCTGTCTTTGTGCTAGCTCTTGCTCTTGTTCCATAGTAAAAGTAGATCATTCTTCATCAGATTCTTGAGAGGTTTCCTCACCTTCCTCTTGTAGTGTTTGCCCTCGAGTTCTAGGTCTTCTCGGAGATGGGGTGGGAAGGTTCCTTTTGTGGATCCATTTTTTCATTTAAAAATACCGGTATCGGGTCGATTTCTGATGATGTCACTTATGCGACAATGGGCATCTGCTGGTAAGTGTTTTTCGTCAGTCCGTTTTTTATTTTTGGGTGTTTTTACGCGTTTTTTGGAGCGGAGCTAAATGGCGCGCGTCTTAGCATTCCATAGTGTCACACGAAGTCATGCAAGAAGATATTAATAGGCTGATCACATGAGCACAAAAGTGCCAAATGGAACTCAGGAAAATTGTGAAATGATGCATTTGGCCAGTGTATGAAAAACACAGGGATAAATGATATTGATACTGTCGTGGTTTTAAGACTCAAATTTGGATAATATGACACAGACACAGAGTTCAAGAAGACGAAAGCCTTTATTTGCAAATATCAGCTTGGACCATTCAGAGACGACACCACCTGTCCGTTCTCTAATTGCTCTCTGAATCCCAGAAACAAGCAGCTTTTTATTACAGTTTCTAGCCCTATCTCTGCTGCATTATCTTTCATGCCGTACTCCTTTCTCATCTATCTTTCTTCAGTTCTAATTTTCTCTATCTCGCCACCATTAAATTCCGACCTTGGCTCAATCTTATTAAACTTTACATTTCCCCTCGTATCTCTCCTTCACTCACCACCCTTAAATTCCAAACTATTGCTTTTTTAATCTCCCAGCTATGTTTTAGCTGAAGTCATTTTATACTGTTGCACACACCATTTTAGTTTATGTTTTATACAAGGATATGAATGTATTTATTAAGAATACAAAAGTAAAAATAAGTAACTTGTTTATAACTTAAAGTAACTTGTTTATAACTTCCATATAACTCCCTCCTCTGAGACTCCAAAGAGTCTCAAAAGACAAAGAAAACCACACACACATCCCCCAGGTCAAATCACCCATAGAGCCCTAAAATGCAGGCTCTTCTAATTAAGTTAGTGTAATGCTGTGCAGTGTTCTTTCTCGGACTCCCTGAGAAACTGGGCCAAAAACCCACCCCCCCCATTATGTGAGGCAGGAAAAAAGATCCAGTTTCCCTTACAGACTTCGTTTAACATTTTCCTAACACTTCTTCTCCATCGTAATAGTATTCTATCAATGAGGTCCACTTTCCTTGAGGGCCAGATTCATCACCCGTAGTTGCTTCACAGCAGCTTTCACCAGGAGAAACTTAATACAGGGGAAAACACAGCACAACATTATTGCCACTGCAAGTAATGTGACCCCAATGGTCAAACCAATTTTAATCAGCCATGCTCCCCAACCCCCCAACATGCTCTCCAGCCATCCAAACAATTGATGTCTGAACCCTCACTCCTTACTCCTTTAACCTCACTCTTTTTTTTTTAGCTTATCCATGGCATTAGTGAAAGACGCCTCCGGGCTAGTATTATTACGTATGAAGTTGAAACATTATTCCCCAAACAAGACACATACACCCCCTCATTCTGACCTTACTTACACCAGTCTCATTATCACTAATGTATCCAAAAACCTCACAATATCTTAACCATATAACAATTACAGCACGGAAACAGGCCATCTCGGCCCTTCTAGTCTGTGCCTATCACTTATTCTCCCCTAGTCCCATCTACCTACACTCAGACCATAACCTTCCATTCCTTTCCCGTTCATATACCTATCCAATTTATTTTTAAATGATAAAATTGTACCTGCCTCCACCACTTCCACTGGAAGCTCATTCCACACAGCTACCACTCTCTGGGTAAAGAAGTTCCCACTCATGTTACCCCTAAACTTCTGTCCCTTAATTCTCAAATCATGTCCTCTTGTTTGAATCTTCCCTACTCTCAATGGCAAAAGCTTATCCACGTCAACTCTGCCTATCACTCTCATAATTTTAAAGACCTCTATCAAGTCCCCCTTAACCTTCTGCGCTCCAAAGAATAAAGACCTAACTTGTTCTACCTTTCTCTGTAACTTAGTTGCTTAAACCCAGGCAACATTCTAGTAAATCTCCTCTGTACTCTCTCTATGTTGTTGACATCTTTCCTATAATTTGGCGACTAAAATTGTACACCATACTCCAGAATTGTCCTCACCAATGCCTTGTACAATTTTTAAATTGCATCTCAACTTCTATACACAATGCTCTGATTTATAAAGGCCAGCACACCAAAAGCTTTCTTTACCACCTTCAGGGAACTATGCACAGTTATTCCTAGATCCCTCTGTTCAACTGCATTCCTCATTTCGCTACCATTTACCATGTACGTCCCATTTTCACTTGTTCTGCCAAGATGTAGCACCTCACACTTATCAGCATTAAACTCCATCTGCCATCTTTCATCCCATTCTTCCAAAGGGCCTAAATCTCTCTGTAGACTTTGAAAATCAACTTCATTATCCACAACACCACCTATCTTACTATCATCTACATACTTGCTAATCCAATTTACCACACCATCACACAGATCATTGATGTATCTGACAAAAGACAGTGGACCCAACACAGATCCCTGAGGCACCCCACTAGTCACCGCCCTCCAACCATTATTCTCTGGTGTCTCCCATTCAGCCACTGTTCAATCCATATAACCATATAACCATATAACCATATAACAATTACAGCACGGAAACAGGCCATCTCGGCCCTTCAAGTCCGTGCCGAACAACTTTTTTCCCTTAGTCCCACCTGCCTGCACTCATACCATAACCCTCCATACCCTTCTCATCCATATGCCTATCCAATTTATTTTTAAATCCATCTTGCTACTCCACCAATAATACCCAACAATTAAACTTTCTTAACCAACCTTCCATATGTAACCTTGTCAAAAGGCCTTACTGAAGTCCATATAGACAACATCCACCTCTTTACCCTCATCAATTTCCCCGGTAACCTCTTCAAATAATTCAAGAATATTAGTGAAACATGACTTTCCAGACACAAATCCATGTTGACTGTTCCTAATCAGACCCTGTTTATCCAGATGCTTATATATATTATCTTTAAGTATCCTTTCCATTAATTTGCCCACCACTGATGTCAAACAACATTCTTGTTAGAACTCTGCTCTTACCTCACTTCTTTGTCCTCCTGTTCACTTACCTCAGGGCTAATATCGAGTCGTACCTGTGGGACATCCCTCATGTAATGATTGAAATGGTACCAGGTAGATCAACCTTCTACCTGAACAGCGGTGGGTGGTTCGGAAAGTTCATACATACACCTTGTCTCCAAGTTTAAAGGGTCCTTCCTCCTGGTCCACCTCCAACTGCTTTTACTTTGCCTGTGCATAAATAGACTTGTATATCATAATTAACTGTTACATATACTTCTTAAATTCTACCTGTAATGGTTCCAAACTCGGTCCCTTGTAGGGACCTCTCCATTGTGCCACCGGCATGGGTCAGCCAGTAAGCATCTCATGTGATGTTATGTGGGTTATTCGGTTAGTTTTGCATGCAACATCTCTTCAGTGCCAATGGCAGGGCATTGATCCAATTCAACCTTGTAGTTACACAAATCTTATTTATATTAACCTTCAATGCTCCATTTATTCTTTCCACCATGCCCTGTGACTGCAGGTGTTACAAACCCAAATCAGTGTTTTACTCTAAGGGCCTGTAGCGTTCTTACACCCAAGTCGATCCAATCTTACCCTAGGTGCAATACCAGCTGATTATCCTCCAGATGCTGTTCTGGCAGCTTTGTCTGCACTTTGATTTCACTTCTTATGTGCTTGGCATTTAATGACAGCTAGTGCCCCTGGCTTCAGCTTTCCCCTTTTCAGGTCTGTACTTTACTGCTAACTTAGCATGGGGTTTCCGTTGCTTTTCGCAAAGCCTTTCTGTTTCCCTACTGCTCCAAATATGTGCCAGACCCCATGTACATATGCTTAGTCGGTATAAACGTCAGCTTTCTCACCTTCCCTCATGTCACATGCTGCTCTTAAAGCCTTAATTTCTGCCAACTGAGCTAAGCAAGATTGCAGGCAAGTTTCCAATTTGATTACCTTAAAGTCTAATTCATCCTGATGCACCACTTCAAACCCTGCATACTTGCTTCAACAAGAAACATCCACGAGCAAAACCTTTTTGTCCCCTTCATTCAAAGGCTCTGACTTTAAAAAAAATTTCAGACTTGTGTCCATCTTCCTTCATTATTTTCCTTAATGCCGTCACAATTTTGACATACTTTTCAATCTAGTCTGAACTTTATCCTGGCATTCCCAAGATCATCATCATCATTGTCCTACTGTCTGAGGTTTGGGGACTTCAATTATCACTTCAATTTGATCCTGCGCTTTAGCTTTTACTTCTTTAGATATTACTCATCCAAAATATTCTACCTGCTGCTGACAAAACAACAACTTCTTCCTTGATACTTTATGACCTCCTATGCCATCTTTTCCAAGATAATTACAATGTCTCTTTCACATTGCTTCTCACTTGTGGAATAAACCAACAAATCATCCACAATCTATATCAACACCTTCCAAATCTTCCAATGACATCTGATTAAAAACATGGGGCTAGTATTTAAAACCCTGCTGCATCCTAGTCTAGGTGTCTTTAATACCTCTTCTTAATGTTCTTGCCATAGCTATGTTCACCACTATCTTAATTATTATTATTATTTCCTGATTACCATACCCATTTACCTCCCCAATATACTTTATCCATTACCTATCTCCTTACTAGCCTTTCTTGACCTCTTCCCTGAGATCCCTCCCTCCCTTGGGGACCCCAGTCCTGTTTGGGCTTATATCCAGATTTATTTCACTCCTGATAGGGCATTTGAGGAAACACTCTCCCAAAGACATTTATTATTGGTATGGAGTTCTCTGGCCCCTGTTTGGCTCTGTTGTAGGACTCACTGTGTGTCAGTACATCACTTATTTCAGTCGTTTCAACCAGGTCTGTTGTTATTGACACCATTGTCTTTCATTTTTCACGCTCTTTCTTTTTGAGCTCTTCAAGTTACATTTGCATCATTTTTCTCTGCACCTCTTCCTGCTGGTCTGCAAGTCTTTTTCCTATCTTTGCGATATTTATCGACCTCATTGCCCAAATGATCACTGAATCAGGGGTGGGAAATAAATGACAATCCCACCACCTCCTCCAATCTAGACTTGACTTTAGGAGGAATGAAATCCACCACAGCGGTTCAAAATATAGTGTTCATTAACTGGTTGCCTTCTATTGCTTGTTCAGTTTCCAGTCTCCACCTTTTCAGCTTGTTCTCCAGATAGGCTGCTGGATTATTGCCTGAGGGCCTGCCATACCCTCTGCCTGACTGTGCCAAACAGCGTGCCATTGTTTATTGCATTGTTCACAGCATTTTTATACCAGCCATCTTCAGGAGTTCTGTCAGTTTAGCGGTTCCTATCACTTTCACCAACAGTGCCTTCAAATCTCCCATAGCCAATAATCGTCTTCCAAAGCCATAATCCATTTCCTGCCCCATCAGGAACATTTGGTATGGTTTTTTTTTTAATAGCCCTCTCAGTTTATGGGTGCCCCAAAGGATAATCTGGGTCTGTCCTGCTCTTATCTTTTTAAAGCAGTCTCATCAATTTATCCCTCTGCTTCCCACTTTCCTTTTTGATATGCCTTCTTTCTCATTCTAAACTAAATTTCTTACTTCTCAGATAGTTTATCCTACTTTGCAAATTTATTCACCTTCCTTTTAAAATCTTCCACTGACTCCTCCTGATTTATTACTTTCACAGCTATTGTTTCCTGCTTCTGTTACCTCCTCACTGCCTCTCTCTCCTTTTCTCTCTAAACTGCTTAAGTAATCTAATTGCTTTCCTCTCCACTTTTCCCACCTTTCCAATTTATCTGTGGAATATAATTAACACTTCCATCTTGTCAAACATTTATCTTCAAAGTGCCTTCTTTGGGCCACTTCCTCACAACTGTTTCTGAAAATCGCAGCAAACAATCATTACCCTTCTCCAATCAGAATGTTTATCTAAACAAACCACAAAAGCTGGTCATGTTTCAGCAATTAACTTATTTCCAATGTTTTCAATCCATTCTCACCACTACTTTGAAATTTTCAATTCCTAGTACAAGTAACAATTTTCCAAATTAACTTCACTGAAAATAAATCTATAGAAACATCAGCAAAACCAAGCAACCTTCATTTTCCAACTTTTCCCTTTTAAGCTGCGATGATACAAAGCGTTAATCGTTACCTTACAGCTGTTAGTAACCTCCCCATTGCTTACAATTTCTAAAAGGAACACACACACATACCCTTACAGCATGTGGCCTACAACAAACAAAAGACTTATCACATATATGAACTTTCTCATTCATTCAAAACCGGTTTTTACACACAAATCACATTCGTTCCATTCTTACTTCAAAGAAATTATGCATTTTTCTACACAGATTAAAGTTTCCAAATTAACATTCATATGATTCTTATCTGCCCTTTTAAGTTAAAGTAGGATGGTCTAATCCCCTATCAATCAGGTTCCTGAGCGCTGTGATTGGATATTGATTCAGATCATGATTAGTCAGACTCACCGTCACACAAATTATAACCACACCCCACTAAGATCACAACCAATCAAATTCCTAGTCAATCAACATCTGACCACACCCCACTCCCATTAATCTCCAAACAAAGAAGCACATTTTGTCTTGATCTCTCAGCTGAGAGAATGTAGAAATTTAATCTCCACAACCAGTCAAGAAACTCAGTCCTCACACCTCCTCTGTCCTCGTAGTCACTATATTACATTACACTATTCTTATTGCAATTCTACTTTTTTCTATTCTACTATGTTATTACGGTGCACACTGTTCTTTCCTCCCTACTTACCTTAAAACTACCTGCCTCATCCGTGCAGACCCCCGACGTCTGAGGGCGGTATCCATGAGGACTTAAAAACCACCTGCCTCGCCTGTGCAGACCCCTGACCTCACAGGGCGGTATCCACGAGGACTTAAACACTCACCTGCCTCGCCTATGCAGACCCCTGACCTCACAGGGCGGTATCCATGAGGACTTAAAACCACTAATAATATATATATAAATATTACTCACCACACAGCGCAGCCTTCTCGGACAACCCTCTGGGCCTCCTTTTTAGAACAATTTAGTGCCAGATTCTTGGGTCGGAGAGACCTTCTAACTACCTAGGCACTTCTGTGTCCCCAGTGGCTTCTCATGTTCAACAGGTTATTAGTCCAAATGAAGCGGAAAACCGCATAATAATTTTATTGGGTGGCCACCCTTTTCCTGTTGTCCCTAGGAGCCAGAGGGGCTGGGAAGCGCCCTGAGCTGTTTGTCTTTTAATTAACGGTCTCTTACCGACCCTGCTCGCAGCACCAATTTTGTCGTGGTTTTAAGACTCAAATTTGGATAATATGACAAATTTAGACACAGAGAATTCTTCAAGAAGACAAAAGCCTTTATTTGCAAATATCAGCTTGGGACATTCAGAGACGACACCACCTGTCCGTTCTCTAATTGCTCTCTGAATCCCAGAAACAAGCAGCTTTTTATTACAGTTTCTAGCCCTATCTCTGCTGCATTATCTTTCATGCTGTACTCCTTTCTCATCTATCTTTCTTCAGTTCTAATTTTCTCTATCTCGCCACCATTAAATTCCGACCTTGGCTCAATCTTATTAAACTTTACATTTCCCCTCGTATCTCTCCTTCACTCGCCACCCTTAAATTCCAAACTATTGCTTATTAATCTCCCAGCTATGCTTTAGCTGAAGCCATTTTATACTGTTGCACACACCATTTTAGTTTATGTTTTATACAAGGATATGAATGTATTTATTAAGAATACAAAAGTAAAAATAAGTAACTTGTTTATAACTTAAAGTAACTTGTTTATAACTTCCATAATACATGATATACCAAGATACACAGCTTGGATTCCAATTTCCATAGATCCCTGAAGAGAGCTGAACTATTAGAAACGTTTGCTATGAAGGCACATGGGATACTTGGCGAATGGACAAAACTAGTATGGTCGTCATGCTAGAACTTTGTAAAACATAAACAAAAACAGAAAATGCTCACAACACTCAGCATGCCATTCAGTGTCTGCCTTCAGATGTGTCAGTTGAAATTGCAGTCATTCATTTAGTTTAGTTTAGTTTAGAGATACAGCACAGAAACAGGCCTCTTCTGCACCGACCAGCGATCCCTATACAATAACATTTTCCCACACACACTAGGGACAATTTACATTTATACAAAGCCAATTAAACTTCAAACTTGTATGTCTTTGGAGTGTGGGAGGAAACCAAAGATCTCGGAGAAAACACTTGCAGGTCTAGGGGAGAACGTACAAACTCCGTACAGACAGCACCCGTCGTCAGGATCGAACCAGGGTCTCTGGTGCTGAATGGCAGTGGCTCAACCGCTGTTCCACTGTGCCACAGTCTCACCTTTGCGGATACATTCCCTTTGTTCTACCCATCACCCCACTGTCTTCCCTGGTATCTGTTGCCTAAAACTAACTTTTTTTTTCTTTAACAGTTCTAATGAAGAGCCTTAGATCTGAAAAGTTATTTTTTTGTTCTCTTTCCATTGACCTCCTGAGTGTTTCCTGCAGTTGTGTAAGAGGGAACTGCAGATGCTTGTTACCACCAAAGATAGACGCAAAATGCTGGAGTAACTCAACAGGTCAGGCAGCATCTCTGGAGAAAAGGCATAGGTGACATTTTGGGTTGAGATGCTTCATCAGACTGAGAGTCATGGAGGAGGAAACTAGACGTATGGGAAGGTACAGAACAAAGCAGAGCCTGCATCAATGGCACAGGAAAGGTGGAGCCCACAATGGTCCATTGTTGGCTGGGGACAAGGTGATAATGAAGGAATACAAACGGTGAAATTAGCAAGAGGACTGTGGTGAGGCAGGGATGGAGAGAGAGGGAATATAAGGGTTACTTTTCTGGATATTCTGTTTTCATTTCAGATTTGCAGCATCTGTGTTTTGATTTTCAGTTACTGTGTTAAACAGTGTTAGGCCACAGCCAGAGAACAGTGTAAAGTTTTGTTTGTCATAATATAGGAGTACCGTGATAACTTTTTAGATGGTGCAGAGGAGGTTTACACAGAGGTTTCCAGACGTGGCGAATTAAGTTATTGGGAGAGATTTAGCAATTAGATTTAGGTAATTTTATTTGGAATAAAGAGGCCAAAGGGAGAGTGATGTGTAAACAATTATGAAAGACCTCAACAGGGTGAACAGGAATGACCTATTTCTTTCAGCAGAAATATTTATAAATAAGAGACATAGAAAATATTAATTGGTGGAAGGATTAAAGATTGAGTTATCTTTTTTCCACTCAGTGAGTAATGGGACTTTGAATGTAATGTTAGAAATTGTGGTGAAGGCTGATGCATCAAACAAATGTAAAAGATGACTGGATTAAACTTGAAAATACATAACTTAAATTGCCTTTGAGCAAGAGTAGGGTAATGAGAATAGTCTAAATGTCTTCTGGTACACTGGCACACAAATAATCGTTTAAATGGCCATCTGTGCTGTAAATGTTTTATGATTCTCGGCATTATATTGACATTATGATAGAGGTAATGTATTCCAGCAGCATTAAATGTCCAGCATAATTTGAAGAAATGTCCAGCTTAGTCTGAAGAAGGGTCTCGACCCAAAATGTCACCCATTCCTTCTCTCCAGAGATGCTGCTGTCCCGCTGAGTTACTCCAGCATTTTGTGTCTACCTTCAGATTCAACCAGCATCTGCAGTTGCTTCCTATACATAATTTGAGACTTACCTTAGCTTAAAATACATTAGGGGATATTTCTGTGTCTCCACGAGACGTTTGTCCATGTTAAACAATTTGATAACTACACCTAGCAGGTGACAAATGCTATACTTCACCACATTGAGACTTGTAATACTTCAACCCAAAGCAGAAAAAAACAGATGGAGTTACAAATGCATTCCTTTGGAAATTACCACTGCTCAGGATACAAGATTGTATTAACCGCATCAACAATACTTTTTGAACTGATGTCATAAAGGACTACTTTATGAAATTCATCATGATATATGTGAATCACCAGATCTATAATCATAGTATGAAGATCACATATCCAAACGCATGTTTCCCATGGAATGTGCATGATTCTTTAATCCTTCACAATTCAAACTCCAGGCAAAAACACACTGAACGGTTGGCTTCCAAGTGTTTCAGAGCATGAATCATTCATGTGTGTTTTTTTTTACAAAGCACATCTACAAGGTGTTGCAATTCATGAACACACTCTTATTTCAACAAAGATCAAATTAAGATATATTATGATTCAATGACCTATGTCATAAATGCTCTGGTGAAATTATCTTAATAGCTACATTAATAACTACATTAATAGCTACCTTTCTCATCTGATCTCATCTTGATGTTAGATATGTATACACACTTTTGATATGGTTAGCAGGCCTAAACCTACACTGAAGCCTCAAGTAACAGGGTGGAATATTTCAGAGGAACTGGATTAGTTAAACAACAAACAATAGACCACAAGAATAAGCAGATCATTTTGTGTTTAAAGTCTATAATGAATGTATTATTAATGTATTAATGAATGAATGTATTGGACTCTGTAGACTGGGCTATGTTCAAGGACTCGGCAACGGACCTGAATGAATACGCCACAGTCGTTACAGACTTCATAAAGAAATGTGTGGGGGACTGCATCCCTACAAAAACCTTCCGAGTGTTTCCTAATCAGAAACCTTGGATGAACTGTGAGATCCGCACTCTTCTGAAGACCAGACACCGGGCATTCATGTCTGATGACACAGTGGTCTACAAGAAGTCCAGATATGACCTTGGTAAGGCCATCAAAAAGGCCAAAAGGGAGTTCTGCTCCAAACTGGAGGATGAGACAGATGTTCGGCAGCTGTGGCGGGGACTAAATGCAATCGCCTCTTACAAGGCGAAACCAGGAGGAAGCTGGCGATACATCACTCCCTGATGAGCTCAATGCATTTTATGCACGCTTTGATAGGGAGAACACCGATGTGCCTTCCCAAGCCCCTATTTGCTGTGATGGTATTTCAGTATCAGTCACAGAGGCCGACGTCAGGAAATCCATCAGAGGGGTGAACCCTCGAAAAGCATCTGGACCTGATGGCATACCTGCTCGTGTCCTAAAAACCTGTGCAGACCAACTGGCTGGAGTTTTTACGGACACTTTCAACCTGTCACTTCTGAGGTCTGAGGTTCCCACCTGCTTCAAAAGGGCATCATTAATACCGGTGCCCAAGAAGAGCAAGGTGATGTGCCTCAATGACTATCGACCTGTGGCACTAACGCCTGTGGTGATGAAGTGCTTTGAGAGGTTGATCATGGCGCAAATCAACTCCTACCTCGACAAAAACCTGGACCCACTGCAGTTCGCTTACCGCCACAACAGATCAACGGTGGACGCGATCTCGTTGGCCCTCCACTCCGCTCTGGACCACTTGGACAACAAAAACTCATACGTCAGGCTGCTATTTATTGACTACAGCTCGGCATTTAACCCAATCATCCCCTCCAAGCTGGTTACCAAACTCGCAGAACTGGGTCTTTGCGCATCCCTCTGCAATTGGATCCTCGACTTCCTCATCCACAGACCACAGTCTGTTCGTATTGGTGGAAATGTGTCAGACTCGATAACAATCAGCACGGGAGCACCTTAGGGCTGCGTGCTCAGCCCCCTGCTGTACTCACTCTATACTCATGACTGCGTAGCCGGTCATAGCGCGAACTCCATCATCAAGTTCGCTGACAACACCACTGTTGTGGGACGTATCACTGATGGGGATGAGTCCGAGTATAGAAGAGAGATCGAGCGACTGTCCATATGGTGCCAGCACAACAACCTGGCCCTCAACACCAGCAAAACCAAGGAACTGATTGTGGACTTTGGAAGGAGTAGGATGGGGACCCACAGTCCTGTTTATATCAACGGGTCGATGGTTGAAAGGGTCAAGAGCTTCAAATTCCTGGGCGTGCACATGTGTGAAGATCTTTCCTGGTCCGAGAACACAGATGCAATTATTAAGAAAGCTCATCAGCGCCTCTACTTCCTGAGAAGATTACGGAGAGTTGGTCTGTCAAGGAGGACTCTCTCTAACTTCTACAGGTGTACAGTAGAGAGCTTGCTGACTGGTTGCACCGTGGCTTGGTTCGGCAACTTGAGCGCCCTGGAGAGGAAAAGACTCCAAAAAGTAGTAAACACTGCCCAGTCCATCATTGGCTCTGACCTTCCTTCCATCGAGGGGATTTATCACAGTCGCTGCCTCAAAAAGGCTGGCAGCATCATCAAAGACCCACACCACCCTAGCCACACACTCATCTCCCTGCTACCTTCAGGTAGAAGGTACAGGAGCCTGAAGACTGCAACAACCCGGTTTAGGAATAGCTACTTCCCCACAGCCATCAAGCTATTAAACCTGGCTCGGAACTCTGAACATTAATATCCCTCCATCTGTTATTTGCACTTTATTAATTTATTAATTCATGGGTGTATTTATGTATAGAATTGTAGTCAATGCCTTCTATGTTCTGTTGTGCTATGCAAAGAAAGATTTTCATTGTCCTGTCAGGGACACATGACAATAAACTCTTTTGACTCTATTATTGCAAGCATCAGTCTTGGGATATAGACCTTTTAAGTAATTGAGTAAGAAAAGGTAAATGAAAAGTAATGTGGAGAAATGCGTAGTAATCATTTAGTAAGGAAAGAAGAGAAAACCTTGTAAAGTCTGGAAATGTTGATGTTCAGGTGTTTTATTTCTGGTACAGGGGTGACAGAATAACAAGTAGGCATAGAAAACAAATAATGAGTGAACCTTTCTAATGAAAAGGTTTTCTCCAGAAATGCTGATCCACTGAGTTACTCCAGGTTTTCCTGTCTATTTTCAGTTGAAACCAGCATCTGCAGTTCCTTCCTAAGCATAATTACAAACAAGCTGTCCACAGTGTACAGATAACAGATAAAGGGTACAACATTTATCTGATAAAGTCAGATAAAGTTCGATTATAGATAGTTCAAAGGTTTCCATTGAGGTAGATGGGAGGTCAGGACCGCCCTCTAGCTGATGAGAGAGGACCTTTCAGCTGCCTGGTGGCACTTGGGAAGAAACTGTCCCTGAATCTTGAGGTATGTGTTTTCAAACTTCTGTACCTCTTTCCTGATGGGAGAGGGGAGAAGAGTGAGTGACCGGGGTGAGACTGGTCCTTCATTATTCTGGTGGCCTTGCCAAAGCAGCGTGAAATGTAGATTGAGTCAATGGTAAGGAAGTTGCTTTGGGTGATGGTCTGATCTATGTCATAAATGTCTGCAATTTATTTTGGCCTTGCATGCAGCTGTTTCCAAACTAGGCTGGAATGTATCCAATAAGATGCTTTTTACGATGCATCTGTACAAGTTGGAGGGGGATGTTGGGGACTACAAGACTAAAGCCTGGTACAGAGGATTCTTCCAGGGAAAAGAAATACTTGAACAGCTCTATTTCCCCTGATAGATGGGAGGTAATCTCAATGAAGCATATACATTTGATTGATCAATAGAAAGATACAGCCCTTTGGGCCTGAGAGTCCACAATGATCAATGATCATCTGTTCACACTAATTCTATATTATAAAACTTTTGCATCCACTTTCTACCCACTAGGGCCAATTTACAAGGGCCAATTAACCTATAAACCCATATGTATTTTTGGTATGGGAGGAAACCGGAGGAAACTTGCATGATCACAGGGAGAGCGTGCAAAGTCCATGTAGGCCGCATTTGAGCTCAAAATTGAACATGGGTCTCTGGTGCCGTGAAACAGCTGCTCTACCATCTATACCATTGTGCTGGCATTTTTCAAAATGTAGATGCCATATTTTTTGCAAAATACATTCTTAAAGGATTTTACACTTATAGGAGAGTCTGGAATACAGAATAAGAGATGGATTAATTATTTGGATGCTCCGGTTTCCATCCAGGGATATATAGGTTTGTAGGTTAATTGGTTTGGTATAAATGTAATGAAAGAAAAAGTGTAAGTTGGACTGAAATGAGAAGATATTTCTTCATCCACTAGGTTGAGAATCTTTGAAATTCTCGATGCTGAGATGTATGGATCTTGACGTTAGGCAAGTGAAGGAAGGAAATAAAGATTTGTGAAGATTCAGTGCGAGAAGATAAACTGAAGTTGGAGATCAGAGATACTTTGATTGATGCAGAGAAAGCTTGAAGAATGGAATGGCGCACTCTACCTCCTAATTCAAGTCCTTAGATTCTTGTATCTGCTCTGCATAATTAATGCACATTGATCTTCATTGCTCTTTATTTTGCCTCACTTTGAGACACAAAGGTACACCAAATACTCAAAGTCAAATTAACTCCATGAAGTCAGTATTGATATTTATGTAGGGTTCACCAGCGGGTGTTGTTTCTAACCTTTTTACATTGAAGGTATGGCAGTAAAATAAATCCTACAAAATATCTCAAGCTGATTCTGCTGATTTACCCAGGTTTTATTTTGACCAAATCTTTGATACTCCCAAGCAAAAAGAATGAGCATTATTTCAGACCACCTACTGTAGCTTATTTTACTCTCGATCAAGTGTTCCCAACCTGGGGTAAACTTACCCAGGGGGTACATTTGTTGATTCTGGATTTGTACATATTTTTTCTCATTGACTGCCTGTGTGTGGTTCTGGTATACCAGTATCTGTTCATCATTAGTTGCTCATAAATATGTGAAATAACATTGTTATGTGCTATTAAAGTTGCCTGGGGTAAACGGGATGAAAAAGGTTGGGAACCCCTGCTCTAGATGCTTTGACTCTTTTCCCTACCCTCTGTTTATCATTTGGCTAATTATTTTCCTTTCTCCCAATTGATCACTGCATAGGTTTCCAATATCTTGAAGTATCTGCCAGTAAGAAGTGTTACATATACAGTATATTGTACATCCCTGTATTGTAAGGGTCTAATAGACCATGTTAGCTAAACATGAGTTGTTAGCTCAATTAGCAGCACAGCATTCCAAACCCTTCAAAAACAAGTAGATGTTTTCGAAGATGTGCCCAAATAAGTCTGGGAATGTCTGGGTTTGCTGAGCAAAACACTGCAACAGTTGGGCGGACCATATACCACAAGGCAGTGCAGAAATGGTGCGCACAACCGGCTAAGTGTGGCACAGCCTGATTAGATGGGCTAATGATTGGCTCACATGGGGGGTATGGCACAGATGGGTGAGAAACACCATAAAGGACCATGCCTGGTGCCCATCCAGAGCAGGAAGAACCCCATCCTCGGACAATGTTGCGAACGGTGCCAGGAGATCGACAACAGGTTAACACCTGGGGGCCGCTTTGCTGTGTACTCACCGTTTTGTGAGTGCATAAGCAGACACGCAAGTCTATGTTCCTGATTAGGTAGTGTAATCAAATATTTTGTGGTACAAACTCTGTTGTCTGAATCCGGTGATTTATTGAACACAACAATCCCCAACACCACCCTCTTGCCAGGACAATTCTATCTTTAATATGGAAGAATCTCTATATTCTTTGTGGAATTTTATCCAGAACCATATTGTTGTCAATTTTTTTCTGGCTCCTTTGCATCATTTACCTGTTTTGACTTGAACTCAACCATCTACCGACTGCCCTTTGAAGAGAATATCCTAAAGTTGTGCTCCAAATTCATTTTATACTGATGCAGTTCTGGCATACTTTAATTCAAAAAGCATACTCATCTCTTCAATTTTCCTTTTCTAGGTGATCTCCCATCAATATATATATCCTCGTGAACCTGGCTGGAATTCAATGTGATTGATCATTCTCTCATTAAGGTACTTGAGGTCTTAGAACATAGACCACAGAACAGTACAGTAACTTCCGCCCACAATGGTTGTACCAAACATGGTGCCAACTGAACTCTTCTGCCTGCACTAAAGCTCATATGACATAGGAACAGGATTAGGCCATTCAATTATGGCTGATCTATCTTTCTCTCTCAACCCCATTCTCCTGCCTTCTCCCAATAATCCTTGACAACCTTACTAATCAGGAATCTGTCAATCTTCGCCAGATGGCCAATAAATGCTGGGATTTTGATGGCTACATCCTAAATACGTTCAAAAGAACTGTGCGCCTTTGATGAAATGTCTTTATTTTTCAACATGAATAGTCTCAGCTTAATTGCCATCGCATGCATCCTGTACCTATTAAAACAGGTGATATTGCAAATAAGATTAGTTTTAATATTTTCGGTCCGGTTTAAACTTTGCACCGCACACGCTTTGGTCCAGGTGCGTCGAATGCCTTCATAACAGGCAATTAAAATTCCTCTCGTTTTTTCCTCATCCTTCTCCTAATCTTTTACGTGCCTCTAATGTTCTCAAGGATTCGCGCAAACGCAATATTGTCTATGGCTTAACCTCTTTTAAAAACAACCGCTGATCACCGGATCCAAGCACTACGTTTCCAGGTCTGACTATATTTATTCATGGGTCGAATACCAGCTGGACTCGGAGGCATGATCGGCAATGTCTACTCGCGCTGTTGCAACATGCAGAATTGTCAGTTTTACAAATATTTTCTACCAGGCACTGAACCATTGCGCGCATCTTCCGTGTGTTGATTTCCAGTTGGACGACACATTGCAAAATTCCACATGGCATTCAAATAAAATGTACGCAATTGTTTTTCAGAGAAGCACAGTTGACTCCACAGAAATTAACAATTGTCACCTGGTTAAAACATAGAACGGCGCGATGAATGAAGAATGCATTTGCTCGTGGCAGTAAGCCACCATTTGATACAAAGCAAAAGCCTCGCCAGGATGCCAGCGGATGTAACTTGGTGGTCCTTTCAAAAGCAAGTAGCTGATGCAGATTGTGGCGCTTGACAGGATTAAAGTGCCGCTAAATTAATCGGTTAAAACGCAACAGCCAGTGGAATACTGATTATGAAGCCAAGTAGTTCTCCATAGGTAATAGCCGCAACGCTTTTGAATATTCCGCTTGACCAGGCAGACCCAAGTGAGAATGGCTCAACACACGGAGTAAGCAGGCCACCAGAACTGAGTTTAATGTTAAACTCTAAAGGAACCAGATACTTAAAATTGGGAGATAAATACGATTGTACATTTTTAGACTGACTTGCAGCAGGGCTGTGCCTTCAGAACTTTGTTTTTATTATTTTAACGTGTTGGGTTTTTTGACATAAATTGCTCCCGAAAACTTGAATCGCCACTCCAAATTCCGGTTAGGTTCAAGTGATCGTTGGACATTCCATTATACAATGCTCACCTAAAAAGCGGAGTGTAATCATTAAAATGTCTCAAAGTGGTTGTTAACTGTTTGCACAACGAGCCTCGAATCGCAAGGAACGAATGGGGGGTTTCAATTGTTTACAGGTTAGATGAAATCTAATCCCGCAATTGAACTCCCGTGCTTTGTTTGTCGGCGGTGCACGAGGAACAGATGCTTTCGTTTATTCAATAGATGGAAGGTGCAAATGAATTCAGTGATTGGCAGTAGAAACCAAGGTGATGTGGTTTAGTTAATGGCCCGTGATCAACTCTCCCTGGTACAACGCGCTCTTGATTTAAAGCGGAATGCGTTTTGTTTTAAATAATGCTAAAGTAATTTTCATTTGGTGTTCACGGTCTGTCAATCCCCCCTCCCCCCAACGTGCTCATTTTGTTGGAGACTTATACCAACAACGACCGGGATCTACAACTCTAAAATCTGCCTTCCTTTTTGTTTTTCCCTGCACTAGGGAGATAAGCTCAATGCGGCTACAACCGAATATCCGATTTGCGTTGCGCCCGAGTCTCAATGGTGTAAAGGCGGTCGGATTGTGATCACTAGCCAGTTCATAAAGACGAATCGCCGAGAGAGCTCGCACCTGGAAACCTAGACGAGAGCACGGAAGCTGGCATCTGCAGTCTGCAGCCTGACAGCGGTCGTGGAGATGAGAGGGGGGATGCCTTCCCCAGTTGCACTTGCTCTCCTGGGATCTGGTTCCTCACCTCCCTTTCTGCCTCTGTGAGGTGGTATTTTGGCGGCGGGGGGATTTCCTGGTGTCCATGCTCGTGTTTCTATGGGTTGGATGCGATGTGTTAGGCGCAGTCGCTGCAAGGACGGGGTAGATGCTGAGATCTTTCCCACATTAACTCCCAGAGCAACACACTGTGGATAGACGGCGCTGCTCTGCGAGATCTCTCATACCGTGCCGAGCTGGTTCCTTCCTTTGAATTGCTGCCAAAAAAAATCCATCCGAAGGAAACGAGGAAAGCAAATGCATGTGTTTTTCTTAAGTCTTTCTATATGCGTATACATATATTAAGAGAGGGGCGCCAATCGCCGTTGACAGACATTATCGGGACCTCTGAAGGAGAGAAAGGAGCGAGAGGAATGCACTGAACTCGACTCAGTCCCTGGACTACAAGGCAGCAGCACCTCAGATCGTTCTGCGAGAGCCAATCTCGGAGAGAGCGGGGAAGAGAGAGAACAAGCGGGCTGGTGGCTCCAATGCCAGCCATCTGATCTCTCCCAGTCGCCACCGGTCCTGCTGCGTATCTGTGTGCGTTTATACCCTTCCAGGATGGATCCTGCCCTCCGGACTTACCGATCTGGACTGTTCGTCTGGGTGTTTTGGTGTTCTCTAGGCCGGCTTGGGATGCCGCTGCTGTTGCTACTGTGGGGCTGGTGCCCCTTCTCGGCTCCGGCGTTCAGGAATACCGGCATCAGGCTGGAAGCCGACTCCAAGCTGCCCATCATGGGACTGATGCCCATCAATAAGGCTCTGGCGGTGGAGAGCATCTCGGAAGGCATCTTACCTGCCGTTCAGCTCGCCACGGAACACGTCCACAGCAAATTCTTGCCAAACACCAGCAAACTGGTCTTGGAGTGGTACGACTCTGAGGTATTTAGCACGGTTAATTTTCTTTGCGAACCTGTCGGTTTTTTTAAATCGTTCTCTGATTTCTCCAATCTGTTTACACATTTCCTACGTAGAATATTCCAAATTATCTGGGCTGTGGTTCCTGTTTTGGAAATATGTATGCTGACGTGCACGCTTGTCTTTAACGTATGCACACAGTGCCAAGTATTAATTGTGAATTGTGGTGTTTTGCACAATGCGCAATGTGTGAATGATTTAACCCTTTAACGGGTGTCGGTGGGGTTTATTGTGGCTGTTCGGTTCGTTTGACGGGTCGTGGCGTGATTGGGGTTTAATGTTCCGTGACCCACTTTGCCAACGGTGCGCGTCTGCCGGGACCTGTGGAGAATCCTTGGGCAGTAACTGCGAGGAGTGGGAATAGCTGCGTGTGTTTGTGTTCCTCCTCCTCCTCCCTCCCCCCCCCCCCCCCCCCAATGCGCCGAAAAGGAGCGGGTCCCTGAAGCCATTGCATGTATCCGGTTAATAGTCTCTCTCTCTCTCTGTCGAACTGCTGGAGACCTGTTCGCGATGGAGCGGTCACAAGCCCACGGACGGAGCGAGGTAGCCGCACCTGGTTGCCCCCAGCTGGCCTCCGCTCTAGCTCTCTCTGTCGCCGAGATATGGGGCATAGGTGACAACTTACCACGTATCTTGCATAGAAAAAAAATATATCCACCACTACCTTGAGACCGTGTTCAAATGGTACACTTTACCAGTCCTAAAGCGGGTTGACGCTCATTTCATTGCCCCTCCGTTCTCCGGAAGTTTTGTTATCTCCTTTATTTGTTTGTCATCTCCTTTATTAATCGCACGCAATGCCCATTTGTTTGCCACTGTGCAATGAACGGGGCGGGGACGGGTCGGGGACTGACTGAAGAAATACCTGAAGATGGCAGCAGTTTCACATCGAGCGCCGCTCACGTTTCCCGAGGCAACGGGCGGCGCACTATCTGTGCAGAGCTGTGGGGGCAGGCAGGCAGTAACCCGTCCTTGCCACAGGCACTGGGCACAGAGCCACCTCTCAGCATCAGACAGCGGCCTCCCCGCGGGACCGGCCGCACTGACGGCCAGCGAGCGGGCTAGGAGGAGGGCTAGACGTTTGAAAAATAAATGTTTACTAAATTAATTATAGCATTCATTTCTGAATGGGTTTTTGTGTATTCGGGGAGGTTGATGTACAAATCTTGTTCATCTTGTGTAGTTGGAAGCAAGGGTGTTTGCAAATGATTCCGAATGGCAGACAACTAACTCTCCTGAATGGGCATCCTGAAGGTCACATGGAAAGGGGTGGAGGTTGTTTCTCTAAATGTTGATAGCGATAGGTAGTTGACAGAAGTCCCACACCCACGGGCTGTCCAGATAGTTCATTGATGGTGGAAGTGAAAGGCTATTGGGCACCTCTTAGTTCCTGCATCCAGAGTTTTCCTAATTGTCCCACAAAAGCACCCACTCGCTACATTCATTAGAGCTCCGCCATCCATGATTGAATGGCGGAGTAGAATTGATGGGCCGAATGGCCTAATTTTGCTCCTAGAATTTATGAATGGACGTCTCTTAGACATTCATAATGTCAGGTTGTACACTTGCTTGTGCCACTTAGCAGCTCATTCTGAGTGGTAATTGCAAACAAAAAGAAAAATAACAAACTAATGATCTGGTAATAGCTTTATGCTACTTGTTCAGCTTTGGTTTTCAAGTGTAATGGGTTCACTTTCTTGATACCACCAACTGTTTTCTAAGATCTTTATTGATTAAGATGGAGGGAAAAATAAACAAGATTTCCTAATCTTTCTGCAAAACTCAGCTAAGATTCAAAGGATCATCCTTGTCATTTCTCTCAGCCCTACTCCAAAGCTTGAATGAATCTGTTGGTGGGCATGACTGGGCCAATTATCAATTTGATGTTTGACCATTCAGTTAAATAATAATTTCTTCTATTTTTGCGCTCTAGTTCAGCATCTTATTAGCTTTGTTCGAAAAGGATTAATGCAGGGTCTCGACCCAAAATGTTGGTCATTATTTTGTCTCCAGAGATGCAGCTTGGCCCACTGATTTCATCCAGCAACTCTATTTGCTCCAGTTTCCAGTACCTGCTGTTTCTTGTGTCTCCATTATGTTAGTGTTGCTGATTGATATTCCTCTTTGATTATCTGTATTTCAAATTCAATTCACAATGGTTCTTTGACCTCTTTCACTGTATCCAAGTCAAAGGAAATAAGTAAATGCTGCATACAAAAATGCAGAGGGATTAAATGCTTCCGGCATCAGCATTATCCATGCAGTAACGTCTTGGACGGTATTCATTATAATGTAGCATATGTCCAGTTTTAACATTTCTTCAATGTTTCCTTATGATAGTTGGTCCAAGGCAGGAAACTAAAGTGGCTAAACTAACCCACACAGAGGGAGAACACTCAAACTTTGCATGTCAGCACCAGGGATCACCTTAGAGACAGTAACTCTACGACTACACTGTTACTGTGCCAGCTTCCTAACCATATATTTAATTTTCTGCTTTTTGCATAATTGTAGTCTGCTACCATATTGAGTTTTAAACTAAGAATTCTCAGCTGATCAGGCAGCATATGTGGAGAAAGATAAACACTATTTTTCAAATCTATAATCTTTCATTCAAAGTGAGAAAGGTTAGAAATGGAACCTGTTAATTTGTTGAGAAGGTGTAAACAAACGGATTGTCTGTGCTAGGGTACAGAATGAAAAATTTTAAATGCTGCAATTTAAGGACAGCACAATGATAGAGCTGCTGCCTCGCAGGACCAGAGACTGGAAGCGATCGTGATCTGGGATGTTGACTGTGTGAAGTTTGCACATTCCCTCTGTGACCAGGTGGGTTTCCTCTAGATGCTCCAGTTTCCTCTAGATTCTCCGGTTTCCTCCCACATCACAAATGCGGGGTTAGTAGGTTAATTGTTCCCAGTGTGTAGGGAGTGGATGCCCAAGTGGGATAACAGAAATGTTGTGAATGGGTGGTCAATGTTCAGCATGGACTCAATGGGCTGAAGGGCCTTTTTCCATGTTGGAGCTTCCGCCAATACTACTAACTTAATTTGGAATGAACTGGGTTTTCTGCGGACGCATAATCTGGATATAAATTTAATTGTTTTGTTTCAGGACATATGACAATAAAAGGCTATTGGAATGTCATGTCGCACTCTTGTAAACTGAGACAACATTTGGGGGTTTAATGATGGGTCTTAGCATGGGCAAGTAAAATAGAGTAGATTGGCATTCTGCTGATTACCATTGCATATTCTTTGCTGAAATGGTCAACATGACCAATTGTAGAACATGTTGGCTGCAGATAATGATGTCAAAAGGCAGCAATGTGATCATCATCACTAACTCGATTGATTGGACACCATTGATCTCGATCTGCTATCAGTTTGAATGTATGAGGAGAAATATCAATATTCCCTCTAATGTTCCCTGCTCACTTTTCCCGCAGGAGAGTGGCCAGGTCTTAAGTGAATGTAATAAAAAGCTACACATTTGATGAAACTGACAGGGAAGAAGAATCAGATTTTTTGAGGAATAGTGGTATTTGGGGAAATAGTGACGAGGATTTCATAGCTACGTCTAAGCACTGGTGCCATTACGAGGTAAGAGGTTTGTGACTAATGGAGACACGAAACTGCAGATGCTTGAGTCATGAGCAAAACAACTGCTGGAGGGGTTCACCTACCCACTCCACCTCCTTGGAAAATGTTTGCCTCTGAAGTTTAGAAATGAAATAGATTGAGAGGAAGCATTAGCGGAAACTGCAGATGCTGGTTTACACTGAAGATGGATACCAAATGCGGGAATAACTCAACGGGTCAGGTAGCATCTCTGGAGGAAGAATATTTTCATCTGGCTAAATGAGATAGAGGGAAAATAAGTCTAAATAATCCTAATACTGCAGAAAAATAAACAGTTTTTGTTAAATTTAGTTTGATTATTAAAACCAGGTAGCCAATAGTACAAAATGAAAACAGCATTGATATAGTTGGAATTTTTGGAATAATTGGGTGGAGGCGGGTAAGGAGGGATTTTGTAGTGGTCTTTGAGTTTTAAAAGAAGACCTTTATTTGAGGAACATTTTAAGTCTGAAGAAGGGTTCCAACCGAAAACAAAACCTATCCATATTTTCCACGGATACTGCCGGACCCGCTGAGTTACTCCAGCATTTTGTGTCCCACTTACCAGCATCTGCTCCATTTGCCTTGCTGCTCATGCAACTTCAGGTGCATATCTTCACATATTTTCAATACAGAGTTTTTGTCTGTACTCTCCTTTTATAGAGGCAGAACCAACAAGGGATGAAAAACCACCCAAACCTGCAATAATCATTTCATTAAATAGTTTAAATCTTTCTTCCTTGATTACACACCTGTTAGCTTCTGCAACAAAGTCCTCCATGTTATCTCTCTTTTTTCGTAATTGTATATATTGCTATTAAATGTCTCTGAAATCTTCATATCAAAAGGAAATAGCCTCAGTTTATCTATATTTTCCTTGTGGCTTAATTCACTGAATATCCACTTGTTGAATAATGAAAGAAGTGAACACTCTTTTGGTCACGTATGGAAGAAGTGACATTTGGAGAATGATTCACTGCTTTGTGAATCTTCTGACAGACTCATCAAGGATGGAATTGCACAACAGCTTGGGTTAGATAAAAGGTACCTACTCTTTTATCCATACTGCGAGGCATGGGAGTTGTTTAAAGATGGTAGAATACCAATGTAATGTGATTTGTCTCCAAATGTCTATGTATGTAAAGGATTACTTTTAAAATAGATTTTTATGTTTCACTCTGCACTGCCTTAAAATAAACCCACCTTTCTGTTCTGTTTTCAGCTGAATGTGATATTAATGAGACATTGGCACTGGCAGCAAATATTAGAAAATGCTAGTTCACAATCCACATGTGAATACCAATGAAGTCCCAAAGTAGGGCACAAATAATAGGAAACTGGGACACCAATTTGCCCTTGATGCATGGAACAATGTATCCAAAGCCTGTCATAGAATTAATGTTTTTTATTAAAAAGTTGAATATTTCCACCATTCAAAAATAATAAATGTAGTATTTTTGTCATTAAAACAAAGATTTATTCAAACTGCACTAGCTTTAAAGTCTCACTCAGTTGAGCCATTTATTAAGCTAAGTGAGGAGCTTTACATGATGGCAAAACCGCTCATCTTCTGGCAAAACACTGATCCTTCAATATCTGACACAACCATTTAATCTTACGGACACCTTTTCTGAAGAATGATTCAACCACTTGTCACCTTTTTCCTGCTCGCCAGTCAGGCCTTCACATGATGAATAGCTGTGCTGCGATATGTTTTATGTTGAAATGTAAAGCGCAGAAATTGGACCATTTAACCCACCATGCCCATCATCGACTGCCTTTCCACACTAATCCCATGCACCAGCACTCAGTCTATAGCTTACTAGGCTTTGGGGAGTTTGCACCATGAATTAAAATTATTTATCTCCCTGCATTTGTGAAAGTTTCCGATGATTTGATTACATAACAGTATTAATATTGGATACCACAATGACTTCAGGAGTGCCGGTTTCAGAGTCATTTTGCAGTACTCGGGAGGGGAATAACCAGGCATTTTCTAACCTCAATCTGGCCTGTGCAGCTGCTGGAAACTCTGCAATAGACATGTAGACAATAGGTATGTATCATATGATACCATTCCGCATGTTGGACTCCAACTTCTCTTGGAGTGCCTGAGAACATCAGATCATATTGAGCATTCCCAAGGCAGATATGTTTTATTACCATCAGCAGACTGGGATGCTATTAAGATACAATCTGACATTCTGGGATTTGTAGTCCTCAATGGTCCTGCCCATCAATCTCCTGGGCTTTGACCCAACCCCCATAACAACTACCAAACAGTCATGGATTCATACAACTGGATAGTTCTGAAACCCCTCCACGAGCTTCCTGATGGCAAAACCGCTCATCTTCTGGCAAAACACTGATCCTTCAATATCTGACACAACCATTTAATCTTACGGACACCTTTTCTGAAGAATGATTCAACCACTTGTCACCTTTTTCCTGCTCGCCATTCAGGCCTTCACATGATGAATAGCTGTGCCGCGATATGTTTTATGTTGAAATGTAAAGCGCAAGCTTTGTTTTCCACTCGAGGAAGAGCCATGTTCCATGCCACCTAATGAAGGTTGCTACATCAAAGTTATTGTTTCCTCGGCCCTGAATCCAGCCTCAGCGCAGGACCCTCTTTGTGCACAAAATAAAGCATCCACTTCAAATATCAAGGGCACATAATATGTATGGTTCAAAGTCAAAAATAAACAGGTCGTTGGATTTAGTGATATACAGTACACATTGTAAGGGATAGACATAAAATGAAGTTTCTCCAGCAATTTGTGTCTATCTTTGGTTTAAACCAGCATCTACAGTTACTCCCTACATACGTTGTAAGAGGATTGCTCCACTCGGGCTTGTAGTTGGTCTCAGCTGCCACTACAGTTTGTTGTGCCAGGCCCAAAACCAAAACAATAGTTCAAGTAGCACTGCAGACCTTCTCCAGGTCTGTACACTTACTTCCATCTCTGGCTTTTGGTCCTTTCAGACATAAAAAAAAACTTTGTTACATTTTTGAACTTTTGAACAACTGCTTGCTGAACTCTTTCTATATTGAGAGTAGGAAATAATGCTCTGAACCTTATTTTAGTAATGAGCACAAATTTATCTCCACCAAGTGCCACCTCATCACCAATCAAAGGCTGTGACTTTTCCAATTGGGATTTCAGAGTTGGTGTACAGTTCCACACCTCTGCCAGTTTTCTTTTGCCTTTCTAGCAAAGAGAGATCCAGTTTCCCCAGACAGTCCTCAGAATTATGACTCTGCTATGCTCTTTTGCCATTCCGTTAATGACTTTCCGAGAGTAGAATATTCAGAACTCCAGGGCATTCAAAATGCAGATTGACTAAGGATTTTGTACTGATTTAACATGTCTTTAGTTTGGCATTCAATGTGCTTCTTTCTAATGCCCAGGATCCAGCAGTCAGCTCCTAAATAATAAACGTTATTAACTTGCCCTTCTGCTTCTAAAGGTTTCTCTATTCCTTTTTACGTTTTCTTCACTTTGTGCACATTTTTCCTAACTAAGAAGCTGTTGCTTTTCATTTTCAATTCTGAATAAACACCATATGCCACCCACTAATATACAGATTGAACTCCTCATCAGTAGCTGACTGCAATTTTAATTGTGTACAATGGTGTCAATTTTGAGCTGCTGCTTCATAGTGCCAGAAATCCTGATACTATAAATTGTCAGCAGTGTGCCGCTATGAAATAGTATCAACGCAGTCAAAGGGAGAACGTACAAACTCCGTACAGACAGCATCCATTATCAGGATCGAATCCGGGACTCTGTGCTGTAAGGCAGCAAAGATACCGCTGTGCCCCTGTTCCATCTTTACTTCGCTGTGACTTGAACAGATAAAAGTTAGGATCACGCTACTCAAATGGAAATGATGGAAAGTGGATGCAGAATCTGTGAAGGGCCAAATGGATGTGTAATTTATTTCCCTGAAAGGCCAGGAATGGTGTTCTCGTGTCTCACCATAAGTCCGAGTGAGATGCACTCATTGCTACTTGTGCTGTTTGTACTGTGGATGGGAGCGTGCTGTGCATTCAAATACTATTTCTGCTGTAACTGGATATTGTTGGCATATGATGCTAATGCTGTGTTTTCTGTATGGAGGAAGAGTAATGTAATTAGCAACAATAACCTTTGGTGCATTGAGATTTGGCAGCGCTTTTTTTATTCTTCATGTGTTTTGGTCAAACTCGTACTCTTAACTTTTATTTTCCTTCTGACACTTAAAGACACCCTTCAGCCCATTGAGTCTAGATGGGTTCTCACCGCATACCCATATGTCCCATCCCTCCCTTTACTTCCTTGCAACGTGTACGACATATATTAATATCCAGAAGCCCATTGCTTATTCTGTTCTCCCTCAACATGGGCAGCACAGTGGCGCAGCAATAGAGTTGCTGCCTTCCAGCGCTTGCAGCAGCGGAGACCCGAGTCCCAAATACGGGATGCTGTCTGTATGGAGTATGTACGTTCTCCCGTGATGGCGTGGATTTTCTCCATGATCTTCAGTTTACTCCCACACTCCAAAGATGTACATATATATAGGTTAATTGATTTGGTGTACAGTATGTGTAAATTGTTCCTAGTGTGTGTAAGATAGTGTTATTGGAAACATAAAAACATAGAAAATGGGTGCAGGGGGAGGCCATTTGGCCCTTTGAGCCTGCACCGCCATTCATTGTGATCTTGGCTGATCGTCCACAATGAGTAACCCGTGCCTGCCTTCTCCCAATATCCCTTGATTCTGCTAGCCCCTAGAGCTCTATCTAACTCTCTTTTAAATTCATCCAGTGAATTGGCCTCTACTGCCTTCTGTGGCAAAGAATTCCACAAATTCACAACTCTCTGGGTGAAAAAATATTTTCTCATCTCAGTTTTAAATGGCCTCCCTTTATTCTTAGAGTGTGGCTCCTGGTTCTGAACTCCCCCAAGACTGGGAGCATTTTTCCTGCATCTAGCTTGTCCAGTCCTTTTATAATTTTATATGTTTATATCAGATCCCCTCTCATCCTTCTGAATTCCAGTGAATACAAGACCAGTCTTTCCAATCTTTCCTCATATGACAGTCCCGCCATCCCAGGGATTAACCTCGAACCTACAATGCACTGCCTCAATAGCATGAATGTCCTTCCTCAAATTAGCAGACCAAAACTGCACACAATACTCCAGGACGTACTTGGTGGGCCGAAGAGCCTGTTTCCATGCTGTATCTCTAAACTAAACTAAGCCATATCTCATCCCAATTCTCCTGCCACCCTCTTATTTCAGTGGCCATCCATTGTTGCCATTAAACCTATCAATAGTTGTTTGGAATGTGTGATAAAAATGCCTGGGACAAACCACATGGGAACACAGTGAATGTATGAACTCCACACAGCATCCAAGCTGAGGGCCAAACCCTGAATGCTGCTGGAGCTATGTGGTAGCAGACCAATTGATGCATCGTTTTTGCAGACCAATTGCTTTCCTACATGTGCATTAACATCTCTAAGGTGGTGGCTGACATCTCCAGCCATGAACAAAATGATGTTAAAATGATAACAGCAGTGAAAGGCTGCATAGAGAGTTGTGAAACTGCAGGGAATAGAGAAGGATGCTATCAATGTGTGCTGGACACCCTGGAAATCTTGTTTTGATGCCAAGTGCTTATCAGATGCGAGAGGTGAATGTAATTTTACACACCGATCATGTCACAAGGGGACTGTTTCGGTTTGTCTTCAGGATACTGAGGTTTAGACAAACAGAAGAATCTTGGAGTATATGTCAGCAAATCCTTGAATAAAGCAAGGCAGACGGGAAACGTGGATCAGAAGGCATATGGGATACTTGCCTTTATTAGAGGGATGATACGATTGGGTATAAAATTGTGAGAGGCCAAGGCGCAAATAATATATATATTCTCGCACACATGTCAGAGCTAGACTTGGATGAATTGGTGCAAGAGCTGAGAGAAACAAAAAGATCACCCTATAAGTTGTGTGGATTGGGAACTCAATCTTTAAAGGAGGGGTAGGGTCAGAAACCCTCATTTCATTTAAAAGATTTCTTGAAGAACGACAACGCAGAAAGCTGGTAAGTGAGATTAATGTAAGGTTCGTTTTTGGCAACCATCAATGTAATAATCTGAATGACTTTCTTTTGTGTCATGGTTCTATAATTCGACACGATGCTGTTCAATTGCAAATCAATTGTGGTGTAGTACCAGGTATGTTTCCCAGGTGAGATCTCCTACATGTACATGAGGCAGAGGAAAGAGCATGGGTGTAATGTCTATCTACAACTGAAGCAACAAGGGAAAACAATAACCTTTACAGCTAAGGAAAATAAATAATTGCTTGAGGAATTGAATAGGTCAGGCAACAACATCTGCGGAGGGAAATGGATGGTCGGCGTTTCAGGTTGTGGGACGCTTCAACTATACTGAATCAGTAGAGAGGAATTTACTAGTGTATGGAGGTGCGGCAAGTGCTAGCAAGGTGGATGCATATGAGGAGGGGTTGATTGGCAATCTATCGATTGCTCTTGCCCCACCCCTCCCTTCCATTCTTTGAGTTTCTCCAGCAGCTGTCCATTTTATTGCAACAGATTCCAGCATCTGCAGTCTCTGCGAATCTCTTCCAAGATGTGCAGCTCAGTTGTTGGAGTTTTCAGTGCCATGAAACACAAATCATCTAGTTCCATGCAGTGTTACATGTTAATTGTGATGCAGCAATGCAAATTCCCGTGAATGATACATTTCATTATTTTGAAAGACAAAAGTTTAATGAATAACCTTATCTACTCTATAACGCAGCATTCTAAATCTGTGAAAATCTCTGACTATTTTATATGGATGTGCTAGTTTGAATCTGGTATTCCCTGGACGAAAGTCTTTAAAAAAAAAAAAAAAATCTGGAAATCTGATCATCGATCCATAGGTCTTCAAAGTACTTCTCTCCCATAAGCCCTCATTTAATCTTCCCCTATTTTCTCAGTCAGAGTTCCGATTGAAAACTGTCTGACAATACATTTGAGATGGGGCTTCTTGTCTGACTCGTGGCAGTTAATGCTGCAAAAAAGAATGCTGAATGTTTATAGAGAGCAGCAAATAAAACTTGTGATCTAAGTACAGCACTTTCCGCCAATAAATATCTATGGAAAGCTGCAATGAGGACTGCATAAAATCAGTTTCAGACACTTACAGCCATAATAGGGGAATTACCCACTTATTCCCACTAGACGTGGAATAACATTATGACCATTTACAACTTTTATCAATGTAACCATAGCAACTCTGAATATGTTTTGATTTCTCATCCCATCAAATACACTCTTCCTCCTTCATTCGTATGGAATGAGGAATGGGGAATATTATAATCGGGAACAAAATAATGGCAGATTAATTAAACACATACTTTTGTCTCCAGAAAGGTCTAAATTCTCCTGGATGTGTTAGTGAACCAAGGGTTAGTTGAGAGGGGGAGAGGGTACACAGTTTTATTGGCTTATCTCAGGAGGAGTGTTCTTGCCGTAGATCATTTAAAGCAGATTTCTACAACTCAACCTTGGGATGGCATGACTGATGTATGATTTGGGATTGGGTCCATTGGACGGGGTCTCATAGAAACCCATTCTAACAGGACTGGACATACTAGGTGCAGGGGAGATATTCCCAGTGTTGGGAATACAGAACCAGCGTCAGATCTTGGGTCATGGGTTATGTCATTTAGAAATAAAATCGTGGAAAGATTTTCTTTCTCAGTGGGTGGCGAGCCGGAATAATCATAATCATAGTTTATTAGCCATGTATGTACTGCAACATATGAAGAATTTGGAATTCAATGGAATTCGCTGTCAATGGAATTCCCTGCCACGGAAGGCTTCAAATATTTTCAAGAAAGATGTAAATATATTTAATAATGCAAAGGGGACATGGGCAGTGGGAAGGCAAGACTGGAATAATCAGCCATAATCAAGTTGAATAGTGGAGAAGGCTTGAAAGGTCAGATGGATTAATCCTGTTCCTATCTTTCATGCTTCTATATTTAAATTCTTAGGATTTCATTTCATGTGCGAGGGATGTTAATGAGCATTATAATAATGCAGTATTGATGCAATCATGAAGAAACTGCAAACGTAATTTCTTGAAGCATGAAATGTTATAGCCAGAATATAATGTATTTTTTGAGGCCCTCTTTTCAATTGCACTTATAATATCTGTTCCATGAGACAACATTACCTGGAGAAAATGTCTAATATAATTTACAAAGTAGCAGGAGCATGAATAGAAAGGGGACAAGAAACACATGATCAGTGTTCTATCTTAATGTACAAAGCTATGAATGTTATCGTTATCTCCTTCTCCTTCAGTTGTGATTGCACCACATCATCCTTGAACCAAGTGTTCTGGCTGGCAGAGCAACCTGTTCCCAGGTTGTTGCCAGCATCACACTTTAACCATCTGCCAAGAGCTTTGTGAGTGTCACTATTGATTTGTCTTCAGGGTTTATTTCTTTTTTCTTTGCCGCCCACCTTATTTTCGAATTGTTGGAGCAGATCCTTTCATGTGCGTATTGCAGTCCAGGGACATAAAAGCTATATTGGAAGGTGAACGGTTTGTTGATACAGTGGAAGTGGCATCTTTGTATTCTGGGCTGCTGCACCTTGGATTGTTTATTGAATTATTGGTGCAGATTTGCCTTTGACTGTGCAGTGAGCATCTAACAGCTGTCACACATCTGGTGAATGACATTGAATCTTGGAGCTGGAGTTTATATACACATGAATGACATTGGAAGGCTATATTTCTGAAAAGAATAAATAATATCAACCAAGAGCGATTGGACAGCAGGTGTATATGCTGTTGGACTGAACAAAATAGGTTGCAAGGAAGCTAAACTATATTTCTGATTTCTAATTCAATGTATTGACCACACTCTGTTCATCAGATATCTCCTTTAAAAAGTGCCTTTTTTGAGCATGAAGAAGGCTCTCGACCCAAAACATCACATCTATTTCCTCCACAGATGCTGCCTGACTCACTGAGTTCCAGTACTCTTTTATTTTGTGTTTTGCATAAGATTGCAGCATTTGCAATTCCTTGTGTGTTCTTATGTGGGTACGATTACATTTGTGCTCTTGTCTAAGAATGAATCTTTGCAATGTGTAACTGGGTCACAAAGGTCTGAGATTTCATCTAAGGTGTTCACTGTAGAGTTGCCACAGTTGGTCCAAAATTAGCATTCAGAATGCACCCTGGGTGTGAATAGTTGGTGTGATGCCTTTTGCAAACAAATAGTTTCCACTTGCTGTTGAGTCATTGAACATATGCAAGGTTGACAATGGCAATATTTTGATCAATGGGGGAGTTAGGGGTTTGGGAAAGGGCAGAAAATTGGAGTTGAGGCCAAGTCAGATCAGCCATAATCTTACTGATTTACAGGGCAGGCTTACAGCAGTTCTTTGCTTCCTCCTGCCCTTGTTTTTTTGTGTTCCTATTTTTTTTCAATGAAAATTGCTCGTGAGGCAACTGCCACTTAGTCGGAAATCACTGCAGAAATACCATCGAGAGGGCAGGGAGAGAAGAAAATTGGGAACATACAAATAATTCACTGCATGTCATGATCACTGTGACTGAGCCATAATGAGAGATTGGACAAAGATGTGGTGGATGTCCTGAAAATGAATGTGGGTTACAGTGCGGTTAATTGAGGAATTTATGACCGGACGGAAAGGAATCCATGCACTAGAGGTTGTAAAGCAAGAAGGTGTCATTTAAAAAATAATATCGAAAGAAAAAGTCACACAAGGGGACGTGAGAGTGTGAGAGATTCTTTATCCGATTAAAAAGCTCAGGGATGGGGAATTTAGCATTATGGAATAATAATGAGTGGTTTTTGTGTTAGTTAGGGACATCAAATTTAAATGTTCTTTTTAAGATCTTTTGGGACTGATTTCTGAAACAATTTTAGAGGACAATTTAAGAAGTTTTATAAAAATTATCTTCAGAAATGTTGATAACCTTAACCATCCTGATTTGTTTCAAAGAGCTGCAATAAATTAAAACCATCGTTTTGAGTACCTCTCATCAAGTTTTAAAACCAGAAAGGACTCAAGAGACATAATATATAGACATTTTGGAATATTCGCAAGTATGTGGTAGTTTGGATTTAATTAATTTTCCATAGTGAAACTTGTACTAAGATTGTACTGTATTAAAGGGGCAGTGCAAGTCTTAAAAATGCATGTTTCTTTGGCAAACATTGTGAGAAAGTTAACTTCGCATTCTTCAGTACTGATGTTGTTGAGATGAGAATTTATATTTTAATTGAGCAACGGCTGTGTCTAATAATTAATTGTTCTTTGGAGGCTGGGACAACTTTTGCGCTTCTGTTCCCTGACCACTGCTTAGTTTAAATACACAGTGTGGGAACAGGCCCTTCGGCCCACCAAGTACATACCAACCAACGATCCCCATGCACTAGCACCATCCTACACACTAGGTACAATTTACAATCTTTACTGATGCCAATTAACCTACAAACCTGTACGTCTTTGGAATGTGCAAGGAAATTGGAGCACCCAGGAAAACCCCACGCCGTCACGGTGAGAAAGTGCAAACTCTGTACAAAGAGCACCCGTAATTATGATCAAACCCAGTTCTCTAGTGCTGTAAAGAGGTGTCCCACTTGGGCGACCTAATTGGCGAGTTTAGAAGAGTTTGAAAAAATTACATGTTGAAGACTGCCTTCAACTATGTAGAAGACCAGCTACGACTAACTTCGGGAAAATTGGACACCGAATAGTGAAGACGTCCTCCTTCGACTATGATGAAGACTATCTATGACTACCTTTGACTACCTTTGACTACCTTCGACTACCCTCGATTACCTACGAATAACCTACTACGACCTACTTCGACTAAACCTACGAGTAAAAAAAGTATCGATTTTTTTCCACGTCAACCTTTTTTTACTCGCGGGCATTTTTTTACATATTGAACTAAACGCCGCGACCTAGCTGATGCCTCGAGTACGCGGAGACCACTCTCGAGCATGAGGGAGAGTTACGAAAATCTCCTACAACCTCGTGTCAACCATGTTGCGAGTACGAGTCAAGGGCAAACTCGCAAGAGCTCGCGGATTAGGTCGCCCAAGTGGGACAGGCCCTTAAGGCAGAACTCTACATCTGATGACTGAGACATAATGCCAGTTTATCACCTTTTAATGTAGATGCATGCTTAGCAAAGGTAGCAATTGATCCAGAGAATTGAGTAAAATTTAGTTAAATTCTCCTAAATGAGAGACTTGAAGCTGTGTGTGAAATCGGCATGTCTTAAAATTAGCAGTGAATCAGTGGTGAAGTGTTTGCCACATGAGGTGTCAGGCCACCTGTCATCTGTTTGCAATTGACCTCCATATTTCTGGTGGGAGCAGAGAAAAATCAGGCAAAGCTTCCATTTCTACTTTGTGTCACTTTTCATCCTTCCAAAGGAGTGTCTGTATCCAGAGCTCAGCAGTGAATAAGACTGGGTTCAGTTACTAAGTCCTCAGTAAATAGAAACATAGAAAAATAGGTGCAGGAGTAAGCCATTCGAGCCAGCACCGCCATTCAATATGACCATGGCTGATCATCTTAAATCAGAAACTCCGTTCCTGCTTTTTCCCACATATCGCTTGATCCTGTTTGCCCTAAGAGCTACATCTAACTCTCTTGAAAACATCCAGTGAATTGACCTCCACTGCCTTCTGTGGCAGAGAATTCCACAGATTCACAACTTTTCCTCATCTTAGTCCCAAATGGCCTACCCCTTATTCTTAAACTGTAACCTCTGGTTCTGGACTCCCCAACATCGGGAAACATTTTCCTGCATCTAGCCTGTCCAATCCTTTAAGAATATTATATGTTTCTATAAGATCCCCTCATCCTTCTATAAGGATCCCCTCATCCTTCCAGTGAATACAAGCCCAGTCAACCCATTCTTTCATCATATGTCAGTCCTGCCATCCCGGGAATTAACCTGGTGAAGCTACGCTGCACTCCCTCAATAGCAATAATGTCCTCCTGAAAATTAGGAGACCAAAATTGCACACAATACTCCAGGTGTGGTCTCACTAGGGCTCTGTTAATGTAGTTTTTACTCCTATACTTAACTCCTCGTTATGAAGGCCAACATGCCATTAGCTTTCTTCATTGCCTGCTGTTCCTGCAAACTTATTTTCAGTAACTGATGTACAAGCACTCACAGGTCATGTTGCACCTCCCCTTTCCCTAATCTAATACCATTCAGATAATAATCCACCTTGCTGTCCTTGCCACCAAAGAGGATAACCTCGCAATTATCCACATTGTACTGCATCTGCCATGCATCTGCCCACTCACCCGACTTAGCCAAGTCACCGTACAACCTCTTAGCATCCTCATCGCAGCTCACACTGCTTTGTGTCATCCGCAAACTTGGAGATGTCACATTTAATTCCCTTCTTAAAGTGAAGACAGAACCAAAATACTTGTTTAACTGTTCTGCCATTTCTTTGTTTCCCATTATAAATTCAGCTGTCTCTGATTGTAAGGGACCTACATTTGTCTTCACTAATCTTTTCCTTTTACATATGTAAAGAAGCTTTTAGAGTCAGTTTTTATATTCCCGCAATTTTTCTTTTTTCAAATGTTCTTTTTTATCCCTCTTAAGTAACCCCTTTGTCCTCCTCTGTTGAGTTCTAAATTTCTCCCAGTCCCCTGTTTTGCTGCTTCCTCTGGCAAATTTATTTGCCTTTTCCTTGGATTTAACACTATCCTTGATTTTCCTCGTTGGCCACGGTTGAGCAGCCTTCCTCGTTTTATTTTTTCACCAGACAAGGATAAACAATTTTTGGAGTTCATCCATGCGATCTTTAAATCTTTGTCATTGCATCTTCACCGTCAACCCATTAAGTATAATTTGCCAGTCTATCCTCGCCATTTCCCGTCTCATACCTTCAAAGTCTCCTTTATACAAATTCAGTTATCTCTGAATTAACTGTGTCACTCTCCATCCTAATGTAGAATTCCACCATTTTATGGTCACTGTTGTCCAAGGTGCTTTGTACAACAAGATCGCTAACTAATCCTTCATTATTACACAATAACCAGTCGAGGATGGCCTGTCCTCTAGTCAGTCCTTCTACATGTTGATTTAAACACGCATCCCATATACATTCCAGGAAATCCTCCTCAGCACTGCTACCAATTTGGTTGGCCCAATCTATATGTAGGTTAGTCACCATGAATACCGCTGTACCTTTGTTACACACATCCCTAATTTCCTGCTTGATGCTATCCCCAACCTCCCTACTGCTATTTGGTGTTCTGTATATAACTCCAAAAAGCGTTTTCTGCACTTGGCTATTTCGCAGTTCTACCCATACCGATTCTACAGCATCCAAGCTCTCTCTCTTTGCTATTGCATTAATCTCCTCTTTAACCAGCAACGCCACCCACCTCCTCTCCCTTTCTGTCTATCCTTCCAGAATATTGAATACCCCTGCATGTTTAGCTCCCAGCCATGCTTCCTTAATTCCAACTATATCATATTCCTTAACTACTAACTGCATATTCAATTCATCCATCTTATTACGAAATCAATAACTTGCCGACCCACTCTGCTTCGGCTCGTATGAGGAATAGTTTCTCGAACTGACGGAGGATGTGAGCTACCGTGGAACCTTTGCAAGGAGTTGAGGAGTGAGAACTGTTCGATAAAAGAAAATGGCCCTGTGATACTCTGTGATTTAGTCAACTACTTTAGATTAAGTAACTCAGTGGATCAGACAGCATCTCTGGGTAGAAGGAATGGGTGACATTTCGATCCGAGACCGTTCTGAAGAAGGATCTCAACCCGAAACGTCACCCATTCCTTCTATCCAGGGATGCTGCCTGTCCTGCTAAGTTACTCCAGCATTTTGTGTACATCTTCAATGTAAACCAGTACCTGTAGTTCCTTCCTACACATACTGAGTAGTATGCCTTTCAAATGATAGCCTTTGCAAGCAGATGATTTTTGCTCACTTCAACATTTTCAAATCAGATTTGGAGTGAGTATAATAAGATTGGTTACTGGAAGGACAAAAATTCAGATTGGAGCCATGTGTACGAAAACAGTGAGGAACTTTCATATATTATTTCCAAAGCTTAATTTATAACAAACTGTAATTCAATAAAAATGTCCAAACTTGTATTACTTTTTAAAATTCAAAGCTTAATTTTTGATAATCCGGTCAACATCAGGTAGATCTACTTTGTGGAAAGAAAACTGAGCAAGACTGAGATTTAATAATGAAATTAATTTAAAACCAAAAATATGCAAGTAATTTAGAAGGAAGTATATAACGTAATGTGATTACTGGGGGATTGGATTGTGAATGATCAGCCGCTGAGCGTGCTATAAGTGGCCCAGTGTACTGATCCCTTCAGGAGACATGGGATTTATTAGGTAGGTTTGATGAGCACATTGTGATTATCTGCAGAGGACAGTTCTTTATCCCTTATGACATTCTGCTGATTACTTGAGAGATAAAGCAGGTCCCTGGAAAAAAAAAAAACCTGGAAAAAGGCAGGTGGACCAAATTGGTGAACATGGCAGCTTGGGACAGGAGACTTGCACAGATTCTGTATGTCTTTACTTCACTTGTTCATGGAGCATTGGGAGAGCTACCGATCATTCCGATCCTGGGACTTCTGCCTCTGACCAGCACTTCAGAATCCACCAACTTCACAGCAGCTGTTCTCCCAGCTATTAACTTGGGTCTGGCCTCTGTAAATAAACACTCATTTGTTCTGGAGGAATATAAGCTTCAGCTGCTGATGAAAGATACTCAGGTGACATTTCTTTTTGGGATATTTTGCAAAGGAGGTGAATGATTTAAAATATTACGTAACATATGTCAATTTTGTGTTTGTTTGCAAGTGCTCACATTTAAGCATTTTTGAAGATCCAATATAGGATTGCTATTTTCTTTAATTTAGTTTTGTTGATATGTCATGGATAAGGCTGATGAAAATTGCAGAGCTGTTAATCCATTAAGTAATATATCTCTTGCATTTGTTCTCCCAGAAATGTATAGAGGTAGTTATAATAAGTGATGCAAAAATTTGTGGTATAGTCATTGAAAGTTATCTAAAGGGCCTGTCCCACTTAGACGATTTTTTGGTTGACTACAGGCAACCGCCACAAAATTTTCAACATTTGACAAATTTTCGGCGACACTGGCGACAATTTTTGCTGTCGTAGGTTGACATAGGTGTTGTCGTAGGTTGTCACCAGATGTCGTAGGTGAGTTCCATTAAAACTAGTCCCTGGCAGTCACCTAAGTGTGACAGGCCCATATTAGGATCCAGATCAACTGGGAAAGTGGGCAAGGAGATGGCAGATGGAATTTAACTCAGACTAGGGTGTAAAGATGCATGTGGAGAAATTAAAAAGGGTAGTGCATATGCTATTGGAAATACACTATTGGAAAGATGTGATCAAGCTAGAGAGGGTGCAGAAAAGATTCATATGAATTTTGCCTACACTGGAGGGTTTGAGTTATAAGGAGAGATTGGATAAGCTTTATTTCTGGAGCTGAGGAATGACCTACCTCATAAAGACTAATAACATTATGAAGGCATAAATAGTGTAGACAGTCAGAGTATTTTACCAGGATAGGGAATTCTAAGCCTAGAGATCATTGGGACAATTTATTACACAATGACAGCGGATGCACAGAATAAGTTGCCAGAGGGCGGCATGGTGGTGTAGTAGTAGAGTTGCTACCTTACAGCGCCAGAGACCCCGGTTCAATTCTGACTACGGGTGCTATCTATACGGAGTTTGTTCGTTCTCACTGTGACCTGCATGGGTTTTCTCCAGGAGCTCTGGTTTCCTCCCACACTACAAAGACATACAGGTTTGTAAGTTAATTAGTTTGGTAAAAATTGTAAATTGTCCCTAGTGTGTCAGGTTGTGTAAGTGTGCAGGAATCACTGGTCGGCGAGGACTTGGTGGGCCGAAGGGCCTGTTTCCATGCTGTATCTCTAAGCTAAACTAAAGGAGGTGGAGGAGGCAAGTGAATAACATCATTTAAAAGACCTTTCAGCATGTACATTGATAAGAAAAATTTAGAAGATTATGGACTAGATTAGCATAGATTGGTCTCTTGGTCGAGGCATGGATGAGTTGTTTATAAATCAGAATCCATATAATAGGTTTCTGTATGGGGAAACTCAATGCAAAAACAAATTCATTCCTGAAGACTTGGCTTGTTAAAACTGTCTGTAAAAGTACCGTTTATAAGACTGTGCAGTAACAGGAAAAACTAAAAAGAGAGATTTAAGGAATCGGTTGAGCCCATTGATTCTAAGTTCTCCTTGGAGATGAATGCTAATGTTCTTTTAAAAACTGAATGATGCCAACATTTTGTCCAACTATTGCAAACTTGTGTCAGGGACCAATTAAAATAATTATCATGGGTAAAGTTGACATTTATTTTTGAGTTGCACAATGCATAGGCCTCTAGAATTAAATCCAATATTACTGATTTGTCTGTCTGTTTACTGTGAACTCCTCTCCTACTACAACAGCAAGAGGTTATGACTAAACATTGGGAAGCTAGCATGTGTCAGGCCTTGAGATCCTGTGTTACCAAGTAGAAATAGAGAGGATACTTGTCAGTTTAAATTGGCCTGCAGTGCTAACTCTTATGGGATTCGAGTGATAATGATGTTATTGACTGATGAACATGCCGTGAAAAGAATGATATGAATTCTCTGTTTAATCCAATTAGGTCTTGTGTGCTGTATTTTAACAATGATCAAATTCTTCTTTATGATCTCTCAGGATATTCTAGTTACCAAGAGGGCAGCACGCAATAGAGTAGTGGATATTTCTGAATGAGGTAGACAGATTTTTCATTTCTTCTTTCACCCAAAGAGCACATTATTGGGATCTGATGGTGCATAATATTATGCTGAAATTTAAATAATGATTTGGTACATTTTCCTTCTTGGTCAGTACAACTGTGTTGAGAATGGCTTGCTTGCACTTCGGTACTGTGAGCTGCCCATGTATGATTCCTTTTATCATTTGGGGGCAGCTTTATAACATCTACAGCAACAGAAAAAAAAAATGTAAAATAAAGAATGAGACCTGGATAAATGATGAGGAGGTCTATGACAATTGGAGAACAAGTGCATACATGTCAATAAACACATACATGGGTATCAGCATAACTATTCACACACACACCCATTCTGACAACACACTCATGGGCACAAGCATAGAGCTTGTGGCCACATCTTCTTGGTTTAATTTTTTCACTGTTCCTACCCATATTCTCTCTCTCTCCTTCAATTTCTTCCTTGGATCCTCCCTCCCTCCATCACCCTCTCCCCAGTCCCTATTCATGCTATTCCCCAAACCCCTTCCTCCATTCATCCTACAATTTTCTAATGGATCTACCCACCAACCCTACCCCTCCTCCATTAAATGCCTCTTTAATCACTACATCCACCCCTCTATATTCCCACCTCATTTGCTCACTTTTCCCCTCCATAAGCTGGCTGCCTTCACCCTTTCTTCCACGCCTTTCACACTCTGTAAGTTTGGATATCTTGCAGTGGTTTAGAACCAATGATCTACTTTTGACAGGTAGTCCCTGTTGTCATGTAACGAACACAACAGAAAATGTACACACAACAAGCTCTCACAAAGAACAATGTAAATAGTAAATGTTATTGATGAGGCTGTGACATATTTTATGAAGCAGCACTGGTTTCCTTTACACAGATGAAACTTGTCTTCTAACCCTGCAATAAACTCCTCTCCCTTGCTACCAATTGCCTCTATCTCCTGGGAACTGTCTGAGGTTGAACCAGACCATATTGTATAAATCTTGGTATTGTATTTTATTCTGAAAATGAACTTTGAGTCAAAAATCAGCGACCCTTGCAGGTTTATGATGTTTTTGGTTCTGGCCTATTGTGCTTTTCTGATTTTAATTGTTCCACCATTCGCAAGCATGCCTTTAGAAACAAAGGCATCGATTACTGAAGTCCCACTTGAAACTGCTTCAAATCCACTTTTCTCTCTCACTGTTCCTTAAGACACTATTTGGCCAAGGTTTTGGTCAAGAAAGAAGGTTTTAAGCCATAAAATGTCTACTGGTGTCAAATCCTGTTTGATAATGCTCTTGTGACGAGCCTGGGGATGATATACTACCATAAAGATGCCATAGAAATACCAGGTGGTGATGTTGATGATGTGAGATGTCTTAGGGTTTTTTATTAGCAGAACTATTGTGCATCAACCAGAACAGTCAGATGTGTTGATTATCTTATAGCTCTGAAGCAACTAATCCAGTTCATTACTATGAAAGTTTCTTGATTTTTTTTTTACTGTTTCAGCATTATGTGAAGAACACGTTGAAATTACTATACAAGGTTGAAGCATTTGTGAAAACAGGTTTACAGATGGTAACATTTATTTTATCACAAAGGCACTTTTTGGAGGACAAGGGATATTAATAAAGTGTTTTCAGACATTTCCCCCATCTTTTGCACCTTATGGCAACATCAGGTATTCTTGGGTTGGGATTAGTATCAACCAGATGGAGAGTTAAGCCCACCCACCCCTCCTCCACACCAAGCCTTAATCCCATCTACAAACAAAAAACAAAATACAATTCCTGGCATACACCAGCATTTCATATACCATACTATCCATTATATATCAGTGAATATTGGGTCACATTAGTTGGTGGTTGAGTACTAACTTTCACACGCAATTGCACTGAGAACTAGTGATACCTTTGCTTGGTTTGCCTATAGTCCTAGCAGTATAGATTCCCAACCTATTAAACTGAAGTAACTGCTGCTGTTAAAACAACAATGCCTGAACACAATGTTCTATTTAATTTCATATCAAAGAGAAATAATCGGTTCCTGTAACAAACATTGTACTGTAAGGACATTAATAAGAGTTGTGAGTAGCCATAATTACACTCCCAAAACATGGAGAACAGAGCCCTGCACAAAAGGGACAGGCAGAGTCCTGTTAATTTCTGATGTTAGAATAGATTAGGGCTGCCACGGTTGCACAGCGGTAGTTGCTGCCTTACAGCACTTGCAACGCCGGAGACCTGGGTTCAATCCTGAATGCGGGTGCTGTCTGTACGGAGTTTGTGACCTGCGTGGGTTTTCTGCGAGATCTTCAGTTACCACCCACACGCCAAAGATGTCCAGGTATGCAGGTTAATTGACTTGGTGTATGTGTAAATTGTCCCTGGTGTGTGTATGATAGTGCTAATGTGTGGGGATCGTTTGTCGGCGAGGACTCGGTGGGTCTAAGGGCCTGTATCGATGCTGTATCTCAAAACAAAACTAAAATTAGTGGGGGAAATAAAAATCTTTCCATCTTGTTCTTTATGCCAACTTTATTGCAAATCTGATTATAATGTGACTGCTGGATACGATTGTCTTGTAACCAAAGTACAAAATCAGAACAATATAATAATTGCAAGTTCCATTCACCATTATCAGTTGTAGATTCTACAAAGCAGCACTCACACAAGAAAACATAATAACTTAACTTTAGGCACATCTGAACCACACACAGTGATTTAAAAACGGTGTCCAATCTCTAAAGTTTTATTTTAAACTTTTTTTAAACATAAATTAAAATATTTTATTTTTGTCATTACATTGTTTAATATTTTTATAATTAGAACTTCAATAATTAAACTTTTTCACCAATAAAATACAATTCACATGAATAGGAAAATACTGTATTATTGCATGCTAATTGAACATTCCTGGCATAATGAAGCCATGCATTTTCCAATTTACACAACCATTGCCGATGGGAATTCTGCTAATTATTAAATTACATTTCATCGTATCCTGAGGAATATTGTCTTAATTTTCTCTCTTGGTTATGAGTAATTAAGAGGTCGGGAAATATGGTGTGAGGTGACTGCTGGAGGACAACATGCGAGGGATATTGTGTCAGTGACAGGGAATGATTTGTTCCAGTGAGGCCTGGATTGCTATTTCGTCCCGAACGACGCATTTACCTTTACTGAACGTATGCCAGGATCAGCTCTAATGTTATCATTGAATATCTGCTGCACACCCACACAACACCCGCAGGCAGTGGAGCTAAAACAAGAGCATAAACAACTACCACTAGTGCTGGTCTTTCCACGTTTCTTCAGGCTGTAGGTGATCAAAGTGCTGGGGTCATCTGTACAGATGAGCAATGCAATTAATAGACTCTGGTCTCAGGTATCTCCCAGCATTGTTATTTTTGCTGCATTTTGATTTCTGGATTCCAACTTCTGATGAAAGTATGGTAAATGGACGTGCACTGATATTTCTCACCTCTAACGTATAATAATTAAAATTCACAATGTTACAGCACAAGTTGGGCATTCTGTCCAGCTGGATCAGTTTGGAAAATGAGTTGACGTTACTATCCTAAGGCCAAGTATCGAGCCTAATATGGATGTGTATGCCGTTCCGAGTATACATGGAGTTAAAAATCATGCATCTGAAATCTAGAGAGATTCGGGCCATTTGGAAGAGTGGGCTGAAAAATGGCAGATGGAGTTTAATGCTGATAAGTGTGAGGTGCTACATCTTGGCAGGACGAATCAAAATAGGACGTACATGGTAAATGGTAGGGAATTGAGGAATGCTGTGGAACAGAGGGATCTAGGAATAACTGTGCATAGTTCCCTGAAGGTGGAATCGCATGTAGATAGGGTGGTAAAGAAAGCTTTTGGTGTGCTGGCCTTTATAAATCTGAGCATTGAATATAGGAGTAGGGAAGTAATGTTAAAATTGTACAAGGCATTGGTAAAACCAATTCTGGAGTATGGTGTACAATTTTGGTCGCCTAATTATAGGAAGGATGTCAACAAAATAGAGGGAGTACAGAGGCGATTTACTAGAATGTTGCCTGGGTTCCAGCAACTAAGTTACAGAGAAAGGTTGAACAAGTTAGGTTTTTATTCTTTGGAGCGCAGAAGGTTAAGGGGGGACTTGATTGATGTCTTTAAAATGATGAAAGGGATAGACAGGGTTGACATGGATAAGCTTTTCCCATTGAGAGTAGGAAAGATTCAAACAAGAGGGCATGACATGAGAATTAAGGGACAGAAGTTTAGGGGTAACATGAGGGGGAACTTCTTTACTCAGAGAGTGGTGGCTGTGTGGAATGATCTGCCTGCAGAAGTGGTGGAGGCAGG